>CM062296.1:116578760-118032335 GCA_031216915.1 Pictodentalium vernedei
TGATCAAGTATTGATGACAAACAACAATTTATCTTATCTTATCCTGGTGCCAGTAATAAACAGTGTAAAAATTCCACAAATTTTTACACTGTTTATTACTGGCACCAGGTTTTTTCAGCTATATTCTGTTATTTGTTTGTTGTTGTTCTTTGTAAATTTTACTTGATCTGAAATAAATATTGTTTAAACTAAAAACACTCATTCTCACCCCATGGTGATAACAAAGGTACCCAAGAAATTTCGTAAAGATTGATTCATAAATATGGCCTCTAGCCCAAGTTGTATAGACGTTCTGTACAAAAAACTGATTGTACCTAATTTCAGTACAAAATGGCCACTGGTAGCCATCTTGAATTTTGGACTGCACCCAAAAACACTCATTCTCATTCCAAGGTGATAACAAAGGCCGTATTGACATGTGCACTTACTGGGTATACATGTAAGTAGCACTGAATAAATTAAAGTTCATCTAATTTGCATAATTTCAGCACGAGAAAAAAAACGGTATTATATGTGATGTACTCCATGTTACTAAACATTCATAGAAATATTTATTCAAATCAGAACTTTCATACAGAAGTTCTGTACAAAAATGGCGATTGCACTAATTTCTGTACAAAATGGCTGCTGGAGGCCATCTTGAATTTTGGACCGCACCCAAAAACACTTGTTCTCGCCCCACGTGATAACAAAGGTACTCAAGAAGTTTCGTAAAGATCGGTTCACCAATACACCCTCTAGCCCGAACCGTATTGAATTGCTGTTCCCGAACAGACGGACAATGGGCTATGACATAACCTTAAATTTGCCTTTGTCAAAGTTGAGCTAAAAATGGGGAGTATCCAGAGTATCACAAAACAAAAACCTATTTGTAAAGGACTCCCCCTTTCAAGGACAATGGGACAGCGTTGGCATTCACCACCATGCTGCCTTGAGGCTGCATTTTGAATTCCTGTGTTTGTTGTTCTTATGAAATATTATTTTATTATTATCAGTTATGGTACAAATACAGTACCGAGAGCACACTTTCAGGAACTGCTGATGTCTGATGGCGACTGTGTGTCAGTGCGTGAGGTGCACACATACTTTTGGGGTTCTATACACCACATCCTTCATTTTGGAATATAATTTGTGTAAATTTATTTGGAATTTATAGAATTTCAGACTTGTAAATTTCATAGTATTGTTTTTGCCTTAGTTATGGTGATTTATAAGTAATGGGCAATTTAGTTTGAAATGAAAGTGTCAATGACACTGTACATGTAGCTCAACTTGTCAAGACAAAGACATGTACATGTATAGTATGTGACACAGCAATGAGAAACATCTAGGTAATGACCTGATAACAAAGGTACATATAAAGTATTGTAACGGTCTGTACATAAATACTGGCCGTTGCCTGTAACAAATGTATAGGTAAAGTATTGTAAAGGTGGGTGACAGTCAGATGCTAAACTAGAAAAAAATCTTTGAGTCCCAGAGTGGGTCTGACTGAACCCCAAAATATTTGTTCTCATAGCACAGTGATAACAAAGGCACCCCAAAACACCCATTCCTGTCCCAAGGTGAAAACAAAGGTACCCAAGAAGTTTCGTGAAGATCAGTTCACAAATATGAGCTGTGTAGAAGTTGTGACAAAAAACTGATTGGACCTAATTTCGGTACAAAATGGCCACACCAAGAAACACTCGTTCTCGTCCCAAGGAGATAACAAAGGTACCCAAGAAGTTTTGTGAAGATCGGTTCATAAATACAGCCTCTAGCCCGAGCCGTATTGACATGTGCACTTACAGTGTATAAGTAGCACTGAATAAATCAAAGTTCATCTAATTTGCATAATTTCTGCAAGAGAAAAAAACCTGTACTATATGTGATGTATTCCATGTTACTAAACATTCATACAAAAATATATTCAAATCAGAACTTTCATACAGAAGTTCTGTACAAAAGACTGATTGCATTAATTTTGGTACAAAATGGCTGCTGGTGGTCATCTTGAATTTTGGACCACACCCAAAAACACTCGTTCTCATCCCACGGTGATAACAAAGGTACCCAAGAAGTTTCGTAAAGATCGGTTCATAAATACGGCCTCTAGCCTGAGCCGTATATAGAAGTTGTGTACAAAAAACTGATTAGACCTAATTTCGGTACAAAATGGCCACTGGCAGCCATCTTGAATTTTGGACCGCACCCAGAAACACTCGTTCTTGTCCCAAGGTGATAACAAAGGTACCCAAGACGTTTCGTGAAGATCGGTTCATAAATACAGACTCTAGCCTGAGCCGTATTGACATGTGTACTTACTGTGTGTAAGTAGCACTGAAAAAATCAAAGTTCATCTAATTTGCATAATTTCTGCACGAGAAAAAAACCCGTATTATATGTGATGTATCCCATGTTACTAAACATTCACACACAAAATTATTCAAATCAGCGCTTTCATATGGAAGTTCTGTGCAAAAATCTGATTGCACCAAATTTTGTACAAAATGGCTGCCATCGGCCATCTTGAATTTCGGACCAGACCCCAAAACACTCGTTCTCGTCCCACAGTGATAACAAAGGTACCCAAGGAATTTCGTAAAGATTGGTTCATAAATACGGCCTCTAGCCCGAGCCGTATTGGCATTTGCACTTACAGTGCTGAAAGTAACACCAAAAAACATCAAAGTTAGTCTAATTTGCATAATTTACGCACGAGAAAAAAACCTGTATTATATGTGATGTATCCCATGGTACTGAACATTCATACAAAAAATTATTCAAATCATAGCTTTCATATGGAAGTTCTGTACAAAAAACAGATTTCTGCATCGTCGGTACAAAATGGTGGCTGGCAGCCATCTTGAATTTCGGACCAAACCCAAGAACACTCGTTCTCGTCCCACGGTCATAACAAAGGTACCCAAGAAGTTTCGTAAAGATCGGTTCATAAATACGGCCTCTAGCCCAAGCCGTATCCAATTGTTGATGGACAGACGGACGACGGGTCATGGCATAAGCTCAAATTTGGCTTCGCCAAAGTTGAGCTAAAAAAGGGGTTCATGAAGATTCAGTCATAGGAAGATTCAGCCCTCATACTTTTTCAGAGAATATTCGGTCCCCAATTTCATTCATGCCGCCACCCCTCTCTCCTGTAATGAACATCCCAAAAGACATTTTAATATCTAGATATTTATGCTTGTTCGCAACTTATTATGGACACAAAAGGACACAGATTCAAGGTAATTGTGTTTTACTGTCTTGAATTTTTTTATTTTTTTTTTTTTGGGGGGGGGGGGGGGGGTGGGGGGGAGAGGTGCACCCGACCCCTCCACTGATGAGAGGGTCACACACCCTCTTGTCCTCACCCCTATCTCACTGCTATGTGGCTCAGGTGATTCTGTGCATCATATTCTTTATTACCCGGCCCCACTCCCACTAGATATTACTCTTGCCCCTACATGTAACTTAGATATCCTGGCTAAGCACCAGCATAATGGTAAACCAACATCAAATTGTGTGCTTATGTCCAGTAGCTGACATATTGGAATAGTATAATGTGCTTTGTCAGAAACTTGATCAAGTATTGATGACAAACAATTTTCATTACCAGTACCTGGTGCCAGTAATAAAATAAGATTTGCAAATATCACCCAGCGTTTTTTCAGCTATTAACTAACATAAAATTGTGCGCTTCATGAAAATTATTTCGTTACTACCTGTTAAAAATTACTGTTTCTTGTTTTGCTCTTTTAGAAAAAGAAATCACTCCTTTTCTGGCAGGCATACTAAACACCGAGGCAAACCGAGGAATACCAAGGTGAATAAAAACAGGAGAGAAACGGGTATGAGGTGGTTTGTTCTTTTTATTATTTATTTATTGGTGTTTAAGGTCACATTTATCTGCACAACAGCTTATTGTGACCATGGCAGTTTTATGGATGGAGGAAACTAGAGTACCCCAGGAGAACCACTGAGCAATGGCAAGCAACTGTGAGCTCCCCAACATACTACACAAGCAGGGTTAGCCTTGTTCGAAGACAGGTGCACCAAGAACATGCAGTATGCCTTAGTACACAGCATACCTTGTCCCCACATGGGTAGTGGGGGTGAAGTGTCTTGCCCAAGGACACAAAGCTGTTGCCGCAGGTGGGATTCGAACCGAGGATTTCTCGGCTTGCAGTCTGCACCTCTACCTACTGAGCTAATGCATCCCTGATGGTGTATTCTGATTATGTAAATAGATTTAAGCAGTACTAGTATGTGATTGGTTTTAATGCCATATTTGAGAATTATGGGTGCTGAAGTAATAAGAGTGCGCTGAAAAATCTTCCCTTTGGTATTTAGTAGGTAGCTTGGTAATGGTAAAGTGACTTCACCTCAGTAAGCAACAGTGTGAAAGCCGGCAGCGATCTTTAATATCGGGCTGCACCCGAAAACACTTGTTCTCATCCCAAGGTGATAACAAAGGTACCCAAGAAGTTTCATGAAGATTGGTTCATAAATACAGCCTCCAGCCTTAGCGTATTGACATGTGCACTTACAGTGTATAAGTAGCACTGAATAAATCAAAGGTCATCTAATTTGCATAATTTCTGCAAGAGAAAAAAACCTGTATTATACAGTATTTTTTGTGATGTATTCCATGTTACTAAACATTCATACAAAAATTTATTCAAATCAGAACTTTCATGCAGAAGTTCTGTACAAAAAACTGATTGCACTAATTTTGGTACAAAATGGCTGCTAGTGGCCATCTTGAATTTCGAACTGCACCCAAAAACACTCGCTCTCATCCCACGGTGATAACAAATGTACCCAAGACGTTTCGTAAAGATCGGTTCATAAATACGGCCTCTAGCCTGAGCCATATGGAAGTTGTGTACAAAAAATTGATTGTACCTAATTTTGGTACAAAATGGCCACTGGCAGCCATCTTGAATTTTGGATCGCACCCCAAAACACTCGTTCTCATCCCTAGGTGATAACAAAGGTACCCAAGAAGCTTGGTGAAGATCGGTTCATAAATACAGCCCCTAGCTCGAGCCGTATTGACATGTGAACTTACTGTGTATAAGTAGCACTGAATAAATCAAAGTTCGTCTAATTTGCATAATTTCTGTACAAGAAAAAAACCTGTATTTTTGTGATGTATTCCATGTTACTAAACAATCATACACAAATTTATTCAAATCAGAACTTTCATACAGAAGTTCTGTACAAAAAACTGATTGCAGTAATTTCAGTACAAAATAGCTGCCGGCGGCCATCGAGAATTTTGGACTCCCCCCAAAAACACTCATTCTAACCCCATGGTGATAACAAAGGTACCCAAGAAATTTTGTAAAATCGGTACATAAATACGGCCTCTAGCCCAAGTTGTATAGAAGTTCTGTACAAAAAACTGATTGTACCTAATTTCGGTACAAAATGGCCACTGGTAGCCATCTTGAATTTTGGGCTGCACCCAAAAACACTCATTCTCATCCCAAGGTGATAACAAAGGTACTCAAGAAGATTCATGAAGATCAGTTCATAAATACAGCCTAGCCGAGCCATATTGACATGTGCACTTACTGGGTATACATGTAAGTAGCACTGAATAAATTAAAGTTCATCTAATTTCCATAATTTCAGCATGAGAAAAAGCCCTTTATTATACATGTATGTGATGTACTCCATGTTACTAAACATTCATACAAAAATTTATTCAAATCAGAACTTTCATACATAAGTTCTGAACAAAAAACTGATTGCACTAATTTCTGTACAAAATGACTGCTGGAGGCCATCTTGCATTTTGGACCGCACCCAAAAACACTCATCCCACGGTGATAACAAAGGTACCCAAGAAGTTTCGTAAAGATCGGTTCATAAATAAAGCCTCTAGCCCGAGCCGTATTGAATTGTTGTTCCCAAACAGACGGACAATGGGCTATGACATAACCTTAAATATGACTATGTCAAAGCTGAGCTAAAAATGGGGAGTATCCAGAGTATCACAAAACAAAAACCTATTTGTAAAGGACTCCCCCTTTCAAGGACAATCTGACAGCGTTGGCATTCACCACCATGCTGCCCTGAGGCTGCATTTTGAATTCCTGTGTTTGTTGTTCTTATGAAATATTATTTTATTATTATCAGCTATGGTACAAATATGGTACCGATAGCACACTTTCAGGAACCGCTGATGTCTGATAGCGACTGTGTGTCAGTGTGTGAGGTGCACACATACTTTTGGGGTTCTATACACCACATCCTTTATTTTGCTATATAATTTGTGTAAATTTATTTGCAGTTTATAGAATTTCAGACTTGGAAATTTCATAGTATTGTTTTTGCCTTAGTTATGGTGCTTTATAAGTAATGGGCAATTTAGTTTGAAAAAAGGGGTTCATGAAGATTCAGTCACAGAAAGATTCAGCCCTCATACTTTTTCTGAGAATATTCGGTCTCAGTGGTGGTCGCATGTCATCACCTCTGCGGTCAAATCCTCACAGAATTTTTTTTTTAAAATATTCTATGCATTTTTTCTATTGTTTTATTTTAAGGATTTATGATTACTAATTATGACAAAATTACAAGTGGGATATGAGACAAACCTTAATGAAGCTGGAACTAAAAAATAATAGGGATCTGCGAACCACAAATTTCTTTTCGAATTGAATCTCGAATCGAATCATGCCTCTGATATCGACATCGAATTGAATCCCAAATCAAATCTTAAAAGACAAGTTATTTCATATTGCATCAAACGGAAGTTACGGAACACTGTGATGACCTTATGCGACGGAGTGAACACCTTAAACACCAATAACTAAATATTCTCTGTAGCACCGTCGCTGAAACAGCTAGGCCTATTGTCCATAGTTTTAGTTTTTGAAGGCCTAACTTGTTACTATTCACGTTCTTAAGAATGTGAATAGTAACAAGTTAAGCCTTCAAAAACCAAAACTATGGATAATGTTCTGGGCCAAATTTACACCTTATCTAACATTAAACATTGTCAATTACTCAAATAAATAGGAATTGAGCCTACATGAATGAATTTTCTAATGACAGTTTTATCCTATTTTTGTTGGAAATGTAACAAATTGAAGTTAGTATGAGAGATTCGAAAAAATTGAATCCTGAAACTGATTCGGGATCGATCTCGAAGCATACGCATGGTATCGATATCAAATCGAATCTCGAATATTCGCAGGACCCTAAAAAAAACCTTCCCAAAACAAGCTGAGAGGTTCTCAGCTCGAATCCCAATTGAGGCAACTGAAATAAGGCGTACTGCACATCGATGATGCACTTGTCTTCAACCAATGCTAACCCTGCTTGCTTGGAGTAACAATGTTGAGAAGCCTGACAGTTGCTTGTCACTGTTGCTCGGTGGTTCTCTCCGGGTGCTCTGGCTGGGTTCCTCCCCCAGTAAAACTGTTGGGTGGCTCTGGCTGTAAAAACTGTTGTTAAACCCAATAAATAAAGAAATCAAATTTGCTGAATCCAAGACCTTTGAATGATGGTTTTGATTGGGGTGTGTGTGGGGGGCATGGGGGGAGGGGGGTGGTTATACAGTGGTGCCCACTTAATTGGATATATCTTAATTGCATATCCCTGTTAATAGAATGTAATTTCCCAACACAAAACCATTTACCATGCCTCAAGTACAAATTTGACCTGGTAATTGAATATAGGTTATAGAGTAATCTCCTGTTAATTGAATAAAAAATCTTGTAACATGTTGAGAAATTGCCCTGACTCTTCCCAGCTTTCCTTTGTTATAGACCAATTTGGCCTCAGTACATTCAATACAGGCATTTAATCTATTATATCTTGTTTGACAGAGCTCATGAAGCTCTGTCAAACAAAATATAATAGAATAAATGCTAAGTTTATCTCTGGAATACAGGAAAGTGACACAATCCCTGTTAATTGAATACTCCTGCTAATTGAATAATGTTATTGGCAAAGTGGCTCTTCAATTAACAGGGTTCCACTGTACAGCAAACTGAGCAAAAACAAATATCACAAACTAATGATGAAACTATGTACTTGTGAAATTTTCATGTGGTCATTCTACAACATGTTTTAGCTGGTACTATACAGTTTTGAAGGTTAAAGGGCTCAGTAGTTAGAGGTGTAGGCTGCAAGCCAAAGGGTCCTCTATCAAATCCCACCTGCGGCAACCACTTTGTTTCCTTGGGCAATACACTTCATTCCCATTGCCCACGTAGTGCCATTGCGTACCAAGGCATACTGCAAGTCAAGCGTACACTTGTCTTCAACCAATGCTAACCCAGCTTGTGTGCTGTTTGTACGTTAGATATTTGTAATTGCTCAATGGTTCTCTCTGGCTTTTCCCATCTGTAAAACTGTCCAACATGAAGTGACCCTGGCTATCGAAGTGTCATTAAACCCCAATAAATAAATCAATAAGAATCATGTGTCCCTATTCTGGAGAACAGTTCGGGGCAAATTGCCAAAGGATTGTTTGGGTTAGATTAGTATCCAGTTTGGGTCAAATTGTTGGAGGACAGTTTGGATGCAATTCTCATGAATTCCAGTCACTTTGGCCCCAAGTCATTTCGGTCCCAGTCATTACGGCCGCAGGTCAATTCTGCCCCAATATACCAGGTCATTTCGGCCTCTTTAAATATTTTCAAATATTGTTTGAATTTTAACATTTTTCTATTTAATTTTTTTTCAACATTTATATCTCTCAATTAGATATTCAGGTATACATATGATATATGTCTAGTAGATTTTCTTTCATGATGAATAAATAAAAGAAAAGTTTCAGCACGTCGAAGGTGCACATGGACAATGTGGGATTTGAAATCCCTTGCGACCTGAATAATTGTATTTGCTTATGAATCTACAACAGCCAGAAGCGAGGGTCAGTAATGTTATTTGGTTTGAGTGTATGCCTTGGAAGTGGGGTACTGGGGTCAGACCCCCGTGGACAGCGAACTGGAAGGGGACTAGGAATTGTGCATAACTACAAGGATTCTGCTCTGTGTTTTAGAAAATGTGGACATATTTATGGTAGTATCAAAATCGCAGTTTGGTGGTTGTTTCACAAAAAAGAAAAGAAAAAGAAACCCTGTGAACCTCAAACTGGAAGGTGACTAGGAATTGTGCATAACAATATGAATGAATGACTGCATATACTTTGCAAAATTTCAAAGTAAAATAATTTCTCTTACTTATACAGATAGCATCTTAAATGTATGTAAAATTGAACACATGGATAATTTTTAATGTTGTGTATAACTTTTCTGTACACTGTGTAAATACAAATAACTGAACATTACTTAATAAAGGTAATTACCCATTATTTCTAAACATGAACTATGCACTGATCTTTATACATGTAGATCTCTACACTTAAAATGGTGACGAAATGACCAAGGGACCGAAGTGACTAGGGCAGAGATGACTTTGAGGTCAAATTGACCAGAGGATGAAATGACTTGGAGCCGAAGTGATTGGATACCATTCTAACAGATGAGAGACCTTAATAAAAGGCTTAATTATTACAGAACACATTGAATGTGAATTTACTGCAGAGATAATTGCTCGATGATATACATTGTATTAATATTTTTCAATAAATATCGAACAATCTATTAATATTTTTGTTAAGAATTATTTTCAGGAGTTAAAACGAATATTGTAGCGTATCTAAAATATCCTAACAGATGTGTACTGCTTTTCTTTTGGATGAATCTTCCTTGGGCCTAGTTCTCCCCAGGCCGAACATTCCCCCAGTTCCCGAAAAAAGATGACATGCCATTTTCAATGGCGGTAAATATCCAAAAGGGTTATTATTTTCCATTTTTAGCTCAACTTTGATGAAGTCAAATTTGAGCTATTGTCATGGCCCGTCGTCTGTCTGTCCGTCCGTCCGTCTGTCTGTCTGTCTGTCCGTACGTCAACAATTGGCTATGGCTTGGGCTAGAGGTCGTATTTATGAACCGATCTTTACGAAACTTCTTGTGTACCTTTGTTATGACCCTGAGATGGGAACGAGTGTTTTTAGGTGTGGTCCGAAATTCAAGATGGCTGCCAGTGGCCATTTTGTACCGATGATGCAAAAATCAGTTTTTTGTACAGAACTTCTGTATGAAAGTTCTGATTTGAATAAAGTTTTGTATAAATGTTTAGTACCATATGATACATCACATATAATACGGGTTTTTTTCTCGTGTGTAAATTATGCAAATTAGACTGACTTTGATTTATTTAGTGTTACTTTCAGAGCTGTAAGTGCCAAGCTGCTATGGCTCGGGCTAGAGGCTGTATTTATGAACCAATCTTTACGATACTTCTTGGGTACCTTTGTTATGACCGTGGGATGAGAACGAGTGTTTTTGGGTGCAGTCCGAAATTCAAGATGGCTGCCAGCAGCCATTTTGTACCGACGATGCAGAAATCTGTTTTTTGTACAGAACTTCCATATGAAAACTCTGATTTGAATAATTTTTTGTATGAATGTTTAGTACCATGAGATACATTACATATCATACAGGTTTTTTTCTCGTGCTTAAATTATGCAAATTAGACTAACTTTGATTTATTTAGTGTTACTTTCAGAACTGTCAGTGCAAATGCCAATACGGCTCGGGCTAGAGGCCGCATTTATGAACCGATGTTTACGAAACTTCTTGGCTACCTTTGTTATCACCGTGGGACGAGAACGAGTGTTTTTGGGTCCGGTCTGAAATTCAAGATGGCCGCTGGCAGCCATTTTGTTCAAAATTAAGTGCAATCAGATTTTTGCGCAGAACTTCCACATGAAAGCTCTGATTTGAATAATTTTTTGTATGAATGTTTAGTACCATGGGATACATCACATATAATATGGGTTTTTTTCTCGTCCAGAAATTATGCAAATTAGATGAACTTTGATTTTTTCGGTTCTACTTACACACAGTAAGTACACATGTCAATACGACTCGGGCTAGAGGCTGTATTTATCAACCGATCTTCACGAAACTTCTTGGGTGCCTCTGTTATCACCTTGGAACGAGAACGAGTGTTTCTGAGTGCGGTCCAAAATTCAAGATGGCTGCCAGTGGCCATTTTGTAGCGAAATTACGTCTAATAAGTTTTTTGTACACAACTTCTATATGGCTCAGGCTAGAGGCCGTATTTATGAACCGATCTTTACGAAACTTCTTGGGTACCTTTGTTATCACTGTGGGATGAGAACGAGTGTTTTTGGGTGTGGTCCAAAATTCATGATGGCCACCAGCAGCCATTTTGTACCAAAATTAGTGCAATCAGTCTTTTGTACAGAACTTCTGTATGAAAGTTCTGATTTGAATAAATTTTTGTATGAATGTTTAGTAAAATGGAATACATTACATATAGTATGGGTTTTTTTCTCGTGCTGAAATTATGCAAATTAGATGAATTTTGATTTATTTAGTGATACTTATACACTGTAAGTGCACATGTCAATACGGCTCAGGCTAGAGGCTGTATTTATCAACCGATCTTCACGAAACTTCTTCGGTACCCTTGTTATCACCTTGTGACGAGAATGAATGTTTCTGAGTGCGGTCCAAAATTCAAGATGGCTGCCAGTAGCCATTTTGTACCGAGATTAGGTCCAATCAGTTTTTTGTAACAACTTCTATACAGCTCTTATTTATGAACTGATCTTCACGAAACTTCTTGGGTACCTTTGTTTTCACCTTGGGACAGGAATGTGTGTTTTGGGGTGCCTTTGTTATCACTGTGCTATGAGAACAAATATTTTGGGGTTCAGTCAAACCCACTCTGGGACTCAAAGATTTCTTTTCTAGTTTAGCATCTGACTGTCACCCACCTTTACAATACTTTACCTATACATTTGTTACAGGCTACGGCCAGTATTTATGTACAGACCGTTACAATACTTTATATGTACCTTTGTTATCAGGTCATTACCTAGATGTTTGTCATTGCTGTGTCAAATACTATACATGTACATGTCTTGACAAGTTGAGCTACAGTGTCATTGACACTTTCATTTAGTGTTTGAAACTATGAAGCACTGTTCAGAAATACAGATGCACCAAAAAGTAACACATTATTACTTTGTTTTGGTTTCTAACGGGACTGAAAGCAACCTGTCAGTATCACTTTTTCGAATTACACCCATTTCGTCTGCTAACCAAATCGTCTGCTGCAATTTTAACCAAGTCGTCCTCTACAATTATACTCAACATGTCCGAAACTCGTTCGCTGGGGGAAAGTATTCATGTATTGTATTTTGAATCATTTTTTTATTTATTTATATAATAATTTTATTGTATACTTTATTGTATATTACCTACTGTAATATATCTTAATGTACCTCCATTGTAATATATCTTAATGTACCTCCTTGCATTAAATTTCATATACGTGTGAAATTCTGAAAACAGAAATGTCAGAACAAAATAAACTATCCAGCCATTAAATAAATTTTAATTACTGTTTATTCAATGGATTATAGAGCTGGGAGGTTAACCGAAAAACAACTCAGTTTCGGTTATGAAAAAATAACCGACAACCAAGACTGACGATAAACTGAAAAACCGACTTTCTCGGTTATTTGAATGTCACGTGAGAATAACGTTTTTACGTGTTTTTTTCTGAAACAATGGCGGCAATTACAGTCGAGAAGAGCCCTATATGGGAACACTTTATCAAAACTGATAAAACTTCAAAGTCGGCTGAGTGTAAATATTGTCATAAATATATTTCTTGTGAGCACGGAAAGTTATTAACCCAATTTCCGGTAGTGACTCATTGTGTTAGCTACAAATTATTTTTAATTAACTTCCAGTCTTCGGCAGAGACCACAAGAGTTCGTCCTTAAAGTTTGTTTATATTATTTCCAAGTGTCAATGACTCGACAAAGTTTTTACACACTCAGGGAGAGTTTATTCAATCATTATTTAGTTCATACAACTTAATTTTTTCTGTTATTTTGGTTCAGAATCTGTTTAATAAAAAAACCAAAACCGAAACCGTAACCCGACTCTTTTATTAAAAACCGAGTTGTAACCGAAACCGACCCAAAATTCAATAACCTCCCAGCTCTAATGGATTACCTATAATAATTATATTATTACAGTAAAAGTTCTTAAAGTATATGTACGTTATATTAAGTTCCACAACATAATCTTATAATTTTGCAATTTTTCATTGAAGAGCTCCACCGGCACCTTACAGTGAATGACTGCAAAATTATTAGTAGAAGTATTATAAGAATTAATTATATTAAGAAATGCAACAAAATTTGTTATATTAAGTTCTGCAACATAATCTTATAATTTTGCAATTATTCATCGAGGCGCACCGTCGCTTTACAATGAATAATAGCAAAATTATTAGCAAATGTATTATAAGAATTAATTATATTAAGAAACGCATCAAAATTTATGGTTTATTAAATTCTGCAACATAATCTTATAATTTTGCAATTATTCTTGGAAGAGCACCGGCACTTTACAATGAATAATCACAAAATTATTAGCAAATGTATTATAGGAATTAATAATATTAAGAAACGCATCAAAACGTATTATAATTATATTAAGAAATGCATCAAAACTTGTTATATTAAGTTCTGTAACATAATCTTATAATTTTGCAATTATTCCAGGGGGAGGGGGATCCTGGGGGCACCAAAAATTTGCAAGACGTGATGTGGGGGTGGGTGAGTCTCTTGAGTGCACCAAAATTGTGCATTTCCAACTTGTGCAATTTTTTGCATTTTTTAAAAACATATCATTATATCAGCCAATATACGACATCATTTGTGTTTCAAACCGTAAAGATGATGTACATCACACTCTTAACATAAATACAACATCAGGAGGCTTTATATGTTGGGGAAATGTCACACGTTAGTAGGGGGTGGGTGTCTTGTTCGAAATGTAAAAAATGTACAGACAATATTTTCCTTGACATTATGACAAGTGGACGACTCGGCTTGGGGACGAAACGTCCGTATACCCTTTTTTCAAGCAAACTTTTCCTTTACAACACCTTCACATTTGGATAATTCAAAAACTGAGTTTCTGTTCATCTTGATATTTCACGAGATACATGTCAATGCATGTCTGTATACAATAGCACCAATATAACAACAATTATCCGTTATAAACTTATATTATCGGTTATATGTACGTTTTTTTCGATTGAGGTTGTCACTGGCAGACAAGCTGTAACGAAATCAAGACTGAGAGTTCGATTTGAAATGTCGAGATCATCAGCTGAGCATATTGACGAACCTCCAGAAGGACAGAACTCGAGTAATAATAATAACACCTACGCCGGCCGATGATTTGTCGCGGTTCTCGGGTGAGAAGGCTTGGCAACCCCTGAAGTGTAGATATGTCGGCCAATGTATCACGCAAATCTTTGAGGCGAATAAAGTTGCAACAGAGTACATTTGAATCCTAGAGGGGGGCAGGCCAATTGCAATTGCATGGGCAATTCGACAACGGAAGTTACGTAGTTTTTTCACTGAAATTTACTGTCCACTTCAAAAATCACATTGACGGCTATAGAGAATTCTGTTCTGGAACACATTTATCTGACTGGGTATGTGGAACCCTTTGCGGGCCTACGGCCCGCTTGGGGTTCCTAATATGCCCTTCAGCTGAGGTGCTACTGCAGAAACTAGAAATCATGTGACAGTATTCACTATTGTTCACTCTTTTTAAGTAATAGCGCGCTGAAAAAGTGCACATTTGCACATGTCAAACTGCACTATTGGCATAACTCAGTTCCTGCAGAACAGAAAAAGGACGCGCCCAACTCATTTCAATTCTGTATTAGTAAATCGAGATCATTAATTTCTCCCCCACTGCATGTGTAACCCCCACTGCGTGTGTAACATACATCTGTCCAGGGTGAGAGAGCAGGGAGAGACAGATGTTTCTCCTCCCACTATATGTGTAACATGAGTGTGTCCCGTGTGAGATAGCAGGGAGAGACGGATGTATCCCACCCACTGATCTCAATATAACTGGATTGCTGGAACGTAATCGAAAACGTCGCCACCAGAAATGCCCCTACCATGGCGTCACGTCAATCGACGCGGTAACTCCTCCCATAGGTGACGTTTGACCTGTTCACCTTTGACTGCAGATGAAAACACTGCAGACGACTATACGGAAAAATACACAATGAACGGCCGGTCCGTCGACTGTTTTGTAACAGAATTAATTTTTATATTGATTTAATTTTTTGATAATTTAACTTATATCTATATAATTAATAACAATGCCAAGAACCTGTTGTATTAGAAGTTGCGGCAAAAGAAGGAAGAAATCTGAAAAATCAACATTCCACATGTAGGCCTAAGTATAAGAATAAAATAAAAAAAATTATTTCTTCTCTTCGCATGGCTGTAGCGTCGTCTACAATTAATGTTTTCCAAACAAATGTTTATTTATGAGTGAAAGAAAGCGTGCGATGGATTAATTGATAAATTATTTACTGCAGTGCTAGTTGTGTCGAAAGCGGGTGAATTGTGTGTGGAAGTGGGGGGGGGGGGGGGGGGGGGGGAAAGTTTTTCGCCCCCCCCCCAAAAAAATATTTCCTATGAATAGGTTCCTAATGCACACATCATCTCACTATTGCCGAATAACCATCATTCGTTTACGCTTGACAAAAGAATCTTTGGTGTCTGTCCGCAATGGCGGATACAGAGGGGGGGGGGGCGGTGGGGCGATCGCCCCCCCCCCTTTAGCTCATGTTTGTCTCCCATGTAGGGCGTAGCCAGGATTTTCATGAATTGAAGTAAAAACATACAGCGACATTTATTTCCTCCATCACCATTCGCTATGGAAAACAAATATACCGTTGAAATTATGCAAAATATATCTACTGGTCGCCTACATTTATAGCGTCACCGACACAGCATGATTTTGTGGTGTTACATGCCCCTAGCCTCAGGTACCCCATGGCTATGCCAATTATGGGTCATGATCTTAATTGGCATAGTCATGGCGTACCATGACTGCTGAAAACTTTCAAACGCTGGCAGGTCGCAATGTTCTCCTGAGGTTAAGTCGGCTATGACTGTAAACAATGTGTCCAAAATACAATATTATGGTAAACGGATCTGAAGAGCATATTTCAAATTTTCTAATTCTGTCTTGAACGTATGACAGAATTTGAAATTCTGAAACATGCTGTTTAAAAAGTGTTAATTAACCGTTCAAAAATTCAAGAGGATTTCCACCCCAGAATGCCCCATTTGGTCGCTCATTTCCAAAACATTTCTGGGAGACTCCCCTACAAAAAGCTCGTGCCTTCGGCACTCGCAGCAGATGCCTTCGGCATCTGCACGATCCGCCCCCCCCCCCCCCCTTTGAGAATTCCTGTATCCGCCACTGTCTGTCCGTACTGTCAGAGTGTTATGAGGGCGAATTTCGGCTGATCGGCGTGCTTGTAAACCAAGAGCTCAGCCACCCCCCCCCCTATGTTGAAATCCTGGCTACGCCCCTGGGCTACCTTGGCCACTCGGGGCCTTGTTGCAGTCCTTCTCACGAGGCGAGAGCAATTGCTCTCGCACCCGCCTGCTCTCGCAATTTCTATTTTGCAAGAGCGAAAATCTGCTCCCGTCAATTGCATGAATTTGGCAGGTCAGACATAGTCTTTCGTCAAAAATTCAGGGAGACGAGCGCAAATTGCTCTCGTAAATGGTTTTGCAAGAGCAAGTTATTGCTCCCGCTGTATATTACTCGTGAGAAGGTCTGTTGTTGTGAGGAGTCTTACAATAAAAGGCGAGATCTGGGTTTTCATCCATGCGGTTCTTCGTGTAGGTATTGGGTAAATCATCGGTCCACTTCTCTGTGATGTAATTTAGGTGCTTGGAGTTCCGTCTCGCTTGTGCCGAAAAATACAAGTACGGTATGCTTTATGATTTAAGGTCGATTCATTTCACAAAAGAATGATTTGTAAAGAAGATTACAGTGGGGGGGGGGGGGGGGGGGGGGGGGGGGAGGGGAAAAATGTTATGTTGTGAATCGTTCCATTCTGGGTTGTTAGGCGACCGCGAAAGTTTTCATCGGCTTCATTACTGTTGTCAAAGACGTCGGTGCTCAAAATTAGCTCCCCTGATGTGCATTTAGCACTTAAATTTTAAATTTGTAGTAAATCTCAGTGACTGCACATGGCATTGAAGCTGGTGAGGAAAGTTTACAATGTTTCCACAAACCTATTAGCATATTCAAAAACAAGTACTTGAAAATGTTCATTTTGCAATCCAAAATAAATTTAGATCATAAATTAGCATATTCAAAAACAAGTACTTGAAAATGTTCATTTTGCAATCCAAAATAAATTTAGATCATAAATGCAAAGACACAAAAGCTTGATTCTCTCTGATTTTTTGTGCAGTACTACTTACTGTTCACTAATGATAATCTTTTAAATTTTGTCTGACCAGTTGAAATATTACCACAGACCTTCAAAAATTGAAATTCCACATAACCTTTGAGAAGGTTGTGCAAAGCAGCCACTACTTAACCCATTTAGGTTTGCACAACCTTTTTGACGAGAACAACAGTATATCATTTTAATGTACTGGTGTGTCTGTAAATGTATTAAAGTTTTTTATATGCATTCATTTAGTTATTTTTCACCAATAAATCACAGTAAAATCATGTGAACTGAATTTGGGGATTTCTTTGGTTTAACCTAAAAAAGGGGTTAGAGTATTACCACAGGTGATTGCATAACCTTAAAAAAAGGTTACAATATTTTTAAAAATTCCCTATTTTAATTCCAAGCTATACCTTATGATCAACACAATGGAATTAACTCCAATGAAGGGTCATAAGCTCTTGTCCATAGATTGAGAAAATAAAAATAAGTATGAAAAGTGAATTTTTTATTTCGTGGATGCCAATTTCGTTGATTCGTTCGGCAAAGGGTAAAAAAAAACAAAATTGCTTCAACAAATTTCGTTCAGTTAGTACTTATGTGAGGTGGCATGAGACCTTTCACATGTAATTATTTATTTACTGTTGTTTAACATCATTTTCAGCATTTGAGCTACATCGTGAGAAAACAAATATAAAATTAAGTTTTGCGAATCGTTTATGCTTACATTTTGTTGCCCACTTACTGAGGGATCGCACCCCAGAGACATTGGTTACCAATTCCTATATTACCAGCGGAGGAAAACAAATCTACCTCAGTGGAGATGCAGAACCTTCACTTCCATGGGTCCCACAGGGTTCATGTGTTATGATGTGAGTGTGACAAATGTGCGTTTGATTCATGTGTTGAGTCAAGTTTAAACATGGGTATTAAAATGTCATTGAAATAGTGTTAATAAACAAGAGGCCACAAGGGGCCTTAAATCGCTCAGCTGACAAAGTGGTTCAAAGAAGTAATTTGGTTTACATTAAGCTAGTCATGGTTCATCAACAAAACAGAGGAATGATGTCACAAAATTATTCATAACTCAGGTGTCCATTTTGAATGATTATTATCATATGTCTTGCTAACTGGGTCCAGTTCGACCAGCCGTAGACAAGCACTTCCACATTTTCAAGGGTTCTTATGTCACTGCAGTTTGAAGGGAAAATTGATGAAAAAACACGCAGGAATGGATTTGAACAAACTTTAATTTTCCCCCTACTCCTCCCACCTAAAGTTTGTTGTAAACCAAATATCAAAAGATTCTGAATGGTTGATCTGAAGAAGATGGTTCTTAACTGGTAGAGTGCTGAATTATTTTTGGCAATCAAAATTTGTTCACGTCTTTGCCTTGCTACAATTTATGGGCATTCTCCCATAAATTGTAACAAGGCAAATCCTAACTGACTAAATAATATAACTTCAAAGATAATATGAAGCATACCCATTGAATTTGAAGCCTTTATGTGGCAGTTCCTGCACTTGAGAATGAAGCCCAAATATGGGCTTCCAGCACTCTACCAATTAAAAGATTGTTCCTCATATTGCACTATGATAAACTATGGCCTCTCAAATGAAGCCCAAAGATGAACCCAGGGAATTGCTTTGGACAAACCTGATTCTTACCTCCAAAGGGTGCCGTAACAAAATATTCCAAGATTTTGACTGGTTGAATTGGAGAAGAATCTTTCTAAACTACATCAAGTGTCTGACCACTGAGGTGGTATTAGTTCCCTACGGCGCTTTTGTGACATAAGGTGTTTTTGCCACAGAAGACACTAGAGTATATAAGCATCTAGGATTTTGAAAAAAAAATACTGAGTGTGCATCATCCCCTCAGAACCATTCATCCATGTACTAAATATGAAAGGCATAGCTTGAACCATGTTGGAGGGAGGGGTGGTAACATAAAATAGAGAAAAAAGCTTAAAAAACACAACAATAATGGCCGCCATTCTGCCATCTTGGATCTTGAAAAATAAATATTGACTGTGCATCATCCCCTCAGAACCATTTATCCATGTACCAAATATGAAAGGTGTAGCTTGAAGCATATTAGAGGGAGAGGTGGTAACATAAAAACAGACAGACAGACAGTCAGATGGACAAACAGACAGATGTTAGATTTTGAAAAAAAATATTGAGCGTGCATAATCCCCTCACAACCCCTTTATCATGTACCATATATGAAAAGTGCAGCTTGAACCATGTTGGAGGGAGCAGTGGTTACAAAAAATAGAGAAAAAAGCTTTAAAAACACAACAGAAATGGTTGCCATGGCACCATCTTGAACTTTGGAAAACAAATATTGAACATGCAACATCCCATTACAACCCTCTATCCACTTGCCAGATATAAAAATTGTAGCTTGAACCACGTTGGAGTGAGGGGTGGTAACATAAAATAGAGAAAAAAACTTAAAAAACACAACAAAAATGGCCGCCAAGCCGCCATCTTGGATTTTGAAGAAAAAATATTGAACGTGCATCATCCCCTCCCAACCCTCTATCCATGTGCCAAATTTGCAAAGTGTAGCTTGAACCATATTGGTGGGAGGGGTGGTAAAATGAAAATAGAGAAAAAAAAGCTTAAAAAACACAACAAAAATTGCAGCCATTCCGCCATCTTGGATTTAGAAAAAAAAATTTTGAGCGTGCATCATCCCCTGAGAACCATTTATCCATGTACCAAATATAAAAGGTGTAGCTTGAACCATTTTGGTGGGAGGGGTGGTAACATGAAAATAGAGAAAAAAAGCTTAAAAACACAACAAAAATGGCCGCCATTCTGCCATCTTGGATTTTGAAAAAAAAAATTTCAGCATGCATCATCCCCTCAGAACCATTCATCCATGTACTAAATATGAAAGGTGTAGCTTGGACCATGTTGGTGGGAGGGGGTGGTAACATAAAAAACAGACAGACAGACAGATGGACGGATGGATGGATGGACGGACAGACAGACAGACGGACGGACGGAGTGCAATCCTATAGTCCCCTTACGGTTCCCGTAACTGACAAGCTTTCTTATATATAGGGATCACTTAGGTTTCCTTGAACACATCAATAAACAGAGCAACATTTTCAGATCTAATGGATAGACCCCCCAAAAAAATGATTTCAGAAAGAATTGTTTAATACATGTATCTAATGTTATGTCTTTTCTTATTGTAGCTCTCAATAAGTGTCAGACTGAACATTACGAAATTGAAAATTATTTTCGAGGAGCTGAAGTTACAAATAATGTTTTTACATTTCAGATTTCCTGTCAGCAATCCTATTCTTTTTTCGAAATGGGTGACATGGGTTAAAGAGAAAAACAGTACAACTACATGGCAACCAAGCAAATGGACATCACTATGTGATAAACATTTCTCGTCAGAGGCATTTGACAGGAGTGGTCAAATAATTAGATTGAAGGATGACGCAGTTCCAAGTGTACTTGAGTCCACATGTAAGGTAATTAGAATTTTATTTTAATACATGTACTCATTTGAAAAACAATATTAACTGGAGGAATGTTGGAAGCCAATGTCATGGCTTTACGAAAAGTGAGGAAACTAGGCTGAACTGTTCATATTCATTGCTTGTTAGCGGCTCACCTGACTGAAAATCAATGTGAGCTATTCTGATCACTTTTTGTCCGTCGCCCGTCCGTCATCCATTGGTCCTGAAGGTCATTGTCTTCTAAACCACTGGCTGCAATTTAATGAAAAGTAGTGGAGTAGTGGTTATATAGGGGCATTTTGGTTTTTCTTCAAATTTGATTTCTGCTCATACTGAGGAGGGGTAGGGCCAAATTCTCAGGCAATTATACTTCAATTTTGATATGAGGCAGGGAGGTTTTTTATTTTTATTTTTTTCTACAAATCTTAAATAGTATACTCCAGAATCAATATTTCATCACTTTCATGGTTAAAATCCAATATTTCTCTCAGAAAAGTGGAAAAAATGTTTCATGAGGCTGCTTTTTATGGCGGATTTCAGTGACGAGGGAGGTGCCCAAGAACCTGGTTATTTTATTTTAATGGCCTTACTTTGTCAGGTTTTTCTAAACTATAGCTTACATAGTTTCAGGGATGTTTCTGGCCAATGACAGGGGCAAAAATAGGCCTCATTACCAATCCAAAATAGGCACAGTTGTTCCAAATTGAAGACCCCAAAATTCCCAATTCTGAAACACTTTTGTTTCTATTTCTTTTCTTTACATTTTTGGTCATGACAAGTACAATCCATATACAATAACATCTAAATTAAGAAATACTAGTTGAATCAATGTGAAAGTGGACCATTTCTGTTAATTTTTAAACCCAAATATAAATCTTCATATATTTCTCACTGTTATGGAAATTCCCTGTTTTAGCCACTATGGCTGGATTCTTTTCCCCAATGCCAAGGGCCCGGGACCCTTTCACAAAAATGGTAGAAGCAATGTGTGATGTGACTGTTTAATATCTGCAAATAGTGATTAATAAATGAATAATTATATGCAAGACTAGCAGTAAGTGCACCTCCAACAACCAAATTGATTTGGTCCATCCTGACCAAACCCCACCCCTTCACACCTAAGCTATGACAACATGGGTTTAATTTGAACAAACTCTGGTAAAGATAAACAAAACACTTATGCCAAATTTGCAAACAGTAGAATACTCTTTTTTTGGAGAATCGTTATGGATTATCACATTAGCCTGGGTTGTACAATATTTGAGTAAGGTGACAATCAAAACAGGGACTTCTCTGGGTGTATTGGGAATGGGGCCAGGGGACAATGCAATTGGGAAAATAGCCATGTTGTTGGACCAAATTGTGAATCCTGTTGACTTTGTAGAGTTTAGAAAATTGCCCATTTCTTCTATAGTCACATTGAAAATGAAGAAGAAGGTTTTATTTTAAATTGTGGGTTTGATAGCTCCTTTTATCAGAAAAACAAGGCCTACTTTCACAGCAAAAGTTCATAAGAAATATGGCCAAGCCGATACTGGGTACCAATTGGGAATTTAATGTTAGAAATTGGGAAAAATCATGCCTAAATTTCATTGGGATTGGGGCCCATATTCATTCCCTGTCGTCATTCGTCACCCAGAAAAATCCCTGCAAAAATGGAACAAAATTTTCAAATAACTGCAATAAAATAGCCTGGGGAACAATGGTTTAGATTGAAATCATTTATTTACTGGAGTATAATCCCTTTACTCAACAAGAATAGCAGACGACTGGACACATGTGAAATAAATTCTCCAATAATGCAAAATTTTCAATTTTTTATATAAAAAAACAAAACTGATGACCCCTCATTGGAATGAACTCGAGCAACAAGGTGTCTTAAGCTATGATTTTTTACACAAGAAATGAAAACATAACAGAGTTTCAATTGAGATTTTGGTGAATAGTGCTGGCTGGTTTTGCAGTTACTTTCGGGTAAAAGGTTATTTAGGTGCTTTTTTGCAACAATGGGTAATTGTGGCAGCAACAATAGTATCAGATCAAGTATAGTCAATCATTTTTATCTGTGCTGCCCATTTCAGAAGTCTTCCAGTACGTCTCCAATCATACCTTGAAAACACAAGTTGTTTACCTTAGTAAACTAGTTGTGCTTCAGTTCTCGGCTTAAATTCCATGGTTTCCCAGAGGTGTGTTTGTAGGTTTGAATATTTAGAAATTAATTTTGAAAGCAACAATAGTAAAATGCAAACTTCAGAAAATCGTTTATACCTGTGCTGCACATTTTAGAGGTCTTCCAATCTGGCTTCTGTTATATCATCAAAACACAACTTGTTCACCTCAGTAATGAAGCACTGCTTCACTTGTTGGTTTTCTAGGGTTTCCCAGAGCTTATGTTTGAAGGTTGAAATATTTAGAAAAAATGTTTACATTTCTTTTTACTTGAGGGTGCTCACGATCATCACAGACATGTTGAATGCATAGGCACAATGTGAATGTATCAAGAATTTTGGAAGTTTTTATATCAATTTAATTGTAAAAAAATCCTCATTTTCATACTTTTTCATTCCATTGCACTTACACATTTAATGAATATGAAAAAATTGAAGCATTAGATTTTTCAATTTTTATTTGCATAATTCTCTGTATTGAGGGTGTGTGACACCCTCAGTATGACCCCAATGCTTTTGTACCAAGGGTCGAGTAAATTTGGAGTAGATGTAGGTAAAATTTCTTGGACCTCTTAACCTTGGAATGACAACTGTGAGTGATGGTCAAAATAAACCCCTGTGTAATGATACTACATGTATAATGTGAAGTCTGATCACAAAATAATGGTCGGATAAACAATCCTCACACAAAATCAAAGATAACTGCCATGAAGACCATTATTTGACATGCAACACTGCTGGATATCGAAAAGATACCTCTCTCTTCCCAAACCCAAACCACCACAAAAAAGCAGGATTTGTTTGATATATAGGTTTAAAGTAATAGCCAGAACAACTAAAATCGAACTGGCGAACAGCCAGATGAATGAATGGACAGGCATTCCCATACCATAATTCGACCTGCTCAAATGAATGGTCGTATCACAACAAGAAGTCATGTCATGTCATCATTTTTAACTCTGTTATATATGCTTTTCACAGGTAAGACGAATTTCTTGTAAATCCAAATTTCCTGTTAACAACACCAACAGCAATGAACAACATCTATCGGAAGGTTGTAACATCTCAACACATAGTGAGCTGCCAAATGATGGTACATCAACAGATCATGAGCTGCAAAATGATATTACACCAACTGATCTGTCTGATCATTCTTACAGTAACTCGAAAAGTCCGAGATTTTGGAAGAAAGAGGCCGAGAAATTTTTACAAATTGCTGTTAATCAGAAAACAAAAAAAAAATCTGCACAGAAAAAGATCATTCGTTTAAAAAAGAAAATTAAAAGTCTAAACCTAATTGTTGATGATTTGAAGAAAAAAAATTTGATTTCAAATAACTGTGAGGAAATATTAAAGTGTACATACTCTTCTGTGCCTTCAGAGCTGATGAAAAGAATTGTTGAGCACAAAAATAAAAAAATTTCCAGTAAAGCATACCCATCCAATCTCAGATCATTTGCTCTAACTCTACAATTCTATTCCTCTAAAGCGTACAACTACGTGAGAAAAACGTTCCATCTCGCTCTGCCTCATCCATCTGTCATAAGATCCTGGTACAGTAAAATCAATGCTGAGCCAGGCTTCACACAAGAATCTTTTTCAGCTCTGAAGTGTTTAGTAGAGAATTCCGATACAAAAATTTTCTGTAGTCTTATGCTGGATGAAATGAGTATAAGAAAGCACATTGAATACGACGGCTCCAAATATTTAGTATATACTGATCTTGGGACTGAAATAGTTGAAGATGACCAGACGCCAGAAGCTAGTGAAGCCTTGGTGTTCATGGTGGTATCTTTGAAAAGCAATTGGAAAATACCATGTGCCTATTTCTTTATATCAACAATGTCTGGCGAAGAAATGGCAAACTTGGTGAAAATCTGTTTACGGAAATTACATGATATTGGTGTCAATGTTGTTTCCTTAACATGTGATGGACCCAGTTCACACATATCACTACTCAAGTCACTTGGAGCTTCTTTAGTTATGCCTGACTTGAAGCCATGCTTTGCCCACCCCTCTGATTCTACACAGAAAATTTATGTATTTCTAGATATATGCCACATGCTAAAGTTATTAAGAAACACATTGGCTGAATACTGCATCATGAAAGATCAAGATGGGGGTAAAATCATGTGGTTCTATATAGAAGAATTGAACAAACTCCAACAAAATGAAGGTCTCCACTTGGGAAACAAGTTGAAAAAAATGCACATTTTGTGGCAGAAACAAAAAATGAAAGTGAATCTAGCCGCACAGACACTAAGTGCCAGTGTAGCAGATTCACTAGAGTTTTGCTGCAAGAAGCTGAATCTTCCACAATTTCAGGGGTGTGAGGCAACAGTAAAATTTATAAGATTATTTGACAAATTGTTTGATATCTTAAATTCAAGAAATCCAATTGCTAAAAATTATAAGGCACCCATGCGTTCATCCAATAGAGCTCATTGGGAACCTTTCCTGAATGAAGCATTCAACTATATATCTCTTTTGAAAGACAATTCAGGAGATGAGAAACCCATGTTCCAAACACGACGGAAGACAACATTCTTGGGTTTCATGGTTGCCATTAAAAGTGTACTCTCTTTGTACAGAGACTTAGTTGAAGCTGAAGGCAGCCCCTTGAAATATTTGCTGAATTATAAATTCAGCCAAGATCATGTGGAGTTATTTTTTGCAGCAATAAGATCTTCTGGTGGCTGCAATAATAACCCCACTTCGAGACAGTTCAAAGCGTCTTTCAAACGCTTACTTATGAGAAGCGAAGTGTCCTCTAACAGTGGAAATTGTACTTCTCAGGATACTACTGATTTACTCCATGCAACAAGAGACTATGCCTCTGTTCATGGGGTAGAACAGGGTATTCTGGAAGTAAATGTTATGCGTCGTTATGACCTTGAGCCAAGAAATCCAGCTCAAGAAGATCATGACTATGCTGATGTCCCAAACCTACAACCTTTATCAATATACAAGAAAGAGGTTGTTGGTTATATTTCAGGATTTGTGGTACATATGGTGAAGAAAATCATAAAATGTCCTACTTGTATCAACTCATTAACATGCAAAACAGTAAATGAACCTGCTTTTGGATACAGGCTCATTAAACAAAAAAATCGTGGTGGGCTAATTATCCCTTCAAAAAGTGTCGTCACTGTGTGTCAAAATACTGAACAGTGTTTTCAAAGACTACTTGTCTCAACTGAAAACAAGCTACCAACATGTAAAAATGTTTCCGATGCAATTGCAACTTTGGTTTTGTCTGAGGTTGGAGCAAAAATTTTTTCAGACCTCAATGAACATATGTTTGATTCCACACCAAACGATAACCACATTTTTGGTCTCATTAAATGCATTTCAAAATCGTATAGTAAAATTAGAATGCATCATTTAGCCCGAAAACACACAGAAATGCTTCATGGTGAACTAATTAGAAAAAAATTATCAAAAATTATTCTCTTCAGTAATCAGTAATCCCCAAACACAATAATACATTGTGTATATATCTTATTGAGTTTTCTCTTTCCATCGAAAGGTTATTGTCCGGGCCTGATGTTGGTTGGTGGTGAATTTAGACATCCGGGCACAAAAGTTGAGGACACCAAAAACATTGTGGTAAACAGAAAACTGGGCAGTTCAGTATAGCATGATGAACCAGTTTTCAAGACTTGAACTCAAATGAAAATGCAGGAGCTACTCAGTATAGTATGATGATCCAGTTTCATAACTTGAACTCTAAAGAAAATGCAGGAGTGCAAGCTCCTAATCAGACCACGCATGTTACATTTAGGTTCAAAGACATTTCAAAAATGAGCAATTTGAACCTGAAATTGTATTTCCAATTCCGACAGAACCAAGGCACATTGTAATTTCTTGAAACACAGGGTGCTGCTGCCTGCAGTTGTGGAGTAGATCAATCAATATATATATTTCAAAAGCTACAGGTTGATAAATCCTTAGTGATCTACTCCACAATTGCAGTAAGCAGTTCTGGATTCTATGGAACAAAGGCTGCCTGTTGAAAATTATTGATTGCTCTATTCCCAAATAAAGAATCTGGACTTTTCCAATCGAAGCCAGTGGCCTGACAGGAATAATTTTCTCAATCTTGGGTGCAGTTTTATGATTCACAAACACGTACACCTCCCAAATTCAACAAATATTTTTCCGAAAAATATATATTTGAAAAAAATTATAGTAAACTTTTCAATTTATATTTACTGTTCTGCATGTTATTATTATAAAGATTTTGTATCACTGACTGTAGACTGCAGATTTGAAAAAAAGAACTTAACATTCTGGGACTTGCCTCTGTTACCAGTGGGAGTTCTTGATTGAAAAGGTTCAAAACAAAACTTTCTAAAGATGTATCTTCACTTGTTGTAACCCAAGGAAGGTACTTTTTGGGGGGAGTTTGATTGTTGTTTGTTTGTCTATATTATCTTAAATTGTTTGCAGTAATACAAAGTTGAAACAAACACCATTATGCATGGAAGCATCTTCACTTGTTGTCACCCAAGGAAGATGTCAGTGGAAAAGATCAATCATTGGGCATGCATGATTGCAGTTTGTATAAACTCTACTTTACTGCTTGTATATAATGTTAAGGAATTTTAACATTTCCTCATCAGTTTAAATATTTAGGACAAACTGGTTTTAATATTTAGGACAATACGGCATAGTGCTTTCTTCCAACATTTTGTGGCATATTGTTTTGAATCATATTTGTAACCTTCATCAGAAAATTGGAAAAATTAGACCACATTGGGGTTTTAGAGGCTGGAACCCTATTTTGGGAGTTCTCCCCTTTCTTCTAATCTGGATAAAAGAGGCAAGAACACCCCAAATGGGGTTCAGCCCCCAAAACCCTAATTTGGGACTATTTATTCAAATGTCTGTTGGCACCATTGGATTTCTTGTCATTGAAAAAAAACTCTAAAAATCACCTTCAGTATAAAGTAAACACCATTTCCCAAAGAGATCACTGTAACATGGACCATTCCTTTTGAGAGTTATACCCCTTTTTGAATTAGAAATTGTACACAATACTGAAAATAGCCATTTTTTTTATCTGTTCAGCCAAAATCCCAGGTAGGGGTCATTCAATGATGTTTTCCAATGCATACAGCATGCAAACACCAAACCATTTACCATACCTTTAGAAAATCTGAATACCCCTTTTCAGTCACTCACACTAGGTGTTATGCCACGATGGAGGTATGCTAGGGATGGCAGTCCATCTCTTGTTAAACACCACAAATAATGCAACTACATCCCATAAATATGAAATTGACCAAAAAAAATCAAAATTCAGGGATCAAATGTGAGAAAAGGGGCAGAACCCCAAAAATGGGGTTTTGGCCCCTGAAGCTCGAATTTGGTCTAATTTTTCATGTTTTTATCTGACTTAAGTCACATTTAAGTTGTAAAAGTCTGTGTTAAAGTGAGTTCTGCTTCTATGTGTCTTTCCAGGCGATTGATATTGTACACTTGGGTTACTGAACTCCATTGCAGTAATATTTAACCCTCATTTTTTAATATTTGCCAAAGTTTAGCCAAAATTTAGTATTTTTGTTGTAAGAATTAGTGTTAAAGTCAATATTTGTGCAGATTATGGGGTTGTAACTTCTCATTACTGTGTATTTTTTTAATTTTAATAACATTTTTTGGTATTAACCCTACTGTCAAACCTCAAAATAATTTCCAAATGTGAGCCTGTCACCATGACATGTACCAAAAAGACTGTGCCTGTCATTTTCAAGTTTGAGTCTGTCAAGAAATTTGACCAAGATTTACATGTTAGTTTGTTATGCTATGCTGTTGTAACTGCAATAGATTAAAAAGGTATTTGAGGATTGATGCGTAAGAGTATAAATGAATGTATTTAATGGGAAGAAACCCCCAATATTTCTTATTGTTCATTTCTGTTTCATTTATTATAAGAAGAAATGTAAAAATCCAAATCAAGACAATGCTGATTATGTAATGTCTCATATTGCACATATTAGTGTAGTATTAATTGTCCATACATGGATGTTCAACCCCCTCCCCCCCAAAAAACATTTTTTTTCGTACATTAGCTTATTTCTAAAAACAATCTGTCCCAGACACAATGTCAGACGTGAGGCATTCCGTGTCGATCATTATGGATTTTGAGCCAGTTATTGATTGTGAACACTAGATGCTTATTTTGAGGCTTGTTTCAGCACCTAAATTTGAAGGGTTAATTCTACAGAATCTTATTAGTCCATAGTATTGTGGAGATGTTTGTTAATTGTGTATGCAGATCTGACAATAATCTTGACTTATCAGTTATTAGAAACCTCTGTTTAAGAGAACTTTCCAATAAATGTTAATAAGTGAAGAATTTGGTTCTGTTAAAACCTACATATAGCGAACAATGTTTTCAAGTTTTACACCTCTATTCAGTTCTAAAAATTGTATTGGTCATTATGATAGGCACAAGTGAATTGGTGCCTGTCAGACATACAACTTGAGCCTAACATTGACAGGCTGCTTATTTTGAAGTTTGCATACTGTATGTGACTATTGAGCTTTCTTGACATTGGATCGACTGTATCAAGTATCAATGTAGGTGAGCGACCAGGATGTGACATCGCTCTTGCTGCACCTTAAATTGAATAAGATATCATGGAAGACAATTTCATGGGGATTGTGGTCAGGTCATGGTGACCTACTGTAGCCATCATTTTTGTACTACCATTCCACATGGTATCAATCACATTCATGAAACTGAGTGGACACCAGATCCTGTGTGAGGTGTTTTGGGACTCATTCATTGAAAATCATTACCATTTATTTCATTGTCTCAGTGACCTCCACCACTGACCACCAGATCACCACATTAAGTGCTATGAATTTTCTTTCAATATTGATCAGCCTTATACTTCTTTATATTTAATTTACTTCAAGGAAATATGTGGAATGTTACTTTATTAATCAATAATGTCTGTTTGTATACATGTTTACTAATTATAAACATGGTCAAATCATATTTATTTATGTACAAGGAGGTCAGGCGCCTCTACATTAATATTTCAGTACATGTATTAGTGAAAATTTATAGGATGTAAAACTCTTTATGAGTAATGTTTGTGCTGGGTAGCTTATCCCTAAAACACAGCAATATACTTTCAACAGATAGAGTGTTGAATGCCCAAATTTGGGCTTCATTCTGAAGTGTCAGAGCTGCAATTTAAAGATTACATATTTTTCTTGATGCGCTTCATATCTTCTTTGAAGTGAAGTTAATTAGTCTGGTTGCTTTTGCCTTGTTAAAATATATGGGAGAGTGTCTATAGGCACTTTCCCATAAGTTGTAACAATGCAAAAATTTATGAAGAAATTTTGTTTACAAAAATTAATTTAGCTCTCCACCAGTTCAGTACAGAAAGCATCAGTCGTGGAGGAAATTTGCAGGTGCTTCTGCAGACTTTTAAAGCACTTACGAAATATTTCTTGAGTAGAAAAGTGGAGCCCACCTAATTGAGTATCTTTTAATTGAATATCCTAGATAATTGAAAAAAAAATAATCCCAAAACCAAACCAAATTCCATATCTTTAACACAAATTTGATATCTTCACTCTACATAGTTTATTGAATAAACTCGGTCAATTGAATAAAAAAATTAAGCTGACAACCAGCAGATATCCCACATTGATGGGCATTTCCAGCCCCTCACACCCAATCTTGAATTGGTGTTCAATCAATTAGTCTGTTATATGGTTTGATGACAATACTTAATCTACCAATACAAGTGGAGAAATTGATTGAAGTTCTGTTAATTTTATACTCCTGTTAATTAGATAATTTTACCTGGCAAAGTAGGTATTCGGTTAAGCAGGCTTCAATTTATTTCATAACCTCTGTCTTGCATGATTATGTATGTAAAAGGTTACAAATTACTTACCATCTGATCAGAAGATATAGCTAGATATTTTATTCAATGGTATATACATTTTACAACATGCAGAATTGTTTGATATGATAATTATTAACAATACAATATATACTGTTAGAAGATTAAATAGCCAGATTGGCTGTCCACCTAGCATGGAAGAGATGGGAATTTATTGATAAATAATACTTTTAACATGTATTCTGAAATGCCAATAGATATTATAAATTTCAGTCATATATTTTCAATGTTAATTAATATGATTACCATTTCTACATTTTCTTTCACTTTATTAACTGTCACAGAACTTGACTGAATCAAATTGCTGTGATACATGTACATATAACACTTATCATTTATTGGGAACCTTGAGGAGTAAGCTCAGTTGGCATCAATAAAATCTAAGACCCCTTATTTACCAATTGGTGTTTAATGTCACAAGTTTCAGTCTCAGATGAGCTTTGCAAATTTGTTCTTCTACTTAAATTTACTCACTTATATCATTCATAATTAACCTAGCATACGTGATTCTATGCTGAAGCCCATTCAGCACCTTCAGTAACATACATGTTATTGTGGATTGAAAAATGAAATTAATCTGTCAGGCACTACCATGTGCGATGGATATTTCGAAATTGCAATGAAATCCTAAATGTTTACCACCAAAGGATGTGAAAACTTTTCTCTGAAAAGTCATGCTCAGCCTCATAAAAAGATTCCTATCATCACTCAAATTAAATTCAAAATTTGTTGGCTGTCTTCATGTAAAAATATTGTGAAAATAGAGGAGATGAATTTTGTTTCATATTTCACCCAAATAAATTTATCATCAAGGACAGTATAGAGAGGTTCATTTTATGATGGAGAAAGCTCCCTGGAAGGCATAGACATGTTTCATTTTCACTCATTTCTTACCTTGTATACCTGTTTTTCATTGAAAATATCCTCGGATGACAGAAATTTTGAAAAAAATTTCACCATAATAGATGAAGAGTTATTTCCCCTTATATGCTTGTTTCAAAGTTACGGTTGCTGTAAAATCTTACAATTTCCGAATATTAAGGAATTTAACAATCAGGGAGCATATTTTCCTCCATTAAAATTATTATTTTTCAAAATAGAACCTGGTTACCAATGTCATTGGGGTGCAAACCACCCTCAGTATGTGGCCAGTGTATGCATAAGCAATTGGCAGAACTTGACTTTATACTTATGTTGTTTCATGACATAGCCCAGATGCTGACAATGACAAAAAGACCAATAAATAAATAAATTGGGTCCAAAGAGTTTGGCCAAGGATTTAGTAACCAAACTCCATGAAGGGATGCTGTGGGTGGAGGTGGTGCTCTTGAGAAATGTCCAAAGAAAGGCCTTTGAAGGAGGAAAACATGTTATAAGCCCTACCGGTGTAACAGACTTTTTTATCCCCTGCGAAAGTTGCCCCCGGAGGGAGGGGGGGGGGGGGGGACTAATTTTTTTTTACCACCTGTCCTGATTTTTTTTACCCCCACCTGAATTTGTTTTCTTCTCAATTTTTTTTTCTCATATTATTTGCTAATATGGCGGGAAAACCTTTCGTTGACAAAAAAAAAAATTTCAAATAATCCTCCTCAAAGCAACAGATTACTAGCTTGGCTGAGTTATAATCAGTTGTCATCTCCATAAATCTCATCATTTATTATCTGTTCTGTATTTACCCTCTATGACCATTGTCAAAATTGGAGAAAACAACAGAAAGCTTCTGTTTTTCTCGCCATATTAGCAAATAGTATGACATGAAAAATGAAGAAAAACAAAAAAATTCAGATGGGGGGCAAAAAATCAGGATTGGGGGGGGGGAGTGAAATAGGGGGTGGAAAAAACTGGGACTCCGGTTTTGTTTATATTTTGATACTACACTTGTACTGGATGTAATAGCTATATTTTATTGAAAACTCTGCTATTGTCCTGATTTTCTTTTAAAATTGTTATTTCCTATTTCTCACTACATTAACTTTACCTTATCAGATTTTAATGGTAAAACTTAAGATTATTTATTCAAATTTTTTCCATTGGTAAATGAAGAGAAAATCAACACTATAGCAAATTTTCAATAAATTTACGTACATCAGAAGCATTATTTAAATTTAATTGTGGTACACTGAACATAGGTCAAGTTGGTATTAAGAAACATTTTTAAGTTTCTAAATTTTATATGTGTATTGATTGTTATAAATATTTTATACATGTTTATTTATCCATAAATTCTGTTTCGAGGTAAACAAGATACCTTCCAGTTTATATGTTGGTGCATTACTGCGACATGCAACCGTCAAGCATACATCCAGGAGCGATTCGCTAACTGTTAGGCACCCAAATTCTGTTGCCCAGATGTCCCCTAAATTCCTGCTGATAAATATCATTCAACTTTGTAATCTTAAGAATGTGGCAACTGTTTCTGACATTCAGTTTAACTGAATACTTATATCATTGATACAAAGCTATTCAGTCACCAATATTAAGACTGTCAATTTGTTTTGGGGTGGGGGAACATCATCAATTGACAAAGAGGTGTCCCCAAAAATACCTGGATCTATCCTGGCTGTCGAGACAAGTTAGTTGTGAAACACTGTCAAGTCACAATGGCAAAAATTCACATATTTTAAATTGTTGTCTCACCCCCTGTAACCCAAGTGACATTTCAAGGGTTAATTCTGGATCTGGGTAACCACAAATTTCACATATGCAAGTTTGGGTGTCTATTTGGGCCACAGAATAATTTTTTTCCTGATTTTTCTTGTGGGGCTTATCCAAGGGCTGTCCCATGTCTTATGACTTACCTGCAGATGCTACTAAAATGGTGCCCCTTTTATTGAATTTCCTGTAACTATTTCCAATCCAGACCTATCTCCTATGATTCAGCCGACACTAAACTCAAAGGACTTTTCTCTGTCATCCTCCATGATGTAACAATTTGTCTTAGCACTGGTGTCCAGTGAAGTTTTGGCTGTCTGTTCAGGCAGCCAAGACTTCACTAGACACCATTTCCATGATACTTTCAATTTTCATTATCAAGCCTACATGTTGGAATGTGTGTTCAACATGTACATGTAAGACAACAAACTCTCCAGAATTGGAACTTGATCCTTAAGGATTATTCTTCAGTGAATATAAAAATATGAGGCTTGTTTTTGCTATTAAGTTGAATATGTACTGATGGCATGCACAACAGTGTAACTACAGGTACTCTCAAATTCTAAATTATTTTACTTAAAATTTATTCTCGCAGCAAGAATTTACAAGGTTGTAAACTGATTTTTGTGAATCAGGTCCAATTAAAAGGCCTGAATAAACTCAAGCACAAACCAATGAAAGGTCTCCAGGTATATTATAAAGAAGAGAAATGAAAAGAAAACACATAAATTTGAATGGCTACTGTTTTCTAATTCTGTTTTTTTTCTGAGTGTTAATGATATATGTTCATGTTCATGAATATGCAATGTGGTGTTGTGGTAAGAGAGTTACTGTGTGTTTTATTTAATCTTTCAATTATTTAAATTTTAAAATTATCAAGTGTTTGGCATCTTGAATTTTAAATTCTGCACAAAAATTTGAAATCCAGTAATAAAATATGAAACACCAATACTTTTTTGAAATACAGTAGTATAATTTTAAACTAAATTGTATACTGGTATCTAGTTTTTACTTACGCCCTGATTCTTTTGCCCTCCACCTAAATTTTATTTTTTATCAATTTTGCATGTCATATTATTTCCTAATATGGCAAGAAAACTTTTCATTGCCAAAAACTTTTTTTCAAATTTTGGACAGAGTAAGTGTCAAACGGGGACAATTTTCACATGTCCCTGAAATGTTTATACCATCTCCATGGGGAAGTTTTTTTCAAATTTTTTTCTTCAGTTTTTTGTTGCATTATTAGCTAATATGGCAGGAATACTCTCATTGACAAAATTTTTTTTTTCTGATTTTCGACACGATCAGTGTCAGATGGGGGCAATTTTCACAGGCCAATGAAATCTTCGCCCTACATTGTATATCTCCATTTAGAAATTTTTTTGACTGTACTATTATTGAAATGATTTGCTAATTTGGCGAGAAAATTTATCTTTGACCAAAATAATTTTTTTTTGGGGGGGGGGGGGGGGGGGGAGTCTCAACATGGTTAGTGTTTAGTGTATGTGTGTGTGTGTGTGGAGAGGGGGGGGGGGGGCACTGGCTAGTAAAAATCTTTCCCACCCTCTGAGAAGAAAATGTTTTTGTCGTATTATCTGCTTATATGGCATAAACTCTCTAGCTGATGAATTTCTTCTCTCATTGTAACACTAAATGGCCAACATCAGGTGGGGGAAATTTTTCCTGGGGACTGCCACTATAATCTAATGCAGACGTGTTTGGTATAATTGTTGCAGACAATTTTGGTAAATTAGCAGCAGACCACTTGGGCACAGATGCTTGTATAATATAATGTAAATACACATATCTTCATGTAAAGAAATTGTACAGTGAATTCATGTTTAAGCACTAGTTAAACACATGTTTATTTATTTGTTTCGAAATTGTTAAAAATGTTCAAGTTTATAAGATGACCAAATTAAAATATTTCACTGAAAAATTGTTCATCTTCATTTGGTGTTAAAATTGAATGTTGCTGTTGCCTCCACCAATCCAAAGATTGTATAGGCATACTGTTTCAGTATGCAGTGGTGGGGCCATGGGATGGGTTGGGGGGGGGGGGGGAATCTCCCCCCCCCTCCGATAAAAAAACATTGACCCTATGCATTTTTCACATAATGTAACAGCCCAAAAATGCTCTCCAACATTGAGGTACACATGCTACAAATTAACAATTGCCTCAGATCCTATCTTGGAGCACTAAATTCTGCAAAAAGTTTCTCGGGGGGAGGGGAGGGTGCCCTCTGGTCATTTCCCCCTCCACCTAATTTCCTGTCCTAACTAAGACCCTCCTATCATTACCACCTCCTCCCAGTTCCCTTCAGACGATTGTAGCGCCAAAGTTAGAACTAGAGGAGGACTCCTCAAAACAACCTTCAAAATATTATGGTAGGACTAGGTCCTCCAAAAACTTTCTACCCAATCAGGGGGTGGTGGGGGGGGGGGGGCATAAAAAGGTTATATACCCAAGGCAGAAAAACATTTTTTACAGCACTTTGGACACCCACCCACTCAATATGTAAAAATAAAATAATTTTATCTGTGAAGATTTAAGACACCCACCCCACAAAACATACCAAAACAATACAAAATCATGATGTTTTAGTTTCCACAGTGGTATGTCACACTAAGTGTTTGTGCCATGTAGGGTATATACATGTATAGCATGCCATAGCCCTGCTCAGATCAGAACTAATTCAGAATTGTTTTCTTGTAGGCTGGTACATTTGTATTGTATTGTATAGTGCAATATTTCATTCCTTTTTTTTTAAAAAACAAAAAAAAGAAAACAGAGTTGAAACTTGTAATCAAATCATGTGAACAAATAATGGTTAAATTTCAAGTTTTGGATCTCAAACATCGGATAGATAGGAATTTCATTTTTAAATATCCAGTGTTGGGTGTTATCTGCCTTTAAAGTTATCATTGAGTCCAAACATGTCTTGAACGTTAGAATTGTGTCGAGACTGGTTACATACTGGTTAGGCATTGGTTAGGGCGTGTTAAGATTCCAATCCATTTTTTTTTTTTTTTTTTTTTTGTTTCTCGTTTGCAATCTCTCTCTCTCTCCAGTTTCTTTTTTATTCTCCAACCCAATAGCTATCTTTTGTTCTATTTCTATAAATGTATATCACTTTCCCTGTTATTCCTACTCAGGGACATGGCTAGAGGTTTCCGTTTGAGGGAATGGGTATAGGGTAGTGAATTTCGGGCTGAGGAGGGTCTGGGAGAGGAAACATCCCCGGTCCCTCCACATAGCTGGAAATTCACATCAGAGAAACAATTTGAAAATGAAGCCATGAAAATGGGCATAAAATTCATTCTAGTAACTGGAATGCCAACATATTTATGATAGAATTATCAGGTTACTAATTGGTATTATTCTGGGAATTGAATATGTGCTAAACAAATGCACAAACTCAGAACTCTTATCATCTTGGAAGTGTGAATAATGAAATTAACTCAGGATAACGATTTTACATGCAGTGATTTTCTTGAAGTTCATTTCGACTTTTGAGAAAAGTAAATGTACTATAGAAAACTCATACCGATTGATATCTTACATAACCTTTGAAGCTCGACATTGCGTACGCTGTATTTGTAGATAGTACCAGATGGAATTTTTGCTGATTTGAGACATCAGCATCAAGAAAGAAGCTCTAAAATCCAGATAGGTGGAATTTCCAACTACTCATGATTTACCCTACAAATTTCCAACTGTAGAAAGTTTTTTATCAGGATTGGGGTGGGGGTAACCCCCCCCCCCCCCTCGGCGCCACGTCCCTGCTCCTGCTTCATTCAGACACTTTCTCATTTTCTTCTTTTTGATCTCCTTTAAATCTGTTTGTGTGTTGTTACAAAGTTGACTGTAAAATGCTGCCACATTTGCCAAAAATGTGAAATATATTTATAGTGTGGAAACAGCTTAACATTAGCTTTTTGTTGAATCCACAAATATGTATTCTATGTATTATTGTATAATAATGCAACTTGGAAATAAATAATGTTTAAACTAAATTTGGGATTCCCTCAGATCCACTAAAAAGTTTTGGCTGGACCAAGATGTCAAAATGTTAAATTATTGGGTCACTTGCCAGAAAATTGGTTATTATTACAGTAAGATGAAGCAATGAATAAAAGAGAATCATGTTGGTGTTTTGCACATCTTAATGTTTATTCAAACAAGGTTCAATTTATTCAAACAGTATGGCATGGTAAAACTCTACTTGTAAGTTCCTTGTCCAAACTTGGACCCACGGTCTGTAATTTGATTACAATTTACATGTACACAGAATGTACTAAACCAAACATTATATTATGGATATGTCCTGTGACACAGCCACAGGATGTACCAAACCAAAACTTGTACTGTGGACTGTGTGGTCCTAGTTTGGACTATAACTTCCACTCAAGTTCCAAACCATGTTTCTGTTTTCCTACTTTTATCTTAAACTAAAGTAAGCCAAGTTAAAGTTCGAGTAAAAAAAAAGCAGTGAACATTTTATAATTTGTTCGAAGAAAACCACCCAGGAATGGCCAACTGAATTTTTTCTCAATTACACATAATACCCGTTCACTGAAAAGAAATGACCTGGCCTTATTCAAAAATATGTAAAAGTTATTGCTGCGAGAAAATGTCGGCTTCGGGTTTCCAATGTAAACATATCGCGAAAACTGGCAACATCTTGGCCAGTTTATAATTCGGCGTTCATTTTGGGGTTTAATAATAACATTAAAGTTCAGACATTTCCAGTTTGGACGCTCGCCAACTTCATATTCGTTGTTGATATGAGCATTTTCAATAAATACCGCACTACTCTTCTTTTCAAAGAAAAGTGCGAACTCGAGTCGCCAACTAAAAAAATTATCGTAAAATTTTGTTTTCCTTTCCACACTGTCTATTTTTAGTAAGTGCCCCTACCATGGACGCCGCCGGCGGAGACACTTTCGGTGCGTCATCAAGGAACGTTCCAGCAATCCAGTTATATTGAGATCAGTGATCCCACCCCACCCACGTGACGTTATACATTTATAACGTTATTATGACGTTATGCATATCTTAACAGTTTCTTGCTACCAACTAATTGATATTGACGTCATCGGAATGCAGTGTGATCAAACGTTCGATGCTCGAAAACTCTTCAAACCTCAAGCTGCCACCGTTCCTAATCGATTTCGTGGTATATACCTTTCGTATATACATAACTTGTGCTTGCTCGTTCCGATGGTGTCATCAGTTTCTCAAAACAACGAATACAAAATCAGTTGTTTGAATCAGAACGTGACTCCCGATCATCTCTGGCTTACGTAATCGCTGCGTGGTTGGGGGGAGGGGGGCGGGGGGGGGGGGGAGAAAAATCAGCCTCGATGAGTTTGAAGGTGGGAATGAGGAAATCTCACCCTCGGGACAAGAAATTTGAACCAGACCCTCGACAAGCCTCAAGTCTAGTTCAAATATCTTGCATCTCGGATGAGATTTCCCCATCCCACCTCCAGACGCATCGGGGATCATAATAATCTCACCCCACCCACGTGACGTAAAACATTTATAACGTTATTGTGACGTTATGCATATCGTATCAGTTTCTTGCTACCAACTAATTCATATTGACGTCATCAGAATGCCGTGTGGTCAAACGGCCCGCCGATTACCTATGGCTAACATAACCGCTGTATGGTGGGAGAGAAAAATAATCCCTGATGGGTACTGGTTTGGGATAGGAAAATCTCACTCTCGGGTCAAGATATTTGGTCCAGACACTCGGCAAGCCTCGTGTCTGTCCCAAATATCTTGTCCTCGGGTGGGATTTTCCCATCCCACACTCGTACCCATCAGGGATTATAATAATCATTCCTAACCTCTACTGGGATACATGTACATGTAATGACGTAAATAGATGTTAAAATTCGACCGCACATATTGAATGAAAAGAGTGGATTACTACTGAATGGCAACACCATATATTCTCCACTCAAAACATGTTTATAATTGTTCTTAATAGCACAATAAACACTTGCAAATTTTCATCACATGAACCACCGGATGCAACCCGGCAGTCCATGTGATGGAAGTTTGCAAGTGCTTCTTTTGTTTGGTTCTCAAAACTGAATGCAATAATTATTAAGTATCCCAGCGCGCTTAGAAGAAATCCACCCCCACATACTCTAGTTTATTGGCCACCACAACAATATATACGGTGAGCTATATTTTTATTAGCCACATATCTACATATACCTGTGCAGCGCTTGCCGTCCCAAGGAGAAAATGCACACACTGAATTGCATGTATGGATATGTACACGGGTTGAGGAAAAAATTAGGGCTCCTATAGCCGGTACCAGCTAATTGCTTGTGTATTTGTATCTAGAAATCCGGAAAAACATACATACTGGCCAGGGAAGATCACAGTTGCATCGTTCCACGTGCGCGTTCCGATGCATCCGGATATCCCCTGGCAAATACCCATGATTGGGAAATGAGTTTTTACTGAATGAGGGACTTTTAGAAAATGGCCCGAGAGCCCAATAGGGCCATGCAACAAGACTGTGCCCGGTTCTCTCCCTGGCGTGAAGCGAGGTAACGACTGATACCCTGAGAGACGCCCCCGGTCGCGGGACTGTGAGTACAAAGGCCACTGGACTCCTAGACTGGAAACAAAGCGACAAGTACACGTGTGTACAAGTAATAATGGGGCGGGATAAAGCGATTGATTGGTCAAGGGTGACAAATAGCGTTATAAAGGGAAAGGTATACGGAAAGGCGAAGGTATGCACATATGTGATTGACCCAGCACTGGCCGCGTGGAGCACGCGATTGACGCCTGGCGAACACCTGTGTTTGTTTGAAGTGAGACTCCGTTCAATACCGTTGTGTCCAACAAAATGGGTTTAGCATAACTGAGGCGTTCCATAAACTCTCAGAAACACAGTTTCCTTTCAATTTCAATATTTTCTTTCTGTCCGATCATTTCGGTTCGTGATTTCAATACAGACCACACTGATAACACATCACTATAGTTTGCATTTCCAAGCGCAGACCGTCTTCTGTAATTCAGACTACTTCATTATTCGGCAAGACGAAGCGCATTAACTAACGAACATTTAGTGAAGTAGTGACCATGCGTCTCTTTTGCCACTGAAGAAATGTTAACCAGCTATGGACAGAAGAAAACAGGCCGAAATTGAGACCTAGTATTGACCCAGTCAATTTCCCCCGTTCGAAAGACATATTTCCATGTAAAACGTTTATTATGAAGAATTATTCAACACCCTAATTGTGTAGAATATCCTTCAGATTGCTCCTTGTGGAGGTAATGAATATTGTTTTGTTTTTTTCTCAGGCCCGGTTGGTCAAGTAGAGCCCATGCGTAGTTCAAACACTTTAATGTAGAAGCTATTTTGCTCTTAACGCAAGTTTTTTTCGTGTCCTCGGATCAAAAAAGTTAATCTCACTAGTCTAATTTCCACACTTAAAAGTTTTTAACATCTGCGCTTTCCAGGCTTAGTTTCCATCGAAGTGTATACAAATTGCTCTCAGAAGAAGTTGCGGCACTTTTCAAGTCTTCCGATCGAAAAAGGCTAAACTTGCATGTGTGATATCCACGCTTCGAAGTGTGTAATATCCGCACTCAACATGGGTCAGTACTATAAAACTGTTACAATTGTATTTTCTAGTTATGACTTTAAATGGTTTGAAATGAACCGTTAGGATTTTCAAAGAAGTGGCAATTTTCCAGTTGGAAAATTGCAATATCTTTTAACTCTTTACCCAACGCAGACGATATCAAAATTTATTATTTTAAAAAACCTTTTTTCAAATTTTTCAAAAAAATTCAACAAAACCTTATCATGTGACCCCTCGTTGGAACGAGCTCCATGAGCTCGTTCGAATGAGGGTGTCACATGATATGGTTTTGTTGAAATTTTTTGAAAAATAATATTTTTTCAACTGCTGAATTTGCATATTACGCGGGCGGATGCGGGCGATTCGTTGGGTAAAGGGTTCAAATGCTAATAATTCTTTTTTGTCAATTATATTAATAGGCAGAAAATACAATTCAAGAAAATACAATTGTAAAAATTTTTATAGTTTTGGTTCCAGGTTAAATTCCAAGATTTCGAAGTGTGCAAAAAACAAGGCCCTTCGAAGCTTCGAGATTCGATTTCGAATCTTAAGTTGGTATTCAGTTCGATTTGAAATCGGCTGTCCGTTTCATTTTCCTTCGAATCCTTTCACTAGAATTCCACTTGATATCAGTCATCTCAGTCGTCTAGCAAAACATATAGCTTAGATAAAAAGTGAACAAAAATAATGTTGTAAACAAAGACTGAATTTGTAATTTTCGCTTATTAACATTAAAAAACACGCCTGCACGCATGCCACCATTCATGCCAATTGCAGTTTCACTATTCACGATCACTTCTCAATACAAAGGAAATTTAAAGTTCCCAAGCGATATTGACGATGATCTCACGGCTTCCTAGCGGCTAGCTAGACCCGGACAAGACCCACTGCAGAATTCTCGCACTCCCTTCTGTTTTTGAACAAAAATCATTACTGGGTAATACTCCAACTGCATCATCAAGGCATGCCTGCGACGAAGGCATGTCTTGATGATGTGGTTGGAATATTTTATCCGTCGGGACCTCAAGACCAAAACATGATGACGATAAACGCACGGTTGCTAGGGTGTCTTCCCACTAGACCATTTCCCTTTAGACCAATTTCCTTTAGCCCAATTCCCAAAAGACCAATTCCCCTTAGACTAACTACATACTGTTATTGATTAAGGGTTGATTAAGGATAATTAAGAAAGCATTTATTTACTGATAAGCACTTTATTTGGTAAAAAAATATTTAAACGCTTAACATACAAAAAATTTAGGTTTATAATATTTCAGTTCATAAAATATCAACAAGTCAGAAAATAAGCAGACTACCTTCTGAAAAATGAGGTCCCCAGAGGGTGAATTTAGTGATGCTACCCTGCAGAGCAGGGTAGCATCACTAAATTTACCTTTGTGAACCTCAGTCTGAATTAAGGTCTCAAATATAAACAGAAAGAAGTACCCAGAGGATAAACTGACCCACTGTATTTGATAGCATCAGCAAATTCCCCCTCTGGGGACTTCATTCTGCAAATGACAGACTGCTTATTTTCAGGCTTGAATATCAATAACATTAAATGCATTTATAAATATATAAGATTATTGATACAAAATTATTTTAAAAGTAGAATGCATGAGTTGGTCTAAGGGGAATTGGTCTAAGGGGAATTGGCCTCGTGGGAATTGGTCTAAAGGGAATTGGTCTAGTGAGAATGAACCGTTACTAGCGGCTAGCCCCGTGCAGTTCCCAGTACATACTTCACGCATCCGTTTCTGTTTTTGAAGGCATGCCTTGATAATGTAGTTGGAACAGACGGGATTCCAAGACGCCTGTATTCGAGTGAAGGTTCAATTCGATTTCGAATAGTAAACTCGTATAGATCGAGGGTCAATTCGAATCGAAAATATCTGATTCGCAGGGCCCTAGTAGAAACTGCATTCAGTTCAGTAGTAGTTATGGGATTCCACGTGTGGACTGACAAACTTACTGAGAGTAACTTCTACACCTCAATCAGGGGGGAGAGGGGAGGGGGCACTAACAATTTGCAAGACGTGACGTCCTATTTTTTATTCGGCTCCTATTTACACCCACCCACCCGCCCACTACGTTCGGAGGGGGGGGGGGGGTGGCGGGGGCACTAAAAATTTGTAATACGTGACGTGCTATTTTTTATTCGGCTACTTTTTACACCCACCCACTACGTGGACATTTTCTACTACCGTTCTCAGACACCCACCCCAGTCTCCCATTAAAATCAAAAATAAACTTACCCCAATTGCCTACATGGGGGCACGATGACGCTGTGTGCTGAGGTACTGCACGCCGAGGTGCACATGTCTTCAGCCAATCTAATCCTGTCTGTGCTGTGTAGTACGCAGTACCGCTGTGCAGTGTGTAGTACAGTCGTGGGTTATGATGTTGAAGAGCTGAAAGCTGCTCGTCGTTGCTCGGTGGTTCTCTCCGGGTACACTGGCTTCCTCCATCCGTAAACCTGTCACCGACATGATATGACCCTGGTTGTTGAAGTGTCGTTAAACACGAATAAATAAATAAATAAATAAATAAATAAATAAATAAATAAATAAATAAATAAATTGGATTGAATTTAGTGCATCAGAGAGAATTTTCAAAAAAATAATGTCTGCACATTTTCTACATTTCGAACAAGACACCCACCCCCTACTAATGTGTGACATTTTCCCAGATTAAGCCCAATATTCTCACATATAAAGCCTCCTGATGTTGTATTTATGTTAAGAGTGTGATGAAACACAAATGATGGTATATATTGGCTGATATACTGATATATTTTTAAAAAATTAAAAAAAATTGCACATGTTGGAAATGCACATTTTTGGCGCACTCAAGAGACCCACCCACCCCTCACGTCACGTCTTGCAAATTGATAGTGCCCCCCCCCCCCCCCCCCTCTGCCTCAATGCGTGAAACGATACTTAGTAGGAATAATTATTCTGCAACTGAAGTGTATAGAAGACACTTGTGAAGTTTATTATGAAGCACCAACACAAGTGTTATAATGCCACTTCGATTTGTATGCGTTATTTGAAACGTTTCACCTTTCTTGTCAAAAAGAATGAAGTTATCGAGACACATTTTTTGTAGATATACGCCCCATTCAAATTTATTTTCCCACCATGTGGCGTCAAATGTAAAACTACGTGCAGAAACCGTGTTCCGAATACTTACGGGAATTTCGCATTGATGAATGTCAAATCAAGCATGTCAGTTGGCACTCCAAGAACACCACCGTTTGTTCTGCAAAATTCATCTGCTTCGTCCCACGTTCTTTGTGTTGCATCTGCCATCCAACACTTACTGCTGTTGCTATCAAGTATGAAATTCGTAGGACACGCACCTGTTCAAACATAAAATTAATCACCTAAAGCCATACTGATGCGGATGTGTCGTGAAGCGAAATATTCATAATCATTCTCCACAATAACTGGAACCACTTCAACATAACACCTTTGTACTGAATCCCGAGTCATGACTAGAGTTTAAATTTTTCTCGGTTTTCTGTAATAACGCGAAAAGGAATGGAATTACACCAAGAACCGGGAATTGGGAAAATGAACATATTTTACTGGCAAAATGCCATCTCCATGCGTAAAGTACGTTTCCCAAGAGAAGTGTGAAAACTCGAACCCGCTTCCAACTCGTCTCCGTTTCTTGAATCCCCAGTTTTATCACTTCTACCTCCTGGCTTCAACTCCTTCTTCACTGCCGCCACCAATGTCCTCTGCTTAAAGCAGGGAGGTCTGGTGACGGCAGTGAAGAAGGAGTTAATATTTATGGGGGTGGTGCATTGTGAGTGTTTCTGACAATGGGGACGAGTTTGAACTTTGATGCGAGTAAAGATGATACTGCTGAAGAGGAGTCTTCCGGAACTAATTGAGAGCTACTGTACTTTGGTGAAAAAGATGCTTCAGGAAGCATCACTGAAAAAAGCTCAGACGCTAAAGGGCTGACGAAATCTAACAATTTTACGTTGGGGCAGTTTTTCAACTTAGAAAACTTTAGTTCAACAGAACAATGTCATGCGTGATTCACGGTTCCGTGCTATAGGTTTCTCGGATATCGTGACAGACTTCCGGAACCGGGAACCCGAGAATTCCCGTTCCCGGCATTAAACCCTAGCCATTACAAATCTCTTTACGCCATACTGACCAAAACGCGGTGTCCAATAAAAAACTCCATTTTTTTATTTTTGTATATTTCCACTGAAAGAAGCTCTATCACAAGAAAAATGGTGTTATCCCACCAATAAGGTACTGAGACATATATAAAGTTGTGTGAGACAGCTGGGAGACATTTGGCTGTCTCACCCCATGCACGTAACATCTATCTCACCCCACCCACGTGGCCAATCTGTATTGGCTTATTAGCATATTTAATGAGTAGATGACTATTCAATCATCACACGGTCTTCTGTAAACAAACAAATGGTATACGTTTCGGAAATATTAGCAGACGAACGTTTGTCGGAATAAATAGAAATAAAACCACAGATCGCAAAAGCAAAGAACAGTTGACTGTTTTATTTGAATGTTTGGTTGGACACCATTAAGAGTGGAGCGAGTTGCATGAAATCTTCGTAGAAACGTTAAGCGAATATATTGCAGAATTCATAATATGACGTCATCGGAATGTATCAATGTTCATTTCGCAATAAACCCTTGATCCCTGCGTTGTCGGTGTTGGGACTTAATATTGTGGTATATACCTGTGGTATATACAGAACTTTCGTACGCTCTATCCTATAAGCAAATATTTTTTTTTAAAAATGGACAACAAAACTGTTCGGTATAGCTGCACGTGCCCTTGAATTACTTTTGATGAAGTCAGACTGTTTTGTTGGGGGAGGGAGCGGGTGTGAGATGGGGAAATCTCTCACAGGGACAATATGCATGTATTTGGTCCGGACACTTGGCAGTCATCGTGTCTGGCCCAAATATATTGCCCCCGGGTGAGATTTCCCCATCTCACACCTTCAACCATCAGGGACAACAGTAGTCTCATTAGAACGAGCTCATTACATGTATGTTACGTGAAGGGCTCTCAAATCACCAATCTAATTCTGTAAGAAATCTATACACAGAAAGACTGGCGTGGGTTAATCGATATGACACGAGAGTCAGCGCGGAAGGAGAAAACGAGAGGCCGCAGGCTTTGAGTTTTATTTTTCCACGATGGCATATACCCCCACCTCCAAAGAAGAAACGAAGGAAACAAAAGGAATAGAAAGCAAGACCAACCGAGCAGCGACCAGTCCATTACGAGCGGTAGGAAAATGAACAACACAGACATCTATCTACTTATGTGATGCACGTCGCACCCCCAAGAGCAGATTCTTCCGCCGCATAGATTCCCTCGTCTTGAATATTACAGTTAAAAAATGCCATAAACATTAATTTCCTTTCGGGCCGCATTCGCCCGCGTAATATGCAAAATGAGCAGTTGAAAAAATATTATTTTTCAAAAAAATTCAACAAAACCATATCATGTGACCACTCGTTGGAACGAGCTCTTCCAGCAGGTTCCAACGAGGGGTCACCTGATATGGATTTCTTGAAATATTTTTAAACATTTGAAAAAATTATATTTAAAATAATGAATTTTGATATTGTTTGTGTCGGGTAAAGGGTTAATTGTTACTTGATTTGCCCAAATATATTCATGGCATTACCGTTAGGAATGATGACTTGTCTTAACCGTAGTTTTTGGAAAATGCCACGTTGTTCTTCTATTATGTTAAGTATGATGTTTTCAATGTGAATGAAATACTTATTGCTTGGAATATCTATATATATACAGCAGAAAAGAATATTCGTATACGTTTGTAAGTCCACTTACTATCCAGCCTGGTTGGTCCGGATCTCTTAGTCTCGTGGTAAATCGGTCGCTTTGTGTGCGAGAGGTCGACGGTTCGAACCTCGGCCCCCGCACTTATCTCTCCTCCTGTTACATTTGGGGGATCGTCTGATCTTCAGCAGTTGGTGGCGTTGTGGGCGCTGTGGTGAAGCATGGTGAATGTTTCGACCGCTCTTAGGTGGAACCTGGGGTGAGATTCATGGTGGGTGAATCTCAAAAGAAGGGGAGAGTAGTGTAGCGGTCGAGGTATAAAGGCCACTTATTAACCAACCTGGTTGGTCTGGATCTCTTAATCTCGTGGTAAGTCGGTCGCGTTGTGTGCTAGAGGTCGACGGTTCGAATCCCGACTCCCGCACTTATCTCTCCTCCTGTTACACGTTTGTGAATTAAGATACCTCACATTGCATCGACGATTGATTCCACGAAAAGTGGGTGTACCTGAAAGCCCATTTTATAGTCGATTTCCGATCGGAATTAGACTGGTGCCCAGAGAGCTTGGGGTTATGACCATGCCAAACTTCAATTGGCTTCCATCCACTTCGTCGCTTATGCAGGGTGGCTACGCAGTGAATATTTGAGGGTGGAAAAATCAATATTTTCAGCGTGCAGCTCAAAGTCTGCACATTGAAAATATCAATTCGTTTACCCCCAAATAATGAATATGGACTCTTCCAGTTTATGTCACTGAGGAGATATGGAAGATATCAGCAGGAGCAAACGGTAAATGTGTTGATAGAACCGTGGCTACTCTGCTGACACAGATCTGATATAAGTTCCTTAGGGCTAAAAGTTAATTTCTCGGACCCTCTGGCATGGTCTTTTTGGCTGCCGAATGCTCTCTTTTTATAACCGATGCAAATTTAAAAAAAAAAAAAAAATTGTGTATGTCTGATATTTTATCCACGTCAGTCAAATTGTTAAATTTGTCCCATGAGTGTAGCAAGGCTTTGCGATGCTTTAGTACCCAATGGACGAAATACACCACTATCCATGCTATTCTCTAGATTATAATGCCTAAAACATAATACAAACAAGATCGTGAACTTTTGATAGCAAAGAAATAATTACAAAATTAAACTAGATTGAAATTGCAGAGCAATGTCTAGAATACTCCCACGCGTTACATGAAAGCATGATAACTCGATGATTTTGAAACTGGAGAGCAATATCTAGAAGCCATCCAACGAAACGCGCCCAACGACGTCTCGCCCCAACATCGAGAGGACAGTCTCTGTCGCATTTTAATACACCAACTCGCATGTTACAGTTAAAACTAGAAGTCCTGTCACGAAATGAGCGCTTATCTGGGCTTAATTGCGCGTAGGAATTGTGCGCAATTGCCATATCAAATGGCATCCAGAGAATGGCAGGTTCTCATGGTTACTCATAGCAAACACAGGCAATGTTTCGGCCAATGGACCTCCGGGTTACCCGGAGGTCCATTGGCTGAAACATTGCTTATGCACAGGCGATATGTACATAATTTGATAGCCTCCCTATGGTCATAACGCATAGATTAACGCGCAGATCAACGTGCCATTTGTGCGCATTTCGTGACAGGACTCCATGTTTTAACTGTAGGGGGTAATTTCTTAATTTAGACTTTTTCTAGCTGATTCGAAACGGCAATTGATGTGCGTGGACTGCCCCCTCTCCGGGAGAGTGCCCCTTAAAATTTATAAGTGAGTGCGACGGGTGGAGAGTTGGGACTAGATCAAATTCGCTTCTCCAAGAACATCGTCCTCATACTGTCACTACATTTACAACTTAGATAATCGCCAGAAGTTAAACGTGAACAGAGATCGCTGATGGTTTAATGGCGAAAAGATGGGAATTGCCTAATTAAACATTAAAATTCAGGAAATAGTAGTGTCGGACAAACACTAAGTGTGTCCTAACCGCGGAAAGCAGCGAGTTGCAATTTTCAAAATTGATTCTACGATTCCTGCTCGACCGTTTCATATTTTTGTCGAATGCCACGGCCGCGTATAAACACCCCGGATTTAGAGGAAACAGAAAAGACGATGAATGCCTGCTTTATTCTCAATGTAATGATTTTTTCCATTCATTATAAACCTGTCCCGGCCGAGTTTGGCATTATTGCTGTCACTTTGATGAACTGTTCAATATTAAACCCTCGCAAGTTTATACAGAACTGAACTTTTGAAGTTGAACCGTTTATCGTGGATCGTCTTGAACTGACCATGCTGCCATTTCTTTTCAAAGATACCCAGATTGATAAATGAATATATTTGTATGTCAAAAAATAGATACCTTTTTAGAAACACACCACAGCATGAAAAAGAGATGTGTCTCAGCTATTCATTTATAGCACCAAATTTGTCGTGGGAGTGTAACTATCTGGAATGAATCAAGATTTGAAGCGATTGTACCTTCAGACGTGCTCTACCGTCCATGTTGATGATGTCGGAGCACACTGTGTTTTCAGCAGATAGAGACGGAAGTTACTTAGAGCATACCTCAGTGTCGTGTATATGCCTGATATTTCCTTCCTCAAACACATAGATATGCACCCGGACGTGTCACAATCGTTCGCTCGTGTTCAGATGAAAAGCGAACCAGAAGTCGTTCCCCTACCATTCCGGACTGAGTATAATAGACATAAAGGTGCACATAATAAAACGAAAATCCAAACTCGATAGACCTAGCGGTTCTGAAGGAATAGCGATAACAAAGATTTCACGAAGAGCGTTGTCAAATTGTTCGACACCGATTGATCTCCCGAACTGGAAGTCGTACCCCTACTATTTTTGGATTAAATGTACTAGACATGCAAGTGCACATAATTCAAAAGGTTTGGACTCGACACCTCAAATCGTTCTGGAAAAGAAAACGTAACAAGTATTTCAGATGAAGAGCATTCAAGATCAAGGCCATGGTCAGACGAAATTCACAATAATCCCCACCGGACCTACGTCTCGAAGACTATCACTCCTCTAAATTTCATCACTCTAGGCCTTGCCGTCGTTTTCGAGATTTAACGGGAGTACTGGCAAATAAATAATAAAAGGGAACAATAACATTTATAATATACTTCCATTAACATGGAAGTAAACAATAAAATAAAAAATCTCCCGCCCGCATGCAATTTTACAAAAAATGGTCTGAGAAATAAAGATCTACCTTCTGGGGCCTTATAGGTATTTTAGTTATATTTTCAATACCTCCAATTAAGATTCATGATGTTAGACTATCGGCAAAACAGCAAGTTATTTAGGAGATAAACGTCTCTTGTTGATTTAGATATTCGGAAATTAGACTATGGAAAACCATTTGTTAACGATCCCCGAAGAGGCGAGTTAACCGATGGTTTCCCATAGGCAAATTCCCTAATGTGTAACGGAACAAGAGACGTTTATCTCCACTGTAATTCCAGTCATCGTTAGAAGTGAAAAAAATTATACAAACCCGTTTTATTTGATGAAAAACAATCAAACAAATGCCATTGTCGATCTTGGTCTATTTGCTATGAACGAATCTACAAGGCGTACTTCGAAGGTACAGTTAAAATCAGAAGTCCTGTCACGAACTGTGTGCTTATCTAGGCTTAATTGCGCGTAGAAATTGCGCGCAATTGCCATATCGAATTGCATCCAAAACATGGCAGATTCGCCTGGTTACTAAGAGCAAACACAGGCAATGTTTCTGCCAATGGACCTCCGGGTTACCCGGAGGTCCATTGGCTGAAACATTGCTTGTGCACAGACCATATGTACAGAATTTGATAGCTTACTGTGGTCATAACGCGTGGATTCACGCACAAATCGACGTGCTATTTGTGCGCATTTCATGACAGGACTTCTAGTTTTAACTGTAGGAGTGGATTCACCTGAAATTAGAGCACGGAGCCGACCGGCTCTCAGCCAATCAAATTACGGATTCAGAAAGAACAGCGTGGTCAAATTTAACTCATGAATTACAATAATTTACAAACGGGTAATGTTGGCTTCTTAGAAGCTATCAGACTGGCATAGCTTATCTTGACTTTGTCAAGTTAAGCTAAAAATTTAAGATGAAATAACAGATGAAGAATAAAAAGAATATCCACGAGTCGTTGAAGGCGCTTGATGTGTGTTTGCCTGTTATTAGGTAAAACGATTCCTGTATTCCTCTGATGGAAAAGAAAATTATCAGCTTATATCATTTCATTTCAAGAAGCCTCGGACTATTTCTACGAGAACTCTTTTCCAACATTGTTTTAGAATAATTTGTGGATAGAGTTATGCCAAAAACCAAGTTGACACAGACTTCCATACTGAATTTTAGCATCTCCCAACGGTATTAATAACTCAATTTATTACAAAGCTGGTCTTAGATTTTGCAGGATGGGGTAAAATGTTAAGAAGTTACGGCCTGGTCTGAACCAGCATCTCCATACTACAAGATTTAATCACGATAAGGCCTCACAGAGTAGATTGTTTGTTTCTCAGTCCATCTTTTGTAAAGTTGCATGCGTGCGAACGTTTTTTTTATTATTTTTTGTAATTATTTCTTTGCCACTAACAAGTTAATGTTCTTGGTTTGTTTTGTTTTAGGCCCCATAATCTATAGAATAGCATCGGTGGTGGTGCATTACGTCCCTAGAGAGCAAGAAGGCTTTCGAATGCAAAAATATTGCAAAGCCTTGTTGCACTCAAGGGACATTTTTTAACTTGGGTAAAATATCAGAATAAACCATCTAATTTGAATTTTATTAAGTTTGGATTGTTTTTTGGGGCAGCCAAAAGGACCATGTAGAAGGGCCTTAGAAACAAATTCTCAATTTTTTAAGCCTAAACCAAAGTGCTGAAATATGCAAGCTGGGATTGGAAATTGCTGCAGTTATAAGAGAAAAAAATGAAACAAGGATCACGCATCGTAGATGCGGGGCCTGAACACTTTATGGAAACAACAATCCCCTAATTCAGTCAAATCTCTGAAAACTATCATCCTTGACTTATCCGGCTTGTTTGGAGTTAGTATGTTGAGGAGCCTGCCAGTTGTTTGCCATTGTTTGGCTGTTCTCTCCGAGTACTCAGGGTTCCTCCGCCCGTAAAACTGCCCGACATGAGGTGACCTTGGATGTCAAATGTGTTGTTAAACCCAATAAATAAGTAAATCAAATTAGATGAATCCAAGACTTTTGAATGATGGTTTTGATTTGGGGGAGGGGGGTGTTTTTGGCTATGCAGCAAAAACAAATATAACAAACTAATAATGAAACTATGTACTTGAGAACTTTTCATTACCGGTAATAAAATAATATTTGCAAACATCACCTCTGCATTTTTTCAGTTATTAACTGACATAAAATTCTGAGCTTGTTTCATGAAAATTATTTTGTTACCACCCGTTAAAGATTCCGACATTTCAGCAAAACTATGTGTAAAAATACTAACATGACATGCAATTACTTCAATTTTTTAATGACAGTTCTCAGACCCTGATCATTTTTATTTCAGCATAGCTAAGTTCTCCCCAATTTTTTTTTTTTAAATATTTATTTATTTAACATAAACTGAAGTTGAAAATTAAAAAATAAATAAACAATTTGTGTTCTGTTACTTCTTTACTATTTTATCAATAAGAATTGGGCTCAGTAGTTAGAGGTGCAGGCTGCAAGACGAAAGGTCCTCGAATCCCACCTGCGTCAACCGCTTTGTGTCCATGGGCAAGACACTTCATCCCCATTGCACACGTGGTTGCATTGTGTACTAAGGCATACTGCATGTCGATGGTGCACCTGTCTTCAGCCAATGCTAACCCAGCTTGTGTGGAGTTTGTATGTTAGGGAGCCCGACAGTTGTGACTCTGGCTGTTGAAAGTGATGTTAAACCCCAATAAATAAATCAATAAGAATCACTCCTATTCTGGAGGACGGTTTGGAACAAATTGCCAGAGGACGGTTTGGATTAGATTAACATCCGTTTTGGGTCAAATTGTTGGAGGAAGGTTTGGATGCTGTTCTCACACTCAGTCAGAGATGAGAAACGTTAATTACTATAGAACACATCGAATGTGGATTACTGCGGATATAATTGCTCGATATCTATTATTTTTAGGAGTAAAAACGAATATCGTAACATATCTAAAATATCCTAACTGATATGTACAGTTAAAACTAGAAGTCCTGTCCTGAACTGTGCGCTTATCTAGGCTTATTTGCGCGTTGGAATTGCGCGCAATTGCCATATCGAATGAGATCCAATGCATGGCAGGTTCTCCTGGTTACTCACAGCAAACACATGCAATGTTTCTGCCAATGGACCTCCGGGTTACCCGGAGGTCTATTGGCTGACACATTGCTTGTGCACAGGCCATATGTACAGAATTTGATAGCTTTACTTGGGCCATAACGCGTACATTAACGCGCATATCAGCGTGCTATTTGTGCGCATTTCATGACAGGACTTCTAGTTTTAACTGTATTGTTCTTCTTTCGGACGAATCTTCCCTGGGCCGAGTTTCCCCAGGCCAAATCTTCCTCCTGTTCCAGAATAAATATGACATGCCATTTTCGATGGCGTTACACATCTAATTATCTTCCATTTTTCTGTATTCGAAACTACAAAGCATTGTTCACAAATACAGATGACATCAAAAGTAACAAATTATTCTTTGTTTTGATTTCTGACGGGACCGAAAGTAATATGTGTTGTTTCACTTTTTTCAAGCAAATGTTTCTTACATTTACAACACCTTAACATTTGGATAATTCAAAAAGAGCGTTTCTATTCGTTTACTTCCCGAGCTATGTGTCCATGCATATCTGTATACAATCGCACCAATCTAACAACAATTATCAGATGTATCTGCGGTTTTTCGAGTAAGTTTATCATTCACCGACAAGTTGCAAAGAAATCAGGAGAGTTCGATCTGAAAAATGAGATTATCAGCTGAGCGTATTGACAAACATCCAGAAGGACAGAATTCGAGTGGTGTGGAGATATGTAAATACCATGCAAAGCTCAGATGCGAATTGGGTTGGAACAGAAAACGAACGTGTTTGACATTTTTGTTTGATTGTTGATATCAGCCCAAATATTCCCAGAATGGGGTAGGCCAATTGCAATTGAATGGGCAATTCGACACCGGAAGTCACGTGATTTGTTCACTGAAATTTCCTGTCCAATTCACAAAATCAGTTTGACGACATAGAGAATTATGTTCTGGAACACATTTATCTGACTGGGTATGTGCAACCCACCCCTTGCGGGCCTACGGCCCACTTGGGGTTCACACTAAGTGAAAAATATATCCCATATTGATCTATTAGTAATCCACCCTCCATTTACTGTAGTCTCAATATTTTCGTTCTGTTTGATAGGTTCAGTTCGTGCTTTCACTACCAACCTCACTAATATCGTATTTTGCATTGCACTGAGCAACCGCTCTTGTGTATTTCAGACTACTTCATTCTTACAGTACGTGGAGAGTGTATTATCACTAAATCACCCACAGAGCGGAGATTCCACCCAAGCAATAATTGCAAATTTGTTTCAAAGCATAACAAGCACACGCAAAGTTTCAACCAATGGACCTCCGGGTTAAACCCGGAGGTCCATTGGCTGAAACATTGTTTGTGTTTTTTGTCCACTTGTATAACATTTGAAAGTTATAGCCCGGGTGATAACTCCACTCCGCGGGCGACCTAGTTACAATCTACTATCCACGTACTGTATATAGTAAGGGATGCATTAACTAACGAGCATCTTCTAATTCTGACATAACTTCTAGTTCCAATTGTATCCTCGTTTTCAATAGTTTCAGGAATTTCTTTGTTTGTTGACTGATATGGTCGCTCCATCATTTCCAATATTGTTAATCAATGAAAGAGCTTGTACCCCCAGGGATTATTTCGGTCGCTGAAACATGTGTGTTTCCAACCACATGTCTAATTTTGGCAAAGGAAACAGGACGATTAGCATTATCATCTGTGATGTCCGTAGTATAGCATGTCCCGATGGAGTAAATACATGTACGAAGCATACAGGGAACATATTTTTCAGTCCTGCACTGAACAGTTTCTTATTTGAGTAACCACTCTACTGTTTCCTTCGAACTTCGAAGTTCATATTGTGGTACAGAGGATGCAATGCCATCAAAGAATTGACAAAATCTTCGAAATTTCCGTTTGATCATCTTTTTTCACTCAGGTTGAGATTTTCGATCGTAATGTTTGCTGTAACAGCCTCTGTATTAACTTCCAAAACATGCATGGGTAACTAATCACTGCCCATATTTTTGGTGGTTTCTGTTTGACAAGAAGACGGAAGTTTGATACGATTGTGGTCCCGATTTTCCGTCATCAAGTTATGTAGCCAGTCTCTCACTCAGCGTAGTATTCTCTCAAGAGAATGTTCTGTATGCCCATTATTCTTTTTTCTAGTTTTTCATATTTTTGCTCACACCCCTTCTTCATTTTTAGTATTTCGTCCAGATGCTGATCTTTTTACTCAGAAACGTGTCCCGTTTCTGCACTGTCAACAACTGTCATCCAGTAATTGTTTTCACATATTCCATCTTGAATTGGCAACTTCATTTCCAGTTCCTTTACACCCCCACCCACTCTGAGAAGCTGTATCACTCGATACCAATTATCGCATCCCACAGTTTGTGGTCTTTCTACAGTTGATATTGTATATGCATCTGATGTCCAACTGCCTTGCAATATCAAGGTTATTCTGCCTTCAAAAAGACAGTCCAGTCATCAATGTCCACACCCATTTTCCCTAGTAAATGATCTCATTCCAGAACTTCTTTTGGTTTTCTGCATTTCAATAATTTACGTGCCACCTTTTCACCAACGGATCTCAATTTCTGGAAGCCCTCTGAAGCTGAGGTTTGAATATTTATTCGACCCCTACTGAAATTTAGAACGTGATTTTAAAAGATAAAATAAAAGTAAACAAATGGAGCTGTCAGCAATTGTACAATTTGGTTTTGGCAAATACTATATTCTAATATATGAAATATAATGTTCACTAAAAACGTGTCCCATTTTCGCACTGTCAACGACTGTCATCCAGTAATTATTTTTCTACATTCCATCTTGGATTCTCAACTTCATTTCCACCCCCCTCAGGTGAGAAGCTGTATCACTCATGCCAATGATAGTTTCACAGTTTCCGGTCTTTCTTCAACTGGGTCTGGTGTTTTAGTAACTGTTTCCGCAGTTGGTACTATATGTCCATGTGATGTCCGAATGCTTTGCAATATCAACGTCATTCTGCCTTCTATCAAAAAGACAGACCAATCATCAATATTCAAATTCAGAACTCAGTTTCGTTTTCTGCATTTCAAAAATTTTCGTGCCACTTTTTCATCAAAATATCTCAATTTCTAGAAGCCCTCTGAAGTTGAGGTCTGAATATCTATTCGACCCAAGGGGGTGGGAGGAGGGGGCACTAAAAATTGGCAAGACGTGACGTCCTATGTTTTATTCGGCTCCTTTTTACACCCACGCACCCACTACGTGCAAATTGTCTACTACCGTTTTCAGACCCCCACCCCCACTCTCCCATTAAAATCCAAAATAAGCGTATAAACTTAGTAGGCACAGCTGTCTTTAGGGGGTTTTCATAATGTTCTTAACCCTTTACCCAACGTAACGGCCAAAACCGGCCAGCGCTATTCTCAAAAATCGCCAATTAATTTTTATTATTTTTTCATTTTTTGTCTCAAAAACAACGGTTATGACGCTTCATTGGAACGAGCTCGTCGAGATCGTTCCAATGAGGGGTCATAACCTATGTTTTTGAGACAAAAATGAAAAAAATTAGTTATTCAATCATTTTTTGGCAAGTGTCGTCTGCTTTTCATGTTAGGTAAAGGGTTAAACTGGTACCACCAATTTAAACCTCTGTGGGCTGCTGTGGGCACCAATCTACAAATGGCAGTCTGTTCATTATCAGGCTTGGCCAGAGCAGGTGTACATATAGGGAACACATTTTCATTTGAATTGTTCCAAAAATATTGTCTGCACATTTTCTACATTTCAAACAAGACACCCACACCCTACTAATGTGTGACATTTTCTCAGTTTAAGCCCAATATTCTCACATATAAAGCTTCCTGATGTTCTATATATGTTAAGAGTGTAATGTACAACATCATCTTTAAGGTTTGAAACACAAATGATGGTATATATTACTGATAAATTGATAATTTTTTTGGCAAATACAATATCCTAATATGCACTGGCAATAAAAGTAATTGTTCTGTGCAGGGTTACTGCCAGACAAACATTTAATTGTGAATTACAGTTAGCACGTCGATCTGCGCGTTAATCTACGCGTTTTGACCTAAGTAAGGCGATCACATTCTGCACACACTAAAAACTAAAGTGTTAAAACTGACACTTTGAAGGTGTTAAACCCATTCTAACTCTTAGGGTTTGATTTTAATATTCAAAGTGCAATGCTTTAAGCACTTAGACATTACAATCGTCAGACATCTGAAACGTGAATGGATGGCACTTCCCATGTGTCTAGCATTGGTGGTTCTTCGAGAATCGTCCATAATTTGATTTGCGCTTGGTGGGTACATAATTAAAAGGACACATCGCAGATGACGCGGATCAGGCTCGAGAGTTCGAGCCTGATCCGCGTCATCTGCGTTGTTTCCTTTTAAGTGTCGCGAAATCACACTTGTCAAGTGGTATTATTGTAACACCTGTCAAGTTCTGGGATATCTACACTTGAACAAAGTGCTAGTTCAGCACTTAGTAATAGTTAAATACAGCACTTCAAGTGTAGTTTTTAACACTTTAGTTTTTAGCGTGCACATATGGCCTGTGCACAAGCAATGTTCAGCCAATGGAACACTGGGTAACCCGGAGGTCCACTGGCCGAAACATTGCCTGTGTTTGCTATGAGTAAACAGGAGAATCAGCCACGCTTCGGATGCCATTCGACATGGCAATTGCGCGCAATTCCTACGCGCTATTAAGCCTAGATAAGCGTACAGTTCGTGACAGGATTTCTAGTTTTAACTGTAAATGGGCTTGAACTCAGACTACACTGGCATCCTAAATAAACAGTAGCAACTTGAACAATGGGAAGCTGTACATGACATAAATTACAAATTACTGTGCACGTAATATTTGGCAGATGGAGTGTGTGTAACAAGTGTAGTTACGAACTGCACAAAGCATAATAACTCAGTATTGTTGCTGTGTGCGAAAAATAATGAAAGAAACATTTACAGGTTCAAAGTAAAATATCAGTTGGCATTTTCTTCGTAGAAAGCAAACTGAAGTGAATATAATTTGATTACAGTTGAATCTAGAAGTCCTGTCACAGTTACCGCAGAAACACTCGTTAGTTAAAGCGCTCTTTATTGCAGAAGAATGACGAAGTCGGAAATACACATGAGCGTTTGTGCTGTGCAACGCAAAATGTAATGCGCTATTACCGCGGTCGATAGAGAAATCACGAAATGAACCGATCTTAGAAAATGAAAATATTGAGACTGCAGTACAGTACGTGGAGAGTGGATTGTAACTAAATCACCCGTGGAGTGGAGTTATCACCCAAAGTATTCCTTTCAAATTCTGTACATATGGACAAAAAACACAAGCAATGTTTCAGCCAATGGACCTCCGGGTTTAACCCGGAGGTCCATTGGCTGGAACTTTGCTTGTACTTGTTATGTTTTGCAACAAATTTGCAATTATTGCTTGGGTGGAATCGCCACTCCGCGGGTGATTTAATGATAATACACTCTCCACGTACTGTATGTGAAAGGAGGATTACTTCCAAAGCGACGTGGGATGTATTTTTCACTTCGTGATTATCTACAATTTCTGAGGACAAAACACAAGAACACTTGCAAACTTCCATCACATAGATTACCGGGTTGCACCCGGTGGTCCATGTGCTGAAAGATTACTTAGTGTTTTTTGTGCTGTTATGAACATTATTACACACCCGTAACTGTATTTGTCAAGATCACATGGATTTTAGGGGCATGCGGTAATTTTAACCAGAAAGCTCTAGTGCGATCCGATAAAAAGTACCCTTTGCGTGCACAAGTTCTCTCGATAGACTGGTTCTTATAGTTTGCAGCGTTCAGTGGGACATAACCAATGAGAACCATCGGCTATATTTATCTGTCGGAATTACCGATTCTCATACCAAAATATTTGATGCACAACTGTGCTAAAAACTATTGAAAGTCATGAAAGACACATGATCTCTGCCAAGAAATTGAACAGTGAAACTCAACCTTTGCTCCGTTATTGAAAACCGAGGAAAACTTGGTTAATTTTAGAGCAAAAAAGTCCAGTTGGGTTCGATATTTCAGCCAGCCACTTGTACAGTTCCCATAAATTTTGTTACAATGTTGCCCTCACCGCTGCGTGCTGCCGACGAGTCGATACGAGGTCTACTGTGTAATCCTATTCGATTCACACATCGGCAATGAAGCAGCACGTTTGCTAAAGGCAAACATACTTTGAAGAGCATGTTAAGTTGAAGTAGTTCTCAGGAAGCAAGACTAAATCAATCTTGAAAACTGGTTACCATGAAACGGAAAAACAGGTGGCGACACGCCCAAAGCGCCTTGACTGGCTTGAGGTGTTTGGCAGTTAGTAGTACATGCAGTTACTGATTAACTATCACCAATTCCATCCTTATCCCCCCCCCCCCCACCTCCCCACACTGGCTCAATAAAGAAAATAAATTCGGAAGAATGAAAAGCCTGGTTTTATAAGAAAAAACTAAGCAGTTTACATTTGTGGAACCAATGTTTTTTTACGTTGTAGTGGGTGTTGCCTGTTGGGGCAATTGTTTTATTTTATTTTATTTTTTTGTGGGGGGGGGGGGGGTAGGGGAAGTAGTATTGCTAAAATATGTCTTTTTCTGGAGTTTGTACTGGGGAAATTCAAAAAAGTTACCAGCTACCCACTACTGAAATTCTGAACGGTCTTCAGTAGGATGGGAATGAGACCACGAAGAGGGGAGGGGTGGTAAATACATGTGGTGTGCTGAATGCAATATATTGTCAATTTTATGAGATGACTTCCATGAAATTCAAAAATAATTATTAGAATATTTAAAACACAGTCAATATGACAATATTTTCCAGACACAGATTTATGTGTATTTTTAAATGACTAGTTAAGAATTATTTGCTAGTATTTCTGTTTTATACAAGGGTATTATTTTGCTTTAATTATCAGCAACAAAACTTAAATTGAATGTCCCCTATATGAATTAGCTACATGGGTGTATGGGATGGGATAGGGGTTGCGGCACTTTTATCCCCCTTCACCAATAAGCAGCTAATTTTGCAGTTTTCATTGAAAGGGACTGGTATTTTCAGAACAGATTGTTCAGAGGGAGGGGGTATTTTTTATAATTTTGGCAAATATCAGGGTGGTGGGCAGATCATTTTCAAAGGCAAATTCGAAGAAAGGGTCTGCATTTTGATTTTGAAACAATAGTTCAGGGCAGTTTGATTGGTCAGCCTCCATCCCCAAGAAAATGTCCAAAAGCCTATCATTAGTCACATTCTATCAGTCCTCTTTAAAACTTCTTACTAAATGCAAATTCAAAATACCAAATTCCAAATTTAAGATTGACAAGATATTGGAGCAGACACATAAAAATTATTTTGTTTTGAAACCAGATACCAAGAAAAAAATATTGACAGAACCGTTCAGATAACAAACTGGTGAAGTATAGTTTTATTACTAGCACAAAATAATGTAAATATTAATTAATCTTTGAAAATATTATCAACCAAAATAAGTTGGAGCTTACTGTGAGAACCCCCCCCCCCCCAACCCCCGCCCCCCTGATTTCTCTTTGAGCCTCTGACTAAGACTGTTGGATACTCATTTCGTGAGCTTTCGAGAAAATGCTGTCAAGTTATAGATGAGTGGGGGGGGGGGGGGGGGGTGTAAAATAGGTGTACACCCTTAACTACTTGTGGAGACAAGACATGACATTTTCTTGCAGTTATCGTGCAATATATTTCTCCCTTTGTATACATGTTGTATCTGTAGTAAATGTGGACAACCTAAAGCCTTTATTTTGATAGTGCAGTCCATTTCAAACAACAGTTATCAAGACTTGAGATAAATAAAAAGAAGGCTAAATTTCAAGTCAGAAACATTATAATGTTGAAAAATAAGGTGCTAACTTACCAAGACTGCAAAGTTCACTCAGAATGGAATCTCAAACTGCCTCAGTTACTCTGAACGATAGAATGAATGCGCCGGAAGGGTAATTTATTGCACAAAATGTCTTTTCTCGTCCAATGTGTGCTTTTGTTACAGTGCAGAACAGAAATGACCGATGTCCACATGAGATAGGCCATAGCCTAGTGGCAGTAGATCTAGTGCATGTAAAATCAAGCAGAGTTCAAACTTCTACTTTAGTTTCACTTTCAGTTTAAAAGGCACGAAATTTAAACAGAGCGGCCAGTTCGCACCGTATTTAAATTAAAATCCTTGTACATTTTCCATCCTCCAGATATAATGATGCCTGCACACCCACTTTTGAAAACACATTTCAGATCACATAATTTGTAACGGCTGATATGATGAACGCAATCTTTTCAGTTTTAAGTGGCCGGACCGACATTTTTGGGGGAACAAAATGAATCAACAGCGATTCTACAGGTGGCAAGGTCAAAGACTTAAGACTGGTTCTCTGACAAAATTGCCCGTTTCTCTCTAAAATTCTTTCAACCGTTCAAATCGTCGACTATTTAATTAAATTAGTGATTAATTACAGTGAATTCTTTTTCAGGGTTGGGTGTGTAATAAATACAGAACCACACTTATGTTTGAATGGGTTAACGATTACTGAACTCGGGCGTGTGGCGCTGGGATAACCACTCGAGCCTACCGGCTCTCGTGGTATCCCTGCGCCACACGCTCTCGTTCAGTAATCGTTAACCCATTCAAACATAAGTGTGGTTCTGTATATTTCTTCTTCATTCTGTGTATACAGTCGAATTTTATCTATTTACGCCATTACATGAACATGTATCCCAGTAGAGGTTAGGAATGATGTAAATGATCTATATTTACTTATATAGAATTGTACAGAATTGGGCGCGCTGTTTTTTCAACAGAAATTGAGTTTCACTAATGGTGCGGATTCACAGGGACAACAAATGCACCTATTCCGCATACAATAACTTCAAAATAGTGCACAATACAGTCACATGACTTCTAGTTTCAACTGTATCCCCTTAGTGTTGCCGATGTAAGCAGTAGGAAACGCAACTTCAAAATTAAAATGTATAATATTTTAAAAACATTTTATCGATTGTTATCTTTTTCTGAATAGAAGATTACCAAAGAATTGTTTCACCAGATATAACTGGTGAAATAACTGAGGTAAAATGAGAACATTTCAAAAGAATGTGATGAACTTCGATGATCTGTCACGTAACTTCGTGACTGAAATTTCAATATAAATTTCAGAAAAGTCGCGGGTATTCCCAAAGTTTTTCGTCCGCGACGCCAATTTTAGTGATGTTCCTACATACTAATGCCACTTTCAACGAAGGGCCATGTTTCCGCAAGGCATGTTCTTAAGACATACAGAGTTACGACGTTAACAGTTCAGATTACTGGGAATAGGTTCGCCAAATAAACATACGGTTTGAAGTCATTTCCAAGGCACCGAGGAAACATTAATATTGTTCACAGAAGATCGTATGGTACCAAAATAATGTATTACATTCAGCATTTATAGTTCAAAGATACTGAGAGTACTCACTGGTATTGCTAATACCCATCTCTGTGGTGGTTTCTCGAGTATCTGCAAAAAAAGAACTTTCGTTGAACATGAATATGATAGGCCGCTCCGGGTATCTTCTCTTTTATATCTAAAAATCCAGTCTCAGACCAATTTACCGGATGCAAATTATCTGCGCATAATAAAATAGTGTGTCACACTTCCGTTTTCCATCACGGTAGTGGTTTACCCAACATAACGATCACATAAGACCGGTGATATTCCCCCAAAATCGCCGCCGATATTGCATCACTATAAAAAATCTTTTCCTTCAAAACAAAGATTATGACCGCTGCTTTGAACAAGCTCGTTGGACTCGTTCCATTAAGGGATCAATGTCTATTTATAATTTCCGAGGACAGAACGCAAGAAGCACCAGCAAACGTTCATCACGCAGACCAAAAGGGCTGCACCTGGCGGTCCATGCAGAGATGCGGCGACAGGTGAGGGGGGCGGGGAGTGTCTCACCGCCCCTCCACCCTGCTAGGAGTATTTTTTTCAATAGTTGAAAATTCCGAGGTCAAAAATCAAATAGTTGGAAATTCAATAAATTAACATTGTTCGTGAAAAATATTAAAATTCCAACTAAAGATGAGCAATTTTGATCGTTTATTTCCAACTGGAAACTTGAGTTTCAAATTTCCTACTCTAAAATTGACATGGACTTTTTCTGTTTTTACTTCAAGCATACGCCAAAACTGTCAAACTCTACATTTGACAGTTCTGACAGATGATTTCGATATTCCATCAATTCAAATGCGACCTGTAAATGTAATTGTGAACCGGGCGTGAACAATTATGTTAAGAAAGAGAATGCCCTGATTTTGCCTTCAACAACGCTCTTTTTCATTCATGGCGGATGCTTTCCCTCTCAACTATATGGGATTGGATACGGTACATAGAACATGAGAATATGAACTGAAAAGCATATAATCTAAATTGGTTTATTTGTCAAATTCGTTTTCAGATACTGTAATCTGTCATCTTTTTCGGCGCTTCACACCACATGGGCGGATACAGGGGGGGGGGGGGGGGATAGGGTGGATTTCCACCCCTCTTTGATATTTGAAAGGGGAGACAACAAGCAATTTTTCAAAGTCAAATTCAACCTGTATTGAACTTATCTTTACACGAGGACTAGACACCATCGTATAAACGATTGGTACAATGTATGGTCTGTAGTCTGTACCTCAATGAGATCCTCCACTGCACCAACATACATGCAGACATGTATTATCCCAATCAGGGGCGGTCGAGCCGGGGGAGGGGACAGGAGGCACGTGCCCCCCCCCCCCCCCCCATGGACTCAAAATTTCGACTGTGATATCAATCCGGTAAATTTTCTGAACCAGACACATTATAAATGATGCTTTTTCCGTTTCAGGACTAGTGAAAATTGTCAGAAGGGTTCAGCCAACGCAGACGATTTCAAAATTCATTATTTTAAATTTTTTTTTACAACGAGCTCGTTCCAAAGAGGGGTCACATGATATGGTTTTGAAATGTTTCGAAAAATAATATTTTTTCAGCAGGTGTATTTACATATTACGTGGGCGGATGCGGGCGATTCGTTGGGTAAACGGTTAAAATATATCACCCAGCGCTGCAGTGCAACCACCTATCGAAACCACTCACAGCTGGAATTTACACCGGTGGCACCCACCCCCACCCCCCCCCCCCCTCCCAGCTGAAACCCTCTAGCCGCATCCCTGGGTCCATGTGATGAAAGTTTGCAAGTGTGTCCTGTGATATTATAGAGAGCGAACAAAAAGATTCTTTATAATTTTTATTATAGTTATTATTATTATTAGAGCAATACGGTTAATCGAAAATTTGGTTCGGGTTTGTTACCATTATTTTGAAACTTTAGAGTCGCGTTACCCCTTTTTCTGAACATCTACACAAGTAATTGTTATATTCGAACTTCGAGCGCTGCATTCAGCAGAATACCGTGAAAATAGGTGACAAAATTGACTTCTCCCGCATCGGGTTTTTACTTGAGTCGAATATAGTCATCAACATTGTTAGAGACAATGTTTTACCACGACACACATATAATTCTACAACAGACTCAAGACAAGAAATCATTTTCTTAAATTTGAAAGTCTTGAGATAATTTAAACAAATACATTGCACTCAGGAAATCAGAGTGTATTACACACGTACTTTGCCACGAAGTCCACCCTCCTGACAATGACGGCCTCATAAATCCCCAGTTTATTGATTTAATATGTCATGACTCTTTGGGATTAAATTAATGTTTCCGGCAGCGATTTATCAATAAATCACCATCCAAGGGTTTGAAAATATCAAAACAGATGGAAAATAACATTAAGGACATTTATTCGGTATCAAATAGCACAAGATAACAGTGAGCGTAACATTTTTAAATGTACAACATAGCCTAACAGATCTCCATTCACGATACCCCGTCCCTCTTTTTTTAACTACATGTTGACATAGGAGTGAGAACCATGGTGCTCCCCACTCCCCAAGTTCGGGGCTCCCATTGTTACTACCCTGGCCCTGCTACTATCAAAAATTGAATTGATTTGGATATTTCAAGGTGTTATGTTCTGTTTTATTTTATAAATGTGTCAATTACAAGTTTTTATTTGATGCAAATTTATATACTGCAAATAAACTTCCATTAAGCAGTGTATGTATTGTTAAGTTTGTACAATGAAAAACGAAACCGTAAACCAAGATTTTTAAAAGAAAAACGAACCGAGACTGAAACCAACCTTAATTTTCAAAACTGCAGCTCCAATTCACATATACCCGTGGATGCACGCCCGCTTGGCATACCGCTCTGATAACATTCATCAAATGCCCAATAAAGCGTACGGCATGTCCTTTTTCTTGTTTATATGGTAGGCAGAATATTGGAAATGATATTTTCTGATCTCTCTGAAACGTTTATTTCTCATTCCCACAGAACAACTGAGTGGGATAAATTTCGGCCCGAAATTGTGTTATGACATTTGATGAAACTTTACGGTAATAATTTACGGTCATATGACCGGCAGCTAGTCTCCAGGCATATGACCGTAAGCATTACGGCAAACCGTAAAAAAAATAACTGTCATTTGCCGTAATTTGAACGGTCATATTCCTGGAAACTAGCTGCAGGTCATATGACCGTAAAAAAATCAACCATTATTTGCCTTATTTTTTCCGTAAAAAATACCATCAAAATAATTACGGTCAAATGACCGGAGGCAGAGTTCCAGCCATATGATCCTTAATCAACTGAAAACCATAATTTAAAAAGGGTAATCAAATCCCTGGGTATAGCGGAGATCCTTGGCCACAAGCCATAAGGCCCATCGAATATCGGTGACGCGGTACGAACAGTCTGTTATTCTGCATGATTACCGAAACAATTATACGCATAAAAAATGACGTTATTTGATTTTCATGTCCAAGACTGCAATGAGCATGATTCACTTGGCCACAAACTTACAAATTGATAGTAATACGATGTTGTTCGTCTCCAAAGGTATCGGTCGTCATTCTTGGAAATGGCGACTTCCAGAGTGGCATATTATGGCAAGGTCGATCCCATAATTTTCCATTTGTACCTCCGTGCGACGTAATTGGACAACGTGACGGGAGAAATACGTTCATTGGATCAAATTCGCTGTTTTTTTTCTACGGCAAACACGGTTAAAATTAATTTACGGCTTCGAGACAGTTGTATTTGACAGTCATCTGACAGTTAGTTAACCGTAGAATTACGGTAATTGTTTATAGTGTGCAGAGCTGTTGGATTAAATTGGTACTGAAACTCTCAACAAACCAGAATGGTTTCGTCCATTTCGCCATTGACACGATTGCCTGAAATGATACCATCCAGGACGACAATGTTGAAGAGTTAAGTGTAAATAGTACCTGAATTATTAAGTAGTAAAAGGAGAGATCAGAATAAAGAAACTATACACTCCAGTGATTACGGACAATACTACACCATCGTTCTCCATGAAGTGGAAAGTACTACAGAAAGGCTTACGTGTTGTTGTCCCTTTAGCGAAATAGTAACGTCTAACGACAGTTTACGTCATTACCATTTACTACATAAAAACGCTAAAAAGTCAAACTCCTGGAGTGTTTAGATAAGTACCAGGCCTGGCAATCTAGAAAATTAAGGAGTGCAAAACAGTTGCCCTCCTCAGATTGCTTGGGAGTGCAATTGCACCTTAAATTTTCAATGCAAACACTTGTATCCTATTTTGGTTATATTCACTTCAAGGTATTAATATTGTGAATCAAAAATTGTACTGCATTCAGTTGCAGAGTGGAAAAATGGGCACACATGTCTTCTCATTATTAAAAATGTTGCATTCAATTCTTATGTGACTGTCTTCTACATTCAAAATGTATAGAAATGAAACACATAATGGGTAATGAATTTTTGCGAATCAATGCAACATTAACAAACCGTCCCCTGAATTCCAATGTGTTCTCTGTGCCAGTAGGCACAGAGAACACATTAGAACTCAGGGGACGAAATGATAATAGATTTTCAAGGCAGGTTCAAACAGGTTTGGCATTCCAGAAAATCAAGGGGTGCAAAAAATGGCCCTCCTCAATTTTTTCTAGGCGTGCAGCACTCCTGTACTCCTAAAGACAGCAAGGCGTGCGTTGCAGCCAAAGGTATTCCGTGTAGAAAACGCTAAAAAGTAAAACTCCTGGAGGGTTTAGATGAGTACCCACCGGAATATTCACAAATAGTAGAGAATCCGAAAACTAGTGCGTGCGTGAATTGATTTTCAAGAAAGGCATTAAAAGCATGTACATTCGGGGGTGAGTGTATGGGGTGAGTGTAAATAAAGCGAATTTTCAGAGATCGTGTTTGTGATTGTTTTATTTTTATAGCTTAATTTGTTGAATTTGTATTACAGTTTTTTTGTATGACTTTAATTTTTTTCTGGAGATACTTACGTTCATAGATACAGGGTTAATGAATAGAGATGAGTTTGTGTTAATAGATAAATAGAGGATATCTAGTGTTTTTGAGTGGATACCGAAAAGTATCTCCTAAGTGACCGATACAATTGTTTATTTTGCGCGAGCGAAAATAACCAGTTTTATTTAATGCTCAGGCATCAATTCACGCTGAAAAATTAAGTCATATTCCCCTGTCGGTCGGCAAAACGAAATATCAAAATGATATTTAGAAATCGATATTTCATCGTAGGTTCGGATGACGAATCACATGTACTTTAAATTCTACGTATTTATTTCAAAAAAAATAAAATGACGTGTCTTGTTATTGAAAATAAGAAAGTGGTGTTTTTTGTTATTGTTCTATTTCTTCGAAACACATTGCGATTATTTCAATTCGCCAGCCTTGGTAAATCGTAAAGTTAGGGGAGAAATAAGACGGGACTACTTTTTGTGCGGATATTCACACATTCCAATGGTTGGAGTTTGGTTGTTGTAATTTTTGTATGGACGCCGGTTCGGCACATAAATTTTGCGCCTTAATGGCAAATAAAGGCCACAAATTGGAGAGTTTGTAGTCGTAGAGCATTAAATAAAAAGAAAATTCACGAAAATTTGATGAATACCGAAAATATCTCGTTCGTGGCTACAAGAAATATGAGGATCTTCACTCGCGACTGCATCGCTCGTGAAGATCCTCATATTTCTTTGTAGCCACTCACGAGATATTTTCGGTATTCATCAAATTTTCGTGAATATCCTCTATGTATCGGCCACAAGTGAGATAATTTTCGGTATCCACTCAAAAACACTAGATTTTCTTTTTATTACACGCTTTTTGTTAGAATCTGATACTTCTGCTCGTTTCAACCATGAATTGATGCTCGACAGTAAACAGCGCATTGAATCATTGGTACGCGGAAGTGATTTGTTCCATACTCAGAACAGTGTCTTGCGATCTGATTCAGTTGGCGGGTTTCTAGTCCAAACATGACCTGAAATTCCGTAACATAAGTTAATTAAGAAGAAATCGATTGAGAAAATATTAGGAAACTTAGCCTTAGGGTGTGTCTGGGAATATATTCTCAATTTATTTTCGTAAGGACCTAATCTTCTTGAGATCAAGTTACCCTGGGTTTTCATCTTATGTGGAGGGGGTCTATGTTGCGTAATTCAGCCTAAAGTAGCAGAATTATGCAGGGAAAAATGTTAAAAGGGTCACTAGAGCCCATATTAAATTGTAATAAAATATTATAAAAGTACTTGACTGTACTCGGTAGACACGTTATAATCGTATAACATAGGAATAGATTAAAGTTTGTTGCACTAATAAACACACCAGGTTTAGTGAGAATCAGTGAGAATCACAAAACTTGTTATGAATACCAGTCAATCACAGTACCCATTGTTCTAAGTCGAACACCAGATATGCCTGCAGATGTGGTTCCAATGGGTACGACATTGTCCAAATATACACCCGGAATTTAATTAAGCACCACCTGAAATGATTCATGACAGTAAAGTTGCTGTTACTGATTACCCCAAACACATCCCCTCGTCCACGTGCTTCCCACGAACGTCACAAAAAAGAAAACAAAAATACCATCATCCACATGCAATATCTGGGTATAGAACAAAAAATAATGTCACATCTTTTAACAGAAAATGCTGATATGGCAACGAGGAGACTGTCCGCGGCACTGAGATGGCAAATCGTTGGCATGCATGCAACAAGCATGTCATTCAAAGCTATTAGAAGGCAACTTGGCTGTAGTCATTCTGTCATCAGCAGACATGTACGAAATGATCAACAAACCAACGATGTCAAGGACCGACCAAAGCCTGGACAACCCCAAAAGACCTCTCCATGTGACGATCGGAGTGTGGCACGCCTCGTTAGGCGTGAACACTTTGCTTCAACCTTCGCTTTGAAACGCTTTTGGTTCCTGAACAGGAGTCTGTGCAACAGAACTGTCCGAAACCGTCTCAAAGCACTGTGCATGAGGTCCAGAAGGGTCATCGATCATCCAGCTCTGTCCAATCAGCATCAAATACGACGTTTGGAGTGGTGTATGGCACGACAACATTGGAATCTCAGGACATGGAGGAGAGTTCATTGGTCAGATGAGAGTATGTTCCTGCTTCACGTCCGAGAAGGTCGCATGAAAGTGTGGAAGCATAGAAACATAGCTTACGCGTCCAGGAACATCGGAACTACTGTTCCTCATGATGGATGATCAGTAATGACCTGATGATCTGGGGATGCCTCTCTCATGATTGTAGACTTGATATAGTGACTGTACGTGGGGAACTCAAAGCGTCGCCGGAGTGCTAGAATGTTCTATGTCCCCCATGGGACATAGCACATTCTAGCACTCAGGCGACGAAAGGTCATCAGTACATCCAGGACATTCTCAATCCGGTTGTCGTGCCTCGTTTTGACAACCACCCTTTGGCTACTCGCCCTCTATTCATAGACAAGGCCACGTCATTCCTTGCTGTGAGAGCATTCCTTCAGAACAACGCTATTACAACACGACCTTGGCCTGCAATGGGCCACAACTGGAATCCCTTAGGACACATCTGGGACTTTCTCGGACGTCGTGTGCAAGCAAGGGATCCGCCTGTACAGAATTGGCCGATTTGGAAGCTGCATTGCACGAGGCGTGGCGGCAGTTGCCTCTGGGTCGTATCAGAATGCTAAATGGTAGCATTAGAATGAGGGTTCAGGCTGTCATCCGGGCACGCAGTGGATGCACTCGCTTCTGACGTCAGACATTGCTATTGTGTTCAGGAGATCACAAGTTTCATGTATTGTCAGTAATTACAGGCATACAGACGTTGCAGCACCATGCTTATCGACAGAACATGTTTTCATCAAAAACATTAGTGACAGGTTTGTGTATTTAGCGCCATTAAAGTACTGCATATTGTTGTCATTGTGTTGTCTTTTATTTGTCAATAGAACATTCTTTCCGCAAACAATAACTTTTGGCCATGTGGAAGATAGTATGAAAGTGATGACAGTTTTTATTAACACCCCTGTGAAAAAACAGGGGTTACTTAATTAAGTTCCAGGTACATATTTTATCATACCAACCCGCACAATCTCCCATTGCTTAAAGTAATCAACCTTTACAATACATTTTAAAACTATTTTTTGTCTTTTAATCTTGACTCTTCAAGTCTCAAACTCGACAGGTTGATTTAAACAGTATTCATATTTCTTTTACCATCACTCATTACTGTTAATTATTTTATATTTTTATTCAATCTTTTTTTACTTCATAATTGATATGTTTACTTTCTAACGTTTTTTCGCCATGATATAGCCTTAACCGTTGATGTGGCGCTAAGCACTAGTAAATAAATAAATAACTAAATTCATTTTTTTTCCCGGAAACACGGCATACAACCTCTCGTTAGGAGGAGCTGGTGACATTCGACCGATGGCGTACACCAAGCTATGTTTTCTTAGCAACAAATATAATTGTGTGGTTATTTTAGAAAATAAAAAATACTATTGCGTCTTAACCCTTTGAACCCGGCGGCCCCTTTTCCGTCCAAGAACATGATACATCATCACATCATTAAATAGTGTGGCCCTTTAGTAAATGTGTTGGATAGATCCGCTCAGTATCAAGACGACGTTTAGAGTGGTGTATGGCACGACAACATTGGAATCTCAGGGCGTGGAGGAGAATCCACTGGTCAGGTGAGAGAAGGTTACTGCTTCACGTCACAGATGGTTGCATGAGAGTGTGGATGCATAGATATACTGCTTACGTGCCCAGGAATATCAGGCCTACTGTTCCTTATGTGGCCGATCGGTAATAATCTGGGGATGCCTCTCTCGTGATTGTAAACTTGATATGGTGACTGTACGTGGGAATCTCAATGGTCATCAGTACATCTGGGTTATTTTAAGTCTGGTTGTCGTACCTCATGTTGACAACCACCAGGTTGTATTCATGGACGGCAATACATGGCCGCATCGTTCCCATACTGTGAGAGCATTCCTTCGGAATGACGCCCTTACAACATTGTGGCCTGATATGAGCCCCGATTTGAATCCGTTAAAACACATCTGGGACGTGGTGTGCCAGAAAGGGATCCGCCTGTACAGAATTTGGCTGATTTGGAAGCTGCATTGCATAAGGATTTTGAGCAGTTGCCTCTGGACCGTATGAGAATGCTCAGTGGCAGCGTTAGAAGGAGGGTTCAGGCTTTCATCTGCCCCTAATAGCAGAAAGGACACCGCTTGAAAAGAATATTTTTACTGAAATCTAACCAGTAAGAAAGTCGTGAATGTTTAATCTGTCGTTTTATATCTGTTTTCACGATACATAAATAACTTCCCGGAAATGAAACGCGTAACAGAGCAAGTTTAGAGCTATTTCATTCCGGGTTTTAGGCATTTGCATCCCTGTCTTATTTCGTCAATGAAAATAAGCTTTCGATAACGTTATGTCCCCAGAAATTATTAGACGGATGAGAAGGGTTCAATTAAGAAAAGGGTATTTGCAGAGAAACACCTTTGACATCAGTAAGGAATAAAGCGAAAGTTCATTTTGTTACATTTAATACACGAAAACAACAGACAACTCGGGGAGCTGTCTGCTGTTTCGTTTACTAAAAGTTACAAAAGAAAACTTGGCTTTTTACTTCAAGCTAATTAAAAGCAAATGAGTAACACTCCACTTTGGATCCTTGTTTGGTGAATGTGTTTGTACAGAAATTGTTATTCTTCCGAGAAATAAATGAGTAAATTTTACCTACTAGCCTGTTGTTATAATGGACATGATAGTTCCTGTGTTATATGTAACGATGAGCCGAATGTTATAATGAACAGAAAAATGTGGGCTCATATTCACTCAACCCAGATAATTTGGGTTGACTTTTATCCCAACTGATTTTTAAGCCGAGAGGTCCTCGGTTCGAACCCCACCTGTGGCAACCGCGGTGCGTCCTTCGGCAAGATACTTGCCCCCCATTGCCCACATGGAGGCACTACGGCGTCGTGTACTAAGGCGTACTTCACGTCGATGGTGCACCTGTCTTCAACCAATGCTAACCCTTCTTGTGTGGAGTTGGTATGTTGGGGAGCTGACAGTTGCTCACAGTTGCTTGGAGGTTCTCTCCGGGTACTTCGGCTTCCTCCACTAGTAAAACTGTCATGGTCATTGTGCAGAAATGTGTTACCTTAAACACCAATAAATAGATAAATAATAAATACCCCAACTGATTTCAGAGTCTAATTGTCATTTAAACATGTTAATTGCAATTACCGTCCCCCACACCCCACCCTTCCCAATGCCGATTTTTTACTATTAGGTTTGGTAAAGATTTCATAAAGATATTTTTTTCTTACATTTATATTTATAAAAAGAAATGTGTGTGTGTGTGTCCTCGTTTTTATCGAGAAGATATAGGGAGCACAGTAGTTACGTCATTAGATTTCAAACCTAAAGACCCCACTGTTCGATCCCACCAGGAGTACCTGTATTGTGTCATTGGTCAAGGCACTTAATGTCGATTGCCCATGTGAAGCACGGTGACGTCGTGTACCAAGGAGTACTGTACGTCGATGGTGCACTTTCCTTCAACCAGTGCAAACTATGTTTGTGTAGAGTTAGTACGTCGGGGAATGTGAGAGTTGCTTGACGTTGCTTGGTGGATCTCTTCGGGAACTCTGACTTACTTCACTCGTTAAACTGCCCGACACGAGGTGACTCTGATTGTTCAAACTCTTGTTAAGCTTCAATAAAAAAAAAATTGTGGGGGGGGGGGGGGAACTGATCCGTTCGAGTTCATTTATGGCAGACGTTTTTTACCGCCATATGCGTTGGAATCGCATGCAGTTCTTTTTTATCCACCTAATATGTTTTCGATTTTCTTATGTAAGCCTGCGAAAGGTTTATCTGTTTTAAACGTCTTATTTTTCCAGTCGACATGTGTTTTGTTGAAAGGTTTTGAAAAATAATTGTTTATGTAAATTGCGCTAGCAGATGTGGCCGAATCGTTATGTGAAGGTCAAGGGTTAAATGGTTCAGTGTTTGCTGTTTCGACACGAAATAGTTGGAATAGCCTTGTTTGGTAGATGATTTCCTTTCCACATACCTGTCAGGTAAATGTTGGCGAGTACTGAGTCAAGGTAGACACTCGAAATAAGATTTAACCTTATGAAGACTGGTGGTATCTTCCATATCAGTTGAAATGCGGCAATTCGAAGAGGCCATATTCATTATTTCGGGGTAGGTCAATCAATATTGTCAACGTGCAGCCACTATTGATTGGTCTACCCCACCGTTAACTTAGCAGGCATCTTACCTTATGAAAATATTGACGTGCCATGTCAATGTGCCTTTAAAGCGGCCTCTCGTGTTTAAAGGGGTTAAGGTATGACAGGTATCGCGTTTATTTTCATTGCGCTATGTAAACAGAATAACGTTGACGAAGTTGCATCTTTATTATTTTGGAATTAACTTTGAATTGTTCACCAAAGAGCGAAGTTTACTTGAAGTGTTGTATTTATATGCGTGAGTAGATAAATAGCACCCCTAGGGGTTGGGAGTAACTTGCAGTATTGAACAGGGTAACGAATGGGCTTGAGGTGGTGCAAAACGTCTGGAAATAAGGCTACGTTTAAATCGGAAATCGCTACATACAAGCAAGTGCTACGACAAGGTTTCACAAGACACCAACGAATGACTGCTGTCGAAGCGTTATCTATGCGAAATAGGTTTTGGAAGTACTGGGTTAAAGGAAGCCCGTTCGTTCACTGTAGGTTACTCTGGATGAGATGCTTAATCACATCGAAGATTTTAATGAGAGTGCAGCTCTCCATGGGGCCGTATACCTAATGATCAGGAACATAAAATAATTTGCTGAGTTCGAGTACATTCTTAACGATCCAGTTAGTCAGCAAGAAATAACTCAGGGCGGTAATGCTGTGAAGAATGGGGAGGTACCAGGTATGGAGATAATTATGAATTAACAGATCAAATGTCCTGCAGATATGGTATCGCTTGTTTATAGATTCATGTTGAGTATAATATTCGACAGAGGAATTTAACATAGGGATTGGAAAACAAGTATTATCAAGCCAATCTATAATTGGTTCGTTATCCCCATGATATCGTTATCGATACGATTTTCGGAATATTGTCTATCTGTATGACCGGACCATACTGGCGGGGCCGATGCGACATGGCTACTTGTGTGCAAATGCCGAACACATAAGGGAGGGGACGGCTTTTGTGGGTTATCATTGTTCCATTGTAAAAGCAAACCGCATGCACTGTAGAATTTTGTGCGGCCTCCCCTCCCACATTGAGCTACAAAATAAAGGATGGGAGATCAAATGACAGACTGTCAGGATTTTGCGACGGGGAACTAGCGTTAAAAAATATTATTGTTTGTTTTTTCAATTGCCTTAAATCTTGCACGTGACCGTTTTTGTATTCAGCATATTCTGATAAACGGTGTTCCTCATTGGCGATTGAAGTAGTTCGAATTTAAATATCTCAGTTAGCCGAAAAAGTGAATGATATATATCCTTCAGGTTACATACAGTAAATGGCCACTAGGGTCAGAGCCTTTTAAGCTGATGTCGGTGTCGCTGGAGCGTTGGGTGAAAAGTAGTGCCAAATGTGCAACTTGGTAGTGGAGACCCTGAAACACTTTCTATTAGAATGTCCAAATTATTAGTCTAACAGAATAAGTAAATCACAGCCGGTCCGTTCACAAAAGGAAACTCTGGATGGTATGTCTAATCACCTCAAAGTTTGAGATGATAGTTCAGCTCATCATGAGACGCCGAGTGGCTAGTGACTAGTGAGTTCGAGTACATTCTAAACGATTCAGTTGGTCAGCAAAAACTAACGGTAATGCTGTGAAGAATGGGAATAATTATGAATGGACAGATTAAGTGTCCCGCAGATATTGTATCACTTGTTTATAGATCCTTATGGAACATAGTATTCAACAATGGAATTGAACAAAGGGGTTGGAAAACATGTATTAAAAAGTCAATTTATAATTGGTTCGGTAACCTCACAATATCGTTCTCAGTGCGATTTTACTACATACAAATCTCTGTGACCGGGCCCTAATAGGGTGGGGAGGCGATGTGTTGTGACTACTAATGTGCAAATAGCGGACACATTAGGGGGTGGGGGTCGTGTAACAGCTTTTGAGGGCGATCATTGGTCCATCATGAAAACAACTGCATGAACTTCAGCATGTTCTGAATCTGTCCCCTCCCACTTTGAATACGTTTCTGTCGTTTCTGACTACAAAATAAGGGGGCATGAGAGATCAAATGACAAACTGTCACGAATTTGGAAATGGAAGCTAGTGTTAATATCGTATCTTTCAACTGCCTCTCATCTTCCATCTGGCCGTGTTTGTTTTCAGCACATTTAGTTTCACTGTGTTTTGCATTGAAGCAGTTCGAATAGAATTATTATCCCCATTAGGCGAAGAAAAATCAATGATATCGTTCAGGTTACATACAATAAAGGGTCACTGGGGTCACCGTTTTTTTAAGCTGGTGGCGCGGTTACTGGAGCGTTGGATGAGAAGGAATGCCAAATGTGTAACTTAGGAAAAGTGGAGACATTGAAACACTTTCTATCCGAATGTCCAAAATATCAGTCTAACAGAATAATATTCACTAGGAGTTTAATTGGGAAGTGGGGTGGGAGAATGAAGGACATGTGGGTATTGGGGCACACAAAGGAGAGGGTTGGTTTGCTTATCTGAGAGATAGATAGTGGAGAATATAGTACGGAATGTCATCAAATAGTTCGTTTAAGGGGTCGTCCAACCTATTGTCAATTTGTTGACATTTTTTCCCAATGCCTCAGAAACAGATAAGAGAAGTAAGGAAATGCAAATTATATATCAAAATAATGAGTAAAGTGCATAGAAAAGGTACATATAATTTTTGTTTAGGAAAAAACGTGAATTTTATGATTTTGAAGAAGATTAATTTGCCAATGTCATAAGTAACGAACCGGTAAAACCACAAAATAATCGGTAATTCGAAAGCCTTGTCCTCAATATAATGACAACATACTGCAGACTCGGAGACAGCATTTTTTTAAAACACACTCTGGTGGGTTTTGATGTTTAAATGTAATAAAACCAACACAAATTTTGGATGTTCCGGATGTGGCCATGTTCAATGATGTTTATTCCGGTCATGTGATTACGATGTGGGTCTTGCAGAAATACTCAATTTGGGCGATCGTAAGAATGCAAGGACGTGATCACGCCATTTATTTGTTCGAGACAATGTATGAGCGGATTTGCAAACATGTGACAGCAAATACTTGAGCTGTTAATGCCATAACTGCAAAATATGGTTCGAAATTCACTCTCGTGTTTACAGGTCGTCTGAACTTTTTTGTTGACAGAAAATCTGAATTATTGCGCACTAGAAAGACAACATTTACCACTTATAAAAAAATAACCGAGTGTATAAAATCGGGACGATACACATAAAATAAGGCAATATTCATAACAAAGTAAGCAGAATGCTTCCGAAATCACCTTTTCACGAAGTATATTCCAAGTGACCTGGAACTATATTGAGCGTGTTGATTTCCCCCGATGTTGTGAAGTTATTTACTTCACAGTTACCATGGATCTTCGCCACAGACTGTGTTGATGTCGCCAAAGGACCGATTCAAGATGGGTTGAAAATGATGCATTCGAGCTTTTAAATAAGGTGCGTTTGGACGATGCTGAGAATTTAGTTTTTTCTTGCAACAAACCATACTAACACAAGAGTCGATCAGAGTCTTTTGTCATCGTTCTACACTGACAAATGTGACAAATCTCCTTCAGAGGAAACTATCTCCCAATTTGCATATCATAATAAACATAACCGCTGTCAGCGTGACCGTGTGGTCAAACCCGAATCGAATAATAAAAATTATCGAATCCACGGTCAAAATTAGCTGCAATTGGCTTTTAAATAACTGAAATACACGAAATATTCGCGATTTCTTCATTATCCATGCCGAGTTACTTTTTAACCAGACCACATGCGTTCAGTTTCGTTTGTCGGCATCAAACTGATATTGTTTGTGGTCATTAATAGTACGAGAAGGCGAAAGAAGCCAAATATTTCCCATCATCTATAAATTAATTAAAATTGATAATTCCTTTTATTTTACTGAAATTATGAATTGATAAGGTGGGTGTTTTGCGATTATTATGCCCCAGACCTGGAAGTTGTAAAATCAAAGGTGCATCTGGGGCCGTGCAGTGATGACCTCTTAGTCTTACCCATTCATCACTACATGTACCAACATTCTCCCTTGTATCTCAACCACTGCTACTCCAATTTGAAGGCTATTTGGTGTTGTGATCGAGCATCATGGGGAAACAATGCCTGTGCAGCTGCCGTAGCATGTGTTTCTTCCCACATTTTTTGGAGTTGTGGAACTTTTTCACTCTTTTGAGTTAGAAAATTGTGTTTATAACTAAAGTAGTTGATTTGTTACAATGTTGGAAAGTGCCTGCTGATACCCTCAAATGTATTGCTACAAAGTAGTTCTGATGAAGATTTTGTTCCTATTACTTATCAAGCAACAACCTAATGAATATTCTGTATAAAGCCACCAATCTGATGTTTGACACTTTTATCGGAGCTGTTATGAAGGCTTGTGGAACTCAAAATGTTGATTATGGCAGGACTTTTCTATTCACCCATTAATCGATAAATTAAGTGTTATAGTTGGAAGTAAGAAGCATGAAAGGTCCAGAACTTAAAGTCTAAAAAGATATGTTTTGAAATGTAACATGAATTTTGCAGATACACTTATTTGGAGGGTTACCTGTCTGATAGTGTTTTGAACATGTGTGGCGAGGATCTTCAAAAAGAAAAAAAAGAGTTAAACTTTGAGAAAAATGGCATATGCCTTGAGTGCCGGAGGTAGAGTCATACAAGGAAGACACCCCCCCCCCCCCCCTGCATTCCCCTCCGCCAGGGAATTTTTTTGTGTCAAATGAAGCTCACTTGTCACCTTTTGGGGATTGCTTTGTGTACTACGTTCTTGAAAACAATATGTGAGACTCTCTGGATGTGCCATTCTGATCTCAATATGCCAATAAGCCTCCTTGGGGAAAGTACATGCAATAATGGTTATGTAAGGTTGATTTGATGTATTTTGAATAACAAAGTACTTTTAAGTACATTAGATGGTTTATTGCAGTGACAGGTTACAGTTACCCTTATTTCTTCTCCCACAGATATCATGAGTGTATTGGTGTCTAATAGTAAACAAAGCTATTATACTTATTGATAAACCAGACAAATTTACCAATTTAATCACTATCAAATTGATGCATGGGATAAAAGGGGTTACAGTGCAAGGGGTTTGTAAATATATTTATTCAACTACAATGTATGACTTTGCAGTGCATTGTACATAGGAGAATAGCATAGTTTCTTTCCAAACCACTACAGTGACACAAATAAAGAGACACTCTTTTGTCCTTCCATACTTCTTCCGGTGGACTCCTTCAAGTTGACCTTTGTTGAACTCCCCAAATCAAAACATAAATAAAAGAAAATGTCTGCCTTCAATCAGTGAGCACTCCACTTATAACATTTGGTCTCAATCTTTATCACTTCCATGAATTAGGAAAAGATTTCTTCGAGAATGTACTTCAATATTTATAGAATACAGCTGTTATTTTATTTTGAGGTATTTTATTGTAAACATTTTGTTCTCTTACAGCAGACTTTCAGGTGGTGCTATTTACACATGACAAATTTCAGTTTCCACATGTTCTATGTTTCATTCCAAGCATTTTGGTATATAATTTATAGGGGTTATTCATTTTGGACCTTTCTTGGACTTGAAAGAAAATTACATGAAATTTGACCAAAATTAGGTTGGATGTCCCCTTAATTGGGAAATTGGCAGTAGTGGAAAGGCATGGGGAGAGAGAAGAACTTGGAGGCACATAATTAATCAAGGCCTTCTTATATGAGAAGCACGACAACTCAGTGTCAAAGTGTTATTAATATTAGACAAATATGATTGGTCGGTTAGGATTGTTTTCGATCGTTGTTCTCATTCACCAGCTTAGCATTTTACCCAACGTAACGACTCCACTTGACAGCTTTATTTCCTCTTAACTGCCTGTTCATATTTTATTACTTTTTCATTCTTTTGTCTTTCTGAACTCATTCCAATGAAAGATCATGAGCTACTTTATTAAAGAAGAAAATTATATTTTTTAGATATTCAGAGTTTTTAAAAGGCCATCTTTTATTTGACTTAGGTGAACGGTTGATATGTATGGAATACTTTACTGAGCACGTTTGTCACCATGGTTGCGCCTTTTTGCCTAATTGAACATCACCATCTTGATCACCTTCATCATCGTGATCATTATCATCATTTTTTGTACTCAGCTGCCTTCTCTCCTCAAATACGAAACAAAAGGCCAGAAGCAGACTGTACTTGCTTATGAGGCCCCTGCAAGTAACGTTAAATGACAGCCTATACTTGCCTTAACCCTTTACCCAACGTAACGGCCAAAAATGACCAGCGCTATTCACAAAAATGCCAATTAATTTTCATTATTTTTTTCATTTTTTGTCTCAAAAACATAGGTTATGACCCCTCATTGGAACGAGCTCGACGAGCTCGTTCCAATGAGGGGTCATAACCTATGTATTTGAGACACAAAATGAAAAAAAAATAGTTATTCAAGAATTTTCTTTGCAAGTGTCGTCTGCTTTTCAGGTTAGGTAAAGGGTTAAGCAAGTAGCTCCATACGCTGCGTCAGATAATCAAGAATCACCACCAACAGGGTCGGAAGTACGGTGGATCCATCCCACGACGTCCCCGCTCGCCTTCTTCGCGAAGAAACCATTCTTCTGTCGGTGCATTTGGAGTCCGATCCATACCCATCAACACTTACCATTTTCGATAACAAATTTCATTTTTGGTGAGTGTTTATAAAAATACTTTAATTGCGAATGGAAATTAGCTTCGATTAGAAAACAACACGCATGTCAATTTTTTTCACGTCAGCCTTACAATATAGTGCTGTGATTACAAAACAATAGTCAAGGTCTGAACCGTTTTTTTTTTCTCTACAAGACTGCGGAATCTCTGGTGTCGCAAAAGAAATGCCAGAGATTTTTTTTTCTCACACCTCTAAGGTACTGAGGCATATATACTATTAAAAAAGTAGGTGATATCCAAACTGATGTTGATATTTTCAGAAAAAAGGTATTGGATACGCGTAACTGGGCATATCAATATGTTACGAAGTTTAATGTGAATCATGAATGTCACCGGCCCACGAAAACTTCGTGCGGGTTTTTCGCTCGAGCGCCGCGTTAATGTCTGTGGCGAACGCTTTTAAAATTTCCATTTGTACTATACTGGCTTTTTCGGAGGTCTCATCGTTCTTTTCTTGGCATAAGCTCGTTCCTCAATAGTGTCTGGTCGAAACGTAACTTTTGAGGGATGCGAAGACTGACACGTGATGAAAGTTTACGTGCTGTTGGCGAGTTGGAAGCTGGTAAGAGACAGTCTGCAGTGGCACAAATTCTCAACGTTACTCAATCGGTGATTAGCAGGTTGTAGTCACGCTACCGTCAGACAGGCAATGTTGATGACATGCGTCGCTCAGGTCGTCCAAGGGCGACAACTGCTAACCAGGATCGTTTCATTCAACCCACAACATTACATAACCGCCATCAAAGTGCCTCAGAACTTTGACAGCAGCTGCACCGAGCGACGGATCTGCGAGTCAGTGGTCAGAAGTCCGAAATCGCCAACACAGCTGGAATTTGTACGCTCGACGACTTCGAATAATTCCACGTTTGACTGAACGTCACATCGAAGCAAGACGTAATTGGTGTGAAGCTCGACAGCGCTGGGACAACCGTCGGTGGAGCAACATCATATTTTCCGATGAATCGAGGTTCACTCTCGACTTCCACGACAGGCGAAAGAGAGTGTAGCGGCGGCGGCGGCGGCAGCGGAATGAACAATACCATGATGTAACCATTAGGCAGCACGGTCGTTTTTTTGTGGTGGATCGGCTATGGTGTGGGGAGGCGTAACCATGACAAGCAGAACAGCATTACATGTCATCAAATGGCGTGTCACAGGGCAGTACTACCGTGACAACATGTTAGCAGCTCATGTGGTGCCACTTGCGCGACGTCACGGCCGTCGATTCATTTTCCAAGATGACAATGCAAGAGCACACAGGGCCCGTATCTCTACAGAGTTCCTCCGGGAACAGAACATCACTACACTGCCTTGGCCAACAATAAGTCCAGACCTTTCAACAATCGAGCACGTCTGTCTGGGATATGCCTGGCTGGAGCCTTCGACAACGCCAACAGCCCCCTACCAATGTCCCGGAACTCGTCGCTGCACTGCAGGAAGAATGGAATGACATCAGTCAAGATGATATTGGACATTTGGTGAGGAGGATGCCTCTTCGGATCCGCACTTGTGTCGCTAACCGAGGAGGATTTACAAGGTATTGTGGTCTTGGACTGAATGTGGTAAATTCTCTGCCTGACCGCCCATGTCTTCTACAGCTCAGTGCGCAGAATGTATTCTTGCCAGATACCCAACTATCGCTAAAAGCATTCACCAGGTGTCACAGTGCAATGCCTCAACTGCCGTTTTGATGAAAATATAAATATATTTCTTCACATATCTCACTTTTATCAAATATCCCCAACTTTTTTGTAATACTATATGAAGTCGTGTGAGACATCTGGCAGAGATATGCCTTTCTCACCGCACCCACGTGACAGCTATCTCACCCCACCCACGTGACCAAACTATATTTAATGAGCGCAGGACTATTCAATCATCGCACGTTTTTCTGTAAACAAACAACATGGTGTCACGTTTCGGAAATAATAGCAGACGAACGTGTTTGTCGAAGAAAATAGAAATAAAAACATAGGCTACAAAACCAAAGGACACTCAACTCTTTTACATGAATTTTTGGATGAACGACATTATGAGTGGAGAGAGTTGGACGAAATTCATGTCGAAAAGTTCTGCGAATACATTGCAGAATTCATAATATGACGTCATCGAAATGTGTCAATGTTCATTTTGCTACAAATCTTTAACCCCTGCCTTGCGGCGTTGGGATTTAATTTTGTTGTATACAGTATACCTGTGGTATATGCAGAACTTTTGTGCTCTCTTTCCGATAAGCAAATTAGTTTATTTCAGAAATGGACAACGATATTGTTCGATATAGCTGCACGTGCTGCTGAATTACTTTTGATGACATCAGGCTGTTTTGGTGTGGGGGAGGGGAGAGATTATCCCCGATGGGGGCGGGTGTGAGATGGGGAAATCTCATCTTCGGGTGAGATTTTCTCATCTCACACCCTCACCCGGGGGCGGGTGTGAGATGGGGAAATCTCACCCTCGGGTGAGATTTTCCCATCTCACACCCTCACCCAAAAGAGATAATAATATCTCAGGAGCTATTTTCTTTTTTTTCTGGATTGGTCTGGATTTCGTAATTTTTAAACAAAAAATCACAACCCGATGGTGTAAGTGTGACGCTTCCAGATCGCGATCAGAAGAAGAAACTGACCCCTTTCGCGACCACAGTACAAAACGAGTGCTTCTAAAAGTTCTAGATGATCCACCGTATAAACTAGAGTACTGTTGATTCTGGAATAGCAATGACAAACAAATAAAACATTTTTTATCCACAACTTTTGGGAGCGCGGAAGCTCAGAGGCTACGGCTTCGACTTCAAACCGAAGGGTCCACGGTACGATCCCCGCCAGAGGTTACTGCGTTGTGTCCTTGGGAAAGGCGCTTCACCCCGATTACCCATGGGGGCACGGTGGCGTTGTGTACTAATGCGTACTGCACGTCGGTGGTGCCCTTGTCTTCAACCACTGCTAACCCTGCCTGCATGTATGTAGTTAGCACGTTGGGGAGACTGGCGGTTGCGCGCCGTTGCCCGGTGATTCTCTCCGGGTATTCCGACGTCCTCCACCCATAAACTGTCCTGCATGAGGTGACGCTGTCTGTTGAAAGTGTCGTTAAACTCCAATAAATATGTACATAAATAAATAACTAAATTCACATCTTTTGAATTTAAGGACATGACGTATCCTTCCAGTAACCAAACATTGCGACCCCATAAGTATGAATTATATATTCTTTTGTGGCTTCAGTTTATAAGTTACACGACGTGTAGCTGCCTGATAACATTTCCATGCAAGGCGACGAGAGTTAATATCAGGTGGGGCGAAGCCGAAACTGATATGAACACTCAAAGCCTCGTATGGAAATTTCTCTTACAGTCAACATGTATTTCGTCTGTATTAACTCCGCAGCTGTCGGGTATCCGACTCTTGATATAGTTGTTTGTATCAGTGGATGTACAAAATATGTATCAGAGTCTCGCTCCAGGTTCTAAGGGTAGATCACGACTCGTCTTCGATTCCTCGTGATCTGCCCTTAGAACTCGGAGCTCGACTCGGAAACATATTTTGTACATCCACATAATGGTAATAATCTCTATGCATCAGCCAGCTGCACGCCATGTAACATATTTATTTTATGGAAAGTCTTTGAAAATCAATGGATTAATAAATTTTCACGAGAAACAAAGAACGAACGAAGGTATATTTTTTTAGAATCACCGCGCAGAATCATCAACAGTAACTGGTACCAGTACATATCAATGGTGACAGTAAGCGTATCTCAAATACCCTTATATACATTACTGTCACCAAAAGGGTTAAAAAGTACTTTAAACGTTCAAAAAATTTCTTTGAATCTGTTGAATAAACTGCAAAGAAAATGTTCTCTTCGGCATAAAGAACTTTTGGGACCTCAAATAATATTTTCTGATCATTTTTTTTAAAATATTTAATGTTAAAAATCAATAAATACGATACCTGAAAATAGTTTTGGTACTTAAATTCTCTTATTTAGTTTCAATTGAAACTTTGAAAATTATAGGCGAGTGGAAAAGCATCAAAATAGAAATGGCGGCTACCCACCCGACATCAAATAATATCAGGGGAGTTACCTGATACGGGTGAACCCTTCGATTGTATTCCAGCGTTCTGTTTGGACAAACTAATTTTGAGGCATAATAATTTTCAAATATTAGGGGATTCGTGAGGAAGCACAAGCTCGATTTTAATTGAATATGGTCTGTATCATGCAGTTAACACCGTCAGGGTTGTAGGTGCGTGTTCAGGCTAAATGAAGTGGGGGGACAACATATTTTCTACTGCCAGTGTCAGCAGGAAACTATTTTTTCACCCTCTTCTTTTCACTTCGTGTTGGATGAAGGTTCATGCTCTTCCCCGGGGGGAAAACACGTCTCATTCCAATTGGAGCACCCTGGGAAACTTTTGAACGTACCCCAAACCTGGAGGATTAACCATAGAAAATGACTCAACAATATCAGGATGAGAATACATGAACCAGCTGGGGAATTTTATGTACCGATATATATGAGATTTACACATTTCCCTTAAAGTGGGCGGTGAGTCCCTCAATTTCCCAGTGACTAGGGCGTGGCAACAGTGTGCCTTTACTGGTCTAAAAAAAATTGGTGGGGGGGGGGGGGTCAGATGAAATATTAGGTAACATTTTTAATCCTGGCCTATTTAGTCGATCACTCACGGAAAATTGTGAGCAAAATCAATTTCCATATTCGTCGAACTGAGGTTTATTTAAATAATGTATTTCGGATAGCCACTGTCCATACACGTGCTCTGATTTTTACTGTAAGTATAACTGTGTTTATTTAAAATAATGCAATGGCTTTAATCTAATAATATACAGTGTTTACTAAACTACTACACAGCTGCTGTCCGTAGTGGTCATTCATTCGGATAGCAGCGAAGGTAAAACATAGAAATCATGTTTATTCAAAAATTAGGTCACGGTGTTGTGTTTACTTCCAGCATCTTTCGGGCAAGTTCGTTTCTATCTTCGCAATGTCGTGTCTTCTAAAGAATTGTCTGCATTAAAATTGTATTTACAGAGTTGAGGAAGTTCCCGTTGTATCTGGTATCTCACTATTTGAAAGCGGTGTTTGATTTTGCATGCTATTTCACACAAAAGCAAAATCTGCTGGACGATATCTCAAATTAGCAATGTATCGTCCCATTAATGGAGATCCTTGGGGATGTTGAAAAACAAACAATTCACGAAATGTTTCAGAATTAACTCTTTGTCTAACGAAGTGGACGCACACGTGTAATTTCAAATTTAGAAGTTGGGAAAATTCTATTTTTCCAAAACATTCAACAAAAGCATATCATGTGACCCCTCGTTGGAACGATCTCATCGAGCTCGTTCCAATGTGGGATCACATGATATGGTTTTGTTCAATTTTTTTTAATGTAAAAAAACTGTACTTGAAATAATACATTTTGATATCCTATGCTTCAGGTAAAGGGCCAAACAAGCAACTCGAAATTTAAATTAGGTACATTTAGTGGGTCTTTTTAAAAATGAAAATGTATGGCAGTTTGTTTGGTATTTAAATTTTAATTAATTATCCAGTTGTTGGATAAATGTGACAATGTCTTTCTGTTATACAATACCCAAATTTTTTCTACAGTGGACTAATTAAAGCTGTAATCTCTATGTATTCTGTTGCCACTAAAAGAAGAGGAGCGGTTTGCGTGTCCGGGCATCTGCATCACCTGAACAAATTAGTACGAAAATTGCATTTCCGAAAATAATAATAAAAAATAAAAATATTAAAAAAAAATGTAATAAAAATGAAGTAGAGTTAGGTACACGCTTGGAAGATGATTCTAAGTAGTCGGCGGAATACTTGCTCAGTCAATAAAAAAAACGGTCCACTAGGTACAATTTTATAAACCCGGAATTCGGCCACATATTATTACTGGCACGGAGAAAAACATTTGTCCAGACACACAATAAGCGACAACCAAAGATTGCCCCTTTGTGTCGGTAATTCCGACACGCAATGACCGTCACCGGTTGTCACTTAGAGTGTGTCAGAATTTCTAAGTATTCAGCCTTTCCTAGCCCGTGTGTATTACGTGTCCTACAATCAAGAATTACAAATGACACCAAATAAATTATCGCAAAAAATACTTACCAACAGATGAAATCATACACAAAAGAAGAACACCGAATGTGTGGACCAGTATCTTCAATATGATATCCATGTCTTAAAGACCTCTCTCCTGGGAGTTTATGTCACACCGATCGCGGAAACGGTGTATTTGAATTTAACTTAAGGGACAGAATCGATCTTAATGAGTTGAGAGAAAATTATCCCGCGACTGGTACTTCATTGGAGTATTAGTTAACCCTTTACCCAACGGATCGGCCGCATCCGCCCGCGTAATATGCAAATTGCTATCAGTGGTTTCATATAGTGTGACAGCTGCTAACAGTGTGACAGCTGCTATCAGTGGTTTCATATAAACTGCCAAGATGTTCAAGAAGAAACGTACAAGGTACTGGTAAATGAAAATGTGTCCTTTTCATGGGTCTGTTCACCGTGTGACCAATCTAACTACTCGCAGTCACCCATCCAAATGACCCTATCTGTTTCCTCTGAAAATAGCTTTTCACTATTATCAGAACCTGGTGACATACCTTACGCACCACAAAAAGGCACGCCCACAGCATCAATACCAACTCAAAGGACAAATAAAGTTTTCAGACCTAAAATTAAATTGATGTACACAAACTTCCAATCTATTTTAAATAAAAAAAACATTTAAAGCTGGAAGAGTACAACCCAGAAATAGTTGTAGGTACAGAGTCGTGGTTAACCAAAGAACATCTCACTAGCGAAATATTCCCCAGTTCCCTTGGTTACACATGTTTACACAAAGATAGAGCAAATGCTAAAGGGGGTGGTGTATTCATCCTTGTTAAAAACTGTCTCATTGCCACAGAACAGAAACAACTGAACACAGACTGTGAATTATTATGGGTAAAATTGAAATTGCCAAGTGTAAGCCCTTATATTTAGCTGCATACTACAGGCCCAAAGAAAGTGATGAGGACAGCATATTGCTTTTTGAAAAATCAATGAAACTCGTTCAAGCAAAAAAGGGTACAAAATGGGTCCTTGGAGATTTTAACTATCCTAAAATATCATGGGACACAGAACACATACCATCTCCCAAGACTGGCTGTGACTTCAATAAAATATATAACATCTTCATAAACATGTTACATGATCACAATTTCACTCAGATGATCAACGAAAACACTAGATACAACAACATACTGGACCTGTTCCTGACATCAAATGAAACACTAATAAATAAGATTGTCATTCATGCAGGCCTATCAGATCACAATATCATCATTGCTACTGCAAATCTCAAACCACAGGTCAACAGAGAAAAATCCCGTTACATCTCTCTGTATCAGAAAGCTGATTGGAAAGGTTTTAAAAAATTCATTCAGGAATTGGAGAGTAAAATTCGAGAAAATTGTGACACCACCTCTGACGATGATATTTGGGTAAGACTCAAAAACACCATCCATAAAGGCATCAACAAATTCATACCCTCAAAAAAACTGAACTGCGAACCAACACTACCATGGGTTACTCAGGACATAAAAAAGGTTAATTCGGAAGCGAGACCATCTCTTCCAAAAACTGAAAAAAACAAACAAAACAGATAAAATTAAGTCGCATTTTAAAGAACTGAAGAAATTAATTAAAAGTAAAATTAAAACGGCATATGCAAATTATATTGAGAATATCTTAGATATTTCACAGGACAACAATCACTCAAAATTCAAGACCAAAAAATTATTTAACCTAATAAAGAACTCAAGACAGGACTCACAGGGCATTGCGCCACTCGAAGACGCAATTAGTCAAACACTCAGGCCATGTAATGTAGATAAGGCAAATATTTTAAACAGACAATTTCAATCAGTATTTTCACAAATGTCACCTCTCAGACTCGACCAATCATGTAGGAATAAACTTAACATCAGTAAATTCCCACAGATGCCAGACATAGAGGTCAGTAGAAATGGTGTCCATAAATTACTCTCAAACTTAAAGCCAGACAAAGCACCAGGCCCTGATAACATCAGACCTATCATCCTTCAAATGAAATAACCAACATTGTGCAAACTATTTTTAAACGGTCCTTAGAGAGTGGCAAACTACCATCTGATTGGACGAATGCAAATGTTGCTCCCCTATTCAAGAAGGGTGACACTAGCAATCCAGCTAACTATAGACCCATCTCTCTAACATGTATTTTATGCAAACTCTTAGAACATATTATTGCATCAAATCTTGTTTCACACTTCAACCAGCACAAAATTCTTTATAATCTCCAACATGGGTTCCGGGAAAAACGATCATGTGAAACCCAACTAATCGAACTGACTGATGACCTGGCACGTAGCCTCATGTATGGAAAACAAACTGATATGATACTACTAGATTTTAGTAAGGCTTTTGATAAGGTAAACGATCTTAAACTTCTCTACAAACTGCGGGAACATGGTGTATCACCATGTATAATTAACTGGATAAAATCCTTTCTCATAGGCAGAACCCAAACTGTTGTTCTTGATGGTGAGGCCTCCTCTGTTGTGCCTGTGACGTCCGGGGTCCCACAGGCGTCGGTTCTCGGTCCTCTGCTCTTTCTGCTCTACATAAATGATCTTCCTGACTCGCTGACCTCACAAGTCAGACTATTTGCAGACGATACAGCAGTCTACCTTACTGTACAAAATCCCACTGACTGCCAAGCCTTACAAGCCGACTTGCTTCGACTCGAGACTTGGGAATCAAAGTGGGATATGGAATTTAATCCAAGTAAATGTCAAGTGATACATATATCGAGAAGTAAAAACATCTTAAAACACAACTACATACTTCATAACCACATATTAGATTCTGTCCCGGATGCAAAGTATCTTGGAGTTGACATCTCGCATGATCTCTCCTGGAACAAACATATCAGCAGAATCAGTAACACCGCAAACGAAACTTTAGGCTTTATTGAACGAAACATTCCTTCCAAAAATAAAAAGGTACGCGAATTAGCATATAAGACACTTGTTCGGCCCCAGGTCGAGTACGCCTCAGCCATATGGTCCCCATACACACAATCAAACATACTTAAATTGGAAATGGTGCAAAGGCGAGCTGCCAGATGGGTCATGAATAATTTTTCTCCATATGAAAGTGTAAGTAAAATGCAGTCTGACCTTGGGTGGAGAAGCCTTGAAGAGAGACGTATGTGCTCCAGGCTTGTTATGTTCTATAAAATAATTCACGAACAAGTAGCCATACCACTCCCACCCTATGTTCAACAACCCTCAAGACTTACCAGACATATGCACCCTATCCACTTCAGACAGATCCACACAGGAGCAAATTTTTACAAATTTTCATTCTTTCCACATGTCATTGTTTTATGGAATGATCTTCCATCAAACACCGTAACACTACCTGACAAGGAGTCTTTTGGTAAGGCAGTGAGAGATTTAACCTATCCCTGAAGCCAGAATCGATTGTTTTTAACCTGATTTTATATTTTTAAACACTGTTAATAACATACTAGTCTATCATCTTTTTTCAGACCTTAGTATTCTTACTTTCATCTCTTTTCACACTAACCCCCCGACGTTGCACCTTTTCCTGCTCATAATACCCGCAAGGGTGTGCAGCAGTATTTAAAGAAAGAAAGAAAGAAATTCAGCACCTGAAAAAATATTATTTTTCGAAACATTTCAACAAAACCATATCATGTGAACCCTCTTTGGAACGAGCTCGTCCCAAAGAGGGGTCACATGATATGGTTTTGTTGAAATTTTTTTTTAAAAAATTATAAAATGATATTTAAAATAATAAATTTTGAAATCGTCTGCGTTGGGTGAAGGATTAAACTGGTACCACCACACACGTACAGAGTAGATGTGCGAAAGAAATTAGAGTGGCAGGGAAATTCAGTTAAAAGATCATGGGGTGGAAATTGGAATTGTTCACCCTCTTTGAAAATAACAAAATTAAGACCCAAAATGGTAGTATAGCTAATGACCTTCCCGAATTTCGTTTTTCTGCATTGAAATTACAGCGTACATCCGATTTTATGTCAAAAAGGCTGTTCGTAGTTTTAATTTGAGAATGACACGTTGACCTACCAATTATGTCAGCTAGATATTGCCGAAATCGACAGATAAGACGGGGACATATATCACTACTAGATATGAATCATGCCTAGCCTTGGCGTCTTCAGTGCGTTATCGCTGGTGTTTGGTGTGGGATGGGGGTGAACAAAACAACAATTTCTCGAGTAACTTCTGTGACCAGATTATCTTCAAGTGCTGACAAAATGAGCTCGACACTTTCAAAGCTGCCAGAACGCAAAGCATTCTTCGAGATAGTCGACACATAAGGACGAGTAATTCACGACAATAGGTCAAGGTGTGACTTTTTTCAAACAATAATTTGTTTGAAAACATGTTGTTGTTATAGTTTTCTTATTCAGAAGAGTAGTTTGCTGTGCACACTGGGAATGGAACTGTGAAGCCACTACTCACGATGTTGTTTTCTACGATTCGATAATGAGAAAAGAGCTGCCATAAGTCGGTAAGCCGTGACTTCTTTCGCTATATTGCTCCCACCAGTTTTGCAGTCCTTATTAAATTATATGAAGGTAACAATTAAAATTTGAGGTTCTGTGTCTTCACTTTCTTCTTGCCGGTGACATTTACAATTTTAACTTGACGTATGAAGTACAGGGTGTTGTTTCTACGATAATGAGAAATGTGTTGGCATTAGTGGATACGGCATGACGTCTTTCGCTATATTGCACCACCACTTTTACAGTCCTTGTTAAATATATGAAAGTAACTATTAATATCCGAGGTTCTGTGTATTCACTTTGTTCTTGTCGGTTACATTTACAGCACGTGAGAGTGTATTGTCACTAAACCACCCGCAGAGTGGAGATTCCACCCAAGCAATAATGGACCTCTGGGTTAAACCCGGAGGTCCATTGGTTGAAACATTGCTTGTGTTTTTAGTCGATATATACAACATTTGAAAGTTATAGTTTGGGTGATAACTCCACTTCGCGGGTGATTTAGTTACAATCCACACTCCACGTACTGTACCATTTTAACTTGAAGTATGAAATACAGTGTGTTGTTGATGGAAGAGTTCCAAGACCATTTAGTCAACATAATAAATCAAGAGTCCGCTTGTGAGTTTTAAAATAGAAAACAGATAGGGATGTTGGGGAGGGGGTGTACTAGGGACAGGAATCAACGACATGACTTGGTGCTCTTTCTGCATTTCACGAGCGCCGAATGCACCTGCGAAATACGAGTAAAGCTCCCACAAGGATCGTGGATTACAGTCTCCCCCGACTCTACCCAAGTTGTATGCTCTGTTAGCACCACGGTTACGTTGAATAAAGTGAATGATGCTGATATGTTTAAAGAACAAAACATATGACCTTCAGCGATCTGTTGGCGTTCTTGTTTGTCTCTGATTTGCGTCGAAGCGTTTAATTCACGCCATAACGTCACTCAGATGCGTAACGAGTAATCCGATGGATAATTACATGACGTTCTAGGCCGGATTTCAGGCGTGGTGTACCTACCACAATTCTCAATGTCTGCATGGTATAGTATAACACTGAATACCCAGAGCAGCCGTCATATAAAATAAGTAAATTGACGTTATATAGTCTAAAAGGAGCATAACCCTAACTGTCGAGGTCCTTCGGGTTTATGGGTATTTATTTATTTATTGATGTTTAAGGTCACATATTTATGCACAATGGCTAATCATGACCGTGACAGTTTTACGGGTGGAGGAAGCCGGAGTACCCGGAGAGAACCACCGAGCAACGACGAGCAGCTGCCAGCTCCCCAACATCGTAACTCCGCACTGAAGCACAGGCAGGGTCAGATTGGTTGAAGACATGCGTACCATCGACGTGCAGTACGCCTTAGTACACGGCGTCATCGTGCCCCCACGCGGGCAATGGAGATGAAGTGTCTTGCCCAAGGACACAACGCGGTTGCCGCAGGTGGGATTCGAACCGAGGACCTCTCGGCTTGCAGCCTGCACCTCTACCTACTGAGCCACCGCGCTCCCGGTTTATGGGTAACAATTAACACTTATATTTTTTTCTTATGAATATACACGAACATTATATCTTCTTTGGTGATTGTCGTAACCCTGTGTATAAGAACTATTGCGGTTACGATTATCCATTGTACAGGATTAAGTGACCTTAAACACTAATAAATAAATACATTAATTAATTAATTAATCAATTAACAAATAAATAATAAACAAATAAAACAAAATATCAGTTTAGATGCTTTGATAAGAGAGGTTAATTAGTTAACCCTTTGAACTCTAGTGGTATCTTCCATGCCAGTTCAATGGCAGCAATTGGAAGAGTCCATATTCATTATTTTGGGTAGACCAATCAATATTTTAACGTGCAGCCTCGGGGCTGTACAATGAAAATATTGGTTTCTCTACCCCACACATTTACTAAATGCCATCCTATTTAATGACTCTATTGCGTGTCACGTTCCTGGGCGAACAAGGGCCACTCAGCTTCAAAGGGTTAAGATGTAGATGTCAAGAGTAGATGCATTACCGCATCAACATAATTTTTAAGGACACAATCCACTACAATACATAAGTCAATAAAACACGATTCTACATGCTATTTTCACAATAACCATTGCCAGCCAATGTTATCGTTTTATTTTGATAATAATGCGTGAAAATTGTGCGCGTGGAGGCTGTTAGGTTCTGCATATTTTCATTCGCATGAGAATGAGTACAACTAAGACTATTATAGTCTGAACAGTATTTCGTAACAAATAAACAACTGTCGTACATCATCAGCTGGACGCTATCTTTTATTGCAAGATGGACACTTTTTCCGATGATCCCAATCCCCAAAATGATGGCTGTTCACAAAAAAAAAAACAGAGGTAAAACACTCTGAGAAGAAGTGAACAACCCCGGAAACGTGCGCTGAAAGACAAGACAGGTACGTAATATCCTGCCAGACTATCACCATTTCTCCGGGGAAAACGTTCAGACCTCGTCCGTTTCATATAATCATACAACACAGAAAACATATAGCCCAAGAACATTAGGTTTCACTAGGGAAAAAAATCGGAGAAAGCTGATTTTTTCAGGGAATGTCGAGTACATATCACTGAACGATTAGACAAAAGTCACCTAAAATCCCAGCTGAGTTTTTTTTTCTACAGCCTTTTTTCGAAAACGCGTTTGAAAAAAATCAAAAAAAATCGCACGAACTTTGTAACCTCGAATTGATCCAACTGTATTTTTTGTTTACGCGTATTTCGAGCTACATAATGTCTAATATACATTTACCTAGAGGAAAATGTGCATTTTGTGACAATTTCTGCGAAAAATTATTGAAAATTCACAAAAAAAGTATCGGATTTACGCAAAAAATGACGATTTTCCTAACGGATTTGCCCAAAGGGTCGTAGTACAGAATGGGATGTTAGTTGGACAGACGATAAAAAATCCACCACCATTTGAAGACTTTTATCATTGCTTACAAAATAGACATTATGGAAGACCCCCTCGGCTTCTGGCCGAGTTCCCCTTTTGGCATAAAATTCGACAAACGTTCAGTCCCTGTTTCTCACATTCAGTTTGTGCAAACATGAGAGCAGTGTAAATTGTGCTCGGGTTGGATGGATCAAAATTAATAAAGGGAAGTATCTCGACATCACTTGTTTCATAATCATCTGATGATGTGACAATGTGCATATATCCAGCCCAAGATGGGCAAGGTACTCTCAGTACATGCGTCAAAGACCAAAGACTGTCGACTGTTTCTGCGAGTTTCAAATTTTTCGGATCAGATTCACCCAAAGTTGATAAATCCTTCATCACAATTTCGTCAAGACCCGATTTGCTTGGTTTACTGTAACCTTTCAAAGGGATGTACACGAATTCACCAGAGCCAATATTCGAATGATCACCAGTTAGTCGTTTTATCAGAGACTCTTCTGTGTGATCTCTGCTTGGAGTTATACAGGCGATGCCTCCCATACTATGGAAAGTATTCTTGCCATCTAGCGTGCGCACATTACAATCGGCGTTATCGAAAACGAATTGTGTGAAGTTCGCAAGTCTAGGCGACGGACCTTTGCTTATCATGACAGAATGAACGTATTGTTGAACTTCCCGGTAGCTAGAAGAGAACATTAGTCCATTCAGAATGTCGATCAATTCCCGAGATGCGAATTTCCTATGTATGTAAACTGCTACCGACAATAATACTGGTGACAAGAATGAACGGGGCCGACAAGAACTTATTGGAGACTGACCTATGGCTGTCACGCGTCTCTGGTTGGCTTGGATGTTTTGCCCACGCGGCGACGGAGCAACAATCCCTTGTAACAAGGTTTGGAGTGTATCGGGTAGTAGATCACTAGATACAGATAACGAATCGGGTTTGGGATAAACGTCACACTCGTAAATGGCTGACCGAATATCATCGCGGACTATAGCCGATGCTTTCTTGACGATGCGCATACGTTCATCAGTTTCATTGGTACATTTGTCTGAGTACCACGAATCATATAGTATTTTGTCTGATGAATCTCTGAATGTGACAATATTTTTTAGGGACCTCAGTGTTGTAATAGAGATTCTACTACCGAAATGCTTAAGTAGTTTGGTTTTAAGATGTTTAATTGTGTAACCGACTTCGTCACCAAGATACGATTCAAACGTCTCTGCCAATTCGCTCAAGGAAAACTGACACTCATCGCTGTTCTCCATAAAGGTACACAATTCATGGAATGCAAGTGCTTTCTTGTCTGCAACAAGCCTACCCCGTGAAAGAGTTCGCTCAGGCTTATCTCTGACAAATCCTGTCCAGCAATCATGGTGATACCGACCTTCCTCGGCCACTAGATCGATAGCACGATCGATCCGAGTAAGTACAGACTCACCCCATTCATCACTACGTTTCAAACAACGGGTTCTGATACTATCAACAAAAGTCAATGTTTCAACGGTGTGGACTTCTCTTCTACGTTGAACGGGTATATGAGTTTGTTTGTCGGCGGATTCTCCACAGAACAGACAATGGAGTTTAAAATTGAAAGCATCTTGATCAGAGCGCAATTTTTTTGTCATAGATGGACCAGCTTCGTCAGATTCAGCTGCATCTAGAGACATTCTCTTACTTTTTCTTACAGAACTTCCCCGTGTATAATTCTTGTAGCAGAATTTGTGAATTTTCTCACCAACTGTGGGTTTCTTCGAACCGGCAAAAAGATTATCGCCAAGCTCGACGCTTACAGCAACCAACTTTTCTATACCCCGCTCACCAAGTGTAGTTATTCCGGACGAGCCGGTCAACTCATCGTTACATTTGATACATTTATCCATTGCCAAAGTCACAACAGAAAAAAGATGATAGACACAATAAACTCAAGTACAATACCACAGAACAGATATCAATGTGCGGACCTGCTTCGTTGTCACCGTAAGGTATCAACAGGTAACGCTAAGTGATATGCCAACAACATAACTGATCAGTTCTACAAATAACACAAGACTCTAATAATCAACAACAGGCAAAATTACATATATATCTATCAAGGGATCATTGGTTTCAATATCTAGGCATCAAATGCGGAGTGTCCAATACTGGACAGAGCAAACTGTGCAATGGACAGACCTGGAATGCGGAATTAAACAGCGTTTCCTGATGAAAGTCGTTCAAGGCTATATTTTGCATCAAATTAAAGAGCGTTGTCTGTACATAAAGACCTGGAATGCGGAATTAAACAGCGTTTCCTGATGAAAGTCGGTCAAGGCTATTTTGCATCAAATTAAAGAGCGTTGTCTGTACAATACAAATTTGTTTATGAGTACACATCAAGGGCGTGCACACATTACATGCCAATGCATCTTGAGTGCAGGCGAACACCACATTATGTGATTTAATCGAACATGGAAATTGAAACAATGATGCTATAATACGGTATTTGAATGAGAAATGTCGATGCCGTTTGAATTTGAGTTTAGGGGGTATGGTTAATATTTCACACGTTTCACCAGTTCATTATGGAATAAATGACTATTGTTATATATCATTATAAAGCCACTGCTTTTCTGCAATTTTTGATATATAATTTAACTTCCAAAGTAGTCGTAGATTTGATTTAATGGACGTTGTGTACCGTTGTGTGTATGAAAACAATAAATTTTTTTTCGTAATTTTGTACATTTTCGTGAATATTTCACCATTGAGTGTGAGGATTGGTACAAAGTTGGCATTTTCTGTTGGGGATATGTATTCTCAATATAATTCAGCACGATATTTATGATTCTCACCCTACTAAGGCGAATAAGAATGAGAAATATGGAGCTGGGTCGAATTTTTTTTTAATTTTTTTTTTTCATCAAAAAAACGCTATAACTAAAAAAGCTCAACTCGGATTCGCGGGGACTTTTCACACTTTATCCGCAATGTGTGTCCCGGAAACATATAAAAAAATCAGCTTTCTCCGATTTTTTTCCTCACTTTCTCATCTTTATGTCTAATGTGCCTGGACTAATAGATCATTATTCGGTGAAACCAAATATCCAAAACACACCAATAACAGCATGGCTTCCCCAGTTTTCAGAAAACTGAACTGTCATGAACGGATGACTCGCAAGAACTGATTCAATTATCTAGTAAACTCGAACTGGACACAAAAGATGCATCACGTGATACACCCCTACACATTAACCCATGAAAAACGACCGACCTTCCCATTCTGCTGTTACTCCAAAATGTCAAGACAACAGTTTTCTTGCTATACATGCGAAACGCAAGAAACTATTATTCATAGAGAGGGTCGAAAGGGGGGACTCGCCCCACACCGTCCAGACACACCTTCGATCATAGTTAAACATATCCCACTTTATTATTCGCTAGCCGGTGAATTATCGCAGATTATCTAAAATATATTTCTCGATATCCATCGACTTGATATATATCGAGAAATATCCCTCAGTAGCTTTTTAACCGATCGGCACATGACGTCGCCTTGAAAGAACGATCAGCTGATCATTGTTATTTTTTTTAAATGTACGCGTTTGGGGTAGATATCGACTGAATATTGTGCAAGAAGATGTCTCTTCGCCTGTAATAAAAAGAAACCTACTGGATTTTATTCAGTATCGTGGATTATCTAATGAGTGTGGACCTGGAAGTTTTATTTTTCGCAACCGCTTGCGCGAGTGGAAAATCATACTTTCAGGTGGACACGATAAATTTTGTCAATAGCTTACTGAAGGACGTTGCGCGCATGACATCGCCTTTAACGTCGCCTTGGAGGACTGAAGGAACAATCAATTATATACATAAATGACATTTCTGAAAAATTAAATGCACAGGATGCTTGAAGACTATTTGCGGATAATATAAGTATAACAGAAACTGGATTTGAACTGGACAATATTGTTTCAAAGTGTAATGAAAACCTTGCGGCAGTTTCCGAATCGGCAAATGCATGGCTTGTTACATTTAACCCTTCAAAAACTGAAACTGTTTTATTCATCAAAAAACGTGTTAATGTAAGCAGTGTGGTAATGTTTGGTGACACGTCAGTCGAAATAGAAAAGTCTCACATCCACCTCGGCCTATCTTTACAGGGGGACTTAAACTGGAATGACCAATTTAATAGATTATGCCAAAATGCTAATTCCAGGCTGTCTCAGTTACGAAAATTAAAGTATATTCTAGGTAGAAAAAAGCCTGGAAACGTTATACAAATCATTCATACTTCCTATCTTAGAATACGCCGATGTGGTGTGGGCCGGTGCGTCCGACTACCAACTTACCAAATTGGATAGAATCCACGCGGATGCAAAGACAATAATATCCGGTCTAACGAGATCAATCCCGGTATCTGCTCTATTTGCAGAACTTGGTTGTGAAACCCTTGCGCAGAGACGTCATCTCCACAAAATTAAAACATTTTTTTTTTAAAATCGTAAATAATCAGCCCCCCCCCCCCCCCCCCCCCCCACATATCTCTCTGACGTATTGCCATGGACCTTCGAGGACATTTCCACGTATAGCACCCGGTCGCACACTAATTTTCAATTACCACGCTCACACACGGCAACATTTAAGCGCTCATTTATCCCCTCATGTCGTTGTGTCCTTGGGCAAGACACTTCACCCCCATTCCCCATGTGGGGGCACGATGACGCCGTGTACTAAGGCGTACTGCACGTTGATGGTACGCATGTCTTCAACCAATCTAACCCTGCCTGTGCTGCAGTGCGGAGTTACGATGTTGGGGAGCTGGCAGCTGCTCGTCGTTGCTCGGTGGTTCTCTCCGGGTACTCCGGCTTCCTCCACCCGTAAAACTGTCACGGTCATGATTAGCCATTGTGCATAAATATGTGACCTTAAACATCAGTAAATAAGTAAATAAATTCCCTCATGTATCTCGGAATGGAATACATTACCCCAAGAAATAAGACAGTCCAGTTCACTGAATAACTTTGTCAAATATTTTAATAGTGGCGCATGTAGACCACCTAAGTACTTCAACAATGGCGATAGAGCCGTCAATATTATACACTGCAAGTTGCGGAATTCCTGTAGCGACCTAAATTATGATAAATACTCCAACTGCATCCATGATACACCTATCTGTTCGTGTGGCTACGAGACTGAAGATGCGAACCATTACTTTTTAGACTGTAATAACTATTCAAATGAAAGACTAGTCCTATAGAGAAATCTTGCGCATCTTACAATAAGATCGATCAACGATCTTCTTTATGGTATTCCCAACCTACCAGGCCAGCAGTGTTACGATGTGGCAGTTCACCTTTCACATTTCTTCTCTCCTGTCTCTCACCTATCTGTTCTGACTCTTGTAAAGTCGAATACTCATCAACATTCATCTTGAAGAGTGTATATACACAATATTGTTTTAATTATTCATACGTTTGCTTTGCCATTGCATGCACATTTAGGTGACTTTTTGTAAATATTTGTAAACATAATTTGAAATATTCAAATGTATATTAAGGAAAGGATATTATCTAAATGCTCGGCACTTGTTATCCAATCCATTTTATTATTAGAAATAAAATATGTTTAATAAAAAATCAACAGATCTTTGTTATTGTCAGGAAACTGTTTGCAGTCGAAATGGACTGAATATTATGCAGTAAAATGTCAAGTAGCATGTAATAAAAAAAAACCCTGCGCTATTTTAGTGAATATTGGGAATTATCGCATTCGTGTGGACATGAAAGTATTACTTTCAAATCCACATTCATAAGAGAATACTCGATATTCACAAAATATACTACTCGAAGTTTGCTAAGCACCAAATATTTGACACTTCATTGAGAAATTTGCTTGTGACATATTTGCGATATTTTTGGTGGATATGATTGAGGAATGTATTGAGATGGTTCCCAGTGTTTACATTAGCTCTCTTGACCTGCAGACATTTTGTGACAGTCATGGAAAGCATGTACTCCTTGATTTCCATGATGTTTTCGTGTACTGTCGACATGTTCATGACATGTGCAGGGTATTCAATCTTCATTTTAACACAAACCCTTGTGATTTAATGATTGAATATGGCGAATGCAAATGTAAGAAGACATTTGTCTGAAGCAGAAATGTGGCGGGCTGTTGGGATGGTGGAGCAAGGAGCTACCCATCGTCAGGTTGGTGAAGCCCTTGGTGTGCACCATACGGTGATCACCAGAGCCTGGGCAAGATTTCAGCAGTATGGCACACCAGTAAGACGGCATGGTGGTGGCAGAGACAGGGAAACATCTGCAGCTGAAGACCGGTTTTTGATCATTCAAGCCCGTAGGAAAGGAACCGCTTTGCCGCAGCAACCCAGCTTCGCGGTGACCATCAGAATGCATCCGCGGTAAATGTTTCGACACAGACTATCCGGGCATGGTTGCACGAAGGTGGTGTCCGATCGAGAAGACCATGTATTCGCATTCCGCTGTCCCAAAACCACCGCCAGGCACGATATGAATGGGCCATGGACCACGTTGGACGGACCGGTGAAGATTGGCAACCTGTTCTTTTTACAGATGAGTCAAGGTACTGCCTGGACTACAGCGATAGGCGGTCTAGGGTATGGAGAAGACCAGGAGATCTATTCCATGCAGCCAACATTGCTGAGCATGACCACTGTGGTGGAGGGTCAGTCATGGTCTGGGGCGGCATTAGCAGGGATGGACGTACAGAGCTCTGTGTCCTTGAAAGTGGTACATTGACTGCACAGCGGTATATTGATGAGATCCTGGGTGGCCACGTCAGATTGTATGCAGGTGCAGTGGGTGATTGATTTATTCTGATGGAAGATAATGCCCGTCCTCATGTTACCCATGCTGTCGGGAATTACCGACAGAGGGAGGGGATTGAGCGTATGGACTAGCCAGCAAGATCCCCTGACCCCAAATCCAATCGAATATGTCTGGAATGAGTTGCAGCTTGCAATTTCAGCCCTTCCAGTCCATCCAAGAAGTGCCCAGGAGCTTGGTGCCATACTGGTCCAAGAATGGAACAACATCCCACAAAGGACCACCAGGAACCTGATTGAGAGCATGATAAGACTTTGTCAAGCTATAATTAACAGTAGTGGGTCTCATTGACATTGAACCCATACCAGTTCGTTCCGTCAACTTTTTGGAAAATTGAAAAATTTCCACTTTTACCAATAATATCCATTTTCCATGGTTATCGTATTCAAATGCTAAAAAATAATGTCAAACACAAATAAAATCTTAATTTCTGTACTTAAATCTTTAAAGATATAATTAAATAAAAAATATAGACATTTTTCATTAGAATATTTCAACTAAAATGTAAAACAGGTAGTTGGATATACTTGGTGCTTAGCTAACTTTGAGTAGTATATTACGAGGCAGCACTTAACAATAAAACAACCCCTTTATTTCAACATTTACCATCAAAACATTTTTCGTCTGTCAATCTCTTGATTAGAGGCCACTCTAATCAGTGACGGAAGAAACGTGTAGGGATGGAGTGTGTGTGTGTGGTGCGTGTGGTGCGTGTGGTGCGTAGGGGTGTCGTGAGGGGAGACATGAATGAATTCTTCTTTTATATTTTGCCGACTTTACACACACAAACGCCTTCGATGAATAAATATTGGGCATGGCTGTGCTCCTAATGGGGAAGAGTGCAACGAACTTTCTTCAATAGTGGCTCATACACGTAAGCTATGCCTGTGGGGCGAAAAGTGAAAGAAACAATGAAGTTTGAATGATGTTTTTCTTTATTTGCGTTGCAATGTTTTGTACACTATAAAATCACTGGGGTTAAAAATCAACCCAAATTAACTGGATTAAGTGAATATGAAGCCAGTTGGGTTCATATTTACTCAACCCAGTAGATTAGTGTTTATTTTTAACAGAACTAATTAAAGTGTCTAATTGCTATTTAAATGTTTAAATTACAATTAGCCATCATCCCAATACCGACTAACGCTGCACGTGTTTTACTCTTAGGTTGGTAAAGATTTGATAATGATTTTTCGTCTCACATTTATATCTATAAAACAATTGTGGTTATGTGCATCAGCAATTTAATCGAGAAGATATAGGGAGCACGGTGGCTTAATGGTTACGACATTAGACTTCAAACTAAAAGGTCCATGGTTGGATATCCACTAGGGGTACCTGTGTTATGTCATTGGGCAAGGCACTAAATGCCCACCCCGACGTGGGGGTGTGGTGATGACGTGTACTAAGGCGCACTGCACCTCGATGGTGCACACTCCTTCAACCAATGCTAACCTGTTTGTGTGGATTTAATACGCCAGAGAAGCTGAAAGTTACTCACCGCTGCTCGGTGGTTCTTCCCGGTTACTCCGTCTTCATTCACCAGTAAAACTGTCCGGCAAAATCTGAATCTGGCTGTCCAAAGTGTTGTTAAATCCAAATAAAAACAAATAAAAAAAATCAAGAAGGGGTGATCCGTTCGAGTTCATTTGTGGCACAAGTTTATTACTGCTATATGCAGTTGGAAGCGTGTGGTTCAATTCTTTTTTGCAATTTATTTTTTTTTTTAGATTTTTTCTTGAAAACTTGTGAAACGGTCATCTATTTTAAGCGGCTTATTTTTCCCAGTCAACTGTCGCCTGTGGCACCTTAAAAACCACAGGTCTCTATATCGCTATGACAAATGAAAATGGTATAGTCGGGCTGCTAATTGTATCTTTAGAGAATGGATACTAGTCGGGCAGCTAGGTATACCCCTTATGGGACCCCCAGGACCGAACGAGACCGGTTTTTTCATGTACCTGGGCATCTCGACAGTAGATTTTCAGATGTTAACAAGAAATTATCCCTGCGGGATATGACGTAATTCAAGATGGCGCCTATGAGGGTGGGTTAATTTCGCAATTTTTCACGATCACTAATTTTTTTCTATATGAGGTAAGGCACGGGGATTAACTCATTCGTATTTCTGATACCTTTCCCCGTATAATAATATCAATCAAGTAAGTGAAAATCCAAGATGGCCGCCAAAATATGCGTCAAAATAGACGAAAATCGAGTTTTTCGACACTTTTTTTCGCATAAAACTTATACATGTACAATCATGATAAAAAATTAGAAACCTGTTAACTTTTAGATGTTAACATGATCGCAAATTAATTTCCGATAATACACAGGGTGAACATGCACCATGGAAAGCCGATGTGGTAAACAAGATGGCCGTCAGTGCGATCACCCGTTTCCAATTATCGTTTGTATGTAAATGACAAGTTCACAAAAAATGTAACTATATGGTATTTTGGACACTTCTGTGTATGATAAAATCAATTTACTCAGTGAATATCCAAGCTGGCCGCCAGGAAAATGCCTCGAAATTGAAGAGTAGCAGAAGTAGATCACCTACTCAACCTGGCCCCTTTGGATGGACTAAGTGGTGGACCTGGGAAGTGACGTCATGTCACGTGACCCAGTTACGTTGTATTTGGTCGTCCTGTTAGCCCACGTGGGCGCCATCTTGTGACGTCATCCCCATAGTGATACGTGGAAGCGCATAGGCAGCGCGTGTTGTTTGGGTGACGCGTGTTTCCGTCATACATTTTGTGTACTGGAGGCCGCCATCTTGGTTTCTAAGGTAGCACAGTGTTGCCATGTGACTCAAAACCCTATAATAGGACAGGGATATGTTTGAAGGGTGTGTTCGATTGAATAGGGGTAAATCTAATTGCCACAAGCAACCCGTCCATCCCACCAAACAACCCAAAACTGCCTAAACGAACTTTATTTTGTTTTGCTGGTTCGGATACTTCATATTTATCCAGTTCGAATTCATTTGGAATCCTCGGTTTCTATCTATTTTGTCTGTAACTGACCCTATTTTGACTATATTAGCTGCCTATCTAGTCACAGCTGCCTCTGTCCCAGCCTCTGGCCTCTACCAAGTCTTTTAATGACCAGTCAGATTGCTTCATTTCCCATAATCTGTGCCTTTGCATAGAGTTATCACCGCTGTGTATAACGAAGTCCTATATGATTTCTAAGGCCAAGCGACAATCGAGCAGGAAGAAATATTGCTCGGATGGGTAAAATCTTATCCAGCGAATAAGCTACCGAGTACTGAATGGAACGGGCATTTCTCGAGTGGCTCGAAACTAATCGTGAAAATAAGCCATAGAGTAATTACTCAAACGAGTGACTGCTCTTACGACTCTTATCCTCATCTGTGTATTGGAGAATACCTGTGACATGGTGATGTAATACTGGATGATACCTTTGGAGGATACCTTTTGAGGATACCTTTTAGCGGATACTTATCTGAGGATCTCTATATGAAGACAGTTATGGTTCCTAGTGCCTGTTCAGTTCCTTGCATCTAAACCTTCCCGTGGACTTTATAGCTCCAAGATCGCTACTGCTGACTTGTCCAATATCGCCATCGTCTGTCCTGAGATTAGCTTCTAGTGTAGTCACCCAATCTCATAGTCATATTCCAGCCTTTTACCATTACTACTGACATGTAACACAACTACAGGCTTGCTGACTATCTCAAATTGCTCGAACGACTAGAATACCATCGAGCAAATAAACCATAGATTGATTACGATTAGAACGAGTGACTCCTCTTACGACTCTTATCCACATCTCGGTATTGGGGGATACCTATGACATGGTGATAGTACTGGATGATACCTTTGGAGGATACCTTTGGAGGATACCTTTTATAGGATGCTTCCCTGAAGATAGTTGTAGTTCCTAGTACCTGGACGGCTGTTGGTTTTTATGGCTCTAAGGCCACTACGGCTGGCTTACCCATAGTCACTAGCATCTGTTCTATTATTAGCTTCTACAGCAGTCACCCAATATTATAGTCTTCTACCACCCTTGCTGACTTGAACCATTATTTCTGACTTGTAACACTACTACAGGCATGTCGACTATCTATGTCTTGACACTACGCTCGGCCAGGCCTTTAACAGGTCCAATGAGATTGCTTCATTTCCTCCCTCATGTACCATTTTATACAAAGTTCAAATCCCGTGAATAGATATAAACATGTTATGCTATCCTCCAAAGGTACCCACAAATAGTACATCACCGTGTCATAAGTATCCTCCGATACCGGGATGAGGATAAGAGACGTAAGAGGAGTCACTCGTTCGAGCAATTACTCGATGGCTTATTTGCTCGATGAGATTCTAGTCGTTCGAGTAATAGTTTGCAAGCCCGCAGTAGTGCTACACGTCAGTAGTAATGAAACATGGCTGGAAGAGGATTGGGTGACTACAGTAGACACAGATCATAGGACAGAAGATGGCAATATTGGAGAAGTCAGCAGTAGCGGTCTAAGAGCTATGAAGGCCATGGGGGATTGGGGCGGGGGGGGGGGGGTCTAGATACAAGGAACTGAACAGACACAAGGAACAATAAGTCTCTTCTGATAGATATCTTCCGACAAATATCCTCTAAATTGTATCCTCAAAAATTATCCTCGAAAGATATCCCCAAATGGTACATCATCATGTCATAAGGATCCCCCAATACCGAGATGAGGATATACGAGTCGTAAGAGCGGTTACTCGTTCAAGCAATTACTCGATGGGCTTTTTGCCCGATGGGATTCTAGTCGTTCGAGCAATTTGAGAGAGTTACATGTAGGAAGCGTGCAGTAGTGCTACAAGTCAGTGATAATGGTACAAGGCTGGAAGAGGACAATACGATTGGGTGACTACTGTAGATGCTAAATATAGAACATATGGTGGCGATATTGGACAAGTAACCCGTGTCGGTTTTAGAACTGTGAAGGCCATGGAGATGTCTAAATGCAAGGAAACGAACAGACACTAGGAACCATAATGTCTTCAGATAGATATCCTGCGATAAGTATCCTCTAAAAGGTATCCTCCTAAGATGTCTCCCAGTACTACATTACGATGTCATAGGTATCCTCCAATACCCAGATGTGGATAAGAAGAGTCACTCGTTCTAGTAATTACTCTATGGATTATTTGCTCGATTAAATTCGAGCCATTCAAGGAATGCCTGTTCCAGTCACTTCTCAATAGCTTATTCGCTGGATAAAATTCTAGTCATTCGAGCAGCAATATTTGTTCCTGTTCGATTGCTGTTTGTCCTCGAGAATCATGTAGGACTTCGCTATACACAGGGGAGATAACTCTGCATGGATATGCGCAGATTATAGAAAATGAAGCAATCTGACTGGTGATTATAAGACTTAGTTGAGGTCATAGGCTGGGACGGAGACAGCTGAGACTAGATAGACTGCTAATATAGTCGGGATAGGGTCCGTTACAGACAAAACAGATAGAAATCGAGGATTCCAAAGGAAACCAAACTAGATAAATAGGAGGAAGTATCCGAACCAGCAAACTACTCCAATTCTAGCGACCTTATCCCAGGATACATCTAGGTCCTATAGCACAATGTGCTACTACTCTAAAGCCCAAAATGGGTAAATCTAAACAAAATAAAGTCTGTTCCGTAATTTTGGGTGGTTTGAGGGATTGTCGGGTTGTTTGTGGTAATTAGATTTACTCATATTTAATCGAACACACCCTCCAAACTTACCCCAGTTTTATTGTAGGGTTTCGGGTCACATAGCAACCACGTGCTACCATAGAAACCAAGATAACAGGCCTCCAGTATACAAAATGGAATACGGAAACACGCGCTGCGAATGCCTACTAAGACCACGTATCACTATGGGGATGACGTCACAAAATGGCCGCCCACGCTGGCTACCAGGACAATCAAACATGACTTAACTGGGTCACGTGACATGATGTCACTTCCTGGGTCCACCTCTGGGTCCATCCGGTCGGATGCATGATCTACTACTGATTCTCTTCAATTCCGAGGCAGGCGGCCATCTTGGATATTGACATTGATACTGGCTAAATTGGTTTTATCATACGCAGAAAAAGTGTCCAAAATACAATACAGTTGAATCATGTGACCTCTATCAAACATTTTTTCCGCAACCATTGTACAACTTGAGATCGTGTAAACTTGTCCAATACAAAAGCGGGATAATGGAAAACGGGTGGTCTCACCGGCGGCCATCTTGTTTTCCACATCGGCTTTCGATGGTGCATGTTCACGCTAGGTATTATCGGAGAATAACTTGCGATCAAGTTAACATCTACAAGTTTCCAAGTTTCTAATTTTTTATCATGATTGTACAAGTTTTATGCGAAAAAAGTGTCGAAAAACTCGATTTTCGTCTATTTTGACGCATTTTTTGGCGGCCATCTTGGATTTTCACTTACTTGATTGATATTATTATACGGGGAAAGGTATCAAAAATACGAATGGGTTAATTTCCGTTCCTTATCTCATACAGTTTTCCCGTAATGGAGACAAATTACGGTTGGTGTGAAATCGCGAAATTGACTCACTCTGATGGGCGCGATCTTGGATTACGTCATATCCGGCCATGATGATTTCTTGTTAACATCTGAAAATCTACTCTCGAGATGTCCAGGTACAAGAAAAAAACGGTCCCGTTCGGTGCTGTGGGTCCCATAGGGGGTGTACCTGGCTGCCCGACTAGTATCCATTCTATAAAGATACAATTATCTATGCAAAAATAACAAATATTCGCCTGTAGACTGGTAACATGATAGGGTTACATTAAATATGAAAACTAAGAAGGTTGATTTTTTATTGAACCTTTACCTAACGAATCGGTAGTATGCGTCCGTCCGCGTAATATACAAACTGAGTAGATGTGAAGTTTCTGTCGTTTGAGATGCGAATTAGACGGAAACTAATTTCCATGACCGTGGGCAGAAATATCTGAAGGTTACTGTATTTGAAGATATGCTGCACGGGTTCGTGGGAACGAAGTTTCCGAGTGGATGAGTTTCTAATTAACTGGTCAGTCTCGCGTTGTCAGTACATGCAGCTAGGCCTATATTTTTCTGTCACTGTTGCCATACGGAATCTAACTCTTTGCACACCAAGATCGAAGAACTGTTCGGAAAGTTTGAAACTACTAGTCAAGATATTAAAAGTGCATTTGAATCAAAACTTAATGATGTGAAATCTGAATTTTGGAAAACTACTCACGAGGTTGAGAAAAGTAAATCGGACACGGAATTTGGCCAGTTTCCCTGGAAGCGAGAGAGGAATAAAATCCAATTTAAGTTCAATTCGGAGACAATTGACAATTTACAGCAAATAAGCTGGGGACTGAAACAACATAGACTTATTACGTAGACGAATTAATTGACTCGGAGGTTAAACGATTACACCAACGGAATAAACATATAAAATTAACTGATTCATCGGATGGCGGCTGGTAAACTGTTGGAATCTATATTCATCATTATGTTGCGTCTGATTCAGATGATAAGAAAATTCAACGTGCTGAGAACAAGGCCTTCCGCAAGATTAAACAGAAGAAGTCGAAAAATTGTGGTGAATTTATGGGCCGAACTACATGGTGCAGACCGGCTGGAAATTACTCTCCTGTCAATGGAACATCGCCAATACTACTCACAAAAGTCCGGGCTGTTGACAGTGATTGAAGTTTCCTTTGATAAAGACGTTTGTTGACATCTCCAGAGAGATATTGATTATATAGATACTTGGATGGTGAGTCCATAATAATATTATGTATTATATAGATCGTATTACACCACGAGATATGTAATAATGGCGACGAGTTCAATTGGAAACGCGTGAATTTGGTGTAAATTTCATTTCTTTGTGAAACTTAGCAAATTTCATGTTACGATAATGCATCGTTTGAAACAATAATTTGTGATTTTTGTTAGCCTGATTGATCATTTTAAAGCAAATAATATATCACATCGGGTGTAGAATGTATAATAAAACATTTATTATGTTCTTGTAAATTTTTTTTGATTTAAAAAAAATCACAGAAATTTCGTAGTACTTGTCTAATATTTTTCGAAACAATTATCGGTTCACGCCTCGTACATACATGATATACAATAAATATGATTGTAAAGAAATTTAAAGTTTAAATTTTGAAATTTAAAGTGAAAATATGTACACTTGAATATTTTTGTTGAAATTGATAATGCTCTAATAAGGTGGTGTCGGGCTCGTTAGTTACAGTTTTTCACACAATGGCACTCAACATTCAGACAATAGCTCTCGATGAATTTGAAAAGCTAAAAAACATAGGCCCAGTAAGAGCTAAAAAACTATACACATGCAGGCAAAATAAAGGTACTCTGACAATAGATGATTTAGTTAGGGAAACAGGCATCGCTGAATCAGCTTGGCAAGAATTAATAGAAAATGAAATAATCACCCTTGATTGGTTACCAAAATCACCAGAACCAACCACCGATAATCCGTTTGCATTGAAAAATCCTTTTACCTCACCAACTAGTAGAAGTCCAACACAAATTCAGCGCAGCCTAGACCCCTACATGTTGCCATCTCCTCCCAAAACAAATGTGTTCTCTCAAACCAGTCCAACACAGCAAGCACTAGTTCCTAAAAATGTAACTGAAGTCATCCATGAGATGAGAAGAGAGATAAAAAATTTACATAAAAAATATGAAGGGGATAGAGACTTGTGGAGAAGGGAGAAGGCATTACTAGAATCAGCCAAACAACACGCAGAGGAAGAAACAAAAATGCATCTTGCTAGTTTAGAAGAATTTAAAGCAAAATCAACGGAGCAAATGAATGAGCTAACAGAGCAATTTAATAAAGAATATAGAAGACTGGTTGGAAAATTCAATGCACTAGAGCAACAGAAGCACGAAGAAAAACCCCCTGTACCTGCCTGGCGTCAGACATCCACACCCTCAGTTGGAATAGGACGTGCGACACAGACGCATGGACACTCATCTCTAGAGTCAGTATTAAATGACATCAGCAGGGTATTAAAAATAAAAGCAGAACCACATTCTTCGCAGTCTGAGATCTACCCTTCTGATGAAGAAGAATCAGATGAACAGACTTCGCAAGTACAGGTGAAACCCAAAAGTACTGCCATTTGCAGTTCTAGAAATAAATTAACTGCGGGAACACAAACAAACACTGCTGACAATAGTTCCGATGAGTACAGATGTCGTGACCATGACCACCATAGAAGACACCATTTGCGAATAAGAGGAAGAATTGCTTGTGACAAAGAATTCGCAGCTAATGATGTTGATAGACAACGAAGTCGTCAGGTATCACATAAACATCATGGGTCACAAAGTCGTCATGTATATAGTCACAGACATAGAAGTACAGACCGATCAACTTCACCAGATAGTTCTGTTTCACCACATCATCACAGAAGTCATCGGCATAAAAATAACTCAAGAAGAAAAAGCAACCATTCCAGTGATACAGATGAGTCTGATGGCTGTCATTATTCTGACTCCTCTCATAGACGAAGGTATCGAAGATACAGAAGCTCGTCATCAGAATACTCAGATGAGTCACGCAGCAAAAGGCATCATTCCACAAGACGCAGAAGTAGGAGTCCACCACGCCCCAAATTACAAACTTTTAATGGGAGCACAACAGCGAAATGGGAACCTTTCATTTTTCAGTTCGAGAGAATCGCAGATCAGAGGCAGTGGAGCTCAGAGAAAAAATTAAATCGTCTTTACGATTGCTTAGCTGAAGATGCTCTGGAATATGTAAATCTTTTGGAGGGCCATCAAACCTTCAAAAGTTTAAAGAAAGAATTGAAACGGCGATTTAGCAGAAAAGAGGCACCTGCTTCAGCATGGAGGCAACTCCAGTACCTGAAGCAGAAAGATGATGAGAGTCTAGAACAATTTTCACAGCGTGTTCATACTATGACTGTGGAAGGGTATCCCGACTCGGATCGTCAAACAATTGACCAGATCTCTGCAGAAGCATTTTTGCGAGGATCCAAGGACAAGGAAGCAGTTAGGGCAGTCATGGAGAAGAATCCTTGTTCAATTTTTAAAGCCCTAAAATATATGAAAGCTTCAATTGCCAATCAGAAAGCAATTATTGGTTGTAGAGCGCCAAGCTATCATCAGCGCCAAGTTGGCTTCTCAGAAGCTGAGCAAGATTATGAGGTCAGTAAAGTTGAAGTTGACCCTAAAATATCTTCACTTGAGGAAAGAATGGGGAAGCTTCAAAGCGTTGTAGAAGATATGGCAACTCTGGTGAAAGATAAATTGCAAGCTCCACAATCACCGCCCAATAAATATAAATATTACAAACAGCCATATAGACAGGGAAATTGGAAAAAGAAACAAAATTATAATTATAATCGGGGAAAATACCAGAATGACAGAAGCCAAAAATCAGGTGAAGGCCCAGATGCAGCCACATGGCGACGTAAAGAGCAAGACACTACAATGATACAGCAAAGTTCGGAAACTTTAAACAAGAAAGGGCTCAGTGCAAAGGCCAACACCGGGTCCATGACGGAGTAGGCCTGCTTAATGCAGTTGAACCAGACATTATTGTACATATTGATAAAAAATGTAAATATGGATGACATACCAGAAATTATTGTAAGCAGGGTCACTGGTATTTCATTAATACTGCCATTGAGTGTAAATAGTATAAATACATCAGCTATTGTTGATACGGCAGCTATGATAACTCTCATGGATGAAGAGTTTTTCAGGAAATCTGGTTTGACAATTGCATCTAATTTCCAAAAAGTTAGGCTGAAGGGAATTGGCAAACAACCAGTTCTGGGGACTATTGTACCAGGAATGTCGATCAAGATTGGATCGAAAATATTTAAATGGGACATTTGTATAGCTCCAATCAATGATACCTTTATTTTGGGTTTAGATTTTCTCAATTCAAACCAGTGCATTGTTAATCTTCGAAATAGCACGCTGACTATTGGTGATGAGGTGATCAATGCATCTTTTAAAAGACCTGGAGCAGATCCTGATATAAATATATCTCGAGTAGTAGTAAGTCATGCTGTAACTCTCCCTCCAAACACAGTGACCATTGTTAATGTGAAACTGGATCAACCCTTGAATGATGATTATGTTTTTGAGCCAGTTGGCCAAGTCAAGGTATCCTATTATCATCTGCAATTGGAAGAGGAATGAGCACAGTAGTCAAGGCAATCAATGATACAAACCACTTCATAAAACTGAAAAGGAACACCCATGTAGGGAATGCAGAAGAAGTCTTGATAACAGATATTCAAAATTCCAATAATTTTGAATTTTCCTCCAAAGACAAGCAGCATGTTCCAAATCAGAGCTTCAGTGGTGTGAAACAGGAGGTGCATAGAACTACTGATAATGGACTGAGAGCACAAGATATTCAAAATTGCAATAATTTTGAATTTGCTGCCCCCAGATCTATTATCAACGGTGCAGACACCAGTGTTTCAAGAAAGCTAGCGAAGATCTCAGAAGAAGAGAAAAATACAATGTTTGACATTGGAGAAAGAATGGAAGCACAGAGAGTTCAAAATTTCCATAATTTTGATACAATGTGTGACAAGACAGATGACAGTATGGAAGCACAAAGAGGCCAAAATTACTATAATTTTGAGCGTGCTGCTTTCAAATTTGTGGTCAGTGGCACAGATGCCAACACTTTAGAGGAGCTAGCTGATATCATAAATACATTGCCTGAGCATCTTAAAGAATTATTTGAAAATTCTGTCATAGACTTAACTACAGCACAGAGAATGGAACTTGGTAGGTTACTTATAAAATATTCTGACGTTTTTGCCTGCCATGATCTCGACTTAGGTTGTTTGAAAGAGATTGAACATGAAATTAACACCGGCGATGCTCTCCCCATCAAGCATAAGATTAGACGTACCCCATTAGGTTTTGAAGGACAAGAGCATGAACATCTTCAGAAGTTGCTGGCTGCAGGAGTCATCCAACCTTCAATGTCAGCTTGGGCATCAGCACCAGTGTTGGTTCGAAAGAAAGATGGAAGTGTCAGATGGTGCATCGACTTCTGATCATTTAATGCGTTGACAACAAAAGATAGTTTCCCGCTGCCATTAATTGAAGATTGTTTAGATACTTTGCAGGGCACAAAATACTTCTCCACCTTAGACATGGCATCAGGGTATTACCAAATACCACTATACGAACCTGATAGGAAAAAGACAGCCTTCGTCACAAAGTATAACCTTTACGAGCACACAAGAATGAGTTTTGGTTTGTGCAGTGCACCGGCAACTTTCCAGCGAGCAATGCAATTAGTTCTACGAGGACTGACATGGAAAGAACTCCTTGTTTATTTAGACGACATAATCGTCCTAGGGTCCAACTTTGAGGAAAATCTACTTCACCTTGAAAATGTATTCCTAAGATTTCGTAAGTATAACCTCAAACTGAAGCCAAAAAAATGCCGATTGTTTAAGAGAGAGGTTGAATTTCTTGACAAACTTGTAAATAAAGATGGTATTGCTGTTGCGCCAAGTAAGATTGAGGCTGTTGCCAAATGGACCGAACCAAGGAATCAGCAAGAATTAATGTCATTTTGGGGTTTCTTAAATTATCATCGAGACCACATCAAGAATTTTGCTGGATTGACTGCACCCTTATATGAACTTACAGCTCCAAAGAAGCTATTTACATGGTTACCAGAACACCAGAATAGTTTTGAACAGCTGAAAGCTGTTATGACAGCTCCTCCATTATTATCATATCCAACAAAAGATGGTGTATTTATATTGGATACAGATGCCTCTAACAAAGCCATAGGAGCAGAACTGTCTCAGGTTCAGTCGGGAGAAACAAAAGTGATTGGGTATGCCAGCCATGTGTTGCTAAAAGCACAACGTAAATATTGTACCACCAGAAAGGAGCTTTTAGCAGTTGTAAAATTTTGTCAACATTACCGGCATTATTTGTTGCATCGACAGTTCATCGTCCGGACTGACCATAACAGCCTAGTGTGGATGATGCGATTCAAGAACATAGAGGGTCAGATAGCTCGATGGATTGAGAAACTCTCACAATATGATATGAAGATCATTCATCGACCTGGTAAACAACATAGTAATGCTGATAGTCTGTCTCGTATTCCTGATGCGTTCCCAGGATGCAATTGTTACAATGCTGGAGCCACCCCAGAAATGTTACCTTGTGGTGGCTGTCATTTTTGTAAGAGAGCACACCAACAATGGGAGAGATTTTCAGAAGATGTTGATGATGTGATCCCTCTTGCTGTCAAAAAAGTACCTGAAGTGACAACAGTTTTAGATGAAGTAATTTCACCACAAGTACCCATGGAAGAAACCACTGAATTGAGTGTTTCTCGTGTAACATGGCTGAATCCTTACACCAGTATGGAACTGCAAGAATTACAACGAAAAAGATAGAGACCTAGGCCAAATAATTGAGTGGTTGGAAAATAATATTACTCCTGAGAAGCATAAACTATATCTATGTAGTCCTGCTGTCAAAGCCCTCTGGTTATGCCGATCACAACTACAATTCAACAACAGAGTATTAGTCTACAGATGGGAAAATAAAATCGACAGAGAATTAGTGCTGTTAGTGCCGGAATCTTTAAAACAGGAGGTATTATTCTACTGTCACAATGCCAAACCTTCGGGACATTTGGGACAAACAAAGACGTTGTTAAGACTTAAGAAGTCTTTTAAGTGGTATAACATGACTGCAGATTGTAAAGCCTATGTGCAGTCATGCAAAACATGCAATGTTCAGAAAAAATCAAATGTTACTCCTCGGGCACATTTACAGTCTTATCATGCAGGATACCCAATGGAGAGAGTGCATCTTGATATACTTGGGCCTTTTATCCCCAGCAGCAGTGGAAATGTGTATGTTCTCCTTATGGTTGATCAATTCACAAAGTGGGTTGAAATAGCTGCCTTGCCAGATCAAACTGCTGAAAAAATTGCCAAAAAGTTTATTCTACATTTTATAGTGACTTTTGGATGCCCGCTAGTGGTACACACTGACCAGGGTCGAAACTTTGAAAGCAATTTATTCAAAGCCCTTTGTGAGCAACTCCAAATCGCCAAATCAAGAACTACACCTTATCATCCATCATCAAACGGACAGGTCGAGCGTTTTAACAGGACATTGTTGCAGATGATCAGATGTTACATTGAGGGACATAGTAAGGAATGGGACAGGGACCTTCCTCTGCTCCCCATGGCTTTACATTCAATGGAACACCAACAAACAGGATTTACTCCGAACCAATTGATGTTGGGCAGAGAAGTGATCCAGCCTGTGGATTTACTCTTCGGTGTTCACGAGATGAATCAAGAAGAATATGAAGCAGCAGAATGGGTAAAACACTTGAATGAAATTATGCCCAAAATACACCATTTCGCCAGAAAATTTATTGGCCAGTCTCAGCAGCGTCAAAAGAAAGATTATGATCTCCGAGCACGAGAGACACAATACCATCCAGGTGATGTAGTGTACAAACAGGACATGTCAACTAAAGTTGGAGAGAGCCGAAAACTTAAACCCCCGTGGTGCGGACCATACTTGGTAGTTAGCAGCAAGGCTCCCCTGTACCAAGTACGAAATAGGAAAGGTAATTATACACTACATCATGACAGACTGAAAATATGTAGAGATGAAGTATTACCTCTCTGGTTGAGGAGAATGAGACATCATTTTCTGCATGAAGAAGAGACAGTGCTGCTGCCAGACAGTCAAAGAGAACAAACTCCTCAGACACAGACTGCAACATCTCCAGAATTGACAGCTTCAGATACTGGTGATATCCAAAATTCAGTCCGTACTGAGTTGAGGGGTACAGATGCATTACCTGCAATTGATGATTGTGTTGCATCTCAGATCCAAGATTCAGTCCAAATTGAGTCGAGGAGTCCAGTTGTGGGTGCAGCAGATCATGCCTTGCAAAACATTGAAGAAGGGGATCTGACCAAATTGTTTACTGAACAACAAGAGACAAGAAGAGGAAGGAAGGTTAAACCCCCCGTCAAATTCAGAGATTATATAATTCAGTAAGTGATGCACGGTGCACATGTTTTACCCACACAACACTGCACCATTGTTGTCACTAACTCCCGTAAATAATACAAATAATGGCCTCACTCTTAGTGTATATATATTTTGCTTTGTAGATGGATGAATTTGACGCGGCTAATTTCGAGCCAGATTATGATGAGACGGGGCTTGACGATAATAATAATAACACTTTGGTTTCAACCCAAGAAAGCGGCGAATGGGTAGTAATAGATGAGGTATCTTCTGAGAATGAATTGGAATTTTCACATGAAAATGAATTAAAATCACATCCTGAACCTCCATCTATAGTAGATAAGAGAGTGGTTGTTGAGTGGAAACCTGGAATGACACATAGATCCTGTCCACTTTGTAAAGTAAGAGACAAAAACTTGAAGAGGCACACTATTGTCTATCACCTACCATGGTTTGTGGGCGCCAGGACTGCCTGTTGGCAGTGTGGAATACAAGAAGGGATCAATTGCTTTATAAGAAGAAGACATACTGAAGCAGAAGATCACCCTGCAGGATCAGCCTTCAATGACAATGCGCTAGAACTTTGGGTTTTGCTGATGAACGGTCTGTTGCATTACTTCCGTGAGGTTCTAGGCCAAGATTCCTTACATGATCTTTTGGGATATGTTTTGTGCAATAAACTGCATCCAACAGAGGTGACTAGTAATCCTTTTAATACAGAAGAAATAGCATTAATGGATCATTATTGCAAATCACAAAAACTTGAGAGTCCAACAGAATTTACTTTTTGTCCACCAAATACAGTTATTTCTCTGTTTCACTGGCGTATCCTATTGCAGTTACTGTCTCGGCTCGACAATACACAACAAGAAGGAGCCCGGTTAATTGAAACAACAATGTCCTTCATTGGCATAGAGGTCACCAATGAAAACATCAAGCTGGAAAATCTGAGATTTTTCGATAGCCACATGCATGTTGATCAGCTACTAAAAAAGTCGAAGGAACATTCATTACGACGAATAGAAGAAATTGTTGACAGTAAATCAATGAAGTTGATTGGGGTGGTTGCAAATTATGTTTTCCCCAAGAGCTGGAGATATTGGAGCGAAGACATCGCCTCAGATCAACGTATTTATGTCACTTTTGGCATACATCCTCATTTAGTGGATTTTCGATCCACAAATCAACATTTGGATCAATTAATGTCTTTATTAAGGCATCCACGCTGTGTTGGGTTGGGGGAAGTTGGCGTGGATTTGACCACCACTTGCAAATGTTGGCCCCATTGTAAAAACGTAGATTCCTGCATTGACAACAAAATAATGGCTCAGGAAAAATTCCTACGTAGAGTACTTCCCCTTGCAGCCAAATACAACAAGACTGTAGTGATTCACTGCAGAGATAAGGGCAGTGGCGAGGCAGCATCTAAAGTTCTCAGTATTTTTAAAGAATTGGGCTTAACTGAACTTAATGTCCATAGACATTGTTTCATGGGTACATCCTCAGAACTCGCAGCTTGGCAACTTGTGTTGCCAAACTGTAAGTTTGGGTTCACCAATAGTTTATTCAGAGATTCTGATACTAAAGAAGCTATCTCTAGTTTGCCCATAGAAAAGATTTTGTTAGAATCGGACTCACCTTATCTTTCGCCAAATCGCCACTGTCCAATCAACACACCCTGGATGATCTTGCCAGTTGCAAGATACATTAGTGAGAAAAAAAAATGTGCCTTTGTCTGTTTTGGTCGGCTTGGCCAATCAAAATGCTTGCCAGTTATATGGCATTGACCTGTGTTAAACTTATTAAATTCACTTGCGGCTGTAAGTGTGGGTAGGGATGTATGTACAAATATCTGTACACATCCGCATCCATATATACAGATACAGGATTTGTATATATCACTGTTAATTATGTAAATGTGTACATATATATATTGCTAATAAAATTCATTATATGCCAGATATTTGAAAGTCCAATACTTTTGATCCCCTGGTATCTCTCGGATTTGACCTATCTTGGATTGAAAATCTCGGATTGACTTTAACACAGGTTCTCTATAAAATTTGAATAAACATACATGTTTATGCTACGACTTGTCACATCCAGGGTGCTGTTTAATATTATGTACTTTAAGGTACTTGGAATTAGTAGGCAAGTCACAATACCAGAACAATGTAGTAATTATAAATGAATGGTCCTGAGTTTATTTGTGATATTCACCTCCTCTCTAGTAAATGATAAAGTTAAATTTAGTGGTCAGTTAACTTGACATTAACTACCCATGATTTGGATTATACCTGCTATATTCCAAAAGTCCTATATATGGTTTAGCTCTATGCATGGGAGGTGGCTTTGGTGATGGTACTAATCACTAATATTTACCAGGTTAGGTCACCAGCCAAATGGAACGGAGAGGAGTGTGGTGAATTTATGGGCCGAACTACATGGTGCAGACCGGCTGGAAATTACTCTCCTGTCAATGGAACATCGCCAATACTACTCACAAAAGTCCGGGCTGTTGACAGTGATTGATGTTTCCTTTGATAAAGACGTTTGTTGACATCTCCAGAGAGATATTGATTATATAGATACTTGGATGGTGAGTCCATAATAATATTATGTATTATATAGATCGTATTACACCACGAGATATGTAATAAAATCAACGATTTTCTCCTCATGTTAACACAGGATCATTCGGCGGTGTCCAGAGTTGTTGTGTTGCACCTAAAATATCTAGTTCGTCTGTGCCTTATGTTATCCCTCCTGTTACAGTGTCTGATTCTTTTCGTTCCAAAAGAAGATTCTCTTCCAACGAATCATGTTTCATGTGCGGAGTCTTCGGCCACTGGCGTAGTGAACCATTGTTATTCATGCAAAACCAGTCACAGAAGTCAGCACCAGCACCAGCATCAGTGTCAAAGCAGCAATGATGCAGTGGATTTTGTTTCCAATGTTCCCGATGTGTGTTCTGCTGACAACAAATTACTAGCAGTTAAGTATTCGAAGTTTCCTTCTCTTGACACTTCCCATTGTGACCTATTAACTGCTGACTTCTATGAATACGAAAGTGGTGGAATGGACATTATAGTTAGAGGCCGTTTACGAGAGCGGATAGACTTTTTGAAAAGTATTGGCAGTTCTGAATTTATTTTAGAAACAATAGAACTGGGGTATACAATTCCATTTTATTCCACTCCTCCAGTTATGTCATTTCCGAACAACAAGTCGGCCACCAGCAGCAGCTTGTTTGTATATCCTGTACGATTCAAGATCTTTTGCACAAGAAATTAATTATTCAGTGTGATAGTTCTCCGCATGTAGTTAACCCACTCTCCGTTTCCTCCCATAATGGTAAACAAAGATTAATTATATACTCGCCCAAAAAAAGAAAGTGTGCATTGCAGAAATTGATCAAACTCCAAAAAAAAATAATTTCGTAGGTGTAAAGAGTGTTAACCTGTTCATGAATAAGTTATATTGAACACAAAAACAGCTTTCTCCGTTAAAATTGCATTAACGTTAAATGACGTTCTGCACGTTTGTGTAAAGGCATGTTTTGCATGTGGAGAGTCTGAAAATTCATACAGCATTGTGAATCCTTGGGTATTTAAACACTAAAGTAAGGCCTTCCTATCGTTCACATTCAAACTTGCGCTGCTGTTAAAACGACTCCACATCAGCATGCCAAGATTGACAATGAATCAACGTCTCCTTGCCCTGGGTATGATTAGAGCTGGCAGAACACACAGAGAGTTTGCCCAGCATTTGAACTGCCACCGTAACACTGCAGACAGGCTAGTCCATCGACATGCACAACATGATGACGTTCGAGACCGACCCCGCTCCGGGTGACCCCGAGTTACCACCCCTGCACAAGATCGGTATATCCGTGTCGTCCATCTCCGGAACCGGCAACAAACGGCAACGACGACAGCCAGGAACATCCCTAACCTGAGATGGATACATCCTCAAACAGTAATCAACCGGCTGAGAGAATACGGCTTACGTCCTCGAAGACCTGCAATTCGTCCGGTTTTGACGTTACCTCATCGTCGTGCTCGACTGCAGTGGTGTAGACAACATCTCAGGCATCCCTTACACTGATGGCGACGTGTTTTATTCACAGATGAATGTCGTTTCCATCTTTCATCATCAGATGGCCGCCAGAGAGTGTACAGACGTCGAAACGAAAGCTACGTTCCATGTGTCGTGGAGCGAAACCGTTATGGGGGAGGGTCTCTCATGGTGTGGAGTGGCACCACTGCCCGTAACAGAACTGAGCTGGTCATTATTGATGGCAATCTCAATGTAGCCAGATATCGCGATGAAGTGCTTACACCTGTTATTGTCCCATTTATGCAACGGCACGGCCCCGGCGTCATTCTACAGCAGGACAACGCCCGACCCCACACAGCTTGTGTTGTTCAACAGTATCTGCAGCAACAACAAGTGGATGTTCTTCGCTGGCCCGCAAATTTGCCCGATATCTCACCCATTGAGCACGTATGGGACGAAATGAAACGTCAGCTACGCCGGCTTCCCCATGCACCGTCAACGCTTGTGGAACTCCAAAGACAGCTTATCAGAAAATGGAACAACATCCCACAACTCTTCCATTCTAACTTGTTCGCTTCCATGAGGCGTAGATGCACAGCAGTAATCGATGCAGACGGAGGTCATACAAGATATTGAGTGTGTGAGTTTTGTGTTTGACCCTTAGTGTCTTTGACTCTCCATGGCACCAAGACTATTCGTCGTAGCGTAATGAAATGTCTCGTGTTGATCACAAATTGATTCATCTGCGATTGAATAAAACTTCCATGAATGAAAATGATATATATCTTTTTTTAGTGTTATTTTTTTAGCATGCACAATTTCTTTTTTGGGAGAGTATAGATCTCAGTGTGGTCAACAAACATATTTGGAAACAATCGGTTAAATATGAGGATTGGAGAACAGCTTTACCGTTTATTGCAGAAAACGATTGGGTTGTGAAATTCGATATTCATTCTCCGTACCACCATAAAGATATATTTATGCCCCATACCACCTTTTGGGATTTTCATGGCCTGATAAAGATGGAGTCATTCGGTATTACAAGTTCGTTGTTTTACCTTTTGGTCTTTCCGTTGCTCCATATTTATACACTAAAATTACACGTCAGCTAATTAAACATTGGCGCAGAATTGGCATCAAAATTATCATGTTCTTAAGGGCCTATATAAGTAATGACATTTTGTTTATTTTGAAAATTCTCACCTCTGATATTCCTTCAATTCAAATTAAATATACACAAAATGTACATCAAAATGAAGGTTGGGAGGTATAGAACACGAAACACATGTGTAATCAACTCATAGAGTCGACTGTAGGCACCACTGGTTCCTAGAAGTCTGCTGCCGTATTCGCACCAGAACTGATAATTTAATAATATTTCAAGAAAAAAACTTGTGGCCAAATGTGTTTTATATATCCAAGAACAAAGCTAGGGGATAAAAATTCTTCAAAACGCGGCGACAGAGCTGCATTGGGGAAAATTCCAAAGCCTTTGCTTTTGTTTACGTATGAGTATACTTTCGATTTCCGGTCGACGTCATCGGACAGATAAAGCATATAAAAACAACGCCGTCTAAAATCAAATAATGAAAAAGATCGCCTTCATACAGTATACTGTTATTAGATAGAGATTGCACAGTTGCCATATTCAATGCAAGGTATCATGATATCTGTTGAAATTTCTTAGAATTACGAATTTGCTTTTTCGATGGAAATTCGTGGTAACGAATGATTTGCGCATGTCTGTCGAGCATGGAAACCATCTTCAATAAAAAATGTCCTTTTCCAAAATGCAGTCCTATCGCTGTATTCGAAAGTGTTTTGAATGCCTAGCTTTGTTCTTGGATATATGAAGCACATTTGGCCACACGTTGTTCTGATGAAATATTATTTTATTATCAGTTCTGGTGCGAATACGATAGCAGACTTCCAGGAACCAGTGGTGCCTACAGTCGACTCTATGAGTCGATTACACATGTGTTTCGTGTTCTATACATCCCAACCTTCACCTTGATGTATACTTTGTGTATTGAATTTAAGGAATATGAGAGGTGAGAATTTCAAAATAAACAAAATTCCATTACTTATATAGGTCCTTAAATGATGGTTTGTTGGCGGCTAATAATAAAGCACTTACAGATAAATATTCTCAAGTCATTAAGGGGCTATATAAGTAATGGAATTTTGTTTATTTTGAAATTTTCACCTCTCATATTCCTTACATTCAGATTAAATGTACACAAATTATACATCAAAATGAAGGTCCGGATGTATAGAACACGAAACATACATGTAATGAACCCATAGAGTTGACAGCAGACACCACTGGTTCCTAGAAGTCTGCTATCATATTCGCACCAGAACTGACAATAAAATAATATTTCGCAAGAACAACTCGTGGTCGAATGTGCTTCAGATATTCAATAACAATGCTAGGCATTCAACAGTCAGGCACAAGTTGAAATCGAACTATTATAGTTAAATCGAACTATAATAGTTCGTTCGGTCTATATTTTTGGACTCAAAACGACCTTTTTTCTAAAGAACTTTTGTTGCGCAAAAAGTCGCATCAAACAGCCACCAAAAATCAAGACTTCGTAACAGTTTCAACATTTGTCAACAAAAAAAAATCCGAATTCCACTGTTGCAACAATAAGTAATTTGATTTTTAAAATATATATTTTGACGGTGTTTAGACTTTATTTTGTAAATAAATCATGTTTTAGGCTTCTGTTCCCGTCAATTTCACTCACCCGGTCGCTTCAACATCACAACAACAGGATCTGATGAATACGCGTGCGCAAGGTTCAGTCAATGTAGGTGTAATCTCGAGTATTAGGTAACCGTGCACGTCAGCATTACATATTTGATCCTCCTTAACAGTGAAAAAAACCGAAATAATTAAAAGTCGCCCAATCAGGGCCTTTAGAAAGAATTGTTGTTTAGTTTTTTTTCTGCTTTAGATGTTCGTTGTTATATTTTTAATAATAGTTACAGCTGTCGTTATTGAAAATGAAAGACATGCGATTACTGAAGAAATGTATTAACTCTTGGTCTTGTGTGAATCAAACTTTGTTTCCTTAAATAACCCGCAAAAAGTCATTAATGGCATTTAAATTGTCATACTGTTCATTATTACGTGTAATATTGAGGTGTCGGGGTAGAAATTAATGAAAAGCATACTTCTGGCGGTTTTTCTTACTCCTGTCGTGCTCAACTTTCCTCTGAACTAACCAGACATAACACTGTGTCCCGGTCCTATTAAAACCTTCGGTTTAAGCTAGTAGAGATTTTGCTTTTTAATAGTCTGCACAGCCATAAAAATTATAACTTGGAGCAAAATAATAAAATCACCTGTCATGGTAGGTATATAATGTGAAAGGTTTGAATGCGAGATTCTGTTGTAGGTCCTCGCGCAGGTAGAGTCTGCTAGCTCTTAAAGATTTATTTTACTGAACCCATTGCAGCCCTCAGTGGCAAATAGTACTGCTGTTTAAAAAAATATAAACATTTATTAATAAAAAATAATGCACTGCCATTTAATAAGGCCGGTTATGGAACATATAATGGAAACATCGCGAGTTCAAATAGGGATCTGAAAAGCGCAATGGTACGAAGTGTCTATCAACAGGGTACGACATACGTCCTATCGTGGACACGAAATATCAAGAAAATGGTTTACGAAACGCCTGACGATATTGGTACAAAACATCAAATTGGCTAAGAAACACCCAAAGTACGAAACGTCCAAGGTACTAAACGTCGATACACCTTATAAACCAACTGGCATGAGGGCATATCATGTGAGAGATTTGGTTATGCTTAAGTGGTTGATACAATTTTCGATTCTAATTTTCTCATTGTCATAAGAGTACTCTTGATCTGAGTTCGAGTCAGATGACCTTGGCAGAGATGAAGTCAACAAATAGAAAACAAAATGAAGTCTAGAGTTTGTGAATTAACCCACGCGTAGCTCTGTCGTTGTGTTTTGAGAAGTTTGCTTTCCTAGCATTGTCTTGGATACCTGAAGTGTATTTAGCCACGAGCTGTTCTAGCCAAATATTATTTGATTATTTGTTCTGGTATGAATACGATAACAGACTTCCAGGAATCGGTTATTGCTGATTGCATATATTTTGTGTTTTCTATATATTAGAATTCGTATATATTTAATTGATATTGATGGAATATCAAACTAGAGAATTTTATGGTCATGTAATTGTTCTTATTTATATAGCACATTAAAATATCACGAAACAGTAAATAACAGATAGTATTCACGATTGACAATCCAAATGTCATTAATAATTGGTTTATAGGTTATTTAAGGAAACAAAGGTTGATTTCACACAAGACCAAGATTTAATAAATTTCTTCAGTAGTCGCATTTCTTTCATTTTCAATAACGACAGCTGTAACTATTGTTAAAAATATAACAACGAACATCTAAAGCAGAAAAAAAAAACAAACAACAATTCTTTCTAAAGGCCCTGTTGGGGCGACTTTTAGTTATTGCGGTTTTTTTCACTCTAAGGAACATCAAATTTGTAATGCTGACGCGCACGGTTACCTAATACTCGAGATTATACCTACATTGACTGAACCTTGCGCACGCGTATTCATCAGATCCTGTTGTTATGATGTTGAAGCGACCGGGTGAGTGAAATTGACGGGAACAGAAGCCTGAAACATTATTTATTTACAAAATAAAGTCTAAACACCGTCAAAATATATATTTTAAAAATCAAATTACTTATTGTTGCAACAGTGGAATTCGGATTTTTTTGTTGACAAATGTTGAAACTGCTACGAAGTCTTGATTTCTGGTGGCTGTTTGATGCGACTTTTTGCGCAACAAAGGTTCTTTGGAAAAAAGGTCGTTTTGAGTCAAAAAATATAGACCGAACGAACTATTATAGTTCGATTTAACTATAATAGTTCGATTTCAACTTGTGCCCGAATGTTCAAAACACTTTCTAGTGCAGAGACAGGGCTGCATTTTGGAAAAGGACAACGCTGTCTGCATATTTTATTGAAGATGATTTCCATGCTCGACAGACATGCGCAAATCACTCGATACCACGAATTTCCATCGAAAAACAAAATCGTAATTCTAAGAGATTTCAACAGGTATCATGATACCTTGCGTTGAATATGGCAACTGTGCAATCTCTATCTAATAACAGTATACTGTATGAAGGCGATCTTTTTCATTATTTGATTTTAGACGGCGTTGTTTTTACATGTCTTTTCCGTCCGATGACGTCAACTGGAAATCGAAAGTATACTCATACGTAAACAAAAGCAAAAGCTTTGGAATGTTCCCCCATGCAGCTCTGTCGCCCTGTTTTGAAGAATTTTGATCCCCAAGCTTTGTTCTTGGATATGTAAAGCACATTTGGCCACAAGTCTTTTTCGTGAAATATTATTAAATTATCAGTTCTGGTGCGACTACGGCAGCAGACTTCCAGGAGCCAGTGGTGACTACAGTCGATTCTATGCGTTGATTACACATATGTTTCGTGTTCTATACATCCCAACCTTCATTTTGATGTACATTTTGTGTATATTTAATTTGAATTGAAGGAATATCAGAGGTGAGAATTTTCAAAATAAACAAAATGTCATAACTTATATATGCCCTTAAAACCAACCTTATTAACAGTGGTTTTGTTCCTAAGGTAGAAAAATCATTCTGGGTACCCGTCCAACAGTTGGAATGGTTAGGCGTCAATATCGATACATCGGTTATGACGTTAGACATTCCAGACAGAAAAGTGATGAAGCTTAACAGCTGTATTCGTGCTGTTATTGAAGGCTTACCCTTGCATTCCAGAGTACGCATCCGGTCACTTGCTAGCATTGTTGGTCAATTTATTGCTATGAAAATGTTTATGGGTAATGTGGTACAGTTGTTGTCCATGGGGCATTCTCAAAACATTCTGGAAGCGCATTCCTGGAATACTAGTGTATGTTTGACTTCTGTCTGTTTAAAGGAACTTCAGTTCTGGCTTAGTCAAACTGATTTATACAACTGTCGCTCTTTAGATGCCTATTCCGCGACGTCTCGATTAGTGTATTCCGACGCTAGCTCAACAAGGTTTTCGGGATGTTGTGTTGAATTAGCCGGTACTGTAGCACACGGCCAATGGTCCGATGCAGAAACAGTTAAGAGTTCCACATGGCGTGAACTGAAAGCCGTGGAGATGGTTCTGACAAGTTTCCAGTCTTTATTATCTGCACATAGTGTAAAATGGTTTACTGACAATACAAATGTTGAGTCGATTGTTTCTAAGGGCAGTATGAAAGTTGATTTGCAGTCTATCGCTTTTAGTATTTTTGAACTGTGTCTGAAAGAAAAGATTTGTCTAGAGTTAGAGCGGATTCCGAGGAAGCACAACGAGCGAGCAGATTGTTTTAAGTAAAATTCGTGATTTTGATGATTAGGGGATATCTGAGTGTTTGTTTAAGAACTTATCTGTCTGGAGAGGGCCATTCACTGTAGATCGTTTTGCCAGTTATTACAATAAGAAAGTTTCCAGATTCAATTCAAGATTTTGGAATCCCGAAACGGAACGTGTAGATGCTTTCACATGTAACTGGTCTGGGGACTGTAATTTGTTAGTCCCACCTCCCTCTTTAGGTGCTCGGGTTTTCAGACATTTGCAACTCTGCCAGGCTAAAGGTGTTTTGGTTCTTCCTCGGTGGTATTCAGCTAGTTATTGGCCAATTCTTTTCCCCAACGGGATCAGACATACGAGTATTTGTGATTTGTTAGTTCTTCCTTCGAGCAAAGACTTTTATACTCCCAGTAGAATAAAGCGGCTATTTTTGATAAGGAAGATCCGCCTTTTGACATGGTTGCGTTTTATATTGATTTTTCCTCATAATTCTCTTTCCAGACTTGTTCTTTGATGCTTGCAAAGAAGATTTAGATGTGCTTCCCAGTACTCTGCGAAATAAAGTTGATCTTGTGGCCGGACTTTTGAAATTTACTAGAGCTCTTCTACTGTGCACAAGTATTTGCTTGGATTCAAGAGGTTTTCCTCATGGGCTACTGTGTTTACAGTTTCACCACTTTGTGTTGCTATTTATTTGACTAATTTAGCACAGCATTCTGATTCTCCTTCTCCCATAATTACAGCTTTTTATAGTATTCAATTTGTATTTAAATTTGTTGGCAGGACAAGTCCCACAGAAAATACTTTGGTTCTACATGTTTTGGAAGCAGCCAAACGTAAATTGTCTCAGCCTTTTCTAAAGAAAGAACCGATTACTACTGATACTGTGAAAGCTGTGTTTCATTCTAAAGTTGCTAAGGGTATAACCCTGTATGATCAGAGAATCATTGCTATGTCCTTGCTGGCGTTTGCTGGATTTTTAAAATCCAGCGAGTTGAGGATGATTCGTAGATCAGACATTGTTGAAGCTGGTGGCTTTATCAGTATTTTCATAGAAAGATCCAAGACTGACATTTACAGAGATGGTGCTTGAGTTTTTATCGCCAAAACCACTTCTGACCTTGGTCCTGTCTTCCATCTTTTTAAATATCTGACCATGGCAAATATTGATAAGGATTCCGACGAGTTTGTTTTCGGAAGTCTTAATAAAGTAGAGGGTGGTTTTGCCGTACGTGGAGATAACATGTCTCTATCATATACCAGGTTACGAGAACTTTTCATTGAAACTTTCGAGCCCTTTGTTGCAGATATTAGGAAATATGGTTCACACAGTTTGAGGGCTGGTGGCGCGTCTGCGTCGGCCAATGTGGGTATTCCCGACAGTATGTTTAAGGGGACGTCCAACCTAACTTTGGTCAAATTTCATGTAATTTTCTTTCAAGTCTAAAAAAGTCCCAAAATGAATAACCCCAATAAATTATATACCATAATGCTTGGAATGAAACACAGAACATGTGGAAACTGAAATTTGCCATGGAACTGCTGCCATGTGTAAATAGCACCACCTGAAAGTCTGCTGTGGCATAAGTAAGAGAACAAAAAATTTACAATAAAATACCTCAAAATAAAATAACAGCTGTATTCTATAAACATTTAAGTACATACTCGAATAAATCTTTTCCTAATTCATGAAAGTAATAAAGATTGAGACCAAATGTTATAAGTGGAGTGCTCACTGACTGAAGGCAGACATTTTCTTTTGTTTATGTTTTGATTTGGGGAGTTCAACAAAGGTCAACTTGAAGGAGTCCAGCAGAAGAAGTATGGAAGGACAAAAGAGTGTCTCCCAATATAAAGATGTATGTGTTACTGTAATGGTTTGGAAAGAAAATATGATATTCTCTTATGTAGAATGCACTGCAAAGTCATACATTGTAGTTGAATAAATATATTTACTAACCCCTTGCACCGTAACCCCTTTTATCCCATGCACCAATTTGCTAATGATTAAATTGTTAAATTTGTCTGGTTTATCAATAAGTATAACAGCTTTGTTTAACTCTTGGACACCAATACACTCATGATATCTGTTGGAGAAGAAATAATGGTAACTGTAACCTGTCACTGCAATAAACCTTCTAATGTACTTAAAAGTACATTGTTATTCAAAACACATCAAATCAACCTTACATAACCATTACTGCATGTACTTTCCCCAAGGAGGCTTATTGACATATTGAGATCAGAAGGGCACATACAGAGGGTCTCACATATTTTTTTCAAGAACGTAGTACACAAAGCAATCCCAAAAAGGTGACAAGTGAGCTTCATTTGACACACAAAAAAATTCCCGCAGGGGGGGGGGGGGGTGGGTGGGGTGGGAGTGGGGGAGGGGGGCTCTCTTCCTTGTATGACGCTACCTCCGGCACTCAAGGCATATGCCTATTTTTCTCAAAGTTTAACTCTTTTTTTTTTCTTTTTAAAGATCCTGGCCACACATGTTCCAAACACTATCAGACAGGTAACCATCCAAATAAGTGTATCTGCAAAAATCATGTTACATTGCAAAACATTCTTTTTAGACTTTTAGTTCTGGACCTTTCATGCTTCTTACTTCCAACTATAACACTTAATTTATCGATTAATGGGTGAATAGAAAAGTCCTGCCATAATCAACATTTTGTGTTCCATAAGCCTTCAAAACAGCTCCGATAAAAGTTTCAAACATCAGATCTGTGGCTTTATACAGAATATTTATTAGGTTATTGCTTGATAAATAATAGGAACAAAATCTTCACCAGAAAATTCTGTAGCAATACAATTGAGGGTATTAGCAGGCACTTTGCAACAAATTGTAACAAATCAACTAGTTATAAACAAAATTTTAAAAGAGTGAAAAAGTACCACAACTCTAAAAAAATGTGGGAAGAAACACATGCTACAACAGCTATACAGGCATTGTTTCCCCATGATGCTCGATCACAGCACCAAATATCCTTCAAATTGGAGTAGCAATGGTTGAGGTACAAGGGAGAATGTTGGTACATGTAATGATGAATGGGTAAGACTAAGATTAAGAGGACAGGGGTCACCACTGCACGGCCCTAGATGCACCTTTGATTTTCCAACTTCCAGGTCTGGGGCATAATAATCGCAACACACCCACCTTATCAGTTCATAATTTCAGTAAAATAAAAGAAATTATCAATTTGAATTAATTAATAGATGATGGAAAATATTTGGCTTCCTTCGCCTTCTCGTACTATTTAATTACCACAAACAATATCAGTTTGATGCCGACAAACGAAACTGAACGCATGTGGTCTGGTTAAAAAGTAACTGGGCATGAATAATGATGAAATTGCGAATATGTCGTGTATTTCATTTGTTTAAAAGCCAATTGCAGCTAATATTGACTGTGCATTCGATAATTCGTTTCGGTTTTGACCACACGGCCACGCTGACACTCAGTGACAGCGGTTATGTTCATTGTGATATGCAAATTGAGGGATGGTTTCCGGTGAAGGAGATTTGTCACATTTGTCAGTGTAAAACGATCGTAAAAGACACTGATCGACGCTTGTATTACTATGGTTGGTTGCAAGAAAAAACTAAATTCTCAGCATCGTCCAAGCGCACCTTATTTAAAAGCACGAATGCATCATTTTCAACCCATCTTCAATCGGTCCTTTGCAGACATCAACACAGTCCGTGGTAACTTACAACATCACAACATCGGGGGAAATCAACACGCTCAATATAGGTCCAGGTCACTTGGAATATACCTCGTGAAAAAGTGATTTCTGAAGCATTCTGCTTACTTTGTTATGAATATTGCCTTATTTTATGTGTATCGTCCCGATTTTATACCCTCGGTTATTTTTTTACAAGTGGTTCATGTTGTCTTTCTAGTGCGCAATAATTCAGATTTTTTGTCAACAAAAAAGTTCAGACGGCCTGTAAACACGAGAGAGAATTTCGAACCATATTTTGCAGTTATGACATTAACAACTCAAGTATTTGCTGTCACCTGTTTGCAAATCCGTTCATACATTGTCTCAAACAAATAAAGGGCGTGATCACGTCCTTGCATTCTTATGATTGCCCAAATTGAGTATTTCTGCAAGAACCACATCGTAATCACATGACCGGAAAAACATCATTGAAACATGGCCACATCCGGAACATCCAAAATTTGTGTTGGTGTTATTACATTCAAACGTCAAAACCCACTAGAGTGTGTGTCAAAAAAATGCTTTCTCCGAGTCTGTAGTATGTTATCACAATATTGAGGACAAGGCTTTCGAATTACCGATTATTTTGTGGTTTTACCGGTTCGTTACTTACGCCATTTGCAAATTAATCTTCTTCAAAATCCTAAAATTCACTTTTTTTCCTGAAAAAAATTATATGTACCTTTTCTATGCACTTTACTCATTATTTTGATATATAATTTGCCTTTCCTTACTTCTCTTATCTGTTTCTGAGGCATTGGGAAAAATGTCAAAAAATTGACCAAAGTTAGGTTGGACGACCCGTTAAGAGGCATGGCCGATGGAAAAGCGAGAATGCAAAGACGGTTATAATAAGGACTGTGTGGAAAATGAACGTAAAGTGTCTTTAGCCCTGGGTTTATAGCACGTTCTTTGTGTCTCATTGCCGTGCTGCAGAGCGCATTCCATGTTATGCGTGTGTTGTTATCTTCAGATGTTTCTGCCTGGTGGGGTGGGTTATGGAAATGAAGTTTCTGTTGTTTGAGATGCGAATTAGACGGAAGCTAATTTCCATGACCGTGGGCAGAAATATCTGAAGGTTACTGTACTTGAAGATATGCTGCACGGGTTCGTGGGAACGAACTTTCTGAGTGGATCAGTACAATATTTTTAAGGGGGTTCATTATAACATTTATCTGGTTTCTTTGCACCCGCAGGCTGATACCCATTTATTTATATTTCTTGCTGGTTGCATGCAGATGCGGAGTTGATATTTTTGCATGGGAAGAGCATAGTTAACTGCATGAGATATAAGTGATATTCTTACTGCGTTAGCAGAGAGGTGGTCTTTTGGACGACTGTTCACTGATATACTGCATTTCAAAATTACTCGTGTTTTCGTTATTTGTTGATCGTACAAGTCAATCGATGACATTTTGAGATATTTCAAAGTATAAGTTGAGATTACAATTTGTAATCGGCCTGTATACAGTGGTATCAAGGGAATAGTTGCATAAGATTCCTCAGGGTACACATGATAGATTGTGTGAGTCACTTTTTGCATGAGAAGTGATGTTTGCATGTATGAACAGATTCAGTATAATAAAGGTTCGTTGCTGTGATGCAGAGCGCATTCCATGTTATACGTGTGTTGTTATCTTCAGATGTTTCTGCCGGGTGGGTGTGTTATGGAAGCATTTTTTTTCACAAATTTAAAAAAAAAACATAAAATATTATCCCTCATGGGAATGAGCTTGACGAAATCATTCAAATGGGGGCAAAGGGGTGGGGAGGGGTGCTCAAATAAAATGGTCTTGTTGATATTTTTTTTTAAAGTTGAAAAATAATATTTAAAATAGTAAAGCTTGAATGGGTAAGTGGACAACGCAATAATGTGTTCGGTCAAAAAATAATGTTTAGAAATTTTGTTAAAAATACACATTATTAAAGGCTATGCTACATTAAGAGAAGAACCTACGAAAATTAGTTTAGCCTTTAAGATGATTTTATAGGGTTCAGTGCCCGTCCCCTTTCCCCACAACTAGCTCCAAACCATCCCTCAAGTAAACTACTAGGCGCACATCTTCCACGAGACACTAGACAACGCATTAACACTTTACCCAACGAAGACGATATCAACATTTATTATTTTAAATATAATTTTTTTAATTTTTCTACGAGCTCGTTCCAAAGAAGGGTCACGTGATATGGTTTTGTTGAAATGTTTTGAAAAATAGTATTTTTCAAATGATGAATTTGCATATTACACGGGCTGACGTGGCCGATTCGTTGGGTAAAGGGGTAACAGGAACTTGTTCCCATACAATCATACAACTCACACGTGTTCCCATACAATCATACAACTTAAACAACTTTTATATTGAAATAAAGGATAAGATACACGTCGAGTGAGTACCTATTTCTCCATTCTCTTATCTTGTTACACGTGTACTTGCACTGATTATGACGTAATTGTTGTTATGTAGGGTAAGGTATTATATTGGCTCAGCCTGTTTACCAAACCCATTTTTTATAGAGAAATTGAATATTGTTTAAAAAACAAAACCCTGAAATTCGAATCTTGTTTAAATTTCGAAGATCGCTCTTCACCTTTTCCCACGATGTACATACGCATTGTGCTGGCATACATGTCATCGCCTATAAAACATGATATACTCATACATATTTAACATTCAATAATTTCAATTTATTTAATAATTTCAATTATTATGAAAAAATATCTTCAAACAATTCTGGTTGGCCGACTGGGGAGTGTTCTTCTAGCAGGAATTGGTTCCGTGGGTGTTGGTCCTTTGGTAAATGGTCTAGTGCAGTTGGTATTTTGGGAAATGGTCCAGTGGTAATAATTGAAAAAAAATATATTATTATTATTATTATTATTATTATTATTATTATTATTATTATTATTAAAGGCAAACACCTTTCCCAAAAAGGAGAACCAACACCAGATCAACAAAAGTATCACATGTACCGCGAGTAACAGTGAGAACAAATCAGGTTTTAACCCTTTACCCAACGCAGACGATATCAAAATTTATTATTTTAAATATCATCTTTAAAAAAAAAAATCAACAAAACCATATCATGTGACCCCTCATTGGAACGAGCTCGAAGAGCTCGTTCCAAAGAGGGGTCACGTGATATGGTTTTGTTGAAATGTTTTGAAAAATAGTATTTTTCAAATGATGAATTTGCATATTACACGGGCTGACGTGGCCGATTCGTTGGGTAAAGGGGTAACAGGAAGTTGTTCCACCCCAATCTGACAACAAAAACTGTGAGATGGTTGGGTAGGGTTTATTGTTCCTCCCCGCCAGCTCCCTCAAAATCGCCTCAGAGAAAATGACACGGCGCCTATCTTCCGCCGCTCTCTAAGCAGTGCGTTATCCACATATTTCACTTATACCACGCTCTGACAACCAGAATAGAGTTACAGAATGTCCAACATAGATAAGCAATCCCACAATGTTCCTGGCCCGATGTAATGTTTGCGTCCTCTGGTCTAAGGAGGCCCATGACTTTCTCTGAAAATCATTGTACACCACTGCTCTGTTCTGTGTGTTCTGTTCTTGCTCTTAGAAGTCCATCGTTCTGCACCTCTGTGATTAATGACGCCAGGAGTATTTGTGTATACAAGGTGTCTCGGGGTCCAACATGCATGCGCGAAACAAGTTACAGTTGGATGGACAGGTGGGGCGTCTCCTTACATGTCCTGTCTGCGTTAAGCCTTCGTTTGAGGTCATTCTTGGTGCACAATTTCTGTCTTCTCTTATTGTTGTTTTCATGACGAGATACGTATAGGTATTACATTGCAATAAGCGTAGAGGTAGAGATGATACGACAGACGATGGAGGGTTATACTACCCGGTTTATCTCCCATTCATGAGAGCGTTTGACGGGTATTCTTCTAATGGGTTTTCCATTAACCCCTTTACCAGACGCACTCAATATCAAAAGTATTTTAATTAATGTTTTTTCACGATTTTTTAAAAAAAAGTAAACAAAACCATATCATGTGACGACCACCCTCATTGGAACGAGCTCGATGAGCTCGTTCCAACGAGGTTAAAATAATATGGTTTTGTTGTAATTCTTTTATTTTTTTTTTTTTTCAACTGCTCAGTTTGTAAACTACGTTTGCAGACGTGGGTGATTCATTGTATACAGGCTTGAGGGTTAAACGGATCAGTGTTTGCTGTTTCGACACGAATAGTTTGAATGGCCTTGTTTGGTAGATGGTTTCCATTCCACATGTCTGTAAGGAAAACGTTGGCGAGCACTTGGTCAAGGTAGACACTCGAAACAACATTTAAGTTATGACAGGTATCGCGCGGCGCTATTCTTATTGGGGTATGCAAACAGAATTGCGTTCGCGAAGAGGCACCTTTATTATTTTGGAATAAAAATTAGATTGCGCATCATTTAGCGCAGTCTGCTTGGAGTTTGCATTTACATCAGCGAGTAGGTTAATAGTGTAGCATAATTTACCCCTGAGATTATTCCTCCAACATGGAATCCAACATGGTCAGAAGAGTAAGGAGAACCGGTGACGTCACCAAGAGAAGTGGTATATAACCTGTATCAGAAGAGGAAACCCAGTTGTTGTGAATATCTGGTTGCTGTTAATATCATTAGGTGAGTTCAAGTACCCGTCCGATGGAGGAAATAATCCACTTGATGAGCTTTGTGACTATTTGGTGAAAAGTAGTATAGATATACGTTATTAGATTGAGATTATACCCCAAAAAATTCTACATTGGCGCAACGACATTAACGAATTTGTGTGGGCTGAAGCCTGAAAGCTTTCCAAGTTTCAAACTTGCCACTCACGGCCATTGTTTCCTTTGTCCTCTTGACTCTTGAACCCGCCAGATTTAATCACAGTTCACCCAGTCATTTCGATTACCCGTCCAATGTTAATTTCAGTTGGCTTGTTTTCCGATTATTTTGGAATGTTATTTTTTTGCCTTTGTTTTGTATTTTTTTTTTGTCACATTGTTGGGAATTTCCCAAATGAAATATTTTTTCAAATTTTGATTGTCGATATTGACAAAATTATTCTGTGTGTGAAAAAAATGGCTATGGCTGTTACACATGATCAAAATCGGGCAGCAAGCGATCCCGAACAACAAATTTACATTAATACATGTGATTTCATGGGATTTTTTGCCTTACCTGGGGTTGATGTCCCCAGAGCTCGCCAGCTGCTCAGTTAGGACATTTTCAGAGAGCACTCTGTGAGATGTTCCTGGTTTAACGGTGGCAAGGGCCCTTTTGGGTACCATCAATTTCGCCCCACATGCTCCGGGGGATGAAAATCCCCGTTCAAATTGTTCTCGATGCATTGAAGCCGAGGATCAAGTTTATCAGCCTGGTGAAGGAGAAAGTGGCCCTTTGGCTTTTTTCAGGATGGGGGAAAATCCTGGTGCTCCACCTTGGTCTCGACCTGATCGCCTCCCACGTCATAGAGCATCGAGAAATGCAGTGGGGGAGAATAGGGAGTCCTGCGACGATCCCTCATTAACACGTGCTTGGCATATTAGAGGCAGGCCATTTCAGAGTTCTGTCCCAAATAGACCGGGTCCAGTCCCAGATGCTGCTACTTTTGATATTGACCCCCCACCGCCTTATGAATCGGTGGATTCTGATTATGATGCTTTCCAAAATAGTGGGAATTATGGTATAGACAGAGTTCCACCTAATCCAAAACCCAATAGGCGGGATGTGAATCCCAACATGACTAGATGTGAGGGGGGGGGGGGGGATTTGAGGATAGACGCTCAGTTAGGCAGAAAGTAAGGGGGAGGGGAGGCTAATTACAGAGATGACTTTCAAGATAACCGTTGGTTTTCCCAAGGCAGATAATAGATATGCTTATGGCCCAACACCACGGGTGCACCAGCCTTATTGGGAAGGAGATGTTTATCGTCCACAAGGGGACAGGTGGGGAGGGGTGAGAGGTATGCCCATGACCCCCAACCTGTGTACCGTCAATTTGGGGGACAGCGTCCCCAAGAGCGTGAGATGAGATTCCCGGACAACAGGTATCGACAAATGATACCTAACCTTACCAAGAGCTTAGAATATAATGGGACCACCAGCTGGCAAACATTTCGTATAACGTTCATGCAATTTGCAGACATGCAAGCCTGGACTGCGGGAGAATGTAAGGACAACATTTGTTGGTATTTGGATGGTAAAGCAAGCGAGTATTTTGCTACCATAATTCGTGAAGACCCACAAATCTATTTTGTTGAAGTATTGGACAAATTAGAAAATCGTTTCGGAAAGTACGAACTCCCTGAGACTGCACAAATGCAGTTCAATCAAGCCCAGCAGCAACCAGACATGCACCTAGAAGAATGGGCTGATCAGATTTTGACAATGGCCGAAAAATAATTTGGGCATCTTCCCGAAGAACACATGTTTCACCAGGCCGGTATGCGTTTTTGCCATGGTGCCCTAGTTAAAGGAGCAGGGCATTACGCAGCAAATCAGCGTCCGAAAACAGTCGTGGAAGCTATTGATCAAATTAAATGGTTTCGACACACATCTTTGGCTATTTATGGAAATGTAAGGGAACTAGCTCCAGAACCCAGGGGTCCAACTCAGATTACAGTTAAAACTAGAAGTCCTGTTACGAATAGTGCGCTTGTCTAGGCTTAATTGCGCGTTGGAATTGCGCGCAATTGCCATATCGAATGGCGTCCAAAGCACGGCAGGTTCTCCTGGTTACTCATAGCAAACACATGCAATGTTTCTGCCAATGGACCTCCGGGTTACCCGGAGGTCCATTGGCTGAAACATTGCCTGTGCACAGGCCATATGTACAGAATATGATAGTTTTAATTGGGCCATAACGCGCACAGTAACGCACATATCAACGTGCTATTTGTGCGCATTTCATGACAGGACTTCTAGTTTTAACTGTACATCTCTTTCATGGGATAACTCACATCCCCGTGTGCAGTCGGCTCGGGTGTCTACTCCATCAGTACGACCCAATACAACAGGGCCCCAACCTCAGGATACCCAAAGTGTTGTATCTGAATTAGTAACTGAATTTAAGAAATTTTGGGGTGAAGTAATCACTGAATTTAGATCAATTGGGACAGTAATATCAAATTTAAATGACAGTATCGCTACCCTGACCATAAATATTTCCCAATTGATTGAACCAGGTCAGACTCTAGACAAATCAAGGAGTCGATCTCTCTCACCTGGGAGGAGGGGTTGATGGACACGTGGGTCTATGTCCCACTTTTCAAGAGAGTGCCCTTCCAGAAATCCAGGTAATCGATCAGCTTCAGAACCTTCCACACCATCAGGGTCACCAAATGACCCCAATACCCGAATCTCGCCAATGGTCAAATTTACGGATGATTCGGAGGATGATTTAAACGAGAACGAGTCTGAAATGTAGGCCGTTTGCCGACTCCAGATTTAAATATAGGCCATAACCCTGTCATTGCTAGGGATAAATTCCCTGGACACTTCTTCCGGAAAGAGGAAACATTAAATGAGATGCCAGATAGTATAACGATCAACCAAGTGGATACTTCATTGTACTATACAGTACAAGTGATATTAGAAAATGTCAAATTAGATGCTCTTATTGACACAGGGGCTCAGGTAACAGTGTTTCCTGACAAACTTTTAGAGTTTTTTAATGAACACCTTCGCATGTTGAAGGGCATTAAAGTACGAACAGTAGGCAGAGAATCAGCAACTATCTCTGGACAAATAGTAGGGCCCATCAAGATGAAAGTGGGGAAAAATTGGTACATCAGGAATTTTTATGTAGCTCCTGTTTCTACTCCAATTATTTGGGGTCTTGATTTCTTGCATGAACAGTGTACCCAATTAGATCTGGCTAACAATATGATGTATTTGGGAAAAGAAAGAGAGGTAATTCCCATTCAGTTGAGACAATCACAAAAGAGGGGGGGGGGGGGGGGGGGTAAAAGTCAGATTATTGGTGGCTCAGTTGGTAGAGGTGCAGGCTGCAAGCCGAGAGGTCCTCGGTTCGAATCCCACCTGCGGCAACCGCGTTGTGTCCTTGGGCAAGACACTTCACCCCCATTGCCCACGTGGGGGCACGGTGACGCTGTGTACTAAGGCGTACTGCACGTCGATGGTGCACCTGTCTTCAACCAATGCTAACCCTGCTTGTGTGGAGTTGGTATGTTGGGGAGCTGACAGTTGCTCGCCGTTGGTCGGTGGTTCTTTCCGGGTACTCCGGCTTCCTCTACCCGTAAAACTGTCACGGTCATGGTTAGCCATTGTGCAGAAATATGTGACCTTAAACCCCACCAAATAAATAAATAAATAAATAATTCCCCCCCCCCCCCCCCCCCCCCCCCAATTCGGTGAAACAAATCCAATGTGCTCTTAGTGCCTCCATACCAGAGTACATAGCAGAACCGTTTGACCCGAGGGAGGAGGGAATGTTTCAAGTGAATCCAGGAAAGAGCAAGAGGGAGTGGGCATTACAGTTATTGCAGACTCCGAGAGGGTGCCCTCATCCCTCAGATACAAGGAGTTATTAAAGGTGCCAGATACTCAGGCACAAGCAAGTAGAAAAAGAAGAGACAAACGATTCTCTTCGATACTTGAAAGTGGAAGGGAATATGTTCCCTTTCTACCTAAATCGGTAGAATTGCCCCCGCCCTCCCCACCGCCAGACTAAAGGCACCACCCTCTGTGTGTCCCATTCCAAGTTGTGGAGCTAAAGTAAGGCGGATGCGTAAGCACTGCCAAGGGGACCATCTCCCAACTTCCTTACAGATGCCACAGTCAGAGGGGCAATATGTTAGTCTTAGGGATTTTGAACACATTGTAGCTCCCATTGGAATGGGTTATATGGAGTTACAGGAGATGGTTAATCGGGGATATTCCCGATTTCCGTTGGAAGTTACTGCTCATTTTATTGATCAAATGCAGGAAATGGAGGACTTATTTAAGTGGGAGCCAATCACCCAATTCCCTCCCACAGGAAGCTTGGATCACCTAGCTACATCTGCTGGGTTAGTACATTGGAGGGTCCTGATGTTCCTAAAAATTAAAATTGAGGAGACAAGGAGATTACGTCCCTCTGGGCATAGATTTCAAAAGCCCCTAAAGCAGGTGCCCAAGCAGGTACCCAGAATGATGGACCAGTGCCTCCCAGAATATGGTTCTAGGGTGACGTCCACGGTTTCACCCCCTCCAAAACGCCAAACGTTCATCAGGGAGGATTCTCATTCCCTGGAACCCCAAGAGAATTTGGTGGTGACTTCGTATATTCGGTCACGGATGGTGGTGGAGGTGCCTGCTTGCTCAGTTGCCAATTCCTCAGCGGGAGATCCCTCGGATGTTCCTTCGGTGTTTCCTTCCGCCAGGCTTACTTCTTCGGCTACTAATTCCTCGGGAGTTCCCCGCCCCATGTTTGCTTCAGCTGCTCCCACAGTTAGTTCCGGGGGGGGGGGGGGGGTCATTTAGTGTCTCTTCCAGTCACTTCAGCCATGACTCATTCCTCGGAAGTTCTGTCAGCTATTTCTCCTGCCATTTCCTTAGTGGTTAGTCCCATGGTTGGAAGTCATTCAGGTTTTCCTCCTGCCATTCGAACAGCTACAGCTAGTGCTTTGATGGGAGTCCCTCCAGGCTTTTCTCCCGCCAGATCTTCTCGGGGATCAAGTTCCATGAACTTGGTGGACACTCATTTTCATTTGGATCGGGTTGCCAAAGGTTTCGAAAACCCAATTTGTAAGCTAGGGAAGTTCTCTCCCTTAATGGTGGTCGGATCACAACTTGTCCTTTGCCTGTCCTGGGGGAGTGGTGATCTATTGTGATCCGACTACCTAATCAAAGCCAGAGGAACTTCTTGGGAAGTCTGATATGAAGGCAGTGATTGGCCTTCGTCCCCGCCATGTCAGAAATTCACCCATGGTAGAGTTGGAAAGTCATTTGCTTCCCATAATGGGCTTGGTCCCATATGCTGCAGGTTTGGGTGAAGTGGGGCTTGACAGGGCAGAGCCAGTTGATACTTGGAATCAGCGAGATTTGGTATTTGCAGGGTTGTTGAAGTTGGCATCCTTGGCAAAGCCAGTCGTGTTACACTTGAGGGGTCCCTCGGGAGATTACTTGGGGAGGGAAGTAAATTCCCCCGCATTCCTGATGTTAATGGATAGTGTAGGTAAACAGCAAAAAACCCACCTACACCGTTTCACCTCCAGTAGGGATGTGGTAGAGAGATGGACAAACCACTTCCCTAATGCATATTTCAGCATAGGCCCCAAATGCTTGCTCTTTAAACCAGAGTAGTGGGAGGGCGTAAAAGCCATCCCGCTAAATCGGCTGGTACTGGAGTCTGATTCTCCTTATTTTCAGGAAGAGTTGAACCTGGATGTAGGGGGCACTCCTCTCTATTTGGGGGAAGTGGCACTAAAAGTTGCTACCGAGTTGCAAATGTCCTTGGGGTGCTGGTGGCCTCGGTCACTCAAAATTCCCCATAGAGATGAGGGTTGCAAAGGAAATTACATACAAATACAAATAATTTCGAAATGATCTTGGAAATGATAGCAGGAAATGAATTTTGGGCAATGCAAAGGCATGCCCCCGAAAATTTATTATGCTAAGAAGAATTGATAATTATATTTCCAGAGGTTTTCCGAATTTAAAATAACAGGGTTCCAGACAGATTTTTCTGATATCACATTGAATTTTGTATGAGGACTTGAGATAGCTTGGGACCTGTTAATGCGTACTTTTAACATGAAACGGTACCTCTATTGGCATATGTGTTTCGGTTAGGCTGTGAATTATTTTTCCAACTAAAATACACTGGTGTTTGTAGGAATTTCAATAGGATAAAATTATTTAGAATCCTGAGATACTGTCTGGAATTCTGCTTACTCATTACTGGGCACATGCTTTTTAATCATTGGTTTGCCCAGATGCAAATAAACTTATTTGTGACCTCCTACATGTACAAACCTCGGGATTTATCCCCACTGCTATTAAAATAATGATGCTGAATTAAGAAAAGTGTTGAATTTGGGACGACTCCCCTGGTATATATATAAAAAAACAACAAAAAAAAACATGGATAGATGATGAAATGCAAGACCAGGAACTGGATTTTGGATGACAAAGTTGATAAGTTGAAATGGTTTTGTTTCTGATGCTATGTGTGATATATTTCAATTTTGTTGAATTTTTTAATTTTGTAAATTAATTTTGTTGATTTCCGGGTGCAGTTCAAATATGGAAGGGGAGGGGTGTTGGCTTAAATGCTCTAGAGGGAGAGCATTGATACGAAAAAGTTAGAATATTTTGTACAAGTGTTTTATGGGTTTCTATCTTCGACCCTTGTTTGGTGAAAAGTTAGGGTATCCATCTCTTGGGATTCCCCTGCATCCCTTTTTTTCTGAAAATTCCATTGCTGGTCCTTTTTTGATTAAGTTAAATGCAAGGAGTTTGTCTCCCTACAAGCCTTTGACCTTTAGGGGTAGGGACTTTATTATGATCCCTTGGGTTATTTGGAGGGGGTTTTACTTAGAAAACTGGAGGGAATGTAGCATAATTTGCCCCTGAGATTACTTCTCCAATATGGAATCGGCAATTGGAATGGTAAACTGGTCAGAAGAGTAAGGAGTACCGCTAACGTCACCAAGAGAAGTGGTATATAACCTGAATCAGAAGAGGAAACCCAGTTGTTGTGAATATCTGGCTGCTGTTAATATCATTAGGTGAGTTCAAGTACACGTCCGATGGAGAAAATAACCCACTTGATGAGCTTTGTGACTAGTTGGTGAAAAGTAGTATAGATATGTGTTATTAGATTGAGATGACACCCCAAAAATTACTACAATTGCATCCTGTTAGTGTGGGTGTAACTTGCCGTATTTAGTGGCGCATCGAAGGAGTTTCAGAGGGGTGCAAAACGACTTAACCCTTTCCGACTATGGTTATCGTGACGTTTTAACGTCATGAAGAATCCGGTTTTGGCGACGTTAAATCGTGAACCCTTTGAACCCTGGTGGTATCTCCCATATTAGTTCAATGATAGCAGCCGGAAGAGTTCATATTCATTATTTGGGGGTAGACCAATTAATATTTGCAACCCGCTGCCTTTTGGCTGCACGTTGAAAATATTGATTGGTCTGCCACACACATGCACTTAGCATCCATCCTATTTAATGAAATTATGAAGTATCATGTTCCTGGACGAAAAAGCGGTCGCTCGGGTTTAAAGTCTGAGTACGTAAAATTACAAACCGTAGTCGCAACGCACGGCAATTTTCATACGTAATATTACGTACCGTAGTCGCAAAGGGTTCAATCTGAAAGTCACACACACTAGTGAGTGCTGGGTCAAAGTTTCATTAGACGGAAACGATGGCTGCTGTCGAAGCGTTCTCCATGCGGGAAAGGTATTGGGAGTTACTGGGTAAATCAAAGTCGGTTCGTTCACCACAGGTAACTCTGCATCAGATGTTTAATCACCTCGAAGATTAAAATGACAGTTCAACTCACCATGACTCCGAGTGCCAAATGATTAGGAGTATAGACGAATTTGCTGAATTCGAGTGCATTTTAACGATCAAGTAAGGGAGCAAGAAATAATTACAAAAATATTTACGCTGGTAATGTTGTAAAGAATGGGTAGGTACAATAACACCGTAGAAAATGTGACACGTCACATGTTTAGTAAATAAATCGCGATGTTTATGAATTATACGCATCGTGTTTATCTACCTGAGATGAATGTGTTTAAGTGGAATGTGTTCAACACGATTTTTTTACTGAATCTACAACCGATTTAATTGTTGTTTCACAACTTATACAATACTTCTGCAGTAGTTAGTTATTAATTAAATAATTATATTTTGTGCGACGGAAATCTACCAAAAATGAATTTAATTTTCTCAACATCGCTGGGCGAGCTGGAGATGACCTGGGTTCGCCTAAATCTACTACTCCAACCAAACGGTGCTTGCAAGTAACAATTTCAGTCAGAGGCGTAGATGCTTGATTTCTAGGCCTATGTGGTGTGGGGTGGGGAAGGTAGCGGAGGGACCGGCGCAATACATAATTGTCCGAAAATTATCGACAATTTCTCGAACTGTGCCGAAGTTTGATCCGAATTTTGACAGACTATCGGTTTCCATTGGGGGGGGGGGGGGGGTGCCCCCACCCTTCTCTGTACCGTACATATATTTCCGGTCAAAGAAGCCATGGTGAGAAAAACTTCATATCGCGTTATATTGAGGGCACTTTCGCCACAAATTTCTTGGGTGAATGGGGTTCCGCGACAACACGGACGCACCGAGTGTTATGCTATGCTCCAATACAGGAGTCTTTCATTGTCCCCCGGTCCCGTTCCGTAGAAGATGGACGCATGTCGGCTCCATTCGAACTCCCAAAGCTTACGTTCCCCTACCTAATTTTTTGTTGCCCCATGTAGGGGCGTAGCTAGGGTTTCCTATTGAGGTGGGGTTCATTTTTTAGGGGTGCCAAATCAATATATGCTATAGGCATATCCATAGGCCTGAGGTGGGTGTAGGTAGGTATGGCCCTCCCATTGGTGGGGTTTCGGGTGTGCTCCCCGAAAAAGAAATGAAAATTCAATACCCTCCTGAGAGTGAATTTGGGACCCTCTGGTGCTTCAATTTTCCCTTTTGAGGGGCCACGGTCATTTTTAGCGGGGGAATGCCCTCCCCCCCCCCGGATACACCACTGACCCCACGCCCGTGAAAACAATTCATAAAACATCAAATTGTTACCGTAATGTTTAAAAAGTACTAGTATCTTAAAATGAAAATACACGCAGAGCTTCGAATATAGAATTGTATTTTGTTGGGATTAAGGATTGCAAAGACCTCCTTTGGATCAAGTAAACAACTGGGTGTCATTTGTATGAAAAGATACCAGGTCTGTAAAGTTAAATATGATGTTTAACTGTACGAGGTGCTGTTTAATCAATCGTAGTGTTTAAGTACAAGGCGCTAAAACGAAGAGCGCGAAAACAAGGTCGTCTCATATTCGTTCAGAGGTGAAGGACCTGCGAAAGCATTTCATTTTGAAAATATTTCATATTATGTCAAACACTATTTATTTATTTCATTATTTAAAACTGTCACGTAAAACTGGTAAAATATACTATTTTCACATGTGAATCTGCATATACTCAGTTTTTATTTGAAGCAAATTACGCCTTCGGTGCAGTTGTAGCACCCGATCCCTATAAAGTTACTCGCCTGTGGCGTAAAACTGTTAGCGTTTGTTAGACGCTTCGAAGCGTTGCAGATTATTAATATATAGCCTGGATTATAATCTCACACGCCAGAAGCGTTAACTCGGTTATGATATTTCAACAAGATGGGAAAGCGTCAAGTTTGGCGAACATAGTCGAGTTAATGTTTCCGTCACAATTCGGGAGCTCAAAACAAAAGTTTTCGAGGAAGCCATTTTCAAATCAGTCGAGCGAAGGTCATCAAATTATCTATATTGTCTACATAATAACAGGAGTTAGTAAAGCAGGAAACTGTCTGTAAGTTTTTATTTCAATGAAAGTAATATGTCGAAAACACAAATTATTCGACAATAGACGAATTAGCCGTTTGATAATATCAAGACCATGGGAACCTGAAAATTAAATTTTATGATTCAATTTCAATGACGTTGAATGGTCACATATAATTACTAGTAGCAGTAGTAGTAGTTTGAATCATTGGCAGGCTTGTCGCAAACAAAGAAAAAATGTTCATATTTTTTTTTGTTCTGTTTGTTTTTGTTTATGTATGCGAGTATATGCGACTTTGCCCGTGGTGGAAACTTATTATTCATAAACAATAATAACATCGACGGCAATGGGACCTTATTTGAACACAAAAACCACACTGCAGCATATATTTTTTTCCCGTTCATTTTTTAATGAGATGATATACTAAGTGGATACAGGACTGTTTTCTTCCAAATAAGCTTGGTGAGCTTAAGAGACAGGAACATGTTAACACTATTGGCTGTATTCCAATGCAAACTATTTATAGTGTGCTGTAAGCTAAAGCAATATTTTCATGACTTATGATGAGTGACATTTTTTGATAAGTGTTTGATATTATGAGTAATGTTACAGCTGAAGCAGAATTGGTTTGTGTGTGTGTTGAAATGGAGGAGAAAATGTTAGTTTGGGGTATGGGGTACCTAGTTTTCATGCAACAGTGCCTCATTTAGAGGACAGTATTCATAATATGCTGGTCAAATAAACAGATGCTCCCAGTGAAATGGATTTTGTATCATTTGATTATATGATATTTCCAGTCAATCTGAGTTCCACCTATATGAAATGACAGTATATTAAATATGCCAAATGCTGTTATTTGTAGAAAAATGTCTATTTTAACCCCCTCTGGCAAGAGCTTGAATCAAGCCTATTGCTACTAAGTTTGAAACACAAATCAACTTTGTCATTGATTTCCACTTGCCAACTAACCTCCACCTCACGTAATTGTATTAGAGTTAGTTCAAGTCACCTGCTGTCCACGTCCAGACTTTAACTCTTCCTGGTCAAATACATTTGCTGGAGGTGTGGATTTCAACATTCTTGGGTACAAAAAAAATGAAGAAACAGGAATAGAACAGGGCTTTTTTCTGTATTTCGGCATGTGAGATGGTGAAATTAATGTGAAATATCCTGTGATTTGAATGAAATTGAGTGTTGGTGAGATGTACATTAGTTTGTACTCCATGGGAGCAGTTTGTTTTGCTGTGTTACTAAACTAAAATTCTCCATTTGGAAATGAGGTTAGAAGTGGATAAATACGATGATGCAATACCATACAGTGGGCCAATTAATCCTCCGGGTACCTCTTTCTTTTTAGTTTTGAGACCCTGATTCAGATTGAGGTTCACAGAGGGTAAATTTAGTGATGCTAGCCTGCTGTACAGGGTAGCATCAATAAATTCACCCTCCAGGGACCTCCTTTTGCAGATGCCAGTCTGCTTATTTTCTGGATTGATCGCATTTTGTTTTTTATCAAATCAACTTGCCCAGTCCCAAAGAGAGTGGGTGGAGAAAACCTTCCAAAAATATTTTAAAATCTTCTCATGAGTCACTGGGTGCAGTGACTTGATATTTGGTATGAAGCTTCCTTTTTATACGTGCGTCATTTTTTGACGGACGTATTATGTTATGGCATTGTCCGTCCGTCCGTCCGTCGGTCCGTCCGTCTGTCCGTACACAATTTTGTTGTGTCACATACTTCACCAAAGATTTACATGCTATATTGTTCAAACTTTACAAACATGTTGATCAGTAATTGCCATTGTCCTTGTAAGAAGAGCAGGTAAATCTGTTTTGTATGCCCCATTTTAGTACTTGAAACATCACAGTATTGTGTCGCATACGACTTCAACATTTTACATGCTATATTGTTCAAACTTTGCACACATGGTGATCACCAATTGCCGTTGTGCACGTGACAAGAGCAGGTAACTCCATTTTGTATTTCCAGAGTTATGCCCCTTTTAGTACTTAAACCATTACAGTATTGTGTCTCCTTCTTCTTCAACATTTTACATGCTATATTGTTCAAATTTTGCATACATATTGATCACCAATTGCGTTGTGCATGTGACAAGAGCAGATAACTTTTTTTGTATTTCCAGAGTTATGTCCCCTTTTAGTACTTCAACAGCATCTATTCTTGAAAAAGCTACAACATGTCCAAAATTGTGCTGCACGGGTCATAAGAAGAACTCAAAAGTACTGTCATATAACACCAGTACTCTCTGAGTTACACTGGCTACCCGTTAAGCAAAGAATTCGATTTAAAATTGTCCTTTTGGTGTTTAAGTGTATCTCGGGATCTACACCATACCACCTGTCCGATTTGCTTACCATCCACAAACCACCGAGGTCTCTTTGGTCATCAGGTCAACTCAATCTGGTTCAGCCCTATCTAAATTTACTAGAGCTGGTGATAGGGCCTTTGCGGTTGCTGGCCCTAGGCTTTGGAATTATCTTCCAATCGACATAAAATTTAATAAATCACTTGAATCATTCAAGTCTGACACTAAAACCTACATTTTTCGAGAGGCATTTCCTTCAGTGCTCTTTTAATTATGGTCATAAACAAACATTACCAAGTGCGTAGGTGTGACTGAGTCAGTATCACACTCACATACTTGATTTGGTAAAGTTGTAGTTTGTTTTGTTTTTTGTTTTTTTTTTGTTATTTTTTTTTATTATTTTGTTTTAATTCAATACCCTTTTTATTTTAGGTTCTGTCGCTTATCGCCACGATATAGCATTGGTTGCTGATGTAGCGTTGGGCACTAATAAATGAAAATAGTGATCCATATATCAATGAATCTGTGAGAGAATGTATGTGTATGTGTGTATATGTATGTTTGCAATTATTGTACAGCCACTGAGCACCGTGCCTCAAAACATAAGTTAGGAGAAAACTGGACTGTGGTAATTTATAATTCAAATTCTACATTTTTCTATGTTTTGTTCTTTTTTCTTCTCTTGTTTTCTCCTTTATTTTAGAATTGTATTTTATGTTTATAGTACTGTGATCTATCGCTATTAGAATGTTATATTTATGTACTGGGAGAGGAGAGTTGCTAAGTGTTATGTTTATGTACTTGGAGAGGAGAGTTGCTAAGTGTTATATTTATGTACTGGGAGAGGAGAGTTGCTAAGTGTTATGTTTATGTACTGGGAGAGGAGAGTTGCTAAGTGTTATGTTTGTGTACTGGGAGAGGAGAATTGCTAAGTGTTATGTTTATGTACTGGGAGAGGAGAGTTGCTAAGTGTTATGTTTATGTACTGGGAGAGGAGGGTTGCTAAGTGTTATGTTTATGTACTAGGAGAGGCGAGTTGCTAAGTGTTATGTACTGGGAGAGGAGGGTTGCTAAGTGTTATGTTTATGTACTGGGAGAGGAGGGTTGCTAAGTGTTATGTTTATGTACTGGGAGAGGAGAGTTGCTAAGTGTTATGTTTATGTACTGGGAGAGGAGGGTTGCTAAGTGTTATTTTTATGTACTGGGAGAGGAGGGTTGCTAAGTATTATGTTTATGTATTGGGAGAGGAGGGTTGGTTTAAAGACCATGACAAGGATAAATTGACAAGGATTATGTGATAAAAATTAGTTCCAATTACTAATTTTTCTATAGGGTTAATCACTCTCAGTGATGAAACAATGCGCAATAATCTAACTTCAGTGATAGGGAAAGGAGAAACCGAATGATAACATAGTGACAATCCATTAGTGCTAAACTTATGCTCTCCATAATTAAAAATAGCATCAATTAGTATAGAATGAAAAAGAATATCACGCTAAAATTGGCAAGTGGGAAAACATTCATGAAAATATCATTCCTGTCATTTAGTTGTGTGGACACAAACTATTTCGCCACAGGAAGACTCGACACGCATTGTGATTATAGCACAACAAAATAATAGATAACCCATTCATACCTGCCACAAAAGCGGCAACAACAAGTTTCTGCCTTGGATTTGTTCTCCTGTGTTCCAAATAAAAGTACAGGTGGGAATAAAAGTACGGGGTGGAACATTTATAAAAAATAAATAAAAGTACAGACCCAAACAAAAAGGGGGGGGGGCACTCCCCAGGACATACCTCCCTGGTGCATTCCGCCAAACAATGACAAGAGAAGAAATTAACCATTATACCGTGAAAGCTATTCCCATAAACAATCTTAATTCCAAATTTCATTGAGACCAACGAATCCCAAACCAGAGATATGAGGCGAACAGACAAAAAATGGCTATTTTACGAGACAAACAGAAAAAAATATTGTCTTTGTTTTACAGCAAGGTAATTGTGAATGTCAGAAACATCTGTTACTGAACTTCCGTGATGATCGGGCCATCCACATAAGCGATGTAGAACAAAGACATTATATCACCTGTGAGGAGGTGATTTGCATGTATTTTCTTTGTTTTACTGCAGGGACATGACTCACTTAAACGCCTTTCCCATAAAGAATATTCATTCCAAATTTCAGTGAAATCTGATAACCCAAACCTTCAGATCTTCAAATTAGTAAATCTTCACTGCATTGTGTGATAGTCTTTTGTATACCACAGTGCATTCATTGTTGTAATCATGATGCATAAAGGCCTATTACTATTAGTTTCCTTTAATAAAACTGACTGCAATACTGGAAAATAAGTTGGCTTTTAGATAAAATTAACTAGCATTACTCCTCCACCCCCTCAATGGATTTCCACCCAGTACTATTATTTGTGTCTGTACTTTTATTTAATTTTGATAAATGTTCCACCCCGTACTTTTATTCCAACCTGTACTTTCATTTGGAACACAATAGCAACACCTTAAGTTACAAGGATGTAACTCGTAAGCCCTAACCCTATCCTGGGATCGTCGACCGGTGTACAGAGATATGAGGAAAAAAACACCTTCACTGAGTTCACTACTCAAACCGGCTGTTCAGCATTACCCAGTTAGTTTAGAATGACTAAGAAGGTGGGCTGAAACAAAATCCCAATCAGCACTTTTATCCGGCAACCAAGAGTATTGGCCAACCCTTATTTATTTTTCGGTAATTCGATACTGGTACATGTATCACATTCCACTGTCACTGATCGAGTCCACAGTCACTTTTGTAAGTTAGAAGTCGAAAAGTTCCTGTGCGTGCTTCAGATACATACTCTCAGATATTTCTTTCGCCCCGAGTAACACACAAAAAGAGTTTGCGTTTGGATATTTTGATGTTAAAAAACGTACGCGCTTCACTTCGTGGTCGCAGAATGAACGTGCATCAGATTAGATTGCAGACGTCGCTGATTAGTTTAAATATTTTGACAAAACAAAATGATTTTCATTGGTCAACATTGTTTATTCATTGATTTGGCAGACCTTAACTGATTTTACGCTTCTGGCGTGTGAGATTACAACCCAGGTTATAGATTAATAATCTGCAACGCTTCGATGCGTCTTACAAACGCCAACAGTTTTACGCAACAAGCGTGTAACATTATAGGGATCGGGTGTTGTATATAGCAAAGCTTAATTTCGTTGCTCGAAAACTTTTGTTTTCGGCCGTTTTTTGTTTCGTTTATCATAACAATAATACAGACATATACGAAAGACATCTATGGTATTATATACTGGAAGCTAGAATTGTGCTGTAACTGAGATAATTCACACACATCAACATAACGTGGCACATTCTGTAAAACAGAACAAATTTGTGGTATGTCATGGAAATGTAGTGGATACGAGAAGAAATTTTCGGTTCTCCTAAATGCCACAACCTCACAGAACTCCACATACCCCCCTCCCCCCCCCCCCCCCCACACACCGGCCCCCACCCTTAAATTACATTTGCGTTGTAGTTTTAGAGAAAATACTTCATTTCCAGTATGTAACCAGAAATCGCATGCAGGGTTGAAAAGCATCTGAACATACAAGATGCCTTCGTCCGAGCAGTTCTAAGGGTGTGGAGGTCTGGTGTTTAGTATTTTCTCCTAAATACCAGATATCCCCAGAACCTCCTCTAAATAACATTTTCACACTCTTTTCAGAGAAAATATTCCATTTCCCGATAGTTTTATAGGATTCAGCAGAAAACTAAAATTTGGTTTCTTCTAAAATTCGCTCTGATTTCAGCTCCACAGCGGAATTTAAGATTTAGTCAAGGGAGTTAACTCAAAATTCATAATATGACGTCATCGGAATGTGTCAATGATGTTCATTTTGTTACAAATCTTTAAATCCTGTCTTGCCGGCGGTGGGATTTAATTTCGTGATATATACCTGTGGTATATATAGAACTTTTGTGCGCTCTTTCCCATAAGCAAATCAGGAAAAGAAATTTGACACAGACATTTGGCAAGCCTCGTGTCTGGCCCAAATGTCTTGCCCTCGGATGAGATGTCTACATCTCACACTCACTCCCATCCGGGATAATAATAATCTCAGGAGCTAATAATCCTTCACTGAAGTTGAACTCCCTCATTAGACATTTTTATTGCCTTGCAATGTCTTCCAAAATGCGGAGACTCGAAAACCTTTACGTTTTTTGATGGATGCACATAACTGAAATCTGAAGAGCTTAATTAACTAAAGACAATCTCTATCCTGTGGCTTTGCATATGCTTCCAGGCAAGTATTGGCTTCCTCTATAGGCAGCCAAGACTAGTCTAGAAGAAACTGACAAGGTTCTTAGAATGTAACTTGCAGATTTTCCCGGAGACAGCATATTGGGGCAACTGTTCTGTTGCAATAAAAAGTGATCCAAGTTGGAATTAGGCCCTTGAGAGTTAAAATTAAATTAATTAATTTGTATAATTATCCACTTTTTTGTATATTGTGTATGTAAAAAGGCCGCGGAAAGCCTCTGAATCCATACTCATTATATGCAAGAAAAGAATTAAAATTATAAATAAACTCCCTCACTGCTTTAACAAAAAAAAATACCTGAGAATCAACAAATTTATTTTGGGTGGCGAAATGTTTTAATTAAAAAAATCTCGACCCAGTGATGCAAGTGTTGGGCAACCAGATCGCGATCAGAAGAAGAAACTCGCCCATTTTGCGATCTCAGTACAACAAGTCTGCTTCTTAAAGATCTAACTGATCCGCCGTATAAACAAGAAACTAGAGAACTGTTGGTTCTGGAATACCAACGAAAAACAAATAAAACATTTTTTATCCACATCGTTGCGAGCGCGGTGGTCCAATGGTTACGGCTTGGACTTCAAACCGAAAAGTCCACGGTTCGATTCCCACCTGGGGATACTGGCGTTGTGTACCGATGTATACTGCCCGTCGAGGGTCCACTTGTCGTCAACCAATTCTAACCATGTTTGTGCGTTGGGGAGTGGAGCAGTTGCTCGCAGTTGTTCGGTGCTTTTTTCCGGGTACCCCAACTTTCTCTAGTCCTAAAACTGTCCAACACGAGGTGACTCTGACTGTAGAAAGTGTCGTTAAACCCCATTAAATATATACATAAATAAATCCACATGTTTTGAATATCAGGACATGACGCATCCTTCCAGTAACGGGGGAACCATTAGATTGTATTCTAGCTTTCTGTTTGGACAAACAAACATTGAGACATAATAATTTTCAAATATTAGAAGATTCGTGAGGAAGCACCTGCACGAATTTAATTGACTATCGTCTGCATCATGCATTTAACACCGCAGGTGTTGTAAGGGCGTGGTCCTGGTAAATGAAGTGGGGACAATTTACTTTTTTGTTGAAAATGGCAGCAAAAAAAAAAAACTATCTGTCCAAAACAAGTTATCCCCCCCCCCCCCCCATAATACATGTGGGCGGGTGTACGAATAGCTCATATTGTTCTGCATCCCTCTTTCGGATCAGGCATACATCTTTAAAACACGTGAATATTTGCTGGCTATTGACCACTTCACTGCCGTGTGCTTATAGAGAAAGAGACAACATCACAGTGAGAGAAATTCGGAAGGTCATGAACAGCCAGCCACGCCGATTAACCCTTTACCCAACGTAATGGTCAAAACCGGCCAGCGCTATTCTCAAAAATCTCAAGTTAATTTTCATTATTTTTTCATTTTTTGTCTCAAAAACATAGGTTGTGACCCCTCGTTGGAACGAGCTCGTCGAGCTCGTTCCAACGAGGGGTCATAACCTATGTTTTTGAGACAAAAAATGAAAAAAAGTTAGTTATTCAAGAATTGTGTTTGCAAGTGTCTTCTGCTTTTCATGTTAGGTAAAGGGTTAAGGTGTGTTAGATATTCTCGAGGTTGTTCCACCAGGTACTGAACAACGTGACGTTTTTAAACGTTGTGATGACGTCCGCGGTGCCTAATATTCATTCAATAAAAAGAAAGCTCAAGAAACCCTTGCTTCACTAATAAGGCATATTGCCCCTACTACAAATAGCAGTTTTTTTCGGAAGAATTTACCCATTTACTGTATACCCACTGGTATTATAGGGAGGGGGGGGACTTAACTTTTTTGGACAGTATATTTTATCCCCACTCCTTTTCACCTCGTGTTGTGTTAACTCTTTGAACTCGTAAGATCATTTTTTTTTCGGTCCAAGGCATAATGTCGTCCCATTTATATCTTATTATAAGAGGTCTATACACGGGACATTGATGATGAAATAATAACTGCAGCCTTCTGTTATTATTTTATTCTCTCTGTATATTGATAGTGGACTGACCCATCTCACTGTAAGTGTACATAAATGCGATACCATTCCAGGAAACGTCGGTTCAAAGGGTTAAAAGTGAATATTCTCCTTAGGTGAAAGTCCGTGGTCTTTCCCGGGAAAAGAAAAACTTATCATTCCAATCCAACTTTTTTGGACAGTATATTTTATCCCCACTCCTTTTCACCTCGTGTTGTGTTAACTCTTTGAACTCGTAAGATCATTTTTTTTTCGGTCCAAGGCATAATGTCGTCCCATTTATATCTTATTATAAGAGGTCTATACACGGGACATTGATGATGAAATAATAACTGCAGCCTTCTGTTATTATTTTATCCTCTCTGTATATTGATAGTGGACTGACCCATCTCACTGTAAGTGAACATAAATGCGATACCATTTCAGGAAACGAGGGTTCAAAGGGTTAAAAGTGAATATTCTCTTTAGGTGAAGGTCCGTGGTCTTTCCCGGGAAAAGAAAAACTTATCATTCCAATCGAAGCACACTAGGTGCCTTTTGAAGGTTTAAATACCCAAAACGTGGAGTGCGGGCATAACCGAAGAAAAAAAATACTCAAATATATCAGAATGACGGTACACGGATCAATTGGGTGATTTTATGCTCGGATATATATGAGATTGACACCTTTCGGCAAAAGTGGGTGTGGCGTCCCCAATTCCCCAGTAACTACGTCGCGGCAACTGTGTGCATTCACTGGTCTGAAAATTCGTATTGTTTCTAGAGAACACACCAATGGGTATGAACCCGGAGCTACGGCACCTGTCGCCTAGCCCTGAAGTTTTCTCTCACCATGCTGAGCTTACACACAGCCCGTAAAAAAATGGGAATTAACTCAGTCTGTATTTTCCTTCGTATTCAAAAACCGTCCCCAGAACGGTATCCGAGAATTGTCAACTCCAGTGCGATGTTTGTTGTAATTGTCGACGACAGCAAGCGTTTACATACCTTGGATCAAATATCTTTTAATAGTCAGTGCAGCTAGAACAGGTGATTGTTATTCTGGTCTGTAGTTCATATTTTAACACAAGAACTCAGTTAAATGATCAATAAGCCTCGAATTTGCGGAAAAAAAAACAAGTTGACCATTTCACAAAACAAAACTTTTCGTTATGCAAAAGTACCCTTACGTTCAACATACCATTCGTAAGAAAGCGTTCGTGTCGATTAAAAAAATAACTTGAAAGTGAGAATTTTTTTTTTCTTTTTTTTTTTTTTTTTTTGGGGGGGGGGGGTGGTGGTTGGGGGGGATGGGGGAGGGTTTAAAAAAAATATTAGGTAACATTTTTAATCCTGACTTAGTAGATCACTCACGGAAAATTTTGAGCGAAGTCATTTTCCATATTCGTCAAAATGAGGTTTATTAGAATAATATATTTCGGATAGCCATTGTCCATACACGTGCTCTGGGTTTTACTCTAAGTGTAACTTTTTTTTTAAATAATGTAATGGTTTTGATCTAAAAATATCTAGTTATTGCTAAAATGCTGCACAACTGTTGCTCGTAGTGGTCATTCATTCGGATAGCAGCGAAGGTAAAACTAGAAACCACGTTTATTCGGAAATTATGTCACAGTGTTGTCTTTACTTCCAGCATCTTTCGGGCAAGTTTGTTTCTATATTCGCAATGTCGTGTCTTCTAAAATATTGTCTGCATTAATTTTTTTATTTACAAATTTGAGGTATTTCCCGTTGCATCTTATATCTCTCTATTTACAAGCGGTGTTTTAATTTTGCATGCTCTCTCAGACACAAGCAAAATCGGCGAGTCTATATTATCTCAAAATAGCGGCTTATCGTCCCATTAATGGAGATCCTTTGGGATGTTGAAAAGCAAACAATTCACGAAATGTCCCAGAATGAACCCTTCACTTACAGTTAAAACTAGAAGTCCTGTCACGAATTGTGCGCTTCTCTAGGCTTAATTGCGCGTTGGAATTGCGCGCAATTGCCATATTGAATGGCATCCAAAGCACAGCAGGTTCTCCTGGTCACTCATAGCAAACACATGCAATGTTTCTGCCAATGGACCTCCGGGTTACCCGGAGGTCCATTGGCTGAAACATTGCTTGTGCACAGGCTATATGTACAGAATTTGATAGCCTTACTTGGGCCATAACGCGCACATTAACGCGCATATCAACGTGCTATTTCTGCGCATTTCATAACAGGACTTCTAGTTTTAACTGTAAGGAAATGGACGCACACGTGTAATTATCAAATTTAGCAGTTGGAAAAATCTATTTTTCAAACAAATTCAACAAAACCATGTCATGTGACCCCTCATTAGAACGTTCGAGCTCGTTCAAATGAGGGTCACGTGATATGGTTTTGCTTCATTCTTTTTTAAATGGAAAAATAGTACATTTTGATACCCTAAGTCTAAGGTAAAGGGCTAGACAAGGAACACGAAATGTAAATTATGTACAATTGGCGGACCTTTTTAAAAAAGAAAATATATAGCAGTTTGTTTGGTATTTAAATTTTAATTAATTATCCAATTGTTGGACTAAATGAGACAAAGTCATTCTGTTATACAATACCCAAATTTGCAACAGTGGACTAATTAAAGCTGTAATCTCTATGCATTATGTTGCCAATAAAAGAAGAGGAGGGGTTTGCGTGTCCGGGCATCCGGGCATCTGCATCACCTGAACAAATTAGTACAAAGTTTGCATTTCCGAAAATAATAATAAATAATAATAAAAATATTGAAAAAATGTAATAAAACTGAAGTACAGTTAGGGTACCCTTTGCAGATGATTTCAAATAGTCGGCGGAATCTTGCTCAGTCGACAGAAAAACGGTCCACTTGGTACAATTTTATAGACCCCAAATTAGGTCAGATATTATTAATGGCACCGAGAAAAACATATATCCAGACAAACGATAAGTGACAATCAAAGGTTGCCTCTTTGTGTCGGTAATTCTGACACGCAATGAGTCACCGGTTGTCACTTAGAGTGTGTCAGAATTTCTAAGTATTCAGCATTTCCTTGTCCGTGTGTCACACGTGTCTTACACACCAGAATTACAAATGGCACTAAATAAATTATCCCCAAAATATACATACCAACGGATGGAGTGATACACAAAAGAAGAAACCCGAATGTGTGGACCAGCATCATCAATATGATATCCATGTCTTAGAGACCTCACGCCTGGGAGGTTATGTCACACAGATCGCGAAGACAGTGTATTTGAATTGAACTTCACAGACAGAATCGATCGTAATAAAACTGTCATCACCACACACGTGCAGAGTGGATGTGCGAAACCAAATCAGAATGGCCGGGAAACTCAGTTAAAAGATCATGAGGTGGACATTGGAATCTGGAGGTATAGCACACCTCCTTTGAAAATAACAAAATTAAGACCCAAAATGGAAGTATAGCTGATGACGTTTCCGAATTTAGTTTTTCTGCATTAAAATTACAGTGTATATCCGATTTTATGTCAAAAGGGCTGTTCGTAGTTTTAATTTGAGAATGGCACGTTGACCTACCAATTATGTCAGCTACAAATTGCCGAAATCGGCAGATGAGACGTGGACATATATCAATTCAACGGATAAATCAGGTCCAGCTTTGGCGTTTTCTGAGCGTTATCGTTGCTATTTTGTATGGGATGTGGGTGAACAAAACAACTATTTCTCGAGTAACTTCTGTGACCTGATTATCTTATAGTGCTGACAAAATGAGTTCCACACCCTTAAAGCTGTCAGAACGCAAAGCATTCTTCGAGATAGTCGACACATTCGGACGAGTAATTCGCGTCAATACGTCAAGGTGTGCCCGTTTTCTCAAAGAATGATTTGTTGATTGAGCAGGATCTGGTGAAGACATGTTGTTGTTATGGTTTTCTTATATCAAAAGTATAGTTTTCTATGTACACTGGGGATGTGATTCTGACGCCAGAACTCACGATGTTGTTTCTACGATTCGATAATGAGAAATGTGTTGGCATTAGTGGGTACGGCATGACGTCTTTCGATATATTGCGCCACCAGCTTTACAGTCCTTGTTAAATATATGAAGGTAACTATTAATATCCGAGGTTCTGTGTCTTCACTTTCTTCTTGCCGATTACATTTACCATTTTAACTTGAAGTATGAATTACAGTGTGTTGTTGATGGAAGAGTTCCAAGATCATTTAGTCAATATAATATATCAAGAGTCCGTTTGTGAGTTTTAAAATAGAAAACAGATAGGGATGGTGGAGGTGTACTAGGGACAGGAGTCAACGACATGAGTTGGTGCTCTTTCTGCATTTCCCGAGCGTCGAATGCACCCGCGAAATAGGAGGAAAGCTCCACAAGGATCGTGGATTCCTGTCCCCCTACTCTGCCCAAGTTGTATTCTCTATTAACACCACAATTACGTTGAATTAAGTCAATGGAGGCGATATGTTTAAAGAAACATATGACCTTCAGCTATCTGTTGGCATTCATGCTCTGCTCTGATTTGTGTCGAAGCGTTTCATTCACGTCTTAAGGTCACTCAGATGGGACCTAATTTCAGGCGTGGCGTACCTACCACAGTTCTCAATGTATGCATGGTATAGTGTAACCCTGAATACACAGAGCAGCCGTCATATAATATAAGTAAATTAACCTTATACAGTTTAAAAGGACCGTAACCCCAACTGTCGAGATCCTTCGGGTTTATGGGATAATGAACACTTATATTTTTTTTTATGAATTTACACGTATACACTATCTTCTTTGGTGATTGCCGTAATCCTGTGTATAAGAACTATTGCGGTCACGTTTTTTTCAGTGTGCAGGATTAAACACCAATAAATAAATAAACAAATAAATAAATAAATAAATAAATAAATAAATAAATAAATTTCACAGGCTTTGATAATGAGAGGTAATTAGTTAACCCTTTGCACTCTAGCGGTATCTTCCATGTCAGTTCAATGGCAACAATTAGAAGAGTCCATATTTATTATTTTGGGTAGACCAATCAATATTTTCAGCGTGCAGCATCGGGGCTGCACGTTGAAAATATTGATTGGTCTACCCCACACATTTTCTGTACAACCGTCCTATTTAATGACGCCACACGTATCATGTTCCTGGGCGGAAAGGCGGCCGCTCGAGTTCAAAGGGTTAAGATGTAGATGTCAAGAGTGGAAGCATTATCACTGACACAATCCACTACAATACCTTCGCCAATAAAACACGATTTTCACCCACGCAATCCACTACAATACCTACGCCAATAAAACACGATTCTACATGCTATTTTCGCAATAACCATTGCCAGACAATGCTATTGTTTTATTTTGATAGTGGTGCATGAAAATTGTGCGTGTGTAGGCTGTTAAGTTGTGCATATTTTAATTCGCATGAGGATGAGTACGACTAAGACTATTATATTCATAGAGAGGGTCGAAGGGGGACTCACCCCACACCGTCCATACACACCTTCGATCATAGTTTAACATATCTTGCTTTATTACGAGACAGCACATAATAATTAAAACAAACTTTTTATTTCGACACTTACCGTTCAAAATATTTTTTTTGTCTGTCAATCTCTTGACTAGAGGTCACTCTATTCAGTGGCGACAGAAACGTGTGGGGATGGAGTGAGTGTGTGTGTGTCTGTGGGGGAGGGGGGGGGGTAGTCGTGATGGGAAACATAAATTAATTATTCAGATCATATATTTTGACGACTTCACACACGCACACACATACCCGCACACACACACACATACACAGACACGTTCGATGGAAAAAAAACTGGGCATGGCTATGTTCCTAATTAAGAAGGATGCAATGAGCTTTTCTCCAATAGTGGGTTATCCATGTAAGGTGTGTCTATGAGTAAAAATTGAATAAAGTAATGAAATTTGAATGATGTTTTTCTTTATTTGCGTTGCAATGTTTTATACACTCTAAAATCACTGGAGTTAAAAATCAACCCAAATCAACTGGATTGAGTGGATATGAAGCCAGTTGGGTTCATATTTACTCAACCCAGTAGATTTGTGTTTATTTTTAACATAACTAATTAAAGAGTCTAATTGATATTTAAATGTTTATATTACAATTAACCCTCATCCTAATACCGACTTACGCTGCACGTTTTTTACCGTTAGGTTTCTTAAAGATTTGATAATGATTTTCTTCTTACATTTATATCTATAAAACAATTGTGGGTATGTGCATCAGCAATTTAATAGAGAAGATAGAGGGAGCGCGGTGGCTTAATGATTACGACATTAGACTTCAAACTAAAAGGTCCATGGTTGGATACCCACTAGGGGTACCTGTGTTGTGTCGTTGCGTCGCCTGAGTACTAGAATGTTCTATGTCCCCTATGGGACATAGAACATTCTAGCACTCAGGCGATGATTGGGCAAGGCACTAAATGCCCACCCTGACGTGAGGGCGCGGTGGCAACGCGTTGTGCTAAAGCGTACTGCACGTCGATGGTGCACTTTTCTTCAACCAATGCTAACCCTGTTTGTGCGGATTTAGTATGTTAGAGAAGCTGATAGTTCCTCGCCGCTGCTCCCGGGTTCTGCCCGACAGGAATGGTTCTGACTGTCCCAAGTGTTGTTAAATCCTAATAAAAACAAACAAACAATAAAAAATCAAGGAGAGGTGATCCGTTCGAGTTCATTTGTTGCGCAAGTATATTACAACTATATGCAGTTAGAAGCGTATGGTCCAGTTTTTTTCCAACTAATATTTATTCGACTTTCTGCCAACCTGCGAAAAGATACATCTATTTTTAGCGGTTTATTTTTCTCAGTCTAGTCGTTTATAGCACCTGAAAAAAACACAGTCGCCTATATCGCTATGGCAAATAAAAAAAAGGTTGTTCATTCTATAAAGAAATAATTCTCTGTGCAAGAATAACAAATATTCGCCTGCAGACCGGTAACATGGTCGAGCTACATTAAATATGCTACTCAAAGTTTGCTAAGCACCAAATATTTGACATATCATTGCGAAACATATTTGCGACATTTTTGGTGGTTATGATTGAGGAATGTATTGAGATCGTCCCCATTGTTTACATTAGCTCTATTGACAGGCAGACTTTTCGTGACAGTCATGAAAAGTATGCACTCCTTGATTTTCATGATGTTTTCGTGTACTGTCTGCATGTACTTGACATGTGTAGGGTATTCATACCCTTGTGATTTAATGATTGAATATGGCAAATGCAAATGTAAGAAGACATTTTTCTGAAGCAGAAATGTAGCGGGGTGTAGGGATGGTGGAGCAAGGGGCTACCCATCGTCAGGTTGGTGAAGCCCTTGGTGTGCATCATACGGTGATCACCAAAGCCTGGGCAAAATTTCAGCAGTATGGCACACCAGTAAAACGGCATGTTGGTGGCAGAGACAGGGCAACATCTGCAGCAGAAGACCGGTTCTTGATCATTCAGGCCCGTAGGAACCGCTTTGCCACAGCAACCCAGCTTCGCAGTGACCTTCAGAATGCATCCGGGGTAAATGTTTCGACGCAGACTATCCGGGCAAGGTTGTACGACACGAAAGTGGTCTCCGATCGAGAAGACCATGTATTCGCATTCCGCTGTCCCAGAACCACCGCCAGACACGATATACATGGGCCGTGGACCACTTTGGATGGACCAGAGAAGACTGACGACCTGTCCTTTTTACAGATGAGTCAAGGTATTGCTTAGATCACACAGATAGGCGTTCTAGGGTATGGAGAAGACCAGGAGAGCGACTCCATGCAACCAACATTGCTGAGCATGACCGCTATGGTGGAGGGTCAATCATGGCCACGGGCGGCATCAGCTGGTATGGACGTATAGAGAGCTCTGTGTCCTTGAACGTGGTATATTGGCTGCACAACGGTATATTGATGAGATCCTGGATGTCCACGTCAGATTGTATGCAGGTGCAGTGGGTGATAGATTCTTTCTGATTGACGATAATGCCCGTCCTCATGTTGCCCATGCTGTCAGAGAGTACCGACAGAGGGAGGGGATTGAGTGTATGGACTGGCCAGCAAGATCTCCTGACCTCAGTCCAATCGAACATGTCTGGAATGAGTTGCAGCTTGCAATTTCAGCCCGTCCAGTCCAGCCAAGAAGTGTCCAGGAGCTTGGTGCCATGCTGGTCCAAGAATGGAACAACACCCCACAAAGGACCACCAGAAACCTGACTGGGAGCATGAGAAGGCGCTGTCAAGCTGTAATTAACAGTAATGGGTCTCATACTCGATATTGAAGCCATACCAGTTCGCTCCGTCAACTTTTTGGCATATTGAAAAATTTCCTCTTTTACGAAAAATATCCATTTTCCATGGTTATCTTAATTTCTGTACTTAAATAATTAAAGATATAATTAAATAAAAAGTATATACACTTTTCATAACAATATTAAAACGTAAAACAGGTAGTTGGATGTTCTCAGCAAACTTTGAGTACTATATAAACAATTCACAAGGTTGATTTTTTAACCCTCTTCCTAACGAATTGGCGGCATCCGCCCGCGTAATATACAAACTGATCAGTTGAAAGAATTTCAACAAAATAATGCCATGCGACCCATTATTGGAGCAAATAATATGATTTCCTTGATTGTTTTTAAAGTTGAAAGAATAATATATAAAATAATAAATTTTGATTGGGTAAGAGGTTAACTCAATAATGGGATCGGTCCTGAAATTATGTTTTGAAATTTGGTTAAAAATACACAATATTACAGAAAAATGTTAGTTCAGCTTTTGAGATGATTTGATAGGCTCCAGTTCCATTCACTCCTCTTACAACTCCCTCCAAACCACCGCTCAAGTAAACGACGAGGCGCAAATCTTTCACGAGACACTAGGAAACGCATTAACAAGATCTTTTTCCCCATTACCACAATCTGGCAACCAGAGCTGTGATGTGATTTGCTTGGGCTTAATGCCCCTCCCACACCCCCGCCAACTCTCCGAATTAGCATTAAGAAAAATATGCGGCGCACATCTTCCACTGCACGCTGAGCAATACATTATCCACACATTTCTCCTTTATCGCGATCCGGCAACCAGAACATAGTTACAGAATGACAAAAAATACACAGAACGACTCACGCCTGTGAATGAGTTAATCGATATGGCACAAGTGCCATCGCGGAAGGATGACACGAGAGACCGCGGGCACAAGTGCCATATCGATTTACTCATTCTCACGCGTGTGTCGTTCTGTGTTTATGTCTTTTAAAACAATTATTAGAAGGACATTCAGCAATTCATTTGGCAACTATCAACGAAAACAACACATTTTATCGCCAACCAAATTTGCGAGCGGAACCCGCGTTACTATTTCATCCCCTGAGTTCCAAGTGGCATATGTGCCTACAGCACATTGGAACTCAAAGGATGATTTTCAGCTATCGCTTACGATTCAAATTGTGATTCGTTGCATGATTTGTAGAAAATTCCAGTGAAATTTCGCTTTTATTTAAAAATAATCCGTCACCGATTTCCGTTCCCCGCATATGTGCGGAACAGATTTTTCATTTTCCGCATGGTTTAGTGTTGCTGTAGATAGAGATTTCATAGAACAGGCGTGTAATGAAATTGCTAAACTCCCCCATAATGTTACTGGCCCGGTGGAATTACTGTATTTTTTGCGTCGCTTGGTCAAAGGAGGTTCATGACTTTCTCTCAAAATCGTTGTACGCCCCTTTTATTAATGACGCCATGAGTATTTATGTATAAATGGTATATCGGGGTCCGACATACGTGGGCAAAACACGTTACAGTAGGATGAACAGGTGGGGCGTAGCCTTTCGTGTCCTGTCTGCGCTAGGTTTGCGTCTGACGTCATTCTTGGCGTCCAATTTCTGTCTCTACTTATTGTTGTTTTCCTGACGAGACATTTAGGTACTGAATTGCGATGTGAACGTAGATATAACACGACAGATGGTGGAGGCTTCTACTACCCGCCTCGTCTCCCGTCCTTAAAAGCGCTTGGCAGGTATTTTCTGCTGGGTTTTCCATTAACCCTTTACCCAGCGCACATAATATCATAATTTGTTATTTTAATTATTGTTTTAACAAAACTTCCCCAAAATTCAACAAAACCGTATCATGTGACCCCCGGATAAATCTGTTTAATTACGCTACAAGATGTGGTCGATTCGTTTGGTCAGGATAAGGGTTGAATGGCTCGTCGCTTGCTGTTTTGGTACGAATAGCTGGTAGTCTTGTTTGGTAGATGATTTCCTTTCCACATATCTGTTAGGTGAACGTTGGCGAGCACTGAGTCAAAGCAGACACTCGAAATAACATTTAACCCATTGCAGACTGGTGGTGTCTTCCATAGCAGTTGAAATGTAGCAATTAGAAAAGTCCATATTCATTATTTGGGGGTAGACCAATCAATATTTTTAACGTGCATCCGTGGGGCTGCACGTTGAAAATATTGATTGGTCTACCCTACCCTTAACTTAGCTGGCATCCTACCTACTGAAAGTATGGAGTGCAAATGTCCGTGTACCGGTAAATGGGCCCCCGTGTTCAAAGGGTTAAGGTATGACATGTATCGCGCTCTATTCTCATTGCGCTATGTAAACAGAATTACGTTGACGAAGTGGTATCTTTATTATTTTCGAATTAACTTTGAATTGCCCATCATTGACGAAGTCTACTTGAAGTTTGTATTTATATCCCCGAGTAGATAAATAGCACCCCAAGGGGGTGGGGGCAACTCGCAGTATTGAATGGCGTATCGAATCGGTTTGCGGGGGCGCAAAACGACTGAAAATAAGGCTGTGTGTAAAGCTGAAAGCGCTATATACAATCAAGTGCTACGACAGAGTTTCACCAGACACAGTCGCCTATATCGCTATGGCAAATGAAAAGGTTGTTCATTCTATAAAGAAATAATTCTCTGTGCAAGAATAACAAATATTCGCCTGCAGACTGGTAACATGGTCGAGCTACATTAAATATGCTACTCAAAGTTTGCTAAGCACCAAATATTTGACATATCATTGCGAAACATATTTGCGACATTTTTGGTGGATATGATTGAGGAATGTATTGAGATCGTCCCCAGTGTTTACATTAGCTCTCTTGACAGGCAGACTTTTCGTGACAGTCATGGAAAGTATGCACCCCTTGATTTTCATGATGTTTTCGTGTACTGTCTGCATGGACATGACATGTGTAGGGTATTCATACCCTTGTGATTTAATGATTGAATATGGCAAATGCAAATGTAAGAAGACATTTGTCTGAAGCATTTGTCTGTGGCGGGGTGTAGGGATGGTGGAGCAAGGGGCTACCCATCGTCAGGCTGGTGAAGCCCTTGGTGTGCATCATACGGTGATCACCAGAGCCCGGGCAAGATTTCAGCAGTATGGCACACCAGTAAAACGGCATGTTGGTGGCAGAGACAGGGCAACATCTGCAGCTGAAGACCGGTTCTTGATCATTCAGGCCCGTAGGAACCGCTTTGCCACAGCAACCCAGCTTCGTAGTGACCTTCAGAATGCATCCGGGGTAAATGTTTCGACGCAGACTATCCGGGCAAGGTTGTACGACACGAAAGTGGTCTCCGATCGAGAATACCATGTATTCGCATTTCGCTGTCCCCGAACCACCGCCAGACACGATATACATGGGCCATGGACCACTTTGGATACACCAGAGAAGACTGACGACCTGTCCTTTTCACAGATGAATCAAGGTATTTTGCTTAGACCACACAGATAGGCGTTCTAGGGTATGGAGAAGACCAGGAGAGCGACTCCATGCAACCAACACTGCTGAGCATGACCGCTATGGTGGAGGGTCAATCATGGCCTCGGGCGGCATCAGCTGGCATGGACGTATAGAGAGCTCTGTGTCCTTGAACGTGGTACATTGACTGCACAACGGTATATTGATGAGATCCTGGATGTCCACGTCAGATTGTATGCAGGTGCAGTGGGTGATAGATTCTTTATGATTGACGATAATGCCCGTCCTCATGTTGCCCATGCTGTCGGAGAGTACCGACAGGGGGAGGGGATTGAGTGTATGGACTGGCCAGCAAGATCCCCTGACCTCAATCCAATCGAACATGTCTGGAATGAGTTGCAGCTTGCAATTTCAGCCCGTCCAGTCCAGCCAAGAAGTGTCCAGGAGCTTGGTGCCATGCTGGTCCAAGAATGGAACAACACCCCACAAAGGACCACCAGAAACCTGACTGGGAGCATGAGAAGGCGCTGTCAAGCTGTAATTAACAGTAATGGGTCTCATACTCGATATTGAAGCCATACCAGTTCGCTCCGTCAACTTTTTGGCATATTGAAAAATTTCCTCTTTTACGAAAAATATCCATTTTCCATGGTTATCTTAATTTCTGTACTTAAATAATTAAAGATATAATTAAATAAAAAGTATATACACTTTTCATAACAATATTAAAACGTAAAACAGGTAGTTGGATGTTCTCAGCAAACTTTGAGTACTATATAAACAATTCACAAGGTTGATTTTTTAACCCTCTTCCTAACGAATTGGCGGCATCCGCCCGCGTAATATACAAACTGATCAGTTGAAAGAATTTCAACAAAATAATGCCATGCGACCCATTATTGGAGCAAATAATATGATTTCCTTGATTGTTTTTAAAGTTGAAAAAATAATATATAAAATAATAAATTTTGATAGGGTAAGAGGTTAACTCAATAATGGGATCGGTCCTGAAATTATGTTTTGAAATTTGGTTAAAAATACACAATATTACAGAAAAATGTTAGTTCAGCTTTTGAGATGATTTGATAGGCTCCAGTACCATTCCACTCCTCTTACAACTCCCTCCAAACCACCGCTCAAGTAAACGACGAGGCACACATCTTCCTCGAGACACTAGCAAACGCATTAACAGGATTTTTTTCCCAATTACCACAATCTGTCAACCAGAGCTGTGATGTGATTTGCTTGGGCTTAATGCCCCTCCCCCACCCCCGCCAACTCTCCGAATTAGCATTAAGAAAACTATGCGGCGCACATCTTCCACTGCACGCTAAGCAATACATTATCCACACATTTCTCTCCTTTATCGCGATCCGGCAACCAGAACATAGTTACAGAATGACAAAAAATACACAGAACGACACACGCGTGTGAATGGGTTAATCGATATGGCACAAGTGCCATCGCTGAAGGATGACACGAGAGACCACGGGCACAAGTGCCATATCGATTAAATTATCCTCACGCGTGTGTCGTTCTGTGTTTATTACACGCCTTCACGTCTTTTAAAACAATTATTAGAAGGACAGTCAGCGATTCATTTGACAACTACAGTTAAAACTGGAAGCCCTGTCATGAAATGCGCACAAATAGCACGTTGATATGCGCGTTAATGTGCGCGTTATGGCCCAAGTAAAGCTATCAAATTCTGTACACGTGACCTGTGCACAAGCAATGTTTCAGCCAATGGACCTCCGGGTAACCCGGAGGTCCATTGGCAGAAACATTGCATGTGTTTGTTATGAGTAACCAGGAGAACCTGCCGTGCTTTGGATGCCATTCGATATGGCAATTGCGCGCAACTCCAACGCGCAATTAAGCCTAGATAAGCGCACAATTCGTGACAGGACTTCTAGTTTCAACTGTATCAATATAAACAACACATTTTATCGCCAACCAAATTTGCGAGCGGAACCCGTGTTACTATTTCATCCCCTGAGTTCCAAGTGTTCTATGTGCCTACTGGCACATAGAACACATTGGAACTCAGGGGATGATTTTCAGCTATCGCTAACGATTCAAATTGTAATTGCGTTTTATGATTTGTAGAAAATTCCAGTGAAGGTTCCCTTTTAGTTAAAAATAGTCCGTCACCGATTTCCGTTCCGCGCATATGTGCGGAACAGATTTTTATTTTCCGCATGGTTTAGTGTTGCTGTAGATGGAGATTACATAGAACAGGCGTATAATAAATGAACTTTCAATAAGTCTTGGGTGTTTCGACTGAAATCTTGGTTCGGTTATCTGATATATTCCAGCTACACCATGAAGGGATGCCTTCGACGAAGGCATCCCTTGATGATGGAGTTGGAATATTTTGTCAGTGGGGACTTGAACCACCATAGTCAGGACAAATTAGGTTTTCATCCCTGTCCTAATCTGTTACTCTTTAGCTAACTCTTTAGCTAATACGATTTATTTATTTATTTATTGGTGTTTAAGGCCACATACTTATGCACAATGGCTAATCATGACCGTGACAGTTTCACGGGTAGAGGAAGCTAAACTCCCCCATAATGTTACTGGCCCGGTGGAATTACTGTATTGTTTGCGTCGCTTGGTCAAAGGAGGTTCATGACTTTCTCTCAAAATCGTTGTACGCCTCTTTGATTAATGACGCCATGAGTATGTATGTATAAATGGTATATCGGGGTCCGACATACGTGCGCAAAACACGTTACAGTAGGATGAACAGGTGGGGCGTCGCCTTTCGTGTCCTGTCTGCGCTAGGTCTGCGTCTGACGTCATTCTTGGCGTCCAATTTCTGTCTCTACTTATTGTTGTTTTCGTGACGAGCCATTCAGGTATTAAATTGCGATGTGAACGTCGATATAATACGACAGATGATGGAGGCTACTACTACCCGCCTCATCTCCACTCATTAAAGGCGCTTGACAGGTATTTTCTGCTGGGTTTTCCATTAACCCTTTACCCAGCGCACATAAAATCAAAATTTGTTATTTTAATTATTGTTTTTTTCTCAAAAATTCCCCAAAATTCCCCAAAACCGTATCATATGACCCCCCCCCCCTCCAATTAGGGTTCCAATGATAATGGTTTTGTTGATATTTTTTGAAAAAAAATGTCAACGGATAAATCTGTTTAATTACGCTACAAGATATGGTCGATTCGTTTGGTCAGTATAAGGGTTGAATGGCTCGTTGCTTGCTGTTTTGGTACGAATAGCTGGAATAGTCTTGTTTGGTAGATTATTTCCTTTCCGCATATCTATTAGGTGAACGTTGGGGAGCACTGAGTCAAAGCAGACACTCGAAATACCATTTAACCCATTGAAAACTGGTGGTATCTTCCATATCAGTTGAAATATAGCAATTAGAAAAGTCCATATTTATTATTTAGGGGGTAGACCAAGCAATACTTTTAATGTGCATCGTTGGGGCTGCACGTTGAAAATATTGATTGGTCTACCCTACCCTTAACTTAGCTGGCATCCTACCTACTGAAAGTATGACGTGCCATGTTCGTGTGCCGGTAAAAAGACCCCCCGTGTTCAAATGGTTAAGGTATGACAGGTATCGCGCTCTATTCTCATTGCGCTATGTAAACAGAATTACGTTGACGAAGTGGCATCTTTAATATTTTGGAATTAACTTTGAATTGCCCATCATTGACGAAGTCTACTTGAAGTTTGTATTTATATCCCCGAGTAGATAAATAGCACCCCAAGGGGGTGGGGGCAACTCGCAGTATTGAATGGCGTATCGAAAGGGTTTGCGGGTGTGCAAAACGACTGAAAATAAGGCTACGTTTAAATCCGTAGCGCTACATACAATCAAGTGCCACGACAGAGTTTCACCAGACACGAACGAATGGCTGCTGTCGAAGCGTTCTCAATGAGGAATAAGTTTTGGAAGTTACTGGGTAAATCGAAATACTAAGTCAAGATAGACACTCGAAACATTTACGCTGTTTCATGTATCGCACAATTCTCATTGCGCTTTGTAAATAGAACTGCGTTCACGAAAGACACCTTTTACTATTTGGGAATAAACTTTGAATTGTCCATCACTGAGCGCAATCTGCTTAAAGATTGTATTTATATACGCGAGTTGGTAAATAGCACCCCTAGGGGTGGGTGTAACTTGCAGTACTGAATGGCGTATCGAAGAGGTTTTAGGGGAGCAAAAGAACTGGAAATAATACTGTGTTTAAATCTGAAAGCGCCACATACAAGCGAGTGCTACGACAAAGTTTAATCAGACACAAACGAATGGCTCCAGTCGAAGCGTTCTCTTTGCTGGATAAGTTTTGGAAGTTACTGGGTAAAGCTACGACGGGTAACTCTGGATGTTCAATCATCTCGAAATTTTAAATGATAGTGTAGCTCACCATGTCTCTGAGTGTCAACATAAACGAATTTGCTGAGTTCAGGTATACTCTTAACGGTCCAGTAAGTCTGCAAGAGATAACTGAGGACGGTAATGCTGTGAAAAATAGAAGGCACCAGGAATGGAAGTTGGTCTGAATATTTTATTTGGAAAAATAAACTCTTAACTTTTACATACACTGACAATGTTATACGAACAGTAATATTAACCCTTTACCCAACGCAGACGATATCAACATTTATTATTTGAAAAATCATTTTTTAACATTTTTCAAACAATTTCAACAAAACCATATCATGTGACCCCTCATTGGAACGAGCTCGACGAGCTCGTTCCAAAGAGGGGTTACATGATATGGTTTTGTTGAAATGTTTTGAAAAATAATATTTTTTCAGATTTTAAATTTGCATATTACGCGGGCGGATGTGGGCGATTCGTTGGGTAAAGGGTTAAATACAAACATAAATATTGAAAGTAACACAATAGAAGAACAGGCTCCGACAGCAAGCTTTAAGCTTTTGTAAAGTCGTCTCCTGAATGTTGGCAAATGTACACAGTTTCATTACAAGACTCAGGCGGGATTCAATATAATTTTTCACTAAGAGTAGGATGAGAGAAATGAAACAGCAGATAGAAAACATGATGGAGAATATATACAGTTGTGGGCGTGGATGGATGATTGCCATGTCGATTCAAACTGGAGATCAAGGGTGTGTGTCTCGGGCTAGCAAAGCAGACATGTCTCACACTGGTGTTCTTATGCGCGTCCCACTCTAAGGCGAAGAATCAAAATACTAAAATCCGTACAACCCTACGCCCAAACACCGCAATGACGGGCATACCACCCGATCCTGCCATCACAACCTGACGATTACCGATTAGGAGGGTAGTGTTTAAGTTTGGTTTGAACGCCGAGTACGGCGGCCCCCGGGAATATCATCGCTTGTCCCATTGAACAGTCGCAGGTTGGAGCTCCTTAGCTAAAATGTTAATTCCGCCCTGAAAAATTGTAACAAAAATGCATACTGTGTATAGGATTGGAGGGTCGTGTACTCTAAATATTGGGAGATGGGGTATATGAATTGATTTCATGCCGATACAGAGATCAACGATGTTGTGAATGCTCGGAGCTAATGTTACGTTACTACTGAGAAGGTTTATCACATTTAACTATTCTAACAAAATCTCCGACGTGAGGTGACCCTGGCTGTCGAAAGTGCTGTTAAACCCCAATAAAGTAAATAAATAAAATGATCTAACAATATCTTAAATAAGTTTCCGCTACCCTCCAGCCCACGGACGAATGTCTGGACCTGTGGTCGGAAAGCTGAAAAGCTGTGATGGTTTGTTGAAACCCTTTCTTTCTTCAAAATGGCATTCAAAAAAAAGCGAAAGTCGTCCCACTATCCACGAACCGCCGGACTACATTCGGTGATCCATACAGGGCTGGGAGGAGTTAAAACTTTTCCTTAACACGTTAACTTGTTAAATAATTCTGCGTTAACGAGTTAAATGACGTTAAATGTTAAAACGAACACATTTTTTTAATAACTTCGATCATTTTTATTACGTACAGTTCGTCTCTTGAGTTCCAATGTGTTCTATGTGCCTACTGGCACATACAGTACGTGGAGAGTGTATTATCACTAAATCACCCGCAGAGTGGAGATTCCACCCGAGGAATAATTGAACATTTGTTGCAAAGCATAACCAGCACCAGCAAAGTTTCAGCCAATGGACCTACGGGTTAAACCCGGAGGTCCATTGGCTGAAACATGTGTTTTTTGTCCATATGTACAAAATTTGAAAGTTATAACTTAGGTGATAACTCCGCTCTGCGAGTGATTTAGTTACAATCCACTCCCCACGTACTGTAGAACACATTTGACTCAGGGGACGAGAAGTTAATATAGTTCTCGCAGGTTATCGTAAATTCTAACATTCAGCGATGTTTTCATTTAAGAATGCAATCGCTGCGGGCGTATCCATAGAAATAGACATCCGCCGTTGCTCGAATACCAGTCCTCAGATGGAAAATAGGTGTTCGGATGAAGCTGATAATTCTGTATCGCCAAATATCGGCGGGCCAACTTCGCCAACGTTGGTAGGAGGGTTTCATGGTATCTCCACTAAATCAATGGGTCGTCTATAATTGGCAGACATCTAACTTATTCGTGTTCTGCAATTTCGTCAAATGGCGTAATTTCCGACGTCATCGGCATGCGCGATCCGTCTTGGGTAAACACAAGACAACGACGCAATGCTGTATATTATACAATTATAATCTTCAAAATTAAACGTTATTAACTTGGTTAAATTTGTTTAACGTTGTTAAAATAATTTAACACGATAACTTTTGAAACGTTAACTGCTCCCAGCCCTGGATCCATGAGAGAGGGAACCATATGCGCCATCTGAGTCCCATACCTATTATTCACAATGTGTTATTCGTAAAATTTTATCTTAATGATGTAGAGGTATTCGCGACTCGTTCGAGATCTGATCGTGAATATCACTTATTTCTTTACTATACTGTATAATACGGTACACAATTGTTTCCGTGTTGAACGGGATCTGTACGACTGCCTGGCACCGCGTTTCAAAAATTAGGTTAAACAGCATAACTGATGGATGGAAAATCACTTCATACTGAGGTCCAAATAGTCTGAATAACTCTTCGAATGAATGGGCTGATGCGCTGCAGCTATTCATGTCTAGTTGTGTTGAGCCAATTAGATATCATTGGTTTATAACTCTGACACGATATGCCCTTGGCTTCTGAAACTATCTTTAACCACACACATGCTGCTGCGGATATTCCCGAGGAGACAGGATTTCACATGCCAATGAAATTCGGATAATATGGGGACATTTAGTCAACTTTACTGTAAATTGAATGGATAGTTTCCCCAATGATGTATTGAGGTAAATTTAGATGTATCTGTCATCAAATCTTGTCATGGTTGCTTCACAGCAGCCATGACTAGATTTGATGACAAATATATTTAAAATATGCGGCGAGTTAAGAGTTAATCCCCAATCCACAAACAACTGTTGATATTTAGCCACGTTACACCACCCCTGTAACGAAGTCGTTGTACTCAGTTTAATTTTATTCAGGTTTCATATCCAAGTTTCATATTTAGTTATTTGACAGGAATTTCCTGTGTTAGATATGTTTCATGGTCTTAGTGGGCTTGATGGGCTTGTTGTACTCCATCACTGAATGGCAGTCCTTCGTCGGCAATGTAGTTTACAATGTGATTCTGAAACAAGAAGGTTATTACAAAGCGAGCTATAAAAAACCGTACAGCTGGCGTGGAGTGGTCACTTTCTACAGGTGGGAAATACTTCGACGGACGAAATAATATTAGATTCCAAGCACAAATTATAGGTATAATTATCAAAAAAAATTAATTAATGAAGCACCGGGCACAACAGTTAAAACTGTGCTGATGATGATTTTTAGTACCTGGTAAAAGTCACTGCCCATGCGTGAATTACGACCAGTCCACGGCGACTGTACTGTGCTGAATCCATTAACCTGGTGATTATCCCCGACTACACATGGAGGGATGTGGGTGGGGGTGTCCCACCCCATCATTCATCAAATTTACAATAGTTGTAAATTCGAAGCCCTAAATTGAAAATTTCAGATAGGGCACGAGTGGAATTCATCCAAACAAGTATAAAATTTGATCAACTTATAGAATTTTTAGACTGAAAAGAAGTGAAAGTCTACCAAATATTGATTGTAAAGTAGTAACCCCCCCCCCCCTCCTTCCCACCAATATTGATCTGTAGTTGAAATTGGTGACTAGCAAGAGCACCTGTGGGATAATATATAGTCATTCGGAGTGTACAAATGGGATTTTGCGATTTAACCATCCACCTAACAAATCGGTTGCACTCCCTTCCGGAATGTACAAATTCGTCAGTAGAAAGGAAATAAAATAAAAAAAAACGCCAGACAACCATATCAGGTGACTGCCCCCTCCCTCTGTAGTTGGTCTGTAGTTGAACTTTATGACTAGCAAGGGCATCAGTTGGATAATTTATAGTCATTCGGAGTGTATAAATGGAATTTCGCGACTTAACCATTCACCTAACGAATCGGTTGCACTCCTTTGCGGAATGTACAAATTCGGCAGTAAAAAAAACAAACACAAGAAAACCATATCAGCTGACAACCCCCCCCCCCCCCCCACAACCCACTCCCATTGGAACGATAGGGAAGTTACAGGATATGAGTAAGTTGACATTTTTGGTAAACAAATTTTAAAAAGATAAATAAAATAATAAAATATTATATCGCGTGTGCTGGGTTTAAAACCCTTAGTTGGAAATTTTTACTCGGGGAGGACGCGACGTGCTAATGGAATTGTCACCTTTTTAGAAATTATGTAGTTGTAGTTGGCCTTTTACCTACACAAGATGGGGTGCATTTGGAAATGTAGAGATGGACTCCATCCCCATCCGAGACATCTTATGCCTTGGTCACAGCTGACCGTACGTGCTTATGCGGGTGGTCTGCGGGCATTTTTTTTTTGTGAAAATCGTTCGCCGCACATAAGGACATCTTGCGTTGGACATGCAGAACAAACTCTGCGATTTCCTTGCGAAATCTGAGAACGCACGTTTGACGTGCTCACCACGCAAGGAGTCCGTAGGTTAAACGTACGATTTGAAATGCAAGTGAGAAAAAAGTCGCGAGTCTAAGACGTAAGAAGAACGCAAGGAGCGGGAACTTATCTCTTGCGTCCGACGTACGTTGCTCGCAAGTTGCTCGTACTTGCCGTTCACGAATGTAATCGAACGCACGGCGCGCGCACGCACGTCGTAAGTGCGTGGCACTTGCGTCGCACGGATTCACTTGCACCGCCGACTAAAAAAAGAGTGCGCGCGCCGTACAAAGTTATCAGTTTGCTCTTGTATTTTGACAAGTTAAGAGATTCAGTTTTGAAAGTTTTTCATTGCGTTTTGTATTCTTTAAGTATTCAAATTAAACTAATTATTCACATTAAAGAGCGGAGTTGATGATGACTTTGAATTCACTGTTTGACCTATATGACGTCCAATGATAACGAGGCCTTCACTTCATCAGTATATATACCCAGGGGGAAACCGACGGTAGCTCGTGCGACTTTCGCGCGACCTTCGTAAAACCGTCGTAGGCTGTCGGTGCGAATGTCTTACGAGTGACGCACGACCCGTACGTTAATCGTACAATTCGCACAGCCAACTTACGCTGGTTGCACGAAAATCGTAAGAAGTGAGTACGAATCCCACGAGCATCGCACGTTGCAAATGGAGTGCCTGTTCCTAAGAACATCGAACGTGGCCCCTGCGACGACTCGCACGTCAGACTTACTCCTGTCTTACGATGCACTTGCAACTCCTTCTCAACTGTTCTCGAGCCATACGACAACCCACGGCAATCACGCCAGACACAAATCGCAGAGGACGCAAGATCTCCAAACATGCACGGCCAGTTGTGACCAAGGCTTTAGCAACGTCCCTGCGTCCACATTGCGTATATTATTAAAAGATGTTTAGAATATCCACATAACATATTTAATAACTAATATATGCATTTGAAAATAAGAAGTGTGTTTAAGGATTTTCACTCTTAAAATTTAAACACTTTGTAACGCTTTGGCACAACAACCGCCTTCTTTGCACAAAAAAACGTGTTGCATACAAGATATTCGATCCACTCCATCAGCGGATAGGAACGACAGAAAAGTAATATCACTAGGAAATAACTTGTTACCAAACATTTGATACTAATAATATTGCTGACAGTCCAATACATTTCTAAATAAAACTGATATTATGTTCACGTGAACATGCTGTATTTGTTAGATTTTTTCAGAATACTATTCACAGAATGCCAACAACGTTCAATGCTTTATACCTCTTAGCGCCCATTTTTACCATATCTGGGAGGACATAATTTTGTTCCTGTAACGAGGAAGGTTAATAGAAATTATAATGCAGTTGGAACACAGTAGTAACTCCATCAACAGATTAATTGTTTGAAAGATCTCTCTGAGACTTTTTCAGTAATTAATAAGCTGATAGTGATCTTTTGCGCATGCCAGGTCGTGCAGAACTTTGTAATAAAATACGCATAAATACTCGCATTCGTCAAGCGAAACGGTAACAATCTGAATACAGTGACACTCCATAAGCTCACGGCGTCAAGTTCATATATTATTCACCTAAACAGTAGATGACAATACAATTCAGAAGATTAGATTTTGATAGTGTAACAAAAGGCTGATGCGGTGGTTCAAATAAACAATTTTTCCTCTACTGCATGGTTGAGCTGCCAAAAATATTCGATCAGTGGACACTAGATCGTTCACGGCGTAATTAGTTTGTACCTTCCTTAGTGGAATAATCTGTAAATCGTTACGCTCTTGTAATGCTTAGAAAGTGAACGCACTTCTAAATTGAGAAATTGCACATATTTGGCTACATATTAAACAAAATTCCCCATCGTGCCGAAACTTTGTTTCGGCCCGATGGGGGCAATTTTTTTACCCTTTACCCAACGTAACTTCCAAAACCGGCCAGCGCTATTCATAAAATTCACCATTCAATTGTTATTACTTTTTCATTTTTTGTCACAAAACATAGTTTATGACCCCTCATTTGAAGGATCTCAATGAGCTCGTTCCAATGAGGGGTCATAAGCTATGTTTTTGACGCAAAAAATAAAAAAAATAGTGCTTCAAGAATTTTATTTGCAAGTGTCGTCTGGTTTTCGTGTTAGGTAAAGGGGTAAAGATGGAGCCCAAAAATGCATTCTTCTCGACTTTAAAAGCCGTAGTAATTGGATTGTAATAACGGGTTGGTAAAGATAATATTGTCCTACTCTCTCTTTATCTCTCCTCGACTAGTTTTAATGGAGAAGGTTGGAGGCACGTTCCCGCTGTGCCCCGGGTTTCTACGTCCCAGTAAGTAACAGTAAACAGTCAGAAATGCTGTGCGGACGGCACAAGGCGTCATTTCAACAAGCGAACTTCATTCACCAAATCCATCATGGACCCTTCCGAATGTTCGTTTTTGTTTGGAGTATGTTTGTTTTCTTAATGATTATAAGTATTTACCTGGGTATGATTAATCGATTATCGCGGCCGATTAATCGATTAGGAAAACCATCAATTGTGAAAATCATGCTTCTTAACCAGTACTAAAGCTTAGTTTGCTTACTCTCTTTCTTAAGCTTGGTAACGTGTGCGTAAACTTCATTTTTTTTAAATTAAATTCTACACTTCTTATAATACACAATGAACCAGAAATTGGCGGATTTTAGTACATTTCGTTCATCAGCGATGTACATGTGCATCAGTTCTGAGACATAAAGTGTTGAGTCAATGGAACAGTCATTGACCGAGATTAGGGAGATTCATAAGACAAATCATGATTAACTATTGGATGGACCCATGCTACGTGTGGTTTTCGGTAGGTGACATTACGGGTTATCTCCATTATAGCATATAATATTCCGAATCCTAAACTGTTTCATCTGCACCTGTTTCGCGGGGCTATTGCCTATTCTCGGTAACAACGCAAAAATATTGCAACCAAACATGTCGATTTAGTTATATCGGATAGAAATACACACGCCAACCGAGTTTGGAGTCGACCGGGCCCACAGGGGCAAGGAGATAGGACACGTCGCGGCAAACAGAAACGGCAAACATAATAACTTGTATTATAGCAAGATCACGTTCCTATGTTGCAACTCGAGTAATCAAACCAAAAACTATTATGTACCCACTGGTATTGCCTCTAACCGTAACAAAAAATAAATTGATCAATAAATAAAAAAATAACCACAAGGAATGATCTATTCTAGGGAAAAAGCGTAGAAGAAAACAATAAAATAACAAAGAAACCACATACAGTTAAAACTAGAAGTCCTGTCACGAACTGTGCGCTTATCTAGGCTTAATTGCACATAGGAATTGCGCGCAATTGCCATATCGAATGGAATCCAAACCACGGCAGGTCCTCCTGCTTCCTCGTAGCAAACACAGGCAATATTTCTGCCAATGGACCTCCGGGTTACCCATTGGTCCATTGGCTGAAACATTGCTTGTGCACAGGCCATATGTACATAATTTGATAGCCGCACTATGGTCATAACGCGCAGATCGACGTGCTATTTGTGCGCACTTAATGACAGGACTTCTAGTTTTAACTGTAACACAAACGTTAATTTTAGAACATTCCCGTTTGCGGTATTGTTACAGAAAGTTTACAATAGCCATTTTAGTCCTACAATAAACCAATATACTTTGCATTTTAAAAAGAAGAATGATTTGTTTGCCATTATTTATTTATGAAATGAGATCTAGGATTTATTGTATTTCCTTTTCCTGATGACGGGTTTTGAGATTGGGCTTTGAACCTTGAAATTTTGACCCATCACCATCGACTACTCTCAAATACCAAACACCAAGACAGCATTAAACGAAAATACAAAGCACATAGAAACACCTATATACACCAGACGCTACGCCAGGGGGTCGTGATAGGAACTACACAGAACGACACACGCGTTTGAATTGGTTAATCGACATATGAAGAGTGCCAGCGCGGAAAGATAAAACGATAGGCCACAGGCCTCGAGCTTTATCCTTTCGCTATGGCATAAGTGCCATATCGATTAACCCATTCACAGGCGCGTGTCGTTGTGTGCTTATTATACGCCTCCAGGTCTATAGAACAATTATTAAAAGGACATTCAGCAATTCATTTGACAACTATCAACAAAAAGAACGCATTTTATCGTAAACCAAATTTTCGAGTGGAACCTGTGTTACTCTTTCGTTCTCTGAGTTCCAATGTGTTCTATGTGCCTACTTGCACATGGACCACATTGGAACTCAGGGGACTATTTGTAGTTATCGGTAGTAATTCAAATTGTAATTGAGTTGCACGATTTGTAGAAATTCTCAATGAAATTTCGATTCTATTTAAAAATAGTCCGTCAATGATTTCCGTCCGCACATGTGAGGAAAGGATTTTCATTTTCTACATGGTTTAGTGTTGCTGTATATGGGGATTTCAAAGAACACCCGTGTAACAAAACGCCTTCTACATTTTCCACAGGATATCTCCATTCTATGATGTAAGTTTCATATTCTGTAAGCCTAAATTAGTGCTAATCTAAACCGAAATAAACAAACACAATTGTAAGCTTCCCCAACACAATGATGCCCACGATAGAACAAGCTAGCATTCTTTGTTCTTGAAAATCTTCCAGCCAGGAAAACAATTATTTACACCTGCTGTGAATAATTTACATGAGGTGTCCTTCCATGCAAAACCAGCGCAATTTTGTATTGAACGACTACAGACAGCCGCACATTTACGGGTACTGACGCCCTCTATGGTATTGAAAACACTGAAGTCGAAACAGTCTCCCGACACGTGTTTGTAAGACGTTGCCACAATTTCACCAGGAACGTTGATATGTTTCTGTGTTTGGCCACATACATTCGATGTCGTTGTATACACGGCATCAGTACTCAACTGACTGGAGGTCGTCGCCTCGTCGGTGGACGTTGTTGCTGTTAGAGTTGTTGATGCCTCTGTCATAGTTGTTGATGTAGACGTTGTTGTCATAGATGTCGTAGATGGTGGGTCTGTTGCTCCTGCGTACGTTGTTGTAGTTGTTGTTGCTCCCGTGGTTGTTTGGGTCATGATGGTAGTTGTTGGTGAGGAAGTTGTTGCCAGAGGTGTCGTTGATGGTAGATCTGTTGCAGCTGCGTCTGTTGTTGTTGTTGTAGTAGTTGCTCCTGTGGTTGTGTGGGTCATTGTGGTAGTTATTGGTGTATACGTTGTTGTCAGAGGTCTCGTTGTTGGTGGATCCGTTGCTGCTGCGTCCGTTGTTGTAGTTGTTGTTGCTCCTTCATTTGTTTGGGGCATTGTGGTAGTGTTGGTCATTGCATCGTCTGTGGACGTTGTTGTTGTTACAGTAAATGCTGTTGATGCCTTTGTCGTAGTTGTTGGTGTAGAGGTTGTTGTCATATATGTCGCAGATGGTGGATCCGTTGCTCCTGCGTCCGTTGTTGTTCTAGTTGTTGTTGCTCCTGTGGTTGTTTGGGTCATTATGGTAGTCATTGGTGTAGACGTTGTTGTCAGAGGTGTCGGTGCTGGTGGATCCGTTGCTGCTGTGTCCGTTGTTGTAGTTGTTGTTGCTGCTTCGGTTGTTTGTGTCATTGTCATATTTGTTGGTGCAGAAGTTGTTGTGATAGATGTCCCAGATGTTGGATGTGTTCCTGCTGCATCCGCTGTTGTTGTTGTAGTTGCTGTTGCTCCTGTGGTTGTTTGGGTGGTTGTCGTATGTGTTGGCATAGAAGTAGTTATTATAGATGTCGTAGATGGTGGGTCCGTTGAAGTTGCGTCCGTTGTTGTAGCTGTTGTTGCTCCTGCGGTTGTTTGGGTCATTGTGGTAGTTGTTGGTGTAGAAGTTGTTGTCAGGGATGTCGTAGATGGTGGATCCGTTGCTACTGCATCTGTTGCTGTAGTTGTTGTTACGGCTGATGTTGCAGTTGTTGATGTCATTTTCGTAGTTGTTGATGTCGAGGTTGTTGTCAAAGATGTTGTAGATGGTGGATCTGTTGGTGCGGAGAAAAAAAAAAAAGTAAATGTAATTTAACTAGTTACGCAAATCTACAGCCATAAAATGATGTAAAACCTGGGAAACGAAGTCTTCGAATGTAGTATGCATGAGTTTTTACTGAGAGGAAAATTTCTCAGTCAACGAACAAATGACACGACGAACAAAACTAATTTAAAGGTACAACCCAGAACAGTAAAAAAGTGTCAGATTTATTTTTGAATGACGTATTGAATTGATTGATACCATTCAGCAATATCGAGTTGTAAGGTAAAGTAGTTAATAAATAAAAAAAATAAATCAATCAATCAATAAAGCAATAAATTAATAGATTTATTATGTCTCACATCTGTGACATCACCGTGATCAGTTAATTTGACACCTTCTAAAAGTCATAGTACTAGAGTTTTTGGACAAAAAACACGGGAACTATCGGAACGTTATTCCCTGGTGACGTGAGAAGAAAGAAAATGTAAGCCTCACTTCGATTGATCAGCATCAATTACGCACGCGCTGATTGAAGTTTCTCAACATCAAACGCTGGCGCCACGTCTGTTTAACATGTTTCGTCACCGATACACACAAACTTACCTACAAATTAGTCATTTGGAAAATACAATGTTGAATGAAGTTAGCGAAAGATTTATGAACATTTCTGTGTTGAAATCAGTTGACAGTTTTTCCAGTAAAATCAAGTTTGTACAGCATAAGTTTTTTGAGTGAATTTTGCATTTGTCGTGGACTCAGTGAGGACGTGGAAACTTATTCTGATCAGGGAATCGATAACCTGCTGGCTGATGTTTATGTCAACGGGAGAACTAAGCAAAAACAGATATATAATTTGAGTTCCCTAATTTGTGTCACACATGAAATCAATAGATTTCTTGACAAGAATAGTTTAATCAGGACTGAATTCAGAAAGTCATCAGAAACTTTTAAAGCCATCCTTTAACATCTTCGACAAGAAGGAAAAGGTTCTGTTTAGCACAAAACACCAATTTATTCTAGACGTACACACAAGTCATTGCATACGCGCAACAGGTATCACAGAACTGTTTCAAAATGGATTTGAGTCCCCAAAGATTACATCAAGTTCGGGTCATAAAAATCCAGTCTCCATTCAAAGTTACTGCACAGATTCCAGCTCCATGAAAAAGCGAGTAATTGCAGATGTGTTGACAAAATATACTGGGTAGGGTTGTGCTACTATTCAAGTACCCAACTGTCAAACACTAAAGTCGCAAGATGGTGTACCTATAGTGCCTAGTGTATCTACATGTAGTTCATCTCAGCCTGATTCAGTGCAGCTTTTAGTCGGTTTGTCGACAAGTTGCAGCAAATCTTCAGAGAGTATCGGAAGTGTCACCTTCGACAATTACATGGGCACACCTGATGATGAACAGCTTTTCAGGTTTCAGCAGATAGAGTCGAGGTTTGAGGGGAATGGGAAAGGTCGACAGCGTCCGAGTTTTAACTTCAGTGGGTGTGTTTTCAAATTAACTGCAAACAATGAATTTAAAAGAATCAGAGATATTAAAAACTCACATGTTGTTCATCACTTCCAGTGGGTGTGATTTCAGTCAATTACTTTTCCACAAGTTTCGTGCTCCTCGACCTCACTGAGTCACCACCCCAAGTTCAAAATAAATTGTTTCACACCGCTTAATTCTAACAAATGTCATCCAAGAATGTATATTCAATTATGCTACTTATCACACAAGTACGTTCATAAACTTTCCAAGTGAAGGTCCTACTCATACTGAGTCCTACACTGCAAAAAATATAGGTTCTCTTTAGAACCAAAACTGGTTCTAATCTTGTCCCTGAGATGGAACCAGTTCTGTTTAAACAGTATTTATTTCAAATCAAATAAATTTACCAAGATTAGCATTCACTTTTAACAGAATATTACATGAACTGAAGTAGATTCAGCAGTAAACTTGGAGCTTATTCAACGCAGACGCCAAACATTTTGAAACAAAGGGGATATGAACAGTTGGCATATCGAACCAGTCTTGGTTCTGTATAGAACCAAAACTGGTTCGATGTGCCAACTGTTCATATCTCCTTTGCTTAATAATGATTTGAGACTATCTCGTATAAGCTCTAAACTTACACGACTGAACCCCCCTCAATTTATGTTTAATTCTGTTAATATCTAATGCTAATCTTGGTAAATTTATTTGAATTCAAATAAATACTGTTTAAACAGAACTGGTTCCATCTCAGGGACAGGATTAGAACCAGTTTTGGTTCTAAAGAGAACCTATATTTTGTGCAGTGTAGTCCTGTACAGTATGGTCCAGTATAGGGTCACCATTAGTAATGAATTATAACACGAACAGTATGATACAGTTGTAAATACTGGCATTTGGTGATACAGAAACTCCAAATGCGATGGCACTTGTAACAAGTCATTATCAAATTAGGTGATCTGGAAACGCCTAAAGCGATGTCATTCGTTCGGAATGACGTCAACAAAAGCATGTGTCTGGAATCCTCTACATTGTTACAAGATTGATGGCATATTGCAGTTAAGTTAACGCCTAACAATGAAAGCTATTTTTGTTCGGCATAATAAAATAATTAGAACGTTCCTTTTCATGTTCTATCGGTCGATAGGACCTGAGTTTGTGTGATTCGTTCTGTTAAAAACGTTCAGCAGCTTAGCTGCTTTAGGTTTTATTTCAGCAATCACACAAACTCAGTTACTATCCGACCGATAGAACATGAAAAGAAACGATCTAATAATATAAAATAAATAAATAAATAAATAAATTTCATCATGTGACTCTATACAATACAACAAACCTCCTCCTTAATTATTCTGATTTTGATTTTCTCCTTCACTCCGTATACATAAGACAAGACACAAACAAATAAGTATACTTTCGGGGCCAGGCCGGTGTTTGGGGTGTCACTTATGATGCTGAAGGTTGGGAAGGCTATTTTTCCTTGTTTGAAGTATATTACTATATAGCGTTCAGAGTCTATTACTGAATTAGCACGTAGCTTGGGGCTGCCAGTAGTACTATGGGTCGGTCATATTTTGCAGAGTCCGCCAAGGGCCGTCTATCGGCCAAATATTAGAGCCCTATGAAACGGAAATTTGTGAGTCTAATTAACTCAAGCAAGGCGGGTTAAGAAGGCAAAACTACATCAGAAGGAAATTGGACTAAAATGACAACTCTGTTTATAAATGATTGACAGCGCGTTGGAGTGACCAAACCGTAGTTATTATTCCCGTGTAGGCCCGCCCTGCAATCGTAATGATCAGAATTCCTTCCATGAATGAATGGCTCGCTGGATAATGCTTACAAGTCATACATTACAGCCAGCGTGGAATGATTATTTTTTAGTTTAAACAGTATTTATTTCCAATTTCTATGAGTTACATTCAATAACAATAAAGTGTTTGTGGATCCGACAGTAATGATATTAGGTTCCAAACACAAATTACAGGAATAATCATTACAAATTCAATTAATGAAGCCCCAGGAACAACCCGGAGCTTCATTAATTAACATTTTGCTGCTCCTGATTTTTATTACGTGGTAAACGCCGCTTTAAAGTCAACACCCACGCGTGGATTACAACCAATCCACTGCGACTGTACTGTAACAACAATTCCACACTTGAGTGAAACAAATCGCCATCTGCAATGCTAAAGCATTGCAGATGGCGCCTTGTTTCATTCAAGAGCCTATTTATGAAACAGAAATTCGGTTAGAAGATTACGTAATTATTTCATCATGTGACTCTATACAATACAACAAACCTCCTCCTTAATTTTTCTGATTTTGATTTTCTCCTTCACTCCGTATACATAAGACAAGACACAAACAAATAAGTATACTTTCGGGGCCAGGCCGGTGTTTGGGGTGTCACTCATGATGCTGAAGGGTGGGAAGGCTATTTTTCCTTGTTTGAAGTACATTACTATATTGCGTTCAGGGACTATTACTGAATTAGCACGTAGCTAATTCAGTTACTATCGAATTAGCGTCAATGTAAAATAATTTATGCAGGTTATGTATTTCCATGACCTGTGTGCAAAGCTAGGGAAGTGCCATGAATATGTTGCCGTCTTCCTGGTACTGCCAAGGTATCAAGTAGAACCTTGTTGACTCCGGCATCATCGATCAATACTTTGCCATAATATAAGGCTATTCTTGAAATTATCCTTTTTCCCAGACTGAGATATTCACACAAACATTACTAGCCGTTTATAATAATAAAGTAGAATGTTTACAATGCAGAAGGCATAGTAGTCCAGGAACATTAGACTCGAAATATGGATTCTGAAATAATAAGTATTTTAAAGCTGTATTTTGTCAGTTGTTGGCACGTTACTCACTGCATATCGAATAAAAATTTCACGAAATTCCGATATGTGCTTTTCGAGATATTCTACTTTTTCGGAAAATTACCATAATTATTTTTGAACTAGAATAAAGATAATGATGGTTATTACCCCGAGTCCATTGCCATTCCACCCATATTTAAACAGACTTCCAATTTTGTTCTTATGATACTAATACTCCCGCTTTACAATAAACCTTTATGACGTCAAACTAAAAAGTTTTAAAAAATCACCCAACGGACAGAATCACAAAATTCAATCCGCGGGTCAGTTGGGTGAATTGTTTTTTGCATAAAATCAATCGAAATCCTCCCAAACTATTTTAAAACCCCAAAATATTCACCTACTGAACCCCATCGACCGCCCTCACCCCCCCCCCCCCCCCGCCCCCGCACCCGGAATGGGAAATTTTTATTACACATGATAAAGTTAATTGGGGAGAATTTTATTTTCCTTGCAATAAATTTCTCTAAATTTTTAAAAACACAATTTGCAGCAAGAAAACAAATCATCCAATGAACCTCCTACACCTACCTCCACCCAACTGGAGGTAGGTGCTTGGAGAATTAAGTTTTTGCATCAAATCCATCGAAATCCTTCAAAACTAATTTTAAGGATACAAAATACCTCCAACAGACCCCAGCCGCCAGCTCTACGCCGACCCGAGGGTCACTTAGGTGAACATTTTATTTTTGCATAAAATTACTCGAAATTCTTCAAAACGCGTTTTAAAGCGAAGGGAAGAATTCGTCCGGGTAACCTTCCACCCACTTCCCAGATGCAACTATTTTTCAAAAAACATTAACAAAACCATATCATTTTAACAATTTTAACCAAACCATATCATGTGACCCCTCATTGGAACGAGCTCGATGAGCTCGTTCCGAAGAGGGGTCACATGATATGTTTTTGTCAAATTTTTTTGAAAAATAGTATTTTTTCAGATGCTGAATTTGCAAATTACGTGGGCGGATGTAGTTCTTTTGATGGGTATAGGGTTAAAAAATGTCAGCTACATCTACTGAATTCAAGTTTAATGGTGGTATAGACACGAAACGACACGCGTGTGTGAATGGGTTAACTGATATGGCACCAGTGCCAACGCGGAAGGAAACGAGAGTCCATCTATAACAAGGACACTCAGCAGTTTATTTGAAAACTATCAACAAAAAGAAGACAACATTTGCGAGTAGAACCCATGTTACTAATTCGTCCCATGAGTTCCAATGTGTTGTGTGTGCCTAACTCAGGGAACGATTTTTAGCTATCGCTAGCTATTCAAACTGTAACTGCAGCGCACGATTTTTAGAAAATTCCAGTGAAATTTCGCCCTCTTAATAAAAATAGTCCGTCAAAGATTTCCGTTCCGCACATGTGTACTGCAGTTGCGGTAGATGGAGATTTCAAAGAACAGGTGTGTAATAAAAGTACAGAACTCAATTCGAGTAGAGTACAGGGGACATCAATCGATGACCCTTGTAGTTTTCTTTTATTTCACGAGCTCCTTCGTGGCTCGTGAAATACACGGAAAACCCCAACTCGGATTGTTGATTTCGGTACCCAGCACTCCAACCTCGCTGTTTTTTTTTTTTGTCTTATTACGTCGTGTCAAATCTCATTTTATGTTTGTTTAACGGGTTTTCATGGCGCTTTCGAAAGTGAGGTTTCGTGTCGGACAGAGTTACGGGTGGAGGAAGCCGGAGTACACGGGAAGACCCACTAAAGGGGACTATTATGATTCCCGATGAGTCTGGAGGTGGGATGGGGAAATCTCACCCGAGGGGTAAGATATTTGAACCAGACCCGAGGATTGCCGAGGGTCTGGTTCAAATATATTTGCCCGAGGGTGAGATTTCCCCATTCCCACCATCAGACTCATCGAGGATGATTTTCCTCGCCCACCATGCAGCGATTACATTAGCCAGAGGTAATCGGGAGTCACGTACTGATTCAGTCAACTAATTTTGTAATCGTTGTTTTGAGAAACTGATGACACCATCGGAAAAAGCATGCACAAGTTATATATATACCAAAGGTATATACCACGAAATGGATTAGGAACGGTGGCAGCTTGAGGAGTGAAGAGTTTTAGAGCATCGAACTTTGATCACACTGCATTCTGATGATGTCAATATGAATTAGTTGGTGGCAAGAAACTGATACGATGTGCATAACGTCATAATAACGTTATAAATATATAACGACACGTGGGTGGGGTGGGATACACCTGTCTCTCTCTTCTATCTCACCCGGGATACACGTATGTTACACATGCAGTGGGGGGAGAAAATTAACTGTCAGATTATCCAATCTCCTAACTCAGTACCTACAGAGTTAGGAGCGGTGGACTGCAAGTGCATCATTGACGGGTAGTTCGTCTTAGTAATCGTGCCCCTCGGCGCCAATAGGGATAAAGCGTCTTGCCTAGGGACAAAACACAGTTACCGGTGGTCAGGATCGAATCGCCGACCTTTAGGTTGAAAACCCAATGCTCTAACCACTGAGTTTAAACTAATGCACATACCTAAATGTCCCAAACATAAAGCCGCCTTCAGCTCGGTACAGGCGCCATCTTTGTACTGTAAATTTGTGCCATCAAGTTTGACACACCCCTCGTCAGACCTTCTCGTTGGTTCACCTGAGGCCCATTTCGTCCAGGCCGTATTTCTGTTCATGTCGAGATAAACATCTGCTGTTTCCCTATCGTTGACGCCTATCCAATAATATGTATTCCTAAAATGCAAGGTTAAAAATTACACTGCGCAACATACAAAGAAACTTGATATTTTAAGCTAAAAAGCCTTATATTTTTACATGCACCATTTCCAGTAATCACTGAATAATGAACAGTCAGTGTGGTAGATATATCTCTTAAAAGCAATATTATCATGGGCGTATCCTGGGAAGGGACGTACCTGCCTCCCTTACTTTTTCTAACTTATTTTTGTTGCAAGAATCGAGCACAGAGTTACTATTCGCGATAACATACACTCTAAAACCGGTTGCTTTTAAAAGGAAACCAAATCAACTGGGTTGAGTGAATATGAACCCAATTGGGTTCATATTCACTCAACCCAGTTGACTTGGGTTGATTTTTAACCCAACTGGTTTTAGAGTGTGTGGACATACTAACACATTTAATCGCGGAGAATACCAAGCCCCGTGCATAACATACAGCTACAGACCAAAAGCGGGTCTCCCGTGAGCCGTTATAAATTGCCTTTCCATTTTAAAAAAATTGAATGAGTCCCTTTTAATTTGAGGGAATATTTTGGCACGTGTGAATTGTACGTTGTAAGGTCACGCTGACTTTAACATTTCCCCACGATGCCTCTCGACAAGAGCGAGATAACCCCCCCCCCCACCCCCCCCCCCACCCCCCGTGCTATCACAAGCTTAGTGCTTCAAATGATCAGACGTAGGGATTATCCAACTGATTTGCTACCTCTGCAAGAAGAGTATTGTGTGCTATAGTATCCAGTGTAAACCATTGTAGAGAACGGAGTCCGTTTTACCCACTTGGTATTAGTTATATTAGGATGGAGGGAATATTTTCACAATATTTGCGCATCCCAACCTTGGTTGTCTTTGTCTGTGCCCCATTATTACTGTCAGTGAGCTTGCGTTTTTTCGAGAGTAATGTGCTCCTCAACTGAGGTGCTACTCCAAAGTGCGTCCTCTTGGTCTGAAAAATCTTGCTCAGTCCCGAATTTCAGGTTATTGATTTATTATTTGTTGATGTTTTGTGTCACATCAGCATCAAAGGATATATCGTGCCGATAAAGAGTTATGCAATGAAACGTCCTGAAAATATAAGAAGTCTTTAAAATCCTGAAATGAGGAATAAATAAGTTGTGAGAACAACAGTTATGAGGATACGATACCATACCTGTATAGAACATAATGTAAATCATCCTGATGAATAGGCATGAAGTGAAAATCTTGTTTAAAAGAATAAAAGCTATTTAAAAATTATTAAAAATGTTGACTTGCTGGAGAGTATTTCAGGTATGATCAACTCACCAATATCAGCAATACCGTGCACGTTGCCCCAGCGTGTCAACTGATTCATAACGAGTGATCGATAGTGACCGGTGCCCAAGGTGTGCTGCACATCCTATTTAGCCACCCTGTAGCATGCTGTTTGAATAATGTGCATGCTGCCGGGTGTCAATGGTGCTAATTGAACTAAACTATTTCGCTTGACACCAAAAATACGGCATTTGGCACCATAATTTGGCAACAATAATATACTTTTGGCAGGTTTCAAAGGCTCTGTGGTTTAGTATCTCAGTGCATCATTTTCGTTAAAATCGCTGTCTGACGACACATACGAGACAGAATTGACGCCTGTCATGTCATCTACTGTACATGGAGAGTGTATTATCACTAAATCACTCACCGAGTGAAAATTCCACCCGAACAATAATTTCAAAAGTGTTGCAAAGCATAACAATCACAAGCACAGTTCCAGCCAATGGACCTCCGGGATAAACCCGGAGGTTCAATGGTTGAAACATTGCCTGTGTTTTTTGTCCATATCTACGGAATTTGAAAGTGATACCTTGGGCGATAACTCCACTCCACGGATGATTTAGTTACAATCCACGCTCCACGTACTGTATAGGCATCAGCTAGGTATAACCAATCTTCTTTGTTAACAGTTTAGTTATTCTATATGATTTTTATTAAAACATTTCTTTGTAACTTAATATTTTATATCTTGCTTAATCTTTTTTTTTATAATCCTTCTGGAAGATAATAAATTATTTGCTTCTAATTTATTTGGAGTGAATAAACAGTGAGAAATTAATTAATTTATTTATTGAGATTTAATGACACTTTCGACAGCCAAGGTCACCTCGTGTCTGAGAAAAATTAACCCCTTGAACACTATATGCCGTTTTTCCTTCCAGGAACAGGATACGTCATAATTTCATTAAGTGGGATGGGTGCTCAGTGTGTGGGATAGACCAATCAATATGTTCAACGTGCAGCCCTAAGGCTGCACGTTGAAAATATTAATTGGTCTACCCCCAAATAATGAATAAAGACTCTTCCAGTTGTTGTTATTGAACTGACATTGAAGATACCACCATGGTGCAAAGGGTTAATAATCATTTATAAACGTTAATAACAGCCTTTTATTTTTTATTATCTATATTTTGTCATACTCAAAAAATACTGAAAAGTGTCAGGTCAAACTGAATAATAAGATCAGACGTTGAGTAAAACAAAGTGCCACATGCAGTGTCTTAGCACTGTAGATGTTCCATTGTTGCGCTCAAGGAACGATGTATGGTTAGTTTGTTCTCGTTGATCAAATTCAATTAGGAAATAAACTCTTTCATTTGGCAAAACAATTATTTGGCAGCGGACAAAATTCCACGTGGCACCAAACAAATTCAGGCCAGTGTGAACACTGTGTCTGAAAGTCTTTTAATCGCATGTCTTATAATCTGCCATGGTGTACCTGAAAACACCACTAAGCCCAACGAAAGGGCGAACAAAATATGTATTTGCTGTCATTCGTTTTAGATGGCGCCAAGTTAGAGTGTGTGTAACCATAGGTTAGGCCGAGATATCTCTCTAGTGTGGATACAAAGTTTACATCTTAAGTGCAGCAACCCTGTCTTTTTTTGATAAAGTGTTGGAATAACCATAACAAAATGACATAATACACGTCATCACTCCATACAAGAACAAGTGACATGTATTTTGCGAATGTTTGATTAAAAAGTTAACATTTTCGAAAAAAAAGGTTTGTTAGTGTTTTCGGGGAGAGATTGTTGAGGCCAATCTCTTTGGATAAAGGATGGGTTGGAGGAAACACCTTGACATCTATTGACATTTTTCTGCTGGATCAAGGGAAAATATCGCCCATTGGCCCCAGAAATTAACTCATGACAGTTTAAAAACATATTGTTCTTATCTTTAGTAATAACACATTCTTCGGAATTCATTACCAAATAATTACTTAGTGCGTTTTTGTTTGACAGAACTTCCTTAATTCTTTTCACCACGATATCTTAGGCAAAATTTCTAAAGTGCATTATGTGAATATTTTGCTATCGCAAACGACGTGCAGGGAGTTGAAAAAAGCAAAAAACTTTCAGCACATTACCCGGCACCTTGTACATGAGATGATGACGCCAATTGTCATAAACTTCCTCCCGTTCAGAACTAGTTCACATTTATGTCCGTCTTTAAAAGTCGGACTCGTCATGTCCCTGGCGGACTGGCCCTCGCAGCAACCGTTGCCAATGAGACTATTTATATATCTATACATTTATTAGTACTTAGGGTCACATATTTATGTACAGTGCCTAATCGAGACCACAGCATGGGGCTCAAGTCAAGTTTAGTCAAGAGTTTATGTCCATGTTGTCCACTTGAGAGGAATGCCAGCACATCACGCATTGGTTCCATTTTACCCGTTAAACAGACTTCGCGTCTCGGATAAACAGAAGTTCCAAGCCGCTAACCTCAGATCCGCAAAACGATTGATCCGCAAACTTCAGACCATGTTACCGTCTATTCACCACAATAACTTATAATATTATTCTATAATGTTATGTATTTTGAGATTCAACATAGCTAATCTTCGCCCAGAAAACGTAAGTAGTATGTCAAGGGCCAACCTTGCCTTTGTATGCTGGGGGGGGGGGGGGGGGGGCATCGCAGGGCACCAAGGAAGGGAAAGATGAAGGGAGAAGGTAAGTAGTATGTCAGGGGCCAACATTGCCTTTTTGGTGGGCCTTGCAGGGGACCAAAGAAGGGAAGGTTGAAGGGAAAAAAAGAAGTAGTAACGTGCCAACCTTCCCTTTTGGGGTCCTCACAGGGGACCAGCGAAGGGATAGGTGAAGGGAGAAGTAAAGTAGTATTCAGGGGCCAACATTGCTTTTGGGTGGAGGATCTCGCAGGGGGCCAAGGAAGGGAAAGGTGAACGGAGAAGAGAAGTAGTATATCGAGGCTAACCTCGCATTGTTGATGAACCCTGGATGGGGCCAAGGAAGGGAACTGTATGTAATGTGGTATTCTAACCTCGGTGGGGGACCTCGGAAGTGACGTCATGTCGCGTGACCCAGTGGTGCCGTGTTGGGTTGTCGTGATAGGCCATACTGCAGCGTCATTACCATGGTGATATGTGGTGTCAGCTCAGCGTGTGTTGTTAGGGTGACACATGTTTCCATTGTCTATTTTGTATACTGGAGTTCGCCATCTTGGTTTCTGTGGTGGAACGTTGCTGATATGTGATCCAAAACTCTTTATAGTACAGGAATATGTTCGCAGGAGGTGTTCGATTAAATGGAAGAATATCGAATTACCAGAAATAACCCGACAAGTTTTTACCAGTTCCCGATTCTTTCAGAATCCTTTTTATCTGATTCTATCCATGTTGTTATGTTTCAGTCTATCCAATCCTATTTGTATGGTCTGGAGTATACACTAGTAGAGTAGAAGACACTGTCAGTTGGAACTGGTCTGCCTATTGTTACTATATTTAGCTTTAACTGGTTTGTTCTGACTAGTTTTCATCCTATTCCAGGCTGTCTTGTAACTGTTCCTAACTGCATGTGTCCTTTATGTGGACCATCCAATCAGTTCACTTTCCTGCAACTAAATAACCTATAAGATCACTCCATTCATCTAAACTCCGTCCACTGACACATCGTTATCTGTATGTACACCATTCCTGAGCCTGTTCTATCTGCTTTAGACTAATTATTCCGATTTCCAATATGTGTTTGTATGCTAGTGCACAATGTGTACACATCACATGCAGGATATAGGCACCTGCTGGATGTGCCGACATGCGCTTATGTGCACACGTTTCTCGCGCTCCGCCATCAGTTGGACGAAACTTGAGAATAATTGTTTTGTTTTTACAAACACAGCAGAGAACAGATAGAGTTACATTCGGGGGGGGGGGGGGGGGGGGGTATTTTGTTGACAGATTTGCCCTTATTTTATTTTTCTCAAGTTGTTTGATTTAAAATTATTCGACAATTTAATTTATAATAGCAAAATATGATCGACTTGTCAGAAATCTGATGATATTTGTGACTATTTTAAGGTTATTTGGTTCGATTTTTATATCGAAGCGAGCGAAAGGGAAAAGCGTTCATGTAAACCATATACCCCCGATGTTTTGCGTGCCCTTATACCCTTAATGTTGCACGGTCTCATATTCCTTGGATGTTGCGTGCGCTCTTTGCCATTGCTATTTGTCATGGGCATTCTGACTATTCAGAAGACAGAATTTATCGGGATATAGGGATAATTTTTTTTTAACTTCTGAGTCAGATACCATAGATATTAAGCGAATACCGTCCTGGGGCCCCCACCCATTTGTGAATATCCCCAACCTCTCCCACTGCTACAGATACCACTATAATTTTTCACATACAACCAAATGAATAGTTTTGGTGCTGCGCTGTCGCATTTGCATTCACATCGTCTGAAAATATTTAACGCTATTAGGCTAATACAGCCTGATGGTCAGAAAACGTAAAAAAATATGTTTTTCTTATGTAGACATTAAGTAACATTTTTCTACTCAACATCCATGCCCATTATTCTCGATGTGGGATGACCCAGTGTTGGCAGAGACTCGTTAAATGACCTCTGCAAATTCGCTTTGCGATTTCAAAATAATTGAACCTCACAAAGATGCAGAAATAGTATATTGAGATTGTAAGGCTATTTTTATCTTTCTTTTTTTTGTCCTCCACACCAACTTACAAGGTACTTCACGAACACTCATGAAATGTTTTGATTTAACCCTTTGAACACTGGTAGCAATTGGAAGAGTCCATAATCATTATTTGGAGTAGACCAATTATTGCTTCTATAATCCGGAACCGATTTTAGATTTTAAATATTCCACCTTACTCACTTGAACCCGAGAGGGCGCTTTTCCGGCCAGGAACAAGTTACGTCATAACGTCATTAAATAGGAGGCTGTTCAGTAAATGTGTGGGGTAGACCAATCAATAGTTTCAACGTGCAGCCTTGTGGCTGCACGTTGAAAATATTGATTGGGCTATCCCTAAATAATGAATATGGACTACTCTAATTGCTGTCATTGAACTGACATGAGAGATACCATCGGAATTCCAAAAGGTTAATCCAAAACAGCTTCAATTTCGATGTTTTGTTATTCGTTTACTTTTAGTCCCGTTTTGAGGCAAACTCTTCCGAAATTTCGGAAATATAATCTCCCACAAAAACCATTTCTGAAAATGCTATAATTTTCCACTCGACGGAACAAAGCTCATCGTACTGAAGTTTTGAGGTTTTGATGTCAGCTTCGGAACAATTAAAGTTTGTCTGGTCTGGATGACATTTTCGTATGTTGTGGTGCTAAAACGAATTAGCACATAGATGTGTGTTTTCTGTTGTTTTTTTTCCCCATTTACTGCCATTTGTGATGTTTTTACGTTAATTGAAGCTTATCAGTTTTACGCATTTTCAACCCCAAAATGCTAAAATGGTGACACGGATTACTTTATACTCACTCAACGTACAATTATGAACACTCACACACAACTTCTTGGTCCAAAGATCTAGGGGTTTTTTTTATTTTGATATTTCAACCCTTATCCAAAACTGTGTCGAATTAACATCTTTTTATGAACTTATAATATCAACTCGTCCATTGAGATCACATTCTTCAAGTCTTCTTAATATTGTCTTTGATAAGAACTATATCCAAAAATATTTTGCGATCCGGGGTACTGCTTTTCAATTTCTGCCGTTTTGAGGTTTCTACAGTACGTGGAGAGTGGATTGTAACTAACTCACCCGTTGAGTGGAGTTATCAACCAAAATATCGCTTTCAAATTCTGTACATGTGGGCAAAAATACACAAGCAATGTTTCAGCCAACGGACCTCCGGGTTCAATCTGGAGATCCATTGGCTAGAATTTTGTTTGTGCTTGTTATGCTTTGCAACAAATTTGCAATTATTCCTTGGATAGAATCTCCACTCTGTGGGTGACTTAGTGTTAAAACACGCTCCAGGTAATGTACGTCAGTTGACATTTGTTTCAGATTTTTGCGCTTTTTAACCTAAAAATGTCAAATTCATGACACACATAATTTCTTATAGGCACAAGTTATAGGTATCAAATTTCAGACGCTATTTGCTACGTGACTACCAGAGTAGTCGTTTTGACGTCAAAACGACCTCTTCTTTTTTTTTTTAACAATCTCGATTTCTAATATAGACAAAAGATCCGTGGTACTTTTGGTGTCCTGTTGTGATTTGTGACACTTAGTTCGGGGAAAAACTTGTCCACCACTTATTGTAACTCACTCCCTTCTGATTTGTAGGAGGGTCTGCTGTGACTGACGCCTCCAGCCCCAGTAAAAATACCCGATTGTATAGATAAACTTGTAAATGTACTGATATTATCTTGCTGTCATTTCTCGCTTCTTTGTTTATTTTCTTCTCTATTTGTTTTGTTCATACATTCTCTGTTTTGCATTTGTAATTATACTTGCTCTTCGATATCGGAGGAAATAAAGGAAAATATATAATCTCCCATAAAAACATATCTAAATATGTAATGAACTTTCCCCCGAAAGAAAAAGTCCCTCTCACCAACAGTTTGAAATTTTCACACCAACGTCGTCAAAATAAAGTAAACAAAAGATAGCTATTTCTTGATATTTCGAATTACAGCCATGTTCGAAGTTTTACGTCAGTTACGGTTATTTGACAGGATGAGTCGGAGCCATAACTATAAAACATACATAGGCTCGAAATTAGTTGACAGGATGAGTCGGATACATTTATTTATTTATTTATTTATTTATTTATTTATTGTTGTTTAAGGTCACATACTTCTGCACAATGGCTAACCATGACCACAACATGGAGATAAAGTCAAGGTCAGTCAATCATTTATACCCCATGTTGCCTATTTTAGAGGACTCGCACCCCAAGCATTAGTGACTGGGTCCTATTTTACCAGTGAAACAGAGCTTGTTTACCACAGTAAACAAGCACTGCTTCACTTCCCGGGGTTCCCACGGGGGAGTCGGATACATACTCACAGCCATAACTATAAAACATACATAGGCAAGAAATTAGTTGACAGGGCGAGTCGGATACATACTCTCAGCAATAACTATAAAACATACATAGGCACGAAATAAGTTGACAGGATGAGTCGGATACATTCTCACAGCCATAACTATAAAACATACATAGGCAAGAAATTAGTTGACAGGATGAGTAGGATACATACTCACAGCCATAACTATAAAACATACAGAGGCACGAAATTAGTTGACAGGATGAGTAGGATACATACTCACCGCCATAACTATAAAACAGACATAGGCACGAAATAAGTGGACAGGATGAGTCGGATACATACTCACAGCCATAGCTATAAAACATACATAGACACGAAATTGGTTGACAGGATGAGTAGGACACATACTCACAGCCATAACTATAAAACATACAGAGGCACGAAATTAGTTGACAGGATGAGTAGGATACATACTCACAGCCATAACCATAAAACATACAGAGGCACGAAATTAGTTGACAGGATGAGTAGGATACATACTCACAGCCATAACTATAAAACATACACAGGCACGAAATTAGTGGACAGTATGAGTAGGATACATACTCACAGCCATAACTATAAAACATACAGAGGCAGGAAATTAGTGGACAGGATGAGTAGGATACATACTCACAGCCATAACTATAAAACATACAGAGGCACGAAATTAATGGACAGGATATGTAGGATACATACTCACAGCCATAACTATAAAACATACATAGGCACGAAATTAGTTGACAGGATGAGTCGGATACATACTCTCAGCCATAACTATAAGACATACAGAGGCACGAAATTAGTTGACAGGATGAGTAGGATACATACTCACAGCCATGACTATAAAACATACAGAGGCACGAAATTAGTTGACAAGATGAATTGGATACATACTCACAGCCATAACTATAAAACATACAGAGACACGAAATTAGTCGTATAGACGCAAAGATACCCATTGGTGTAACACGTCGTGGTGTGACTCCCTAAGTAACAACCACAAAAATGATAAAAATACCGAAAATGGCTCCAAATTAGATTCCACTGGACAAGGTTGAAATCAAGTGAACTTTTAATTTAAGTGACATTTTAGTATATACCATTCTACATACAGACCATAAAAAATTAAAATCGGACATCAAATACCAGAAATACAACAAAAAATGCAGTCGGACGTTTTACATGTACATCATATTTTCGGCCATTTTGGACAGTTTTCATTAAAAAGTCTACTTTTATTACCAACAGTCCTCCGAAGTTATAAGACGCAAAGCTTTGAAACTTCAGAAACCGCTTTTCAATCATTTGTAATTAACCCTTTGAAGCCTCGTTTCCTGGAATGGTATCGCATTTGTGTACACATACAGTGAAATGGGTCAGTGGAATATCAATATACAGGGAGAATAAAATAATAACTGTCTGGCTGCAGGCAGTAGTTATTATTTTATCAGCAATACCCGTGTATACATCTCTTATAATGAGACAAAAATGGGACGAAATTATGCGTTGGCCCGCAAATCGGTCTTACGAGTTCAAAGGGTTAACAACATTGTCCTTACTTACTTCACCTTCGTTAGGTGATGTGAGGTTTACGTGTTCTTCTTAATGTTTCGTTTTTAGCCCATTATTTGGGCTCAACGTTCTGAAAGTTTGAATCAGCAAGAAATTCGGCTTTCACATATAACGTACACCTAAAGAAATACTTGAATTTATTCAACATCACATTCCCATTCCCATTGATATACTATATTCAATATCAGCAATTTATACCCGACCTCGTGTCAGAAAGAATTCAAAATGAAATTCCATTGTATAAAATTGAAATTACGTGACACATGATCTCGACATCTTCTCCTTGAAGTGACAACAATCGACGTTGGCCGTACTTCGCCGGATGGCATCTGGAGATTTATCACACACCTATTAATGTAAAACACGGGATTTACACTGTTCTGCATGTACGATAAAAACAAAGTTGTATCACACAAGCAAATGATCCGCTGTTACATTGAGAACAAAAATAGAAACTGGGATAGGGATCTGCCTTTGCAAGCTATGGCTTTACATGCTACTGTAAACCGTAGCACAGGATTCACACCAAATCGTTTGATGTTTGGTCGAGAACTAATCCAACCGGTTGATTTGATGTTTGGTCTAAATTCTCCGAAAAAATCAACACCTGCAGAGTGGGTACAACATATTGAAACAACACTAGGAGAAGCTCATAAATTTGTCCGTTCCAATTTGGGCCAGTCTCAAAGACGACAAAAAAGAAATTATGATCTTCGAATCAATGAAAGGCACTATGAACCTGGTGACATTGTTTATAAAAGGGATTCTTCTACCAAAAGTGGAGTTAGTTCTAAATTAAGATCTCCTTGGACTGGCCCTTATTTGGTAGTAGAAGAAAAAGCCCCTTTGTATAAAGTACAAAGACGTAAGGGACATTATCACCTCCATCATGATCGTTTGAAGTATTGTCATGACCGAGTACTACCCCTATGGTTACGTCGGTTATGACATAAATTCTTTGAGCATGCAAATCTTGCCATTGGTTCATCTGGAAGTACTGTTGTGCCTACGCCATCAGGGTCGGAACAATTTGCTGACTTTGATGGGGAAACGGTGCATGGTCAAAATGTGGATGAAACAGTGGTCAGTACGTCAATGGGTCAAAATCTTTCTTCCAAACAATTGCCTGCCTGCAATGAAAAATCACTGACAAATGTTGCAAATGAACATGATGGTCCTCAGAAAAGCGTGTCTTGTGATCCAAGTTGCCCATGTATTAGCAGCAAGCCAGATTCATTTGCTTTTCTTGGTGGCGATACTCTCCCTACACTTTTCAAAGAAATTCCAGTCAGTTCTTCTGGTCGGCCGATCCGAAAACCTGCACGATTTTTAGATGACTAATCAGTTATGTTCAGTCACTGGCATGAGCACACGGCACTGGTTTTAAGCTATTTTTTACTGTAAATAAGACCTATCACATTCACTTATCTTTTAGAAAGAGGGATCTAGATGAAGCCAACCAACTTCATTCCGGATTATAATGAAAACACGGATGAATGTGAAATTGGAGAAGAGCATTCTCCTGATGCGAGCTGCTCAACACAGAACAGTGCTACTGAACATTGTGGGGTGAATAATAAGGAACGTATGTCAGCATCAGTTGAAAACACACATGTAGCTGTTGAAATTCACAAATCATCTAACCAACGAAAAACTAAACAAAAGTGTTGTCCATTGTGCCCAGCTAAAACAGCCCACCTAAAACGCCATGTGTTAAAAGATCATTTGCCATGGTTTTTAGCTTTTCACACCACCTGCTGGCATCAAGTCCCAATTGAATGCCCTGATACGGACTGTTCAGTCGAAAAATGGTGTCACTTGATGAATGGAATGTTTTTCTTCCTTTGTGAAAACTTAGGCCTGAATAGTTTGTCATGCCTCCTCCGGTATGTTTTGGATAACAAACTCTTTCCTCCATATGATAGTTCGAATGTTGAATTTAGCAGGGAGGAGAGATATTTGATGGCAAAATATGTTGAGTTTTCCGCTGGACAGTCCGTGCAGGAGTATCACTTTTCATTATCTTCTCCAAACTTTGTTATCTGCCTAATGCACTGGAGAATTTTATGCAACCTGTTGGTGAGCCTAAATTTAGATGAACATTTACTGGTAAGATTCAAAAATTCATATAATCAGTTATCGTACACTGGCACATACATTATACAAGCTCCTAGCACGGAGATTCAAAATACAAAATTTACTGATTCACATTTTCATCTTGATCAATTGCTGAAAAAATCAAATTGTAGAAACTTGAATGATTTACAAAAAACATTCTCTTGTACAAACTTTACACTGAAACATGCAATTTCTAACTTTGTCTTCCCCAAATCATGGTCGGCTATTAACTCTCTCGTTTCCGGTGATCCAAGAATACATATAACACTAGGAATTCACCCTCATCTATTGGAACCTAAACTGGTCAAATCTTATGCTACACAATTGGAGACAATGTTAACTGATAAAAACATTATTGCGTTGAGTGAAATAGGTCTTGACTACACCACAGTTTGTCACTGCAGGCCAGCATGTGAGGATAGGGTGCATTGTAGGCATAGAAAAATTGAGTCTCAAAAATTGTTTCTGAAAAATGTTCTGCCATTGCAGAGAAGTACCAAAAAATCCTAATTCTTCACTGTCGTGACCATAACATTGGGGATGCCGCAAGTGATTTATTGCAAATTCTAGTTGAATTGCATCTTACTTCTTTGCCTGTTCATCGGCATTGTTTTATGGGATCGGTTGAAGAATTAGTTAGCTGGCAAACCATCCTCCCTAATGTGTACTTTGGTTTCACATGCAAAGAATCCTTTAACTCAAGAGGCATTGTTAAAAGTAAAATTATATCGTCTTCTCTTAGAGTCAGATGCACCCTATCTTCTAAATGAAACAGATAGAAAATTTGTTAAAAGTAAAATTAGATCGTCTTCTCTTAGAGTCAGATGCACCCTATCTTCTAAATGAAACAGATGGAAAATTTAGTACACCATGGAGTGTAATTGAAACCGCAAAAACATATAGCAAATATAAGAAAGTTATCATTAGTTCATTTGCTGGAAGTAACCTGCCAAAATGCCAGTAAGTTGTATAGCTTATAAAACAAACTATAAAATATTCCCACTTACATATATATATTTCTGTATATATTTTCACATGTTTGCATAAATTATCATCAAATATATTTTGATGGGCTTTTAAAATAATGGGAAGGTACTCAGCTTTCTCAATCATATATATATCTACAGGAAGGTAATCCGCTTTCTTGTCGATCTTACTACAGGAAGGTAATCCGCTTTCTTGTAAATAGATACTCAATTTCACTTTTTACAAAAGATCTTCTCAAATTTTAAATTTAATCACCACATGCATGACTTTTATAGGCATGGGAGGAGTGTGGTAGAAGTGTCTGGTGTCCAAAGAGTATGGGGCACGCCCCAGAATGACATCGAGTGAACCCACAACGAGTGATCTTCCTTGCTTCTTCAAGACAGTCTTCACTTGAAACTGACGTCTGAAACCAACAACATCGAGCTTCGACAGCTATAATTCAAGTCACCTTGAAGGTAATTATTACTTTCCTAAAAGTATGATGTGATTTTATCACAATAGTAATTATAGTTTATATCTAATTAGTGGTCACTCGTGAGATGTTTCTGCGTTCAGAGATCAATCAGAGATACAGACGGTGGGTTTTGTGTGTTCGATGAACAGAGTTCACTGAATTGTGTAAGATATATTCAGTACGTGGAGAGTGGATTGTAATTAAATCACCCGAGGTGAAATCTAGTTATGCGACTATTGTTTAACTATGAAAACCCACCAAAATATGCTCAGAATTACTGTACCACGATAAACTAACTCCAGGTCATTTCCCCCACTAGAGTATATGTTCTTATGATAGTCCAACAACGTTAAAATTTAGAATTCGATTGTTACAGTATCAAGGAACAAACATGGAGGTGGTTCGGTTCGGACTAGGCGCTCCTTACTCTTTCTCTTCCTAAGAACTGTACTTCTATCTTCTTACTCTATATCAATTAGGGAAATCTAACCAATTTGTATCTTTTTATAGTATTTTATATTTTTCTTTATTAGCGAATTATTTGTGTCAACGGGTATCTCATTGTACACGTTCTTGATAGAAGGAATTGGTCTCACTGTCTTCTCGTTTGCTACCTGTTAAAATTACTATGAGTGGAAACGACCACAGATAAGCTGACAGCTTACTGTCGAATCCACACCCAAATGATAATGTAAGCTATGTATTACCATGGAAATTCTTTTTGAAATAAATACCGTTTAAACTAAATCACCCGGGGAATAGAGTTATCACTCAATGTATCACTTTCAAATTCTGTACATGTGGACAAAACATACAAGCAAAGTGTCAGGCAATGGACCTCCGGGTATTACCCGGAGGTCCATTGGCTGGAACTTTGTTTGTGTTTGTTATAATATGGTAGGTGCACTAGGTAATATGTCATGGTGGTGGAGTAACACTCCAACTAAAAGCAACGTCCATGAAAATTGAGGTAACATTGATAAGTTTTATTTCCAGCTCCAGCCATGTTAATTTAATGAAGTGAACTCAAATCCAAATCCGCACGAGAGATGCGCGCGCATCTATTGTTTACAACAACAGTGAAAAGGGAGATGACTCCTAACAGTTAATTGTCACAAAAGTCTCAAATAATATTACACCTCCCTTCTCACAAATGAACAAAAAAAAAAAGTGAAGTCATGTACATGTAATGGGTTACGATACCATAAAAGTAAAAGTCTGTGTGCAAAGCACTATAAATCCTGTAGGGGGTTTATGGTACCACTGGATTGACTGGAGTCTGTTTTGGGTAAAATGGGCACATAGATTTTATTATCTTTGGCTTAACAGAGCGGCCAGAACGAGTCACATATGGCTGGGGTGCCAAATTACCATTTGTGACTGGAGTACTTTGTTGGCAAGTTCTCGGCGATGCAACCTTCTGCTCTGAAGCCATGGGGGTGGAAACTTGTGGTGGCACCTGTGGTTCGGCACAGCTGTCACCAGAAATGTTCAACTCCATGGGCTCAGAAATTTCACTTTCAAGAACATCTGGCAAATACATGTCCTCAACAGGTCTGTCATAAGATTTAAGGAGATGCCTGCGATTACGCCTATAAATACCACCTCCCGGGGCTTTTACTGTATATGACCTAGAATTATTTTGTTCAATAACTTTTGCTGGAACCCATAAACCATGGTGCTTAATACGTACGGTTTCTCCAATATCTAATGGTTTTAGCTCTCTAGAACTGCGATTAAAATATTTTGCCTAAAGAGCTCGACTCTGTGTAATAGAATGGTGGACTTTATTGTATGAAACTGTGTGAGGTTTCAACTGCTGGGATGTTGTAGGTAATACAGCCCTTAAACGCTTACTCATGAGAATTTGTGATGGTGAATAATTGGCTTCTAATGATGTATTAAGGTATTCCAAGATTCCTAAATAGGGATCTTTCCGATCGGCTTTCGACTTATCGAAAATGTGTTTAATGGTTTGCACTGTACGCTCAGCCAATCCATTTGATTGAGGATGTAATGGACTAGAAGTTTCATGACTGAAACTCCAGTTTTGACTAAACCTTTTAAACTCCTGGGACGCATATTGCGGCCCATTATCTGAGACCACTTTTAATGGTATACCATGATGTGAAAATATAGATTTCATTTTGTGAATTACATCCGAAGATGTCATGTTTCTGAGAGCAGACACCTCAAAATATCGACTATAGTAATCCACAACAACAATGTAATTTATGTCGTTCCACTGAAAAATATCTGTGGCAACGGTATGCCAAGGTTGGTTTGGTATTTTATGAGAAATCAAGCTTTCCTTAGGATTATCATTCCTTCTTTCCAAACATGTATTACATTGTAGGACAAACTGTTTTATTTCTGAAGCCATATTGGGCCAAAACATAATGTCACGGGCCCTTTTAATGCACTTTTCAACACCCATATGACCAGTATGGATGCATTCCATCAAAGATGACCTCTGACCCTTAGGAATTACTATTTTCTGACCTTTTAAAAGTAAATTACTGTGAACCGTCAATTCGTCGCGATGGTTCCAATATTCTAACACTGAATTTGGACACGCTTTCCGTTGTTCAGGCCAACCGTTTTGAATTATCTGTTTCAATATTATAAACTGTGGGTCTAATTCGCCAGCTTTAGCAATTTTGCTTAATCTTTCATCGCTAACAGGCAATTTATCCATAACAGAATGGACATGAAAGTCTATCTGTTCACCTAATTCTGGACAAGTGTCCGGTAATGACTTACGGGACAATGTGTCCGCAACTGGTATTGCCTTTCCAGATTTATGAACCACTGTTAGTTCATATTTCTGCAGGTTAAGTAACATCCTCTGTAATCGAGGAGGAGCAGAGCCTAGTGGCTTCTTAAAAATTGAGACTAACGGTTTGTGATCAGACTCAACCTCAATAGGCCTACCATAAACATACTGATGGAATCTACTGCAGCCAAAAAGAATGGCTAACATCTCTTTCTCTATCTGAGCATATTGTATCTCAGTTGGAGTTAGAGATTTGGAAGCGTATGTGACGGGTCTCCCATCCTGAAGAAGGGTTGCACCAAGTCCATATTTCGACGCGTCCACTTGCACAGTAACTTCTTTTTGAGGGTCAAAATATGACAAACCTGGAGCTTGTGTAATTACTTCCTTAATTTTTGCATAGGCATCAACCTGTGGTTGATCCCAAGAAAATTCATTGTTATTTACCAAAAGCTTTCTTAACGGACCAGTTAGGTCTGAAAGATTTGGCGCAAATTTAGACAAGTAGTTTACCATGCCTAGGAATGTTTCAAGTTCAGCTTTGTTCACAGGCTCTTTCATCTCGGTAATAGCTCTAACCTTAGATGGGTCTGGTTTTACCCCTTCTGTAGTAAGTAAGTGTCCAAAATAGGGCACCTCTGTTACTCCTACTTCCAATTTATCTTTGTTTAGCTTAATACCAGATTCCCTAGAACGACGAAGCGCATTGTGTAAATTACGATCATGTTCTGCACGTGTTTTGCCATAAACCAAAATGTCATCTACAATGGCAACTACCCCGTCAAGTCCCTCATAAATTTCATCAACCTTTCTTTGGAATTCATCTTGAGATGATTTAAGGCCAAATGGTAATCTTAAAAATCGGTATCGCCCGTATGGTGTATTGAACATTGTGAGATATGATGATGCTTCAGAAAGTTTTACTGCCCAGTAACCTGATCGAGCATCTAACTTTGTAAAAAATCGTGCTCCTGAAAGTGAGGGCAGGATGTCGTCCAACGTACGCATAGGGTAGTGGGGACGTAATATCGCACGGTTCAAATCCTGCGGGTCTAGACAGATCCGAAGCTTTCCAGTTTTGGGCTTTTCTACAACCACGAGAGAATTTACCCAATGTGTAGGAGTAGAAACTTTAGTAATGATTTCACTGCTTTCCATCCTATCAAGTTCTTGCTTAAGACCATCCCTTAACGCCACAGGCACCTTGCGTGGCGGGTGTATTACTGGAGTGACATTTGAATCTAATTGAATGTTGCATTCACCAGGAAATAAACCAATTCCTTTAAAGATATCACTATATTCTGTTAAAACAGAATTCTTATCAAGAAATGGATCCAAACTAGCTCCCACCAAATGCGGAGGATCGTGTGCATTCACATGATCTTCTACATTGAATACGAGTCTTATCAGGTCCAAATTTAGACATGACCTTAAACCGAGTATGGGGTCCGAATCGGTTTCAACAATATAAAAATTTATTGTCATTGTCTGGTCTTTAAACGTGCAGGATAGGTCACACTGGCCATAGGTCTTTAAAGAACTACCATCATAAGCTGTAAGTTGCTTAGAAGCTTTGCTCAACACACATGGGGAGAATTGCTTAAACACTTTCTGAGGTATAATGTTGACTTGGGCACCTGTATCCAATTTAAATTGGATTAACGTTTTACTTTTCGTACTAGAATTACACACAGGACCAACACTTAAAGAAACATAAGCTTGGTTATTATTGCCAAGCTCGTCGACACTCCAGACGAAGAAATCATAATCGTCATCAGTGTATGAATTTGCTGAATGTGTGTTAACTTCATTCACGTTGAATGGACGTTTTGCACCAGAACGACATACAGAAGCAAAATGGTTCCACTTCCCACACTTGTCACACTTCTTTCCCTTTGCTGGGCACGTTTGGTTCCGTCGGTGACCACGACCACAGTAACCACACTGAGGCTGACGACTGGATGATTGACCTTTGTTGTAAAAATTGGCAGTATCTTTATTCTTAGCAATAGCAGGTGTAACACTTTGTTGTTTTTTCTTATGATTAACAGAATGAATGTCATGACGTTCATGTAGCTCATCAGAAACTTTACCCATAGACTTTAACTGTTCCTGAGCGTATTGAAAATTTTGACAAATTTGTACGGCTTTATCAAGTGTCAATTCGGCGCCTTGATTTATCAGCTTTTCACGAACTTTGGATGAAAACGTTCCAAAAACAATACGGTCCCTAATCATCTCATCTGTATCATGAAACGAACAATCACGTGCGATAGTTTTCAAACGACGAGTGAGGTACTGTTCAACAGAGTCACCGCCTTGAGTCTGGTTGTTAAATGTATATCTAGCAAATATGGGGTTTAACTTTGGTTGTACATATTCAAGGTACTTGTCATAGTACGTTTTCAAACATTTAGAATCAGCTGCACTGAGTGTCCATGTGTTGAATATTTCACGACCTTTATCACCAACCCAGAGAAGTAAATAGCTACACTGCGTTTCATCATCCTTCCCCTTGAGCGGTCCCTTAAAGACGAGATCAGCATGTTGTTGGAATTTCTTCCAACAATCTGGAAGATTCGACGCTTCCCAATCCATGCGTGGAGGCGAAATGCCGGCTAGTTCCATCTTGAAAATAGAACGCTGCGAGCGTGGATTTATCGACAATGACAATGCTGGAAACGTGGAATGATTTCTGACACCATATAATATGGTAGGTGCACTAGGTAATATGCCATGGTGGTGGAGTAACACTCCAACTAAAAGCAACGTCCATGAAAATTGAGGTAACATTGATAAGTTTTATTGCCAGCTCCAGCCATGTTAACTTGACGAAGTGAACTCAAGTCCCAATCCGCACGAGAGATGCGCACGCATCTATTGTTTACAACAACAGTGAAAAGGGAGATGACTCCTAACAGTTAATTGTCACAAAAGTCTTAAATAATATTACACTTGTTATGCTTTGCAACAAATTGGCAATTATGGCTTGGGTGGAATCGTCACTCTGCAGGTGATTTAGTGATAATACACTCCCCACGTATGGAATATACGTACAAGTCACTGGCATCCATATCAATTTTCTGAAGACAATCAGCGGTAAAAAATGTGAAGCAAACAAAGACGCGCTTCTCAAGCTTTACAAATCATTCAAACGTCAGTGAGAATTACACAAAATACACCCATGGTTATTCCCCACGGTTATAGACCCTTCACACAAAATACCCAATACCAATTAGATATAGACTATAGCCTTAAGCATATTGTTCTCTTGTATTAACACACCGGTACAGATTTTCATTTTTTCGACGTGTTGAGATACAGCCGTTCTATGTGTGATAAACTTTCTTGTGTGCCTTGTATCGAAAGGCAGAGTATTTTCTTTAGTTTGAAATATGTCCATGAAATCTTGTCATTTTCAGTGTCATGGCTTCACCTTAAAAAGGCATTGACTTTAGACTCGCTTCAGTTGCCGCATTTTAGTTCAGTTAACGTTATAACGTTAATGACTACCGAGGGTTGGAAAACGTCATATATTAAATTTCACTCCATAAAGTTTAATGACGAGAACTTTTATTATTACGCATCTATTCTTTGAAATCCTCATCTATAGCAACACTAAACCATGCGGCAAAATGAAAATTCGTTCCGCTCATATGTACGGAACAGAAATCGTTGACGGACTAATTTTAAAGAGAAGCGAAATTTCACTGGAATTTTCTACAAATCATGCACCCCAATTACAATTTGAATCGCTACCGATAGCTGAAAATCGTCCCTGTGTTCAGATGTGTTCTATGTGCTAGTAGGCACATAGAACACATTGGAACTCAGTGGACGAAATAGTAACACGGGCCCCCCTTGCAAATTTGGTTGGCAATAAAATTCTCTTCTTTTTGTTGATAGTTGTCAAATCACTTGCTGAGTGTCCTAGTAATTGTTTTTGTTTTTATAAACGTGAAGACATGCAATAAACTGTGGCCTTGAGTTTTATCCTGCCGCGATAGCACAAGTGTCATGTCGATTAACCCATTAACAATCGCGTGTCGTTCTGTGTATGTACTCATCATTCCGAATAATAATTTGAAAAGGAAGATAATCTTAAAATCTGACAAAAGCGGAGAAATGACGTCAATACCCCCACCCCCCATTTAGTGACAGCTCTTCCCACAACTATAATACTATCTCAGGTGGCAAAAGAAATAGTTACGGACGTTAATCGCCCCATTCCTTTCCACATTGTCGGGAAATAGTTAACGTCATTAATGGCGACGGAGGGTCGGAAAACGTCAAAATCAAATTTCACTGCATAGATTTGAAATCAAGTGACCTTTAGCTCTTATCATCCATAATAACAAGTTAGAGAAAGTTTGAAAATCCATCATCAAACGCCTGACATGTAACGAAAACAACGTAGGAGTGATATCCTCTCATATTGTTTACCACCTTTGCCCGAAAAATCCAACTGATACTGCCATTCTGTTTCACACACTATTAACTCATTATTTGAACAGTACACTCGACCTACTTCATGTCCACTGACATCACATACTGAATGTTATGACGTCAGATGCGACTGAACTGTAAAAAATGTCGCAACTATTTCACTTTCCTAACAACAATTAGTGGTTGAGCAAGCAATTACCATTCATTTCGAAAGCGAATAGTAAGGCTTCTGTTACAGTGGCCCTCTCCATTTGGCCGTATTTCGTTGAATTACTTCCTCCAGTTGTGTTTTCTTCTCTTTTTGTAAGCCAGAATTCAGGGTATTTTCCCATCTCTTATTCTGATTAAACCTAGAACATTTATCACACACCTATTAATGCAAAACACGGAATTTCCATTGTTCCGCCTGCACGATTAAAATAAAGTTGTATCGCATATGTGATGATACAAAACACGTTCGATTTCGTTTCCAACGTAAACAGAGAAGGAACCTGTCTAAACGAATCACCCCACTCATAGGTCGAATGCACAGGAGTCGAGGTCGCTTGGAAATACCAAGATTCCCATTTAGATTTGCTTACCCAGGATATTTAAACAATCAGATTCGAGTCAAAAATTTACAAAATAAAAACAGCATTCTGTCTGCATGCTTGTTCATTGACAAATACTTTCCACAACTGGCCATATAATGGGGTGTGCTAAACTTATCAGCTATTTCAAAAAATTTTGTCCTGCAGTTTAATCAATATTTGAACGTGACACCGATAGGTGTCAATTGGTTTTGACCAACTCAATGCGATAAAAATTAAAAAGCAAATTAAGGTTGGTACCCCGCTAACAGCGACGTCTTGTTGACAACGACGAAAACTCGGGAATTATTAGTTCTATTTTCGTGTAGACTGGTTGTTACATGGGAGGTGTGTGATAAATACAGAACCACACATACGTTTGAATGGGTTAAGAAATACCGTATTCGATTGCTTTGGCTCAGGATATCACACGAGCCTTGTGCTCTCGAGGTATCCTGGGTCAAAGCAATCTCGTGCGATATGTTCAAACAAGAGTAAAATCCACGCACTCCGATTGGATGAGAGCTGGCGTAGTTTCATTTATTTACGGCTCCAGTAGCAAATGTTATCGTCTTACGTCACAACGCGAAATATTTGAAATGACGTCGCCCGTTTCGTAATTGCTTCACCAACGGAGTGACTAGCAAGCCGCTTCATTTTGTCTGTATTTTTCACAGGTGCAGTAAACGGTGTTCCGGATGAAGTGTTGTTTAAATTACAAACCGAATTACGATTTGAAATGAGATGGAATGAGTTTATCTGGTTTATTGATTATTTATCCAGTGCTGTCGTGGGGTACACGAGGAGTTTATTTACTAAACCTGTGATAGTTAAAAGTTGCCTTTAACGATCACAAGTTTAGTAAATAAGCCTGTCGTGTTCCACGATGCAGATTTTAGGCTATGGGTAGTGTGTTACTGGAACATATACGTTATTGTGATGAGTTGGCGGCTTCGCGTCTCGGTTAAACATAAGCTCCGAGCGGTAAACCTCAGACCATGTTACCGCCAATTCATCTCAATAACTTATAATGTTACCATGTCGAATAGGGGAGGAAATCGGTGCTTGTGGATGAGGTTCATGCGTAGCTCACGTACGGTTTATGGAGTTTGGAGTGATATGACTACGTTCGGCACGGTTCCAGAAAAAAACACTGCAAAATCAAACTGAAAAATTGGTGTGGCTCTTCCCGAGTACTTTTGCCATAGTTTACTCTCGGCGAACGCTACTGCATTTCTAGTGCTTGGAAGCGGTGGGGATGGCGTTTTATCGAACGGTTATGTACGATAAAAGGCGACATACACTTTCCCCTCACACGCTAAAAACTAAAGTGTTAAAAACTACACTTGAAGTGCTGTATTTAATATTTACTAAGTGCTGAACTAGCACTTTGTTCAAGTGTAGATATCCCAGAACTTGACAGGTGTTGACAATAATACCACTTGACAAGTGTAATGTCGCGACACTTAAAAGGAAACAACGCAGATGACGCGGATCAGGCTCGAACTCTCGAGCCTGATCCGCGTCATCTGCGTTGTGTCCTTTTAATTATGTACCCACCAAGTGCAAATCAAATTATGGACGATTCTGGAAGAACCACCAATGCTAGACACATGGGAAGTGCCATCCGTTCAAGTTTCAGATGTCTGACGACTGTAATGTCTAAGTGCTTAAAGCATTGCACTTTGAGTGTTAAAATCAAACCCTAAGAGTTAGAATGGGTTTAACACTTTGAAAGTGTCACTTTTAACACTTTAGTTTTTAGTGTGCACTGTGGGGCCAACTAATGTTTGCCGTGCGTCGTTGAATGGCGTCTGAACAATTACCCTGCATTTTCAAATCTATGTTGTATTAATTACGTTCTTATTACATCAGGGCTCTACACTCTCGGAATTCAGGCGCCATAGGGGTCCACCTATGAAGTGTGAGATACACTGTGCCCCTTGAAGTGTTAATTCAGCATCTCAAAGGTTATGTCTCCTACACTTCATCGGGTATGTACAAGTTTTTGTTCGTCTCCTGCGGGTGGTAGGAAGCAGTTTAAATTTGCTTGGTTCTCATCCAATTTTCCATCGTGCCTTGTGAATCACCACGCTGTGGCACCATTTTCCCTGTATCTGGTAGGCGTCTGATTTTACACGATTTACAAACCTGTTAAGATAACAAACTCGAATTGAAGTAAGCAACGGTACTGAAAATATGAGAATTATGCCGGATTGCAAACAAAAGGGACCTCAAGATTGGATGTTTTAAAATTTGGCCGTGGATAATACTTTTTTAGCTTGAATGTTCGTCAAATATACAACACCTCAATCGTATAGAAGACACTTGTGATTGTTCCGGGGGGGGGGGGGGGGGGCAGGGGGTAGGGATTCACTATCTAGTGAAAATTGTTGTTTTATCTTAATCGAAGTCTTTTCAAGTCTTTGGATCAAAAAGGGTTCAACTTGCATGTGTAGTATCCACACCTCTATATGAGCATCTGCACGTACAGGTTCAATTCCAACTTTTCGAAGTCTGTAAAAATTGCAATCAGTAGTAGTTGCCGCACTTCCAAGTCGGAGCAGTTAGACTTATAATGAAAGATTTATACAGATTAGGGTTTTAAAGCGACACTTAGTAGGATCAATTATACAACAACTGAAGAGTATACCGTTGATACTAGAAGTTATGTGGTAATATTGTTCACTATTTTGAAGTAACAACGTGCTGAGTAAGTGCACTTTTGTTCCGGCCAAACTGCACCTTTAGCGCAATTCCTCTAGAAAAACAGCGTGCACAACTCTGTACAATTCTTTTCTAGTAAATAGATATCATTAACATCATTCCTAACCATTGCTGTGATGCATGTACTTGCGATGACGTAAATAAAAATAAAAATTTGGCTGCATATACATTTATATATTTATTTATTTATTGGGGTTTATCGACACTTTTCACATCCGGGATCACCTCGTGTCGGTCAGTTTTACGGGTGGAGGAAGTTAGTTGGAGTATCTGGAGAGAACCATCGAGCAACGGGGGGCAACTGTCAGACGCCCCAACGTACTAACTCCACACAAGCAGGGTCAGCATTGGTTGAAGACAAGTGCACCATCGACAGTACGCCTTAGTGCACAGCGCCGCCGTGCCCACAAGTGAACTGCAAAAACAGAATCAAGAGAGTGGATTACCACTTAATCGTAGCACCATTTCTTCTCAACTCTAAATGTGTTTATAATTGTTAATAACAGACAGCACAAGAAACGCTTTTGCAAAAAATGAATGCTTGCAAGTGCTTCTTTGTTTTGTCCTCAGAAATTGTAAATAATTACTAAGTGAAAAATCTAATCCACAGAGATTTAGTAGTAATCCACCCACCACTTTCCGTAGCCTCAATATTTTATTTCTGTTTGATCGTTTCAGTTCGTGATTTCACTTCCGACCTCGCTCTTAGCGCATTACTTTTGCATTGCACAGCACAAACGCCCTTGTGTATTTCTGACTACTTCCTTTTTTGCAGTTGGACGTGTATTAAATAACGAGCCTTTTCTGATCAAATTGTGACAGGACTTTTAGTTTTAACTGTATAACACCACTTCGATTTTTAAGATTGTGTGCGTTGTTTGAAACTTTGTAGCTTTTTTTGTCAAAAATAATGAAGTTTCCGAAACATAATCATCATTTGTTTTACATATACACACCATTCAATGTTGATTTTCCACCGTGCGTCGTCAATTTTTAATCAACTTGTAAAAACCATGTATCGAATACTTACGGAAAATTTGTATTGATGAATGTCAAATCAGCGGTGCCAGTTGGCACTCCAAGTTCACCACCGTTTGCGCTGCAAAATGCTGCTGCACCGTCCCACGTTCTTCTAATTGCGTCTGCCATCCAACACCTGTTGGTGCTGCCATCAAGTGTGTAACCCGCAGTACACGAACCTGTTCAAATACAAAAATCAATCAGCTTACACCATACGGGGACGGTTGAGACGTGGAGCGACACTTTCCATTCATTGACGTTCTACACATAACTGGAACAACTTCAACATAATACCTATGTCCTGAAGTCCGGGTCGTTACAAAAACCCATTACACAAGACTGACCAAAACGCAGTGTTCAATAAAAAAACTACATTTTTATTGTTTTCATATTTCCTTTCGGAGAAGACCCATTTAAGATAAAGACTTTTTCAGAGAGCACATACAGATTACTACAACAGTCAATTTATCTATGTTGTATTCTGTCGAGTTGATGAGATGAGAGCAGTCAGATCAAACCTGACGCCACAGGCATCGAGATTGATCTGGCAGATCCCATCTCGTCAAAGAGACGGAATGCAACAACAACAACAGCGATCTATTGACTGTTGTAATAATTTGTTTATTATATGATAATTAGTATTTTAAACTGATCACAACATTTTAAAAATCAAATATAACAAGAATTATATTAGCCAAATAACCATTAACAATTTATGGAATTGGGGAATCCCAAACGTTTAGTAATATCGAACGTTCGTTTCGAACATGACACTTGAAAGTCAATACAATGAGGCAAGATTTGAATTCCAATGGGAATCGCTTTCGATTACACAGATTCTCCTACGTTTTATTGACTTTGGATCTTGAAAATAGTTGTTAATTGTTATTTTGCAATTGTTCAGCACGGCATTTTTAAAAAGACCTCGACTGGAATGTTTGGCAACGGAGTTTCATGAGGAGACGCAATCTATTTTTGTAACTTGGCAACGGGCCTCGAGTACGTTCGATTCGCTATAAAATCGTAACCGACTCTCATTTCTCTTTCAATCGAACGCCGTGAAACGTGCAAACGACGCATTTGTTTTAATTGAGTTTTGTGACTAGTCATTGAAAAAGCAGTGTTTTCTCATACGGTATTAATAAACGACTGAAGATCGAACGCACGCATTACGAAATTCCCTGAAGTATTTGTGGAATTTGCCGATTTATTTATAGGTCACTGGTAGAAATGGTCCATTCACGTGCACCTCGTTTGAGACAGGCATGATTACGATCTGGAAAGTTTGACACTCTTGTTTTCCGGAGAGCTGGATTTAATGGGTAAATTACAGTGGTATTGATGAGTTATTTGTGGTAGTCATATAAGAAATCATCTTATCAGCTGTCAGTAATCTTTACATGTATTTCTATGTAGCATTCTGAGCACGATTAAGCTGCTTACTAGCTCGACAAACTGATTATTTACCCCTTCAACTACTTTACATGTACATCAGAAGTCTTAGTAGTATAACACGTACGGATTTGGACTGATTGCCCAGAACTTTGCCGGAGCAAAAACAAACCTTTGCCTGAGCAACGTTTTTCTTCTGCAAAATATCGGCTCTACCCACATGTGGTAAACATATTGCATATAATGTATGCTGAGGCATGTATTGCTACAAATGGATTTGGGTATGTGGAATGGTTACGTAAGAGAAGATTAATTGTGAAGGTGGGATTTCTCTTGATAGTTTTTCCCCACGAAACGGTTAACGTTGAAAGTGACGTTGTGATGGATTTTGCGGACACGACGACGTTGACGGCGATTGATATCCACAATACCATCCGACATTATGTTGTTCGGATCAAAGTGTGTCGAGCCTCTTGTAGTGGTGTGACATGCTTGTATAGTATGGGCAGGATATATACCCCTTGGTCACACCTTAGTTCTCCAAACCTATCGAATGAGCTTATACTGCCCTGTGGTTGATATGGGAATACGTAATGCTTAGTCGTGCTTTGTGGTATATGCTTGCTTGTCTCGTACGGTAGTAGAGGGCCAGCAGCATGTACATGTATCCTGCTGGTCAACTGGTCTCGAGGTGTTGTGGAGTGTGTTTTGTTGCTACGTTTGGGAGCATAAAATGGATTCTCTGTTTCCCATTGACCAACTGTTAGCCCTCACAACAAACTCACCTAATGGTTGGTACTATCCTATTGGTAATTCAGAATGCTAGGTCATGTGGTTGTGTTTTGTATGCTTAATTCCCAGTCCCATAGTAGAGTATGGGTGGCCTAATGGACATTCTTTGACGTGTCCGAGGGTGGCGGTCGAGATAGGATTTGTGATAGTAGTGCTACAAAGTCAGTAGCAATGGTGGAGGGACCTATCACGGAAAGAATGACTGCCTCGTCAGAAAGAGCTTGTTATGTTACGTGAAATGTTAACCCAAGTTCTCAAGTCACCAATCTAATTATGTAAGAAATTTCGGCCTGTTATGAACTGAAATCAGTATAGCCTTTAACCCTTTACCCAACGAATCGGCATCATCCGTCCGCGTAATATGCAAATTTAGCAGTTGAAAAAATATTATTTTTCAAAAAATGTCAACAAAACCATATCCTGTGACCCCTCGTTGGAACGAGCTCGTCGAGCTCGTTCCAACGAGGGGTCACGTGATATGGTTTTATTGAAATTGGTTTAAACATTTGAAAAAAAATGTTATTTAAAATAAATTTTTATATCGTCTGCGTTGGGTAAAGGGTTAAACAGTCCGTCGCTTATGCTTAGATTCACTCGTCTGGAATATTATAGCTTAAAAATACCATAAACATTAGTTTTCGTTGAAGCAACGCTAGAACTGTTGCTTTATCGTGACTTGATTTGACCGAATGTTTGATAACATTACCATCAGCTATGAAGACTTGTCACAACCGTAGTTTTAGGATCACGCCACGTTGTTCCTCTAATTGACTTAATATCTTGATAGCAAAGTATGAATGAAATGCTTACAGACTGGGATATCTATAAATGGAGTGGAAAAAAATATTTGTATACGTTTGTGAGTAAAGGGACATCACATTGCATCAACGGTTGTCTCCACGACAAGTGGGTAACCAAAAACGCCTATAACAGCGTCGAATTCCGATCGGAATTGGACAGGTGGGCCGAGAGTTTAGAGTTAATACTGTACCAGATTTCAATGGACATCCATCCACTTCATCGCTTAATCCTTTGAACCCTTGTGGTATCGTCCATGTCAGTTCAATGGCAGCAATTGGGGTTAAACCAAATAATATTTTCAACCTTAGGGCTGCACGTTGAAAATAATTATATTTATTGGTCTACACCGCGTATTTACCTTGTAGCCATCTCCCTTAATGACATTTTGACGCAGCTTATGTCCTGGACGGAAAAACGGCCTCTGGTGTTTAAAGGGTTAAGCAGGATTACCTGTTCAGTGAATTTTGGAGCATGCAGCCCCAAGTCCACGTTCAAAATATCGATTGAATTACCCCAAATAATGAGTATGTACTCTTTGTGTAATTGAAGAGACGTGGAAGATATCATCAGGAGCAAACGTTAAATGTCTTGATCATACCGTGGATACTCTGCTGACACATATCTAATATAAGTTTATTAGGCCTAACAAGTTATAAATAGGTTTCTCAGCACCCCCCCCCCCCCCCCCCTGTGTGGTCCTTTTGGCTGTAACATTCTCTCTTTTTTTATAACCAATGCAAACTTGGTTTATGTCTGATATTTTACCCAAGTTGATGAAATTTATAACTTTGTGCCTTGAGTACAACAAGACTTTAGCATTGCAAAGCCTTCTTGCACCCTGTACTCCTAGGACGAAATACGCCACCACCCATGCTATTCTGTAGTTTATGAGGTCTAAAACATAAAACAAACCAAGATCATGATCGTAATTGATGGCAAACAAATTAATAACTGCAGATTATATTTTCTGAAATTTCAGAACATACGCTTAAAAAAAACTGCAAATTGAAACCTTTATGAAAAAGCTTAAAATCCGATTCTTTCCAATCGAGGGTCTAGCTTTCAAAATTAAAAACGGATAGAACAACTCCGGGATAACCGGAAGTCGAAGTGCTGAGTTTCAAAGCTGTATCTTAAACAAGTTTTGTGCAGCGTGTGTCAACAAATGCTGAAGGTATAAGATAGCCCATAAGTTGAAGTGCCGTAAAACAGTGATGAATCGAAAGACAAAAAAAAAAAAAAAACAAACAAAAAACAAACCCCCCCCAAAAAAATACAATCTCCTAATTTTTGTTACCTCTAATTTTTTTTAAAATTCCGACGGATTTTAATATTTTGCCATATGAACTCCCGCCCCCCCCCCCCCTCCCGCCCTCCCCCCTCCCCCCCCCCTCACAATGACTTTATATCAGAGTTCGACCATAACTGTCGGAATTTCGTTGTGCTGTTTCACAGTTTTAGATAAGTTTTTTTATGGATATTATATATCCAACATTTCTGAAGCCTAGGGCCGAAAACAAGGTTGGAAATAAAAGATATTTCAAAAATCAAGAAACTGCCATCATTGGCATCGGGTTTGTGATTTTGAAAAGAAAAAAATAAAACTGCTCACTTTCAAATAACCAGAAAAGCGTGTCTGAAGTTTCGTATATGTGTCATTTATAAATGTGGAGTTAATGGAACCAGAAGAGTGGAGTTTTAATGAAAACTGCCCAATATTGCTTAAATGATTAAATAATAGGTCCAGTGGTATTAACGTAATATCTCTAGTGTTTAACGTCTGTCAAAATGTGTTCACCTTTGTATTTGGGACTTCGTGAATCAAAATATCCTAAGATTTCAACTCTGTGGAGTGAAATTTAATTTTGAAATGTTCTGACCCTCGATAGGTATTAACGTCATAATATTAACAATTTTCAGACAAATGTTAACAAATGTGGTAATGCACTCCTATAATTTTCCTTTTGCTAGGGCTATGATCTGAAGTTTGTGGTGTAAGGTTGTCACTGGAGGAGTGAGGGGTACCACCGGTGGTGTTAACGTCATATCTCCGATATCTGGAATTTCATTCACAAAATCATTTCACCTTCGTTTGAAACCAAGAGTACTAAAATGTCGTAAGATTTCAACTCTTTGGAGTGAAATTTAGTTTTGACGTTTTCCTACCCTCGATTGGTTCAAGTCATAGCATTAACAATTTTCCGACAAATGTTAAAAAATGCAGCATTGCACTCTTAAAATAATAATTTTGCCGCCCGCGATTTGAATGTAAGGCTACGTTCTGTAGTTTGGGGTAGAATGGTGTCACTGGAGGAGTGAGGGGTACTCCGACGTTGTTAATGTCATATCTCCTGTATCTGCTCGGATTCTCATTTTACTAAAATGTACTAAGAGTGTGACTTGATGGAGTGAAATTCAATTTTAACGTTGTCCGACCCGCGATTGGTAATAACCTCAAGACATTAATCATTTTTTTCGGACAGTGTAGAAAAACATGCGGCAACCCCGTCTCAAAATCGTTCATTTTGCCACCTATTATTGAAATTTATTGCTGCATTTTGTTGTTGAGGTGGGGGTAATTGCTAAACATCAAAATGAGGTAAAAACGTCGAAAACAACATTAAATAAAAAAAAATCATAAACAGTTATATTTTTATTTTTTGAGCTCTCCTAAACATTCATGAAAATCGGATGTAATTTATTTTTTCTAAAATTTCGTGAACGAAAGTTCAATACTTTTGTTGAAATTGGAAGTACAAGAAAAAAAAAAACCTAAATTGGTCCATGTTTAGATAATGGTGCGAAAATAAAAATCCCAACAAAACTAGGGTTTAATATATTCCAGGTTTTGTATAGTAATGGGAATGGGAATGAAATTACACTCAGAACCGGGAACCGGGAAATGTCCCGGATAATATCAAGGAAATGTTCAAGAGTAACAAGGCTCATTGATTTTGGTGAAAAAAATGAACATATTTTATCGGCAATGTGCCTACGGAAAAGTTCTTTTGCCAAGAGAAGTATGAAAACCCAAATCCGCTTCCAACTCGTCGAATTTTCCGAATCGTTAGTTTTACCACCACTTCCCTCTTCATCGCCGTCTCCAGTCTTGTCTGTTCGAAGCAGAGGAGACTGGTGACGGCAGTGAAGAAGGAGATGATATTGATGGAGGTAGTGATTGTGAAGAACTTTGAAGCGAGTGAAGATCTTACCGTTGAAGAGCCCCCCCCCCCCCCCCCCCCCCGGAACTGATTGAGAGATACAGTGATTTGGTGAAAAAGGTGCTTCAAGAACGATAATTGTAAAACGTGGAAGGCCTCTCCAAATTTGACAAAGTTATGCTAAGGAAGCTTTTCAATTCAGAAAACTTCAGTTCAACACACAAACAGTGCCATGCGTGACTCCCGGTTCTGTGCTATAGATTTCACAGATATCGTGAGAGGCATTCGAAACCGGGAGCCCAGAAATTCCCGTTTCCGGGATTAAACACTAGAAGTAAAGTCTTTGTTGTGTGGCAAATTTTGAGGAGAAAGCACTTCAAACCTTAGCCAAAGGAACCAAAATATACAGAAGTGTCTGACAATCGCTTTGAGTCATTTCTTCTTCGTTGAATGACTTGATAGTGCAGTCGATAAAGCCTATATTTGGCGAACCTGCATAAAATGGTAATAAGCTGGAAGGTTGATGCAGGAAGGTCCCATATATAACATATCCAAAATTCCTACAATCCGCTTTGGAGAAATGTTTTACAGCGCTCCGAAGAGGACCACCCTTTTTTTTAGCAATTTTCAACATTTTTCATGCAAGTAAATACACAGAACGACACGCGCGTGTGATTGATGTGGCACGAGTGCCAGCGCAAAAGGAAAAACGAGACGCCGCAGGCCTCGTGTTTTAACCTGCCGCGATGGCACGAGTGCCAAAATGATTAAACCACTCACACGCGCGTGTCGGTCTGTGCTAATTACACGCCTGCCCTTCTATAAAAAACAATAACTCAGCAATTCATTTGACAACTATCAACAAAACGAACACATTTTACCCCCAACCAAATTTGCGAGGGGAACCCATGATTCTATTTCGTCCCCTGAGTTCCATGTGTTCTATGTGCCTACTGGCACATAGAGCATATTGGAACTCTGAGGACGATTTTTAGCTATCGCTACCGATTCAAATTGTAATTGCGGTGCACCATTTGTAGAAAATTCCAGTGAAATTTCGCTTCTATTTAAAAATAGTCCGTCAGCGGATTTTCATTTTCCGCATGGTTCAGTGTTGCTGTAGATGGGGATTTCACAGAACAGGCGTGTAATAAAAATGAGGCATTGACCTTTTGTCTCTGTCATTTCGCTTTTTGATCCACGTTTTAACACAGAAGTCGGCCGTGGAACGGACATTTCTCCGTGAACCAATGTTTCTGGGCTGGATCAATTGAAACAGACCGATGTCATTGAGTTGGAGAATATGTACGATGGAGTGAAAAGCAAATCCGTTCTCCTTTCAGATAATGCCGAACCTGGTGAATTTGTGAAATTAGAAGATTGCCCCTCGTGGTGTATCAATGGTTTTTTTTCAGAAATCCCAACTGCAAAGCTCTGTATTCAGTATGTCGAGTATGTAAGCCTCTTGAAGAACTCCAACCTAGATGAGAGCCTCCATATCAGAGCATTGTGCAGAATGTTGAATCTTTTGTGCGCCTACAGGTGACATCAGGTCCGCAAAGAGCGCTCGATTGTGCCTCCAAGTTATGCGTGAGTTGCCCGAGAAGCATCCTTCGCTCTATAAATGTTTCGCCGAGAATGAAAATCACTCCATCTAAAACCACTATCACATTGGGATCGCGATACGACTTCGACGTCCGCGATTGGAAAATTTTGCCAATCGCCAGTAGAATCGTTCTTCTTTCTCCCTGATCGAAATCCTGTCTGAATTGATTCGGCATGAATCGCAGTACTATCTGCAATATCGCCAACATCGGCGATACGTCTACGATTATTAAGCGCTGCGCTTAATAATCGTGAGCCGTCGCCGATTAGTAAAAATCGTAGTTGTTACGTTTTCGATTCGTAGTTCTATCTGTACAATCGTTCTTCTGTCTGAGTGATATCGGCCCTATCGGTTAACTATCTCAGTCCTTTCTGTTACCTTTCGCCGTCACAGTGGGCCCAGTTTAGCCACGAAACAACTGCGTATGAACTCAGTAAGCACTACGATATGTGGGATAGAAGAAGGAAACGACTACGATATGTGGGAAACGACTTCGATTCACAGACGATAGTATACCGATATATGGAGAAAGGAAACCGATTGGGGAGAAAGCAGTACGATAGTACTTCGATAACAAACCGATATTGACGAAAGAAGGGAGAAACGAGTACGCAATAACTACGATTTGTGTCAAAAAACTCAGAATGCACGAGATTGGGTATAAAAGGATGTTGTTTGGGAGTAGCAATCAGTACCTGCTGCAGAAACAGAACTGGAAAGATGTCTGACCATTTAACTCCTGAGCAAGTTGCCTGTATAGTGACAAGTACCATAATAGTTGGTTTCCATTTGATGCAAGATTTTGATTATGAGGAGAGGAGGTTGGAAAGAAGAAGGTTGAGAAGGATCCCAAGACGAAGAAGGTGCTGGGTGCGTCCATGGCTTGGTGGGGACAGAAGACAACGAATGGGGCAATTCCATCAACTGATGGTTGAACTAAGATTGGAGGATCCTGCTACTTTCAAGAACTTTCTGAGGGTGGAACCACCAATGTTTGATGAGCTTGTGGATCGACTCACCCCAAGATTACAGAAGAGAGACACCAATTTTCGCAAGTCAATCGAACCAGCTCTGAAAGTTGCAATAACACTTCGACATTTGGCTACTGGAATCAACTACACAAACCTTGCTTACGACTTCAGGGTGGCACAGAATACCATATCACTCATAGTCAAAGAAGTCTGTCAGGCAATCAAGTACGAGTATGAAGAAGAACTTATCAGATGCCCAAAGACACCTGAAGAGTGGAAAGAGGTTGCTGAGGACTTCGAGAGAAGGTGGAATGTCCCACATGCACTTGGTGCCATTGATGGAAAGCATGTCAGAATCAAGAAACCACACAACAGTGGCAGCATCTACTACAATTACAAGGAGTTCTTTTCAGTGATGTTGATGGCCCTGGTGGACGCCGACTACAAGTTCTTGTGGGTGGATACTGGTGGTTTTGGACACATGTCAGATACCCAGATCTTCAACGGTACCGACCTGAAAGAAGCCATTGATAATAACACAATTGGATTTCCTACTTCTGAAAAGCTGCCTCATGATGACAAGGTGACACCATATTTCATATTAGGTGATGACATCTTTGCTCTCCGGACATGGCTCATGACACCTTTCTCCATCAGAGGGATGACACACGAGCAGCGCATCTTCAATTACCGGTTGTCTAGGGGTCGAAGAGTGGTTGAGAATGCGTTTGGTATCCTGGCACAGAGATGGTCCATTCTTTTATCAACAATGCTACATACACCTGGAACTGCAAGACTTATCGTTGATGCCTGCATTCTACTCCACAACCTAATGCGCTTCAGGTATCCAACTCTACAGAATTCTGGCTTGGACAAAGAAGACGAGAACCACCAATTGATACCCGGTTCATGGAGATCAAAGGACCTCATGACCCGCATAGGGAAAGTGAAGGGAGCAACAAGGGCATCAACTGCAGGCAAACGGCAGAGAGAATACCTATCAGCCTACTTTAACTCAGAAGCTGGTTCTGTGTCATGGCAAAATGACATGGTTTAAATAGTCTTTTTAATGACTACCAAAAGGCCCTTTTCAGGGTCACCCACTTCTTCACAAGAAGTAATTCACATCTTTCATTTAAATTCATATACGTATTCATGTATTCATAATAAGAAACAATAAAGTCCTATTTAACCTACGAAAAAATTATTTTTTCTTACGTTCAATAGGACTTAAAAAAAATGTATTTGGGAAAAAAATTTATTTTATTTCAGGCCAGTGTGTTTGGGAGAAGTGTATGCTTTTTTTTTGGTTTGATTTGAATATTTTATTGGAAAATATTGGGTGGCCCTGAAAAGGGCCGTTTTGGGTGGCCCTGAAAAGGGCCGTTTTTGCAAAGGCAGGCAGGCAGGCAGGCAGGCAGTCTACTTGGGTGGTGTTGAAATCAGGTCTGATATGCTGAAATCCCCAGACACAGATGGCACGGATGGTATGGATGGTATGGAAAAAGATGGCACGGATGGTATGGACATGTCACCTGCTGCGACAACTGGAACAGGAGAGCTGGCACTTATGGTCGTAGCAGTGGTTGTGGTCGTGGACGTCATAGATGATGATGAAAGAAGTGTTGTATAAGATGGCGTTGCTTGGAGATGTTGTTGGCTGAACTGTGCTTCACTTGACGACTGATAAACAGGAATCTGCTGCATAAACTCAGGGTTCTGGCTGGCCCAAACACTTCTAGCTGGCTGGATGGTGGATGATTCTGGCCACCGGCTTGGTGCTGGTTGCCATTGATAATGTGGAGTTTGGGGTCCTGGTTGGTAGGTGGAGGGCCCAGGTTGAGAGAAGAGGTGTTGTTGTTGTTGTTGTGGTTGCTGCTGCTTGCGTGGCCGGGATGGTCGCGGCATGTCTGTGTCTGTGTCAGCGAGTTCTTCTTCTCTTTCGTCTAGTGAAGCTAGAAGGGAGAGAGCCTTTCTTTCGAATTCCCTAAACTGTCTTTTTGACATATCCACCGCCCTTGCTTGCAAATATTCGCAGAACTTGACTCTGGCTGGATGTTTGGAAGGTTTTGAATTTGATGCCACAATCTCCACAAGTTTCTTCTGCACATCGATGAATTCACCCCTCTGTTCAAATAATTTTTCCCGATCTGTACTGTCTCTGGCTCTCTCCCGTCTTGGACCATCTCGCCTGGGACGCACATCAAGTAGGGTAGGCGTTGGCGTTGATGTTGGGTGCTGGCTGACTGGTGACAGGGTTGTGGATGCAAAGGACTCTTCCTCATCACTGTCTTGCGGGTCGTCTACTGTAGCAGATGGCTGGCTGGACAACGCGGGTTTTCCCAAGGACCTTTTAACAGCTGCCTTGTGAATGTGGGGTGTCAGGAACTGGAAACTGTTCCAGAGCCACTGCTGCCGCTCACTTAACTGTTCGCAACCGGACCCAGAGCTCTTTCTGAACATTCTTGTGAATGTTGTTCGCTGCGACGTGTACCAAGTCTTCAGTTCTTCGACGCTCCTTTCCAGCTTGGTTGCAATGTCAGTCCACGCCTTGTCTTTTTTCGTCTTGTCGCTGAATGACTTCAACCTCTTGTTGTACAGCTCCTCATGCTCTCTCAAGAAGTCCACCATCATGTCTTCCTGCTCTGGAGACAAAACAACCTTGCTTCTTTGCTTCTTCTTCTGTCCGCAAGCATCACCTTCTTCCTCCTGCGCACCATCTTCATGTTCTGTCTCACTTGGCACTTCACTGTCACTGGTAGGTTGAGGGGGTGGGGTTGGTCCCATTGGAGAAGAAGGCTCTTCTTCTACTGCTGAAGTCTCTGGAGTAGACTGTGGTGGTGGTGGTCGAGGGTCTGCAACTGCCTGGCTCTTTCCCTTGCCTTTGCCTTTGCCTTTAGCTGGACTCTAAGTAGGTGACTTTCTAGATCTCTTCCTTGGAGGCATTGTGAATACTTCGAATATCAATATGTGTCTTCTCTGGTGTCAGCAAACTGAATGAGGAAAAGCCAGGAAGTGAGGCCATTATATACCGATAAAGCGCGGACGTCATAGAAAATTTTATGATCGCCGACCAATCGGTGTTTAATCTCCTCCTATCTAAGTGCAATCGCCTGTGTCGGTCTCCTATCTGTGTTCTTTCTTACTCATCGTTGTTATATCGGTTTTCAATGGGCGTCATATCTTCAAAGGTTATTCTAATCGCCGTGCTATCTCCAAGAGAATCTAAGTCGTTTCGGTGTCCTTTCGCGTCTATCGCCTTTGAATCGGAGTTCAATCTTCATAATCTCACTTGTATCGCCAACTATCAAAAAATTAGCTCAGAATCGTCAAATTTCATGCCGATTCATGGCGATTCTTGGACTTAGAAAATTTTTCTTTAATCGACAACAATCGGTTTCCTATCGCCGTTAATGTGATACGGGTTTAACGAAGTAATTGACCGTGCACCAGTGAATCCACAGACCTGATAATTGGACAAATTCCCATGCGATCTGCCAAGAGTCAAAACGGTCTGACTAGGGGTTAGGAATTTTTCCATGCTGTACGTCTGCTGTGGGTTCTCAGCATTCATGGTTGTGCTGATATTCACGATGCAATGTTCGCAATTACAAACTCGTAAACATGGGCCAATCCTACAAAACTTTTACAATTGTATTTTCTAGAATCATATTTTTAGTTACGACTTTAAATGGGTTAAAATGAGGCATTAGCATTTTCAAAGATCTGGCAATTTGCCAGTTGGCAAATTGCCATATCCTTTAAAATGATAATGATTCATTTAGTCAGTTATATTAATATGTAGAAAATGAAATTCTAGAAATTGTAAAAGTTTTATAGTTTTGGCACATGTTATAAGTGAACATTGAACAGCATGTTGATATAATATCCGTTATCAATAGGGAATATTCAGACACTGCGTATTCGTAAAAAGTATGATGTTCATGAACTCTTTGGTTTAAATGAGAATCGTTTACGATCATTCTCCACAGTGATGATTGCCAGAGACAATGGCCAAATAAAATGTCACGAAGCAGAGTCTGTGGGCCATTGTATTTATTAAACTACTAACTGTCAGAACTCATTGAGAAAGTCAATCAGAGGAAGCATACTGGTCATAACATTGGATCATCTCAATTACGGTGTTAAGATCTCCAGCCAGAATGTTTTGATGAATCCGACGACCCGGTTGTCTCGCTTGATCACCATCACTCAGAGGGACGAGAATACGGAAACGTTTTTTTGAATGGGGGCTTACTGGAATCCCAACGATTTGTTTAAGGATGAAGCAATGCGAAAACTTGCGAAAGCTCAAATGGCAAATTCGATGACCAATTTAGTAGACACCGCATAACGATCCCCTCCCACCCCCACCCCCCCCCCCCCCACCATCCACGGTAACCTTACTTCTGTCCTGGATGTAGGTGCTATTTCCCACAGGGTGAGGTGGGCGAAGAAAGGTTCTAGAAAGAATTAGTGTATTTCTTTTTCACGTAGCACGTTCCTGAAAATATCTAAATCTAGTTGTGTTCATGATTCGGATTTTTCCCGAGAAATGGACGAAAGTCAGTTATTTTCAAGGTATTTGTTTTGGAAAATTGACTACGTATGTGCATGTCATAAGTAAAAGGTTTCGAACATCAACTGGAAATACTTCCGTCACCACGCTACACATCAGACGTCCATTTATGACCTCCCTAAAATTACGTGGAGCTGACTTCAGAACAGGGGGTAGGGGAATCGAAATCGCGACTAGTCGATAACTACTGGGACTATCCTGATACTTCTTATCTCACGATGACCTCAATAGCTTGGTGCAGTTTTTGTTCAATGAATAGCACGCGTAAGTTGTGTGAATTTATCGCCACGGGCAAATGGGAGTGTTTGGCTGAATCGACAAAATAATTTTGCATAACGTCAGCGGATAACGTCACGGTCCATGAATGTTAAGGGAGCATTCACCCAGATAATTATCTAATGTCATAGAGACACGGAATGCGCACAATCACGAACAATTTTCGTAAATATTTTTTTCTACCTCGTATTCACAGAAAACGGGATTCATGAAAATTTGAAAATAAATCCCTCCCAAAAGGACGAAAAATGGCAGTAGCGACAAAAGGCAGCCAGTGCCACTCGCAAGAAATGAGTTTTCTGATTCACCAACTGCAGCACATTCCCAAAATAACGAAAAACTGTTTACCTCAAAAAATCGTGAAATCGGGTGTCAATTTTCCTACTGATAACTATTTCACGGCAATGTGGAAAAAAGTGGCAATTCACGCCCCAACTTTTCCTTTAGCTGCCTGTGATATCATTATAGTGCTCTGTACTTAGTTCTGGGTGTAACACTTTTACGATATGGGAAGGGATAACTCATGTCGGAATTGGCGTTTTATTACAGGCCTGTTCTTTGAAATCCGCATTTACAGCAACACTAAACCATGCGGAAAATGAAATTATGTTCCGCACACATGTGCGAAACGAAAATCGTTGACGGACTATTTTCAAATTGAAGCGAAATTTCACTGGACGTTTCTACAAATCGTGCCACCTCAATTACAATTTGAGTCCTATCGATAGACAGAAATGATCTCCTGAGTTCCAATGTGTTCTATGTGCCACTAGGCACATAGAACACTTTGGAACTCAGGGGACGAAATAGTTACATGAGTTCCCCTCGCAAATTTGGTTGGCGATAAAAAGTGTTCTTTTCATTGATAGTTGTCAAATGAATTGCTGAGTGTCCTGCTAATAGTAGTTTTGTTATAGACGTGAAGGCGCGTAATAAACACAGAACAACACGCGTGTGTGAATGGGTTAATCTATATGGCATTTGTTCTATCGCGGAAGGATAAAATTCTAGGCCCGTGATCTCTCGCTCTATCATTCTGCGATGGCACTCGTCACATATCGATTAAACAAATGCACACGCGCGTGTCGTTCTGTGCTTCTGTGCATGGGCAGTAGAGCCGCCGTGGGATGGTCGAAATCCACTCGTGGGCAACTTTTCTCGCGGGCACTTTTGTCAATCAATAGTCAGCAGTAAACAGCAAATATTTAATGAAAGAAGCACCGGATTGTATTCGTGTTTTTTTCTTTGAAAATTTGAAGACGATTCCATTGATTTTTGCCGGAGATTCACTGGTAACGCATGCGTGGAAGTATTGCTCACGCGTGGATTTTAACCTTTCTACGACTGTACTGTATTTCCAGTATATGAAGGCGGATTTTCGAAGATTTTTTCATCGTGTTATTCGTGTGTAGATGAGTAACTTAATCTAAACATTAATGTGGTGAAATTTAAATTTGACGTGTTTCGTCCCTCGATTGCCATTACCGCCATATATCTAACTATTTTCCGACGATGTCGAAACAATGTGGTGGCAATTCACCCCTCAACAATTTCTTTTGACACATGGGTAACTACAGTCGGAATTCACGTCATATCCCCAGTATTTGAAGGCCAGATTTTCAAAGTATCAAAATATTTTCAATTTGTTATTCGAAATGATCAATACTTGATTTGAAGCTTATGGAGTGAAATTTCAATTTGACGTTTTTCGACCCTCCATTACCATTACCGGCATAGTGCTAACTATGTTCCGACAATGCCCAAAACACATGACAACTCACGCACTTAACTATTCATTCTACCGCCTGTCATATTATTACAGTGATAAGTTATTTTGTTTTGGATGAAGGGCTGTCACCATATGAGACAGAGTGACTCCTATCAGAATGACGTCATTTTCGAGTATTTTAAGGCAAATTTTCAAAGTTTCTCCAAGTTGTTATTCGGGATGATGAGTACAATAACTCCACTTGCTTTCACGTTTATACACTGGAATTTCAATTTGACGTTTTCCGGCCACGATCGGCTTTGACGTCACAACATTAAATATTTTCCACCGATGTTAAAAATGGAGGGCAACATTTGAAAAGACGTCAAAATGTTGAAAATGACGTTTACCGAAAAATCCGAAAATATGTGTATTTTTATTTTTTGAGCTCTGCAACATACTGACATATCTTGAAAACCAGATGACATATAAATGTTTGCAACGTTGGGGTGAAAAAGTCTCCAGGGAAATCGGAACACACCCGATGATAACGTCCTAGGTCGACACCACACATTTAGATGTTTCTTTAACAGAAGTAAGATTTGCAAAAGTTGAACTAGGCAGATTTGATACAGGCATTGGTATTAAAATATCAAGAAAAACGCGTAAATTTAATTATGTATTTATTAGGATTTAACGACACTTTCGATAGCCAGGGTCACCTCCTAGCGGACAGTTTTACGGGTGGAGGAAGCCGGAGAGAACCAACGAGCAACGGCGAGCATCTGTCAGGCTCCCCAACATAACTCCATACAAGCAGGGTTAGCATTGGTTGAAGACAAGTGCACCATCGACGTGCAGTACGCCTAAGTACACAACGTGACCGTTCCCCCATGTGAGCAATGGGGGTGAAGTGTCTTGCCCAAGGATATAACGAGGTTGCCGCAGATGGGATTCGAACCGAGGATCTCTCGGTTTGCAGCCTGCATCTCTACCTACTAAGCCACAACGCGTGAATTGGATATTGCTTTGAATAAAGGTCGAAAGTCAAAAGTCTCACGCTCTTGAGTGTTCATGATCATTGGAAGGTGTGCGAAATTTCATGCCTCTCGCTTTATGTACATGTATGATAAAAAAGACAGGCTAATGATCGCGATAAGTCATTTCCACCCCGTTATACGCCATTTCCTCATTATTATGTCATTTCCGCTTCTTTATAAGTCATTTCCACTTCGTTATAAGTCATTTCCACTTCGTTATACGTCATTTCCGCATCATTATAAACCATTTCCGCTTCGTTATAAGTCATTTCCACTACATTATAAGTCATTTCCACTTCATTATATGTCATTTCCCCTTCGTTGTAAGTCAGTTCCACTTCATTCACCCCTCAACAATTCCTTTTGACACATTTCCTCATCATTACAAGTCATTTCCGCTTCGTTATAAGTAATTTCCATTTCGTTATAAGTCATTTCCACTTCGTTATACGTCTTTTCCTCATCATTATAAATCATTTCCGCTTCGTTACAAGTCATTTCCACTTCATTATAAGTCATTCCCACTTCGTTATACGTCATTTCCTCATCATTATAAATCATTTCCGCTTCGTTATAAGTCATTTCCACTTCATTATAAGTCATTCCCACTTCGTTATATGTCATTTTTACATCATTATTGGTAATTTCTGCTTCGTTATAAGTCATTTCTCTTCATTTTAAGTCATTTCCACTTCGTCATAAGTCATTTAGGAGATAAAAGTCTCTTGTTGAGTTAGACATTCGGGAATTTGGCTACAGAAAACCTTTACCTAAACAAGATACGTTTATCTCCATTGTAATTCTTGTCATCGTTAGAAGTGAAAACAAATCTGTAAACCCGCTTAATTTTAAGAAAAACAATAAAAAAGTCACCATCGATTCGGGTCTATTTGCAATGGTCGAATTTACAGAAAACAACTCCAGGGTGTGTTCGATCTGTGATAGGAGCGGTTTAGCACGTTGCTCGCGCCTGGCGTGAACACAGACATGTCCTAATTGGCCAGCTTCCAGCAATCAGAGCACGGTAAGAGTGAATTCACCTAAGATTAGAGCTCTCAGCCAATCAAAGTACGGGTTCAGAAAGAACGAGGTCAAATTTAACTGATAAATTACAATTCCACTTCATTATAAGTAATTTCCACTTGGTTGCTTGACTTCATTTAAGCATGTGTTCCTGCAGACTGACAGTTTAATATAAGTTTTTAAAACCTGTAGTTAATTTTCATGATTGCACCGAACAACAAATTGATTTTACTAATTCTATAATCTAGTATACGAATATATTTTCAAACAGTTCTATAACTTGGTATACGTATATATTCTCCAACTAGTACGAATTGCACGCACGAGTTTGTAGTAGAAGATGAAGATTGTTATATGTAAGTGTTATTTAAATCGTCTAAGCAGCAAAATATATGCGAGAGAGAAGCCAAACTTACCGGAGGCTGATGTCGTGGGAGCGTTGGCTGAAATAAAAAAATAGTGCACTTCAAACATCAATGCGCATCGTATGGTATTGTGCATGCAACAAGATTAGAACTATTAGGAACAGAGTGTCCAGGTATTCGGAAGCCCTTTCCGTTGCGTCGGAAACTTCCTTCTTGAAATGCATTGCACAGTTGAGACGAGAAATCTTGTCACAATTAACGCAGAAAAAGTCTGACCTACACTTTTGCACTGTGCAACGCAAACTATAATGCACTATTAGCCAGGTTTTGTAGTGAAATCACGAATTGAACCGATCAAACAAAAAATATTGAGACTACAGTATGTGGAGAGTGGGTTAGTACTAAATCGTTGTGGGATAGATTTTTCACTTAGTAATTATTTACAATTTCTGAGGACAAAACACAAGGAGCACTTGCAAACTTTCATCACATGGACCACCGGGTGCAAGCCGGTTGTCCATGTGATGAAAGTTTTCAGGTGTTTCTTGTGCTGTTATGAACAATTATAAATACTTTTCGAGTCGAGAATATATGGCGCGGCGATTAAGTAGAAATCCACTCTCTTTATTCTGCATATACAGTGGAATTTTAATATCCATTTCCGTTATTGCATGTACACGTATCCAAAGTAGAGGTTAGGAATGACGTTAATCGGCTCTCTTTTCTAGTAGAGAATTGTTGGACACGCTATTTTGCTACAAGGATTGAATTACGCCAATGAGGCAGTTTGAGTCCGATAAGGACAAAAACTGAAGTTACTCAGCGCGCTATTACTTCAAAATAGAGAACAATTCTGTGACAGGACTTACAGTTTCAGATGTACAGTTAAAACTAAAAGTCCTGTCCTGAAATGCGCACAAATAGCACGACGATATGCGCGTTAATCTACGGGATATGACCATAGTAAGGCTATCAAATACTGTAAATATGGCCTGTGCACGAGCAATGTTTCAGCCAATGGACCTCCGGGTAACCCGGAGGTCCATTGGCAGAAACATTGCCCGTGTTTGCTATGAGTAATCAGGAGAACCTGCCGTGCTTTGGATGCCATTCGATGTGACAATTGCGCGCAATTCCTACTCGCAATTAAGCCTAGATAAGCGCACAGTTCGTGAGAGGACTTCTAGTTTTAACTGTAAGGTCACTGTGGCATCCAGGTTAATTAGTCACCCTTTAGCATAGGTGTTCAGTGTGCACGTATATTTTCTTTATTCCCGTTGTTGATTCATATTTAACTAGTTTTGCTCCCCTGAATGCGCATGCGTGTAAACAGTGGTACATGTAAAGATGAAAATCTAAACTACTATAGCGATCTATGGCAGACAAATAAAAAACTTTCATTTGCCACAAATATCATTTTTTTACATAATGGACGGACATATGATCAAATATTTTATAACATACCTTTTAAAATGGTATCAAATACGTGTTGTTAAAATTTGGTTTCAATGGTTCCATTTTCATTTAAAATTTTCACTTTTTATCCCAGTACATCACTTTTTTAGTTTGTTAGAAAATACTGAGGCGGGTAACTTTAAAGTCCTTAACACGAACTAAATACATAGGAGAAAATTTGGAGGGACATAGATTTGATTAAAGCAAAAATTAATTTCCTTTTATTCTGTAAACATATTTGGGATAAGTTATTGTTTTAATAGTTCCATTTAACTTTGAAAAGTGGTCTTGTTTCTAGATTTCTGACCGAGCGACAGATAACCTTACCTCCTTGGAGACAATTACATGTCAAATATGACCGCATGGCTTTGATCCGTGAAAAATGACTGGAGATAACACGAAATTCTCGCCCTTCCTAAAGGAGTGGAAATAGTTCAGTATGGTCAAGCTCGTTGTTTGACCACTATTATTCAATAGGGTTAACGATAAAAAGCCACATCATGAGTGTTGTCAAAAAGTGTGAGCTGCACGTACATGCAAATAAATTCTAGAGCCGTATGACATTTTGAATATATTTTAATGGTGTGTGTCAGTGCATGAATATTGATTACGAAAAAAAGTGCGCTTTTAAAGCGAAAACATCCCATTTGTAAAACATCAGTACGTGGGATGCTGCTTAAAACACATCTACCTAGTATTTCCTTATTGTTTGTCGAAGATGATGGACTCAAGAATAGATGATGGAGTCCATTTTATACAGATTATCAGTGAAGTGCAGTTTTCAGGTGAGGTGTGGCACATAGCATTGAGGACCTTCAACCAAGCAATATTTGTGTACATCTTCGTGCTTGTACACTTGCACCATTTCATTTTTCAACGAATGTTGTCGAACCTACATAAGATCTGTGCCAGGTACAGTACAGTCACCGTGGATTGGTCGTAATCCACACGTGGGCAGTTATGTCCACGCATGTGTTTACCGGGTAGTAAAAAAGCATCATCAGCAAAATTTTAATTAATGAAGTACCGGGTTGTACCCGGTGCTTCATTAATTGAATTTTTAATGATTATTCCTGTAATTAGTGCTGGGAATCTAATATTATTGCGTCCGTGAAAATATTGCCTACGCGTGGAAAGTGGCCAGCCCACGGGAACTGTACTGTAGATACAGAGAGCCGCACATACGTTTGAATGGGTTAAGAATTATCACACTCGATTGCTTTGGCCTAGAATATCGCTCGAGCCGAAAGCCAAAGCAATCGAGTGTGGTAATTCTTAGCCCATTCAAACGTATGCGCGGTTCTGTATTTATCACACACCCCCCATGTAACAACCAGTCTACACGAAAAGTGAACTAAAAAAACTTTTTAACTGGACAAATGCTGCCTTTCCTTCGTTGCCAACAAACCATCGCTGTTAGTTGGCGGGGTACCAACCCTAATTGGCTTTTTTAATTTGTACGGCATTCAATTGATCGAAACCAATTGACACCGATCAGTGTTACGGTCACGATGATCGAACTTCAAGTATTGACTTAACAGCGGGGAATAACACAACAAAAAGCTTTTAAACAGCAAATAAGTTTAGCACACTCCATCATTATATGACCAGTTGTGGAAAGTATTTGTCATGGAAGAAATAGTCAGAATATTATTTTTATTTTGACTTTTTACTCCAATCTGATTATTTAAATATCGCGGGTAAACAAATCTATATGAGGAACTTGGAATTTTCAAGCGATCTCGATTCCGGTGCATTCAACCAATGATTACGGGATTTATTAAGACGGGTTTCTTCTCTGTTTACGTTGGAAACGAAATCGAACGTGTTTTGTATCACCACATGTGCGATACAACTTTATTTTTATCGTACAGGTAGAACAGTGGATATCCTGTGTTTTACATTAATAGGTTTGTGATACTCCAAGATATCGAGGCAGATCGAGATCACCAAATCCGGAATAGAAATAAAGAATACTTCCAAGGAACAGCTACTGCAATAAGTTTGACGCCCGCTTTCGTACAAAATAAATTTGATACAATCCAAAATCGAGACGCTAATTAAGTAACTGAGCGTAGGTATATAATAAAAACAAAGAGGAATAAAGTGAGGTTTTCTGGTGTGTTGTATCGCATCTCGTTGAGAACCTTTACCAGTCGCCATTGTACAGTACGGCCTCCGTGAACTGGTCTCTTTCCATGGGTGGGCAATATTTCCGCGGAGGCAACACTATTAGATTCCAAACACTAATTACACGAATTATTATCAAAAATTTAATTTTTGAAGCACCGGGTACGACCTGTTAAATGATAATGCTATTTTGTTCCTTTTTGGCGAGTAGCGCGTGGCCTCTTCAACAAACCCATCTCGACGAAAACCCACATACTCACTAGCACGAACAAACGCACAATTACCTACCCGATATTGTTTGTCAAAACCTATTAGGTGACATGGTACCTCTGTAATCATATTTAATATGGATGATAGAGGCGGGGGTCATGTTGTTTTTGGATCTCTCTGAATAATGTCTGCCCGTTGATCTCTCTGAATAATGTCTGCCCGTTCTTCAAACAAAACTTGAGAAGATTAATTTTGTATTTGAACTGACTTGGGACACTTTGATAAATATGAGTCACCTCCACGAGGTATCCTCCAATGATAGGTCGAAATGATAGCGTTCCCTTGTTTTTCGTGATCGATGAACGAATGTTTCCGATGCTGCAAAATGATACACTTATTTAGACACTACGCAACGTGTGGGTTGTGGGTGGCCGGAATTAACGTCCGAGTTTGAATTTTCCTGTATTTCACGTGCTCCGAAGATGCGCATGAAATACAACCAAACCCCCAACAGGGATCGTTGTTTCATGTCCCCAGTACTCTACGCCAGTGGTGTTCTATATTTATACCTTGACTCAACCTGAATTGCGTGAATAAGGCATATTTGTTTTAAGAAAAATATCCTTTTTGTGGTTTATTTGCATTCTTGCTATACATAACACATTTATCAATGTTTGTATTGTATCGGGTAACGTTGAATACACACAGCAATCCGGGTATAAAGAGGAAAGGTTATGAAATTCTCATTAATTTCACCTAGAACTGTTTGTATAATATCAAAGTGGTCATTTCGAAGTGTTAAAGTACGGTCGTCGTGGAAAGGTCAAAATCCACGAGTTGACAATACTTCCATGCATGTGATAATATTAGTTACACTGTTTGTTGGTGGCCTAATATGGTATATATGGTGTTAGTTAATTCCATATTGGACTCGAGCGAAGCTAGCTCGAGTCCAATATAGAATTAACTGACACCATATATACAATATTAGGCCACCAACAAACTCTGTAACGAATATATCTTACCGACTGCTGCATCGATGCACAGAACTAATAACAACAGCCATCAAAATTAAATGAGAGAATTCTCACAATGTGTTCACGTGTCTTTGCATTGTTACAATTTATGGGAGAGTGCCTACACTCCCCCATAAACTGTAACAAGGCAAATTCATACATACCGAACAGTTTCATTTCGAAGGTAACATGACACACATCTACATAATATGAAGCCTTTTAAGTTGCCTAAACTGCTGCACTTCAGACCAAATATGGGCTTCCAACACTCAATCTTTCAACTTGAAGAGTTTATCGGCTGCCGCCATTTTGAATAATCAATGAACAAAGGGGAGATTACCCATAGCTGTCAGCATATATTGATGTGGACAGGCAGCATATGGTTTTGTATGCAGTCTGCATGTGACGTCTTTGAACCAATGAAATTCCCAGATACCTGTAGGAGGTAAGATATCAGTGAATCTCCGACATAAAATAACGGAATGGCCCTCGAAATTTCAATGAATGTAGCACCGGGTACGATCCAATGCTTCTTTCTTTGAATATTTTCTAAAAACTAATGATTATTGATTGACAAAATTGCCCGTGGGCAAAACTACCCACGCATGGATTATGACCATTCCACGGTAGCTGTACTGTAAAATATTTAAGAATGAAATTATGCAAGAAAGAAGTCAAACTTACTAGTTGATGCGGTAGCCGGTGTGTAAGCTGAAATAAGGAGAAAAGAAAAGAAAATATGTAGCAAACGTCAGGGTACATCATACAATATCGCATGTAGGTGAGAAAAAAGTAATCTATCTGCATTAAAATGTATAATTATAGTTTGCACGTGTTATAATTCTAGAATGTTTATAGAGTGTCCGGGGCGTAGGAAACTGTTTCATGTGGAGAGTGAAACTTAATAATTGAAATATATCATAACTTATAAGGACACTGTGGTAGCTGGGTAAATTATTCGTTCTGGCGTTGATGCCCAAGGTGCATATTAGTTTTCTTCACTTCGCCGTTCATTGTTAGGCCATTTATTGAATGGGGTATACATCCAACAGAACACGGCGAACATGAAAGCCATATCAGAAGTGGGGCCACAGATGACGGGTTGTGGGGATATGCAAATACATTTCAGAGTTATATGCAAAATAGAATAGAATTGAAAACGTGTATTTCACTTTAGGAATATTGATTAAACACAGGAAAGGTAGAATTTAATATAACCAATTCCAACTCCATAGCTGACGGAGGGCGGTGCGCTGAATTAAATAATATCAACCCAGTGTTTCCGAATTGTTATACTGCAGCGGATGCTCTCTAGAAGAGATCGTGGAGTCTGTTGTATACACCAGTTGAGAGGAACTATGATCATTATTTAATTAGAGCTGTCGCAAATATTCAATTAGTCGACTATCGAAAGTTTGCAACACAATCGATTACTATTTGTCTTAGTAGAATAATCGGACATTTTTTTAACTCCATTGGATTGCTCAGAAAATGAACGAACAGTGCGCGGGGAGTGTATTATCACTAAATCACTCGCAGAGTGGAGATTCCACCCAGGCAATAATTGCAAATTTGTTACAAAGCATAACCAGCTCAAGCAAAGTATCAGCCAATGGACCACCAGGTTAAACCCGGAGGTCCTTTGGCTGAAACAGTGCTTGTGTTTTTTGTCGATATGTACAGAATTTGAAAGTTATAGCTTGGCTGATAACTCCACTCTGCGGGTGATTTAGTTACAATCCACTCTCCACGTACTGTACCTCTACATTGTGAAAGTGCACAATTTGGGCTCCAAATTTCCCGATGGGAAATTTCCTTAAATATGAAGTTCCAAGATGCATTTCTATCTCCGGACCTTAAAGGCTTTTAGCATTGACGACCCAATCGAGACAATTTCCAATCACGTGATACAATTCGAAGTGAAGAGCATGTGCACCCTCTTCCTGCTAATTCCCAATAGGATTGTACTAAGGGGTTGATAAGGCCCCATCATGTAGATCTTTTGTTTCTCAGGCCATTGTTTGTAAACGTGCATGTAGGCGCGTGTTTTTTATTTTAGTATTTTTTTTTTGTAATTATTTCTTGGCCATCAAAAGTTCATGATCTTGGTTTGTTTATGTGTTTGGCCTAATAATCTACAGAATATCATGGGTGGTGGTGTATTTCGTCCCTTGAGTGCAAGAAGGCGTTGCAATGCTAAAGCATTGCAAAGCATCGTTGCACTTAAAGGACACAATTATCAATTTTATTAACTTGGGCAAAATATCAGACACAAACCATTTAAGTTTGCATTGGTTATAAAAAGAGGGCATGAGGCAGCCAAAAGGATCATGCGGGAGGACCTGTGAAACGAAAAGTTAACATGTCTAGGCCTAAAGATAATTCTGTTCTAAAGTCTCCCAACTAGTTCAGGAGAAAGATGGAACATGTCCCTACTCCTCAGGCTCCTACGGCAATGTAGGTAACAGATGAATAGTCAGAAATGCTGGGCGAACACTACAAGGAGTCATTTTAACGAGCAAACTTTCCTGAATCCAAAATGGACCATTTAGGATGACCGTTTTCGTTTGGGACATATTTTTTTCCTGAATACTTTTTAGTGGTTATATGGACATGATAAGACGATTAAAATCGATTGTCTCGGCGGATTAATCGATAAGGAAACTCAATAATCGTAAACAACCCCACGTTTAACCCTATCTCTGTCACCATGGACGATTCTAGCCCGCTCTGTTAGTTTTTGCGTCCATATCTACCTTATTAACCCTACGTCTCTGTCACTCCGTTTGTCTACCTGCCTGCCTGCCAGCCTGTCTCTCTCCTCTCTCGCTCTCTCTTTCTCTCTCTCTCTCTCTCTCTCTCTCTGTCTCTATCTCTATACAGAGAGGTAGGCAAGACAAATAGAAACAAACAAAGACAGTTTAAATCGACCAAGAAGACATAGCCAGGGTTAATCTTACTACAAAAATTGGCAGACATTTTGAATTATAAGTGGTCATTCTACCCACCAATAGATTCCCTGTAAATTATGCCGTCTGCTTATGAAATACAACAATATTTATTACGTTTTCAACAAGGATTAAGCACACTTTTGACAATCATGGTCGCCTCGTCTCGGGCAATTTTACGGGTGGAGAAAGTGGAGTACAGAGAGACAACCACCAAGCACCAGAGAACAACTGTTCGGCTTCCCAATTCACTGACTCCGCACAATCATGGTTAACATTGGTTGAAGGAAAGTTCACTATCGACGTTCAGTACGCCTTAGTGCACAGCGCCACCGTGCCCACAAGTAGGCGATCGGGATTAAGTGCCTTGCACAAAGACGTAACGCAGTTATCACCGGTGGAGATCTAATCGTGGACTTCTCAATTTGATGTACAATGCCGTAACAGCCCACAGCTGTACCTTGAAAATATTAATTGATCTTCACCAAAATAATGAATATGGACTCTTCCAGCTGATGTCATTGGGGAGACATTGTTGATACAATCACAGTTCCGAGGGTTAAATGCGTTAATCGTGTCATGGCTAATATGCTTACACACATCAAATATACAGTTTATTATTGGTACTTTAATGATATATGTAATAAAGAACATTCAGATTTATGATGCGAGACGATCCAGAAAACAGTATGTGATTAATTTATAAACAACAGACTATGACGAAGTGAGCTCTGCTGAGCTCTGACTGAACCAGTTACAATTTAATTTTAGATATTCTTTTGCAGTGATATATTAGAACTGGAATCACATATCCATTTGTACCGTCAGTTAAAGTGTAGAATGCCAACACCCTCAATTTATTAGTGCCGAGCTACATGTAGATTAAACCAGCAAATTGTTTACATTAACCCACTGAGCACAGGCGTCCCCTTTTCCGACCCATAAACATTAAGGAGAGTGTCTGCAAGGTGAACGCGTAGAATAGATCAATCAATATTTTCAACGTGCAGCTCATGGCTGCACGTTGAAAATATTGATTGGTCTACCCCCAAATAATGAATATGAACTCTTCCAATTTCAGCCATTGATCTGAAATGGAAGATACCACCAGGGTTCAAAGGGTGAAGTACTGCTAAATGTGATAACAACTGCAGGTTATGGTTTATGTAGGTAGGTTGGATATATTTAAAGTTCATTTTATCATACAGAATATGATATTCACTTTAAAGTAATTTCCTGTACTAAATTTAATTTCGTTACAAAGACTTCATTTATTAGGATAGTTGTTGATTGGTTTCAAATACCGAGATCAAACGAACTGCTGAATACAAAACAATGCTGCAAACAATAATCAGAACTTTGCAAGGTCTACCTCTCAACTTATAGTCTATAAGATCTTGAGGTTGGTATTAGCAAAAAATTAGGGCGCTGTATCTCTTCATGGGCCACAGGATATTAAATGTAGTTGGGGTATAGTAGACTTGCCCTAACTAAGGTATAGCTAAGAATTTGACTTAGAGATTTAAAAGAGGGACAATGTTAATATCCTCCCTAAGAGCTTGGGTTTTTGCACAAAGGTTACTTGCACCTCAATTTTTAGTAAAGTTCTGATTTAATGATTCTAACAAATTTAAAGCTTTGGTTATGGAACTTTGTTTAATTCATATTTACAACTAGTGTGCATATTCGATTTTATAAACCTGTATATATATCCATGAACCGTTTACTGCTAGATGATTTAGTCTGTTTCCCAAGGATATCCTATTAACCTGCCTTGGCCAAATTATATCTTCGATCCTGATGAATCAGCGATTGCCCCATTAAACCTGACTCGGATGTCAAGGCCAAAACAGAAAAAATACACAACGTTCGTGTTTGCCCCTCGAACCTCTACATGTCGCCAGTTAACCCTTAGCAGATTCAGAGTACAGTCACATAACGACACGCGCGTGTGAATGGATTAACCTATATGGCACGAGTGTACCTTGAAAACGAGGAATGATAAAAACGAGAGGCGCGCATGTCGTTCTGTGTTTATTACATGCCTCCCCGTCCATAAAAATAATCATTAGAATGACACTCAGCAATTCAATTGACAACTGTCAACAAAATGAACGCATTTTATCACCAACCAAATTTGCGAAAGGAAACTGTGTTACTCTTTCGTCCTACTGGCACATAGAACATATTGCAACCCAGGGGACGATTTGCAGCTGTCGCTAGCGATTCAAATTGTAATTGCGGTGCACGATTTGTAGACAATTCCAGTGAAATTTCGCTTTTATTTGAAAATAGTTCGTCCACGATTTCCTTTCGGCACATATGTGCGGAACAGATTTTCATTTTTCTCATGGTTTAGTGTTGATGTAGATGGGGATACAAACAGCAGGCGTGTAATAAATATAGATTATTCGAGGACCTCGTGACACCGACAATGGCTACTTCAAAAGTGATCAGTTGATTCCTAATACACTCTTGGGGTCTGAGTAGAGTACAGTTAAAACTAGAAATCCTGTCACGCGCTTATCTAGGCTTAATTGCGCGTAGGAATTGCGCGCAATTTCCATATCGAACGGCAGCCAAAGCACGGCACGTTCTCCTTGTTACCCATAGCAAACACAAGCAATGTTCCTGACAATGGACCTCCGGGTTACCCGGAGGTCCATTGGCTGAAACTTTGCCTGTGCACAGGCCGTATGCGCAGAATTTGATAGCCTTACCATAGTCATAACGCGTAGATTAACGCGCAAATCAACGTGCTATTTGTACGCATTTCAGGACAGGACTTCTAGTTTTAACTGTAGGTGGGGGTAATTCAAATAGAGGTCCCGAATGAATGGACTAGGGCCCGGCGAGCGTTCGAGATTCCAAGCGGTTTCAAATCTTTGAGGTGATTCGATTGGAATCAAAACCATCTTGATTATTCGAAAAAACAAATCGAATCACGGAGTGTTGGAGTTTGGATTTTATCGACATTGTGGTGACGACAGCTCATCCTGCAGTGTTCTAAACAACGAGACTAACCCTATTCAACCTAAATGGATGGCACAAATTTAGTCGGAAAATTCTTTATAAAATGTCATCTGAAACGACTGCCGTGTAACATATAGACACACATTCACACAATATATCTCTACTTGAGTTTTACAATCACAAATTGTACTTTTAATGAATGGCGCGACATCCGACTTGTGATCTCACTTTTCCGCAATTAAGTACAGAGAGACCGCAAGTAAACGTTTGGTCCTCAAAATACAAACTGTACTTTTAATGAACAGCGCGATATCCGACTTGCTATCTCACTTTTCCGCAATTATTTAGTATTTATTTATTGGTGTTTAAGGTCACATATTTATGCACAATGGCTAATCATGACCGCGACAGTTTTACGGGTGGAGGAAGCCGGAGTACCCGTAGAGAACCACCGAGCAACGACGAGCAGCTGCCAGCTCCCCAACATCGTAACTCCGCACTGCAACACAGGCAGGGTTAGATTGGTTGAAGACATGCGTGCCATCGACGTGCAGTACGCCTTAGTACACGGCGTCATCGTGCCCCCACGCGGGCAATGGAGATGAAGTGTCTTGCTCAAGGACACAGCGCGGTTTTCCGCAATTAAGGACAGAGATACCGCAAGTAAACGTTTTGTCCCCAAAACACCAAATGAACACTAACTGGTGATTTGGGGTGTATTCCATGTATATTCGAACTTTGATATAGATATTGATATTTTAACCCCTAATATTGCAATTTTAATGGATTTAATGGACTTTCGATTTTCGCAGGCAGGGATAATGAGACCTTGGTAAAGTAAATTATTAGTCTTGAAAATATCAAATAAACGCGAAAGTATACGCCATATTATATATAAAATTTATACCAAATATGGTGGTAATATCTTGATTTTAACCTCTTATTATTTTAGGTTTAAAGTCGGATAGAAAATCACGCTTCCCTTCTCATTTCTACCAGGCATAAAGACACAGATTAAGCGGAATCCCTTCTCTGAAATGAGCCACTTAATAGATTGACTTAAAATATACAGGTTATGATTTATCAACGCTCCTTATCTTTACCTGGGCTTAAGAACGGCAACTATAATACTTTGCAGATTTACTTTTTTTTGTACAGTTATTTATTTATTTATTTATTTATCCTTTTTTAATTTATCAACTCCCCACATATTCTACCCAGACCTGGACTGGCGAATATAAAACCTGGCAGATTTAGAGGATTTTTTGTGGGGGTGGGGGTAGTGGCAATAGTGCATTTCGCTACTGTTTTTCTTTCTACGCCTCTCCACGGTGAACTTTTACAGTGCATTTCGCATCTGCTTTGTCTCAGCATCTTTGGGCTTTTACAGCGATTATCCTTTTTCTCATTACGTTACTTGGATTGTCTGGTTCTATTGCTCCAAATCATGTGAAACTGAATTCAATTGACTTGGAAAACAATGGAAAAAGGAACCGTATATATACAAGACAGACTAATATACTGAATTCATTATTTAACTGGCATTTACCATGTGTAGTGTTAGCAACATTTGTATTGTGTTATGCCACCTCCAAAATTAGAAGTACTATATAAACCATTTTCGTGAGTATTTTCCCCCAAATCGCGAAATGTCTGCAGCCTACAATTAGGTAACCTGCTTTGTTTATCTTGTGTGGAGTGGGTGGGGTACTTTTTCCTCAAGTTCTTTCGAATGGAGATATTAACCTCCAAAGTGTAACCTCCATCGTCCTTAACCAATAAGCTTGAAATTATTTAGAAATAATTTTCGAGTACTCCCACTGACAACACTTGATGATGGGCCGGGGCAGTTCCTATGAAAATCACCTGCGTTTTGTCCCACATCGAGTTCCGTACCGGGACGATCCGTCCCAAAAAGCTGATATTTTTGGGTGTGTGTGGGGTGGGGGTGGAACGGATGCTTTTCAAGGGTTTTCAAAAGGAAGAGATTAACCCCCATAAACAGGAACCTTGACCGATATACTTGAACTTGTTTTAAACTAATTCCTTCTGAATCACCAGTGACAATGCTTTGAGATGTGGTATTCACCTCCTTTTAGTGAGAGAGATTCAGTTTTGGTCCCAGAACATTTCTTGTTTTTGTTCTAATACGGAGAGATTGCACGATGTTTGCACAAAATAAGAGTGTTTCATGAGCATTTTCTCGCTAGCTTGTGCTTGCACGAAACGTTTTCTTGTTTTGATTAGGACGTTTTCAGTTCCATACTACGCCTCAGACGATCGATAATTCTATAACGAAACTTGGAAACTTTTCGAAGCGTAACTAAAGACTCGACGAGACAGGAACTAGTCTAAACGGTGCGGCGAAAAATGTTCCGGTTTGTACATCACCAGTTAAATACAGAAACATTCGATTCGTTTAGATACAAGGGTTAAAAGATTAATGGATGAGTAATAAATTGTTTTACCAATATGTCGCATGTAGAGAGGAACAAGGCACCACCTGTAATGATTAAATATGTAGATGGCCCCCTTTTCCACTCATGGCACGATATGTGGCTTGTTCTGCGTCCACCTTGGTGATACCTGGTCCATATATAATATGTTGCTAAGATAACTGCTGAGTGAGTTGTCAACCGTAGAATATTAAAAAAGAAACACATTCAAACCGATAGCTTCGAATCATTTGAAGATGAGTGAATCAGAACCCCTCAAATGCGGTTCTAATAACAATGGAAGTACGTTGCTCTCGGGGTTAATGCACTGGTCCATGTCAGACCTTCTACACGGAATACCTTTGGTTACCATATAAATAAATTATATAGCCTTCAGAAACTTGTTCTTCCGGTTCGACGGTACGAAATATTATTACACGCCTGTTCTAAGCACAGCAATACTGACCATGCGGAAAATGAAAATCCCTTCCGCACATAAGTGGCGAACGCAAATCGTTGAGGGACTATTTTTAAATAGAAGCGAACTTTCACTAGAATTGTCTGTAAATCGTCTACCGCAATTACACTTCGTATCGCGATAGATAAACATAGTAACCCTCAAATTGGTGGCGGTAAAATGCGTTCTTTTTGTTGGCACATAGAACACATTGGAACGAGTTGTCAAATGAATTGGTGAGAGTCCTTCTAATAATTGTTTTCAAAGACGTGAAGGCGTGTAATAAACATAGATGGAACACGACTGTGAATGTGTTAATCGATATAGCACTTGTACCAACGCGGAAGGATAAAACTCGAGTCATGTGGACTCTCGTTTTATCTTTACGTGCTGGCACTCGTGCCATATCGATTACCCCATTCACACCTGTGAATCGTTTTGTATATGTCTGTTACACATTTTGATACTGGATTTAAATGAGTTATAGGTAGCGCTAGTAAGACATTTCCACTCATTTCCACTTTTTACTGAAGATGATCTCCGTACTTTAGTATTGAAATTACCATCTAAACAGTGTCCGATGGATATTATCCCAACCAAACTATTGACACCATGTCTAGCGTCTTTTGTTTCATGGCTATTGGTGATCGTCAACAAATCCTTAATGTCTGGCGTATTCTCATCAACCATGAAACAGACGTTAATGATGCCACTTCTTAAAAAGTCAGGACTCGATCCCGAAATATTGAAAAACTACCGCCCTGTGTCCAATTTAGGTTTTGTATCTAAGCTGCTAGAGCATGCAATTTCAAAACAACTCCAATCGCATCTGGCCCAATGCGGCTTATTTGAGAACTTTCAATCAGCTTACACGCCATGTAGTTGTACAGAAACCGCAATCTTACGCGTCCAGAACGACATTATGTTATCAATGGGCCGTAGGGAGGAGTCGTGCTTGGTTTTGTTAGACCAAAGCGCGGCATTTGACGCGATAGACCACGCAGTACTCCTTGATATAATTAGAACAAGCATCGGTATCACTGGATCAGCACATGACTGGCTCAGATCATACCTATCGGGCCAGACATTGAAGGTGAATGTAAATGGCACTTATTCCATGAGGTTCCTTTAATGTTCGGCGTACCCCAAGGGTCCGGCCTTGGGCCCCTGCTATATGGATGACCTCAAACTTCCTGCAACTGAACCCAGATAAAACTGAAGTCATCTATCTAGGCCTACCCCATCAACATATAAAATTATCACATCTGCAGCCTAATTTTGATGATCATTTGATCTCTCCGTCGACCTCGGTTCGCAATCTCGGATATATCGGAGATAAAAACCTGTCGGCCGAGAATCATATCTCACAGGTTTGTCGAATATCATATTATCACCTACGGAATATTAGTATAATAATAAGCGTGATCGACGATGAGGTCGTGCAACAGTTAGTCCATTCATTTGTTACCAGCCGCTTGGACTACTGTAACTCTCTGATGTATGGCTGTAAACACTCCCAACTGCAGAAGCTCCAACTTGTTCAAAACTGCGCAGCGAGGATCATTCTAAGAAGGAAATCATGCCACATTACTCCCTTGTTATATCACCTACATTGGCTTCCTGTTGAACAGCGTATCATATTCAAAATTCTTGTTTTAGTTTACAAATGTCTTACTGGGTTGGCCCTAATATATCTTTGTAACCTACCCCAGCCTTCTACTCCTTCACGATCTCTGAGATCATCCTCTTCCAATAACTCTGTTATAACCCTGGTAATCTTGTAACGGCAGACGATCGGGCCTTTTCGGTCGATGGCCCTTTTCTTTTGGGACACTTTGTCTGATCAGCTGAAGACACCACTTACATACACGTCCTTCAAAAAGTGTCTCAAAACTTATCTTTTTCAAAATGCATTTCCACGACCAGTCCCCTTTGAATTAATTCATATTGTTTATCAAAGACATATTTCACTGAGTATGCGTTTTATGTATGCATACATTTTTTCCCACTTTGTAAAGCCTGAGAGCACTTTACGTGGATTCATGGCTCTAAACTATTTATTATTATTATTATGAAGACATCCAAAGTATCGTAACAATTCGGAAGTGGATTCGATTCGAGATTCGATTGGTATTCGAAACATTTGCTGATCCAATTGGGGATTCGAGCGACAAAATCGTGATTCACCTGAACCTAAGTTAACAGGGGAGGCGGAAGCTCGACAAAAATGGAGGGGTACAAATTTACAATGCTACCATGCTTCGACAGAGCGTGCGAAAGTTTACAATCGTATACGGGTAAAATTTACCACGACTCGCTATATTCTCTCGTTTAGATGAATAAGCCGTCGTGTGGTCAGTGTCTTGTCCGTTTCTCCTGAAGAAGAAACGGACCGAAGCGACCGAAAGCGGGATTCTCTGACTACATATTGTTTGGATTTGCAAATAATGTTACAGGAATGCCTGTATATATTGAAACGTTTGCATGCGCGCATGCCAACTCATTGTGTAACAGCGGAACATATCTGTGGAAAAAAGTGGAGGGGCACGTGCCCCTGTGCCCCCTGGCTACGCCGCCTCTGTAAGTTAACATAGCCATCTTATGTCAGTTTTTCTTTTCAAAAATAACTACATAACTATATTTGTTGCCACGTAAACATAGCTTGCTGTCCGTTATTGGTCGAGTATCACCAGCTCGCCCTAACGATATGCAGTATGTTGTGTTTCCGGGAAAAGAAAATTGAAAAAAGTTAATTTATTTCTTTATTTATTTATTAGTGCTTAACGAAACATCATCAGCTAAGGTTATATCGTGGCGATGAAAACGTGAAAAAGTAAACATGTCACTTATGAAGTAAACAACAGTGAATACAAATATGAAATAATTAACAGTAATGAGTGATGATACAAGAAATATGAATACAGAAAAATCAACCTGTCGAGTTTGAGACTTGAATAGTCTAGATTAAAAGAATAAAAAAAGTTTTAAAATTTATTGAAAAGGTTGATTACTTTAAAAAAACGAGAGAATCCTGTTCGGGCTCCTATGATAACGTAGATCTCTTGGAGATCCAACTGTGAAATACTTCCCAACTTACTCAACTCTTCCATTGAGAAATGTTCATTGTAATCCTCTAAATTGTTAGAGATAAAATTGATTGTTTTTGTTTTTCCTTTTGTTTTTAAAATTTAACGAAGTCTGCATTACAATTTACAGACGACGAATGTTTAGAAAATGCTGAGATCAGTTTGTTTGATATATCTTTCTTGTGTAATTAGTGTGTTCTTATCTTCCAGGTGTTGTACAGTTGATTTTGTTTTTTTTACCTTTATTTCTTATAATCATTTTCTAAATGTTTTTGATAGGCGTGTGTTGGTTAAGTTTTGAAACATAATTTTCTCAAGAATTTTTCTTTTTTTTTTTTTGGTTTTATAAGTTATCGTGTTTTTGCCCGACTTATTCGACGATTGTTCACATTAAATGTTGAGGGTGACTTTTTAAATTCGCGTTCAGTTTTCGTGCGCTCCTTTATAGCCTGTTCACAATCATTATCAAATAATGGTTTGATGAAACGCTTTGGATTTCCAGAGGTTATTGGAATTGCTATGTTTATAATCTCAAGCAATTTCACATTTGAAATGTTCCACTTGATCGACACCTTCTACAAATTCTCCCGTGTGAGTCGTTCTGAACAAGCGATGAGATAGCGACACCCTCTCGTCGTTTGTCGAAACCACACTCTCCACACTCTTCCACTTAACTCATCCTTGTCCTTTCTAGAAAAATCGAGGAAGAGAGAAGGGCATGTAATTGTAATGTCAATTGATTATGAACCAGATGAGGGATGAGTGGCAGAGTTACTCCAAAGTGGAATTTGTGCGTTGAAATCACCTAACAAAATCCATGGAGTTGGGAGTTAATGGACGAGTACCTCAAGATCATTCAGTTGTCGAATGTTACTTCTTGCAACGTAAATAGAACATAAAGTAACTGTATTATGTAAAATGATAGTTAAAACTAGAAGTCCTGTCACGAATAGTGCGCTTATCTAGGCTTAATTGCGCGTTGGAATTGCGCGTAATTGCCATATCGAATGGCATCCAACGCACGGCAGGTTCTCCTTGTTACTCATAGCAAACATATGCAATGTTTCTGCCAATGGACCTCCGGGTAACCCGGAGGTCCATTGGCTGAAACATTGCTTGTGCACAGGCGACATGTACAGATTTTGACAGCTTTACTTGGGCCATAACGCGCACATTAACGCGCATATCAACGTTCTATTTGTGCGCATTTCATGACAGGACTTCTAGTTTTAACTGTAGGCATACATCAACAGCCTGTAAGTTTATTTGTGAAGGTACGGAACTGTGAATAATGTCGTTTCTAACTAAAACAGACGTTCCACGAAGATCATCTGACCAGGCATTGTACGAAGTATAATGCTTAAACGCTGAATGATCTTGATTTTCAGGTTTCTACAAAATATTTTCCTGCACACAAAAAGCGGCAGGTTTATATTTTTGGCTCAGAAGACCATGTTCATTACAATTCGCTTTAAAACCTTGACAGTTCCACTGTGATATATTGTTTTTGGTTGTGTTATTCACATTTGTGTGGGCATTGTGATGGTGGTCGGATAGGTGAAATAGCTCCCGTAGCTTTCTTAGATGATTGTTTACTTGGGGCTCTATTCTTAAAGGCATTCCAGCACAAATGCTCGAACGTTTCGTCGATGCATTTACCGAGTTCCAGCTGTTCAAGACCTTAAAACCTGTTGCGGGTAACGGGGCCTTGGAGAGCTTTAGCTGTTCTATCTAATAGATGTTTTTGTTTTTCCATTTTGTTTTTGTTTCTACCTTGATTCCTTCTCAGGCTCTGACTAACATTTTGTGATTCTAGTTGCGGTTTTGGTTTCGTTTGGTCTTTTTTTGTTCTGGTGTTGATTCCTTAACTTTGGTGTCATCGAGCTTAAGTTGAACTTCTTCTTTTCTGTGATTCGTTTTTGATTTGCCCAATGTTGCCGTTTGTGTGGTTTATTATGTTTGGGTTGATTGTGGTTGAACTTGATCAGATTGCTGTGTTATGAATGCCTGTAATGAAGGTGGAATGGTGCTGTTGAGCCATGTCCATGGTGTATGACATTCGACCGATCGCGTCGATAATTTTGTTTCAGTATAGTGGTACATGATGGCGTTGATACATTCATGCCAGGCATGGATGATACAATGTCTTTGGTATCTTTGAAGTTGGTTTGTTTTTCACATTTTTTTAATTGTCTTTATTTTGTTCCAGAGATGGCAATCTTTAGAGGATGACAAGTCATTGCACTGGTATGTGGGACACTGAAAATCCTTCATGATTTAAGCCGCTCTTATAACATATTTGTTTGCCCCGACTAGCGTGTTTGTCCATGACCAAACGTTTGGCACCTGAGGCAGCGAAGTGGTTCACCTTGACGTTCGGATACCCAGTTTTAATAGTATGTGGAGGTCGGTTGCCACCAAAGGTACACGTGTAAGTGGTTATTTTCATTAAGTTACCGTCCTTTTTTTAATTTCAATGCGTTTCAATGCTGTTATTCCTTGGTTTCTGTTCTAGATCAATTTTCATTTTCTTTCATGTCTACTATTTCTGGGGTTCTTATGACACTAGAATTTAGAATTCTATGGAAATTAGCCTCAAGATTAAAATTAATAATTTTGGTTGTGTGCATAAGGTGTGTGTACTCGAACTTGTTTTATGCATTACACTAATGTATCTCCAGATTTTAACTGTTTAATGTCCTTCGCAGTTCCGAAATACTTTAATGGCGTTTTCAAGGGCAAAGGGGTTAGTGGTCCTAATTTCTTATTTTCATCTGTAGAGTGTAGTAAAATAAATTTTGGTATGTTAACCCCCGGTGGTATTAAAGATGATATTAAGTCGTAGCCAGAGTCAGGCTCCCTGAGGTCAGTAACTGAATAAGTTTTTCTTCATTTTGGTTGGATTTTCCATGTTATGAAAATAAAACGATCCTTACACCGGCTCTTATATACCACTGAGTCCAGCAAAGGGTAGAGTTACTGCTTTGCAGTGAACCCACAGCGCTGTCAGTATTCCCACATACTTTTGCCAGAGCAGTATACTCACCCAGTGCTGATATCTAAACATGCTACTGACTGATTGGTCCGTTGGTGGGAGTGCCATGTCGTCAGATGTCGGTCTTTCACCCAATCATTTTACAGTACACTGACGTAGATGTTGCGACTGTAGACTAACACAGACTGTGCAAGAACACCAACGTGCGTTAAAATTTAACGGATTTTGTTAAAAGTCAGTTCACAATGACAAAGATGGGGTTTGCTTAACCCTTGGATACTTTTGTACGTCTTATGACGTCTTATGACGTACGAAATCAAACAGCGCGTGATACTTTTGTACGTCTTATGACGTACGAAATCAAACAGCGCGTTGATACTTTGTGGTCATTTGTTTTATTATTATTTTTCGATTTTTTAAAGTTTTAACCTCAATTCCTATTTTCTCCCGAATAGTGCTCAGTGGCAACCAATGAGCCAAATGTTATCGCAGCTTAAAATACTAATATAATCCTGCTGTCAAGACTTCTTAACTGGTTAAGTGCTAGAAAACACGTTCAGGGCTTTCAAAAAATGAGGATACAAGAGCAAAAACCAACCCTTTCCTTGCTTAAACTTCATATTCTGTTAAACACAAATTATTATTATGTTTATATAAATTTGTTTTATTACAAATTATTGGAGAGTGCCTAATTTATAATAAAACAAGTTTTGAATAACAAATTCAGACCACCAAAAATAATCTAGCCCTCAACTAGTTAATAACTAATGTGAAAAATATCTTGTTATTTGTTCTTTCCGACGTTATGACGTCGCATTTTGAAAAACGTTGAAGAAACTGAATTCCCAGTGACGTTTGAACGTCAGGATAAGTAAAGTCTCAAAGGGTTAAAACAAATGACTGATTGAATGACCTCCAAAAGCCCCATCCCAAAAGGAAGCCCTTCCTGGTTTCGACCATCCGTCTGCTCCCAAAGTTAGGGCCAAAGCAATGTATTGGAAGGATATCTCCAAAATGGAGACTGCTCTAACATGGTCCTCAACTGCCAGGATTCCCTCTTCTGGGGCCTTCGGAAAGAACCTCATGAGAAAACAAGGTTCCTCCGGGATGTAACAACATAATAGTACCATTTTGGTCCAGAGCTGCGTATTTGGATATTCCACAGCAAACCTGCTCAATTCGGCAGGCCGTCATCTACCCTCCACCTGAGGACCTGCCTAGAAGGATGATCAAATCCCCAAGGGAAAAAAAATGAATACCGTATTACATATCACCGGACAGATATGACATGTACGTCTCAAATAAAGAAACTTGGGTGCGATTGGATGTCTTGATCAAAAACTTGACATCACACTTTGAAGAAGACTTTTATCACATAATAATTAAACCTTTTTTCTGTTCATGCATTTTCAGGCAAAATGATTGGCTAAAGTATTTCTTTTCATAAGACCGTGAACCGAAAACAGGTATTTAGGTCGCCCTAAACCACACCCGCAATGTTTGTCTTAAAGATTACATTGAGCAGGGTGAATTGAAAAGAACCTCTGCATATTGTTTCAACATGAAAATGAATATTTATCTCAGCATATTAAATAGACTTTCAAAATAAAATTTAATAAAAAATGTAACCCCATCATGCTTTTTATTCCATATTCAATTTGTTTATATGCAATAGCTAATCCTCTGCGTTTAGCGTTTTACCCAAATCAAACGTAACCAATGGCCGGTCATAATAATTCAGAAACGAAACTCACGCCAACAAAACTTTCTAATTTCCAAATAGCCTGAATGAACTCTTTCTGAGACAAAGTTCAACCCTCTTCATGTCATCTGGGTTTATATCGAACTCCACATTTACAAAATGTGTTTTCGGTTTCTCAGAATATGGTCAAAATCAAAATGAAATTTAATTCAGTGTTGCTTTGAATGACAGCACCTTCACGTCAAGTGGAAAAGGATATTCAAGTTCAAGTCTTGTGTGGGTGTGGCCTATGAGGTTACTTTTAACTTACGCAATTCATTAGTTGATAATTTTTTTTTAATGAGACAAGAACATGTTTCAGTGACATTTAAATTTTAAAGTCACTGCCTGTTGGAAGTTGATTTCAAATTTCCAAAATGTTCATTGCTTTACTTTTATTATGGGGCATGGGGTAGGAAGAGTTGTTCTTATGCATATAACTAAATAGCTGGATCAAGACCATTTGCTAAAGTAAGAAGGGAGTACTTCCTCGATAAAGTAGCAGTGTGCTAATGTTTAGGGCTGCACGGTATATCGATAAACCAATATATACCGGTACTCAAACCAATATCGATTGAATTCCGGTGTAATTACAAAAATATCGGTTTATCGTCATTTATTTACCCACAATTTAATTTTCAAGATGTCTTTAGTTTTTTAACTGTAGCCCCGAATGAATAATATTATCCCTTTATCCAAGGAACGCCTGCTTGTGCCCTCTTAAGAAAAATTCAACAGTTGAAAAAATAATTTTAAAAAATTTCAACAAAACTATATCATGTGACCCCTCATTGGAACGAGCTGGTTGAGCTCGTTCCAATGAGGGGTCACATGATATAGTTTTGTTGAAATCTTGGGGGAAAACCTCAAACTAATTTTGAAAATAAATTTTGATATCGTCTGCGTTGGGTAAAGGTTTTTCGAACCGCATCATCAAGGCATGCTAATTGGTTCCAACTGTGATGCCTCGAGTGTCGATTGTGGTACTTGTCTTCATATATCTGAACAGTTTTCGATATACCGGTAAACCGCGATAATTTTTGAATACCGATACCGGTATTCAGTTTTGAATATCGTGCAGCCCTATTAATGATTTCAGGGCTGTTAATCATTGGTGTCGGCCGATAATGAAAATCACCCCATCACGAAGTATTGTAAGATATCTATATTTTTGATACGTACAATGAAAAAAATGTACTTATGCAAGAGTATGTTTTCAAGTATGGTCATTCCGTTTTGTAAAGAGAAAGTTTTTCAATTTATTTTCTTATTTATTGGTGTTTTAGGTCAGAATGGCTAATCGCTACCGCAATCTGGAGATAAAATCAAGTTTCGTTGATCGATTATACCCATGCTGTCCATTTTAGAGGACTTCCACCCCAAGCAATGGTGACTTGGTTCTATTTTACCAGCAAAACATAGCTTGTTTACCATAATAAACAAGGACTGCTACACTTGCCGGGTAACAAACAGGATTAAAACAGGTGGGTGAATCCTTAACGTGTTTTACATAACATCATATCGGCAACAGAGTGAGAGAAACGCAAGAAAAGATGGAAGATACACTCTAACATCAGATGGGTTAAAAATTAACCCAAACGATCTGGATTGAATGAATATAAAACCAGTCGGTTCATATTCTCACAACCCAGTTTATTTGGGTAAATTTTAACCCAACCGACCATAGAGTGTAATTCACGCTAACCAGATGGCATAAACACTCAACTCTAGACTATCCTGTCACTAGTCTGTTAATATTCCTGAGATTTCCTCTTTCTTGTCGCCACTGAGTTTACATAGTGCTACTTGATTTTAACCCTTTATCTAATTTAACAGTCAAAACCGACCACCGCTATTCATAAAAATCACCATCTAATTTTTACTATTTTTTCACTTTTTTTTCTCAAAAACGTAGATTAAGACCCCTCATTGGAACGAGTTCAACGAGGTCGTTCCAATGAGGGGTCCTGAGATATGTTTTTGAGGCAAAACATGAAAAAAAATAATTATTCAACAATTTTACTTTCAAGTGTCGTCTGCCTTTCGTGTTGGGTAAAGGGTTAACCTAATGCACGTACCTGTATCTTCCATACATAACGCTGCCTTCAACTCGGTACATGCGCCATCTTTGTACTGTGAATTTGTGCCATCGAGTTTAACACATTTCTCATCAGACCTTCCAGTCGGTTCCCCCGAGGCCCATTTTGTCCAGGCCGTATTACTGTATATGTCAAGATAAACATCCGTTGTCTCCCTATCGTTTACGCCTATCCAGTAATAAGTATTCCTGAACTCCAAGGTGGCAATTACACTGCGTTACAAACAAAGGAACCTGACTTTTTAAGCAAAACAGTTTGAGAATTCTCCGCGTACCATTTCTTGTGCTTACTAATCAATGGTTAATGAGTAGTGGGTATTGTAGCTATATCTCCTAAAAGTAGCATTATCATGGGTGGGGCCGGGAGAGTGGGTACCAACCCGCCCTTTACTTTTTTGTTTCTCAGTTTGATTTCATAAGCACTGAGTCCAGGGTACATGATATTATGCGCGATGGCACATGGACATCCCCTGTTAAAAGTGAAAGGTTGTATTCAGATGTATATTAGACACCGACGGGGAACACGGTTCTTCAGTTTTCCCCATGGAGGCCGTTGGAACCCCTCGACGTGAGTGGGATATCCACTGCATGCTCTCCCCATCGAAGCTCTTCGTATGTCCAGGCACAATCATAATTCAATAAAACTTACGCATGCCAGAAGAGGTTTTAAGGCTTACATTATTAACTCTCAGAGTCCGTCTTCCTCAATCGGAATTAATTATGGTAGAGAGAGGGGGGTGGGCAATATTATTATGCCATAATGCGCTTTGTTCGCAGTGAAGAATAGCTGCAGATCAATGGATTTCTGTTAATAATATACTGGCTCTTTGTAACTTCCAGGTAAAACCGTGGAGATGTGAAGCATCTTTTAGGCTCCTGGACAAACGTTACAACATTCTCTTTGGGAGGATGGTGTGCATATGATGACCATCTTTATGGCTTCGTTTAAAGAAATATTTGATCTTAGTGTTATTTTAAGAAAGATAGCAAACTTCTAAAAATTGATGGAACACTTTTACTGGACTTTTGTGTCAATGCCTCTCGCATACTGGTTGTATTTATCTGTGCATCACCATTACTTTAGGGAAGTTTTCGTTTTTCCAGAGCAATTTGCCCCTCAACATACATAGGCTGTACCCCAAAGTGCCTCCACGTGATCTGAAGAAGATTGTTCAATCCCAATATTGCAGGTATGGCCCGTTCATCAATACCGGAAATTCTTTGCACGTCGTCCCGGATGATCAAGTGGTTCACATCATGGGGTCAAAAGTGACCAAGGTGCGCTTTGTTTCCTCCTTAGCCACCCTTTGTAACCTGTTAGCTGAAAGTTCCCGGAGTACGCTGAAACATGACCAAGTTGAATGAATGACTGGACAAAATATTTATCAGCTGCCAATCGTTTTGCATGGAGCAGAGATAGATTGTTTGTAGCTTTTCTGAAGACCAGAAACCTCTCTCGTGAGGATAAAAATTGTACATGTTAAGTGGAGCAGTCTGGCATTTTCTTTTCTCGTAGGGTGATGGAATAACCGTAATACAATGACCCAGAAAATATTAGGACTAGCCTATAACAAGTGGCAGACATTTTGGGGAATAAGAGATATACAATTCTTTACATTTTAGGAACGGTGCGTGTTAGTGTTTTGGGGAGGGTTTGAGTCCCACCTTTATGGATAAAGGAGGTTCGGCAGAAATACTTGTTTCACATATTATTTTTTTCAGCAGGAGCAAGCTTTTTTACAGTTGACCAAAATACATGCTGTATGTATGTTTTCGGGTTTGTACATTCGAGTATCCTAGAGAATAGCACGGTAAGATAAAATATCGCCAGTGAGCTCTGGAAATTAACTTACGGCAGTTTGAGTGCATAACGTCTTTATTTTTTGTAATAACATATTCTTATAAATTCACCGCCAAGTGATTAGCAATTATCTTTTTTGACAGAACTCTTTCCACCATGACAACTTAAATTAAAATTCAAGTGCATTATTTGAATATTTTGCTGTTGAAAACGTGCAGGGAATTGAAAGAAACAACAAACGCACAACCCATTCCACGCCGCCTGGTCTTGTGATGATTACACCACAGAAGTAGATAAACGTTTTTCTAAGTAATATTCCTGACCTATCCACAAACCATCGCGAACAGCCCCCGTTTATCATTATAACTTTCCTGAACTGTGAGGCGGATCATACACCTGGCGGTCCGGCCCTCGCTGTATCCCCGCAACAAATACTACCCATTTGATTTTGTAATACACACGATTTCAGCAAGCCTGAAATGCTCGCAGCGTCTTCCGCTCCACGCGTGGATCACTAAATAAACAGACTAGATGCAAATTCCAAGTATCTATTTCATGTGATGAGATTGACAGGAACAAAAATTGTATCAGCTGGTTTTCACTTCCTGTCATTCTTTTTAGAAAGGACATTCAACAGTTAGATATTTCCATGTCGAAGTTCAGCATGTCTTCGAAATCGAAGGAAATATACTCTAGTTCTACAATTGTCTGTATTTTGCAATTCAGAACAGCTGAGAATCTTGCTTTTTAACCCTTTACCCAACGAATCGGTCGCATAATATGCAAAATCAGCAGTTGAAAAAATATTATTTTTCAAAAGATTTCAACAAAACCATATCATATGACCCCTCGTTGGAACGAGCTCGTCGAGCTCGTTCCAACGAGGGGTCACATGATATGGTTTTGTTGAAATTGTTTGAAACATTTGAAAAAATGATATTTAAAATAATAAATTTTGACATCGTCTGCGTTGGGTAAAGGGTTAAACCATACAGCCTCATTCTGAACCATGATGGTATATTCCACGTGAGTTCAATATCATCAAATGAAGAGTCTATTATTCGTTACATGGGCTGCGCGTTGAAAATTTTAACACAAATTCACTGAGCAAATATCAACTTTATGAATTCAGGTCGTATCACGATATTGAAGAATCTGTAATTCGTTACATGGGCTGCGCGTTGAAAATCTTAACACAAATTCACTGAGCAGATATCCACTTTATGAATTCAGGTCGTATCACGGTATTGAAGAGTCTATAATTCGTTACTTGGGCTGCGCGTTGAAAATCTTGACACAAATTCATTGAGCAAATATCTACTTTATGAATTCAGGTCGTATCATGATCCTGGGCCTTTCTGTTTTAAATGGTTAAATGGCTGTCAAATAGAGTTTCGGTTCGTTTACGGAGAAACCAAATATCAACCAGATTATTTGCAATTGTCTGTATGCAATTTAGCGGTGAACTTGTGATCTCTTAAAAATACATTTTGCTGAAGAACAGAAAAACTATTCGAGACGCTTTACAAAACCAAATCACCCACCAAAGCACACTAAGTAATGATTTAATGGTAATATTACAAAAAAACCTTCACGAGCTACTGGCATAATGGACGGACGGATCTGAAGTGTCAAATACAGTTCTGTTTTTGATGACCAGTTTTCGACCTTGCTTCTGATATTTATGGAGTTCCTCATAGTTCTGTTCTGTATGCATTGTTTTTTTTTTGTTGTTTTTATGTTTGTTTTTTTTTTGGGGGGGGGGGGGGGGGTGGACACGGCCAAAGAGGGGCACCCGCAGATTTGCATATATCAGTGGTGGCCCAGATGCCTTTGGGTAGGATATGAATACTACAATACACAAAAATACAGTTGGAACTGAGGCACCTCTGAGGTTTGAGAAAATTTCACATTCATGACGTCATATTCAAGGAATTCCCCACAGGACCGAAACGTGGTATTTCCAAACAAGATAGCAATGGCGTGGCCTTAAAACAGAAACACAGGTTAGGATAATGGAATATGGTTATGATGATGTTAAGGTGCAGTAATATATTGGTAAATGTACTCTCTTTCTCTCAATCTTTCTCTCTCTCTCTCTCTCTCTCTCTCTCTCTCTCTCTCTCTCTCTCTCTCTCTCCTTCTTTTTATACCACACTTACTGTGTGTTTTTAACATTAATCGATGCAACGGGGCGCGGTGGCGTTGCGGTAACCTGTTCTCTTCAGATCACCGAAGTTAAGCAACGTCGAGCCCGGTTAGTCCTCGGATGTGTGGCCGTCTGAGTGGTGATTGATTCGGACTCCCGCGTTGTGTCCTTGTGCAAGGCACTTAACACCGTTTGTCCACCTGGGGGCTCGATGACGCCATGCACTAGGGCGCACTGCACCTCGAGGGTGCGCATGTCTTCAACCCTGCATGTGCTGCAGTGCGGAGTTATGATGTTGGGGTGCTGGCAGCTGCTCGTCGTTGCTTGGTGGTTCTCTCCGACTTCCTCTACCCGTAAAACTGTCACGGTCATGATTAGCCATTGTGCATAAGCATGTGACATTAAAACACCAATAAATAAATAAATAAATCGATGCAATACAGACATTGGTAAATGCACTGAAGACCCCGCGCGTAGAATCCAGATTACGTGTAAGGAGGTGATGTACATGTAAGAACGTATCTGACTGAACCTTACGAGTCTGAATGGCATGGCCTGTCGTGCAAGAAAGCAAAACATACACTGGAATGGGAAAATACCAGTTTCGTTCCTTTATTCCTTGGTACACAAAAAAGAACACAATTCGGAAAGAGGACGCTGGGCATGAATCAATGAGCATTTTAGTGTTCCTTTTGTATTTCTCTTGATTTTCGCGGGCTTTGAAGGCGCTTTTGAAATATAAGAAAAACTACACCTACAGTACGTGGAGAGTGTATTATCACTAAATCACCCGCGGAGTGGACATTCCACCGAAGCAATAATTGCAAATTTGTTACAAAGCATTACAAGCACAAGCAAAGTTTCAGTCAATGGACCTCCGGTTTATACCCGGAGGTCCATTGGTTGAAACATCGCTTGTGTTTTTGTCCACATGTACAGAATTTGGAAGTTATACGTTGAGAGATAGCTCCACTCCCCGGGTTATTTAGTTACAATCCACTCTCCACGTACTGTAGGTTGACTCCTGGCCCCGTATACCACTCTCCTTGTGCTCTGTCATACTCTCTCTCTCGCTCTCTCTTCCAAACATTTCTTGTCCTTGTCCCCTCTCTCCCCTCTCTCTCTCTCTCTTTCAAATATTTCATAAAAAAGTTAAAGAAACGCGCCTTCTGTGCTCATCGTTTCCTAGACACCTTGATCTTGTCACAATTGGACTTTTGCGAAGAAACATTCATTTCCATTAACCTGAATGAATGAAAAGATTTAATGAGCTAATGTGTTTTCCTAGGAACCCGCAGACTAACTACGGTACTGTTATCGCAAAGATGGTCTTTAAGTCCATCGGAACGTTTTCCAGATGCGCCTGAGACCAAAATTCATGCACAAGGGATTGCTATTTCAAAACTAAAGTCAAGTAGGAATGAAATAGTTACCATGCACTGTTTTGTCACAGACGATGTGTGATCAAAAAAAAAAAAAGAAAAAAAACAACGGAAAAGGGATTTAGTCCTGTTTGCGACCCAATCACATTCCCTGTCCACTTCTGTGTTCTCAACAATTTTGAGAAGTACACACACACGCTCTCGGGCTACAAGCCTAATTTGGATTGGAATTCGACGCTGTTATGGACTGTTCCTTTATCCAGCTATGTGGAAATTTTGCGCAGACGACCGTTGATATAATGTGATGTGCCTTCACTTACAAAGATCAACAGGTCACCTTCTTGTCCCAGTTATAGATATGGCAATTAATACTATTTAAGTACGCGGCAAAATCATAAAACTACGGTTGTGGTGAGGCTTCATTTCTGATTGGAATGTTATCGAAATATAGAGCACATCAAGTATCGATTGAGCAACATTTCTAGCTTTGATTCAAGGAAAATGAATCTTTATGAAGTTTTCAGGATTCAGTCGTCCGGAATACATCAATTAGTTCGAAGAGCGAACTGAAATATTCTAGACGAGTGAATCAAAACATAGTCAATGACCAATTTGAGGACTAGTCTGGTTCCGGGCTACAACAGCGTCGAATTTCTTACAGAATTGGACTGGTGGCTTGAAAGCTGGACTTCCATGTTGAAGGTTATTTATGCAGAGCTACGAATGTCTTTCTCACACGGTTTCCAATACAAGGTCACGACAGGGTATGCCTTAGCGTTAACACCAGTCATGAAGGATGCCAAAGGGTGTTTTGAATCATCGAACTTTATCTTAGTTATTGTTTTTCTGTTGTCCTTGTTGACATCGGCAGACCATATTACCGTCAACTCATCACAATGACCGATAATATTCTCGCCATGACATTTTTGGGGTAATTTTGGTATAGTTCTGTCTTTATTTTCTGTGAAATTAAGCCTGAGTTCAGGGTGTTCCAGTGTGTGTGGAACGTCACAGGAAATTTATTTTCCAGGAATTCTGCCGGACCCTCGCCTCAGCAGAAAAATATCCCTTTACTTCATTCAGACTGGCTACGCTGCAGACGCTTGATACATATATGAAGCTCTGTCAAAGGTTGTTCCTTGATATGTACACACTTTATTTTAATAACGTAACGCTGCGTGAGCCTGATACATCCATGAAGCTCTGCAAAAGGTTTTTACTTGATATGTACACGCTTTATTTTAATTACGTTACGCTACATGAGCCTGATAAATCTATGAAGCTCTATCAAAGGTTTTTCCTTGATATGAACACGCTTTATTTTGATTGCGTTTCGGTACATGGGCCTGATAAATCTATGAAGCTCTGTCAAATGATCTAACTTGACATGTACAAGTTTTATTTCAGTTACGTTACGCTACATGAATCTGATAAATCCATGAAGTTATTTCAAAGGTTTTTTCTTTGATATATACACTCTTTATTTTAATAACGTTACGCTAAATGAGTCTAGTAAATCTCTGAAGCTCTGTCAAAGGTTGTTCTTTGATACGAACATGCTTTATATTAATTACGCTTGAAACGTTTCACTTTTCGTTGTCAAAAAGAGTTAAGTTCCCGGCACTTACACACCACATTTTGTCCCTTGAGTTCCAATGTGTTCTATGTGCCAGTAGGCACCTAGAACACATTGGAACTCATGGGACGATTTGTACACAAACACACACTATTTCCACTGGTATTATTATATTCGATGTTGATGCTTCTCCATAGCGCTCCGCCAGATGCTACACTATTTACTTATGAAAAGCCTGTTCCGAATACTTACGGAAAATTCGTATTGATGAATGTCAAATCAATGGTGCCAGTTGGCACTCCAAGAACACCACCGTTTGCTCTGCAAAATATATCTGTATCGTCCCACGTTCTTCTAGTTGCATCTGTCATCCAACACATGTTGGTGCTGCCATCAAGTGTGTAACCCATGGTACACGAACCTGTTCAAACATAAAAAAAATAATCAATTTAAGCCAACTTAAGACGGTTGTGGCTTGGAGCGACACTTGCCATTCATAGATATTCTGCACAAACCTGGAGCCACTACAACATAACACCTCTGTACTTCAAAGCAACGCACTGGATAATTTATAACGCAAGAACGGCCCATTACAGTCATTATCGCAAGACCGACCAAAATCGCGATGTCGGGTAAAAAACTATTTTTGAATGCTTCACATTTCTGTGATGGATAATACACGTGACCCAGGGGATTAGGCCAAATAATGGTCGAGGGCGAATCCCGAGACACTTATTTGACCGAATATCTTAGGTCGAGTGTGTTATCCGACTTAACTCTTTACCTAACATAAAAAGCAGACGACACTGGCAAACAGAATTCTTGAATAACTAATTTTCTTCATTTGTTGCTTCACAAACATAGGTTATGACCCCTCATTGGAACGAGCTCGACGAGCTCGTTCCAAAGAGGGGTCATAACCAATGCTTTTGAGACAAAAAATAAAAATATAATAACAATTAATTGGCAAATTTTGAGAATAGCTCTGGCCGGTTTTGGTCGTTACGTTGGGTAAAGGGTTAAATCCACCTTTACATTACATTCTTGTTTTAATACGGAACAAATTAAATAATTTTATCACATTGGGAAAAATAGAAATTGAAAATGTGAACCGTTGTAGATCAGTGAGTTAAGGTGCTATACACGTACCTGGAAAATAAGCTTGAAAATAGGCTGAATGTTATTTTCGTTGTCATCAAACATTTAAAAAGGTGTTCGCCATTTTTATGTTGTTTTCAAAATTTTGAACAAATTATTTTGCTGTTTTAATTTATGACAATAGGCCACATATTTTCAAGCTAACTTTCATTTACTTATATAGCACGTTAAAGGACAGGATAACTCATCGAAGGCACAGACATGCTGTGCACGGATGTCTTAGCACAAACTATTGGTCAATACTCGACCAGGTCCTGTTGAATGTTTGTACTAGAGCGGTGTATTATTTAAAATAATGCCTGGCAACTCATGCCCAGGTTTGCCCTGCCCATATCAGAACGTGCAGTTGATCACCAAAAATAAGTGATTATAGTCGCTTTCGGCAGCGTGAGGGTTAATGTCTGATTTTCAAAATGTGTTCACTTTTGTATTTGGTTTAAACAATATTTTATTCTTTGAAAATGTCATATGTAACAAAAATGTTTACAAAAGGTAACGAAGTCGGATGAGATATCTTACACTTGTTCACCAATGTAGAGTAAGAGAATAATAGAAGAATTTGACAAAAAGCTGAAAGCTTATGTACGTCATCACCCTGAGCTTATGTGCGTCATCTCACCTTTGTATTTGGAACCACGAGTATCAAAATGTCCTAAGATTTCAGCGGCGTGTAGCGTTCACATTTTCCTGACAAATGGGAGAAATTGTGAGAAATGGGGCAATGCACTCCCAAAATTATCCCCTTTGCCGCCTGTGATTTAAATGTGGGGCAGCGTTCTGTAGGGGTGTCACGGGAGGATTGAAGGATACCCCCGGTGTTGTTAACGCCTTATCTGCGGTATCTTAAGTTTGATTCTCAAAATCTTTTCACCTTCGTATTTCGAACCAAGAGTACTAATATGTACTAAGAGTTCAACTCGGTGAACTGAAATTTAATATTAACGTGTTCCAGATCTCCATATGTTTTAACGTCAAGGCATTAACAATTTCCGGACAATGTGTTAAAAATGCACTAATCCACGCCCCATATAATTCATTTTGCCACCTATTATTGAAATTTATTGCTGTATTTTGTAGTTGGGGGTGGGGTTAATCGATAAATAGAGGATATGGAATGAGTGTTTTTCTCATATAATATTTATGAAACGAGTCTAAGAATGTTCCGTTTTGGCGAGCCTCTGGCGAGCCCAAACGGAAAATTCGGACGAGTTTCATAAATATTATATGAGAAAAACACTCATTTCATATTCTATTTATCATATGATACACACAGGCACAAATTAGCCACTTAGTATGACCTTTTTAGCCCATCACCTAACTTGAGTTGCAGACGGCACTCGGAAAAAAACATCCTCGTATAACTAAAAAAAATCATTTTTTGCTTCCAAAACATAGGTTATGAAACCTTCATTGGAACGAGCTCGTCGAGCTCGTTCCAATAAGGGGTCATAACCTATGTTTTGGAAGCAAAAAATGAAAATATAAAAAAAATGAATAGCGTTTTTCTTGTAGGGAAAAGATTAAACAATATAACCCACCCTAAATAGGACAGATAACGTAAATTCTCTCTACTCAAATTATGCAAATGTGACCCAGTTGTATTTTGTTTAGCCAATCGAATTGTCCAGTTTTGAAATTGACCAATGAAAACTCCCAACTCTAATTAAGCAAATTATGAAAATGTGGATAGTTGTATTTTGTTCAGCCAATCAAATTGTCTAGTTTTGACAATGATCAATGAAATCGACGGAAGGCTTTATTTATCACTGACTAATATGAAAGCAAAATATCAAATGTTTTAAAGTGAACAAAACGGACGAGTCATATGATAAACATCAATATGACGTAAAAATGTCGACAACAACGTTACATAAAAGTATTCAAAAATAGATATCTTTTTATTTTTTGAGCTCTACAACATACTGAATACAGTAAAACCTGTCTTGAGATACCACTTTCTTGAGAGACCACCTGTCTTGAGAGAGCACATCTGCCAGGCACCGATTGGTTTTACTCTATAATGGACCTGCTATGGGAGACCACCTGTCTTGAGAGACCACCTGTCTTGAGAGACTACAGTGACCTGGTACCAACTTGTATTTTATGCCATAATTGACCTGTCTTGAGAGACCGCCCCTTTGAAGACTGAAACCATGACAAAAACGTTTTACCTGTTCTGGAGTTGGAAAATCCATTGTGGTTATACTGACATAATTAAAAGTATTAAAAGCTCTTAATTGGGCTTCAATTGCTATTCAGTCACATAACTCATTAAAGATTGAGATGTTGTTATAAGACCCCTGTGAAAAGATTAGGATTATTTCTGAATAAACAATTTCATACATACCTGAAATGTGACAGATAGGATTATAAAAATAAATTTGTGTTGAAAATCTTCAATGAAGATTTTCAACACTAATTTATTTTTATAATTTTTATAACAGTCCATTTCAATCTGTTACAAAAACTTCATAAAAAAGAACAATTACAAAGTAATTACAAAAATCCATTCTTCTCCATTTCTGAATTTTATGGTTGGTTATTCACCGACTTGAGAAAACCTGAAACATGTTATGAGAGACCACCTGTCCTGAGAGACCACTTTTGTGTGGCCCAAAGGCGGTCTCTCAAGACAGGTTCTACTGTATTCTTAAGAATCGGATGTAATTTATTTTTTGTAACATTGACGTGGATTCCATCACCCGAAAGTTAGCCAGATTCGTCCCAAATTTTCCAGGTCTGTATCACATTTTGGGAGGATTTTTGTTGGAGAATAGTTTTCCAAAATTACGGTAACGAAGGTGCAATCTTGAATTGAAATTGAAGGTTCAAGAAAAAACCCTAAATTGGTCCATGTTTAAGATAATGATGCGAAAACAAAAATCACAACAAAAGTAGGGTTTAGTATAGGTTTTCTATAGTAGCGGGAACGGGAATGAAATTACACTCAGAACCGGGAACCTGGAAATGTCCCGGACAATATCAATAAATGTACGAGAGAAACAAGACACATTTATTTCCGTGAAAATGAATATACTTTATTGGCAAACTGCCATCTCCAATTCTCCATTCCGAAACATTCTTTTGCCAAGAGAAGTATGAAATTCCAACTCGTCTTCTTTTTTCATGAGTTTGAACTTTGAAGCGAGTGAAGATCTTACCGTTGAAGGAGAACTGATTGACAGCTACAGTGATTTGGTGTAAAAGGTGTTTCAGGAAGCATAATTGTAAAAGGGTTCAGGCGTGGAGGGGCTGACGAAATGTAACAAAGTTATGTCAGGTCCGCTTTTCAATTCAGAAAACATCAGTTCAATACACAAACAGTTTCGTGCGTGATTCCCGGTTCCGTGATATAGATTTTCCAGATATCGTTACCCGGGGTTCGATACCGAGAAAACGGGAATTTCCGTTCTCGTGATCAAACCCAACAAGTAAAGATCTAAACGCATGCCAGATTTTGAGGAGATAGCTTCAAGGAAAGTAATCCAAACCATGGTCGAAGGAACAAAAATAAAAAAAGAGGCTGACAATCGCTTTGAGGAATTTCACCTTGGCTGAATGACTTGATAGTGCAGACGATAAAGACTATCTTTGGGCAAATTTGTGAAAAAAATGGTAGTAAGCTGGATTTTACCTCAGTCGATACAGGAAGGTTCCTTCTATAACAAATTCAAAATCAGGAGCGGCGGAGCCGGGGGGGGGGGGGGGAGGGACATGTGCCCCCACCCCCACTTTTTTCACCAGTTATAGGTACCCGAATGGCATTTTCCGACACGACATACACAGCCCCTATGGTCACTACACATCACCTATACATATGACCACACTGATTTTCAAGATTTTATTGAATAAAAATACAAAATGGAGCGTAATATTTCAAAGCACGGTTTCAAAGTTATGATTAACCCTTTGATCCCGAGAGGCCGCTTTCCCGGCCCATGAACATGAGACTTTATAAACTCATTAACCCTTTACCCAACGCAGGCGATATCAAAATTTATTATTTTAAATATAATTTTTTAATTTTTTTCAAAAAATTTCAACAAAACCATATCATGTGACCCCTCGTTGGAACGAGTTCGACGAGCTCGTTCCAACGAGGGGTCACATGATATGGTTTTGTTGAAATTTTTTGAAAAATAATATTTTTTCAACTGCTGAATTTGCATATCACGCGGGCGGATGCAGGCGATTCGTTGGGTAAAGGGTTAAGTATGATAGGTGGTAAGTGAATGTGTTGGGAAACCAATCAATATAAATAATGAATATGGCTTCTTCCAATTGCTGCCGTTGAATTGATATGGAAGATACCATCAGGGTTCTAAGGGTTAAGGTTAAGCAAAAAACAAAACAAATTAAATACCCTAAGGTTATTGTCTTAAATAGAGTGGGTTCAAAGGTGAAGGGAAGTGTATATAAATTTATATATTGCATGAATACACCGCTCCACCACCATTGACACTTCCCCCCCCCCCCCTCTCAGAAGAAAAACTATTTTCCATCCCACACCCTTGCGGTATCCAGAAAGGTGTTACCACCCTCCCCCCCCCCCCCCCCACATACTTTTTTTGAGCTTCCGCCGCTTCTGTTCAAAATCCGCTTTGGGAAATTATTTTACAGCGCTTCACGCTTCACGTCTCATTGTTACAAGACACTCTCGAGGATTCTTTCACGTAAAGAACCATTTCTCGTCTCTGAATCGGGAAAAAACAATAAATGTTGTAATGCCTTCTTTTGAGACATTTGAAATTTTTGCAACGTTTCTCGGATAAATCGGAACGTTCAAACACTCCAGACAAATCTTTGTGAATTTGTTCTGTGTTGGTGACATGTGGTTTGGGTAGTAATCGAGTATGTTCACTCTTAACCCTTTCCCAAACGTAACGACCAAAGCCGGTCAGCCTTATTCTCCAAAATCGCCAATTAATTTTCATTATTTTATCACTTTTTGTCTCAAAACATCGGTTCGTTCCAATGAGGGGTCATAACCTGTTTTTGAGACAAAAAAAGAAACAAAATAGTTATTAAAGAATTTTTCTTGGCAAATGTCGTCTGCTTGTCATGATAGGTAAAGGGTTTAGTATTTTGTAACGTTCCATATCTTCCAACAGTTGATAAGGTACAATAGCCATTTTCTTCATAACTTCGTTAACAACTTAACGTAATTACAGGCCCAAGAAGTGCAAGGAATAGTGGAAATCCCCCTTTCTGATTCAACAATTTTTTTTTAGCAATTCTCAACATTTTTTCTGGCAAGTAAAATTGAGGCATTGGCCTCTCCAGTTACTATCATTTGGGCGAGACGTCCCTTGTTCATCCACGCGTTGACACAGACGACGACCCTAAAACCGACATTTCAATGTGTCTGGGCTGGACCAACTGAAACAGACCGATGCCATTGAGTTGGAAAATCTGTACGATGGAGCTAGGAGCAAATCAGTTCTCCTATCAGATATTGCAGAATCTGTTGAGCCTGTGAAATTAGAAGATTGCCTCACAGAGTGTATCTATGGATTAGCTCAGAAATCCCAACTGCGAAGCTATTGTTTCAGTATGTGGAATATGAAGACCTCCTGGAGAACTTCATCCTAGAATGGAACCTCTATATCATATCGTTGTGCAGAAATATCGTCGTCTGAGTGCTAGAATGTTCTATATCCCCTATGGGACTATGTATTATCTCCCCTATGGGACATAGGACATTCAAGCACTCAGGCGACAGAATGTTGATTCTTTTTGAGCTATTACAGGTTACATCAGGTACGCAAAGGGCGCTAGATTGTGCCTCCAGGTGATGCTTGAGTTGCAGATTAAATTTTCGATGATTATTCCGATAATTAGTGTTGTAATCTGAAATTATTGCGTCCGTGGAAATATTGCCGACCCGTGGAAAGTGACCAGTCCACGGGGGCTATACTGTTAGTTTTATTAATTTAAACTGTATTGAGTGAAATTTAAATATAAAGTTTTCATACCCTCGATCGTCATAACGTTAAGAAAATGTGGTAATTCGCCAGAACTATTTTTTTTTGCCGTCTATGATATATTTATAGTGCTATGCTATTTATTTAGATTTGGGTTGTTGGGGGTGGTAGGAAGGTCGCCATATGGAGAGGGGGGCTGCTAAAACGGAATTGGCGTGATATGTCCGGTATTTGGAGGCGAATTTTCAATTTGTTCCAACTTGTTATTTTCATTACGTGTACATCACGTATTTGAAACCAGCCTCCAAAAACCCAATAATTATGTATGATTATGTAATGCAATCACTATTTATCCAGGTTAATTAAGGCCAGGTAATCTATTTACAGATGAGCTACTTATTAGAGGGGTTTTCCAGCTCAGTCAGCTCAGTGCATGACAATCAACACATTCCAGTTGTCGAAATGACTCTTTTAGTATACTCTGTAAATAAACCACAAATGTCAGAGAATGAACGTTATGTACAAGGAAATGAATTAGTTGCATCAATACAATTAAATCAATATTTTTTAGTTTATTATTTTTTTCGGGCCTTTTTGAAATTGTTTGTGTATGTATGTTTGCTTAAATATATGTTCGAGAGGGGGGGGGGGCGTGTGCGCATATATATGCATTGGCGTTTATGTCTCCGAACCGACGTGCACTGACATATTTGCATGTGCGCATATATCCGGGGCTTGGGGGGGGGGGGGGGGGGTGTGCTACCGACACCTTCACATACGTTACACTTTGCTCATATATCTTTGTATCCCTTTGAAAGTTTCAGTGATGTGTATTCCTCGTCTTCTAACTTTTATGTTGGTAGGTTGAACTTGTAAAGCAGATCTTTGGATAATCTAGAATACGACAAGCGGCGCAAAGGGCGTAGACTGGGCCATTTGGTGTGATAAGTGGGAAAAACATATATTCTGTCGACCCCACCCCCTTAATAAAACAGCACGAACACAAAAATACCATATCAAAAACAGTAGTATATGTAACGTAGATACTAGCTCAGACAATCCAATAGTAATTCCTATACAGTTAAAACTAGAAGTCCTGTCACGAATAGTGCTCTTATCTAGGCTTAATTGCGCGTTGGAATTGCGCGCAATTGCCATATCGAATGGCATCCAGAGTACGGCAGGTTCTCCTGGTTACTTATAGCAAACACATGCAATGTTTCTGCCAATGGACCTCCGGGTTACCCGGAGGTCCATTGGCTGAAACATTGCTTGTGCGCAGGCCATATGTACAGAATTTGATAGCTTTACTTGGGCCATAACGCGTACATTAACGCGCATATCAACGTGCTATTTGTGCGCATTTCATGACAGGACGTCTAGTTTTAACTGTAGTGATACCACATGGAAGTGGTTGTTGTTGGTTGAAAAAGTGTTTCAAAGAACATCTGCATCGACATAACCAAGTTTCATGGACCAGGAAACACATCACCTGTATTATTTGTTTGTATATAATTCACATTAATGGGTTATTCTTCGACAAATAACCAAGGTTCATGGACCAGGAAACACATCACCTGTATTATTTGTTTGTATATAATTCACATTAATGCTTTATTTTTAGACTCATTACCAAGGCTCATGGACCAGGAAACACATCACCTGCATTATTTGTTTGTATACAATACACATACATACATTGTTCGTTTAACAAATAACACTTTATTATATCCCCATAAATAAAATACTTTGTCAATTACGAACAATTAAAGAAAAAATAATATATACATAACAGGTACATCATAGCTACCCGAGTCAATATTGTTAAAGCAATAAAAGTATGACCTCCCCTTTCACAAAAAAACCCTCCCTGTGAGCCGTCATACAACTTATCCAAAATACAATACTGTCTCGGAATGCAAAATACGCTTAAACCTAACAGTCATGAAGATTGCAACTACACATTTTAGAGAGAAATGGAGAGTAAACAAACGTTCAGCCTTGCAACCTCAAAGAATAAAATTTAAAAATATCAGTCAAGTAACAAAATTGTAAACAGAAATAAATGATGTGTATAAGATTACTATTTATGAATACTACAGGCCCCAGAGAGTAATGTAATGCCATTTCCTGCCGCCATATCGTCCCCTGAGTTCCAATGTGTTCTATGTGCCAGTTGGCACATAGAACACATTGGAACTCAGGAGACGATATATCTAACTATTTTCCGACACTATCGAACAATGTGGCAACTCCGTTAACTCTTCACATTTCGTCAATTACCTAAAGTTCTTCCAACCGAAGCTTTTCAAGACTTCACATGTGGGTTTGGTATGATAAGTGGAAGATGCCTATTTATTTTGACCATGATGTGCCAAAGATCAAGGTCACAGTGACCCCCAATGTTAAATGCACTTGAAATTGGTTTCCGCTCTCTAACTAAAGTTCTACCAACCGGGTCTTTACCAAACATCGTTTGTGGGTTAGGTATGATGAGTGGAAGAAGCCTATTTATTTTGACCATGGTGTGCCAAAGGTCATGATCACAGTGACTGCCATTGTTAAATGCACTTGATTGGTTTCCGCTCTATAAATAAAGTTCTACCAACCGGATCTCTACCAAACTTCGTATGTGGGTTTGGCATGATAAGTGGAAGAAGTTTATTTACTTTGACCATGATGTCCCAAAGGCCAAGGTCACAGTGACCTCCAATGTTAAATACACTTAAAATTGGTTTCCGCTCTATGACTAAAGTTCTGGAAGACAGATCGTGTTTCTGTTTTTTGTAATTCTATCCATGATATTCCAGAAAGAGGGGGGGGGGGGGGGGATATGCGGCTCTTCGCGTTGCGCGTGTTATTATTTGGTAAATGCATGCATGGACATCACTGACCACGCGTGGATTTCAACTCGTTATTCATGATGCTGAGTGCAATCAGTTCCATTGGTTTCAATTTTGACGTTTTCCATGGGTAACTACAGTCGGAATTGCCGTCGTATCCCCGGTATTTGAAGGCCAGATTTTCATAGCATCAACATTTTTCAGTTTGTTATTCGAAATGATCAGTTCTTGATTTGAAGCTCATACAGTGAAATTCCAATTTGACGTTTACCGATCATCGGTTGCCATTACCGTCATACATGTAATGCTAACCATTTTCCGAGAATGTAAAAAAATGTAGTAATTCACGTTCTTAACTATTTTTTTTTCAGCCTGTCTTATTATTTATGTTATTAAGTTTTAGAAGAATGTCCATTCAGGATGACCTCATATTTTGGATGTTTTAAGGCTAATTTCCAAAGTTTTTTCCTACTGGTTATTCGGGATGATGTGTACATATAGCCTTTGGCGCGCGGTTAACACCACTTCACCACTAGTGGTGAACATTTGGTAAACCAGGCTACTTTGGGTATATTTTATTTATATCATGATCGTCAGATTATTAACAGTTGCTATTATTTTTCTCGATTTTTTCTGAGCATCAGACATAGATACGTGGGAATCTGTTTTTGTTTACATGAGCATCGGTGGGCGGTACTTCCACTGTCAATTTTATCGCTGAAACGAAATGGAAAAAGAAACGGAACCTTTTTCGTTTTAATAACATAATAACATACTATTTCCAATTATGGGTGCTTTATTAACATGAGACAATGCATGTTTGTTAATTGTTGGCATCTTATGAGGTAAACCCATTTAAAAACGTACTAAATAATTGCCAACTTTATTTCACTCTTCGCGAGGCGACGTGCGATAAATTTAGACAAGTTTGCATTCAGGTCGACGTCACCAAAGGTCAACTTGGATGTAATTCTACTGTAGGTGTAAAACTGAATTATTGAAATCCCATTGCTGAGGTGTTCACCACAGTTGGTGTGTAAAGCTAAAATTTATGTCATAGGTAGAATAGGTTATCATGGTATAAAATAACTTCACTTGCTTTCAGGTTTATACACTGAAATTTCAATTTGACGTTTTTCGACCACGATCGGCATTAACGTCACAGCGTTAAATATTTTTTTCAGTAATGTTAAAATGGTGTCAGTTGACGCCTTAGCCATTACTTTTGCCGCCTGTGGTATTATTATAGTGCTATGTATTTTAGTTTTGGGCGTCAATCTATCACTAAGTGGGAGGGGCAAAGTCCAAATTTGATAAGACGTCAACACATTGAAAATGATGTTACCAGAAAAATCCGAAAAACATGTATATTCTTATTTGTTTAGCTCTGCAACACACTGTCATATCTGGAAAACCAGATGACATTTAATTTTTTGCAACGTTGGAATGAGAAGGGTCACCAGGGAAATCGGAACACAAACGTTGAGAACGTCCTAGGTCGGTACTACATATTTACATGTGTTTTTTGTCAGAAGTAAGATTTGCAAAGGTTGAACTAGTGAGACCTGATACAGGCGTTGATAATAAAAGATCAAGAAAAACTCGTAAATTGGATATTGTTTTGAATAATGTTCGAATTTAAAAAAATTCACGCTCTTGAGTGTTCATGACCATTGAAGAGTGTGCGAAATGTCATGCCTGTAGCTTCATGTATGACGAAAAATGGCAGGCTAACTATCGCTATAAGTAATTTCCACTTCCTTATAAATCATTTCCACTTCGTTATAAGTTATTTCAGCGTCGCTATAAACCATTTCCACCTCCTTGTAAGTTATTTCCACTTCGTTGTAAGTCATTTCCACAAGTTATCATTTCCACTTCATTATAAGTCATTTTCACTTCGTAATAAGTAATTTCCACTTTGTTATAAATCATTACCGCTTCGTTATAAGTCATTTCTACTTCATTATATGTCATTTCCACTTCGTTATAAATTATTTCAACTTCATTATAAGTCATTGCCACTTCATTTGAATCATTTCCACTTCGCTATAAGTCATTTCCACATCGTTAGAAGTTATTTCGACTTCGTTATAAGTAATTTCCACTTCATTGTAAATCATTCCACTTCATTAGCAGTCATGTTCACTTCACTATCGTCATTTCGACTTCGTTATAAGTAATTTCCACTTCGTTATAAATCAATACCACTTCGTTATAAGTCATTTCCATTTCATTATAGGTCATTTCCACTTCAGTATAAGTCATTCCACTCCGTTATAACTCATTCCACTTCAATATAATCCTTTCCACTTCGTTATAAGTAATTTCCACTTCATTATAAGTAATTTCCACTTTGCTAAAAGTGATTTCCACTTCAACTACAAGTAATTTGAACTTTGTTATAAGTCATCTCCACTTCGTTATAAATCATTTCCCCTTCGTTATAAGTCATTTCCTCTCTATTATAAGTCATTGCCACTTAGTTATAAGTCATTTCCACTTCGTTATAAGTCATTTCAATTTTCGTTATAAGTCATTTCCACTTTATTGTATGCCATTTCCACTTCGTTATAAGACATTTCCACTTCGTTATAAGTTATTTCCACTCGTTATAAGTAATGTCCACTTCATTATATATCATTTCACTTCATTATAAGTCATTTCCAATTCGTTATAAGTCATTTCCACTTCATTATAGTCAGTTTCACTTCATTGTAGTTCATTTCCACGCCATTATAAATCATTTCCACTTCGTTAGAAGTCATTTCCTCTTCCTAATAAGTTATTTCCACTTCATTATAAGTTATATCCCCTTTGTTATAAGTCGTTTCCATTTCATTATAAGCCATTTCCACTTCATTATAAGTCATTTCCACTTCGTTATAAGCCATTTCAACATACTTATATGTCATTTCCACTTCGTTATAAGCCATTTCAACATCCTTATATGTCATTTCAACTTCGTTATAGGTCATTGCCACTTCAATGTTAGTCATTTCCACTTCGTTATAAGTCATTTCCACTTCGTTATAAGCCATTTCCACTTTTATGGGTCATTTTCACTCCGTTGTAAGTAATTTCCACTTCATTGTAAGTCATTTCCACTTCGTTAAAAGTAATTTCACTTCATTATAATCGTTTCCACTTCGTTATAAGTCATTTCCACTTCATTATAAGTCATTTCCGCTTCATGATAAGTCATTTCCACTTCGTTGTAAGTCATTAGGAGATAAACGTCTCTTGTTTCGTTAGACATTCGGTAATTTAACTATAGGAAACCATTGGAAGTTTATCTCCATTGTAATTCCTGTCATCGTTGGAAGTGAAAAAAAAAATCTGCAAACCCGTTCAATTTGAAGAAAAGCAATACAGAAAATGTCATTTTTGATCCCGTCTATTTGCCATGATCGAATTTACAGAAAACAACCCCGGGGTGCGTTCGATCAGTGATATGAGCGGTTTAGCACCGTTACTCGCGCATTGCGTGGATACAGACATGTTCTAAATGACCAGCTTCCGGCAATTGGAGATCGGTAAGAGCACATTTACCTGAGATTAGAGTCCGGAGTCGACCGTCTCTCAGCCAATCAAATTACTGGTTCAGAAAGAAAAACGAGGTCAAATTTAACTGATGAATTACAATTCCACTTTATGATGAGTCATTTCTACTTCGATAAATGACTTAATGGAAGCATGTGTTGCTGCAGGCTGTTAGTTTAATATCAGTTGTTACACTTGCAGTTAATGTTCGTGATTGCAGTGAACAACAAATTGATTTTACTAATTCTATAAAATGGTGTACGTATATATTTTCAAGCAATTCTATAAAATGGTATACGTATATATTCTCAAACTAGCACCAAATGTCCCCACCAGTTTGTAGTAGATGATGAAGGATGTTATATGTAAATGTTATGTAAACTGTCGACGTAAAAAAATATATGTTAGAGAGAAGCCAAACTTACCGGGGCCTGATGTCGTGGGTGCGTCGGCTGAAATGAGAAAATAAATATTATACTTCATACATCAGGGAGAGGAAATCAGTTCGTTTGGTGGACACATACAAGGACCTAATTAGTAAGCTACTTAGCAGGAATGCTCGGATCATCGTTTCAGGGGTGCTCCCCGTTATGGGTGGTGGGAATGAGAGGAACTCGCGGATTATGGCACTAAACGAGGAGCTGGAAGAGCACTGCAAAGACTTGGGAGTACATTTCATTGACCACTGGGATTCATTCTGGGGACAAGGAGAGTTGTATGGGCGAGACGGATTGCATTTAAGTAGGATGGGTACAGACCTGTTGGGCCAAAAAATCTTACAGGTGGCTGGGCCTTTTTTGGAGAAAAGGGGGGTAGGGGGCCACAGCCGGTAACCCAGAGTGGCACAAATGCTGGGAACATAGGAAGAACAACAAACATGCACAATACAGGGACATACCAGGGTTATAATAATGTGCCAGTGATGACAAAAGAACAAAGATTCATTAAGTTTGGGTACTGCAACATCCAGGGTCTGCACAAGAAAGTAAGCGAAATATCAACAATGATGGACGAAGGAGACTTCGATATAATGGGTCTAAGTGAGACGTGGATACGACGGGATGAGCGGGTTGATCAGATGAAGGGTTGCGTGTGGATAGGAGCTGGGCGAACTGAGGGTCAGAAACGGGGTGGGGGTGTTGGCATCTACGCTAAAGAGGAATTACAGCCCTCATTGATTACAGATCTCACAGAAGCAAGGACTCAGATTCCAGTATCCAACGAAATAGTCTGGGCAAAAATCAAGTTAGGAAGCAGGAGTGTTGCCGTTGGTGTTGTATACTTAGCAGTGGAGGGAAGTAAGCCCGAGTGGAATGATTCAATATATACAACTCTTAGATCGAATACCACAGAGCTTGGGAGCAGAGGGTTCAGTATTGTCCTAATGGGGGACTTCAATGGGCACATCGGGGATAAGGAGGAGGGCATACATGGAGGTGATAGGAAAATTAACACGAATGGGAGGAAGATGTTGGACCTATCAAAAGAGCTTGGTTTAAGGATACTGAACAGGGATGCGAAATGTAAGGGTAAATGGACCTGGGAGAGGAACGATAAGAAAACAATAATTGATTATATACTCACTGACATTAGCGTATGGAGGGAGGTTATAGATGTAGGAATAGATGACGAGGGAAAAAATGACTTGGGTAGTGATCACAACCTGATAACAATTAAGAGTATGGGCAAAAAGACGAATAGAGACAGAAATACCTTCAAGGAAGTTTGGGGACTAAAACAAGGAGCTGACTGGAAGCAGTTTCGGGAAAAACTAAAACCAAATCTTGAATGTATACCTAGGGATGCAAATGTCCAGAGTATTTCAGATGGCATAGTAAATAGCCTAACAGAGGCAGGGAAGGAGTGTATAGGAAGGGTGAGGGTCCCAACGAGAGAGCTTGGATACAGGGTTAACGAGGGACTGAAAAAGGCTATAAAAGAAAGGAAGGTAAAATGCGCTGCTCACAGAAGAAGTAGGAAGCTTAAATGGGTGGATAACAATGACACGAGACTAATGAAAGGAGAATATGAACTGGCACGGAAAAAGGTGAGTGAGATAAAGAATAATAATAGGAAGGAGCGCAATTGCAGTCTTGCCAGAACAATAAAGAAAACGGGGGGTTCGAGCTCAAACGTATTTTGGAACTGGGTAAATAAACGGGGGAAAAGTAGTGTGCAGAGTATCAAAGTGGATGGGGGAAGTACAGAAGATAAAGGCCGTATCGCTTCAGAGTTAGTCAAGCACTGGGAAAAGATAAACGATAGGCGATGGGGCAGTGGGTCCCCACCAAAAAGAAATACGCTGGTGGAGGAGAACCTATCCAATCGTGTATGTAGCGAAATAACGGCAGAAGAAGTGCGGAACGTGGTCTCGAAATTAAAAAATGGTAAAGCGGGAGGGACTGATGAAATTCCGAACGAATTCCTCAAAAATGGAGGGGAGGCACTTATTGAAGTCCTGACAAACCTTTTCAACCTGGCTCTGCGAAAGCAAGAGGTCCCCAGAGAGTGGAGGGAAAGTAAGGTGTCGTTCATACACAAAAAGGGGGATAAGGAAGTTCTAGATAACTATAGGGGGATATCAGTTAGTAGTAACATCGGAAAAGTATTCTGTAAGGTCATATACGGTAGACTAGAGGAAGTTATTGAAGAGAAAGGTTTTTTAGGAGAAATTCAAAATGGTTTCAGGAAAGGACGAAGAGTCACTGATCACCTATTTACACTCACCCAACTGATAGAATCAACAAAGGCTGAAAAGAAAAAGATGTTTCTGGCATTTCTAGATGTGAAAAAAGCGTACGACCGAGTGTGGAGGGAAGGTATGTGGCGAAAGCTCGAGGGCATCGGACTGGGGGGTGACTTTGTGGGAATCATGAAAGCACTGTATACAGATGTGCAAAGCCAACTCAGTCTAGGGAGTATCACTACAAAACGAGTCCCTATGGATATAGGCCTCAAGCAGGGGTGTATCTTTTCACCGATTTTGTTTGCATTGTATGTTAAAGATTTAGGGGACGAACTAATTCAGAGTGCGGAGGGGGTAAATGTTGGAGACATAAAGATACCAGGCTTATTCTTTGCGGACGACATGGTGTTAATGTCTAGAACTGAACAGGGGCTAGAGAAACTGCTGTAAATTGTTGGTAGATATGGGAACACTTGGCGGCTCGAACTAAATGAAAATAAAAGCAAGATAATACCCGTTGGACGCAAGGTAGATATGACGAAGGGATGGAGAGTGGGGAAGTTCTCAATCCCCGAAGGGGAAAGCAAACAAATCACTGTAGGAGAAACGGGAGAGTATGAGTATCTAGGGGTAAGCATAAATATAACGGGAAGAGGGGTGTACAGAAATTACTCAGCCAAACTGATTCTGAAGGGGAAAAGAATTCTGAACCAACTAAAACTTTTAGGGAAAAATAGTTTCAACAAGGTCTTTGTGGGGAAAACACTGTGGGAGAGGGTGGGTTTACCAAGTATAACGTATGGCACGGACGTGATTCCATTAAACCAAACCGTTATTAAGAAGTTGGAAAATACTCAAAATGATGCCGGCAGATGGATAACAGGGTCGAGTAATGCTGCAGCTTTGGAAGCAGTAAGGGGGGAGCTTGGGTGGATGAAAATCAAGGACAGGGTAGATTTGGGAAAACTGTGTTACTTTAACTACTTGAGAAACCTGCCTGACAACCGGTGGTGCAAATTGATGCTCGATACCATTTGGAATTCTAATATAGAAACGGGGTGGTCAAAACATGTGAGGGAACTAATGGACAATTACTCTATAGAGGTCACAAACATAGAAGTAGGAATGAAAGAAGGCAAAAGGTTTGTCAAAGAGAGAGTCATGGAAGATTGCAATCGAAACTGGCGAGCAGGGGTTAGCGTGAAAAGATCACTGCAGGGGTTACAATATAAAGAAAAGCCAGCTTTTGAGAAGTACCTAGATGGCACCTTTGGAGGGTCACTGCTGTTCAAACTGAGATCAAGATCACTGGAGCTTCGGGGAAAAATTGGGAGAGATGGGGAAAAGGGATGCCAAATGTGCCACTCTGGAGTAGTGGAGACCCTGGAACATTTTCTCTTGGAATGCCCACAGTATATACCTCATAGAATAAAATTTACTGGAAGAATAATGCAGAAGTGGGGTGAAGAAACAAAGGATTGATGGCTGAAGGGGGACACGAGGGAGAGGGTAGGAATGCTTATTGAAGAAATTGAAAAAGAGGAAGTGAGGGACACTATTAAGCAGTTTATATCTGAATGCTGGGAGGAGAGGAGGGGAAGAGGGGGTGGGGTGCAGGGGGAATGATGGCCTTCTCTTATGAGGACCGCGACAAATCAGCGGCTGGCCAAAGAGTTATTATTATTAGTGCACATCGTATGGCATTGTGCATGCTACAAGTTTAGAACAGTTATGAAGAGTGTGTCCAGGTTTTCGGAAACACTTTCAGCTGCGTCGCAAACTTCCTTCTTGAAATGCATTGCACAGCTGAAACGAGGAGTCCTGTCACAATTAACGCAGAAAATGCTCGTTGTATAATTGCGCCCCTTACTGCAGACGAACGAATTAGTCTGAAATACACAAGGATTTTTGCGCTGTGCAATGCCAAATACATCGCACTATTATTACCACTTTAACGGGCGTTCTCTTGTACATTAACAAAGTATAATAGGGCATGACAAGAACGTAACGCACAACCTCAAAAAGTCACTTGACGTGTCGGGCCCTTAATGGGTGAACATTCTCATTAACAGGCCGACACGTCACGCGATATTTTTTTCCTTGCTGTCGTACACTCGGAAATGGGAATGGCTTCAACTTGTAAACAGTGTGATTTTTATTTAAATTGTTAAATATGTAAAATATTCAGCAGAGCTTGCCAGGCCTGGCATTCTGAAAAATGCAGGAAGGCAAAACATCGCTCTCCTCAATCAGCTTAGGAGAGCAATTAGCTTTACACAGCATTTTAGATATCCAGTTGAACGAACTCATTGAAACTGAAACCAACAGACTACATCAGTGATTTTATTAACTTTACTAAGTAAAGCGAAATCTGTTAGACATCTAGATGTCTCACTCAACAACCGAATACACTCTTGACAAGACCTGTGTGTGTACCCAGACCTGTTGACCAAGAAAGTCACACGCCTACCACTACCACCTTCAACCCCCCTTGGGGGGTTGAAGGTGGTAGTGGTAGGCGTATGACTTTCTTAGACAACAGGTCTGCTTGAATCTACAGTCACGTCCTGGTACAAGTGCTTCAAGTGTCAGGATAGTAGTAATGGTAGTATATTATAGTGTCAATATTCCTTGAATAATTACCCCTCAAACTGTGATGTCAGTTGTTGAACTTGAAACTGACAGAAAAAAAATATTGCTGTGACCCATTTTGCTTCAAATGATTGTGTTTGGGTATTGTTGCAGCCATTACCTTTTACCACTAAAAGACTTTCAAAATGAAATTACGTGATGTTATGTGACTTCGAAGTTAAATTACATTTTTGCTTTACAAAAAAAATTTAATGTGAGCATAATACATGTAATCTCAATCATCCCTGACCAAAATATTTAGGAGGGCAATTTTTCGCTCTCCTTAATTCTTTCAGGAGGGCAGTAAGGCGAGCTAAAAAATCGCTCTCCTGAAATTGCCAAGCCTGGCTAGCCCCATAAGAACAAGCAGAATGTCAGAAGTAAGTAAGTCTGCATACATTTTAAGCCTTTATTCCTGACTTACAAGCGGTAAATAAATATCGGCTTTCTTTTTAAGTGTTCTAATTTCGTTGCAATTGAAAGCGTACCGGTGCCGATCGCGTGATAATCATGTGACGCCAGTTTGTTTGACAACAGACGATATTATCATCTGTCAGAACTGAAAATTTTAAAAAACGTCATGTAAGGTACAGGGTCAAAAGTTTCTCAGAATCCCAGTGGTAATAATAGTAATAACATGACTTTGTCAAGCCTTGTGGTTTATTAACGGCCCAACAGGTGTGAATAACAGCCCTTCAGCTTATTAACGGCCATCGACTTCGTCTCGAGCCTTTTGTAAGCTGTCGGGCTGTTATTCACACCAGTTGGGCCATTAATAAACCACAATGCCCTCCAAAGCTATGTTATTGTTATATTAGCGAGGTCTGTAGTGAAATCACGAACTGACCCGATCAAACAGAAAGAAAATATTGAGACAACCGCATATGAAGGGTGGATTACTACTAAATCGCTGCGGGGAAGCTTTTTCACTTAGAAATTATTTACAATTTCTGAGGACAAAACACAAGGAGTACTTGTAAACTTTCATCACATGGACTACATGGTTGTCCATGTGATGAAAGTGTTCAAGTGTTTCCTGTGGTGTTATGAAAAATTATAATTACTTTTCGAGTTGCGAATATATAGCGCGGCCACTAAGTGGTAATCCACTCTCTTTATTCTGCATATGCAGTGGAATTTTAATATCCATTTCCGTTATTGCGTGTACATGTATCCCAGTAGAGGCTAGGAATGATGTTAATCATCTCTCCTTTCTGTGATAGAATTGTTGGGCACGCTATTTTTATACAGAATTGAGTTACGCCAATGAAGCAGCTTGAGCCTGACAGGGTCAAAAAGTGAACTTACTCAGCGAGGTATTACTTAAAAATAGGGCACAATGCAGTGACATGAAATCTTGAAATCTAGTTTCAACTCTAAGGTCACTGTGGTACCCAGGGTATGTAGTCACCCTTTGGCATAGGTGTTCAGAGTGCACGTATATATATTTTTTTTATCCTCGTTGTTCATTGTCAGCCTCGCTGTTTGACCACAACTATTCAATGGGTTTAGCGACAAAAAGCCACATCATGAGTGTTGTCAAAAACGGTGGGCTGCATGTACATGAAAATAAATTCTAGAGCCATATGGCAAGTAGAATATATTTGAATGGTGTGTATCAGTGCACGAACACTGATTATGAAAGAAAGTGCGCCTTTAAAGCGAAAACATCCCATTTGTAAAATGACAGTGCGTGGGGTACTGCTTAAAACACATTAAACTAGTATTTCCTTATTGTTTCACGAAAAGGATGCTCTCACGAAGAGATGATGGAGTTTAGTTTATATAGATTATCAGTGAAGTGCCGTTTTCAGGTGAGGTGTGTGGCATACAGTAGAGAATCTTCAACAAAGCAGCTTTTTTGTACATCTTCGTGCTTGTACACTTGTACCATTTCATTTTTCAAGGAATGTTGTCGAACCAACATACGATCTGTTCCAGATACATATACAGAACCGCACATACATTTGAATGGGTTAAGAATTATCGCGCAAGATTGCTTTGGCCCAGGTTATCACAAGAGCTCGAGTGATATCCTGGGCCAAAACAATCGAGTGTGATAATTCGTAACCCATCCAAACGCATGTGCGGTTCTGTATTTATCACACGCTTAATATGTAACAACCAAACTACACGAAAATTGAACTAAACGAACTTTTTAACCGAACAATTGCTGCGTTTCCTTCGTTGCCAACAAAACATCGCTGTTAGCTGGCAGGGCACCAACCCCAATTGGCTTTTTAATTTTTACGGCGTTCAATTGGTTAAAACCAATTGACACCAATTAGTGTCACAGTCACGATGACTGAACTTTAAATATTGACTAAACTGCGGGGAATAATACAACAAACGGTTTTTAAAATATCTAATAAGTTTAGCACATTCCATCATTATATGACCAGTTGTGGAAAGTATTTGTCAAGGAACAAGCAGAATGTTATTTTTATTTTGTAAAATTTTGACTCGAATCTGATTGTTTAAATATTCCGGGTAAACAAATCTAAATGAGGAATTTGGAATTTCCAAGCGATCTCGATTCCGGTGCAATCGACCAGTATTACGTGATTTATTTAGACGGGTTCCGAACCGAAACCGAACGTGTTTTGTATCACTACGTGTGTGATACAACTTTATTTTCATCCTTCATGCAGAACAGTGGAAATTCCGTGTTTTACAGTAATAGGTGTGTGATAAACCGAGATGTCGGGACAGAAAGAGATCACCAAATCTGGAATAGAAATAAAGAATACTTCTTAGCAACAACTGTAGCAATAAGTTTTACGCCCACTTTCGAACAAAATATATTTTACAAAATCCGAAATCGAGACGCTACATATTTAACCGAGCGTAGGTATATAATAAAAATAAGACGAATACGGTGAGGTTTTCTGGTGTGTTGTATCGCATCTCGTTGAGAACCTTTACTAATCGGTATAAAACAGTACATCCTCCGTGAACTGATCTCTTTCCAAGGGTGGACAATATTTCCACGGAGGCAATGCTATTAGATTCCAAACACTGATTATACGAATAATTATCAAAATATTTAAATAATGAAGCACCGGGTACGGAAATAACAATTTTGCTGAAGATGATTTTTATTTCCTGGTAAACACATGAGTGGACATAACTGCCCACGCGTCGATTACGACCAGTCAACGGCGATTGAACTGTACTCGTTTTCCTACGGAGTGATCTTTATCTCCATTACAAAATGGGTGAAGCTTCTCAACCTCATCATAGATCTCAATGTATCTGGCACAACTCTAATGTAGTTTCGACTACAAACGTTGAAAAATAAATGGATCCATTGAAAACTGCCAGTTATTTGAAATGGACCGTCGGAATACAGTAGCGTGGTTGGATGGCAATTCGAACTGGACTTCAGAAGGAAAAAAATGGATTTCCATCCATCAGCATCAGTACTCGATACTCAGTGAGAAGTGTGTTGTTAGATGGCAATTGGAACTGATCTCTAGAAGAAAATGGACATCCATCCATCAGCATCAGTACTAGGTACTCAATGAGAAGTGTGTTGTTAGATGGCAATTCGAACTGATCTCCAGACGAAAATGGACATCCATCCATCAGCATCAGTACTCGATACTCAATGAGAAGTGTGTTGTTAGATGGCAATTCGAACTGGTCTTTAGAAGAAAATGGACATCCATCCATCAGCATCAGTACTAGATACTCAATGAGAAGTGTGATGAATACACATGCTGCAATTCGTGGACAAATGGCAGGCACAGTTCGTGATATAAACTGTTACCGTCGCTCGTTGCACCATCCGTCTTTGGACAGCCAGAGAGACAGAGGGGCGGACGGTCGGTCGGGCGTTTGGACAGACGGACGGAAGAAAGGTACGAGGGACGGAAGTGCCCACAGAGGGACCTTAAAGTGTTTTTTCCTTTGCTGCAAACCCAACACCATACCACTTAAGGGCAAAGGGAGTACCATTTAAGGAAACAATACCCTATACATAGACATTGGAAATAGTTTGTGCTAAGCCATGCCTCCTTAAGGTATTGAACTTTAGCCCAAACCGACGAACGGACGGAAAGACGGACAATCGCACGGATGAGAGGTCAGTCTGGCTGGCGGAATCGAGTAGGCGGGCGGGAGTTTTCGGCTATCAGGCAGGCAGCTTGGCAGGCAATGTGGTGATAGCAGCTTACCTGTACCTCTGCCATGTTACTCAGCGTTGTCCAATGATCTACTGAGCTTGGCCCTAGGGAGACACTAACTTTATGTCGATCTTACAGCATTATGTATTATATTCATATCAGAGACAATGAGAATTTCGCGAGATTTTCGTTGAGGTACTTTACAAACGGTTCTAGATGTCTTACCTATTAAATGATAATGTTCTTTTGTTCGTTTTTGGAAAGTAGCGCGAGGCCTCTTCAATAAACTCATCCCGACAAAAATCCACAGACTCACTAGCACGAACAAGCCCTCAAATTAGCAACCCGATAACATTTGTCTAACACCTAGTAGGTGACATAGTATCTCTATAATCTTATTTAATATGGATGATAGAGGCGTGGGCATGGTGTGTTTTGATCTCCCTGAATAGTTACTGTCCGTTCTTCTAAGCAGACTTGAGGAGAGTGGTTTTGTTCCTGAACTGACTTAAGACACTTAGATAAATATGAGTCACCTCCACGAGGTTGCCTCCAATGATGAGTCGAAATGATAAATGTTCCCTTCTGTTGTCTGGTAGTTTAATATCAGTGTTCATACTTATAGTTGATTTTCGTGATCGATGAAGGGATGTTATCAATGTTGCAAAATGATATTGGTATTTATATACCACGCAACGACGGTGGAGTGTTGGTGATCGGAATCAATGCCCGAGTTTGAAGTTTCCTGTATTTCACGTGCGCTGAAGTGCGCATGAAATACAACAAAACCTCCAACAAGGATCGTTGATTCCTGTCCCCAATATTCTACCAGAGTCTTGGTCTGTATTTATACAACGATTCAACCTGAATTACGTGAGTAAGGCCTATATTTTGTAAGAGAAATATCATCTTCGGGTGTTTGTTTACATTCTTACTTGACATCGTTTGTGTCGAAGCATTTCATTTACATCATAACGTCACTCAAAAGCATGACGACCAATCGGATGTGCATGACCGTCTTACAAGTCGGATTCCACTTGTGCTCTACATAGCATATTTCTCAATGTTTGTACTGTATCGGGTAATGTTGAATACACACACAGGCCTCGCATTTTCAGGAGAGCGATTTATTCGCTCGCCTACTGCTCGCCTTAAACAAATTGAGGACAGCGAAAAATAGCCCTTCTAGCCTTAGAAAATAATAATTACCACAACATCCTGTTCCTAAAACCCACAGGGTTTCAAATCTCTGCTATGTTAGTGGTCTCTGCAAGATGACCACACTGCCCCTCCCACACCTCCGGGCCTTCAAGGCTCGGAGGTGTGGGAGGGGGGCGTAGCCGTCTCACAGAGACTACCTTGCTAGCAGCACCAAATAAAATGTACAAATCCCACTAGGCAGAATTCATTAATAAGTACAACTTCATTTTGCCACTTTTATCTTTTTTAGGCTTCAGGAGAGCTAATCGCTCCCCTAGGCTATGTGGGGAGAGCGAATTTTAGCCCTCCTGCATTTTTAGAAATGCCAGGCCTGCACACAGTAATCCTGGTATAAAAAGGAAATGTTTTCAAACTCTCATTAATTTCACCAAAATCTGTTTGTACAATATAAAGGTGATCGTTTGCAAGTGATAAATTATCTAAGTATGAAAATACGCAAGAGAGAAGTCAAACTTACTAGCTGATGTGGTAGCCGGTGTATATGCTGAAATAAGGAGAGAAAATATATATTAAACACCATGACACATCATACAAGATCGCATGTCGGTCAAAAAGGTAATCTATCTGCATTAAAATTTATAATTATGGTTTACACATGTTATTAATCTAGAGTATTGATAGACAGTCGGGGACATCGGAGACTGTTTTGTTTGGAGTCATAAATTACATTACAATTAACTATGACGAACTGAGCTCTGCTAAGCTCTGGGAGATTGACTTAACTAGTTGCACATTAGTTTTAGGTATTCTGTGGCAGTGAAATATTAGAACCGGAATCACAAATCGATTTGTACCTTCAGTTAAGGTCCTATATAAGTAATGAAATTTTGTTTATTTTGAAAATTCTCACCTCTGATATTCCTTCGTTTCAAATTAAATATACACAAAATGTACATCAAAATGAAGGTTGGGATGTATAGAACACGAAATACATGTGTAATCGACTCATATAGTCGACTGTAGGCGCCACTGGTTCCTGGAAGTCTGCTGCCGTATTCGCACCAGAACTGATAATTTAATAATATTTCACGAAAAGAACTTGTGGCCAAATATGCTCTACATATCCAAGAACAAAGCCTGGGGGTCAAAATTCTTCAAAACACGGCGACAGAGCTGCGTGGGGGAAAATTCCAAAGCTTTTGCTCTTGTTTACGTATGAGTATACTTTCGATTTCCGGTCGACGTCATCGGACGGAAAAAGCATGTAAAAACAACGCCGTCTGAAATCAAATAATGAAAAAGATCGTCTTCATACGGTATTCTGTTATTAGATAGAGATTGCACAGTTGCCATATTCAATGCAAGGTATCATGATACCTGTTGAAATTTCTTAGAATTACGATTTTGTTTTTTGATGGAAATTCGTGGTATCGAGAGATTTGCGCATGTCTGTCGAGGATGGAAACCATCTTCAATAAAAAGTGCAGTCAGTGTTATCCTTTTCCAAAATGCAGTCCTGTCTCTGCACTAGAAAGTGTTTTGAATGCCTAGCTTTGTTATTGAATATCTGAAGCACATTCGACCACGAGTTGTCTTGCGAAATATTATTTTATTATCAGTTCTGGTGCGAATACGATAGCAGACTTCCAGGAACCAGTGGTGCCTACTGTCAACTCTATGAGTTGATTTCATATGTGTTTCGTGTTCTATACATCCCAACCTTCATTTTGATGTATAATTTGTGTATATTTAATCTGAATGTAAGGAATATGAGAGGTGAGAATTTCAAAATAAACAAAAATCCATTACTCATATAGCCCCTTAAAGTGTATAATTCCAACACACTCAATTTATTACTGCCACGCTTGATTAAACCTACCAATTGTTAGCATTCACTCGTTGAACCCGATCGGTCGTTTTGATACAAAAAAAGGATACTTGATAATTTCATTAAGTTGGGTGGCTGCTAAGAGAATGTGTGGAATATCCCAATCAATATTTTCACCGTGCAGCTTATGGCTGCACGAAGAAAATATTAATTGTTCTACCCCCAAATAATGAATATGGAGTTCCCCAATTGCTGCCATTGAACTAATGTGGAATAGTTCATTTTATCATTCAGAATGCACTATACACTGGGGCGCGGTGGCCTTACGATAACCGGCTCTGGTCAGATCACCGAAGTTGAGCAACGTCGAGCCCGGTTAGTCCTTGGATGGGTGACCGTCTGAGCGATCGGTTTGGACTCCCGCGATGTGTCCTTGGGCAAGGCACTTAAAGCGAATTGTCCACATGGGGGCACGATGCCGCCGTGTACTAAGGCGTACTGAACGTCCATGGTGCGCATGTCTTCAACCCTACCTGTGCTGCAGTGCGGAGTTACGCTGTTGGGTAGCTGGCAGCTGGCAGCTGCTCGTCGTTGCTCGGTGGTTCTCTCCGGGTACTCCGGCTTCCTCCACCTGTAAAACGATTTGACCTTGGCTGTTAAAGTGTCGTTAAATCTTAATAAATAAATAAATAAATAAATAAATAAATAAACAAATGCACTATACACTTTAAAGTAATTTTCTGTAGAAAATTTAGTTTAGTTACAAAAATTTCATTTATTAGGATAGGTGTTAATTTGTTTCAAATACCGAGATCAAACGAACTTCTAAATACTATATATGCAGCAAACAACCAGCAGAAATCTGTCAGGTCTATCTCTCAACTAATAGTCTATCAGCTCTTGTGGTTAGAATTAAATATACTTTAGGGCGCTGTTGTTCTTCATGGGCCATACGATATTAAATGCTGTTAGGGTGTAGTAGATTTTCTCTAGCTGAGTTATAGTTAAGACTTTGACTAAGAGATTTAAAAGAGGGACATTGTTAATATCATCTCTAAGAGTTTAGATTTTTTTGCAAAAAGATTACTTGCACCTCAACGTTCATTTGGGTTCTGATGTGATGATTCTTACAAATTTAAAGCTTCGGTTATGAAACGTTATTTAATTCAGATTTACAACAATGCAATTGTACATATTGATTTTAGAAAACTGTATCTTATCCATGAACATGTTACACCTTGTTGACTTCGTCTGTTCCCCAAAGATATCCCATTAACCCGTTTGTACTGTTAGCAGCTCAGATAAACTTAAAAACAACTCAAATAGAAGCTGCCAGAAGTGTTACTGGAGCTACAGCAAGGGCAAGTAAAAGTCGTATGTGTACTGAAGCAGGTTGGGAGTCGCTCAGCTCCAGGCGTGACAAACATAAATTGATTCAGTTTTTCAAAATGTACCATAACCTGGTACCACCTTATATTGGAAGTAAAATACCCCCCCCCCCCCCCCCCCTAGTATCAGCCAATCAGCAATACAACGTGCGGACGAGTGACAACCTTCGTGTTCCAAGGTCTCGCACCCTCAACTACCAATCATCAATTATACCATCTACAACAAAAATGTGGAATGACAAACCTAATCATATCAGAGAAGATCCTAACCTTTGTAATGTCAAAGCGTACCCCAATAAGGACAAGTGGCGCCCTCCATCTTTCTATCAACAATCTAAATCTCGTCTCGGCCAAATTTACCACTGTAGACTGCGGTTTTACTGTAGTAATCTTAATGCACACTTATGTGACAATCATTTGAAATCCTCTCCCAATTGCTCCTGTGGTGCAATTGAAACAAATAATCATTTCTCACTCAATTGTCCACTTTACGCTGACGAACGTTACGTATATTTTGGAACGCTCCCTGATGATTTTGATGCAGACGAGCTATTAATTCGATCTGAAACATTAACTGCAGAGGAAAACCGTCTTGCTTTCAACCTAATTGAACAGTTCATTCTCGCTACGAAAAGATTTTGTTCATCCGCCTATATCGTGACCCTCACCTCAATTGTAGGCTTGTCACCCCTGTCCACGTTGAGGCTGATGAATCGTAGAGTCTTGTATATGGCTCATCAAAGTACAATACTGTTCACAATTCTTGACAATGTGCACGAGTAATGTGTCATTACACCTGACATTAGTGGTGTTACCAACGGGTTACCGTCCTTGGGTTGGGGTCAATTACCATTGCTTCCATGACATAACACAGCTCCATTTCCAAAATCATTTCATTTCATCGTTTGTGTTTCTCCCATCCTGTTGATGTATGTTCGTTTGATTGTAATATGCCCATCAAGTGGAAACGGCTAAATATAAGCTTGCATGCTTACTGCCGAATCCATATATTCTGTAAACTATGTTACATTTTCAGTTTACGAAATAAATATTGTTTAAACTAACCCGTCTGTGACAAATTATATCTTCGAACCTGGTGAATTAACGATTGCCTTACTCGAACTAACTCGGACGTCGACGCCAAAAGAGAAAACAACACAATGGTCGTGTCTGCCCCTCGAACCTCCACATGGTCGCTGGTTAACCCCTTACAGATTCAGAGTACATACACAGAACGACACATGCGTGTGACTGGGTTAATCGATATGGCCAACGCGGGAGGATGAAAACGAGAGGTGCGCGTGTCGATCTGTGTTTATTACACGCCTTCCCATCTATATAAAAAACAGTCATTAGAAGGACACTCAGCAATTCATTTGACAAGTATCAACAAAATGAACGCATGTTATCGCCAACCAAATCTGCGAGAGGAACCCGTGTTTCTATTTAGTTCCTTGAGTTCCAGTGTGTTCTATGCGGTATGGCTTGCGAAACACCCGTGTGAATGTGTTAACTGATATGGCACTTATGCCATAGCGGTAGGATAAAACTCGAGGCATGTGGCCTCTCGTTTTATCAGATTCGGTTCGAACCGTTTGCTGGAAGATTGGAGGTGAGCTGGTTTCTTAAGTTGAATTCAATTAACCTTCTCTCAGGTTTCATTACTCGTTGCCCTGATACGAATAGAAGACGACATTTATAAAACATTCCAGGGTAATTAGGACATTTCTTTTTACGTCTGGAAAACATTGCTTACAACCCCCAATGGGAGCGAGTACGACGAATTCTTTCCAATGATAAAATCGTTTATACCCATGCTGTCTATTTTAGAGGACTTCCACCCCAAGCAATGGTGACTTGGTCCTGTTTTAACAGTAAAAGAGAGCTTGTTTACCATAAACAAGGACTGCTATACTTGCCGAGGAAGAAAAGGATTAACACAGGTGGGGGAATCCTTACCGTGTGTTACATAACATCATATCGTCAACAGAGTGAGAAAACGCAAGAAAAGATCGAAGATACACTCTAACACCAGATGGATTAAAAATTAACCCAAACGATCTGGATCGAATGAATATAAACCCAGCTGATTCATATTCACACAACTCAGTTTATTTGGATTATTTTTTAACCCAACAGATCATAGGGTGTAATTCACGCTATCTAGATGGCATAAACACTAAACTCTGGACTATCCTGTCACTAGTCTTTGTTAATATTTCTGAGATTTCCTCTTATGGCTATTGATTTTACATATTGCTACTTGACTTTAACCCTTTACCCAAAGTAACGGTCAAAACGGACCAGCGCTATTCATAAAATTCATCATCTAATTTTCATTATTTTTTCACTTTTTGTCTCAAAAACATAGATTACTAACCCTCATTGGAATGAGCTGAACGAGCTCGTTCCATTGAGGGGTCATGAGATATGTTTTTGACGCAAAAAATGAAAAAAGTTAGTTATCCAAGAATTTTATTTGCAAGTGTCGTCTGCCTTTCGTGTTGGTTAAAGGGTTAACCTAATGCACTTACCTGCATCTTCCATACATAAAGCTGCCTTCAACTCGGTACAGGCGCCATCTTTGTACTGTGAATTTGTGCCATCGAGTTTAACACATTTCTCATCAGACCTTCCAGTCGGTTCCCCCGAGGCCCATTTCGTCCAGGCCGTATTACTGTATATGTCAAGATAAACATCCGTTGTCTCCCTATCGTTTACGCCGATCCAGTAATAAGTATTCCTGAAATCCAAGGTGGAAATTACACTGCGTGCATCAGCTTTGTAACTTCAGATAAAACCGTAGAGATGTGAAGCACCTTTCGGGCCCGGTAAAGACGTTAACACATTCCCCCTGGGAGACTGGTGTATTATAGGGTGACCATCTTAATGGCTTTGTTTACACAAATATTTGATTTTAGTGTTATTTTAAGGAAGATAGCAAACTTCTAAAACCTGATCGAACACTCCATCATTGGACTTTTGTGTCAATGCCTCTCGCATGCTAGCCTTGGATGTATTTATCAGTGCATCACCATTACTTTAGGAGAGTTTTTTTTTCCAGAGCAATGTGCCCCTCAACTTAGGTTGTACTCCAAAGTGCCTCCTCGTTGCCCTTTTTTACAGAACTCTCTAAACTCTTTCCAACACGACAACTTACATTAACATTCAAGTGCATTAAGTGAATATTTTGTGGTTGGAACCGTGCAGGGAGTTGAAAGAAACAACAAACGTGGAGCCCATTCCGCGCCGCCTACTCTTGTGATGATTACCCCACCGAAGTAGACAAACGTTTTTACTAAGTAATATCCCTGACCTACCCACACATCATCACGATCACCACTCGTTTATCATTATAACCTTCCTGGAATGTGGGAGGGGTCATACACCTGGCGGTCTGGCCCTCATCGTATCCCCAGCCACATATACTACCAATTTGATTTTGTTATACACATGCTTTCAGTGAGGCTGAAATGCTCGCAGCGTCTTCCGTTCCACGTGTGTATTACAAAATAAACAGACCAGATGCAAATTCCAAATAACTATTTCATGTGATGCGATTGACAGGAAGTGAAGATTGTATCATCTGGTTTTCGGTTCCGGTCTTTCTTTTTCGACAGGACATTCAGCAGTTCGATATTTCCATGTTGAAGTACAGCATGTCTTCGAAACGCCGAAGGAAATATACTCTAATTCCACAAATGTCTGCATTTTGCAATTCAGAACAGCTGAGAATCTTGCTTTTTAAACCGTACGACCTCATTCTGAACCATGATGGTATATTTCACGTCAGTTCAATATCATCAATTGAAGAGTCTATAATTCGTTACATGGGCTGCGCGTTGAAAATCTTGACACAGACTCACTGAACAAATATCTTCTTTATGAATTCAGGTCGTATCAGGATCCAGGTCCGGACAAAACGACCTTTCTGTTTCAAATGGGTAAATGGCTTTCAAATGGAGTTTTTTGTTCTTTTACGGAGAAACGGAATATCAACCAAATTATTTGCAATTGTCTGTATGCAATTTAACGGTGGACATGTGCTCACTTAAAACGCATTTTGCTGAAGACCAGAAAACCTATTCGAGACGCTGGACAAAGCACGCACCAATATATACAAAGTAATGATTTTAATGGTAATATTACCAAAAAAAACTTCACGACCTACTGATATAGTGGACGGACGGATCGGAAATGTCAAAAATAGTTCCGTTTGGGATGACCAGATTTTCGACCTTGCTTCTGATATTTATGGAGTTCCACATAGTTCTATTCTGTATGAAATGTTTTGTTTTTTGTTGTTCTTTTTTTTTGGAGGGGGGGGGGGGGATGACCAAAGAAGGGCACCCACAGGTTTGCATATATCAGTGGTGGCCCAGATGCCTTTGCGGGAGGATATGAATATGATAATACAGAAAGATACAGTTGGAACGGAGACACCTCTGAGGTTTGAGAAAATGGCACATTCATGACTTCATATTTAAGGAATTACCCCCCCCCCCCCGCCCCCCCCCCCCCCCCCCCCACAGGGCCGAAACGTGGGTACTTCCAAACAAGATTGCAATGACGTGGCCTTAAAAGAAAATATAGGTTAGGATAATGGAATATGAGTTGTGAGGAATCTTCTGTATCTCTTGTGGTGGTTTTATGATGTAATGGTGTAGTAATATATTAGAAAATGCACTCTCTTTCTCTCTCGCCCTCTTTCTCTCTCTCTCTCTCTCCCTCCTTCTTTTTATACCACAGTTACTGTGTGTTTTCAACATCACGCGATACAATACAGACATTGGTAAATGTACTGAATACCCCCGCTCTTATAATCCGGATTACATGTGAGGAGGTGATGTAAGAACGCATCTGATTCAATGACATGGCGTGTTACGCAAGAAAGTAAAACATACAGCGGAATGTGAATTACGCTTTTAATAATACCAGTTTCGTTCATTTATTCCGTTGTATACAAAAAGAACGCAATTCGGGGAGAGGACGCTGTGAATGAATCAATTACCATTTTAGTGTTTCTCTTGTGTCTCACGGGCATTGAAGGCGCTCATGAAATACAAGAAAAGCTCCATCTAGGGTCGTTGACTCCAGGCCCTGTATACCGCCCTCCTTGGGTTCTGTCATACTCTCTCTCTCTCTCTCTCTCTCTCTCTCTCTCTCTCTCTCGTCTCCTGTCTTCCCTCCCCTCTCTCTTCCAAACATTTCATAAAAAAGTTAACGAAAAGTCTACGCTCCTCGTTTCCTAGACACCTTGATCTTGTCACATTCGTCCCTTTGCGAAGGCCAAATGAATGTGAACGAAACACATTAATCTAGCTGAATGAAAACAATTAATGAGATAATGCGTTTTCCAAGGTACCCGCAGTCTAACTACGGAACTGTTATCGCAAAGATGGTCTTTAAGTCGATCGGAACGTTTTCTAGTTGCGTCAGAGTTCAAAATTCATGCACAAGAGATTGCTATGTCAATGCTGAAGTCAAAATAGGCATGAAATAGTTACCATGCACTGTTTTGTCACAGACGATATGCGGTCAAAAAAAAAGAAAAAAAGGAAAAGAAATTTAGTCCTGTTCGCGAACCAATCACATTTCGTGTCCGCTTCTGTGCTCTTAACAATGATGGGAAGTACACACACTTGGAGGCAATCTCTCGAGGTACGAGCCTAATTTTGATTGGAATTCGACGCTGTTATGGGCTGTTTGTTTATCCAGAAATTTGCGCGCAGACAATCGTTGATATAGTGTGACGTGCCTTCACATACAAAGATTAAAATGTAATCTCTCCTGCCCCAAATATAGATATTACAATTAATAAGTATTTAAGTACACGGCATAATCGTAAAACTACGGTTGTGGTGAGGCTTCATTTCTGACTGTAATGCTATCAAAATATCGAGCAAATCAAGTCTCGATTGAGCAACATTTCTAGCTTTGACTCACAGAAACTGAATCTTTATGAAGTTTTCAGGATTCAGTCGTCCGGAATACATCAATTAGTTTGAAGAGCGAACTGAAATATTCTAGACGAGTGAATCTAAACATAGGCAATGACCAATTTGAGGACTAGTCTGGTTCCGGGCTACAAGAGCGTCGAATTTCTTACAGAATTGGACTGGTGGCTTGACAGCTGGACTTCCTGTTGAAGGTTATTTATGCAGAGCTACGAATGTCTTTCTCACAAGGTTTTCAATAAAAGGTCACGACTGGGTATGCTTCAGCGTTCGCAAACGTCAGGAAGGATGCCAAAGGGTGTTTTGTATTCACAATGGGGGACTTTTTCTAAATTTGTAATTTTTCACAAAAATGATTTGTCTATCTCAAGGAAATAAAATACGACCTGGAAGCTGTAGTTAACCTTTTCGCACTGTTTCTTTTAGATGAACAGACGATTAAACGAGGAAAGGATAGAAATGGACATGAACTGGGAACAAGGAAGGAGCTGGTGCCAGCGGATTAGCTACAAAGGGCCTTACGGGAATCCCCCAAGAAACATTTCCTGATAAATAATAAGTTAATATACCATTCATACCCCAAATCCTCAAACTAATTTATCTTCTTAGAAGACTAAAATCCTCGCCCTCTGAATGGACGAGAGCTCGCTTAGTTTTATCTATGTTTTCGGCTCCAGTGGCATATGTTACCATCTGACATCACCAAGTGAAATATTTGAAAAAGATGATGATAAAAGAAATGGATTCAAAGTGCATACTACCTATAAGTTTGTATTGTTCGATGTCAGTGAGCATTCTATGAATGTATACCCACAACCCACTCATTTTAGGTCGAGGTTACTCCATCTCATTTCAAATCATTAACGTGTTCATGATTTGAACTGAGATGGAGTAACATCGACCTTTATCTAAGTTATTGATTTTTTTTTTGTCCAATGACATCGACAGACCATGTTACCGTCAATTCATCACAATAACTGATAATGTTCTCGCCATGACATTTCTTGTTGAATTTTGCTATAGTTCTATCCTTATTTTCTGTGAAATTAAGCCTGAATTCAGGGTGCTCAAGTGTGTATGGAACGTCACAGAAAATGTGTTTTCCCTGTCTACTTCATTCAGACTGGCTACGCTGCAGAAGCTTGATAAATCTATGAAGCTTTGTCAAAGGTGTTTACTTGATATGAACACACCTTATTGTAATTACGTTACGCTACGTGAGTCTGTTAAATCTGTGAAGCTATATCAAAGGTTTTTCCTTGATATGTACACAGTTTTTTTTAATTACGTTACCCCACATGAGCCTGATAAATCTATGAAGCTCTATCAAAGGTTTTTCCTTGATATGTACACGCTTTATTTTAATTTACGTTACGCTACATGAGCCTGATAAATCTATGAAGCTCTATCAAAGGTTTTTCGTTAATAACTACACGCTTTGTTTTAATTACGTTACGCTACATGAGCCTGATAAATCTACAAAGCTCTGTCAAAGGTTTTTCCTTGATATGCGCATACTTTATTTTAATTACGTTACGATACATTAGCCTGATAAATCTATAAAGTTTTATCAGTGTATTTTCCTTGATATGTACACGCTTTATTTTAATTACGTTACTCTACAAGAGCCTGATAAATCTATGCAGCTCTGTCAAAGGTTTTTCTTTGATATGTACACGGTTTATTATAATTATGATTGAAATGTTTCCCTTTTCGTTGTCAAAAAGAGTTAAGTTCCCAGCGCTTACACACCACATTTCGTCCCTTGAGTTCCAATGTGTTCTATGTGCCAGTAGGGACGATTTGTACACACACTCACTATTTCCACTTGTATTATTATATTCGATGTTGATACTTCTCCATAACGCTCCACCAGATGCTACACTACTTACTTATGCAAAGTCTGTTCCGAGTACTTACGGAAAATTCGTATTGATGAATGTCAAATCAGTGGTGCCAGTTGGCACTCCAAGAACTCCACCGTTTGCTCTGCAGAATGTATCTGTATCGTCCCACGTTCTTCTGGTTGCATCTGTCATCCAACACATGTTGGTGCTGCCATCAAGTGTGTAACCCGTGGTACACGAACCTGTTCAATTATAAAAAGCAATCAACTTAAGCCATACTTTGGCGGTTGTGGCTTGGAGCGACACTTGCGATTCATAGACTTTCTGCACAAACCTTGAACCACTTGAACATAACACCTCTGTACTTCAACGCAACGCACTGGGTAATTTATAACGCAAGAACGGCCCATTACAGTCCTTTGCGCAAGACCGACCAGATCGCGATGTCTGTTAAAAGACTCCTTTTTAATGTGTCACATTTCTGTGAGGGTTAATACACGTGACCCAGGGGATTCGGCCAAATAATGGTTCAGGGCGAATCCCGATACCATTATTTGACCGAATTTCCTGGGTCGAGTGTGTTATCTGACTTAACTCATTACCTAACAAAAAACGGACGACACTTGCAAACAAAATTCTTGAGTGACTAATTTGTCTCATTTTTTGTCTCAAAAACATAGGTTATGACCCCTCTTTGGAACGAGCTTGACGAACTCGTTTCCATGAGGGGTCATAACCTATGTTTTGGAGACAAAAGATGAAAATATAATGAAAATTAATTGGCGAATTTTGAGTATAGCGCTGGTCGGCTTTGGTCGTTACGTTGAGTAAAGAGTTAAATCCACCTTTACATTATATTCTTGTTTTAATGAGAAACAACTTAAATAATTTTATCTACTTTATACGTAAAAACAGTAACGTTTTATCTTTTATCGTTACCGAAAACTCGTCGTCAATAAAAAATCTTTTATCGTTACTGCAGTAAGAATAAAAGTCACGTGATATCGCAAGAATACAACGTTCACGCCCATCTCATTTGCATGACGTACTATTTCATTCAACACTTTGAATAACTAATTATCGCTGCCGCGGATCGAAACAAATAAAACGGGGCGTATTTATCGAAATGTATTGAATAAAAAAGAAGGCCATTAATTAAACTTACTGAATTATAAAAATAAAATTTGATGGAAAAGAGTAAAAATTAGTAACTTACACTTTTTCAAATGAGATTATTTCACCCTTCGAGACTTTAATTATCCTGACGTTCAAACGTCACTGGGAATTCAGTTTCTTCAACATTTTTCAAAATGTGACGTCAAACGTCGGAAAGTACAAATAACCAGATATTTTTCACATTAGTGATTATCTGGTTGAAGGCTAGATTATTTTTAGTGGTCTGCATTTGTTAATCAAAACTTGTTTTATTACGGGAGTGGGGGAGGTGGGGGTGTAGATAAAAGGGTTATATACACATGGTGTTTGTAAAAAATATTTTATCGCGACTCGAGCGTTTTCGGGGGCTACATAGCTACTCGTCGCTGCGCGACTCGTAGCTATATATGCCCCCGAAAACGCTCTCATCGCGATAAAAGATTTTTTACAAACACCATGTGTATATAACCCATATTTATCACATTGGGAAAAATAAAAATTAAAAATGTGAGCAGTGTTTGATCAGTGAATTAAGATGCCATACACGTAAATGGAAAGTAATCTTGAAAATAGGCTAAATGTTAATTTCGTTGTCATCCAAAAATTGAAAAGGTTTTCGCCATTTTTCTGTTGTCTTCAAAATTGTGCAGTACAGTTCATAAATACAGATGGACAACAAAGTGACAAATTATTTTCTGCTTTGATTTGTAATAATCTGCCACCTATTTTCAAGCTAGCTTTCATTTACTTTAGCGATCGGAATAACTCATGGAAGACAGAAGCATGTTGTGTTCAGCTGAAAATATTGGTCAAAACTCGGTCAGGCCCGGTTGAATGTTTGTACTAGAACGGTGTATTATTTAAAGGAATGCCTGGCAGCTCATTTGATGGTCCCCAGTAACTCTCTTTTAAATAATGCATACATATTGTTTGTGGCGGCCATGCCTTCAAATAAAAGCTAAAGATGAACGAATGGGAGGTGCCAGCAGTGGGTTTTAAATCAGAAGAAAACGCCTTTGATACAATGATGTTTTCAGTGAACATATTCGCATAGCTGTTGACAATCTCAAATGCATTTCCTTTCAGCTCTCTGTGCGCGAGATAGCTGTTTACCAGCTTGACACGCCGACTATCTATCTGGGCATCTACTTTACATCAGGGGCGTTTTGGTCAGTAAGGGCGCAGGTAAGGCAAGGGAATCTGTGTCTCAGTTAACCCTTTACCCAACGAATCGCCCGCATCCGTCCGCGTAATATGCAAATTCAGCAGTTGAACAAATATTATGTTTCAACTAGACTTTATGATTCTGGAGAATCATGGCTTTTCCCGATGAAATTCCTTGATTTTTCATGCCCCCACAGTGTCTGATGAATTGTTTTTAACTGTCTCACTGAAGTTCTTTCATTGATGTTATGAGAAAGGTGGTTATAGTAGTCTCAAATGACTCAGTTTTATAAAAAAAAATTGTTTAGGTAAAAACCATCATTAATGTTAGAGTGGGTTAATATCAATATCGTCGTTCCACAAGTTAATGACCGACAAAAGGAATTATGTTTGTTTGACACATACCCTTTGAGTGCTCTGTCTATTTGAACATGGTCGATTTTATCTCAAATGTATCCAAAATATTGATGTCTGGCAGTTTGTAGAGGGTTAACATGTGCTAACAGGCATATTTATTCATGCAACTTGCAATTTCAAACCAAAAAGTGCGAATGGACATTTTTACTTAAAATCTATAAGATGTTTTCAGAGAAATCCATGCGCATGCGCTCTTTTCGAATTCGACGTGACGAAATGCGAAATTCGTATCGCTCTTCATGGAAAGTTATGCCGCAACTATCCATGAACAACGAGTGAAAATTTCATGGAAATCTGCCTAGAATTGGTTGGGATATAGCATTTTGAAGAGAGGAGGTAACTGTTTGAATTTTGTCCTTCCTTTTCAAGCCAGTTCGAAAAAAAGACGTCGTGAATGGGCGCATACTCCTTTAGAGCCCCCCCCCCCCCCCCCCCCCCCCCACACTCTCTCTCTGTAAATAGAAGTTGCTTCTTTAAGACCGCCACCCAGGGATCCCAACACAACTTTGAAACTTAAGAGAATCGTCAGAAGTTTAAAGTGAAAATAAATTGGCGGTGATTGGCTTTCTGGCAAGCAGGAAAATATTGACGAAGATTTGCATATTGGACATTAAAATAGCACTTCTGACATACACGAACCGTGTCCAGACCGCTGAAGGCAGCGACTTGAAATTTTCAGAACTTGTTCTACGAACCCTGGCCGACATTTTGGGATCTGTTTGGAGCGTCCGAGCCGCCTGGAAAACACCACGCATCGCTTGGAATGAGAGAGTACTATTCGTCCCGACTCTATCAGTTCAGAATGGACATGGGCAGTGTTGTAGACGACTGTGGAGCTGCGATTGAGCATAACGTCCCAGGTTTCGGTGCCTCATTGCCTAAGCGGCTCCATTGTATGATTGTTTGTCTCAATATCGTCCTTACTACTTGTAGTTTTTACCGTTGCCGTACGTTAATGTAGCCTCTTGCCATTTTCGAGACTTTCAAAGTGAGGAAGTGCGGGGGGGGGGGGGGGGGGCTGTAGCTGCGGGGGGTATCCTGACACTATCTTTAAACCTTAGATAATCGGAAGAAGTTGCAGTGAAAAGAAATCGGCGGTGAGTAGGTGTTTTGGCGGGAAACGATTAACGAAAATTTGCCAATTTGACATTAAAATTGCACTTCTCACAAACACGAAACGTGTCCAGACCGCCGAAGGCAGCGACTTCTAATTTTCAGAACATGTTCTACGCACCCTGGCCGACATTTTGGCATCTGTTGCAAGTGTCGAGACCGCGTGGAGAACACCACGCATCGCGTGGAAAGTGAGAGTACTATTCGTCCCGACTCTATCAGTTTGGAATGGAATTGGGCACTATTGTAGACTACTGTAGAGCAGTGATTGAGCATAAAGTCGGAGTTTTTTGTGCCAAATTACCTAACCGGCTCCAAGGTATGATCTTTCGTCTGTACATCGCCCAGATCGTCTGAAGTTTATACCGTTACCATACGTTGAAGTAGCCTTTTGTCATTTTCGCCACTTTCGATCCAGATTTGAGGGTACCTTCCTTCAGCGAAATCTAGCCATGCTCACAACCACGCCCTCTCCCCGTCGGCCCGGGTGCTTCTAAAGATAGAAAGGTCAATGGGGAGGAGTCCGTTAGCAAACAAACGGGGCAGGTGTAGTTGGTGAAAAACAGCAGGGGGGGGCGCACGTGTCCTAGGTAAAAGAAACAATAGGGGGCAGGTGTCCTAGGTAAAAAAAAAAACAGCAAGAAGGGGGGGGGGGGGGGGGGGGCAGATGTCCCCGCTAATTAATTTTAATAACAGGCAGGTGTTCATGTGGCAGGCCCACTGCTCGGTGTTCCAAATTTTCTATGGTACTTGGCCTTGACGGAAACAACACTTCAACAAGAAACAGCGGGAAACCTATTTGCAGTAAAGCTGCAAATATAAACATGATTTTAGGACCATTCCATGGACAGTTTAAAGCCTACTGCGATATCAGCGTTTATTACTCTCGTCCTTTCACTGCATCACTGCAGTATTTCACCCGAGTCGAGTTCTGACGTCATGCAAGTTTGACGGACATGCTTTCAATTTTGTTATTGACAACAACATATTTATAACTTCGTGATTACTGATCGGAATTTTGAAAACGACACATGCAATCGCGAAAGAGTTTTCTGAAAAACACGATTCTGCAAAAGGTTTTAGTGAAATTTGATTATTTTTTTTTATTTTCAATTTCGATGGCTCTTGTCGAAAAGGTGTTAATCACTGATCGTCCCAAACGAGATCAAAGACTGACGCTGCATATTAATAACACACAGAGAATCTTCTAAGAATATACACGTGCAATCCTAAAATGAAATAAATCAAGTCTTTTTCAGGTTTTACGAGAGAAATATGTCCAATTGTATCATTGAATCATGTTTAGGTATATGTGGGCGAGACATTTTCTATACGGACAAAATACAGACTAAATAAAATATTTGCCATTATTTTCCGCAGACGTATTTTTGTCTTTGCTTCTTGGGGAAATCCATGCTGATAATACAACGAATGAGTGTTATCCAATGAGGTCAGAACCGTCAGGTGGTCGGGCCTGACACCGCACCTCGAAGTAGATTTAGTGGGGGTGTCGATTTTACAAGTAATGTAGGCAGCGTACACGGCATGGGATGTCTGTCTTTAATCCTATAAACAGGGTTAAAGCTAGGTTTTTGAATACCCTTATTTATTTATTTATTTATTTATTTATTTATTTATTTATTATTGGTGTTTAAGGTCACATACTTATGCACAATGGCTAATCGTGACCGTGACAGTTTTATAGGTGGAGGAAGCCGGAGTACACGGAGAGAACCACCAAGCATCGACGAGCAACTGTCAGCTCCTCAACATTCTAACTCTGTTCAAGCTCCGCTCAAGCAGGGTTACAGAGGGTGGGGTGAAGACATATGTACCATCGACGTGCAGTATGCCTTAGTACACGGCGTCATCGTGCCCCCATGTCGGCAACCGGGCTAAAGTGCCTTGCCCAAGGACACAACGTGAGTCGTCCCGGACGGGAAGCGGACTCGGGACTTCTAGCATAGAAGTACAACAGCCTACCACTGAGCCACCACGCTCCCTTGAATACCCTTAACACTATCATACATTATCCCTCATGAATTCTAAGTCTGATAAAAGAGGTTATGTTTACCTATTACATAACCATTTGCTGCCCGAAAACAGCCGATTTTATCAAAATTTTGACGTTTAGCAGCCTGCAGCGGGATTAACAAACGACTAGCGGAATAGTCTATCTATGCAATTTGTAAGACCTGCCAATGTCCAATTGTTCTTGAAAATCGCCAACAAGCAATTAGCGAAATCCACAGAAAATGTAAATTTTAAGCTTTTAAGGGGTATCTCTCCTTATCCAGTCTAAAATAGGTTAAGTTTCATTCTTTTAAATACCCTTACTACTTACAAAACTGATCCTCTGTGAATTCTACGCGCAGTAAAAGAAGTTATATTTCTCTGTTACATATCCACTGGGTGCTCTTGGTGTCTGAAAACAATCCATTTTATCAGCATTTTGATGTTTAGCAGCTCGTGGAGAGTTAACGAATGCTCAACGGAATATTTTGTCCATGTAACTTGTAATGTCACATGAAGACCCGTGAATGGCCATTTTTTCTTGAAATCTACAAGATGTTTTTTAAAGAAATCCAGGGAAAACATGAAACTTTAAGTCTTTGATGGGTACCAGCTGTTTAACCAGCCCAAAACGGGTTAAGACCAGCCCTAAATGGGTTAATGCTTGGTCTGATGAATTCCACTTCCAAAGAAGGAGGTTATGTTTATCTCGCAGGTACACATTGCGTGCAATGGGTGCCCAAGAACAGTCCATATTCTCAAAATTTCTATGCTTTGCAGCCTCTGGAGAGTTAACTAACGCTTACCGGAATATTTTGTCTATGTAACTTGTAATGTCACTCCAAGACCTGCAAATGGTCAATTTTTCTTGAATACTTACTAGATTTTTTGGAGAAATCCACAGAAAACTGGAATTTTATGCTTTTAAGGGGTACATCTTAACCAGGCGAAAATGGGTTAAGACCTCGATTTTTTGAATACCCTTACTACTTACTAAATTTTTCTCTGTCAGTTTTGCATCCGGTAAAAGAAGTTATGTATCTCTGTGGCATTCCCATTTGTTGTTGTTAGTGTCCAAAAACAGACTATTTTTTCAAAATGTTGACATTTAGCAGCCCATGGAGGGTTAACAAATGCTTACTGGAATATTTTATCCATGCAACCGGTAATGTGACTCCAATACCTATCAATGGCCATTTTCTGTTGAAAACTTACAAGATGTTTGAAACGAAATCCACGGAAAACATAATTTGTTTTTTAGCTTTTGATGGGTGTCGCTAATAACCACGCCAAAAGAGGCTAACGCTTGGGTTTTTGAATACCCTTATTACTTACAAAAATGGTCCTCAGTGAATTCCACTTCCAACGACAGAGATTATGTGTAACTCTCGGACATACACTGCGTGCTGTGTGTGTCCGAAAATAGCCCATTTCAACAAAATTATGATGCTTGGCATTCTGTAGAGGGTTAATAAACGCTCAGCGGAATATTTTGTCCATGCCACTTGCAATGTCACATAAAGACCTGCAAGTAGTCAATTTTCCTTGAAAACCTATGGAATGTATTTAGAGAAATCCACAGAAAATGGGAATTTTTAGATTTTAAGGGGTCTCTCTCTTTAGCCTGCCCAAAATGGATTATGACTTCGTTTTTTGAATACCCTTACTACTTACAAAAATGTTTCCCTATGGATTGTGCGCTCGATAAAAGAAATCACTTTTCTTTGTGGCGTACCTGTTGGGTGCCGTTGGCGTCCAAAAACAGCCCATTTTATCACAATTTTGACTTTTAGCAGCCCGTGGAGGGTTAACAAATGCTCACCGAAATATTTTGTCCATGCAACTTCTATTGTCACATCAAGGCCTGGGAGTGACATTTTTTTCATGAAAATCTACAAGACTCGTTTAGAGAAATCCACGGAAAACCTGAATTGTTGAGCTTTTTAGGGGTATTGCTGTTTAACCAGCCCAAAACGGGTTAATGCTTGGTTTTTGAACACCATTATTACTTACAAAAATGATCTCCGGTGAATTCCACTTCAAATAAAGGAAGTTATGTTTATCTCTCCTGTATTGTTTGGGTGATCTGGGGGCCTGAAACCGGCCCATTTCATCAAAATTTCGATGTTTGGCAGCCTGTGGAGGGTTACCATATGCATCGCCTGATATGTCATGTGTACCAAAGGTCGTGGCACAGACAGGTCTATCAATGATGAAGGTTTTAAAAAAATCTACAAGACGTGTTTCGAGAAAGTGCCGATAAACCCCAATGTTGACAGTTTTTTGCCAATTCTGGCGAAATAAGGGTTAAATCGAAAATTCCGCTTCGGTACATTTTTAGATTTTGTGCCCCTCTATGCGTGCGCAAAATTTTGTGAAAATCGGTTCGAAAATGGCTTCGGAATCGTGCGGACAAAATTTGTGGCAAAAAAAAAAAAAAAAAAAAAAAAAAAACCCCAAAAAAAAAAAAAAAAAAATAATAATCCGTAAAAAAACAATAGTCTTTTCCAGAGGGAAAAGCCTAACAAAATTTCAACAAAACCATATCATGTGACCCCTCGTTGGAACGAGCTCGTCGAGCTCGTTCCAACGAGGGGTCACATGAGATGGTTTTGTTGAAATTGTTTGAGAAATTTTAAAAAAATGATATTTAAAATAATAAATTTTGATATCGCCTGCTTTGGGTAAAGGACTAAGAGCGGGAGTATACAGCGTATAATTAATCGTTTGTGGCCCTCAATAAGATAGACATTATGTATCGCACCCTGTTATATATATAATGATTTAGAAATCAGCCCACCGAGTGTATAGTATCTTTGTTTGGTGATTATCGACCAGCATCAACACCCCCTCCCCCACCCCCACATACAACTGCACCCGATTAGCATTGACACACGTAAAGTACGTTAGAAAGGAATACTCCAGTGTTTCTCAGTTATAGTTCTCGGAAGGTACACTGTCTTATCCACTAGCGCATTTCTGGCGTAAAAGAGCACGTGCTGCTCAGTGGCGTAACAGCAATATTGGGGGCCTTTAGGCCACATACTGTAATTATTCAGTACCTTATAATTGTATATTCTAGAAACCGACTGGGTACAAACATTCTATTCAGTATAAAATCTATCTAGCCTTGACTAGCTTAAGACGTTCTAGTGATGGTTAGTGGTTACAGTACGGCTGTGGTGGACTGATCACTTTCTACGGGTGGGCAATATTGCTGCGGAGGCAATAATATTAGATTCCAAATACTAATTATAGGAGTAATAGTCAAAAATTTAATTAATGAAGCACCGGGTAAAACCCGGTGCTTCATTAATTAAAATTTCCCTGATGGCGATGTTCGTGTAATTATTGGGGGCCCTTAAGGGACGCCCTAACCTAACCTCGTGGTATGGTCTTTACGCCACTGGGGCTGCCAAATAAGAGACAAAAAATTAGATAATTAGGCTTTTCCCTCTGGAAAAGACTATTGTTTTTCTACGGATTATTATCGTTTTTTTTTTTTTTTTTTTTAGGCTTTTCCCTCTGGAAAAGACTATTGTTTTTCTACGGATTATTATTTATTTTTTTTTTGGGGGGGGGGGGGGGGGTTTGGTTTTTTTTTTTTTTTTTTTTCCACACATTTTGTCCGTACGATTCAGAAGCCATTTTCGAACCAATTTTCACGAAATTTTGCACACGCATAGAGGGGCACAAAATCTAAAAATGTACCGAATCGGAATTTTCGATTTAACCCTTATTTCGTCAGAATTGGCAAAAAACTACCAAAATTGGGGTTTATCGGCACTTTCTCGAAACATGTCTTGTAGATTTTTTTTATACATTCGTCATTGCAAGACCTTTCTGTGACACACCCTTTGGTACACATGACATATCAGGCGATGCATATGGTAACCCTCCACAGGCTGCCAAACATCGAAATTTTGATGAAATAGGCCGGTTTCAGGCCCCCACTGCACCCAAACAATACGCGAGAGATAAACATAACTCCCTTTATTGGGAGTGGAATTCACCGTGGATCATTTTTGTCAGTAATAAGGGTGTTCAGAAAACCAAGCATTAACCCATTTTGAGCTGGTTAAGCAGCAATACCCCCATAATGCTCAAAAGTTTGTGTTTTCCGTGGATTTCTCTAAACGAGTCTTGTAGATTTTCAAGAAAAATTGGTCACTCTCAGGTCTTGGTGTGACATTACAAGTTGCATGGATAAAATATTCCGGTCAGCATTAGTTAACCCTCCCCGAACAGCTAAACGTAAAAACTGTGATAAAATGGGCTGTTTTTAGACGCCAACAGCACCCAAACGGTATACCAGAGAGAAAGGGGCCTTCATTTATCGGACGCAAAATTGATCGGAAAATATTTTTGAAAGTGGTAAGGGTATTCAAAATTTGACGTCTTAACCCATTTTGGGCTGGTTAAAGAGAGATACCCATTAAAACCTTAAAATACCCGTTTTCTGTGAATTTCTCTAACAACATCTTGTAGGTTTTCAAGAAAAATCGGCTATTTGCAGGTCTTGGTGTGACATTACAAGTCGCATGAACAAAATATTCCGGTCAGCATTAGTTAACCCTCCCCGGGCTGCTGAAGGTCAAAATTGTGATAAAATGGGCTGTTTTTGCACACCAACAACACCCAAAGGGTACACCACAAAGAAAAGTGCCTTCTTTTATCGCGCGTACAATTTATACTGAAACATTTTTGTAAGTAGTAAGGGTATTCAAAAGTCGACGTCTTAACCCATTTTGGGCAGGCTAAAGAGAGATATCCCTTGAAAGCTTTAAATTCCCATTTTCTGTGAATTTCCCTAATGGTAACTTGTAGGGTTTCAAGACAAATTGACTATTCGTAGGTCTTTATGTGACATTACAAGTTGCATGGACAAAATACTCCGGTGAGCGTGTTTTAACCATCTACAAGCTACCAAGCATCGTAATGTTGTTAACATGGGACTGTTTTCAGACACGCACAGCACCTAATGTATACATGAGAGATAAACATAATCTCCTTTGTTTGAAATGGAATTCACAGAGGACCATTTTTGTAAGTAATAAAGATATTCAAAAAGCCAAGCGTTAACCCCTGTTGGGGAGGTTAACAGGGATACCCATCAAAAGCTTAAAAAATCGTTTTCCCTGGATTTCTACAAACATTTTGTGGGGTTTTCAAGAGAAAATGGCCGTTGATAGGTCTTGGTGTCATATGACCAGTTGCATGGATCAATTATTCTGGTAGGCATTTGTTAACCCTTCATGGGCTGCTAAATGTAAAAAAAATTGAAGAAATAGTCTGTTTTTGGACACCAACAACATCAAATGGAAATGCCACAGAGAAACGTAACTTCTTTTACTGGACGCAAAACTGATAGGGAAACATTGATATTGATATTAACCCATTCTACCATTAATGATGGGTTTTACCTAAACATTTTTTTATCAAACCCAAACCGAGTCATTTGAGACTACTATACTCACCTTTCTCATAACATCAATTAAGGAACTTTAGTGAGACAGTTAAAAACAATTCATCAGACACTGTGGGGTCAAGAAAAATTATGGAATCTAATCGGGAAAAGCCATGATTCTCCAGAATCATAAAGTCTAGTTTTTTTTTTGTTTTTTCCACACATTTTTGTCCGTACGATTCAGAAGCCATTTTTGAACCGATTTTCACACAATTTGGCACACGCATAGAGTGGCAAAAAATCTAAAAATGTACCGAAGCGGAATTTTCGATTTAACCCTTATTTCGCCAGAATTGTCAAAAAACTGCCAAAATTGGGGTTTATCGGCACTTTCTCGAAACACGTCTTTAGGATTTTTTTTAAATATTCATAATTACTAGACCTGCCTATGACACAACCTTTGATACACACGACATATTAGGCGATGCATATGGTAACCCTCCACAGGCTGCCAAACATCGAAATTTTTATGAAATGGGCCGGTTTCAGACTCCCACAGCATCCAAACGATACCCGAGAGGTAAACATAACTTCCTTTATTTGAAGTGGAATTCACCGAGGATCATTTTTGTAAGTAATAAGGGTGTTCAGAAAACCAGGTGTTAACCCGTTTTGGGCTGGTTAAACAGCAATACCCCAAAAAAGCTCAAAACTTCATGTTTTCCGTGGATTTCTCTAAACGAGTCTTGTAGATTTTCAAGAAAAAATGGTCACTCTCAGGTCTTGGTGTGACATTACAAGTTGCATGGATAAAATATTCCGGTCAGCATTAGTTAACCCTCCCCGAGCTGCTAAACGTAAAAATTGTGATAAAATGGGCTGATTTTAGACCCCACAGCACCCATACGATATACCACAGAGAAAGGGGCCTTCATTTATCGGACGCAAAATTGATCGGAAAATATTTTTGAAAGTGGTAAGGGTATTCAAAATTTGACGTCTTAACCCATTTTGGACTGGTTGAAGAGAGATACCCATTAAAATCTTAAAATATCCGTTTTCTGTGGATTTCTCTAACAACATCTTGTAGGTTTTCAAGAAAAATCGGCTATTTGCAGGTCTTGGTGTGACATTACAAGTCGCATGAACAAAATATTCCGGTCAGCATTAGTTAACCCTCCCCGGGCTGCTGAAGGTCAAAATTGCGATAAAATGGGCTGTTTTTGCACACCAACAGCACCCAAAGGGTACAGCTCAAAGAAAAGTGCCTTCTTTTATCGTGCGTACAATTTATACGGAAACATTTTTGTAAGTAGTAAGGGTATTCAAAAGTCGACGTCTTAACCCATTTTGAGCGTGCTAAAGAGAGATATCCCTTGAAAGCTTTAAATTCCCATTTTCTGTGAATTTCCCTAATGGTAACTTGTAGGGTTTCAAGACAAATTGACTATTCGTAGGTCTTTATGTGACATTACAAGCTGCATGGACAAAATACTCCGGTGAGCGTTTTTTAACCATCTACAAGCTGCCAAGCATCGTAATGTTGTTAACATGGGACTGTTTTCAGACACGCACAGCATCTAATGTATACATGAGAGATAAACATAATCTCCTTTGTTTGAAGTGGAATTCACAGAGGACCATTTTTGTAAGTAATAAAGGTATTCAAAAAGCCAAGCGTTAACCCCTGTTGGGGAGGTTAACAGGGATACCCATCAAAAGCTTTAAAAATCGCTTTCCCTGGATTTCTACAAACATTTTGTGGGGTTTTCAAGAGAAAATGGCCGTTGATAGGTCTTGGTATCACATTACCAGTTGCATGGATAAATTATTCTGGTAGGTATTTGTTAACCCCCCCATGGGCTGCTAAATGTCAAAAAATTTGGAATAAATAGTATGTTTTTGGACACTAACAACATCAAATGGAAATTCCACAGAGAAACGTAACTTCTTTTACTGGACGCAAAACTGATAGAGAAACATTTTTGTAAGTAGTAAGGGTATTCCAAAATCAGGGTCTTAACCCATTGTCGACTGGTTAAGGATATATACCCCTCAAAAGCTTAAAATTCCCGTTTTCTGTGGACTTCTCCAAAAAATCTAGCACGTTTTCAAGAAAAATTGAGCATTTGCAGGTCTTTGAGTGACATTACAAGTTGCATGGACAAAATATTCCGGTAAGCAAATATTAACCCTCCAGAGTCTGCAAAGTATAGACATTTTGAGAAAATGGGCTGTTTTGGGGCACCCATAACACCCAATGTGTACCTGCGTGATAAACATAACCTTCCTCATTGGACGTGACATTCACTGAGGATCATTTTTGTTAGTAATGAAGGTATTCACAAAACCAAGCATTAATCCGTTTAGGGATGGTTGCAGAGGGATACCCCTCAAAAGGTTAAAAAATCATATTTTTCGAGGATTTCTCTAAAAGCCTCTCGTAGGTTTTCAAGACAAATATTGGCCATTCTGATTTGAGACTACTATACTCACCTTGTATGAACTCAAAAGTAAGTGTATATTTATTTATTATCAAGAATAACCGCCCATAAGTTCCACTCTCACTGTGTCCCGCTTCATCGGTCAATTCCACGGTGTCCCACGCCAGCGGTCGATTTATCCAAGCAAAATTACCAAGGTTACTACCTCCTCCCTGCCTCTTTATCCAACCAAACACACATTGAAAGGTACGCCTCACCTCGTATTCCACACTGCCCTGCATGATATCATTTATTATTTATTTATTGGTGTTTAAGGGCATATACTTATGCACAATGGTTAATCATGACCGTGACAGTTCTACGGGTTGAGGAAGCCACAGTACCTGGAGAGATTCACCGAGCAACGTCGAGCAGCTGCCAGCCTCGCAACATCGTAACTCCGAACTGCAGCACAGGCAGGGTTAGATTGGTTGAAGACATGCGTACCGTCGACGTGCAGTACGCCTTAGTACATGGCGGCATCGTGCCCCCATATGGACAATCAGAGTTAAGTGCCTTGCCCAAGGACACAGCATGGGAGTCCGAATTGATCGTTCAGACGGCCACCCATCCAATGATTAACCAGGCTCAACCTTGCTTTACTTCGGTGATCTGACGAGAACCGGCTACCACAATGCCACCGCGCCCCGCCACTGCATGATAAGAAAGCAGTAAATAACGTTAGCTACAATGGGATCAGTTACTTATAATATCAAATAGTGTTGACACTATAGCATTTCCCCGACAGTGAGTGCAGGTATATACAGGTCTGTAAAACGGCTATACACTGCCCCGCCTCCGCCACACGGTGGTGACATGGCAGTATATATCCATCTTACTAACGCTATGTTGTGCCTAAGGAACCCTACAATACAAGGTGGGGGTCCTCAACATGGGAAGGGGGGCAGGTATATTTACTACTAAGTAAGGCGGTTATCAAATGCAGTGGTGCATGGCGCCAACATTTCCCCGGCAGTGGGGCTAGATATATACTAGTTTGTAAGACGGCTATACTCCCCTTCTCCGTCCCAGTGTATATTTTATCTACACATATGTGCAAACAACACTTCCTATTTACATTTGGCGTTGCATGTGTGGATATCTTCATTGTAATAAATAAAACTTATCCTTCGGGGAAAAACAATTGGAGAGAAATTTACTTCTGCTATTTACAGACAGGTGATAGGTGAGCTCTACAAGGTGTGAAAAAATGACATAATCATGCATAACAACTGTGGTCTAATAGGAGATAATTGATACAGGGACTATACATGACATGCTAAAGAATTTAAAGTTCACATTTTCTGTGCATATCTTCAAGTGGTTCTTACAGATTTTCAAGAACAAATAAACACTGGAGAAGAATTATTTTCGCAAGCCTTCATTAACCCTCCACAGACCGTCAAATAACGACATTTCAGATAAAGTTGAGATACAATGGGCTAATTGCATTAGACGCTTATTCTCAGACGCTGATATTAATATTAACCCTCTCCACAAACAATGATGATTTAAACCAAAAAATTATTTTATCACACTGGGTCATTTGAGACTATTATACCCACTTTTCTCAAGACATCAATAAAAATACTTTAATGATACAATTACAAACAATTCTTCAGACACTGCAGGATCATAAAAAAATCATGGAATCTTGTCGGGAAAAGCCATGATTCTCCAGAATCATAAAGTCTAGTTAACAATTTGCAGTTTTACTTCTGAAACACATGACTCCTCATGCTAGCGATCTTGATGCATTCGGTAAAGGCTTAGTCTTGCTCTTAACATAGCCATCACATGACACAATATTTTTTCCTTTCGTAAATAACTGGACATATTCAGGATTTCTTCGTAAAGAGCTTGTGATTACTCGCCGTGAGAGTTTTACGAGCTCGCCCAAACGAAGCGTAGTATACTGTGTTTCTTGAGTAAAAAAATAAAAGAATTAATACCGCAGTAGACATGACGAGGCAGATATATCCCCACAAGCGAGACAAATTTGTAAGGATTAGATGAAGTCAAGGGCAAAACTTAACCCTTTACCCAACGAATCGGCCGCATCCGCCCGCGTAATATGCAAATTCAACAGTTGAAAAAGTATTATTTTTCAAAAGATTTCAACAAAACCATATCATGTGACCTCTCGTTGGAACGAGCTCGTTCCAACGAGGGGTCACATGATATGGTTTTGTTGAATTTTTTTGGAAAATTTGAAAAAATGTTATTTAAAATAATAGATTTATGACATCGTCTGCGTTGGGTAATGGGTTAACAGCGTAATTTGAAAAAAACACTCTTGTCATATAATCACCATCAATTGTTTGTTATGGAAATATAGTTCTCAACGTGTCTAATAAACGCGTGACATCAGAAGTCAACATCGATGTTTTTTGCACTGTGGATGAGTTGGTTTCAGACGTTGAATTAATCTCGCGTTATGTCCCATTAGCTGTATCCCTGATACGAATAGCAGACATTTGCAAAACCATTTCCTGAATAATTCAACTGAATAGTTAAAAAAATGTTTTGCCTGGAAAAGCTGGAGGGAAAAATTTAAAAAAAAATTGTTGGCGATTTTTTGTGATTATCGCTGGTCGTGTTTGGCTGTTACGTTTGATTTTTGCCCAACGTAACGGCGAAAACCGGCCAGCGCTATTCCAACAAATCGCCAATTAATTTTCATTCTCGTCGAGCTCGTTCCAAAGAGGGGTCAAAACCTATGTTTTTGAGACAAAAAGTGAAAAAATTTAGTTATTCAAGAATTTTGTTTGCAAGTGTCATCTGCTTTTCATGTTAGGTAAAGGTTTAAGGGTCAAGTTACATTTTATATTTCAAATTCGTCACAGTAGGAAATTGCGTGGTCTAGTAAAGAAACTCTTAGAGTCGTTTCACAATAAATTGTGAATCAAAATATAAATGTCATGACTATTACATGTAGGCCTATAGTTTGAGCATTGTTGAATTTCCACTGATAAATAGTGTGAAATAAAGTTAATTTTTACAATTTAATTCCAGATGAATTCGAGGACAATGTACAAAATTACACTGCAGTAGGACTTTTTGGTCTCCCGTTGTCATGGAAGCATATTGAATGCTAGGGAGATAGCCTGATACTGTGTTTTCTTAGTTTGGTATCACATTGAATTGCGTGTCCACTTATACAGATACATCAAAATCTGTCTTTTAGTTTGTCTCCAGCACAGGAAGCATGTTGGTTGTTAGGATTATCGCGTGACATTATAATTGATTTCGTGGGTAGGCGTGCTGCTGTATTGCGCATCTTTGTGTACAATTTCAAGTAAGAATTAAAGATACAGTATGCGTGTTGCCTAGGAAACATGCTAGTTGCTAAGACATTCGCATGATATTATAACTGATTTTTTAATTTGGTTTTATATTCAATAGTGGGCCCGCAGGTAAAATTCCATGAAAAAGTCACGGAACTTTCCTAGCAACTACGTAAGTTGTTAAATTGCATGAAAGGGTTGGGGAGTTGCTAAACTTGCATGAAAAAGTCACGTAACTTATATAGCAACTAATGTGCTTCCAAAGCAACAGATAAACAATAGTTTATCCGTTGTTTTTGGAGAGCTTTGCTTGCTAGGACAGTTGCGTGGCCTTGGGAAGGAGTTCTTAGTTGTGTGTCTTAATGGATTCTGGATCCAAATAGAACGTTACACCAAATTTAGACCTCTAGTTTGCGCGTTTCTAACGACGAACACTGGTTGTTTGGAAGTTTGCGAAATATCGGATATGGTTTCAGTTTCTCCATCAATTATATCAATTGTCAATTAATATCAATTATTACTTTCCCAGGTGTGATTAACTGGGATTTCCAGGTTTGATTATAAACGATAATTTCACAAGAGAATTATGCAATCAACAATTGTGCCATGTATCCGTGCTCGCAAACGGAGACGCTTTGCCGTGGATGTAATGGGGACTTCATTGTTTTGTTTTTTAACCCTTTACCTAATATGAAAAGCAGACGACACTTGCACAAAAAATTATTGAATAGCTATTATTTTCATTTTTTGTCTCAAAAACATAGGTTATGACCCCCCTCATTGGAACGAGCTCGTCGAGCTCGTTCCAATGAGGGGTCATAACCTATGTTCTAGAGACAAAAAAATGAAAAAATAATGAAAATTAATTGGCGATTCTTTTTAGAATAGCGCTGGCCGTTACGTTAGGTGAAGGGTTAAATAATATAATTATCATTAATAAAGAAAAGTAATAAACAGAGTGGTCGCTTGACTGGACTGGTTACCTGAAATAATTCATTCTAGGCGAGGGACTATATTGTAAAACACTCGTGCGCATTCGTGCACTCGTGTTTGTACAACGTCCCTCACCTCTCATGAATTATTTCACGTAACCAGTCCAGTCAAGCGATGACTCTCTATATATAGATTTATATATAAAATTACACTGAACATGATTTTAGGTCGTTTGTTGCTTAGGAAGCGTGCTGATTGACAGAGAGTTCACATGGAATTATAGATAATTTCTTTGTTGGTTTCACATTCAATTGCGGCTCCACTTAAAAAACGACATCAAACCCGTTTCTGTTATGTGCTTTTTGTTCAGAAAGAAAACTGATGTGGGGATCGTGTAACGTTGTAATTGAGTTTGCCTTCACAGTGTATTGTGGGTCTTTATATAAACAAACATGCAAATAAAACCAACAGTGTCCCTATTAAGAATGATACACGCATGTTGTTTGGCAGTTCGTATGACATTATAATTGTTTCCTCAGTTTACATCAAACATTACATCAAAATCGAATCAGTAGTTTTTTCATGCTAGGAAAGCATGTTTGCTGCTAGAGAGATCATCAGACATTCTTTGCCAGCTCTTAATTTTGTCTCTCAAAGAATCGTAGGTCCGCTATAATGGTAGATAGACATTAAGCATGTGGTATTCCCGTTGATGAGCAAATACGCTAGATGCCAAGAAGATTGAACGACATTGAAATTGCTGTCTGGGTTTAGGTTAATAATAAATCATTGGTCCAGCTGTAAAATGATAGCAAAATTAGACCCATAGTTTGAGCGTTTCTCAGGCAGAACTCTCTGTGATGGGGGTAACAAAGTTGTGGAGTTTGCACGTTTTGTAATTTTGAGTTAATAAATCTGTTTTTGCTTTGCAGATGGCGCCTTGTGGCACACAACGGACGATACATAGCCTTAGAACTCACCCCGCCAAATGTATCTTTAGTTCATGATTACAGACCAAACGTCGTCATTATAACCGATACCCCATCCCCCATCCCCATTGCATTTACGCACGTAAAACACACATTGAAAACGAATACTTGAGAGTTTCTCAGTTACAGGAAAGCCAAGTTGTTTACCACTAATACATTTGACGCCCTGTACACAGGGTAAGGGGAGCAGCTGTTCCTCCCGCCCCACATGTCCTTGCGTACTTCGGACATTAAAACATGTTGTTTTAGTACCAGGTCCGATCGAGTACAATGATCGATGATGCCTGTACTCAAGAGCCATCGATGATAAAGTGCTTAAAATCCAGTCTAATATTGAAGTAAAAAAAGAAACCGTTTAACGATTTTCTGCTAAACACTAAAGTTATTGTACTGCTGAATCATTAGCCAGAATGTCTATGGAGAGGTACTGTTGCAGTGAAGGACCATTGATCTATAGGCTAACAGGCCGACGCCAATCCGACGCTTTCCCAATATTCACTGCCATCACGAAAAAACATTTGTTTAGACCAATTCTTTTCGTCTCATAAGTCTTCTGAATAGGTCAATATTTCATACAGTACAATAAAAAATAAAAGACTGTGTGGAATTATACAAACTTGCAAGTAGCATATCATGCACCCGAAATTGCCTTATTACCCGGAGTTTTGCCGGAGCTGCAGATTTAAGTTTCCCATTGCTTATGACGTTGTGTCGTTAGAGAAACGTTATCCACTGAACAATCCAACATTACGTTGTTCGGGTCAAGGTATGTAGGGCATCTCGCACGGGAGTAATATGGTAGTATATACCCATGTATTTCCTGCTTGACGCTGGTACTAATTTATATAATGTTTTGTATTTTAATATGACTGGTATAGGTAGTATGCAATGCTAGCCCAGTTTCCAGTACGTATACCACATGTCAAATCCAGTTGAACGGGACGTAAAACACGTCTCAGATCGGCTCAGGCAAAAAAATATCTGGTTTCTATAGGAATTTAACAATAGCGGTTCAGGAAAAGTTCCGGGTAATAAGGAAAGCACGAGTACATAATATACCACTTTTGAACTTTAGTTAGTCTTGTTAGTTTAAGGTGAAAACAATCATAGAAAGGCACTTCGCTTCCGCCCACTAGATTGATCGAAACAGTATCTGATTCGATACGGTCCACGGCAAATTGGGCGAATTCATTCTGCATTTCTGGGCATGCGCAGTAAAAAGTTATTAGTTCTACAGCTATGGAGAGCAAATGTCGGATATCCGTGTAAGAATGGACAATTCGTCGTGTTAGAACCAGAACGTCCTATGTCCCATAGGGGACATAGGACGTTCTGGTTCTAACACGACGAATTGAAAATGGCACCTCCCAGTAAACAGAATGAACGTTAGAATTACATTTGAAACTAGAAGTCCTGTGAATGTATTGTGTACTATTTTGAAGTAATAACGCGCTGAGAAAGTACACTTTGTCCCTGTCAAACTGCACCATTAGCTCCATGCCAGTAGAAAAACAGCGTGCCCAACTCTGTACAATTCTATATAGTAAATAGAGTTCATTAACATCATTGCTAATCTCTATTGGAATACATGTACCTGTAAGGGCGTAAATGCATAATAAAATTCGACTGCATATACAGAATGAAGAGTGGTTTATTACTTAATCGTAGCGCCATATATCCTCCACTCGAAAAGTATGTATTATTGTGAAACCCGGTAGTCCATGTGACGAAAGTTTGCAAGTGCTTCTTGTGTTTTATCCTCAGTAATTTTAAATAATCACTAAGTGAAAAATCTATTCCACGGCGATTTAGTGGTAACCCACCCCACATACTGTAGTGTCATTATTTTCTTTTCGGTGTGATTGATTCAGTTCGTGATTTAACTATCGACCTCATTAATAACGCATTATATTTTGCATTGCAGAGCGTAACCACTCTTGTGTATTTCAGTCTACTTAATTCTTATGCAGTGAGGAGCGTATCAGCTATCGAGCCTTTTCTGTGCTTATTGCGGCAGAACGTCTAGTTTCAACTGCGTATATTGTTTTCCAACGTGTTTCTGAAGCGTGTTTCCGAGACACAACTATGTACAGTTACGGAGAAATGGGTCTCGAACATACATGTTAAGTAATTGTCTCCTACTAACATTGCTAAATAGTGCAATTGGAGTGTAAATGCCTTGACAGAGATGGAAAATTTGATAGGCTATGATGTGTCCCACTGTTTGTCGATTGTAGACCCCATGATCACTGTTCTGCAAAATTATGGCTTGTCGTGGGTAAATTTGGTTAGCAGCCATCAACACAAGGAGAAAACCGGAATGTTTCCTGTGTCACTTCCATTAATATTGGAAACTCACAGGACGGTTTCTGAAACACTGACATCCAAATCGATCAAAGCTATTGTTTTGAAGGTATCACTACCAACATGAGTTTTCAATTTTTCTGTTCTCAAACCCTTGATACTTTTGTACGTCTTATGTGGCCATTTGTTTTATTTTTCGATTTTTTAAACGTTTTAACCTCAATTCCTATTTTCTCCCGAATAGTGTTCAGTGACAACCGTTGAGCCAAATGTTATCGCAGCTTAAAATACTAATATAATCCTGCTGTCAAGACTTCTTAACGGGTTGAGTGCTAGAAGTCACTATCAGGGCTTTCAGAAAAATGTGGATACCAGAGCAAATGCAACACTTTCCTTGCTTATATTTCATATTCTTCAGTTAAACACAAATAATATTTTGTTTATATCAATTTGTTTTATTACAAATTATTGGAGAGTGCTTGTGGGCACTCTCCAATAATTTGTAATAGAACAAGTTTTGAATACAAATTCAGACCACCAAAAATAATCTAGCCTTCAAACAGATAATCACAAATGTGAAAAATATCTTATTTGTACTTTCCCACGTTTGACAACGCATTTTGAAAAGCGTTGAAGAAACTGAATTCCCAGTGACGGTTGAACGACAGGATAATTAAAGTCTCAGAAAGTTAATGTTCAAGTGGTGACAACTTACCCTGCAGTTACATTGGTAAAGGTTCTAGATTCAAAAGAGAGTTTTACTAGGTATCACAAATGGGAGAAGAACAGGCCATACACAGTCTGTTGAGTTGAACAAGGCTTATTCGTTGTAGACTGTACCTTGTTCAACTCAGCGTGCAACATATTCTGCAAACTACAATTGAAACTAGATGTCCTGTGACAATTAGAGCAGAAAATGCTCATTAGTTATTGCGCTCCTTACTGCAGAAGAATGAAGCAGTCTGAAATACACTGGGGCGTTTGCGCTGTGCAATGCAAGATGTAATGCGCTATTAGCGAGTTCGGTTGTGAACTCACGAAATGAACCGAGCAAACAGAAAGAGAATATTGTGATTGCTGTATGTTGGGTGCGGATTACAACTAAATCGCTGTGGGATAGATTTTTCACTTAGTAATTATTTACATTTTCTGAAGACAAAACACAAGAAGCACTTGCAAACTTCAATCACATGGACCACTGGGTACAACCCGGTGGTCCATGTGAATAAAGTATGCAGGTGTTCCTTGTGCTATTATGAACAGTTATATAAAAACTTTTCTAGTGGAGAATATATGGCGCTGCGATCAAGTAGTAATCCACTCTCTTCATTCCATATTTGCAATCGAATTTTAATGTCCATTTACGTCATGACATGTACATGTATTCCAATAGAGATTAGAGATGATGTCAGTGATCTATATTCATTAGTATAGAATTGTACAGTGTTGGCTTTCAACTGTAGACGTTACGCAATCTCCCACTTGGCTTCAAGTGGCATTTTAAGAACATTCCAACAAAATTTGTGTTATCCAGTTTGACTGGTTACTTTCAATTCTGTTCCTCGGAACACAGTAAGATGAGTTGTCGTCTTCAGAATGTCGACGGTAAGTAAATGTATGACATCCAAACCCCCGAGGATTCAAATAATCGAGAAAGACTCGAATCAATAAAAAACATTTGACACAAAATCGTTTTCCAACCCTTACTAATGTGTCCGTTGACACGAATCATATTGCATTGCATTCACACGGTTTAATGGCGAGGCAGTGTATTCCATGCTGGGAACATGGAAACCCATCAATTTTACAGCCGAATTGTATTGCATGTTGTTAGTTGTCACACTAGATTATATGTAGCCATGAACGACGGATTTGCTGTTGTAAATATCCTTTTCCCCCAGCTCAGCAGGCGCAGGATACCTTCAGATCTGGGAGTATAAAAGCGGAGAAAGAATTTTGAGCAAATGGCATCTGCGCGGTTGACTTAAGATAATGTGTGATAAGAGAAAGGCTCAGCATCTCTCCTGTCACTTGGGGAAATAATAAAAAACGCTTCAGGAAACGATCTGAGAAGAATGCCATCTACATCAAATAATACTTTTACTTGAACGTCAGTGCCGCGAGTATTCTTAAAACATGTATAAGTTTGTGTGTGTGGGAGTGTGAACAGAGAGGTAAGATACATGAGCCAGACACTAGGCTTTCTAAGTTTCTAACGCTGCATTATTGATGGAGTTAACCCTATCTTTCTTCAGTTCATTACATCAACAGTATGTCACAATGAGCACAATGTGGATGTAATGAACAGAAAAGGTTACAGAACACCAAAAGGTCGTGAAAACGCAGTTTTTTCGTTTTTTGGATGATTTTCAGCAGAGAATAATAGTTGAAGTCCGAACTGATTGGGAAAGCCAGTATCTGTATTTTAGACTGCTCAACAGGAATATGTCTGAAGTTTGTGAAATGATGCGCACATCGATCATGCAAATTCTCTAACATTTCTAAATTTCAATATTTATATGAAATTATCATACCTCAGTGTTATTTACACGTATTGACAGCCTTAGGAAATTGAGGGAGCTAATTGTCCTGTAAATCTATTACTATGGCGAAAAATTGTTATCCATGAATTAAAAAAATCTCGACCCACTGGTGTATGTGCTTCGCGATCTGGTCGCGATCTGAAGCGCGAAAGAGACCACTTCTGTAATCACAGTTCCTAAGTCTTCACTTAACACAATAAGCAGACGACACGGACAAACAAAAATCTTGAAAACTCATTTTTAATTTTTTTTTCCACAAAAACATAGCTTATGACCACTCATTGGAACGAGCTCGTTTCAATGAGTGGTCGTAAGCTATGCTTTTGTGAGAAAAAAAAATGAAAATTGAATTTTGATTTATGTGAATAGCGCTGGCCGGTTTTAACCGTTACGGTGGGTGAGGGTTCAAGTGCTTCTTTTTTTTTTTTGCATGGTAGTACTCCACTGGTATCTATACAATTCGACTGCTGGAATGTCAGCACGAAACATCGACTCTCAAGGGCCATACCTCCTTAAGATGGTGTGAAGTCAATCAACGATATAACACGTCCCAAAACATGGTGTTTGATTTATTTATGTATTTATTTATTAGGGTTTAGCGACACATTAACAGCCAAGGTCATATCGTGTTGGAGACAGTTTTGCGGGTGGGAGTGCCGGAGTACCCGGGGAGAACCACCGAGCAACGACGAGAATCTGCCAACTCCCCAGCATCGTAACTCCATACTGCAGCACAGGCAGTATTAAACTGGTTGAAGACATGCGCACCATCGACGTACAGTACGCCTCAGTACACGGCACCTTCGTGCCCCATGTGGACGATCGGGGTAAAATGCTTTGCCCAAGGATACAACGCGGGAGTCCGAATCGATCGCTCAGACGGTCAGCCATCCGAGGACTAACCGGTCTCGACGTTGCTTAATTCGGTGATCTGAAGAGAACCGGTTACTGCAACGCCACCGCGCCCCCATGATGTTTGATGAAGCAGCGTAACAGCTTTCGTTTGGTGATATGCCGTGCGTTTACGCAGCACGAAATCCAGTAACACGGTATCAATTTTCCAATCTCTTCACTTGTTTTCGATCAATAATAACAAACATATATAGAGGATATGGAATGAGTGTTTTTCTCATATAATATTTATGAAACGAGTCAAAAAAATTTCCGATTTGGCGAGCCTCTGGCGAGCCCAAACGGAAAATTCGGACGAGTTTCATAAATATTATTTGAGAAAAACACTCATTTCATATTCTATTTATCATATGACACACACGCGCACAAATTAGCCACTTAGTATGATTTTTTAACCCATCACCTAACTTGAGTTGCAGACGGAACTTGGAAAAAACATCCTCGTAAAACTAAAAATTTTCATTTTTTGCCTCCAAAACATTGGTTATGACCCCTCACTGGAACGAGCGCGTCGAGCTCGTTCCAATGAGGGGTCATAACCTATGTTTTTGAAGCAAAAAATGAAAATATAAAAAAAAAATGAATAGCGTTTTTCTTGTAGGTAAAAGATTAATAAAATATAACCCACCCTAAATAGGACAGATAACGTAAATTCTCCCTACTGAAATTATGCAAATGTGACCCAGTTGTATTTTATTTAGCCAATCAAATTGCCCAGTTTTGAAATTGACCAATGAAAGCTCCCAACTCTAATTATGCAAATTATGAAAATGTGACCCAGTTGTATTTTATTCAGCCAATCAAATTGTCTAGTTTTGAAATTGACCAGTGAAATTGACGGAAGGCTTTATTTATCACTGGTTAATATTAAAACAAAATATCAAATGTTTTAAAGTGAACAAAACGGACGAATCATATAATAAATAGACAATAGTTCACTGCTCGGATTCGAGTCCGATTTTATTCTCTCATGGGCAGCGCGGATTGTAATGTCTCGTAAAATAATCCTCCGCGCGCCCCACTCGATGATAAAAAGTCGTACTCGAATCCGAGCAGTGAACTTGTGTATTCATTTTATTCTCTGTTTATTTGTTCTCCTAAAGCAACCCTTTATGGTTGATTCCACTCAACAAATATGTGAACAATAAAAAAATAGTCCGTCACCGCTAAGGGTGGAGTACGATGCTGGGAGTGGAATAATTTGCGGCGAGTGGGAGTAGGAAAATGATTTGCTTTTGGAGAAGAAAAATTAATGAAAATAAAATAAGTTGCAGATATTCAATTTACATTCCCACGAAAAAATCTCTCTCCACCCAACATAGTAATCTTTGGGAGACACTGAAGTATATTCTTTACAAAGCGATTGGAGATTGCAAAACATCGAGAAACTGAAAGCATTCGAGAATTTTCTAGTTGTGGAGCATTGTTTATATGTAGCAACTAAACCCTATTCCCTCCGATGGTGGCAGTGGACACACTTTCTTTATATTTGACCAATAAGCTTTCCAGAAAACCAGATTTTTGGAGATCAGTTGAGAATACCGAAACAATTCCTAACTGAACACTAAAAGATAAAACAGTGCATTCAGGAGTACTCGGGACATTGTAGAGTAATTTCTCTAGCGAATAACTCGTAATTAATCGACATGAATTCACATAATCTATACCACGAGTTGGCACCGAAAGCATGGTAAGCAATCATAACACTTTTAAAAAACTCTGAAGTACAAACAAACGTTTCGCACGTCACTGTTTTCGCTCATCATCTATTTTGGAATCTTGAACAATTGACGTTTCTTTTTTTTATATTGTCATTGACAATGCACAACGATTTCGTCACTTCAGCGGTCCAATTAGGACCAGCAACATAACCTCATTCTATTACCACAATCAATACTGCTTGCTACTAAGCTGGTAGTTGTGTCGATGGTTGTAATTCTCAATGCTACAAGGTAAAAACACGAAGGACCAAGTTTGATGATGAATTTCAGCTCGTTCTTGTAATTGGATGGTCAGAGAGGTTGTGGTGACCGCAAGGTAGTTTTATGATAACGCACAAATAATATATGAAATAATGCGCAAATCGCAATTACGGATAGAAGAATTGTTTCGTCAGTGACGAAATAACTTTACTTCGCAAAATTTGCATAAACGATTGGCTACAGTATTCGCCTTCACCAACATTTTGGGAAAAACTTTGTATTGAGGTTTAACGACACTTTCGACAGCCAGAGTCAGCTCGTGTCGGGCAAATTTACGGGCGGAGGAAACCGCAGTTCCAGATAGATCAACAGAGCAGCGGTGTGCAACTGTCAGACTCTCCAACGTACAAACTCCACACAAGCAGGGTTTGCATTGGTTAAAGACAAGTGCACCATCGACGAGCAATGCACCTTTGTACACAGCGCCTCTGCACCCCACATGGGCAATAGGGTGTAAGTGCCAGGCCCAACGGCACATCGCAGTTATCAATGTCCGGGATCAAAGCATGGCACTCTCGGTTTGAAGTTCAATGCCGTAACTTTGAGCCGCCGTGCTACACGCTAAAAACTAAAATGTTAAAAACTACACTTGAAGTGCTGTATTTAACACTTACTGAGTGCTGAACTAGCACTTTGTTCAAGTGTAGATATCCCAGAACTTGACAGGTGTTACAATAATACCACTTGACAAGTGTAATGCCGCGACACTTAAAAGGAAACAACGCAGATGACGCGGATCAGGCTCGAACTCTCGAGCCTGATCCGCGTCATCTGTGTTGTGTCCTTTTAATCATGTACCCACCAAGCGCAAATCAAATTATGGACGATTCTGGGAGAACCACCAATGCTAGACACATGGGAAGTGCCATCCATTCAAGTTTCAGATGTCTGACGATTGTAATGTCTAAGTGCTTAAACCATTGCACTTTGAGTGTTAAAATCAAACCCTAAGAGTTAGAATGGGTTTAACACCTTGAAAGTGTCAGTTTTAACACTTTAGTTTTTAGTGTGTATAGTTTGGTAAGAATAATCGGCTATGATGAAATATTCTCTGACAAATATCATTACTGGAGTATTTCCTGAATGATAAAATAAATATTCTGCCATACACCATTTATCTTACCATTCGATATTTCTTCCTTTTTTGGTACTACTTGAGGGTAGCCTGGCAATTAAGACACGTTTACCATGTTATGTGACAGTCTAAATGAATAGGCGATCGAAATCCTATACCCGCATTGCTGTCCATTACACCGTGGAATAGCATCTGTCGGACAGGAAAAGAAAGAAAGTTGAACCGTCTTTGTAGTGCGATTGGGTCCTGAATTCGAAATATTTTAACCGGGCCAAATCAAACTACAACTGTAACTCGGTCGCGACCAGAACACGTTTTGATCGAGAAACAAACTACAACCATAGAACTCTAACATGAAATTTATAATTCAGGTTTGGGTTTCTGTCTTTCGTTAAAAGGTTTTTTGGGGCTCAGGATTATCCTCCATTAATACTAAAATATAAGCGGTTAATCGCAAACATTTTATTTGACCACTTTTATTCTACGTCTTTATCCGAATTCGGAAGATGTCATAAGGTTAAACTGAGGTGTTGCCGGTGTGAATAATAACAATGAAGATTTCTCTTGTTTACATTTTGTGTTGAAACGATTTTTCGACTGGTCGACGCCAACGCGATTATAACAGAACAAATATATAAACCGATTAGTGAATCACTCGTCGATTTGTCGTCTGAGTGTAGTCTCTAAAGCCTTGAAGTTTCCACTTTGTTTTACTTCTAAGGAGTTTAATTCAGTTTTATTAATTCATTGCTTTTGATTTAAGGTGCGCTATCGCACTCGCGCACTCGCGCTTCTACGTTGGAAACAAGAGCTCTCTTCGGATGTTCATGTTTTTTCAACATGTTCTTGTTTTGGGTAAATGTTGCTGTAATAAGATTGGTCAGAAAACAAAACGTCACATAATGATATTTACTATTGAATGAAGTTTTCCACCCCCCATGTTTACAGTTCGTCTAGCTTTTTTTCAATGGCGATTGCTTAAGTTATGCAGGTCATGGAACAATCATGTCATCAGAGTACACCTGTTTTCTGCTTTCAAATTTTTTTGGCACAATAAAAAAGTGCAGAAATTTCTTATTAGACCACAATATACAAGGGCATCTGGGAGGAAAAGTTCAATTTCGCTTAAAAATACTTGACAGAACCGAATATTGGAACACCAAACACCAAAGATTTATTATTAGACCAATTTATTTTTTACGGAGCCAGTTGTTTGGTTGTAAGGACATGGAGACATCGGTTTCCGTAATGTCGCGAAGTTACCCATTTAGACACATCAATTGTATCGTAATTTGGAAGCCACTCAGCCAATGAATTCAGTTAAAACCACAGTTTTGTCTAATTTATTGCTTAGTTTATCATCTGATATTGCAAAACCGACTAGTCGATTAATCGTCGACTACTACACGGTGATTAGTCGTTTAGTAAAAATCCAAATGGCATTAATTGATTCAAAACTACTTACATTGCGTTATTGGATGAATGCATTTGTGCTAAAAGAACATTTCCGTTTCCATTTTGCAAACATTTGTAACACCTTTCCAAAAAACAGCCCAACTTATGTCGCTGGTTATTGCAAATAATTCATTGTCCAGCTCCCACTGTTCGGCAAATGTAAAGCATCAAATGACCTCAAAAGAAACAGCATCTCTGACTTTGATTGACATGAAAATATATTTTCGATAACGTTATCTGCCATGAAATTAATAGGCATGCGAGGGAGGTCCAATTAATATTGTAATTGTAAGTAAGTTTTGAGAAAATGCCTCTGTCCTTTGACATAAAGCCAAGTAGAAAATAAAGCCAAGTTTCCTTTTGTTACTTCTAATAAATGGAAACACCAGACAACTCTTGGAGGTGCTTATTTGTGGCAGTTTAATTAGAATTCAAAGATAATCCGTCATTAAAATCACCTATCTGTATCGCATCTCCCAACATAAAATGTCCACTTTGGCTCTTTGTTTAGAGTTTTTTTTTCAGTAAATTGTAAAGGCCAATTTACACGATTCAAAAACTCCACCCAACATTTGAATGATAATGTTCAAGGGAAAATATTTTATGGTGTATATTGGAATTTGAACATCTGCGAACGAGCGAGAAAATTTTGGACAGTGTTCGAGCATGCACATTAATTTGAACAATGTTTGACGATAGTTTACGCCTTGAACCAATCAGGTTACAGCTCTGGGTTACATGGCGCATGGTATATCAAAAATCCATAAAACATTCATAACAATCTTGAACAAAGTTGTATGGTGTAAACAGGGTCATCTTGTGGCCTTGATCATGCGCGAACATCATCATACAAATGTTGGATGAAGTTAATGAACAAGAGCTGTATCGTGTAAATTAGCCTTAAGATTTTATTCCTCCCAGGGATAACATTAACAAATCTCTTCCCCTTAACATTTATATTAATGAAAAGGACAATATCTGTGTTATATGTCCCGTTGGGCACACTGTTGATATAATGAACAGAAAACCCTTTGAACCCTCGTTTCCAAGAATGGTGTCGCCTTTGTTTATACTTACGGTGAGATGGGTCAGTACAATATCAAAAAGCAGGGAGGAAAAAATAATAACTGCAGTCTGCGGCCTCCTTGTTTGCCAAAAATGCCTGATCTTTGGGACTAACTCGACTCTTAGGTTGTGCATTGTGCTCACATATGAATAGAATGGCGTGCCGTTTACACCTTGACATAATTAGTATGAGTTTTGAAATTTTTTTAGAAATAAAGAACGCGCAATCTCGCCAAAGCGAGATCGCGCGTTAGTTGATGATATTTATTTAGGGGAAAATTCTTTTGAGACTTAAACATCACGGTTAGTTTAGTAAAAAACATAGATAGTGTAAAAGCATAATAGACTGTTTTAACTATCGTTTACCACTCTGTTATATAGTGTAAACTTCTAAATGGTCACGAATAGAGTGTTGTATCACATGCATTATTAGTGTAATCCTTATTTCGAAAAAAGAACCTCTGATCACTTCCAAGAAACAACTTTTTCATTCATCCAAAAAATTTAATAACTTAATGAACACACAACCGGTGCGAGATTACAGGGAGTAACCGATAGATGGCAGGAGTTCCCTCAGTAGTTTTTGTATGCCTAGACACATTTTTACTCACAGGATTTCACTAACCTTTTCGCAACAATATGCTTACACGTTTCGCCACCATGCTAAATGATATTATCGCGTATTTTATAACGTTCGGCCTAGGGGACGGCGAATCTTGGAACCTCGACTCGATTCGAAATAGTCCCCATGATTCGATTCGAAAATGTTCGAATCGTCTTGATGTTCACAAAATCCTGCAAAGTGGCTCCTTTGAATTCTTCTTCTGTCATCCGCTGTCCTGTACAGGAGACCTGATGATAGAAGACGCGTCCAAGTGGATTCTGCATCCGAAATTACATTAACCCTTTACCTAACATAAAAAGTGCACGACACTTGAGAAAACAATTCTTGAATAGCTAATCTTTTTCAGTTTTTGTCGAGCTCGTTCCAATGAGGGGTCATAACCTATGTTTTTTAGACAAAAAATGAAAATATAATGAAAATTAATTGGCGATCTTTGAGAATAGCGCTGGCCGGTTTTGGGCGTTACGTTGGGTAAAGGGTTAATTTCGTTCTGGAATGTTCCGCTCTTTTCTTGATTTGCAGAAGTCGCCGTTGCGCACAATACTTGAATGGAGACTGACAATATTTCGGGTGTAAGAAGGTACAATATTCACAACTTGAAAAGCGGTGGGATTCGATACTACATTCGATTCGATTCGATTCGAAATATAGTGCCTAATTCGATTCGACCCGAGATTTGGGGTTCGCCAAGTAGTAAAATGTGGGCCGCCGTCTTTACAATAGTTTAAGAGCGAAATGAAACAACCGAGTGTAATATTTAGAGGTTATTACATGGTTAGTTTCATATTCGCCGAGATATCGGCGCGAGGTAACTACATATCAACATGAGACCGAAAGTTGCAGGCTGATGTACAGATACCTAGGGCTAATATCTCGGCCTCTTTCTTAAACCAAAACAAATAATTACAAAACTTCGCAGGTCTGTTACAGTTTTCTGACGACGGGGTTATTTTTTCTTATTGTTTTCACAACGTCCAAAGTTTCCTCTTCTTCTCATACTCCAAGCCACGACGTTCGGATGGCTGACCTACCTCTTCTCCCATTTCGACGGAGCTCCGCTTACGACTATGAATCTTAGCTTGAGATGAATTTTCTGTATAACCTTCGTCTTTCTTCTGATCATCCACCTTATAATTCCTTATTGGCCTCATCACTTTCTCTTCATAACCAACTCTGCTCCAGACCACTCCACTATATTGGCAGCGCCAATTTGCCAGAATGTGGTCGACGAATATCTGTGAACATTTCAATGTAAACAAACTGGTTGCGACTAGTAATGCATCATGGGGACACCTCTAGCTTGATTCATATCGGCCGAGATCGGTGTCGTATCAGCCGAATTTGAGGTCACATCTCTCGAACTGGGTGATGGGCAATTGTGGGAAAGAAATTCATATCTAATGAATAAAACAGCAACTCAAAACAATGCGGAAAATGAAAATCTGTTCCGCACATATGTTCGGAACGGAAATCGCTGACGAACTATTTTTAAAAGAAGCAAAATTTCACCGGAATTTTCTACAAATCGTGCAACGCAATTACAATTTGAATCGCTAACAATAGCTGAAATTCGTCCCCCGAGTTCCAATGTGTTCTTTGTGCGGCCTCTCGTTTTATCCTTCCGCGCTGGAACGCGTACCATATCGCTTAACCCATTCACACGCGTGTGTCGTACTGTGTATGTATTTATCGTAGCTGCTTTTACAGCATATAGAAATAGTAGTTATCGGGATGCATTCGTTACACAGTTTGTTGGTAACTTAACATAGTACAGGTTATGTCAGTTCTTTCCACATTTGGCTTGAACTCATGGAAATTAACCAACACCCTGTACCACATTAGATCGTGAATAAACTGCGTAACTGATAATAATTCCCCATGGAAATCCCTGGTAGTGAAGCAGTGATTGTTCACTGAAGTAAAGAAGCTCTGTTTTACTGGTGAAACTGGATGCCTGGGTGGAAGCCCTTTCAAATGGGCAATATATGTATGATTTGCACGATTAGCTGGACTTGACTTTATAGGAACCCCAGCGGGCCGTAGGCCCGCAAGGGGTTGCACATACCCAATCAGATAAATGTGTTCCAGAACAGAATTCTCTAATACCGTCAAGCGATATTTTGAATTGGACAGTAAATTTCAGGGAAAATATCACGTGACTTCCGGTTCTCAATTGCCGATACAATTGCGATCGACTTATCCCCCTCTAGGAATCTTTGAGCCGATATCAACATTCAAACAAAATGTCAAATGCGTTCGTTTTCTGTTGCAACCCAACTCGCATCTCAGCTTTGCTTGATATTTACATGTCTACACATCACTCGCAATCTGTCCTTTTAGAGATTTCTTCAATACGTTCAGCTAATAATCTTATTATTTCAGATCGAACTCTCCCGATTTCCTTGTAACTTGTCCTAATCGACGATTACATGATGTACCTTTATTATAAAACCGCAGATATAAACGGCGATCTTGTTGATTGTATTGGTGCGATTTCATAAAGATATGCATGAACACGTAGCTAGTGAAGTTCAAGAATCAAAACTCGAAACTCAGTTTTTTAAATTGTTCTAATTTTAAGGTGTAATAACTAATAAATGGTAATGACAAGTTTGCTTCAAAATAGGTGATACAGTGCTGATAAGTTGCTCCCTGGTCGTTTCGCCCTAATTGCCGTTCGCCCCTCGAGTCGGTCCGCCCCAATCCTAATTCACCCCGGGTCATTTCGCCCCACAGACGGAGGTGGATGGTTTCGCCCCGAAATTTAAATTTTATTTTGTAATGCAATGTAATTGTACTTTAGTACTTGAGCATTTTTTTCCCCAAAGGATTTACCGAAGTAAAGTATCCATTAAAATTTTCATAATTGTTACTAAATTGAAAAATGTTACCGTATCTGCATTGACCGATACGTGAAATCAGACAAATAGAGAGGGTTTTGAGGTATGTCAATGAGGTATGGATTAAATAAAAACAGAACTTGCAGTGATATTATGTTTTATTCATGTTTTACTTATGTATTTGGTTATATGTTTACAGTTTAGTATTCAGAAGCACTACTTGTGACATTTGAGTATAATTTGTACATTTATATAACATCCGTTACAATGCATTACAATTATCAATCTGCCTGTGCCGTTTCTCTTCTGTGGGTTCTTTACTCTTTTTTCCCAGACACGTGACCGTCACACGTCTCCATTTCTGTTTCCACAAGGTTTGAGTCATTCATCTCAATGCTACCAATAAGAAATTTATCTCGCACTTTTGTAATAATACCAATACATTCATCCAATGCAACAGGTAGTGGATTTTAATTTTCTGCCATTATTAAAAAATGTTTTCAAGACGGTGTGTTGTGTCCGTATTAGTTTTATGCATTATAATGTTACTTGATGGTGGAAAAGTACTTTAAACCATTAAAACAATTTAATAATAAAATCATTGTCGTTTCCCCCCCCCCCCCCCCACCCCCGTACACGCGTCATTGGGCGAGACGACCGGCGGCGAAACAACACGTCAGCCGGAGTGAAGGACAGTTGGGACAAAACAACCCGATATCGATAGGTTACTTTTTTGGTCCAGTCAGAAATCAAAAAGTACTTTGCGATGTCCATCTTTATTTATGAACAATGGTTTGTAGTTTTGTAAACCAAAAAATGGAAAACTTTTAACCTTTTTAGATTATTAACGCCATCGAAAATAACATGCCATTGTTTTGCGGGAACATGAAGATTCGGTTTGGGGAAAACTCGGCCTATGTAGATTCATCCCAAAGAAAAGCAATACAGCTATACATCTGTGAGATATTTTAGAAACCCAACAATATATAGTTTTTCACTCCTAAAAAAATAATATATATTGTATAATTATCTCTGCATTAATCCACGTTCGAAGGGGGCAGGGCAGCTCAGTAGGTAGAGGTGCAAGCTGCGAGGTCTTCTGTTCGAATCCCACCTGCGGCAGCCGCATTGTGTCCTTGAACAAGATACTGCACCACATTGTCCATGTGCGGGCACAGTGGCATTGTGTGCTAAGGCGTACAGTACGTTGATGGTGCACTTGTCTTCAGTAATTGCTAACCCTGCTCGTGTGGAGTTAGTATGTTGGGAACCTGGCAGTTGCTCGGTGGTTCTCTCCGGGTACTCCAGCTTCCTCCACCCATAAAACTGTCCGGCACGAGGTGACCATGACGATCAAAAATGCTGTTGAACCCCAATAAATAAATAAATTCACCTTCCATGTGTTCTATAATATACTGTCATCAGTGAGAATTGCATCCAAACTGTCCTCCAGCAATTTGACCCAAATCGGCTGCTAATTTAACCCAAATCATCCTATGGCAATTTGATACAAACCAAACCACCCTCCAGAAAAGGGCCCTACTAAACACTGAGGTATACTGAGAGATACCGAGGTGAAAAGAAAAAAGTAAGTCAGGGTTGTTTAAAAAGGTTTAAATATAATTGCAAACATTTAATTCATTCCTTCGAAGCAAAATACGTGATATTACTTGATTTATTCGAGTAAATGCAAGATATATACGTGTAGACCGAGTTGTTACTGAAAAATACCCCTTGGTATATAACAGGTAGCTTGGTTATTAATGGGCTACGTCTGTGCGTGGATGAAGCGCTTAAGTGGTAACTGGGTATCATAAAACACATCACTGTAATATTTGATAAAAATAAAACTCCTATCAGATTTTATCTGGGCCTTGGGCCGGCAAAACGTTTCAGTTCCGGCAGCTCTAAAGTTTTTTTTTTTTTAATTTTCATTTATTTATTTATTTTATTTTTTTTATTGTTCTGCCATTGTTGGCTTTATGTTATTAGGATTTTGTGGCGTACTGTGATAAGTATCGCTCGGCTGTACACCCAAAGCTACAGCTAGTATTTTGGTTTTTGTACAGTATATGTGGAGAAGATTGCAACAAAATCACTTGTAAAGTGGAGTTATCACCCAAAGTATCACTTTCAAATTCTGTACATATGGACAAAAAACACAAGCAATGTTTCAGCCAGTGGAGACAATGGACCTCAGGGTTTAACCCAGAGGTCCATTGGCTGTCCAGAGCTTAATTTGTGCTTATTATGTTTCGTAACAAATTTGGAATTATTGTTTGGGTGAAATATCCACTCTGTGGTTGATTTAGTGATAATACACTCTACACCAACTGTATATATACAGTATACTTTTTAGCCCTTTCACCTGTGATAACGGCACAAATTTATGGTGATTTGTTGACACTTTTTTGTTTTCAAGATTTTCACCTTCTTTACGTGACCTGTTTTTGTTTTTTTTACAATTGCCGCCGTTTTATAGAATTGAACAAAAATTAAGTCAGTATCCTTTTAATCGTCGGTCCCATTGTTTAGCCGTGCGTGCTGACCACGTCTTTAGTCTTACGGCAATTTTTTTTCCATCGTTGCCAACTGAAAAATTACCACTACCGAAAAATACTGTTTCCCATGTTATGATATTGGTCCAAAACAATGTGTCTGCCATAACAAAGAAGACAATTCGTCGCCTGAGTGCTAGAATGTTCTATGTCCCCTATGGGACATAGGACATTCTAGCACTAAACCGACAAATTGCTGAGAGTCACAAAGAGAACTAATTAAGAATTCACTATGTGATTAACAATTCACACTGCTGCTTACTGAGGTGCAGTCGCTTTAAATACCATTACCAAGCTACAGTACCAACGGAAATAACTTGTACATTAAACGCCGTTATTCTTCGTTTGTAAACGCGTTCACAAATAGCATTTAAACGAAAAACGGGTTTATTTTCCGCTTACCAAACGTTTATAAACGATCCGTATTTCGATGATTTAAACGAAGGCTAAACGAAAGGTAAACGATTTTTCGTTTAGCTAAACGAAAGCTAAACGTTTTTTCGTTTAGCTGAACGGAAGACAAACGATACTCCATTTATATGTACACGTACCGAACGACATATAAACGGTTTGCAAACAGACTGATCATTTCCGCAATATTGGAACAATTCATTTTATTGCGTTCACTTTTATCGAAGCACGGTTACAAATTAATGGGGAAGATTTTTAAAATGGTACGTTTTTGCTTTTAAGATAGGCGTATAACGGATGACTGGAATGGGACGTGAAATCTGGCGTTTTAATTCCATTTGTGAATTTTTAGGTTTCAATATCAATACCAAGTTAATTTTCAAACCGAAACTGAAAGTTGAAGGGCTTCTGAAAAGTGTTTTCTGGAAAAGTAATGGTGTTGCATTTTTGCAGAAAAAACATTGTTTTAAAAATTGTCTCGACTTTGTATTCATACATGTACATTGTATCATTTCCCTTTCTATTTGATTGTTGTCGACCCCAAGCGGCCAAGCCACATAAAAGCTGGCATCCCATATTTCTTCTAAGAATACCATTCAGATTTGTCATTTTAAGTTTGGTTGTTATTGTAATTAAAATTTACTGCGGTACGAACCTTTGATACCAAGCACTGAGAACCTTTTCTGTTTGTATCTAAAACAATGGGTCTAAAAACAGTTTTTTGTAAAAATAAAAATAACAAGATGTTGTTCTTAACATTAAAGGCACTAGGACACACCTACATTTGTACATGCAGTCATTGGTCAAGACAGTATAAACAGAACAAATTTCCCTTTTAAAAAGGTGATTACTTGACTTGAATTTATCACTCGACTTTTCTGAATCAAAATGAACCGACGGAAAATGTCTTCAACGCCGAGTCACCATTTGGTGAGGTATATTGAAGACAATGCAATACAAGTGAGAAGCTCGGTTTTTTTTAAAGAACTGACGACCCAATAAAGATAGGAGAATCTTACCTCATTCAGTGGAGAAGAGTGCACGAGGTTGCTGTTGGAAAGGTACGTGTTTTATTTTTAACCCTTTACTTACATGTATGCCCAAAACAAGGAACTGAAAAATATCCGACAGGGTCGGCGAGAGTTAATGTCGATCATGGTAGGCCTGGAAATAACTACTGAACCTCCGCTTAGGTCAGGCCCGAAGCCAGCAGTAAATAAAACTCCGACATGGAGAGTGTGGGGCGCCCCTCCCCTGTCACCTCACCCACCTCTGCATGTCGGATAGCATCCTGGTGCGAAGGCGAAGGCCATTTCCGAATTGCCTAGCCCCGACGGGGGTGGTGGTGTAGTGGGGTGCTGGGGGTTCTCCCCTTCCCGATTTGTTTTTACAATTCAAGGCTCTGAGCGCTCCCACCAGTATCGGCCCTGGTTTAGGTTATGTGGGGCTTGTCATTTGTAAAATACGTGAACAAGCTATTTGATTATACGACATGTCGTTTATCTTTTCACAGAATTATCGCCAAAAATAAATAGCAAAATTTAACGCGCGATCTCGCCAAAATGAGATTGCAGGTAAGTTTTTGCTCTTTATTATTGTGATAATTTTGTTGAAATGAAAGCAATTCCTACATGTAACTAATAATATACCCCCCCACCCTCCACCCGGACATACCTTTAACTATAAGTAGAAGGGGGCAACACAACCATTAAATTGGAATTGCCCTGAGACCCGGGACTATTGGCACTAAAAGGACAAAATGAGAAAAAAAGGTGAGGGCGGCCTGCAGCCATAGGGGGCGATGGATAAAACCGCGACGGGCACTAATTTCATCCTTCACCCCGACCTTATTCAAGTGACGGCTGAAATATCAAAAGGTGACAGAAATGCTTTCGCAAGAAACATGTTTCGTAAGATGTTCACTGTTGGGGAGGTTAGGGACAAGAATGTTGCGGGAACGAGAGGAAAGCCCAGGATAGGTGTGGAGAAAATGGATATTCTAAAGCAGGTTTTGTTTCAGGTTTTCCCTGTACAGCCAGCAGGAAGACAAGGCATAGTGTGGGCAGACATAAAAAAGGTCATTGACCAGTTCAACAGAAATTTATTTGTCAACAAGATCTATAAATATTGTGATATCAGTGAAATTTAAGTTATGTACAATGTTTTCTTCCAAAACTCATCTTATGACCCCTCAGTAGGGTCATCAGATGTGGTTTGGAAGAAAAAAAAATAAAAGAAATAATTAACACTTGGGAACTTCTTAAAAGCAAAATATCGAAAAAATGTTCGATCAGTTCTTTTATTTTTTCTAGCAAAACATATATTATGACCCATAAGTAGGGTCATAAGATGTGTTTAGGAAAAAAAATGAAAAACTAAATAATTTTGGGAAACTTATTAAAAGCAAAATATTGAAAAATGCTCGAGCAATTTTTTCATTTTTTTTTTCTTCCAAAACATATCTTATGACCCCTCCGTAGGGTCATCAGATGTGATTTGGATGAAAAATGAATAAAAGAAATAAATTGGGAACTTATTAGCAGCAAAGTATTGAAAAATGCTCGAGCATTTTTTTTCATTGTTTTCTCTTCCAAATCATATCTTATGACCCCCTCAGTAGGGTCATCAGATGTGATTTGGAAGAAAAAAATAAAAGAAATAATTAACACTTGGGAACTTCTTAAAATAAAAAAATCGACAAAATGATCGATCAGTTTTTTTTTTATATTTTTCTTCCAAAACATATATTATGACCCGTAAGAAGGGTCAAAAGATGTGTTTTTGAAAAAAAATATGAAAAACTAAATAAATTTGGGGAACTTATTAGAAGCAAAATATTGAAAAACACTCAAGCAATGTTTTCATTTTTTTTTTCTTCCAAAACGTATCTTATGACCCCTCAGTAGGGTCATCAGATGTGGTTTGGAAGAAAAAAAAGAAATAATCAGCACTTGGGAACTTCTTAAAAGCAAAATGTCGAAAAATGTTCGATCATTTTTTTTTTCCAAAACATATATTATGACCCCTGAGTAGGGTCATAAGATGTGTTTTGGAAAAAAATATGAAAAACTAAATAAATTTGGGGAACCTGTTAGCAACAAAATATTGAAAAATGCTCGAGCATTTTTTTCATTTTTTTTTCTTCCAAAACATATCTTATGACCTCACAGTAGGGTCATCAGATGTGGTTTGGAAGAAAAAAAAAGAAATAATTAACATTTGGGAACTTTTTAAAAGCAAAATATCGAAAAATGTTCGATCATTTTTTTTTTTTTCATTTTTTTTCTTCCAAAACATATATTATGACCCCTAAAATATGAATGTTGATTTTTGTGTACGACGATTTTTTTCAGTTGTATGAGGTAAAGTGGTCAATGCCTTTTCACAGAATATTAGTCAATATTCTGACTGTTTTGGTAAATATTTATGTATATGTAACATTGCTTGCTTTTATAAATTGTGATTTCTCATTTTGCTTCAACTTTTTTCCATAACATTATCAAACCACTGTACTGTTATATTTCTAGAAATGTAAACAGTTTATTCTTGTTAAACAGAAATTTTCAGAGCTCTGTCAAACGATAATAAATTTGTTAAATGTTTAGTTATATTATGGGAAGAATTTTCTGCTTGAAATTTCATTACTTCTTCATCACTTTTGAGAATTAAATGTTAATGTACATGTACACGAGAATATTCAGTACTTTGTCGCCCCTCCACGCTCTTCAATGACACAAGGCATAACCTTGAATAAATGGTTGATGTAGTTATTGCAGTCATGTGGGGTTAACGCTGACCAGTAGTCTTTTATGCCCTGAATTAACTCTTCTTTCACTTTTGGCTTCACCGTTTTCCTCAGATAGTACTTCATGCCCGCCCAGATGTTCTCGATTGGATTCATATCTGGGGATTCTGGAGGTGATTTCCAATGATTAATGCCTTGAGCTGCCATAAATTCTAGGGTTGATTTACTAGTGTGCTTAGGGTCGTTGTCTTTGAACAGACGATGACCCTCAGATCCTTGAAAGTACATTTCAGCAGCCGGAATGAAATAATTCTGGAGAATTAATTGATAGAAATCACTATCCATGATGCCCGTGAAAATGGCTAATTTTGTGGCACCTTTTCGTGAAATGCCACCCCATACATGCACTGAATACGGATGTTTTGGTTTTGGGATGAAAGAAGCAGGTTCTCCTCTTTTTCTGTAACTCTTACTCAGACTGCTTTGCATCCTAACCGTACACTCATCCGTAAAAATAACATTGTCGAACTCTTCTTGTGTTTCAATGCACTTTTTGGCAAAGTCAAACCTTTTTTTCTTCTTCGCGTCCCTTACCATCTGACAGTACTTTGTGCCACTTCTGCACCAATTTAATTTCCTCCTGGCATCACACACAGTAGACGGAGCAATTTGTAACCCTAAGTCCATGTACATTTTAGAAAGTTCAACTGATGACGTTTCTGCGTTGTCTCTCATCGTTTTGTCAAGAAGGTTTAAATTGTCATCTGTTAAAAGTTTTGGCCTTCCACTCCTGGCCCTATCACATATTGTCCCTGTGATTCTATAACTCCTGATCACCCTGCTGATGGTTCTGCGATCTATATTCATTCTCTCTTCTTCTTTTATGATTCTAACTATTTCAGCAAAGTTTGAGCCTCCTTCATTCAGACTGACAATCTTCTGGCGTATAATATACGGGACCCTAGTTCGTTTAATAGAATTCATTTTGCTAACTGGGTGTATTCAAGGTGAGTTGGGAGACTTGGTCATTATATCATTACGAGCAACCAATGATACAAAAAGAGAGGAATGTTTTCCTCGTAAAGGGCGTTTTCGAATCCTCGTAAAAGGCGTTTTCGAATATTGTAGAGCCAATGGTCAGCATTTATTTTTCTCCTTTGAAAACGGAAAAATAACACTACTAATAAAAAATAACCCCAATTACGCAAAATAAACACACTAATCATGAGAGCTACTAATAAAATAATTACCGACAGTAGCAAACAGAAGGGATCAAACAAACGAATTAAAACACGTGGTTAATTGACTTTACTTAATCCAATTATCAGAGGACCATGGCAAATCAGTGACTGGCCAAAGTTTTATTATGGAAAGGGAATATCGGTGTTTTATGTTTTAAATTGTGTTTTGTCTTTTCATATTGGCTGAGTAAATAGCAACTGTAATATCTATCTTGACAATTAACAAATACAAACGTGATATCTATCGTTGATATTCAATGATTGGTAACCGACAAAATTCCTCTTTTTTATTATTTTAAACAACCAAGAAATAAAGTTCACGTTTATGTACATGTATATGTATCCTGGTAAAAAGAATCAAGCATAAAATAATTTTCCCCGACCCCATCTGTGGGAGGTGGCACCTCCGCGCCGACCAAGGCACTTGAAGCAGCATACAGGCCTTACAATCGAAAAGAGCAAAGTGACATAGACAGCTTTTCGGTGACCGGGGTTCACGCCAACATAGGCGTATGTTTCAGGGAGGCTTGAGGACTGCAGTTCCCCTCCAGTCGGGGCAAATACATTTTTTTCGGCCAGTTTTTATGATTGTTTCGGGCAAGTTTGACTGACCTACTCACTTGGGCAGTTTTATCTTCAATAAAGGATTATGTCCCATCAGTTCTAACTTGGATACAAAGTCTGTAATATAATGTTTTGGTGTAGTACGTCCCACAGGTCGTACCACACCAAAAAAGTATATTACGGACTTCAGGTCCATGTTCGTACATATACCTGTAATACCGTCTTATCAGATTGATATCGCATCTGAGGGTTGTAGACACGCCAGCGTAACAGTTTGTTCTAGCTAATTACAGACATAAACAGGCCGTTAGCTACAACTGTGGAAGGGGAACACCTCCTCCCACACCCAAACCCACCCAAGGACCACTTCACTCAATAATGCTCGCAGCATCACTTTTCGGAAAAATATTTGAGACCCCCCCCCCCCCGAAAAGGTGTCCCGTACGCCTAAGCAAGCCCAAATTTTGTGACTCTGTTTGGTCGGAAATTTTGTGGTGTGCCCCCCCCCCCCCACTCCCTCCAACTCACACACAAAACGCCCATATTTTTATGCTATTACACGTATAGGCATAAATTCGCCTAGAATGGTCCCAATAATTTTCCTACGGGACTGCACATTATCTTCCCAGTGTCTACGCCACTGACACCGAATGATCACACTGACTTGGTTGTGATATTGTCTGAACACGACTCAATTGATGCATGTGCTCGGGTATCATGAACGACGAGTTTCGCTTATGTAAACGAACTTAAACGAATAAAACGTTTACTTAAACGAAGGTAAACGAAACATATTCGTTTACAAACGCACTGAAAACGAAAAACGCCGTTATATTTCGTTTAGAAACGCAATGCCAAACGGAACCGTAAACGCCGTTATTTTGCGTTTACATGTACAAGTTATTTCCGTTGGTACTGTACCTACTAAATACCAAAGGGAAGATTTTTCAGCGCACTCTGTTACTTTAGTACCCATATTTCTCAAATATGGCATTAAAACCATGTACATACTACTTAAATCTATTTACATAACCAGAATACACCACCAGGGGTGCAGTGGCTCAGTAGGTAGGGGTGCAGGCTGCAAGCCGAGAGGTTCTCATTTCCAATCCCACCTGCATGAACAGCTTTGTGTCCTTTGCCAAGACACTTCACCCCCATTGCCCATGTGGGGGCAAGGTGGTGCTGTGTACTAAGGCATACTGCCTATTGTTATTGTACCTGTCCTCAAACAAAACTAACCCTGCTTGTGTAGTATGTTGGGGAGCTGCCAGTTGATCCCCGTTGCTCGGTCGTTCTCTTCGGGTACTCTGACTTCCTCCACCTGTAAAACTGTCTTGGTCATGATTAGCTGTTGTGCCGAAATATGTGACCTTAAACACCAATAAATAAATAATAAAAAGAACGCACCACCCCATACCCATTTTACTGCTGCTTTCATTCACCTTGGTATCCCTCGGTTGATTCTGTGTTTAGTTTGTCCGCCAGAAAAGGAGTGATTTTTTTTTTAAATAACAAAACAAGAAACATTAATTTTTAACAGGTAGTAACAAACTATTTTCATGAAGCGCATATTTTTTTGTTAGTTAATAGCTGTAAAAACGCATGGTGATATTTGCAAATCTTATTTTATTACTGGTACCAGGTACTGGTAATGAAAATTGTCGTTTGTCATCAATACTTGATCAAGTTACTGACAAAGCACATTATACTATCCCAATGTTAGCTACTGGGCATAAGCACACAATTTGATGTTAGTTTACCATCATACAGGTGCTTAGACAGGATATCAAAGTTAGGGGCAAGAGTAATATCTAGTGGGGGGGGGGGGGGGCATAAAGAATATGATGCACAGCATCACCTGAGCCACATAGCAGTGAGATGGGGGCGAGGACAAGAGGGAGTGTGCCCCTCTCATCAGTGGAGGGGTCGGTGCCCCCCCCCCCCAAAAAAAATATTGAAATTCAGGACAGAAAAACACAATTTCCTTGACTCTGTGTCCATTTGGGTTCATAATATATAAGTTGCGAACAAGCATAAATATCTAGATATTGAAATGCCTTGTCGGATGTTCATAATACGGGTTAACAGGGAAGAAGGGAGAGGGGAGGCGTGGCATTACTGAAATTGGAGAGGGCATGAGCCCACCCCCTTCCATCCCCATGCCTATAGTACGGCCGCCCTGGACTGGTCACTTTCCATGGGTTGGCAGTATTTCCACGGACGCAATATTAGATTTCAAGCTCCATTTACAGCAAAAATCATCGAAAATTTAATTAATGATGCACAGGGTACAATCCGGTGCTTCATTAATTAAAATTTGATTGATGCTGATTTTTATTACGTGGTAAAAGCATGCGGGGACATCACTGTCCATGCATGGATTATGACCAGTCCACGACAACCGTACTGTATGTCTGCGACACTGCTATGAGCAGGGACTAATTCTAAATGGGTGGGTGGGTTTACAAATATTAATATTTTTTAACACCAGATAACAAAGTAATATAAGTTTGTTAACAACCAAACAATTTACTTTTAATTACAATACTCCTAATTCCTAATAAACAAAATACATGAATGTTTATTAATTTTGTGGAATTCTTACACTGTGTATGAAGCTTTTTCCACAAGGGAGGAGTTTTTGAAGTCAGTCTACACCAGTCAGAATGCTTTCATATTTGGTATACAACATCTCTTAGGGATGCGATTCAAGTTTGTTCAAATAGGGTCTGTAGGTTATAATGTGGGCTCTCTATGGTAGCCCAAATTTTAACTTGAGGAAATTTCTTTAAACAATTTTCTTCTTCAGATCCAGCAGTCAGAATGTTTCATATTTGGTATACAACATCTCTAAGCAGGTCAGATTCAACTTTGTTCAAATCGAGCGCCTGGGTTAATATTTGGGCTCCATATGGGAGCCGAAATTGGCCATGTAGCTGAAGAATTAGAATGTTTTTTTATTCAGTACCCTCTAGAGGTGTGTAACTAAGATTAATCTACATAGGTTGTATCAAGGGGCTTCAGAGGGAAGCTCCACATTTTACATTATGATCAACTGAAGAAAACGCATGATGCTTGGACTGTGTTTGTCACTTTTGCCCATATCTCCAAAACTACACGGCACTGAGAATTCGTATTTGGTGTGAAACTTCCTTAGGACCAACATAATGGAATGGTCCAAACAATTGCTATCGGTTCTATCATCGGGTACTTTTTCTGGACTTTGAAAAAATGCTGAGTCAGCATTTTGTAACACTGTGGGTAATGTGGAAAGTATCCAAGACTCTTCTTCTCCCAAACCACTGTTCCAAAAGCGTTCAGATTTCACATATAACATCTTTGGAAGACTGTTTCACATGTTTATTGAAATAAAATCCCTGAGTCCATATTTGGGCTCTCTATGGGAGTCCAAATGTTGAAATTAGTGCAGTAAGAGGAATATTCTTTAATCAGATCCACCAATCAGAAACGTTTGATATTTGGAATGCAGCATCCTCAGGCGGGATTTAAGTTTGTTCAAGCCAACTCCATGTGTTCACATGTGGGCTCACCAGGGTTTCGCAAATTGCGATAACGGTCGTTTCGTTCCCGTGACGTTCTCGCAAATGCTTGGTAAGGAGACCCACTTACCGTTCCCGCAAAAATATAAGCATTTTTCATCAGATAAAATTTAATAAAATTAGATTAATGTTAGAGCTGAAATGATTAAAAGGTTTTCTTGATCGATTAATCGCATGGATTAACCTTGGTTAACTGATTAAGCACTTGCCCTAATAGGTAGCTGAATAGGTAGCTGATGATTTATATAATTAAAACTTTACTCAACGTAATGGACAAGACCGGTCAGCGCCATATACAAAAATGTCTATTCAAATTTTATTATGTTTCAATTTTGTCTCAAAACATAGCTTACGACCCTTCATTGGAAAGAGCTCATTGAACTCATTCAAGTGAGGGGTCATAAGCTATGTTTTTGAGACAAGCTTTGAAAATCTTTAGTAATTCAAGTATTTCTTGTGCAAGTATTGTCTAATAATAACACTTTGTCTGATACCCGCATTTGGTGAAAGGTTGAGAATGACCATTTCCAGATACTGATGCAGTATAATGATCATGCAAGTGAACAAGTATGTCAGCACGTAACTGGCATGCGTTACTCTGTCTCAAATAATTGGTGTGAACCAGTGTGACAATGTTTGCCTATTTTGGAGCAAGTTTGTTCCTTAGTTAACCCATATAATACCGTAGTTCAAAAGTAACGTTTAACCGATCAATTACTGTTTTTATCGATCAAGACGTTGATCATTGGTTAGTTGCTTAATCGGTTAACGCTATCAACTCTAATTAAATTCTATAAACATGATTACTGCAATAGCCTTTGATGTGGTGGTTGAACAATCTAACGATCTATGTATTTGAAGATAAATAAGCATAATTCATGTGATTAAGACACATGTTGGAAATGGGTCCCGCAAAAAGTAAATGGGCCCCGCAAAAAAATATATTTGCGAAACCCTGGCTCACTGAGCGAGACGGAATTATAACTTAGTTCAAAACGAGGAATTTTCTTTAAAAATCTTCTTCTTTAGATCCAGCATTCGGAATGTTTTAATATTTGGTATGCAGCATCCTTTGGAGAGGGGGTGGGGTAGGGGAGGGGGTGGGGGTGGGGGTGGGGGTGCGATTCAAGTTTGTTCAAGCCAAGTCCCTGAGTTCATATTTGGGCTCCCTGCGGGATCCAGAATTATAACTTACTTTAAATATTCTTCAAAAATATGTTTCTTCACATCCACCAGTCAGAATCTTTTGATATTCAATATACTGTATACTTAGGGAGGTGAGATATAAGTTTGTTAAAGCCAAGTCCCTGAGTTCATATTTGGGCTTCCTGTGGGAGCCCGAATTGTACCAAAATTTCTATTTTCCGAACTGAGAGGCCGATTTTGAAGCAAATTTGATATGCCGGGCTTATTGGGTCATAAGTACCTAATTTATGAAAAAAGATTTTTCCCGTCGCCCCATGGAACCACAGGAGCTAAATATAGAAAAAGTTCAAAACGCCCATATCTCAAAAACTACATGGCACTGATAATTTTTATTTTGAGTGAAGCTTCCTTGGGAACAGCAGAAAGAAATGGTCCAAAAGAAATGGCCATCGGGTTTACCATAGGGTAGTTTTCCAGGACTTTGAATAAATGCTGAGTCATCATTTTTTAACACTGTGAGTAATGGGAAAAACATTAAAGAATGTTCTTCTCCCATACCACTTCTGCAAAAGGTTTCATATTTCGCATATGACATCTTTGGAAGATTCATTCACATGATTGTTGAAATCAAATCCCTGGGTCCATATTTGGGCTCTGTATGATTAGATTAGTGCAATATGAGGAATATTATTTAAAAATCTTGCTCTTCCGATCCACCCATCAGAATCATTTGATATTTGGTATGCAGCATCCTTAGAGGGGTGAGATGCAGATTTGTTCAAGCCAAGTCCCTGAGTTCATATTTGGGCTTCCTGTGAGAGCCCGAATTATAGCTTAGTTCAATATGAGGAATCTTCTTTAAAAATCTTTTTTTTTCAGATCCACCGGTCGGAATCTTTGAATATTTGGTATAAGGAGGGGCAGATGCAACTTGTCCAAATAAATTCCCTGGGTTGATATTTAGGCTACAATGTCAGGCGAGCGCCCTCAGGCCCTCTCGAGACTCTTGTTTTTTTTGTTTTTTTTTTGTTTGACAACATTGCCCTGGCTCTTCTCTCTATATTTTTCATTGTAAGTCAGTCACTACCTTTTTGTAGGCTTCCAAAATGTGTTAATGCATGTCTGTCTGTCTGTCCTTCAGATGAAATGTTTATTTACTTTTCATTTTCCTGGCGTTACGTTTTAAATAATTTGCAGCTATCTTTCACTCTCCAACCTCCCCTCATACACAAACCAGGGCTGGGGTGAGTATTGAGTATTTTGTCAAAAAAGTGGTACTCGAGTACAATGAGTACGAGTACTGAGTATTTTGGACCCAGCCCTGTCACAAATATATTAAACATCAAAAAGTATTATATACTTGAAACAAATACAGTACAGTGGCTGTGTACTGCTCACTTTCCATGGATGGGCAATATTTCCACGGATACAATAATATTTGATGCCAAACACTAACTATAGGAATAATCATCAAACATATAAATGATGAAGCACCAGGTACAACCCGATGCTTCATTAATTAAAACTTTGCTGGAGATGTTTTTTATTGCTTGGTAAGCGCATGGGTGGACATCACTGCCCACGCGTGTGTTACAACCAGTTCACAGCGATTGTACTGTAACAGATTTGTCCTCTTTGGGAACATATTTTCTACAATTTCACTCATTTTGGCAGAACGTATGCCTGTGGGGATTAAAACCAAAGTAGTGAAAGTGCACTTGTGGATACTTGCAGCACAAGCACGACACTGCAGAATCAATATTTGATGATTTTAGGAATTTTAAAAGTGTCATGTGACACCACAGTAGCAGGTTCTGGTGATTCTGTTGGAAAAAATCACTGTTTTATGACTGGTGGTGCCTTAACTGGGAAAACTGGGACTTTTTCTTACAAAGATGGCAAAATATTCATCAAACACAATGTGAAATGTCTTCAGAAACCAGAATGTGATTAAATAACAATGGGAAATTCAATATGTGTCAACATCAATTTATTTATAAATTAATATAGTTGTTTTATGGAAAAAGGCAGACTGAGGAGTGTGGGGGCACATCAAGGACTATATTTTACCCCATCACTAGGTAAAAGAAAATTTGACATCATTTGTTGAGATAGAATGGCACTTTCTATTGATACTGGTGAATTATATAGCCTCAGCCAGGGCTAAAATTCCGACGAGAATCTGAGAATCGATTCACGAAGAGATCTGTGCAACAAAACCAGTAAGAAACCATGTAGATTCTCGTAGCACCGCTGCCAGGATTCACGTGAAAAGAACTGAGTCAGTTTAACCCTTCACCTAACACAAAAGCAGCAATTTAACCAATACAACACTAACATGACCTGAAATATCGTGACACTGACAATAAAATTTGTACAAATATGGCTGTCATTGGAACAGGCTCTCATCAGCCGGTTCCAGTAACATCTATAATTATTAAGCTTGGTGAATATTGTTTATTTTTAGCTCACCTCATAATTAAAAAAAAAATCTTCTCCAGAACTATCTATAAGAATACTTTAATGCTTGGTATACAGCATATCTGAGTTAAAATTCGGGCTCCCTATGGGCACCCAAATATCAGCAGTGCAATATGAGGAAATTTCTTTGAAAACCTCCTTCAGATCACCAGTCAGAATGCTTTCAAATTTGGAATACAACATCTCTAGTGGGGAGGGAGGGGGGGGGGCGGTGGATTGAAGGTTGTTTGAATCAGGTCTCTGGGTTGATATTTGGTCTATCTATTGAAGCCCAAAGTTTAACTTAGTGCAGTATGAGGAAATTTCTTTAAAAATCTATTTCTTCAGATCCACCAGTCAGAATCCTTTCATATTTGACATTCAGCATCTTCAAGGGCGTAAGATTCATGTTTGTTCAAAACGAGTCTCTGGGTTAATATTCGGGCTCGTTATGGGAGCTCAAATTAACTCTGTTCAACATGAGAAAATTTCTTTAAAACTATTTTTCTTCTGACCCACCAGTTAGAATGCTCTAATATTTGGTGTATAACATCTATGGGAAGGTCAGATCTGAATTTGTTCCAATTGGGTTCCTGGGTTAATATCTGAGGTTTCTATTAGAGCCCAAAGTTTAACTTAGTGCTATGTGCGGGAATTTCTTTAACAATCTTCTTCAACTCCACCAGTCAGAATGCTTTCATATTTGATATTTGAGGAGCGGGAGGGGGCAAGGGGTGGGACTTCACATTCAAGTTTGTTCAAACCCAGTCCCTAGGTTATTATTTTAACTTGGTGCAATATGAGGAGGGGATTTCTTTAAAAGTGCTCGTCTCCAGAACAATCAATTAGAATCTTTTGATATTTGGTATACAACATATCTAGAGGGGTCAGATTCCAGTTTGATCAAATGGAGTACCTGGGTTAATATTTGTGCTCCCTATGGGAGCCTGAATTTTAACTTAGTGCAATATGAGAAGATTTCATTAAAACATCTTCTTCAGATCCTCCATTCACAATGCTTTCAAACTTGGTATACAACATCTCAAGTGGGATCAAATTGAAGTTTCTTCAAATCGGGCCCCTGGGTTGAGATGTGTGCTCTCTGTTGGAGCTGAAATATAACTTAATACAATAGGAGGAGATTTTCTTTAAAAACTTTGTCTTCAGATCTGCCACCCAGAATCCTTTCATATTTGGTATTGCAGGGGTGGGGTGGGGAGGGGGGGGGGCCAGATTTGAGTTTGTTCATTTCGAGTCCCTGGCTTAATATTTGGAGAGGGGCGGGTTAGGTTCAAGGTTGTTCATTAATTTTCAAATCCATTCCTTAGAGTTTTTCCATTAAATTCGCCTTTCAAGCTGCTGTGACACAACAACCCTTGAAGTCTGGCAGTACTTGTCTACAACTGACAGAATTGGAAGCTATCAGAAAGACCTATGCTAATAATCATCTGACATGAACACTAGAGTCATAAATAATTTTATAACATCATCCATATGTAGTGTTGATGAACCATGACTAACTGAATGTGGCCGAAAATACTTCTCTGAACCACTTTGTCAGGTGCGCGATAAGGCCCCTTGGGAGGGGGGGGGGGCTTGTTTCTTTTTAAAACAAACAGTAGTTGGTGTTTTAAAAATTAAAGAGCTGTATTAGATAAAGGGTTAACACGTTTTATCAGTATACAACAGGGGTTCAACCATACTGGCCTCGTGGGATCCTGGGGCACTCATAGCAGATCTGAATTCTCGCAACGATTTTCGCGAGAATCCAAATGGATTCTCCCAAATTTAGAGGAATTATAAGCCCTGAACAACCCCAGTTTTGAAACAAAATTGACATATTGTTTCATAGGGGTGGGGCACTATTTATCTTGCTGTATTGTTAATTAAGACAGATTTTGTCAAAAGGTATTGTGTGCTGATGCAGATTTTAGTTTTATTTTGGGATTAGAGTATTTTTCAAAGAAAGTTGTGAATTCTTATCCCTCCAAGCTCACTCATTAGGTAACAGAGTAGGAATTCTGTCGGAGGCAATACCAGTTTTGAAGTCCATTTGACACAGATTGGACACTTCTCTTCAAAAGAACAAATTTCCCATTCTTTGGACTAGACAGAAGCCAAAAGTTGAATTATATTGCAGAAATGAGTTTTTCATCACATGAAAGAGGTGAATGTATCTTTGGTAGGGCTGTGTTTGCTCATAGGTATAACTGTTGTAAATATTTTAATTAGATTTACCTGCCTCGAAAAGTTGCACTTGGAAATTATGTCATCCCCAAAACTAAGCAGACTTGGGCAAATATTTTGTTTTAATAAACATTTGAAACCTCTACTGACATCTTGCATTACTGTTGAATATTCCAGATGAATAAAGAGGGTGATTTGAGGACTTTTTGGACCTAAAAATTAATTTGACTATTGGTGTGTTTTTGTTGGAAAATTCCCCGAGGAATATGTACATGTGACCAGCACTTCCCTTTCTGTTAGTTTTTCACTCTTATTTGTTGCATGACCCCCTGTTTAGGGATCAGAAAAAGGTTGTCTGAAGGGCTATACTTGACAAAAGATATTTGAATGTCAAATTTAACATGATGCGACCATACTTTTTTTCGCCTGAAAGTTATATTGGTCGCCTATGGGAAAATATTTAGTACTGTGATACGTATATGTTTGGCTGAAATTAAACAATTGCAGGAATTCGATTGCATAAAATGTTTTTTGGAGTAATGGTTGCAGAATGAACTATTTCAATATGTTGGATACTTTGGGGTTCCTTCTTATGCCTTGCATATTGTCATATTATCTATGTTGCAGTCGTGATAAGCCATAGAGAAAAATTGTGTGACCGTAAACATAAATAACTAAATAAATAAATAAATATATTTGTTTCCGTGACAGTAAAGGCAACACTGGACAAATCCTTACAGTCTATTGATATACTTACCAACAATTTGAAGAAAATGCAGAACAAAATACCATAAAATGTAGACAAAACTTGTGAATTTCAGAACCATGTCTGGGAGTCCTTCAGTCTCAAAAATATCTGTTGCATTGTTGAAACCGTCACTCCAATTAAACTAAACTGGCCAAATCTGCTTGAATGCGTGTCTTGAGTGGAATGCGTCGACAAAGTTTTTCACTGAAGTATCTACTAATTGGCAACATCACATAATTAATTGTTTTAACACTTTCAACCCCGATGCTCTACATGTTTTCACTGTACGCCCGAGTGTTGATTGTGAAACGGACAGGCCCGCTTCACATTTGCGTGGAGGTCAAGTAATAATTTATTCCTACAGTACGGAAGGGTTGTAGGATTAAGTTATTAACCCCTTGAACCCTGGTGGTGTCTTCCATGCCAGTTCAATGACGGTAATTGAAAGAGTGTTCATTATTTGGGGGTAGACCAAACAATATTATCAATGTGCAGCCTTTAGGCTGCACGTTGAAAATATTGATTGTTCTACACCCCACATCCACTTTGCAGCCATCCCACTTATGGAAAATATGAGGCACCCTGTTCCTGGCCTGGAAAAACGGCCTCTCGGATTCAAAGGGTTAAGAATCCTACTTCCCAATTTGGTATTTACTGCGTTGGGAGCGCGGAGGCTCAGTGGTTGCGGTATTGAACTTCAAATCGGAAGGTCCACGGTTGGATCCCCACCAGGGGCAACTACCTTGGTAAGGCACTTATTCCCGATTGCCCACGTGTGGACACGGTGACCTTGTATACTGAGGTGTACTGCACATCAAGGGTACGCATTTCTTCAGCCAATGCTCACCCTGTTGATGCCGATTTAATACGTTGTGGAGTTAGACAGCTGCTCTCTGCTGATCGGTGGTTTGCTTCGGGTATTCTGGCTTTCCCCACTCGTGTAACTGTCCAACACGAGGTGGCCCTGTTTGTCGAAAGACTCGTGTCGTTAAATCCCCAATAAAAAAAAATACGGTGTTAACTGCTCTTGGACGCCCAACTTTTCATAACGTAAGAATACAGACATCACGTGACCATGGAATACCTACAGTTTTGAGTACGTACCAGCATTGTCTCATTCATGACTGCAAGAAAATGCCACTCGCGAAAAAGTATATGCTCGTGCTGGGCCTAGTTGGAAAAGTATGGTACCAACTCAGGAACGGTCGGTAACCTCTATTTTTACCAAATAACTGAACCGCTTTCTGCACTAAAAAATAGTTACGTATTTTTCGGTATAATAAATTACAAATTCATATAACCTCTTATAAACTTCAATGGCTATCGGAGAGCCGCGCAATCCTGTTGGCTGACCAATAATAATATTACTGTCTAAAAGATCGAGAGATCTCATTGATGCATTGAAATACCACTGGGTTGAATTCATTTGCGTGTAAATGGAACTATTTAAAAATGAAACCAAACCACGATGTCTCATTTTCCACCGAATTCAAAAGTGAAAAATGGCGATGCAGGTAGTCCGACGGTAATAAGAAAGATATCGGCGACAACTGGCTATGTTTAGGAAGTGAATATTGGTGGGACTGACTTGACTACAGATTTGCCGGCTGGCCGATCGACTGACTCTGATCTCTCTTTCCATAATTGGAAAATGCCACAATAAAGACGACACAAAACGATCAACGTCGAGCATTAGCAAGTAACTCTTCCTCTTTCGATCACCCCCCACCCCCCTTCCACCCACCGCACCCACACTTGTTCAATTGGCGATTATACAGTACGTGGAGAGTGTATTATCACTTAATCACCCACATAGTGGAAACTTAACAAAAGTAATAATTGCAATTTGTAGCAAAGCATAACAAGCACAAACAAAGTTTCACCAAATGGACCTCCGGGTTGAACCCGGAGGTCCATTGGCTGAAACATTACTTGTGTTTTTGTCCATATATACAGAATTTAAAAGTGATACTTTGGGTGATAACTCCACTTCACTGGTGATTTAATTACAATCCATTCTTCATGTACTGTATGATAAACAGAATATGACATTCGTATTTCTTCGATATGATATTTATGAAACTCGTCGAATTTTCCGTTTTTCCGTAATATTTTAGACTCATTCCATAAATAGCTCATTGAAGAACCACTCATTTCATATCCTCTATATATTTGTTGTTTTTTTTCTGAAAATTAACTTGAAAATTCTGGTTCAAGACACGCTTTAATAATCCGATAAATATTGAGAAATCTTACCCGGTGACGTGGAATAGGGGAGTAACACAGTTTCTAATATCATACTTGGTGGTGCCAGGTGAATGGAACAACGTGGGCAGCGTCACAATCTGCACTTTCACTGCTGCCCAATCGGTTCTCGGATTCTATGAGCAATCAGAGAATTCTCTGTTGATGCTCGTTAGTTTCTGTATTGAAATCGGATCTTTTCACCCAGCAGATACAGTCGCAGAGCATACTTCTAGTCACGCGAGTAAGATGGAGGGGGTATTTATCAACACATTTGCATATATCAAGCAGGGTTATCGACTGAGGCTCAGTTCTTCTGGGGGGGGGGGGGGGACGTAACTTATGTTTTAAGCAATAAAATAGGCTGCACAAACCTAGAGGGGTCTGGTAGAATTTCTATATTATGGACAATCAGGTGGATTTTTAACCAACTTGTTGGCAGAATTTTAGGAATCTGAGATGATAGATTGGAAGCGAAAAATATTGGGAATGAAAACAAGTTGGGTACCGTGAATCGTTTTGAAATATGCACAATTTAGATGTCAGTGGGGATGGTACACAATAAACAGTGGTTCAGCAGATTCTCTCTGGCCTGTATGGAGGGTTCTCAGTGGTTCTGTACTAGACATTTCGTTTGTTTGGGTATACAGTTCGTACGAGGCTTTTTACCACAAAACACTCGTCGCCGCGGCAGCGACCATAGAAATCGGAAAAAAAGTATTTTTTTGTGCGATTTCTATGGCAGCGACAACGGGTGGAAAAGATTAAAATTCGCGGCGGACCGATCAAACTAATAATCTATCACTGCAATCGCGTGTGTTGGGGAATAGCGCTTTTAGGGAAAATGGTCAAGTTTTAATGAATGGAAAATGCTTCCGTACGAGTGGTCCGCCGCGACGTCGGGTGATCTGAATTAAATTTAATTCGTGCCAATAAATATGTCACTCAAAGAAAATGGTAAATTCTCTAACCCTCTTGTGACTCGCAGCCTCCATCCCATCTCCATGACGCTTGGGTGCCCTAACCCACCGCATTTAGACCCTTGCCCTACAAAAGTTGAGATTTTCAGTGCCGCTCTCCCCAACCCTTGCTGCCTCTTGGGTATTTTGTTAGTGGTGTTTGCGCATTATCACCGAGCCCAATTTACTATATGGGTGGAATTTACACTAGGTGGGTGTGTGTTTCCAAATCCGCCCAATATCCATGTACTGATTGTGGGTTTGTATCAGGCTTATGAAGAATCACAATCAAAGTATAGATTACCCCGCACATCAAATAATGTTTGATTCGATTTATTACCAAACATTTCTGACTCATCCACGTGCTGTTTGAAATTCGTGAATGTATTCTGATGACAGAAAACAATGAAAGCATGCTGCCAACTATTTATCCAAACAATGACATCTGACAGAACTCATCTGGAAGCCTGTGTGCTTTTCACGTCTGCAAGATTTTCACAAATTTCAGACAGCTCGTGGATGAGAAAGTCATTTTTTGTCATGAAGTTTCGCTCCAATGCAAATCGACCCATTCCAATAAATGGAATCAAACATTATTTTATATGCGGGGTAATCTATACTTTGAATCTATCCTTTGCTTGAGATTCTTTAGAAGCCTGGCACAAACCCACAAACAGTACATGGATATTGGGTGGATTTGGAAGCACCCAGTGTAAATTCCCCCCAGATAATAACTCGTGTTCGGGATAACTGCGCAAACAAATAGGTTTGTGCAGCCTATTTTATTGCTTAACCCCAACGTAACGGCCAAAACCGGCCAGCGCTATTCTCAAAAATCGCCAATTAATTTTCATTATTTTTTTCATTTTTTATCTCAAAAACATAGGTTATGACCCCTCGTTGAGCTCGTTCCAACGAGGGGTCATAACCTATGTTTTTGAGACAAAAAATGAAAAAAAATAGTTATTCAAGAATTATTTTTGCAAGTGTCGTCTGCTTTTCAGGTTAGGTAAAGGGTTAAAGCATAATTTACGTCTCCCCCAGATGAACTGAGCCTCAGTCGATAACCCTGGTGCTTCATAAATGCAAAGGGATTGATAAATACCCTTCTGTCTTACTAGCGTGACTAGAAATCTGCTCTGCGACCGCATTTACAGGGTGAAAAGATGCGATTTCAACATAGAAACTTTCGAACATCAACAGCGAATCCTCTGATTGCTTATAGTATCCGAGAACCGATTCGACATTCATTGTGATTCTTTCCAGTGAAGAAAACGAAACGAAAATGTCCTACTTTTGTGACAAGACGCAGCGTGTCCATATTCAAGAGGGAAAAACGAGGCGCATGCGTTACTAAGCAACTGTGTTCACGCTGCCGAGTGCCAATTTTTTACTAGCGATTTTCATTTGGCACCCCAAAATCTCCGTTGGGTAAAGTGTGCGCACCAAAAAATGTCCTTGTTAAAACGCAATTACAGCAGTGAAAAGCGTGATCGATGGCGAAACAAAGAAAAAATAGTCTTCTACTTATTATGCAGTGAATAATTCGCAAGCAATAAGGGTGCAACCGATTTTCACGAAACGTCCTCAAACTCAGCGATTGGGTCAATAAGGTGTTAGTAACAACACAGTTTGGTGAAATTTCATCTGGTCGAACGTCAATAGTCGGTGGATGGTAACCAGGCTTGTTTTGTTTTTTTTCTTCGATAAACCATTACAGGCTATTAGCTTTTCAAAAGGAAATATTTAATTAGACAAATTCTTCACACCATCGATGCTCTATAACCAACAGATAAGCGGTAATTAGTTAATTGCCCTGTTCTAATCTTAGTTCAACAACACTTATTTATACCCACATCATTGCACTTGGTCAGTAATTGACCCAGGTGCATAGATATAACGTGGGCGGCCACTGCCTTCACCTAAAATGATTTCATCAGAAATTTCGAATTTTCCCCCGGTGAACCCACGGATATGAAGCAGTGTTTTATTTTACTGGTAAAATGGAACCCGGGTATCAATGCATGGAGTAGAAGTCCTCTAAAATGGCAACATAGGTATAAACGATTGATTGGACTTATACAGTACAAGTCAGAATAGGCTGTAGCATAAGCTCAATAAACTAAGTGTACTGCGGCTCCTGCAACGTATTGATCGAAATCTGACATTATTTTCTGGAAAGCTCTCGGTGAGATGATGTCAGATTCTGGTCTTATCAGTGTTTGAAGAGAAAGATACGTAGTATATAGCGGTTATACTACAACTTATTTTTATTGTACTGTATCCATGTTCCTGTCACGATTAGCCATTGTGAACAAATATGTGACGTCAAACAGCAATGAATAAATAAATAATTTCGCATTTAGTCCGGGTCAGGGTCAGGTTCTGTGGGATTTGAACAATTGTCTGTTCACCGTAGAAATAACTATTTGTTATTTGTTGTCCAGCATTGAGGAGAATACGATATCTAAACAAAATTCGCGTCAGGTTAACTGAAGAGATACAGTTCTGTCGTCGTTGAAAGATCAAAATCCAGTGAACAGTGAATCTCTGACACAACACAATGGAATCGTCCTCAAAATTTCAATGAATAAAGCAGTGGGTACGACCCGGTAATTCTTTCATTGAATATTTGCTGAAAACTACTGAGTATTGATTGACCAAAGTTCCCGTTGCCACGACTGCCCACGCGTGGATTATGACCATTCCACGGCGGCTGTACTCTATCCTCGCTTACACACTAAAAACTAAAGTGTTAAAACTGACACTTTCAAGGTGTTAAAACCATTCTAACTCTGAGGGTTCGATTTTAACACTCAAAGTGCAATGCTTTAAGCACTTAGACATTACAATCGTCAGACATCTGAAACTCGAATGGATGACACTTCCCATATGTCAAGCATTGGTGGTTCTTCCAGAAACGTCCATAATTTGATTTGCGCTTGGTGGGTACATAATTAAAAGGACACATCGCAGATGACGCGGATCAGGCTCGAGAGTTCGAGCCTGATCCGCGTCATCTGCGTTGTTTGCTTTTAAGTGTCGCGACATTACACTTGTCAAGTGGTATTATTGTAACACCTGTCAAGTTCTGGGATATCTACACTTGAACAAAGTGCTAGTTCAGCACTTTGTAAGTGTTAAATACAGCACTTCAAGTGTAATTTTTAGCACTTTAGTTTTTAGCGTGTAAGGTAAGATGGGGTTCAAGATCTTGAAATTTCCGATGGAAATTGTTGATGCAAAGCATCACAGCTAATCATCACTGATTGTACGATTGAACTACCGTGAAAGCTATCAGTTTGGGTAACTCGAGTTGTTATGGCTTATTTTGGAATCGACATTTAGCGGCTGTGATTTCGACGTGCATTAAAATGTTGAATAAAAAAAGTAACTCAAAATCACTGAAGGCACAGTTGGCCTTAAATCGGTATCACCCAACTAAACTATCAGCAATCAGCCGCGGATATAAATCTTAAACATAAGTTACATTTGCGGCGAAACTAGCAGATTTAAAACCTAGATAATCGATCAGTTTCTAACCACAAATGTACCTACCGACCATAAACACACTCTCCCATCCGCGTTTTGGCAACAAAGTTCTTTATTTAGTTCAACAAAACATGTCGTTTAAACATTTTTAAAAAAAAGCTCCAGCCAGCGTCATAATTGCCAGGCAAAAGTGCACAACTGTAAGTATATCATTAAACTGTGTGATTCTCCCAGAAAGAATTACAGTTTCGATAGTCGTTATAAATACAACAGGAGTATGTAATGGGTTTTCAGGTATAGGTTGCATGAACCCGATTTATGACTCCCGGGAGTGACGTCGTAGTCACGTATCCCGTGACGCCATGTTTAGTTGTCATGGTAGATCGTGCGAACGGCCGTGTTGTGACGTCTCCTCAAAGAGGAATAGTGTGAACTAGTTTGTTCTGGTAGGAACTATTGTAGGACACCCTCTGGAGGTTACTAGCCCAGCCCTTCCACCTCTACTTCTACTTTCTATCTCACTATCAACCTACTATTTGCTAAGTAGGTAAGTACAGTACAGTCGCCGTGGATTGGTCGTAATCCACACGTGGGCAGTTGTGTCCACGCATGTGTTTACCAGGTAAAAAAAATCATCATCAGCAAAATTTTAATTAATGAAGCACCGCGTTGTACCCGGTGCTTCATTAATTAAATTTTTGATGATTATTTCTGTAATTAGTGTTTGGAATCTAATATTATTGCGTCCGTGGAAATATTGCCCCGCGTGGAAATTGACCAGTCCACGGCGACTGCACTGTACTAGCCATAATCCCTACAGTTGTTGGACAAAGTGGAACAACTGCGACTCTTAGTACCTATCATTGCACTACTTCCGCTCGGGTCCCGTTTCATATCACTGTCATACTTGCCAGTAGTATGAGATGTGGAGATCGTCCTTCATTGGTGGAACCTCGGAAGTGACGTCATAGTCACGTGACCTTGTTACGTCCTGTTTGATTCTCATGGTAGCCCGTGTGAGTGGCCATCTTGTGACGTCATCCCATAGTGATACGTGGTGTCAGTACGTGCACATCGCGGGTTGTTAGGGGGACACATGTTTTCGTCGTCAATTTTGTTTACTGGAGGCCGCCATCCTGGTTTCTATGGTGGCACGTACTGTCATGTAACCCACTGCCCTACAACGGGAAGGAAATATGTTATGAGGGGATGCTCGATTGAATAGGAATAAAACTAATTACCCTAAATAGACCCGGCAATCACCCTAAATCTCTTAACTCAACCCACTCTCTCCGAAACAGACTCAGATTCCCTCAGATTCCTCCTTAACCCTTTACCTAACCTGAAAAGCAGACGACACTTGCAAAAATAATTCTTGAATAACTAATCTTTTTCATTTTTTGTCTCAAACACATAGGTTATGACCCCTCGTTGGAACGAGCTCGACGAGCTCGTTCCAACGAGGGGTCATAACCTATGTTTTTGAGACAAAAAATGAAAAAAATAATGAAAATTAATTGGCGATTTTTGAGAATAGCGCTGGCCGGTTTTGGCCGTTACGTTGGGTAAAGGGTTAAAAGACTAGCACGTAGTGCTATAATGCGGGTGTCTTTGTACCAGAGTAAATCCGATCACAACAAAGAACCCGACAACTATTTATTTATTTGGCTCTGATTTCCCACTAAATCCGCCGATTCCTTCAGAATCCCCTGCTTTTAACTCTTCTGGCTACACCCAACATTTCTGGACCTGTCGCAGCCTCTGGCCTCATTCAATCAGATCGCTCTATTTAGCTTAAACCCAACCACTAGCACTACATATTGTACCTAGACCGAGAGACGTCTTTCGTCATGTAAGGCCATGGAGATCACGAAGAAATCCCTCCGTGAGGTATAATCTACAATTCCTCCTATCCATATCTGGGTATTTAACTTCTACATATGCGGAATACCATTTTTGAAAAAGTCTGCTTTGTCGTTTGAGGCCACGGGGGAATCCCTTAATGAGGTATAATTCTGCCATCCCTCTTATCCTCATAGGGGTATTGAACGGTCTCGTTTCGTGGAATCCATTTCCGTGGTCTGCCTATAAATGGACATTTTTGTCGTATGAGCCATGAGGGCCATGGGGAAATCCATTGGTATGGGTCTCGGTGAGAGCTTTCCAAAAAAATGATGTCAGATTCTGGTCTTATCACAACTTATTTTGACTTGTACTGTATGTCATGATAAAGTACTATTGGGGGATACCAAATGGATCACAGCTGTCATAGAAGCCTGTGATTTCTACATCCGTGTACTCCACGCTACACCCGTGTACTACAGTAATAAACTTATAAAAAGGATGCGAACTCGACTTTCAGCTCATTTCATTTTCATTTGATTCAGGTGGTTTCATTTCGATTTCGCACATCTGACTTCAGAGTGTGAACACCATCTGATATATCACCACGGCTAATTTCGATATTCCAATTAAATTACACAAAGCTTTGTCAGCTCTAGACGTCTCTTTCCCTCTCAATTGGACTCTCCAGACGAGAGGCAAGAGCGTCCATCTGACGCTGGATTTTGACACAGAGGACACCACCACACCTCATTCGGGGAGAGGTAGTACCTTTAATGTGAAGAACCCATCTCACACTGGTCCTCACCCGAAGAAGTCTGAACCTGGCCATGAGAAGAGGATGAAGAAAAAGAAGAAGAGCCTATCAACCAGGAGCCGAGATGCCCGGCGACTGGATGATTTCCCGAAAAGGAAGAACGAAGAGAAGGCGAAGAAGAAGACCGAGAATGCCACTACCATCTCCCAACTTCCAACTCCTGTAATTCCCATCCACACCCCAGTTGCCTCAACTTGGATGGTGGCGATGTTATAAGTGAGGTGGAGGCGGAGATGGAAACTGTTTTTATAGTCTTTTTCTCCAATATCTCCCCTCTCTCCGGATCTGCAAGCAAGCACTGACGCCTCGCTCGCTAAAGCCGAAGCAGCCATTCAATTTTCCCCGAGACACTTGGAAGAATCGGCCAGAATATCGAGAGAACAAGAGAAGAAGTTGGTTGAAGCCCTTCGTGAAGTCCGGCTGAACCCCACGTCTCCAGTATCGCCAATTGCCAGCTCATCAAACCCACCGGCCAAGACAAAAAAGCGTAACACAAAGAAAACATAAAAACACTACAAATAAAGCACCACCGTCTTCCAAATTTTGTCGTCTTTCCCTCCCTGGATGTCCTCGTCCCCATGGCTGCGTCAGACACATTTAAAACACACAGAACACCACCAACAGGGTCGACATGGGTTGCATTACACCAAACCGTTCCTTCGCGCATTTGGTGCGCTGAAGCCATTCTTTCCTTCAGCTCATTTGTGTCCTGCTCATTGACGAACAAAGACATTCAGAAGTCTCGGCTTTGCTAATATTTTGCCAAGGTGTTTACCCGACCCTTCAATGCTCGTAGGCAAAAAGACCATTAGTGGCCACAGAGAGATACCAAAACAGATCGAAAGCGTGAAGAGATGTACCATTCATAGAGAGATGTCGAAGATATGCGACCGATGATGTACCAAAATAGAAAAGCATTGGATTTTTTGTGTGATGATGATAAGATGGGACGGATGACGTCCTGCAAGCAGCCTTATAGCGGCTTTTATTATGCCTCATGTATGTGACATCAGCCGTGATTGGTTAATTTGACCCCTTCTAAAAGTCATAGTACTGGAGTTTTTGGACAAAACACGGGTACTATCGGAACGTTCTTCCCTGGAGACACGAGAACAAAGAAAATGTAAGCTCCATTTCCATTGATCAGCGTCGATTACGCACGTGTTGATTGGAATTTTTCAACACCAAACGAAGGCGCCGTGTCTGTTTAACTTTTGTCGTCACCGATAGACACAAACTTACCAACAAATATGTCATCTTCAGTGGGTGTGTTTTCAGTTTTAACTGCAAACAATGAATTCAAAACAATCAGAAATATTAAAAACTCACGTGGTGTTCTCCACATTAGTGAATCGTGAATGTGACTTCAAGTTCAATTAATTATATTTCTAGAAGTTTAGTATCACCACTACTAGTACCAATCAATTATATTTCCACAAATTTAGTATCACCACTACTAGTACTAGTACTAGTGTTCCTCGAACTCACTAAGTCTCCGCCTCAGGTTCAAAATAAATTGTTTCACCTCGTTTAATTCTAACAACTGTCGTCTAAGAATAATTTATATTCCATCATACCACTTATTACACAAGTATTAATAATGAATTATAATATGAACAGCATGGTGCATTTGGTGATATAGAAACTTCCAAAGCGACGGCACTTGTAACAAGTCATTTTCGCATTTGGTGATCTGGAAACTACTAAAGAGACGTCATTCGTTTGAAATGACGTCATGTTTTTGGATTCGGCTACACTGTTATTACACAAATCATGGCATGTTGCAGTTAACGCTTAACAATGGAAACTATTTTTGTTCGGCATAATAAAATAATTAGAACGTTCCTTTTCATGTTCTATCGATCGATAGTACCTGAGTTTGTGTGATTTCTGAAATAAAACCTTCAGCAGCTTCGCTGCTTCAGGTTTTATTTCAGAAATCACACTGCTTCAAGTACTATCGACCAATAGAACATGAAAAGGAACGTTCTAATAGTATAGTAACACTACGTGGTACTCTTATATCAACTGAATTCAGACCACGGGCAAAAAAAGGATTCGACTAGTATACTCAGATTGAAAACACGATTCCGAAATTGGAGCTACTATCCACTTGCGTTAAACGGAATTCCGTCATTTGGAATATACTCTCTCGTGCCCCTATTAAGGGTAGATGGGAACCTACCATACTGGAGCTTGAAATAAAGTTCGAGGATATTGCATGTCCTTTGATGCCCAACGACGCTGTCTTGATAGTACATTCCCGGCCTATTCAAAAATGTTACAGTACAAAGTTTTCGATATATTTTTTATGACAAGAGATTTTATCCTGTTACTAATACTTTCAAGTATTGGACCTACAGTTAAAACTAGAAGTCCTGTCATGAAATGCGCACAAATAGCACGCTGATATGCGCGTTAATCTACGCGTTATGACCCTAGTAAGGCTATCAAATTATGTACACATCGCCTGTGCACAAGCAATGTTTCAGCCAATGGACCTTCGGGTAACCCGGAGGTCCATTGGCCGAAACATTGCCTGTGTTTGCTATGAGTAACCAGGAGAACATGTCAGGCTTTGGATGCCATGTAATATGGCAATTGCGCGCTATTCATACGCACAATTAAGCCTAGATAAGCGCGCATTTCGTGACAGGACTTCTAGTTTTAACTGTATATTTGATTATTCTACAGAATAACAATACCCTCGTGTGTGTCAACGCAAATAATCGATTATATGACAGCACTTTAAACATGTCCTTTTGCTTGTGAGTGTAGTTCATAACACTCGAAAAAGACAGCATTCCTATGGACATGACAACCGTTACTTCTTCCCAGTTCCTTATTTCGTTATCAACCCATCTTATCGGTTGATAAAGAATATCGAATAAGAAACTAGGAAAAGGTAATTGTTGTTTCGCCCTCAATATTCCTATTGATTTCACTGTCTGACACTTATTAAAATTTTAAGCGTTTGAATCTAACTCAGTACCTTTTTTATTTTCGACAGGTTAACCCTTTACCTAACGTGAAAAGCAGACGACACTTGCAAAAATAATTCTTGAATAACTAATTTTTTTCATTTTGTGTCTCGAAAATATAGGTTATGACCCCTCGTTGGAACGAGCTCGACGAGCTCGTTCCAACGAGGGGTCATAACCTATGTTTTTGAGACAAAAAATGAAAAAAATAATGAAAATTAATTGGCGATTTTTGAGAATAGCGCTGGCCGGTTTTGGCCGTTACGTTGGTTAAAGGGTTAAGATCATAATAATTCATTTAATTCAGTGTGATTATATTATCCGACAAGTGGGTTTTTTTTGGTATATCGATGATAACGGTAAACACTGTTGATGGGTGTAAAACTCATTATTGGCCGGTGATATTTTACATCAACCTTTATTCTTCCTCCGTGCACCGGCACAATGACGCACTTCAAATTTGACGATCACACTCGTGTCCCAGGTCACATTGTAGTGAGTGGTTCGACGATAAGGACTTTGAGTGCTAATAACCGCTATGGTCAAATTAAATTCTCTGCACACTTATCTGTTCTCTTTTGGTACAGGTTCGAACAGAGAAAACTAACAGAGAAAACATGAAAAATAGCATTCAATTTAACATGAAAAACAACATTCAGTTTAGCGTTCTTAACTAGTAGAGAAAACATGAAAAACAACATTCAGTTTTGCGTTCTTAACTAGTACAGAAAACTCGAAAATCAACATTCAACTTAACGTTCTTAACTAGAAGTGAAAACATGAAAAAGTACATTCAGTTTAACATCCTTAACTAGTAGAGAAAACATGGAAAATAATATTCAGTTTAACGTTCTTATGTGTGGGTGAGGTTTCATTTGTATATAGTAACGAGCATGCGTCAGTTTGAGAAATCTATTTCGTTTGACCCATAAGGGAGCTTATACCAAAATGACGGAATCGGCAGGGAATCCCAGTTACGGAATCTTTTTTCTCCGACTGCCTAAACTAGTGAATCCTTTTTCAGATTTCGGCTTTGTGTCCTTGGGCAAGGCACCTTACCCCGATTGTCCACGTGGAGGCACGATGACGCCGTGTACTAAGGCGTACTGCACGTCGATGGTGTGCTTGTCTTCAATCAGTTTAACCCTGCCTATACAGCAGTGCGGAGTTACGAAGTTGGGGAGCTGGCAGGTGCTCGCCGTTGCTCGGTGGTTCTATCCGGGTACTCCGGCTTCCTCCACCCGTAAAACTGTCATGGTCATGATTAGCCATTGTGCAGAAATATGTGACCTTAAACACCAAAAAATAAGTAAATAAATAATAGCGAATCCTTTTCGCCAGTAGAATTAACTCGATTGTGATAAGAGGAATACGTGGTGCTATTAGGCGTTATAGGGCTGCTTGAGGACGACAGCCGTCCCGTCATTGTCTGCATCACACATGCGATGTTCTTTCTGAGTATGCTATTCATTTTTCGATAGAACATAAAATATTCTTCTCACGAACAGTAGATCGACTTCGATGACGTCATGCGGTGTTTGGTGGGTCAAGCATCAGTCCGACCCGCTGTTACATTCGGGATACACGTACCTCAGTTGTAAGTACATGTATGTGTTCGAAATAATTTGCGTATGTTTCAGAAGACGAAATATTCTACTGGTGATGTTAACATCTTGTACTTTAATATAAATCTTCTGGGAAGATTTTGACAATTTGTTTGGCAGAGAGATGGTTTAAAAAAAAACTTCATATTCCAAGTGCCCCCTTGTCGCTTCTGTCGTCGCCATGCAAAATACCTTCTATTTCTCCTAATCATGTTCTATAATTTATATCCTCCTATATTGGATATAGAATAAACGCCTAGTGTTTTCAAATAAAAAAAAATATTCTACGAGTAGGATTAAGAATGAAACCGATGAGCCTCTGGCTCTACGAGAAGAATATTTTCTTTATTTGAAAACACTATACGTTTATTTTGTTTATTGCAAAAATCTTTTACAGGACAGTCATGGCGAAATCGTGCTGTTACTCGCAACAAAACACAGCGAGAAATGAGGAGCACAGAGGTCCAATTCGATCCCCCAGCAAAATAGCCAAAAATAAAAAAAGGCGCAGTGATACATTTCTGTCAAAAAATAATTCCCCTACAAACTTGAGCTAAACTTGCAAAAATACTTTATTAAATGAACAATGTATAGTGTTTTCTACTGGCATTGTGTAATACTTTCAAAGAGGTTTAAAGAAAGCAATAATTGAACAATTAAATATGCTACACGAATGCGGTATAGGTCAGAGGTCAACAAGTCCATCTCTACTACAGGAATAAATTTTTTCATTGTTAAACCTACAGGGAAAATGTATCACCCTACTAGGTGAATAAAGCAAAAATTGATCCAAGTCTTTTACTGTTCGAATAAACGGCCATTTATGGGATAAAAATCTGATATCACACAGAACTGTTTTATGGAAACTGCAGATAGAGTCTGAGTGAGTCCATAAGATGGACTAGCTGTCAAATAATTATATCGGTGTTACATTTTGGGAGTGGGACATCCAATTTCTCTAAAATGTTATTCCTGGTACACTCTGAACTCACTTGGGTTAAAAATCAACCCAAATCAACTGGGTGAAGTGAAGTGAATATGAACCCAATTTCTCAAGCTAGTTAACTTGGGTTAATTTTTAAACCAACTGAATTTAGAGTGTATGTTTTGAAGGAGGATGGTGAATCAATGCTAGTATTTCCTACTGAATGAATGGATTATGGGCAGGTGAATTTTACAACCAGGTAATTTGTTTTTGAAATCACTCGTTCAGCCGACAAGTACGCGATGAAAAAAGAAACTCGTTCAAATTCAAAAGCCAATCGAACAGAAAAATAAGAAAACGAAACTGAAATAATAACATTGTTTTAAAAACTTTAACAATAGCACGAGAGGAGAATTGAGGCTTCTGTTTCACACGTTTAGGGCCAGACCTTAAAAAAAACTTTTGTTTTGAAAAAAAAAAGATTGTTTTCTGCAGTTGGCAAATGTCTATGAAACTTTCAATGTTAACCCTTTGAACCCTAGGGAACCATTTTCCTGCCCACAGACATGATACGTCATAATTTCGTTAAGTAGGATGGCTACTGAGTGGAAGCGAGGTAAACCAATTAATATTTTCAACGTGCAGCCCCAAGGCTGCACGTTAAAAAGTTAATTGGTCTACTCCGAAATAATGAATATGGGCTCCTCCGATTGCCGCCATTGAACTGACGTGGAAGATCCCATCAGGGTTCAAAGGGTTAATTACAACTTACAAATTAAAATGCATACACATATTCCATTTCGGCAGGTCACTGGTCTGTCCAATTTTTTTGTTTTTGTAATTCCCATTCGAAAATCCCGTATTAATAGCCAAATCCCTAAAAATCAATATGTGGCATGGGAAATGTGGCGATAAAAGCTCTCGAAAGCCACGTTCTGATTAAATTGGTGTGTAATACAACCCGAAATGAAAAAAAAAGCAACGTGGTAAAATTATAAATCACTGATTTCTCAGCCTTTTACCCAGCGTGACGACCCTAACTTGCCAGCAAAAAAACTGCACTTTCATATTTTATTAATTTTTCCATTTTTTTATGTCTGACTGAGCTCGTTCCAATGAAAGATCTTGAGCTAAGTTATTAAAGTAGAACAGGAAAACATTTAGTTAATTATATTTTTGTAAAATGTCATCATCATAATTATTCTATTTTTTTTTCTGAGTGTGCTTGTTCCAATGAAAGATCATGAGCTAAGTTATTAAAGCAGAACAGGAAAATTTGTAGTTTTTGATATTTTTGTAAAATGTCATCTCCTATTTAAGTTAGGTGAGGGGTTGACGTGTATGCCATATTTTGCTGTCCACAAGTATTTGGAGTCCGTGCCATACCTGACTTCCGCTACCATTTTCAATAACAGATAACATTTTTGTGAAGTGGTTATAAAAATATTTATATTGCACATGGAAACTTGGATCGATTGGAAAACATAACCCATTTCATTTTGTTACCCCCAGCCTCACAGTGCAGTACTGTGATAAGGTTTGAATCGTTTGTGATTCTTGGCGTCTCTTCTCGAAAACACTGCGGAATCTCTGGTGTTAGAAAAGAAATGCCAGAACATTTTATCTCAGTAGCTATTTTCGTTTTTCATTCTTGATTTGATTTGGATTTCGTAATATTTTATATAAAAAATCTCTACCCAATGGTGTAAGTGTTCCGTGCCCAGACGGCGATTGGGAAAAGAAGATGAACACTTTGTATAAAGAGATTGCCTCTACAAGTACTAAATGATCCACTGTATTTATTTATTTATTGGTGTTTAAGGTCACATACTCATGCACAATGGCTAATCATGACCGTGACAGTTTTACGGGTCGAGGAAGCCGGAGTACCCGGAGAAAACCACTGAGTATCGACGAGCAACTGCCAGCTCCTCAACATTCTAACTCTGCTCAAGCTCCGCTCAAGCAGGGTTGCAGCGGTTGAAGACATATGCACCATCGACGTGCAGTACGCCTTAGTGCACTGCGTTAACGTGGCCCATGTAGGCAACTGGGATAAAGTGCCTTGTCCAAGGACACAACGCGGGTCGTCCCGGACGGGGATCGAGCTCGAGACCTCTAGCATAGAAGTCCAACAGTCTTCCACTGAGCCACCGCGCTTCCTGATCCACTGTATAATCTAGAGCACAGTTGGTTCCAGAAAACCAATGAAAAGCAAATAAAACAATTTGAATTTGGGGACATGACGTATCTTTCCAGTAACCAAGTATGCATTTATTGCTACCCCATAAATATGAATTATATATTGTTTTGGGGCATCAGTTTTAAAAGGAACATGGTGTGTTGCTGGTTGATACATTTCCATATAAGGCGACGAGAGTTCATATCAGGTGAGGCGAAGCCGAACCTGATATGAACACTCAGAGCCTTGTGTGGAATGCTTCCGCAGCTACACGCAATGTAGCATATTTATTCGATATAGAATAAACGTCTAGTGTTTTCAAATAAAAAAAATATTCTACGAGTAGGATTAAGAATGAAACCGATGACGCTCTGGCTCTTCGGGAAGAATATTTTCTTTATCTGAAAACACTATACGTTTATTTTGTTTATCGTATAAATCTTTTACGGGACAGTCATGGCGAAATCGTGCTATTACTCGCAACAAAACACAGCGAGAAATGATGAGCACAGAGGTCCAATTAGATCTCCCAGCCAAATAGCCAAAAATAAAAAAGGCGCAGTGATACATTTCTGTCTAAAAATAATTCTCCTACAAACTTGAGCTGAACTTGCAAATATACTTTATTAAATGAACAATGTATTGTGTTTTCTACTGGCATTGTGTAATATTTTTAAAGAGGTTTAAAGAAAGCAATAATTGAATAGTTAATTATGCTACACGAATGCGGTATAGGTCAGAGGTCAACAAGTCCGTCTCTTCTACAGGAATAAATTATTTCATTGTTAAACAAATCAAGGGATTAAAACTGTTCACGAGAAACAAAGAACGTCCGGAATTTTATTTTTTCTAGAAACCGCGATTGACAGCAGCGCGCAGAATTATCAGCAGTAATTGGCTTCGGCACGTATCCATGGTGACAGGAACAATCGTCGCTGTTCGAAATGCGATATTTGTTTACAAAATAAAACCTGTCGCTACAAGCATATCTGAAATACCCTTGCATACATTAACTGCCATCACCATCTAAAAAAGGTTAACACCTTCAAACGTTAAAAAATCACTTTTAATCTGTTGATTGAAGTATAAAGAAAATGTTCGCCGCTTCAGCATAAAAAAATCGGCAGAGTCGTAAAAAGCAACAAAGAACTACTAATAATATTTTTTGTGCATTTTTTACCTGATGAATTTTTTATGCCAATAAATACGGTACCTTGAAAATATGCTTGGTACTTAAATTCTCTTAATTTGTATTAATTCAAATTTTCAAAATTCGAAGCGAGTGGAAATGCATCAATTTGATCAAAATAGTAACGTCTGGTGCTCACCTGAAATCAGTGATAGCATGTGAGTTACCTGATATGGCTGGAACCCTTAGATGGTATTCCAGAGTTGTGATTTGACAAACTGACTTTGAAGCATAATAATTTTAAGTTTTTTGAGATCCACGAGGATGCACCTGCTCAAGTTGGATTGAATATCGCCTGAATCGTGCAGTTAACTCTGACAGGGTTGGACGGGCGTGGTCAAGCTAAATAAAGTTGGACTGGGGGTAGAAAGTATGTTTTTGTTGCCAATGGCAGCAGAAAACTATTTTATCTCCCACTTCATTTCACCTCGTCTTGCGTTAAGAGTGAGTATTCACCATAGGTGAAGATCTGTGGTCTTTCCCTGGAAAAGTAAAACTTATCACTCCAATCGGAGCACCCTGGATACCTTTTGAAGGTTTAAATGCCCCAACCGTGGAGGAATAACCATAATAAAATGACTCAAAAATATCAGGATCAGAGTACACGAAGCAGTTGGGAGATTTTATGCACGTATATATACCATTCCAAAAAGCAGGGGATATTTGATAAGAGTGAGACATAAGTAGGTAATAATTGAGAGTTTACTATCACTTGTACATGTACGTGTACAACATATGCACACGATGCGTTCACCAACGTGGAATTCAGTGTTAAATCACACGCTTGTTCACAAAACTGTACATGATCTTGAATCCCCGTCATGTACAGTTGTGACTCCTAGATCGCACTTTTAACGTTCAAATACTCGTGGTGAACGCGCGTTTTTTAAAAAAGGGTGAAATTGTACATCTTCAATTGTATCTTGTACGTAATTTTTCGTCGACGTTCCCATCGCAGATCAGACCATCGATCCATCGTTGGCGAACGCGATCAAAAGCAAAAAATTCTGAGTCATCATCAAAAAACAGTTTTGGGGACTCTAGATCAGCGATTCAGAACCCGCAATTGTGTTGAGACAGATGATCCAGAACCCGCAATTGTTTTGAGGCGGTGGGTTTTTCCCATTTATGACATTATTAGGGGAATTCCCCCACTATGAGAAAATTAAAATGCATTTTCCACTCAATTAGGTTTTGAGTGGTAAAATTTTTAATATATTCATGATAGCAATCGCAGTCATCAAAAGGATTCTCTCTTAATTCGACACTCAGTGAATTGATGTGTGAATGAAAAATCTTTTGACAAATGTAAAAACTACTGTCAAAATGCGTTAAATCAGAAACCGGTTTGTCATGTACTGTTTAAACGTAGTTTTTTAAACTTCAATTAACACAGTCAGTTGAGATGTGAATATTTTCAGATTATTATATATTAAGACGGAAAGAGTTTTTTTATTACTTAAAAACATAAAAAAAAAAATATAATTAAACATTTAATTTTGAAAATAATAAAAACAATTAAAAACGAAAGATGTTTTTACAGATGGATCTTAGACGCCGAGATTTAATTTTAGGCGAGTATGAACGTGCTAAGAAGAGCATTCAGTCTGCTGACAGAAGCAGACGTCTTGGTGAGATGGAACTCAGACGCGAAGCCACAAAAATATTTAAACCCATGACGGAGGGTCAAGAGCGAAGCAGGAAGGAGAGAGTCGAAGAATTGAGACCCATAAAGGAGAGTTCTTTGAGAATGGGTTCGTTGCCTCCTAGCTTTGGAAATCGGTATTCCGTTCAATCTACACCGGATTACGTTCCCACGGGAATTCAAACAGATATGAGCGAGAGCGACACCGATACGGCTTCGACTATCACCACTAGTAGCGTTGCATCGTTCGATGATGATGGCGGTAAGAGAGATCAGTCGTATGGAATTTATAAGGATTCTGAGGGTAGAACTAGTGTAGGTGATACGGAAGTGGAAATGGATGATGATGAATTGATCGTGGGTTCGAATAAATATAAAGTAACTGATGGTCTTCGGAGATTGCTCCTTTACGACAAGCCCGGCGATTACACGGAACAGGATTTCGACAATTACGGAGACATTCTGGTCCAGACCCACGCCATGAAGAGAAATAACGATGCCAGAGAGACGAGACCCAAAGCCAACAGAGGTTGCAAGTGGACGAAAGTGGTTAAACCCATATGGGATATGAACAAGAAGTTCGTCGGATCGGTGACTGGCAAAGGGGTGAAAACCACTCTTCTTCCGAGCGATTCCGACGCTCTGTCTCAGAGATTGAGTTTGTTGATGGCGAGCAGACGGGCTGGTAACACGGGATTAGATAATCAGATAGTTGCTATATCTGACGAATTGTCAAGACAGAAGGTTTTGAATAAAAACCAGTATAAAAGGCTGATGAACGAATTGAGGGATTGATGTGTATATAATAAGTAGAGAGAAACAAAACAAACAAACAAACAAAAATAAAACAGTAAATTCTTACACTAGAATAATGAAAAGTATTTAAACGGCAAAAACGATTTACCAGTGACAAAAACACAAAATATATCATAAAAATAAAATATGTTGGTGATAAAGAACAGGGGATACGTCAGAACTTACGTTCAACGCGGTTCTGACATTGTCGATTCTATAATGCGAGCGTTCACGAGCAATGCGGGTAGAAAACTCGCATCGACCGCGTTTGAGGTCGGTAAGGAGACGGCTTTGGATGCTGGTAAGAAAGCCGCTTCCGAAGCCAGTGGTAGGATAGCTTCTGTGGCTGGCAAGAGGGCAGCCGACGCGTTGATCGACAAGTTGATCAGTCCGCCGGCGAAGCGAGCTGCGTTAGAGCGAACGCCGAAAAGTTGGAAAGATTTTAAGGATGCCGTGGTGCCCATACAAGATTTAGCCAGAATGACGAGTGGATCCGAATTGAAGAGAACTCGCGACGGTGCGATATAAATAAATAATAATAACATTACAAAAAACAGAGTTTGAAAAACATAAAAAAAAAATTGTGTTTGAGAAGAATCTAAAATAACAAACAAAATAAAAACAAAGATGAACATTAAAGATATGTCTTGGAACGACGCCGCGACCAAGAGGTCGAATAACGAGTTCTTTCCCAAGAGCATAAGAGGCTTGATAGTGGGAAAATCGAATTGTGGAAAGACCAATCTGTTGATGAATCTGTTGTCCCGACCCGACTGGTTGGATTACGACAGATTGTTCGTGTTTGGCAAGAGCTTGTTTCAACCCAAATACAGATTGCTTTGAGAGTGCATGGATCGCAGATTGCCCAAGGACGTCATAGCCAGAATCTTTGACAGTAGGGAGGAATTCGACAAGAGTGGAGCTCCACTCTCGACCATTTTGGACGGCGCGGCGATGGAGCTGATGAAGATAAATGCCTCTTCGAACGCCGAGTGTCGATTTTATGAGAACGCTAGCCACGTTCCGGATCCTAGAGAACTGAAATCGGAAGATAAGAATCTCATGATTTTCGACGATCTGCTTTTGGAGAGACAGAACCGATGCGAATCGTATTACGTTAGGGGTCGACACAGCAACGTGGACTGTTTCTACCTGTCGCAGAATTATTTTCGATTGCCCAGACAGACGATAAGGGAGAACGCTAATTTTCTATGTCTCTTTCTCCAAGATCTCAAGAATCTCAATCACATCTACGGCGATCACGTCGCAAACGACATGAGCGCTGCGGAATTCAGGAGATTCTGCAAGAGGGTTTGGGATGGTGGACTTTACAATTTCGTCGTGATCGATTTGACAAGCGAATTTAATCGCGGAAAATATCGGGGCGGATTCGACAAGTTTTATGTTTCTGATGATAATAATAAGATAGAGCGTGAAAATAAAAAAAAAATAGAAAAATAATAAATCTTCAAATAATTAGTTTTGAATAAAAAAATAAAATTAAATATAATGTTCGAACATGGAGAATTGTTAGGACGGATAGCCAAGAAAACAATCCATTCAAATCGTGGTGAGTGGCGATTCGACTCGATTCGCTACGAAATTCGAACCTTCCATCGAATTGAATAGAGAGAAAAGTTACGAGATGGCTTTGGTGAATCTGGAGACTTATTATTCCTTTCCCAACGTCACCGAAAAGAATAACTCGTTCAAGTATTCCGACGGAACGGAGTGGTTGGAGATTCGAATTCCCAAAGGGAGTTACGACATAGACGATTTGAACGATTACATTCAGACGCGAATGAAGATGGATGGAAAGGGAAGCAACAAGATCAGACTCGCTCCCAATCCTAATACCTTACAGACAATGTTGGATTTGGAAGATAATTTTCGAGTGGATTTCAACACGGACGATTCTATAGGCAAGATGTTGGGATTCGATCGAAAGATGTATCGAGGCCACGCAGCATCTGAAAATACGGTCGACATTCTCGCTGTCAATAGCATTCTGGTGAACGTGGACGTGATTGCTGGAAGCTACGTGAATGGTAGCGCTCAACCGACGATCTATTCCTTCTTACCAAATGTGTCGCCAGGTTATAAGATCGTGGAGCGACCTCGAAATTTAGTTTATCTACCAGTGATTTTAGACACGTTGTATAGTCTCAAAACCATGTTGACGGATCAAAATGGTGAACTGTTAGATCTTCGCGGAGAGAGAGTGACGATACGATTTCACATAAGAGAAATATAAAAGCAAAAAAAAAAAAATATTATATATATAGATAACAAAAATAAAATAAACGGCAATATTAATTTTTACAAAATTATTTTAATATAATTATTAAACAAGAAACAATTGAAGTAAATATATTTAAAAAAAAAAAACAGAATTATGACAGAATACGTGGTTAAAAACGTGAACATATCCACAGGACAGAGGAAGAAACTTAAGAGAGCGTTAACAACTCGAGGCGAGGCGGTGAGATTCAAATTCACTCACGAAGATTTCACGAGAGGCGGTCAGGATTCGATCGCCTGGACCAGAAGTCAAATCAAAAAGATGGAGAAAGCGATTCGTGATGGAAGAGGGTTGACGGTGAGAATGAGTCCTGCTCAATTGAGATACAATTTGAGAATGAAAGGTGGTTTCCTACCGCTATTGGCAGGAATAGCCGCAAAAGCATTACCCTTCGCCGCAAAGGCGCTACCCTTTCTCGGAAAGACTCTCGGCGTGGGAGCTCTCACGGGACTCGCTAGTTCGGCAGTTGAGAAATTAATGGGTGGCAGTGGACTGTTTTTGAAGAAGGGAGGAGCCGTGTGTCGCGTCCACGTAGATGACAGCGGTAAGGGATTGTATCTAGAACCCGTTAGAGGTGGCAACTCTCTGAGAGGAAACGGTCTCTATCTGAAGAGTGGACGGAACGTCGAGCGACTCGGCAAGGGTTTGTTGCTCGGTGAGAATTCGCCATTTAAGAACATACCGATTTTGAATATGTTATTATAATATAAAATTATATAAAATATATAAAATCATAGAAAGTATAAAATAATATATTTAAAATGGATAAAAAGGTGGAGAAACAAATTTATCACCTGGATGAAAAGGTGGAGAAACAATTTGACGATAATGACGAACATCGCGAGCCAGAGAGCGAAAAAATAAAAAAATGGTTAGACGCTAATGATGGATATCTAAGGAAAGAACTAATGAAAGAGATAGATGAAGCACGGGATAGACGGTTGAGAATGAGACGATGCTTTCCACGGCCACCACTACCTTCTGAAGAGAATGGTAATGATGCGAGAGTTACCAAGAGATGCACAACATTCGTTCATAATTATGATTCGGATAAACAAAAATGTTACCATAAACGTATCACATCACAAAGAAAAATAAAAAAATAAAAACAATAATCAACGCTAAAATTTGAGAGAAAAGGAAACGTTATTATAATATATTATGATGATAGCGAAGAAGAAGGAAAACAAAAAAAAAAAAAAATAGTAATGAGATCTAAAGATGATCTTATTTTTATTTTTTTTTTCATTTTTCTTCACTAAAAATCAATCACTCTATTGTTTATATTTCCAAGTCCGTTATTAGCATGTTGACACTCGTGTCTTCTCCTTTTTTCGAAAACGTGTTGAATGTTTATCTTTACTCTTTTGAGTTTTTTTACATCGGTCAACTCGCTCTCACCACCCAATTTCTTCACAAGTTCGAATGAGATGTTTGGAAATATGTAATTTCCATAGGGCAACGACAAATCGTCCTTGTCGAATTCTCTATCTTCGGCGATGAAGATGTTCTGCAGATCGCTTTGGTACTTGTAAATCAAATCGAGCGCGGCTTCGTCCAATTTCAAAGTCATCTTATATTTCTCGTATTTGTGCTCTAAGCCCTTCGTCTCAACCTCGTTCAATTCGATGGGATCGTGTCGTTGTAATCTATAGATTTTATGACCGAATTTCTTATACGTTTCGACTCGTTTCAATTTCAATTTGCATCTTTTAGGTGTTGTTGTCTTCATGGTTGATTATTTAGTATTTAAATAATAATTTGTTTAAAAAGTTTTTTTTTTTACTCTTTAAATATAAAAAAAAGTTGTTTTTTTTTAATTTTTAATTTTCTTTAATGTAAAATTTTTTTAGTAAAAGTTTTTTTCTCTTTATATATATATATAAAAAGTTAAATTTTAATTTCAATCTCTCTATTGTTTATATTTCCAAGTCCATTATTAGCATGTTGACATTCGTCATTTTTCCACATACGAAAATGGTGTGAATGTTTATCTTTACTCTTTTGAGTTTTTTTCATAGGTGAATGCGCTCTCACCACCTGATTTCTTCACGAGTTCGGGTGAGATTATTGGATATATGTAACCTCCATATGACAACAATAAATCACCCCTGTCGAATTCTCTGTCTTCGGTGACGATGATATTAATCAGCAGTTCGCTTTGGTATTCGTAAAACAAATCGAGCGCGGCTTCATCCACTTTCAAACACATTCGATATTTGTGGTAGTAGCGCTCTAAGTCCACCATCTCGACCTCATTCAACTCGATGGGATCGTGTGATTGTAATGTATAGATATTAAAACTGGATTTCTCATACTTTTCGTCTCGTTTCAATTTCAATTCGCATCTTTTAGGTGTTGTTGTCATGATCAATTATTTGGTTTTTATGAATTCTTGCAAATAATGTATATTTTAAATTTTGTATTTTAAATAATAATTTGTTAAAAAAAAAAGTTTCTCTTTATTTCTATTTATATATAAATAAAAGTTAAAAAAAAAATTCTTACAAACTCAATTTTGAGGTAAAAACAATGATCAAGTCCAAACATCCGAATTATAGTCTAGAATGTGCAAGACTTCAAACGTTTAAAAATTGGCCTTTGCATCTCACTCAAAAACCCGAAAACTTAGCCGCCGCGGGTTTCGTTTACGTGGGTAGAGACGACAAAGTGAAATGTTTTTGTTGTGACATACATTTGATGAATTGGGAACCTCACGACGTACCTTTAGTAGAACACATAAGTAATATTGAAAAAGGCGAATGTGATTATTTGAACAAGATCCTAACGTTGGGATTGATCAAAATCCAAGACAAAGAGAGAGATAGAGATAAAAACCAAAAATTATTGATGGATATGTTACAACTCGGATACACCAGAGAACAATTGTACGATGTGTTAAACAAAGCGAACAAGACCCTGTCTCAATTCATAACTTTAGAACATCTCATCAAATTCATGGTGGAAGCAGACGAGTTATCATCACTCGTCGAAAACAAACCGAGTAAAACGTCCACCACCAAGTGTCTGGTCTGCGAAGGTGTCGCAAATGTCTTGTTTCTACCGTGCGCACACCTGCATTGCTGTAGAGAATGTCATTCTGAAGATGAGAAAACGTGTTCGGTTTGCGAGTGAGAAATAAAAGCGGTCTTAAATTGTTTTTGAATAAAAACACATTAAAGAAAAAAAAATTGAATTTAAAATTTAACTTTTTTTTTTTCTATTATATATATATAAAAAGAGTAAAAAAGCAAAACTTGTTTAACAAATTATTTAATACAAAATTCCCCCCCCCCCCAAAATATTCTTACAAATGAAGCAAACAGATAAAACAATGGTAAATTTAAATGAGAAAACCATACCTCAGTTAAACGAGATTTGTATACTATTACAAATTTCAGATTTCAGAAATCATAGAACTAAATCAAAAAAAATTGAAGTCATACAAGAATATTTGCGAAACGCTAGAAAGGCAAACGAAATGTCAATAGCAACGACGTCAAAAGATGCATCTGTTGTTAAAAATAAGAAGACGACTAAACGAAAAGCCATTGAAGAACATCAAGTTTCCAAAGAAAAGAAAAGAAAAACTAAAACGAAAACGAGTGATGCACTTCAGATTCAAGACAAACGAGATATATCGAGCGAAATTCAATGAGCAATCGACGAAGAGAAAGGAGAAGAATATGTAACACGACTCATTGAGGAACTGTTCCAATCGAAACCCACAGAATGGGAGAGTGCGATCAAAGGCATTTTTAAAACTTTCGACATGATTCCCTCGTTGAAGAAAGTCGATCCGAAATTGTTCATGGAACGGGTGAAGAAAGAAGTATTGGATTTGTTTCGCGAATACATGAACGTGGGATTAAAAATTAAGATGATACTCCATTGCATAATGAATAAAATTGATGTGAAGTCTGGCGAGAGCATCGTGAAAAACGCATATTTCAGATCTAACGTCGAACCCGTATTTCGAGGTTCAGATCTATCGGACGTTTTCAAAAAGATGAAAGACAAGATGTTGACGTCTCTCACGAATTATCAACATGAAGGTAGTAATTGGACATTCGGTGAGGTGTTGAAACTCGAAATTTACATGAATAAAAACGAACCGTTGAAAGGATCTTCCTACTTGGAATTACCGTATTTCTTGACTAAGAAACATGCCATGGTCAACGTGAGAAATAAAGATGATCAGTGTTTTAAATGGGCAGTCACCTCTGCTTTATACCCTGTCGAAATAAACTCTGATAGAGTTTCTCGTTACGAGGAAACTTCTAAAATTCTCGATTGGACCGGAGTGACTTTTCCAACAGAGTTAAAACACATCGGACGTTTCGAGGTTCAAAATCCCACCGTAGCGGTGAACGTCTTAGGACACGATGATGAAAATCGAACGATCTATCCTCTCAGACAGACTTTGTATCGCGGAAGAGAAAAGACGATTATTTTATTATTGATTTCGAATGGTGACAATCGTCATTATTGTTGGGTTAAACATCCGACCCGATTACTGTTGAAACAAAATAATAATCATAACGGAAAGATATCTTTATGTTACAATTGCATGAACATGTTTCACAGCGAAGACTCGTTGGCGAAACATCAGGAATATTGCAACGAAAATCAAGATGTCGCCATCGAAATGCCTAAACCCAACACCATCGTGAAGTTTGAAAATCATAATAGAAGGTTAAAAGTACCATTCGTCGTGTTCGCTGATTTCGAATGTTTCACCACGAAAATGAGTTCCTGTCAACCCAACGCTCTTCAAAGTTACGTCGAAAGATATCAAAAACACATACCTTTAGGCTATTGCATTTACGTGAAATGCGCTTTCGACTCGCAACACGACATGGGTCCCTTCACCTACATGAAACAGCGCGAAGACGACGACATGGCTCAAAGGTTCATGGAAGAGTTAGAATCGAAAATTCAAATGTTATACGACAAATTCAAAACTCCGGCGAAAATGATCACCACGCGAGAGCAGCAGGACAAAAATAACAGAGCCACCGAATGTCACATATGCAGACACTCATTCGACGAGAATTCAGAGGAAAATAAGAAGGTCAGAGACCACGATCATTACACGGGTCTGTATTGCGGTCCGGCTCACAGCAAGTGTAATTTAAAATATCGAGATGCCACTTTCTATCCGGTGATGTTTCACAATCTCTCAGGTTACGACGGTCATCTGTTCGTGAAAAATCTCGGCACCTCACACGAAGAATTAAATTGCATCGCGAACAGCGAAGAAAGATACATTTCCTTCATGAAATGGAAGCTCATGGAGAGAAAAAGAGTAATCGACGGAAATACATTGAGCGAAAAAACGAAATCCATTCATAGATGCATATGTTTCATCGACAGTTTTAAATTCATGTCAACCGCTCTGGAAAAATTAGTCGATAACATGAGCAAGGATAAATTTAAAATCACGAGCGAACATTTTGGAGAACGAGTAGATGTCATGTTGAGGAAAGGAGTCTATCCTTACGATTACATGAACGATCTAAAGAGATTCGAAGACACCGCACTACCTTCGAAAGAAGATTTTTATTCGAAATTATACGAATCCGACATTTCCGACGAGAATTACGAACACGCCAAAAACGTGTGGAAATCATTCGATATGAAAACCATGAGAGATTATCACGATCTCTATCTGAAGACCGATGTTCTGCTCTTGGCAGACATGTTCGAAATTATGATCTGGATCCCTCTTGGTATTTCACAGCATCCGGTCTGGCGTGGGACGCTCTGTTGAAGGCCACTGAAGTCCAATTGGAATTATTATCTGACGTGGACGTGTTGCTCATGTTCGAAAGGGATGCGAGAGGTGGCGTCTCGATGATCTCTCGCAGATATTCTGAAGCTAACAATCCTTACATGAAAGAAGGTTTTGATTCAAAACGGTCGACTAAATACATACAGTATTGGGACGCCAATAATCTGTACGGTTGGGCTATGAGTCATCCTTTACCGATTAGAAATTTCGAATGGGTGAAGGAACCAGAAGAGATGCAAAAATGGAGAGACTATCCTTGCATTTTAGAAGTCGATTTGAACTATCCGGAAGAATTACACGGTCCACACAATGATTATCCGCTGGCTCCCGAACGAATGGAACCGAATGAAGGAGACGAGGAAAAACTCATTCCCAATTTATTTAACAAACGTAACTACGTTGTCTACAGCGAGAATTTGAAACAGTACGTCGATTACGGGATGAAATTAGTCGACATACATCACATCATTTGATTCAACGAAGAGCCTTGGATGAAAAAATACATCGATCTAAACCCGAATCTCAGAACTCGAGCCGAGAACGATTTTGAAAAACTCATGAACAACTGCGTGTACGGCAAATCGATGGAAAACATCAGGAAGAGAACCGACGTTCGACTCGTCACGTCTGAGAAAAAAGCTAAAAAATTAGTGGCGAAACCCAATTACAAACACTGAACCATATTCGACGAAAATCTAGTGGCCGTTCACATGCAAAAGATGCATCTGAAGTTTGACAAACCATATTATCTCGGACCGATCATCTTAGATGTCAGCAAGCGATTGATGTACGAGTTTCACTACGATTACGTCAAACGAAAATTTGGTGACAAAGCCAAACTACTGTTCACTGACACAGACAGTTTAGTTTATGAGATAGAGATGAAAGACGTCTACCGAGATATATCTCCGGACGGGCCAATTGGTTCGACATGAGCAATTATCCCGTTGATCACCCGTCCAACATTCACTCGAACGACAACAAGAAGGTGTTGGGTAAATTTAAGGACGAGAGCGGCGGTAAATAGATCGTCAAATTCGTGGACTTGAGACCCAAACTCTATGCTTATCGTCTAGAAGATGATGAAGAGATCAAGAAGTGTAAAGGAGTTAAAGCGTGTGTGGTGAAGAAAAACACCTCTTTCCAAGAGTATAAAGATTGTCTGTTAGGAAGTGGTCCAGTGTATAAGACTATGAAATCGATTCGAAGCGAAAATCACGACTTGTATACCGAAATAGTCAACAAGATTTCGCTGACAGCCGACGACGACAAGAGATTCGTGTTAGACGATAAAATAAGCACTTTGGCACTCGGACATTGGACTTTGGATCTAATTTTAGATGATATGAATGGAGATGCTTGGATTCTAGATGCGATTGTGGATGATAAGATTCCAGATACGATTGTGGATGATAGGATTCCAGAAAATCAAGAAGAATTAGATGAACACAAAATTATGGAAATCGATAGTGACATCGAGAAAGTTAGTTTAAAAAGAAAAAGAAAAAAATAGAAAAAAATAATAACGTCATTTTTAGTAAATTATAATAAAATAAATAAAAAAAAATATATACTTATTTATGAATAAGAAAATAAAGATATCCGTAGAAGGTGTCGTCTTACCCAACGAACCCCTATCCAACATCGATCTGTTGAATGCGGCAAAAGATTTGAAAATCAAAGATTTTCTAGGAGTGTTTTCCAGAGATGCCTTGCTGAAGAGAAGACAATCGGAATGCGGAATTTTAAATCTAGACGATTCATCAGGTGAAGGCACTCACTGGGTGGCGTGGATGAAGAACGGGAAGAAGAAAAATTATTATTTCGACAGCTACGGAATCTCACCGCCAAAAGAAATAAAGAACTATTTCAACAAATCGATGGTTCGTTACAACACGGAACAAGTGCAATCGCCAGATCAAGTGTTTTGCGGTCACCTGTGTCTCTACATTCTCAAGAGATGGTCTGAAGGAGATCGATTTCAAGACATTCTCAATGATTTACATTAGAGAAAGATTTTTTTTTTTTATAGTATATATAAAGATAAAAAATTATTTAAAAAAAATTTTAATCGAATAAAAACGAAAAATAAAATAACATAGTTCATTTTTTAATAAACTGCGTTTTGAATATATTTTTTCTAAAAACAAAAAAAAATCCTTACAACAACATGCCAGTCGATAAATTTGGTAGAAGTGACGATGAAAAAGTCAACCCGAGAAAGAAGAGGAAGACGTTCGAAGTCGACGATGGTTACGATGTTGCCAACTTGGACGAATGTTACGTTCGAGATACGAACCTCGAGAAGAACCTTTGAACATGAACGATAAGAAGCTCTACAATCTTCCCGAGCCGATAGATCTCGCAGATGCTGCGACTAAAAAATACATCGACAGGGGGAACACAGATTTCGAAAGAATCCTGCTGGATAATTATGTGGATAAAACCATGACCGACGATCTGGATCTGAAATCCAAACGTTTGGTGAACGTCGCGAATCCCATAGATCCCACCGATGCCGCGACCAAGAGATACGCAGACGACACTCACGCGAGATTCAGCGAACACCTGAGAAATAGATACGTTCAGAAAACGATGCACTCGGAATTGAACGCCAATTCTAACAAGATAACGAACGTGGCCACTCCCACGAATCCCAAGGACGTGGCGACCAAACACTACGTAGATCTGGAACAGAGAAAGTCTGACAGACAACAAATGAAATCGGATCTGAATGCAGGATTCCACAAGATATTGAATCTGTCAAAGAACGACGACACGGATGCGGACTCAACCGCGGTCAACAAGGGCTATGTAGATTCTGCCGTGATACAATCGCAAGAATATCTAGAATCGCAGGTGGATGATCTCTACCTGAACAAAGAATCTGGCGGCACCATGGAGGGTGGCATCAACATGAACGGTCACAATTTATTCGGTCTCGATCACGATCCCGAATTCGATTCCAGCACGGTAAGCAGGAAGTACGTGGACGACAACTCGGTCTGGACAAAGGGCGACATCATGGAAGGTAAACTAGACATGGGTGGACACGCGCTCACGAATCTACCGGATCCCGTGAACATGACAGATGCCTGCACCCTGATTTCGGTGGTGGAGAAAGTCAAATATGCTAGACAATTGATCACCGTGTGGGCCGAAGAGGCCGGCGCCTTAGAGGAGGGAAAAGCTGAGTGGTCTTTCGGAAATGGAGGTAGCAGATCGAAACACGGTCAGGTGGGATATCCCATGCCGTCGGGAGGTGAAATCCTTCGAATGAGTCTGGCTTCCTCGGATTTGAATAAAAGAGCGGTCGTCAATCTCATGGTGAATGGTGTGGAGAGCGATAAGAGATACATCATCGAAAAGACTGAGAATCAACACGCGAATGTTAGCACGTTCGGCACGCCTCTCAAAGTGAACGTCGGAGACAGGATTAATTTCGTCACGAAAACCAATAATCCCGAAGCCGCCACTTCCGTGGTGAGTCTACTGATCAAACTGGATCCTTTGAACAAACAGTGAACGATTGGAAAATAATGAATTAAAAAAAAATAATGTGTGATTATTTAAAACAAAAAAAAAAAACAAAAAAAAAAAAGTAATGAGATATAGAGAGATGCTCAATCTCTCTAGATCACATTACTTTATTTATTTATTTTTTTTTGTTTTGTTTTTAATAATCACACATTACTTTTTATTTTTTTTTTGTTTTTTATTTTTTTTTCACACACTCATCTCTCATTGAATGATCGACATCTTATTTCCGTCCAATTCGAATTGTAATTCTCTATCCGACAGGACCAGGGCGAAGGCTTCAGTTTTTCTCGGCATGTTCCTATCGAATTGCATCTTGATCTGAATGTCTAACACGCTACTCTTGAGTCGTTCACTCTGTTTACTGACGTCGAACACGAACATGGGATACAACGACTTGTATTCGCCAGGAGATATGTTGGGATTGCTCATCAATTCGTCTAGACCGTGATACTTCTTTCTAAAATCAGCGGCGTCGCCGTACAGTCTGGAGAAATCGTTCTTGTCGAACAACGTGTTGTAATCGATTGCTGGATATCTCGTGGCGTTCAGAAACACTTGCATGTTTCTCAAATGGCAGTGATCGAACAGCGACGCATTCTTTTCCTGAGACCTGTCCCTATCGGTCTGAAACGCAACCACGATGAAACGCGGTCTCTCGGAAGCGGATTTCACCATCAATCTCCAATCGAAGTGATTCGTGGAGAGAGGAATGCTAGCTGTGTCGCACTGTCTCATTCTAAATCCCACGGGTAATTTACTCTTGGATTCTATGATCTTGTAGAGACACGCTTTCTCCATGATCGAAGGCTCCACGTGCGGAACGAACCATGATATCTTGTGTAGAATTATCTTACCCGCATCGGTCGCGGTGAGTTTCACTATTGCGTCATTGTTTCCTTTTCGAATCAACGTCAGATTGTGTTTGAATCCGTACATGATCTTGTTGTAATTGTCTGTGAATCTGAAGATGTGTTTCAAAGGTATCCTGAACGAAAACGTTCCTTTAGGTCTGGACGTCTTGACAACATAGTCGAATATCTTGGCAGCGCCTGTGCTAGCAGGGCCTACGGTGTCTTTCACCCACAACTGATTAAGTCCTCTGGATTTCGAAAAATCATCAGGATACGTCAAGAGTCTGAACATCGTGGTGGCCTGACCGGGATGAAAAACAGATTCTATCTCTTGTCCAGATAGCATGTATTTTATGTTACTGAATAGATGCATGATGCCATTATTGGCAAGAGTAACCGTGTCGTCGTCGGCGTAGTTGCTCCCATCTTCCTTGGTGAGACGTCCCTGCACCACTATGTAACTCTCGCTAGGATGTACGAATAGATCTTGAGTTTCGACGTTGATTCTTATCTCTCCCACATTGTTCAAACTCGTCCCGGTTACCGGTTCGTATTCGTGAACCTCATATTCTTGAATACTTTCATCTTTCACTATGCTTTGTGCTATATCTAGTATATTTGTCATTTTAAAGGATTTTTAGTTTGGTTTTTTTTTTTTATTATTTCACTTTCTTTCTTTATCTAAAAAAATAGTTTTTAATTATTTTTTATTATTATTTTTTTTCTCTCTTATACATATATGTGTGTAAACAAGAAAATGTCAAAGAGAGTAAATAAAAAAAAAATTTTGTGTTCTTCATCAAAACTTCATCTTCTGTAATTGTTGTTCGTAAAACTTTCCAATGATCTCTTCTCCATCCAAAGCTTCGATTTCGTAAGTCACCGGATCGGTGTGAAATATTTTGATGATCACGAAAATTTCCGAGGTCCATCGAGGAGTATAACCCTTTTCGAAGTGCTTCTTATAAGCGTAGATTCTCACTCGATCGCCGACCGCAAATTTCGGCGTTCTAGACTTCTTCCTGATCTTAGATCTCTCGGGATATAGATTCGCATAGACCCGTTTTTCGTTTCGAGGATCGCTAGCTTCTGCGGGAGTCATCTTGATCGATCTGTGTCGCGTGTTGTTGTAATCTTTGACCAGACTGTTCAGAGTGTATATGTATTTCTTGGTCGAATTCGCCGTGAAGTATCTGTACATCGTCTCCTTCATCGTTCGATTCCAACGTTCCACCACGCTGGCTTTGTCTTCGTTTTCGATCGAGTAATGGTCTACCAATCGACGAACGTCCTTGTTGTAGAATTCCTTTCCCTTATCCACCCACAATTTACTCGGTTTTCGAGAAGACGAGTCGAACACCCTCTTCAGAGCCTCGGCGACGCAAGGTCCCGATTTATCCTTCAAAGCTCTGATCCAACTGTATTTGGAAAACACGTCGATGACCGTCAATAGATATTTGACGCCCTCGTTCCACCTCGAAAACGATCTCATGTCGACCAAGTCGGCAGACCAAATGTCATCCAGACCCTTCACGAACACCCTTCTCTTTCGAAATTGGGTTTGTGTAACTCCCCGGCCAATTCGCTCGTCAATAATCGTTTCTTCTTCTTTTCAGATGCGCTTTTTTTTTTGAACGCCCCATCCAAATCGACGTTTCGCACCGATCAGATTGCCGACCAGCGAACGTTCCATCTTCTCTCTCCTGGTCGGATTCGATATGCCTCTCAATCTCCCCAACATGTTTTTGTCGCAGACGTCGTTGCGAGTCTTGGTGTCGGGATGTCCGGTGTAGCACAGATCGTGATTGTACGCGGCCGCGTCCACCATATTCACGGGTTTGCTCCAAGATTTGGGTGTCAGATCGGCGTTGAGTCTCTTGTTCAATTTCTTTCCGGGTCCCGTGAAACTGTGACCGGGCAGATGCATTTCGAAAGGTAGATTGTTGATCATTTTATTCACGATGCCTTTACCTTTGCTCGCGTTCTTTTGTTTGATGAATCGAGTCTTGATAGAACCACACACGTCGCAAATTCCGCGAAGCATCCGTCTGTCGTTTTTATTTCGCACTTCTCTAGAATTACTCGTCTCGGTAACTCTCTTACACTTTACGCAATACATTTTTAAGAGTTATTTAAATTAATTTCGGTTTTTTTTTTATTTTACATATAAATTTAATTTTTTTTTTTTTAAATTCTGTTCTTATTATATATATATATATATTTTTTTTTCAATTGCTGCTCTTGAGTTCTATCATCTTACTGAATTCCTCCCTGGCCTCTTTCCTCCCTTTTCCATGAGAGAATCCTTCATCTCTTCCTTGATGATCTGACGAGTCTTGATTCTCACGGCTTCTTTCATGGCATCGTATTTCGTTTTCTCGCTCAATATCGCGAAGTATTCTCCGTCCGATATCCTACCGTCTTTCAACGCCATAGAGATCATTTCGGATATCGTGTCGATCTTGGAGTCGGCCAAGACGCGAATCTTGTCGTGTTTCCTCGCCTTCAGAAATAATTTCCTACTCAAAAAGTTTCCGAGCGTGCTAAACAATCCGGCGGCGAGGGCCACTCCTTCTACGGTCAACACGATCGGAATGCCGACCGCGGTGGACAACAATCCGATGCCGGCCGCGTGTAAACCCATGGAAATCGTGATGAGTGTCGTGTCGATCGCGTTGACGAATTTCACGAAACACGAATACTTCTTCTTGAGGGAACGACGAGAATCTCTCTCTCGAGTCAGATACAATTGGATTCTACTGATTTGATCGATGCGATACCTCTCTCCTCTTTCTCTTTCTTCTAGCGACGGCGCCGTGGGCAAAACGCCGTTCGGCTTCTCGTCCTCGTCGTCCACTAACGTCGGATACAATTTATTTCTGGTTCTCATTTTGTGTTTTTTTTTTCTTTCTTTCTAATATTAGATAAGAAAAATTTATGTGTATATTTATTTTTTTTTTTATTTTCTACTCTCCCTTATTTTTATATCAACGATAAAAACTTAGACGTATGCTTCGTTCAGCAATAATTTCTTGATGCATCCCTTGTCTTCTAAAGTCAAACTTCTACGCGCTAATTTCAGTTCTTCCGAATCTGCGGGCCTGTCTCGATTCTTACAGAAGACTAATCTCTTCCGAAACGTGATCACATCGTTGAATTTAACGCGTTCGAACGCCGGTTCGAAATACATGACGACCATATCTTCCCTTTCCATCGTCAAACACGAATTATTCTCGTGATCGAAGTCTAGATGATCCCGACACCCGACGCATCGTTCTAACAAGATGGGACGTAGTTGTTCGTTCACGCAGATTGCGTATGCTCTCATCAGCATGTTTAAAAGAAACCTCGCTCTAATAGTCTGAGAATCGCTCATGATTTACGTATTTTTTTTTATTATCTATTCGATTTGATATATTTAATTTTCTAAATAACTATTTATTTATATTTTTTTCTCCCCTATATATATATATCAATCAAAAACGTGACAGCGGGCTCGCGAATTTCCAACCACACCGACGACGACACTCTTCGTTCAGATCGAGTTTACGAGAATCGAGCGATCCGATCGCTCGATTAGCTGAGTTTGGGAATTTTCTCATAGCGGGGGAATTCCCCTAATAATGTCATAAATGGGAAAAACCCACCGCCTCAAAACAATTGAGAGTTCTGGATCATCTGTCTCAACACAATTGCGGGTTCTGAATCGCTGATCTAGAGTCCCCAAAACTGCTTTTTGATGATGTCTCAGAATTTTTTGCTTTTGATCGCGTTCGCCAACGATGGATCGATGGTCTGATCTGCGATGGAACGTCGACGAAAAATTACGTACAAGATACAAGCGAAGATGTACAATTTCACACTTATTTTAAAAACGCGCGTTCACCACGAGTAATTGAACGTTAAAAGTGCGATCTAGGAGTCACAACTGTACATGAGGGGGATTCAAGATCATTTACAGTTTTGTGAACAAGCGTGTGATTTAACACTGAATTCCACGTTGGTGAACGCATCGTGTGCATATGTTGTACACGTACATGTACAAGTGATAGTAAACTCTCAATTATTACCTACTGACATATGAAGAAATATATTTATATTTTCATCAAAAAGACCGTTGAGGCATTGCACCGTGACATCTGGTGAATGATTTAAGCGATGGTTGGGTATCTGACAAACACACATTTCACTGACTGTGCTGTAGAAGATATGGATAGTCAGTTAGAGAATGTACCACATTCAGTCCAAGACCTCAATACCTTGTAAACCCTCCTCGATTCGCGAGACAAGCGCATACTCCTCACCAAACGTCCAATATCATCTTTACTGATGTTAGTCCATTCTTCCTTCGGTGCAGCGGCGAGTTCCTGTGGAAATTGTTAGGGGTTGTTGGCGTTGTCGTTGGCGTCTGCCATGCAAATCCCAGATATATGCTCGATTGGTGAAAGGTCTGGACTTAGTGCTGGCCTAGGAAGTGTAGTGACGTTCTGCTCCCGGAGGAAGTCTGTAACGACACGTGCCCTGTGTGCTCTTGCATTGTCATTTTAGAAAATGAATCGGTGGCCGTGACGTCGCGCAAATGGCACCACATGAGCTGGTAACATGTTGTCTCGGTAGTACTGTCCTATGACATGCCACTGGATGACATGTAATGCTTTTCTGCTTGTCATGGTTATGCCTCTTCACATTATAACCGATCCACCGCCAAAACGACCGTGCTGCCTAACGGTTACGTCATGGTATCGTTCGTTCCGCCGCCGCCACACTCTGTACCGCCTGTCGTGGAAGTCGACGAGAGTGAACCTCGATTCATCGGAAACATGACGTTGCTCCACCGATGATTGTCTCAGCGGTGTCGTATTCCACACCAGTTACGCCTTGCTGCGATGTGACGCTCAGTCACACGTGGAATTATTGGAGGTTGTCGAGCGTACAAATTCCAGGTGTGTACGCGATGTCTGAGAGTCGGACCACTGACTCGCACATCTGTCACTCGGTGCAGCTGCTGTCCAATTTCTGGGGCATTTTGATGGCGGTTGCGTAATGCTTTGGTTCGGATGAAACGAACCTGGTTAGCAGTTGTCGCCCTTGCACGACCTGACCGACGTCTGCCATCAACATTCCCTGTCTGACGGTGGCGTGACCACAACCTGCTAATCACCAATTGAGTAACGTTGAGAATTTGATCCACAGAAATCTGTCTGTTTCCAACTTCCAACATGACAAAGGCACGTAAACGTTGGTCGCGTGTCAGTCTTCGCATACCTCAAAAGTTACGTTTCGACCAGAAACTATTGATGAACGAGTTTATACCAAGAAAAGGACGATGAGACCTCCGAAAAGCCCGTCTAGTACAAAAGCAAATTTTAAAACGTACCCCACAGACATTAACTCGGCGCGTGTGCGGAAAACCTGTGCGAAGCTTTCGTGGGCCGGTGACATTCATGATCCACACTAAATTTGGTATCATATTGATGTGTCCAATCACTCGTATCCAATACCATATTCCGAAAATATCATCATCAGTTTGGATATCCCCTACCTTTTTTGAATAGTATATATCAGATTGACACCAAACAGCAAAAAGTTGGTGGACTCGTCAAAATCGTCAAAAATTTAGTCAATGAAGCACCGGGTACAGTCCGGTGGTTCACTAATAAAATCTTGATGACTTCTATTACCTGGTAAACGCATGCGTGAACAAGACTGCCCACGCGTGGATTACGACCAATCTACGGCTGTACTTTTGAATAATGCATAGTTGTTGTTTGTAGTGATCATTAATTCGGAAAGCAGCGAAGGTAAAGATAGAAACCCCGTGTGTTCAGAAGTTATAACAGGGTGCTGTGTTTACTTCCAACCTCTTTCGGGCAATTTCATTTATATCTTCGCAATGTTGTGTCCTATAAAATTTTGTCTACATCAAAGTTTTTTTTTTTATTTACAGATGTCACTAATTCGCGTTGCATTTGATGTTTCACTATTTGCCTGCGGTGTTTGTTTTTAAATTCTCTTTCACATACAAGCAAAATCTGAGAGTCGATATTATCTCCAATTAACGGCTCATCGTACCGTTAATGGAGATCCTTATGGATGTTGAAAAGCAAACAGTTCACGAAATATCTCAGAATTAACCATTTACCTGATGAATCGATCGCATCCACATGCGTAATTTTCAAATTTAATAGCTGAAATATATTTTTCAAAAAGTTTCAACAAAATCATATCACGTGACACCTCATTGGAACGAGCTCACAGAGCTCGTTCCAATGGGGGTCACATGATAGGGTTGTGAAGAATTTTTTGAAAAGAATGTAGTAAACATCAATTAAAATAATAAATTTTGATCTATGCGTTAGGTGAAGGGCTAAATAAGCAGCTCAGAATTTAAATATTGTACACTTAGAGGGTCTTTTCGAAAACGAAAATGTATGATACTTTGTTTGGTATTTAAATTTTATTTAATTATCCAATTGTTGGACTGAATGAGATAAAGTCATTCTGTTATACAAAATCCTAATTTAGCAAAAGTCAACTAATTATTGGTGTAATCTCTATGTGTGTTGCTGCCATTAAAAGAAGAGGTTCGCCTAGGGCCATCTGCATGACCTGACCAAATTAGTACGAAAATTGTCTTTCCGAACATAATAATAATTAAAAAAATATTGCTGAAATGTACTAAAAATGAAGGAGAGTTAAGGTATGCACTTGGCAGATGCTTTCAATTAGTCGGCGGAAAACTTGCTCAGTCGGCAGAAAAACTGTCCAGTAGGTGCCACTGGTATAGATCCTATATTAATATAAGCCAGATAGTATTACTGGCACTGATAAGTAAAAACATTTTTCCTGACACACGATAAGTGACAACCAAAGATTGCCCCTTTTGCGTCGATAATTCCGACACGAGAAAATCGCTGGTTGTCACCCAGAGTGTGTCAGAATTTCTAACTATTTAGCATTTCCATGCCCGTGTGTCACACCTGACTACACTCGAGAACACTCCAGAACCGCAGCTGGCACCAAACAAATTCTCGCCAAAATATACTTACCAACGGATGAAATGATCCGCAAAATAAGAAACCCGAATGTGTGGACCGCTATCATCGTAGATGCTTAACGACTGGGAGTTTATGTCACACAGCTCGCGAATACCATGTATTGGAATTGAACTTGACCGGCAGAATCGATCCGAATGAGTCGACTGGCATGCCATTGGAGTATTAGTTAAACTGGTATCACCACACCCGTAAAGCGATGCGAAAGCAAATTTGAGCGGTTGGGAAATTAATCTAAGGAGCATGAGGTGGAAATTGAAAATTGGAAGAGCGGTACACCGTCTTTGAAAATAACAAAACTAAGACCAAAATGGAACTTTTGCTGATAACTTTCCAGAATTGTGTCTTTCTAAACCAAAATTTAGTTTGTATCCTAATTGTTGTCCAAACAGCTGTTTGTAGTTTTAATTTGGGAATGACAGGTTGGCTTACCAATTATATCTCTTTTACATTATCGAAATAGACAGCTGGGACGGGGACATGTATCTATTATCATTGCTAGTGATGAATCAGGCGCAGCTTTCACGTTTTCTGTGCGTTATCTTAGGTGTCGGTGTGGGATTGGAATGAACAGAACAACTACAACTCTTTCTCGAGTAACTTCTGTCACCAGAAAATCCCAAGGTGCTGAAAAAAATGAGCTCCAAATTTGTAAAGCTGCCAGAATGCATAGCAATCCGAGAGATAATCTCATATCAAAAGAGTAGAGTTTTCTGCCCCCACTTGGAATCTGTCGCCACTACTCACAATGATGTTTCCACGATTCGATAATGGGAAAAGTGTGGGTAGAGTACGACGTTTTTGCAATATCGCTGAAAGATTTGTGACCATCAGTTTTGCAATCCTTGTTAAATATATTAAGGTAACTATTAACAATCAAGGTGCTATGTCTCCACCTTCTTCTTTCCAGTTACATTTACAATTTTAACATGAAGTATTAGATTAAACATATTTTATTTGTTCTAATTAACAAAAAGGATAATTAACATAAAGCACTTAGTTTATATCCTTTCCTTGAGATACTTAAAGGTATAAATTATGTTTACATATTTTCAATGATAGGTACATGTACGCCATTAATACACATTTATGTACCTAATGTTTATTGTTTTATTTTGATAATGGTGCTTGGAAATTGTGAATCTAGATGCTACTATGTTCTGCATTTTGAATTTTTATTTCCACTAGTATGCTATTGATAAATTTGTAAGTGGAAAGACATTCAGTCACGAGTTTCTCTGTCGTGAAATCCCTATACAAAATGTATTCTTGACCAGTTCCCCGACAGCTGTCTTTTGAAAGTTGTGCATTAAATCGTCAACTGGATGTACAGTTAAAACTGGAAGTCCTGTCACGAACTGTGCGCTTATCTAGGCTTAATTGCGCGTAGGAATTGCGCGAAATTGCCATATCGAATGGCATGCAAAGCATGGCAGGTTCTGCTTGTTACCCATAGCAAACACAAGCAATGTTCCTGCCAATGGACCTCCGGGTTACCCGGATGTCCATTAGCTGAAACTTTGCTTGTGCACAGGCCGTATGTGCAGAATTTGATAGCCTTGCTATCGTCATAACGCGTAGATTAACGCGAAAATTGAGGTGCTATTTGTGCGCATTTCATGACAGGACTTCTTGTTTTAACTGTATAACACATCGCATTTACGCAGTGGGGAGTGTTAAACTATTTAAAGCGGACGTTGTTTATCACGAGATGTAGATTTTCAGTTTGTGTTCTACATTTTCGAAGCACGTTTCTTAAATCCATCCGTTTTAAAGATATTAAAACGACTTTACAGTGGATTTACAGTTGATTAAATCCTGAAGTATAAATACATATCTCTGTCACAGTTCTCATCGTTTCTTCTCCGATCAGGATTCCACATGATCTCCTCCCGCCAACGAGACGAGATCTGAAGGGGTAAAGACACCGTTATTTATTCCCAGTTCCTTATTCGACATTCGCTATCAACCGATTACCGTTACTTATTCCCCGTTCATTATTATTAAAGGGGGAGAGGAACTCGTGGAAAGCCTAACTACCCCATTCAATCTAGCTTTAGAAAATCAAGAGGCCCCAAAGGAGTGGAGAGAAAGTGACATTTATTCACAAAAGGGGGAAAAAGACGTTTTGGATAACTATCGAGGGATCTCTGTCAGTAGCAACATTGGAAAGGTTTTCTGTAAAGTCCTTTATGGGAGACTAGAGGAGGTGATTGAAGAGAAGGGTTTTTTTGGGAGAACTCCAGAATGGCTTCAGGAAGGGAAGGAGAGTAACTGACCATCTTTTCACACTATCCCAAATGATAGAATCCGCGAAAGCAGAAAAGAAAAAGATGTTTATGGCCTTTTTGGATGTCAAAAAGGCATAGGATAGAGTATGGAGGGAGGGTATGTGGCGCAAGCTGGAGGCTCTGGGCTTAGGAGGCGAGTTTGTTGGAATTATGAAAGCATTATATAAAGATGTACAGAGTGAACTTAGCCTGGGAAACATTACAACAAAACGTGTGCCTATGGAGATAGGCCTAAAGCAGGGGTGTATCCTTTCGCCAATCCTGTTTGCATTGTACATCAACGGTTTAGGAGATGAACTCCTGCGTAGCGACGAGGGGGTAGTAGTTGGGGACTTGAAGATCCCAGGGCTATTTTTTGCAGACGATATGGTTCTAGTGTCAGAAAGCGAAGAGGGGCTAACGAAAATGCTGGGAATTGTTGGGAAATATGGGAGCAAATGGAGACTCGAACTTACTGAAAGCAAGAGCAAAGTTATACCTGTGGCCCGCAAAGTGGACCCCACTCGAAGGTGGAGAGTGGGCGAGTTCTGCATTCCGGAAGGGAGCAGCAAACTTCTCAGTGTAGGAGAGACAGGTGATTACGAGTATTTGGGGGTAAATATAAACATTACAGGAAGAGGCATCTACCGAAACCACACAAATAAATTGATTCTGAAGGGGAAGCGAATCCTTAACCAAATGAAACTTATAGGGAGAAACAGTTTCAATAAGGTTTTCGTGGGGAAAACCATTTGGGAAATGGTGGGGCTGCCAAGTATAACATACGGTACGGAAGTGGTACCCCTAAACCAGACGGCCGTAAAGAGCTTGGAAATCTTGCAGAACGATGCAGGCCGATGGATAACGGAGTCAAGTAATGTCGCAGCGCTAGAAGCAATCAGGGGTGAGCTTGGGCGGATGAGGATCAAGGACAGGATAGACCTGTTGAAACTCGGTTATCTTAATTATTTGGTAAATCTCCCCGCCAGCCGATGGTGTAAAGTAATGTTCCTGAGAATTTTCAACTCAAATATCAAAACGGGGTGGATGGTTCAAGTGAGGGAACTAGTAGAGACCTTCTCATTGGAGACCTGGACGTTGGGGCAAATCAGGGTAAAACAATCGTCAGAGAAAGGGTCATGGAGGATTGTAGCCGTAATTGGCGAGAGGGGGTCAAATCAAAGAGGTCTTTGGGTGGCCTGCGTGATAAAGAGAGGCCAGGTTTTGAAGAGTACCTTGATGGCACCTTTGGGGGTCACTGTTGTTCAAGCCGAGGTCGCGATCCCTGGAGCTGAGGGGAAAATTGGGAAAGACAGTGAAAGGGAGTGCCAGATGTGTAACTTGGGCATGGTGGAGACCCTGGAACACTTCTTCTATAATGCTCAAAGTATCAGTCTAAAAGAATGAGTTTCACTGGGAGTATAATGGGGAAGTGGGATGGGAGAATGAAGGACATTTGGTTGGGGGGAGACTCAAAGGAGAGGGTTAATATGCTAATCGGAGAGATTTGGGAAGAATGAGGCAAGGGATGTCATCAAGCAGTTCATCTCCGAGTGTTGGGAGGAGAGGAGAAGCGTGGGAATAGGGAGGCAGTTGGGAGTTCAGGGGTGACCATGGCCTTCTCGTCCGAGAACCGCGACAAATCAGCGGCTGGCCAAAGTGTTATTATTATTATTCGACAATCTTTATCAACCGATGGAACTGGGAATAAGTAATGATCGTCATGTCCGTTGATCTGAATAGTATAGACCCAGTATGACAAATGATATTTGAAATAAACAAATATTAATAAATAAATAAATAGATGGAAATAAAAATAAAATAAAATAAACGAAATGGTTTTTCAGAATATTCAGCGTAGCAACAAGTTAGTATTTTATTTCGGGTTTGTAAAATAGTTGAAAAACGTTCGCACACCGCTGATGTCAGTAAAGCCATGTCCGAAAGAGGCCTGGAGTGGATTTGAAAAAGCTATTGCTACCGATTTCCGGTGAGCCAGAACTGATGAGAAGACAGGCATAGTATTGAGAGGCGATATGCAACATTCGTATGATAAAAGCGCTTTTCTTCGTTTCACCTTTGCTGTGTTTGGCATGGGCGAGAGGAAACAGAGCAGAGGCCAGTAACCTTCACCCTCATTTTGTCAAAGATAGATTTGAAGAGTGTCACATCATAAACCCTTTACCCAGCGCAGACGATATCAATTTTAATATTTTAATATTTGATTTTGTTTTAAAGTTTTCAGCAAATTCAAGGGAGGTAACTTTATAGAAAGCCGATTTTCATGACAGTATAAGTTAACCCTTTAATTAACGAATCGGTCGCAACCGCTCGCGTTATTTACAAATTAAGTAGTTACATAAAAAAAATTCAAAAAAATTCAGCGAAACCATATCATGTGACCCCTCATTGGAACGAGCTCCACGAGCTCGTTCCAATGAGGTGTCACATGATATGGTTTCGCTGAATTTTTTTGATTTTTGTTTTTTAACTACTTAATTTGTAGTTAATTCGTTAATTAAAGGGTTAACTTATACTGTCGTGAAAATCGGCTTTCGATAAAGTTACCTCCCCTGAACTTATCAGATAGGCGAGGAAGGGCCATTTAAGAGGCAAGTAATTGTTGAGTAAACATCTAGGACATCAGCATAAAATAATGCCAAGTTTCCTTTTGTTGGTTATAATATTTCCCTGATAACCAGTTTGCCATATAAATGTAGACAATTCCGAACAAACACGGGGATAACAATGTGGGCTTGATCTTATTTCAGGTTTTATCTTGATCGAATCTATTATGTGCCTTGGCACTCTGCTTTGTATTCGTGCAGATAACGTAATGAATCGATAAATCAGTACGCAAGGATTTTGCATATACCTCACTTTCTCTTTGGAGACGACAATATTTAAGTTTGGAAATATAGTGTTATGAAGTCATCTTGAGGGGAAGTGGGTACCAATCCATCTATAGAAATGCAGAAATTATGGATGAGAAGCTCAGGTTGGAGACCCCATCACCCCATGATTAGACAAAAATAAAAATATATTTTGGGTGACGTCAGTTATAGGACCCTGTGAATCTCAGATTTTGGGTCGAATCGCACTAGGAAGAGTATTTCAAATCGAATCGAATCTCATCGCTTTTCTGGGCGTATTTTTTGTATCGTTTGTCGACCTAGGAATATAGCAAATATTGTCGATCCCAACTCCAGTATTGTATTCAACGACGACTCATCAGATATGAATCGAAAAACATAATTTTTCGGAAGCGGAACCTCCTTGAACCCTTCTTCTGTTACCTATTCGACCTAATCTAAATCCCGACCGACCGATATTCCAACTGCCTTATGATTTAGTTGGAACAGTATTTCGTTCTGGACTTCAGCCATCACAGTCGGGATATATCAGGTGACCAACATGTAATCGGTCATCTTCCCGACGCCATGGATACGATACCTCACAATCTTTAATAGGTTTTGTATACGCCGTGCATAAGTTGATATTGTTCCCAAGAACGAAACCTGCCTATCTCTACTTGTAGTGCGTCGTCACAGCTCGGCCCACGTCTTATTCTTAGACCATTTTCTAACCAGAAGTTGGAATTCTGTGACTGAGTGAAAGTAAGTTTGTCTATAGTTGTTATATTTATAGAAAATACTACATATATATTGACACAATTTCGAGCTCCCAAATTGTATAACTCATTGTGTGGTCATGAAGTATGTTTGTGGAAACGTTGCCCACCCCAATACACACACACACACACACACACACACACACACACACACACACACACACACACACACACACACACACAAACACACACACACACACACACACACACACACACACACACACACACACACACACACACACACACACACACACACACACACCGAGGTACCCCATTGTTTGTCCTTTGTGTGGACTAACGGTTTCTACCTCGTTTTGCCGGTACAAAACAACCGAGGTAAAGGGTTTCTTTTGTCTTTTGTACCTCGGTAAGGCAAAACACGCAAACTCTTTTGTCTAGTTACCTCGTCAAGATGGTAAGACAAACCCACATACACACACACACACACACACACACACACACACACACACACACACACACACACACACACACACACACACACACACACACACACACAGTCTTGTCTACCCTACATACCGAGGTACCCCATTGTTTGTCCTTTGTGTGGACTAACGGTTTCAACCTCGTTTTGCCGGTACAGTTCTGGGAAAACAACCGAGGTAAAGGGTTTCTTTTGTCTTTTGTACCTCGGTAAGACAAAACACTCAAACTCTTTTGTCTAATTACCTCGTCAAGTTGGTAAGACAAACCCACACACACACACACACACACACACACACACACACACACACACACACACACACACACACACACACACACACACACACACACACACACACACACACATCCACTCACAAACCCCCCCACACACACACAAACACACACACACACGCACAGATGTTTGTAAAAACATCCTTATGATTGGAAGTTCAAATTTAGGACGCATTGATCGAAATCCCCATCCGGACATCCAGGTGGAGTGTTACCCCGGCGCCAAATTCAATCATCTGCGCTTTATGTTTAAAGGGCACAGGGGCCAGTCCAGTCCCCAAAAAATATTATTAAAAATTGGCGTGAATTCTCGAAACGATAATTCTGATCTCGTAGGTAAGCAGTTGCGGAATATGCTTAGCGATATCAGGGTCAAGTTTAGATCAGCAAAAATTTATTTCGCTGAACTAAACTTTTCGCAAAAACTCCCTCAGGCTGAGAGGAGAACCCTGAGCATCATCAACGAAACCATTCGGAAAGTGAAGGACGTTAACGTGATACCAAAAATTGATGACGCGAAGTTTGATGTTGCTCAGGATTTAATCCATTGGACCACGAGAACCGCCAATATTATGTACGATCACTGGTTGAACCACCTAAATTTAAACTAAGTAAAGGCAAAGGTAACAGCCGCCTAATAGATGTGGGATTAGGAACTAATGTGGTTAACCTGTCTGGCACCAATGACCTAACAACCCAAGAGAAATCTCTTTTAGATCGCGGTTTGACTTTTGTACCAACACCAAAGCCTAAAACTGATAACCAAACAAATTTACCATCATACAACTGTAATTTTCTTAGGCAAATGAAATTAGCCGACCGCTTTAGAAACTCCAGCGGTCGGAAACTTCCTTTTACAGAATCATCTGGTTGGTCACCTCCAGAGAGTGAAGTAGATCCCGAAATTATTGAGGCTAGCAAACGAATCATCAAAAAGGTGTTCAGTATGAACATACTCTCCGATAAAGACAATTTAACAGCTGGTGAACGGAGAGCCCTTACGAAACTTCGAAAAAATAAGAAATTAGTAATTAAACCAGCCGACAAAGGTGGGTCGGTAGTTGTTCTATCTCGGGATAATTATATAAAGGAAGCCATGAGACAACTCAGCAATACTAAACATTATAAGAAAATAGATTCACTTATTTGGCCTAGTAATATCGAAAAATTCAATAAGATCTTAAAATTTCTCCTCGACGAAGGTCACATTACCAAAAAACAATTGAAATATTTAACAGCTAAGCTCAGTGCTCAAACAAGACAATTTTATATCCTACCAAAGATCCACAAGGACCGTTCTTCATGGACGGATGACTTAACTCCACCCGGGAGGCCAATTGTATCAGATTGTAATTCGGAATCTTATGCGATCTCGGAATTAATTGATTATCATCTGAAACCTATAGCAAATAGACATCCGAGCTATCTAAAAAATACACAGGATTTCCTGTCAAAAATTTCGAAATTGAAAATATCGAAAAATGCAATTCTGGCTACTTTGGATATCGACAGTATGTATACGAACATTGATATTGATAAAGGTGTTAAATCAGTTAAAAATGCATTTGAAAAATATCCGGATGCGAAACGCCCGGATGAACAAATTTTGGATCTTTTAGAGCTGAGCTTAAAAGGTAATGACTTTCAATTCAATGGAGAATATTTTCTACAAATAATGGGTTGTCCTATGGGCAAAAGATTCAGTCCTAATTTTGCAAGCATTTATGTAGCGGAATGGGAGGAAAATGCCTTAAGCAAATGTGCAAAGCATCCTCTCGTATATCTCAGGTACTTAGATGACATTTTTATTATTTGGGAACATTCAAAAGAAGATTTTGATGAATTTTTAGAAATTTTGAACAATCACGATCCAAATATTAAATTGAAAGCAACTATCAGTGAAAATTCTGTTGATTTTCTCGATGTGACCGTGTATAAAGGCAAGCAATTTCAGGCGTCCGGTCATTTAGATTATAAAGTGTATTTTAAACCAACTGATTCACATCAATTGTTGCACACAAAATCATTTCATCCTCAACATACATTTAAAGGTATCATCAAATCACAACTCATTCGTTTCCACCGCAATTCAAGTGATAAGGTAAATTTCAATGAGGCTTGTTCTACTCTATTTGGCGCCCTCAGATCGAGAGGGTACTCGCTGCGCCTCTTGCGTAGCCTGAAATCCCAAACCCTGAAAAAGCTCGAAAGTCCAGCTGAAACTACCGATTTCGAACCACTGAAGATTGAACACAACAGACCGTTGCAGAATGGTAGTGGCGCGGTATTTAATTGCAAAAAGCCTCGTTGTAGACTGCATACTTTTATGCCTGATCAGAAAGAGGAATTTTCCTCCGAACAAACGAAAAATCATTATCAGATCCGTAACCCCCTCCATTGTGATTCACCAAACATTATTTACCTTATCACTTGTAAGCGATGTCGGAAACAGTATGTTGGTCAAAGTCAAAATCCTTTCCGAGAACGTGCTACTAGACACAAACAGGATATAAAACATAATGCTGATGCCCCAGTAGCACAACATTTTAACCTTCCTGGCCATTCTTTGGACGATTTCGAAATCCATCCTATTGAACAACCACCAATTAAAGACACATTAGAAGAAACGGATGAATTTAGAAAAAAACGTGAAGCTTTTTGGATCAATACGCTTCAAACCCTCTGGCCAATTGGTATGAACATATCAGAGGGCGAATGCGAAAGGAGGTCCATCATTCCTTTCACTTTAACGTACAACAGAATGAATATCGAAATAGCAAAAATGTTAAAAGATGAATTCAATTTTACCAATGCTAAATTAAATGAACCTTTGAATCTTCGACCTGTCATCGCCTATAAGAAAAACAAAAGCTTGCGTAACATCCTTGTAAGGACTAAATTAGAGCCCATCAATGAGTAACATCAATTTTTGCCAGTCAGTTTAACCAGTTCCTAAGCTCATCACTTAGTTTAAATCAATTTTATGTAATTTTTTGTCATGTTTGAAACCCATCAGGGTTCAGTAAATGAAAACAATTTTTCGGCGGCATATTAAAAGAAAAAAACGTTTCAGTAGGAAATGTCTGTGCCAGTGCGATTTTTTAACCTCAAACACACACAGGCGAGTGCCAGAGTTCATATATGCCCCAAAACAAAATAGGTTCCAATTTCAATCATGTATATGTATTTCCTAAATAAAATTATTATTTATTTATATATTTATTTATTGATTATTTTTTATTTTTTAGTAATGTTTATTTATTTATTTATTTATTTATTTATTTATTTATTTATTTATTTATTTATTTATTTATTTACTTATTTACTTATTTGGTTGATTCATTTATTTAAATTATTATTTTTATTTTTATTTTTATTTTTAATTTTTCATACCTTTCACACAATGTAGAGGTTCACAAGGTAAAAAACACAATTTCTACGTGGTGTAAAATATTTTATATTTAATACAGTATGTTGGTCAAAGTCAAAATTCTTTCCGAGAACGTGCTACTAGACACAAACAGGATATAAAACATAATGCTGATGCCCCAGTAGCACAACATTTTAACCTTCCTGGCCATTCTTTGGACGATTTCGAAATCCATCCTATTGAACAACCACCAATTAAAGACACATTAGAAGAAACGGATGAATTTAGAAAAAAACGTGAAGCTTTTTGGATCAATACGCTTCAAACCCTCTGGCCAATTGGTATGAACATATCAGAGGGCGAATGCGAAAGGAGGTCCATCATTCCTTTCACTTTAACGTACAACAGAATGAATATCGAAATAGCAAAAATGTTAAAAGATGAATTCAATTTTACCAATGCTAAATTAAATGAACCTTTGAATCTTCGACCTGTCATCGCCTATAAGAAAAACAAAAGCTTGCGTAACATCCTTGTAAGGACTAAATTAGAGCCCATCAATGAGTAACATCAATTTTTGCCAGTCAGTTTAACCAGTTCCTAAGCTCATCACTTAGTTTAAATCAATTTTATGTAATTTTTTGTCATGTTTGAAACCCATCAGGGTTCAGTAAATGAAAACAATTTTTCGGCGGCATATTAAAAGAAAAAAACGTTTCAGTAGGAAATGTCTGTGCCAGTGCGATTTTTTAACCTCAAACACACACACACACACACTCACAAACCCCCACACACACACACAAACACACACACACACGCACAGATGTTTGTAAAAACATCCTTATGATTGGAAGTTCAAATTTAGGACGCATTGATCGAAATCCCCATCCGGACATCCAGGTGGAGTGTTACCCCGGCGCCAAATTCAATCATCTGCGCTTTATGTTTAAAGGGCACAGGGGCCAGTCCAGTCCCCAAAAAATATTATTAAAAATTGGCGTGAATTCTCGAAACGATAATTCTGATCTCGTAGGTAAGCAGTTGCGGAATATGCTTAGCGATATCAGGGTCAAGTTTAGATCAGCAAAAATTTATTTCGCTGAATTAAACTTTTCGCAAAAACTCCCTCAGGCCGAGAGGAGAACCCTGAGCATCATCAACGAAACCATTCGGAAAGTGAAGGACGTTAACGTTATACCTAAAATTGATGACTCGAAATTTGATGTTGCTCAGGATTTAATCCATTGGACCACGAGAACCGCCAATATTATGTACGATCACTGGTTGAACCACCTAAATTTAAACTAAGTAAAGGCAAAGGTAACAGCCGCCTAACAGATGTGGGATTAGGAACTAATGTGGTTAACCTGTCTGGCACCGATGACCTAACAACCCAAGAGAAATCGCTTTTAGATCGCGGTTTGACTTTTGTACCAGCACCAAAGCCTAAAACTGATAACCAAACAAATTTACCATCATACAACTGTAATTTTCTTAGGCAAATGAAATTAGCCGACCGCTTTAGAAACTCCAGCGGTCGGAAACTTCCTTTTACAGAATCATCTGGTTGGTCACCTCCAGAGAGTGAAGTAGATCCCGAAATTATTGAGGCTAGCAAACGAATCATCCAAAAGGTGTTCAGCATGAACATACTCTCCGATAAAGACAATTTAACAGCTGGTGAACGGAGAGCCCTTACGAAACTTCGAAAAAATAAGAAATTAGTAATTAAACCAGCCGACAAAGGTGGGTCGGTAGTTGTTCTATCTCGGGATAATTATATAAAGGAAGCCATGAGACAACTCAGCAATACTAAACATTATAAGAAAATAGATTCACTTATTTGGCCTAGTAATATCGAAAAATTCAATAAGATCTTAAAATTTCTCCTCGACGAAGGTCACATTACCAAAAAACAATTGAAATATTTAACAGCTAAGCTCAGTGCTCAAACAAGACAATTTTATATCCTACCAAAGATCCACAAGGACCGTTCTTCATGGACGGATGACTTAACTCCACCCGGGAGGCCAATTGTATCAGATTGTAATTCGGAATCTTATGCGATCTCGGAATTAATTGATTATCATCTGAAACCTATAGCAAATAGACATCCGAGCTATCTAAAAAATACACAGGATTTCCTGTCAAAAATTTCGAAATTGAAAATATCGAAAAATGCAATTCTGGCTACTTTGGATATCGACAGTATGTATACGAACATTGATATTGATAAAGGTGTTAAATCAGTTAAAAATGCATTTGAAAAATATCCGGATGCGAAACGCCCGGATGAACAAATTTTGGATCTTTTAGAGCTGAGCTTAAAAGGTAATGACTTTCAATTCAATGGAGAATATTTTCTACAAATAATGGGTTGTCCTATGGGCAAAAGATTCAGTCCTAATTTTGCAAGCATTTATGTAGCGGAATGGGAGGAAAATGCCTTAAGCAAATGTGCAAAGCATCCTCTCGTATATCTCAGGTACTTAGATGACATTTTTATTATTTGGGAACATTCAAAAGAAGATTTTGATGAATTTTTAGAAATTTTGAACAATCACGATCCAAATATTAAATTGAAAGCTACTATCAGTGAAAATTCTGTTGATTTTCTCGATGTGACCGTGTATAAAGGCAAGCAATTTCAGGCGTCCGGTCATTTAGATTATAAAGTGTATTTTAAACCAACTGATTCACATCAATTGTTGCACACAAAATCATTTCATCCTCAACATACATTTAAAGGTATCATCAAATCACAACTCATTCGTTTCCACCGCAATTCAAGTGATAAGGTAAATTTCAATGAGGCTTGTTCTACTCTATTTGGCGCCCTCAGATCGAGAGGGTACTCGCTGCGCCTCTTGCGTAGCCTGAAATCCCAAACCCTGAAAAAGCTCGAAAGTCCAGCTGAAACTACCGATTTCGAACCACTGAAGATTGAACACAACAGACCGTTGCAGAATGGTAGTGGCGCGGTATTTAATTGCAAAAAGCCTCGTTGTAGACTGCATACTTTTATGCCTGATCAGAAAGAGGAATTTTCCTCCGAACAAACGAAAAATCATTATCAGATCCGTAACCCCCTTCATTGTGATTCACCAAACATTATTTACCTTATCACTTGTAAGCGATGTCGGAAACAGTATGTTGGTCAAAGTCAAAATCCTTTTCGAGAACGTGCTACTAGACACAAACAGGATATAAAACATAATGCTGATGCCCCAGTAGCACAACATTTTAACCTTCCTGGCCATTCTTTGGACGATTTCGAAATCCATCCTATTGAACAACCACCAATTAAAGACACATTAGAAGATACGGATGAATTTAGAAAAAAACGTGAAGCTTTTTGGATCAATACGCTTCAAACCCTCTGGCCATTTGGTATGAACATATCAGAGGGCGAATGCGAAAGGAGGTCCATCATTCCTTTCACTTTAACGTACAACAGAATGAATATCGAAATAGCAAAAATGTTAAAAGATGAATTCAATTTTACCAATGCTAAATTAAATGAACCTTTGAATCTTCGACCTGTCATCGCCTATAAGAAAAACAAAAGCTTGCGTAACATCCTTGTAAGGACTAAATTAGAGCCCATCAATGAATAACATCAATTATTGCCAGTCAGTTTAACCAGGTCCTAAGCTCATCACTTAGTTTAAATCAATTTTATGTACCTTTTTGTTACGTTTGAAACCCATCAGGGTTCAGTAAATGAAAACAATTTTTCAGCGGCATATTAAAAGAAAAAAACGTTTCAGTAGGAAATGTCTGTGCCAGTGCGATTTTTTAACCTCAAACACACACACACACACACACACACACACACACACACACACACACACACACACACACACACAGTCTTGTCTACCCTACATACCGAGGTACCCCATTGTTTGTCCTTTGTGTGGACTAACGGTTTCAACCTCGTTTTGCCGGTACAGTTCTGGGAAAACAACCGAGGTAAAGGGTTTCTTTTGTCTTTTGTACCTCGGTAAGACAAAACACTCAAACTCTTTTGTCTAATTACCTCGTCAAGTTGGTAAGACAAACCCACACACACACACACACACACACACACACACACACACACACACACACACACACACACACACACACACACACACACACACACACACACACACACACACACACACACATCCACTCACAAACCCCCCCACACACACACAAACACACACACACACGCACAGATGTTTGTAAAAACATCCTTATGATTGGAAGTTCAAATTTAGGACGCATTGATCGAAATCCCCATCCGGACATCCAGGTGGAGTGTTACCCCGGCGCCAAATTCAATCATCTGCGCTTTATGTTTAAAGGGCACAGGGGCCAGTCCAGTCCCCAAAAAATATTATTAAAAATTGGCGTGAATTCTCGAAACGATAATTCTGATCTCGTAGGTAAGCAGTTGCGGAATATGCTTAGCGATATCAGGGTCAAGTTTAGATCAGCAAAAATTTATTTCGCTGAATTAAACTTTTCGCAAAAACTCCCTCAGGCCGAGAGGAGAACCCTGAGCATCATCAACGAAACCATTCGGAAAGTGGTCTTTTAGAGCTGAGCTTAAAAGGTAATGACTTTCAATTCAATGGAGAATATTTTCTACAAATAATGGGTTGTCCTATGGGCAAAAGATTCAGTCCTAATTTTGCAAGCATTTATGTAGCGGAATGGGAGGAAAATGCCTTAAGCAAATGTGCAAAGCATCCTCTCGTATATCTCAGGTATTTAGATGACATTTTTATTATTTGGGAACATTCAAAAGAAGATTTTGATGAATTTTTTAGAAAATTTTGAACAATCACGATCCAAATATTAAATTGAAAGCAACTATCAGTGAAAATTCTGTTGATTTTCTCGATGTGACCGTGTATAAAGGCAAGCAATTTCAGGCGTCCGGTCATTTAGATTATAAAGTGTATTTTAAACCAACTGATTCACATCAATTGTTGCACACAAAATCATTTCATCCTCAACATACATTTAAAGGTATCATCAAATCACAACTCATTCGTTTCCACCGCAATTCAAGTGATAAGGTAAATTTCAATGAGGCTTGTTCTACTCTATTTGGCGCCCTCAGATCGAGAGGGTACTCGCTGCGCCTTCTGCGTAGCCTGAAATCCCAAACCCTGAAAAAGCTCGAAAGGCCAGCTGAAACTACCGATTTCGAACCACTGAAGATTGAACACAACAGACCTTTGCAAAATAGTAGTGGCGCGGTATTTAATTGCAAAAAGCCTCGTTGTAGACTGCATACTTTTATGCCTGATCAGAAAGAGGAATTTTCCTCCGAACAAACGAAAAATCATTATCAGATCCGTAACCCCCTCCATTGTGATTCACCAAACATTATTTACCTTATCACTTGTAAGCGATGTCGGAAACAGTATGTTGGTCAAAGTCAAAATCCTTTCCGAGAACGTGCTACTAGACACAAACAGGATATAAAACATAATGCTGATGCCCCAGTAGCACAACATTTTAACCTTCCTGGCCATTCTTTGGACGATTTCGAAATCCATCCTATTGAACAACCACCAATTAAAGACACATTAGAAGAAACGGATGAATTTAGAAAAAAACGTGAAGCTTTTTGGATCAATACGCTTCAAACCCTCTGGCCAATTGGTATGAACATATCAGAGGGCGAATGCGAAAGGAGGTCCATCATTCCTTTCACTTTAACGTACAACAGAATGAATATCGAAATAGCAAAAATGTTAAAAGATGAATTCAATTTTACCAATGCTAAATTAAATGAACCTTTGAATCTTCGACCTGTCATCGCCTATAAGAAAAACAAAAGCTTGCGTAACATCCTTGTAAGGACTAAATTAGAGCCCATCAATGAGTAACATCAATTTTTGCCAGTCAGTTTAACCAGTTCCTAAGCTCATCACTTAGTTTAAATCAATTTTATGTAATTTTTTGTCATGTTTGAAACCCATCAGGGTTCAGTAAATGAAAACAATTTTTCGGCGGCATATTAAAAGAAAAAAACGTTTCAGTAGGAAATGTCTGTGCCAGTGCGATTTTTTAACCTCAAACACACACACACACACACTCACAAACCCCCACACACACACACAAACACACACACACACGCACAGATGTTTGTAAAAACATCCTTATGATTGGAAGTTCAAATTTAGGACGCATTGATCGAAATCCCCATCCGGACATCCAGGTGGAGTGTTACCCCGGCGCCAAATTCAATCATCTGCGCTTTATGTTTAAAGGGCACAGGGGCCAGTCCAGTCCCCAAAAAATATTATTAAAAATTGGCGTGAATTCTCGAAACGATAATTCTGATCTCGTAGGTAAGCAGTTGCGGAATATGCTTAGCGATATCAGGGTCAAGTTTAGATCAGCAAAAATTTATTTCGCTGAATTAAACTTTTCGCAAAAACTCCCTCAGGCCGAGAGGAGAACCCTGAGCATCATCAACGAAACCATTCGGAAAGTGGTCTTTTAGAGCTGAGCTTAAAAGGTAATGACTTTCAATTCAATGGAGAATATTTTCTACAAATAATGGGTTGTCCTATGGGCAAAAGATTCAGTCCTAATTTTGCAAGCATTTATGTAGCGGAATGGGAGGAAAATGCCTTAAGCAAATGTGCAAAGCATCCTCTCGTATATCTCAGGTATTTAGATGACATTTTTATTATTTGGGAACATTCAAAAGAAGATTTTGATGAATTTTTTAGAAAATTTTGAACAATCACGATCCAAATATTAAATTGAAAGCAACTATCAGTGAAAATTCTGTTGATTTTCTCGATGTGACCGTGTATAAAGGCAAGCAATTTCAGGCGTCCGGTCATTTAGATTATAAAGTGTATTTTAAACCAACTGATTCACATCAATTGTTGCACACAAAATCATTTCATCCTCAACATACATTTAAAGGTATCATCAAATCACAACTCATTCGTTTCCACCGCAATTCAAGTGATAAGGTAAATTTCAATGAGGCTTGTTCTACTCTATTTGGCGCCCTCAGATCGAGAGGGTACTCGCTGCGCCTTCTGCGTAGCCTGAAATCCCAAACCCTGAAAAAGCTCGAAAGGCCAGCTGAAACTACCGATTTCGAACCACTGAAGATTGAACACAACAGACCTTTGCAAAATAGTAGTGGCGCGGTATTTAATTGCAAAAAGCCTCGTTGTAGACTGCATACTTTTATGCCTGATCAGAAAGAGGAATTTTCCTCCGAACAAACGAAAAATCATTATCAGATCCGTAACCCCCTCCATTGTGATTCACCAAACATTATTTACCTTATCACTTGTAAGCGATGTCGGAAACAGTATGTTGGTCAAAGTCAAAATTCTTTCCGAGAACGTGCTACTAGACACAAACAGGATATAAAACATAATGCTGATGCCCCAGTAGCACAACATTTTAACCTTCCTGGCCATTCTTTGGACGATTTCGAAATCCATCCTATTGAACAACCACCAATTAAAGACACATTAGAAGAAACGGATGAATTTAGAAAAAAACGTGAAGCTTTTTGGATCAATACGCTTCAAACCCTCTGGCCAATTGGTATGAACATATCAGAGGGCGAATGCGAAAGGAGGTCCATCATTCCTTTCACTTTAACGTACAACAGAATGAATATCGAAATAGCAAAAATGTTAAAAGATGAATTCAATTTTACCAATGCTAAATTAAATGAACCTTTGAATCTTCGACCTGTCATCGCCTATAAGAAAAACAAAAGCTTGCGTAACATCCTTGTAAGGACTAAATTAGAGCCCATCAATGAGTAACATCAATTTTTGCCAGTCAGTTTAACCAGTTCCTAAGCTCATCACTTAGTTTAAATCAATTTTATGTAATTTTTTGTCATGTTTGAAACCCATCAGGGTTCAGTAAATGAAAACAATTTTTCGGCGGCATATTAAAAGAAAAAAACGTTTCAGTAGGAAATGTCTGTGCCAGTGCGATTTTTTAACCTCAAACACACACACACACACACTCACAAACCCCCACACACACACACAAACACACACACACACGCACAGATGTTTGTAAAAACATCCTTATGATTGGAAGTTCAAATTTAGGACGCATTGATCGAAATCCCCATCCGGACATCCAGGTGGAGTGTTACCCCGGCGCCAAATTCAATCATCTGCGCTTTATGTTTAAAGGGCACAGGGGCCAGTCCAGTCCCCAAAAAATATTATTAAAAATTGGCGTGAATTCTCGAAACGATAATTCTGATCTCGTAGGTAAGCAGTTGCGGAATATGCTTAGCGATATCAGGGTCAAGTTTAGATCAGCAAAAATTTATTTCGCTGAATTAAACTTTTCGCAAAAACTCCCTCAGGCCGAGAGGAGAACCCTGAGCATCATCAACGAAACCATTCGGAAAGTGAAGGACGTTAACGTTATACCTAAAATTGATGACTCGAAATTTGATGTTGCTCAGGATTTAATCCATTGGACCACGAGAACCGCCAATATTATGTACGATCACTGGTTGAACCACCTAAATTTAAACTAAGTAAAGGCAAAGGTAACAGCCGCCTAACAGATGTGGGATTAGGAACTAATGTGGTTAACCTGTCTGGCACCGATGACCTAACAACCCAAGAGAAATCGCTTTTAGATCGCGGTTTAACTTTTGTACCAGCACCAAAGCCTAAAACTGATAACCAAACAAATTTACCATCATACAACTGTAATTTTCTTAGGCAAATGAAATTAGCCGACCGCTTTAGAAACTCCAGCGGTCGGAAACTTCCTTTTACAGAATCATCTGGTTGGTCACCTCCAGATAGTGAAGTAGATCCCGAAATTATTGAGGCTAGCAAACGAATCATCCAAAAGGTGTTCAGCATGAACATACTCTCCGATAAAGACAATTTAACAGCTGGTGAACGGAGAGCCCTCACGAAACTTCGAAAAAATAAGAAATTAGTTATTAAACCAGCCGACAAAGGTGGGTCGGTAGTTGTTCTATCTCGGGATAATTATATAAAGGAAGCCATGAGACAACTCAGCAATACTAAACATTATAAGAAAATAGATTCACTTATTTGGCCTAGTAATATCGAAAAATTCAATAAGATCTTAAAATTTCTCCTCGACGAAGGTCACATTACCAAAAAACAATTGAAATATTTAACAGCTAAGCTCAGTGCTCAAACAAGACAATTTTATATCCTACCAAAGATTCACTAAGGACCGTTCTTCATGGACGGATGACTTAACTCCACCCGGGAGGCCAATTGTATCAGATTGTAATTCGGAATCTTATGCGATCTCGGAATTAATTGATTATCATCTGAAACCTATAGCAAATAGACATCCGAGCTATCTAAAAAATACACAGGATTTCCTGTCAAAAATTTCGAAATTGAAAATATCGAAAAATGCAATTCTGGCTACTTTGGATATCGACAGTATGTATACGAACATTGATATTGATAAAGGTGTTAAATCAGTTAAAAATGTATTTGAAAAATATCCCGATGCGAAACGCCCGGATGAACAAATTTTGGATCTTTTAGAGCTGAGCTTAAAAGGTAATGACTTTCAATTCAATGGAGAATATTTTCTACAAATAATGGGTTGTCCTATGGGCAAAAGATTCAGTCCTAATTTTGCAAGCATTTATGTAGCGGAATGGGAGGAAAATGCCTTAAGCAAATGTGCAAAGCATCCTCTCGTATATCTCAGGTATTTAGATGACATTTTTATTATTTGGGAACATTCAAAAGAAGATTTTGATGAATTTTTTAGAAAATTTTGAACAATCACGATCCAAATATTAAATTGAAAGCAACTATCAGTGAAAATTCTGTTGATTTTCTCGATGTGACCGTGTATAAAGGCAAGCAATTTCAGGCGTCCGGTCATTTAGATTATAAAGTGTATTTTAAACCAACTGATTCACATCAATTGTTGCACACAAAATCATTTCATCCTCAACATACATTTAAAGGTATCATCAAATCACAACTCATTCGTTTCCACCGCAATTCAAGTGATAAGGTAAATTTCAATGAGGCTTGTTCTACTCTATTTGGCGCCCTCAGATCGAGAGGGTACTCGCTGCGCCTCTTGCGTAGCCTGAAATCCCAAACCCTGAAAAAGCTCGAAAGTCCAGCTGAAACTACCGATTTCGAACCACTGAAGATTGAACACAACAGACCTTTGCAAAATGGTAGTGGCGCGGTATTTAATTGCAAAAAGCCTCGTTGTAGACTGCATACTTTTATGCCTGATCAGAAAGAGGAATTTTCCTCCGAACAAACGAAAAATCATTATCAGATCCGTAACCCCCTCCATTGTGATTCACCAAACATTATTTACCTTATCACTTGTAAGCGATGTCGGAAACAGTATGTTGGTCAAAGTCAATATTCTTTTCGAGAACGTGCTACTAGACACAAACAGGATATAAAACATAATGCTGATGCCCCAGTAGCACAACATTTTAACCTTCCTGGCCATTCTTTGGACGATTTCGAAATCCATCCTATTGAACAACCACCAATTAAAGACACATTAGAAGAAACGGATGAATTTAGAAAAAAAACGTGAAGCTTTTTGGATCAATACGCTTCAAACCCTCTGGCCATTTGGTTTGAACATATCAGAGGGCGAATGCGAAAGGACGTCCATCATTCCTTTCACTTTAACGTACAACAGAATGAATATCGAAATAGCAAAAATGTTAAAAGATGAATTCAATTTTACTAATGCTAAATTAAATGAACCTTTGAATCTTCGACCTGTCATCGCCTATAAGAAAAACAAAAGCTTGCATAACATCCTTGTAAGGACTAAATTAGAGCCCATCAATGAATAACATCAATTATTGCCAGTCAGTTTAACCAGTTCCTAAGCTCATCACTTAGTTTAAATCAATTTTATGTAATTTTTTGTCATGTTTGAAACCCATCAGGGTTCAGTAAATGAAAACAATTTTTCGGCGGCATATTAAAAGAAAAAAACGTTTCAGTATGAAATGTCTGTGCCAGTGCGATTTTTTAAACCTCAAACACACACAGAGTCTTGTCTACCCTACATACCGAGGTACCCCATTGTTTGTCCTTTGTGTGTACTAACGGTTTCAACCTCGTTTTGCCGGTACAGTTCTGGGAAAACAACCGAGGTAAAGGGTTTCTTTTGTCTTTTGTACCTCGGTAAGGCGAAACACGCAAACTCTTTTGTCTAGTTACCTCGGCAAGTTGGTAAGACAAACCACACACACACACACACACACACACACACACACACACACACACACACACACACACACACACACACACACACACACCCACACACACACACACACACACACACACACACACACACACACACACACACACACACACTCACACACACACACACGCTCCACACACACACGACACACGCACAGTCCCTCCGGAAATGGTTATTGCGCTGCATGGTAAGCATAAAGCTGTGTTGTCGGTGTTTCGAAGGCGAATATGTTTAAGGCACCAACACTTGCTAATTTTTAGTCAGTTGATAGCACATTTCAAAGCACTTCAACCTGTTCAATAGTGCTATGACATTGTGTTAGTACTGAGTACGGAGAATTTTTTTTTTATAAATGCACACAAACGGAATGATGGAGGCAATGTGCATAATGTTCAAGTGTTTGATGTAAGGTGACAGAATGTAGGGCCTGGGTAGGTTCAGCTACATCATTTTCTTCTACAATCAACAGAAAGTGGGCGTAGTTTTCGGCTCCTGCTGACATCATGCCTACTTTACATTTAACCCTTTCAAAGCTGGTGGTGTCTTCGACGTTAGTTCAATAGCAACAATTGGAAGAGAATTCATTATTTGGAGATAGACCAATTAATATTTTTAACGTGCTGCCTTGAAGCGTTTTTTAAAAAAATCAAGATAGCTTCCAAAATGGCCAACGATTGTGAAATATCGACCAAGTTGTTTTCATGACATCATGTATTAATGAATCGTTAGAGGATGGTCTTGGTTACAAAAGATATATATTCTACAATAGCCAGAGATACATTTGGCATTAGAAGTGTTCATCGGAACTCAGGATTGCTGACAAAACCGCGGAAAAAAATCGAAAAAATCTATTTGTTTTTGATATTGTTGTGCATGTTTCCCGACACAGGCACGGGATTTGTGCGCATATGACAAAATAAATATGCTATAGCATAACAGATAACTATATAACATGGCTAACATAAAACAGGTAGCCACCCTCAAACAGTTTGCATCAATTCTGTCCAGAACATTCGCGAGGAACAATCCACAATTACAAATTTGATATAGGGTTCGCGTAGAAGGCAAATGAATCAAAAGAGGCCAATGCGCTACGGTGTTGTGAAAGCGAAACGGATTCTTTGTGTACGAGCCATGTAGTGTACGAGTATGCAGTGAGCATATTCATAATGAGGTATATAACAAACAGAAACACCCACCAAATCTCACTTGTATATCCAACGTTGGCATAAGAATGTCGCACAAGTACAAATATTTTGATTTTCTGGACTGTGGACTGGATCTAAATAGTTTGATAGCAGTAGCTTTGCCGACACCAAAAATCCATGATGTAGTATCACAACCAGTAATATAATGTAGAAAGAGAATATGTGCGCATATTTCGGCATCTAGACTCTCTTTTGTTTCTTGTATATTCCAGATACCTTTGTTCTTCTTTGAGCAAGACATCGATGCAAGATATATCAACTTACATAGAGGATATGGAATGAGCGTTTTTCTCATATAATATTTATGAAACGATTCTAAGAATATTCCGTTTTGGCGAGCCTCTGGCGAGCCCAAACGGAAAATTCGGACGAGTTTCATAAATATTATATGAGAAAAACACTCATTTCATATTCTATTTATCATATGACACACACACGCACAAATTAGCCACTTAGTACGATTTTTAACCCATCACCTAACTTGAGTTGCAGACGGCACTTGGAAAAAAACATCCTCGTATAACTAAAAATTTTCATTTTTTGCTTCCAAAACATAGGTTATGACCCCTCACTGGAACGAGCTCGTTCAAATGAGGGGTCATACCCTAAATATAGGTTATGACCCCTCATTGGAACGAGCTCGTCTAGCCAATCAAATTGTCCAGTTTTGAAATTGACCAATGAAAGCTCCCAACTCTAATTATTCAAATTATGAAAATGTGGCCCAGTTGTATTTTGTTCAGCCAATCAAATTGTCTGGTTTTGAAATTGACCAATGAAATTGACGGAAGGCTTTATGTATCACTGATTAATATGAAAACAAAATATCAAATGTTTTAAAGTGAACAAAACGGACGAGTCATATGATAAAAGTAGATATGTCATGGTCGCATAGGAGAAAGAGAAATTCTGTACCATCTCGTATGAGAGACACCGGTACTCGTCTTGCCGTGCCAGGACATCTGCGCCACCATTGTCGTATATGGCACTTATGTCGCCTGAGCAATACATCCACTGAACAATGTGACGAATACTTGCTTGTTTTATTTATTGTGTTTTATCCTTAGTTGATGAACCACTTGTGTAGCTATCAAAAACCACTGTTGCCCCGGATAATGGGACTTGACAAAGTCCACATTTGCCTCGCAAATTTGTCTGAAGGTTTTGCCCCTAGCCCACGGGAACAATGCAACAGCATTCCGGCGTGTAAAACATTTTGAACAAAAGTTGCTGTCAAAATGGGCAGCTGGCAAGACTATCGTCGAGCTCGTTCAAATGATGGGTCATAACCTAAAGATAGGTTATGACCCCTCATTGGAACGAGCTCGTCGAGCTCGTTCAAATGATGGGTCATAACCTATGGCTTGGAAGCAAAAAGTGAAGAAAAAAAATGAATGTCGTTTTTCTTGTAGATAAAAGATTAATACAATATAACCCACCTTAAAAAGGACAGCTAACGTAAATTCTCCCTACTGAAATTATGCAAATGTGACCCAGCTGTATTTTGTTTAGCCAATCAAATTGTCCAGTTTTGAAATTGACCAATGAAAGCTCCCAACTCTAATTATGCAAATTATGAAAATGTGGCCCAGTTGTATTTTGTTCAGCCAATCAAATTGTCTGGTTTTGAAATTGACCAATGAAATTGACGGAAGGCTTTATTTATCACTGATTAATATGAAAACAAAATATCAAATGTTTTAAAGTGAACAAAACGGACGAGTCATATGATAAAAGTAGATATGTCATGGTCGCATAGGAGAAAGAGAAATTCTGTACCATCTCGTATGAGAGACACCGGTACTCGTCTTGCCGTGCCAGGACATCTGCGCCACCATTGTCGTGTATGGCACTTATGTCGCCCTGAGCAATACATCCACTGAACAATGTGACGAATACTTGCTTGTTTTATTTATTGTGTTTTATCCTTAGTTGATGAACCACTTGTGTAGCTATCAAAAACCACTGTTGCCCCGGATAATGGGACTTGACAAAGTCCACATTTGCCTCGCAAATTTGTCTGAAGGTTTTGCCCCTAGCCCACGGGAACAATGCAACAGCATTCCGGCGTGTAAAACATTTTGAACAAAAGTTGCTGTCAAAATGGGCAGCTGGCAAGACTATCGTCGAGCTCGTTCAACTGATGGGTCATAACCTAAACATAGGTTATGACCCCTCATTGGAACGAGCTCGTCGAGCTCGTTCAAATGATGGGTCATAACCTATGGCTTGGAAGCAAAAAGTGAAGAAAAAAAATGAATGTCGTTTTTCTTGTAGATAAAAGATTAATACAATATAATCCACCTTAAAAAGGACAGCTAACGTAAATTCTCCCTACTGAAATTATGCAAATGTGACCCAGCTGTATTTTGTTTAGCCAATCAAATTGTCCAGTTTTGAAATTGACCAATGAAAGCTCCCAACTCTAATTATGCAAATTATGAAAATGTGGCCCAGTTGTATTTTGTTCAGCCAATCAAATTGTCTGGTTTTGAAATTGACCAATGAAATTGACGGAAGGCTTTATTTATCACTGATTAATATGAAAACAAAATATCAAATGTTTTAAAGTGAACAAAACGGACGAGTCATATGATAAAAGTAGATATGTCATGGTCGCATAGGAGAAAGAGAAATTCTGTACCATCTCGTATGGGAGACACTGGTACTCGTCTTGCCGTGCCAGGACATCTGCGCCACCATTGTCGTGTATGGCACTTATGTCGCCCTGAGCAATACATCCACTGAACAATGTGACGAATACTTGCTTGTTTTATTTATTGTGTTTTATCCTTAGTTGATGAACCACTTGTGTAGCTATCAAAAACCACTGTTGCCCCGGATAATGGGACTTGACAAAGTCCACATTTGCCTCGCAAATTTGTCTGAAGGTTTTGCCCCTAGCCCACGGGAACAATGCAACAGCATTCCGGCGTGTAAAACATTTTGAACAAAAGTTGCTGTCAAAATGGGCAGCTGGCAAGACTATCGTCGAGCTCGTTCAAATGATGGGTCATAACCTAAACATAGGTTATGACCCCTCATTGGAACGAGCTCGTCGAGCTCGTTCAAATGATGGGTCATAACCTATGGCTTGGAAGCAAAAAGTGAAGAAAAAAAATGAATGTCGTTTTTCTTGTAGATAAAAGATTAATACAATATAACCCACCTTAAAAAGGACAGCTAACGTAAATTCTCCCTACTGAAATTATGCAAATGTGACCCAGCTGTATTTTGTTTAGCCAATCAAATTGTCCAGTTTTGAAATTGACCAATGAAAGCTCCCAACTCTAATTATGCAAATTATGAAAATGTGGCCCAGTTGTATTTTGTTCAGCCAATCAAATTGTCTGGTTTTGAAATTGACCAATGAAATTGACGGAAGGCTTTATTTATCACTGATTAATATGAAAACAAAATATCAAATGTTTTAAAGTGAACAAAACGGACGAGTCATATGATAAAAGTAGATATGTCATGGTCGCATAGGAGAAAGAGAAATTCTGTACCATCTCGTATGAGAGACACCGGTACTCGTCTTGCCGTGCCAGGACATCTGCGCCACCATTGTCGTGTATGGCACTTATGTCGCCCTGAGCAATACATCCACTGAACAATGTGACGAATACTTGCTTGTTTTATTTATTGTGTTTTATCCTTAGTTGATGAACCACTTGTGTAGCTATCAAAAACCACTGTTGCCCCGGATAATGGGACTTGACAAAGTCCACATTTGCCTCGCAAATTTGTCTGAAGGTTTTGCCCCTAGCCCACGGGAACAATGCAACAGCATTCCGGCGTGTAAAACATTTTGAACAAAAGTTGCTGTCAAAATGGGCAGCTGGCAAGACTATCGTCGAGCTCGTTCAACTGATGGGTCATAACCTAAACATAGGTTATGACCCCTCATTGGAACGAGCTCGTCGAGCTCGTTCAAATGATGGGTCATAACCTATGGCTTGGAAGCAAAAAGTGAAGAAAAAAAATGAATGTCGTTTTTCTTGTAGATAAAAGATTAATACAATATAATCCACCTTAAAAAGGACAGCTAACGTAAATTCTCCCTACTGAAATTATGCAAATGTGACCCAGCTGTATTTTGTTTAGCCAATCAAATTGTCCAGTTTTGAAATTGACCAATGAAAGCTCCCAACTCTAATTATGCAAATTATGAAAATGTGGCCCAGTTGTATTTTGTTCAGCCAATCAAATTGTCTGGTTTTGAAATTGACCAATGAAATTGACGGAAGGCTTTATTTATCACTGATTAATATGAAAACAAAATATCAAATGTTTTAAAGTGAACAAAACGGACGAGTCATATGATAAAAGTAGATATGTCATGGTCGCATAGGAGAAAGAGAAATTCTGTACCATCTCGTATGAGAGACACTGGTACTCGTCTTGCCGTGCCAGGACATCTGCGCCACCATTGTCGTGTATGGCACTTATGTCGCCCTGAGCAATACATCCACTGAACAATGTGACGAATACTTGCTTGTTTTATTTATTGTGTTTTATCCTTAGTTGATGAACCACTTGTGTAGCTATCAAAAACCACTGTTGCCCCGGATAATGGGACTTGACAAAGTCCACATTTGCCTCGCAAATTTGTCTGAAGGTTTTGCCCCTAGCCCACGGGAACAATGCAACAGCATTCCGGCGTGTAAAACATTTTGAACAAAAGTTGCTGTCAAAATGGGCAGCTGGCAAGACTATCGTCGAGCTCGTTCAAATGATGGGTCATAACCTAAACATAGGTTATGACCCCTCATTGGAACGAGCTCGTCGAGCTCGTTCAAATGATGGGTCATAACCTATGGCTTGGAAGCAAAAAGTGAAGAAAAAAAATGAATGTCGTTTTTCTTGTAGATAAAAGATTAATACAATATAACCCACCTTAAAAAGGACAGCTAACGTAAATTCTCCCTACTGAAATTATGCAAATGTGACCCAGCTGTATTTTGTTTAGCCAATCAAATTGTCCAGTTTTGAAATTGACCAATGAAAGCTCCCAACTCTAATTATGCAAATTATGAAAATGTGGCCCAGTTGTATTTTGTTCAGCCAATCAAATTGTCTGGTTTTGAAATTGACCAATGAAATTGACGGAAGGCTTTATTTATCACTGATTAATATGAAAACAAAATATCAAATGTTTTAAAGTGAACAAAACGGACGAGTCATATGATAAAAGTAGATATGTCATGGTCGCATAGGAGAAAGAGAAATTCTGTACCATCTCGTATGAGAGACACTGGTACTCGTCTTGCCGTGCCAGGACATCTGCGCCACCATTGTCGTGTATGGCACTTATGTCGCCCTGAGCAATACATCCACTGAACAATGTGACGAATACTTGCTTGTTTTATTTATTGTGTTTTATCCTTAGTTGATGAACCACTTGTGTAGCTATCAAAAACCACTGTTGCCCCGGATAATGGGACTTGACAAAGTCCACATTTGCCTCGCAAATTTGTCTGAAGGTTTTGCCCCTAGCCCACGGGAACAATGCAACAGCATTCCGGCGTGTAAAACATTTTGAACAAAAGTTGCTGTCAAAATGGGCAGCTGGCAAGACTATCGTCGAGCTCGTTCAAATGATGGGTCATAACCTAAACATAGGTTATGACCCCTCATTGGAACGAGCTCGTCGAGCTCGTTCAAATGATGGGTCATAACCTATGGCTTGGAAGCAAAAAGTGAAGAAAAAAAATGAATGTCGTTTTTCTTGTAGATAAAAGATTAATACAATATAACCCACCTTAAAAAGGACAGCTAACGTAAATTCTCCCTACTGAAATTATGCAAATGTGACCCAGCTGTATTTTGTTTAGCCAATCAAATTGTCCAGTTTTGAAATTGACCAATGAAAGCTCCCAACTCTAATTATGCAAATTATGAAAATGTGGCCCAGTTGTATTTTGTTCAGCCAATCAAATTGTCTGGTTTTGAAATTGACCAATGAAATTGTCGGAAGGCTTTATTTATCACTGATTAATATGAAAACAAAATATCAAATGTTTTAAAGTGAACAAAACGGACGAGTCATATGATAAAAGTAGATATGTCATGGTCGCATAGGAGAAAGAGAAATTCTGTACCATCTCGTATGAGAGACACCGGTACTCGTCTTGCCATGCCAGGACATCCGCGCCACCATTGTCGTGTATGGCACTTATGTCGCCCTGAGCAGTACATCCACTGAACAATGTGACGAATACTTGCTTGTTTTATTTATTGTGTTTTATCCTTAGTTGATGAACCACTTGTGTAGCTATCAAAACCACTGTTGCCCCGGATAATGGGACTTGACAAAGTCCACATATGCCTCGCAAATTTGTCTGAAGGTTTTGCCCCTAGCCCACGGGAACAATGCAACAGCATTCTGGCGTGTAAAACATTTTGAACAAAAGTTGCTGTCAAAATGGGCAGCTGGCAAGACTATTGAACGGATAGTCCCGCTAACGCACGCTTATCTGTCTCTCTCTCAGACTGCCAGGAGACTCGAACAATCACGTCGGGTATGTATACTCAACTCATAAGAAAACAGAGCCGACAACTCTTCTGAGTATTGTTTTCAGAGCAACAGCAACCCTTCTCTGGAAGAGAAGCTGTGGATCTATTTTCACAATCACATCACTCACTTTCAATTCACATTTGTCAATCATTTGGATGAATTGGCCATTCTTTAAAGTGTAATCATTGGCGTCCATGCCACCCATTATAAATACAACCCTGTCACCAACATCATGTGATTTATCGACATAACTGAGATTGGAAACGGCGCCTGTCTGTATATTCTTCATCCCGGGTATACGTGCGAAGGGGTTTATCTCCTGCAAATGCATCAATACAGTTATTGTATTGTGAGTATCTCTGGATTTTCTTGCCTTTCCACAATCTTTGTGCTGCTCACTTGTGCTATATGAACCCCCGGATATATTCTGCATGAAGTAATTAATTTCAAAACAAGCAGGTCTGGAGAGGATGTAAATAGTTTGTTCATATTCTGTCATCCCACTACCTCTTGTCAGACCTTCAACTCCACGTTAATTTCTGCTTTATCACCAAATCCGTTGAAAATCCACACCACTACCGTTCAACATTGTGAACCACGTGATAGCCAGACATGAAAATCTTGAATACCCCAGGACTTGTTTTATCTGGTTCCTGCGTGGTGTTGAGATAGATGCTAACAGAGTTTGCATAATTCAAAGCACTGATAGAATATTTAGCGGAATTCGACTGCAAACGTATCTTTTTTCATTTCAGAGCCTCATTTTAGCAGTCACTTAGGATACTTTTGAGACGAATATGGTACCATATGATGGGGTTCCGTCCGTAGATCACGATACATGTATAAATAAGCCTATATTGTTATACTATAATGACAAATAAGAGGTTAAAATGAGACCTGCATTTTTTGCGGCCATCTTGGTGGCCATATTGGATTTCTCGGGAACACGCATGATCTAGTGCTCGGATTTTTTTCTGTCGTTGGGGAATGTTCATAGAATCCGAAAACGTTCAAATGATTTCTAAAATGCAAGTGAGGGTGTGTCGGTGTGGGTGGTGTAGGGAATTGCACTAATTATTTGGGTTTGTTTATCAAAAGTATATGCGCTCGTTTGTGTATTTGCGGGATTGAGGGGTTGCATCACCTGAAGAGGTAAGAGGGCCAGTGTCCCTCTCCCAATTCCCGACCCATTTCAGCCGCAAATGCCGTATATTCTTCAGAGATGTACAATGGAGAATAATGTGAGCCACAGTTCCAATTCAGTTCAGATAAAATTTGCATCATCCATCAGATTTTCCTTTGTACCCCATGCAGTCTTCCATCAGGCTTCACATTGAATCGAATGCTATTCTCCACGTCCGAGTCCGGAATAACTTTTTTTTTGCTTGATATTATTTTATTCTCGGATCCGAACATTTCTTTTACCAGGAAATGGGAGAGTCGACTATTGACTGCGTCGATGCAATGTTTTGTTTACTTCAGATGTTAATAAAATAGGGTTTCCCCTGCATTACTATAACGCAAAATGACGTTAACGATCGTTAAGTTGTTTGTGCTTATATAATGGTTTGGATGCTGATGTTACTTTAATCCAGCAGCTTGTTAATTAATATGAAATGTTTTTGTTATGCTCAGAATAGTTTGTACGGTTGGACGTCCACGAAACACACAATACTATCTTGTGGCAGAACAGTTTCTACAAAATAAAGCAGAATCGGAAATATCCAGAAAAAATGACGTGATAAGTTTAACATCACCAAATCGGCAATACTTCACGATGATGAATTTGGCAGGGTTGTGCATTTCTGTCTTGTCAATTATGACACAAAGAGCGATGGTAGAGCAATTTAGACAGTACGTGGAGAGTGTATTATCACAAAATCACCTGCAGAGAGGAGCTTCCACCCAAGCAATAACTGCAAATTTGTTGCAAAGCATAACAAGCACCAGCAAAGTTCCAGCCAATGGACCTCCAGGTTATTCCCGGAGGTCCATTGGCTGAAACAATGCTTGTGTTTTTTGTCCACTTGTACAGAATTTGAAAGTGATACTTTGGGTGATAACTCCACGCGATTTAGTTACAATCCGCCCCCACGTACTGTATGTTCATCGACTTGTTTTTTTTTCATTGGGGGCGGGGGTTAAGAACAATTTCGACAGTAAACGTCACCTCGTATCGTATCGGCGAGCAGCTGTGAGTGTACATGGGGCACAAGTGTCCAACATACATCGGTTCCTCCATGATTTGGCTAATTTGAGAAAAAAAGTAGGAAAGCTGTTGTACGTGACTACTCTTAATATGACGTCGACTCGGAAAGTCTGATAAAATGTATGTGTAAATGAGAGGGTGGAGCGAGGGGAGGGGGGTGAACTATAAAAAAAAACACATGGTGACGTCTTTTCATCCAACTGTCACCCGCTTCTTATTATGATCGCCTATCATCAAGTATACTCAGGAAGGTTTGAGGTGGTCTACAAGGGCCGAATATTGGATCCCTTCGCAATGACATTTGAGCATTAGATTTCCTAATTCAAACACAGTATTTTCCAACTCAGTCCCCAGTGAAACAAAAAATTATTTCACTATCGTTGTTCCCCACTGAGTAGTGATAAACCCTTAGGAAACCAATAATTGCCAACCTAGCGAAGCAAGAAGGCGTCGGAGTTGAAGGGCAAACAACATATTTTGTTTTAGCCCTTAAGGCCTGATTCCGACTTTGATCAGTTTGTAATGCGGCAAAGCATTTGCAACAACAGCCAGTCTTTTGATACCCTTTGAAGTTGTATTCTAAAGGCATTTGTAGCAGACAGGATTTTAACAGCTATTTTAAATAATCTTTATTTTACATTGTTTTGATTTACTTAGCACTTATTTGTTGAATACTGTATTGTGTGTTATGAAAAATGAGTTTATGGGTTGTTGTTACAGGCGTCCATAGGTGTTCACAGGTTTTCATGTCATGTGATTTCAACAGGACTTTTGGTTGGCTGGTTCGGTAGTTTTTGAAAGAAAGTCAGTTGAAATAGTTATCTTTAGGCTCTGTTTTCGTCAGTATTTTATTCTGTTTTTTTTGGTTAGTATTTATTCAGGTTTATTTATTTATTTATTTCGATTTTCATTTCGATTATCTGTTTATTCTTTATATGCATCATATTTTCGTTATATTGGATTTTTTGAAAGACAGACTAACGAGACTGACGAAATACACAAATAATGTTCACTAAACAGATTGCATGAACGGTTATGGGATTGTTATTTTGCAGCTAATTTGCACAGAATGATTGGATGAAATGACGATGGAATGGTAATGTGATGAAATGGTGATTGACATTTTGAGTGTGACTTAGATCCACAATCTGGTAAGAAATGTGTATATTTGGAAGCAAGCTGCGTTCGTGTGTGAGTGTGTGTGTTAAGGGCTTTAGTAAATGTGGGTTATTATCGATTTGGTTTAACATACAAGGAAATATTTTAATGAAAGAGGGGTCTGTCATTGATGATTATCATTTGTATGTAAGCACCATATATGCTTATAGTCATGGACGCCGAAAGTGACATTAAACACCAATAATATAGGTACGGGCTTGCTGGGTCCCTGCTTTGCCTGTGTCTGGTTATACACGAGGTGCAGGCTATGCTGGTATCCAGTTGGCGGCATGTAGTATTTGGCTACTGCTCTCCAATACATTTGAGTGTTTGAATTGTCCTTTGGTACAGTTGTGATCAACAATTGGGTAATACAATCAGGTGCTTATTTATCACAACAATATTGATTTTCCTGGAAAGATATGTGATAATGTTCATTGTTAATATTAGATTAATATTACTTTCCTTTCAGTTGATGAAAGTGTGTTTATTGTAGACAAATTGTATTATTGTGTATACTTTCTTGTATTTCAGTCTCCCTCATATTAGATGTAATAAATATTGAGTATATATATCACACTGAGTTAGTTGTAGCACAGCCCAAATTGGACATGGTGATATTCCATAATGCCCAGGTTATGGCCTGTTTCACATTGACAGTTGTTTCTGGACAAGTCTTGGCTGCCTAATATAGGCAGCCAAGACTTGCCTAGACACAGCTGCAAAGTCATAGAATGTAGAGTTCAAAACGTAGTAACAATACATATATATATATCCAGACATTTAATGTTTAATAGTGTACAAACAGTTTAATACTGATTACAGAGACTGGTTTTATCATGATTTCATTTGGCTATTAGTTAAACGAAACCCACCAAATGTAGTATGCATGTAACAATTTCTCTATTAATGTGCACAGTTCAATCTGATGGGTAATATTTCTTGTTCCCAGTTTGCTTCTTATTCTTCAAAACAAATTCCTAATTGGTGCCCTTAAGACGCGAATTGTCATGGCCGCGATCTTTTTTCCCGAAGAGGTCAGAACGCCTGTACACGAACACTCTCTAAACCATTTTTTTAAGTACTTGAGGAAGCGACTTTTGAGAGGTGGCACTTAGTAAGAAGATTTGACAACAACTCGTGTGCTTTTTTTCACGATGATATTAACTTTATCGCCTATTAAGACCGGACGTCACTGTTCAATGTTCTGGTAGGAGGCGCGACTGTTCGAGGTTCATTCCAAATATACCGGAATGTTCATTTTGTTGTAAACATTGTAAATAAATCGCTAATTTCCCCAAGAGGTATCTTCAAGGTATTTATACCCAGAATAGCTCTACTGTATATTCATACCACTGCCCGGCCATTGTTTGGTCAATTTCTTCTACTGCAACTATCTTCTCATTCGAAAATTGGAATAGGGAGCTAGTTGAAGCGGGAGGAATAGACCGAAGCGGCCGAAGATGAAATTTGGCCAAATTCATTTGTTTTTTCACTGGTGTTTAAGGTCACATATTTCTAAACAATGGCTAATCCTGACGGCAATATGGATTTATACCACGGTTACCTATTCTACTCTTTATAAAAAGCCTATGACACCAATGTTAGCTTTACACAACAACCGTGGTGAACACGCCAGCTTTGGGATTTCAGTAGTTCAAATTTACACCTACAGTGGAACTTCATCAAAGTCGACCTTTGGTGACATCGACCTGAATGCAAACTTGTCTAAATTTATCGTTCGTTGCCTCGCAAAGAGTCAAATGGAAGCGCCAAATATTCATTACGTTTTAAATGAGTTTACCTCAGAATATACCAACAATTAACAAACATGCTTTATCGCATGTTAAAAAAGCATCCATAACTCGAAATAGTATGTTATTATGTTATTAAAATGAAAAAGGACCCATGATTTGTGCGTTTCTTTTGCCATTTCGTTTCTGCGACAAAACTAACAGCCGAAGTACCGCCCACCGGTGCTCATGTAAACAAACAAGATGCCTTAATCGCTTACCGACCAAAGTGGTTCAAAGAAGTATTTGGGGTCATATTAAGTTAGACATGGTTCATCAACACTACAAAGGAATGATGTCTTGAGAGGCAAAACATCATTCCAAAAGAAAAACACTAAGGAATGGATTTGAACAAACCTGAACGTAACATGCCCCCTCCCCACCCCACCTCTGCCCATAGAGCCCAAATATTAAGCCAAGCCCTCAAACTGAACAAACTTGAATCTGATCCCCCTTGAGATGTCATATACCAAATAGGAAAGAAATCTGACTGGTGGATATGAAGATGGTTTTTAAAGAAATCACCTCACATTGCACAAGGTTAAACTTTGGGCTCAGATAGGGAGCCAAAATATCAACCCAGTGTCCCGATTTGAACAAACTTGAATCTGACCCACCTGGAGATGTTGTATACCAAATATGAAAAGAGAGCCCAAATATAAACTCTGCGTCTCGATTTGAACAAACTTGAATCTGACCCCCCCACCCCCACCCCCTATAGATGTTGTATACCAAACATGAAAGGATTCTGAGTGGTCGATCTGAAGAAGAAGATTTTAAAAGAAATTCCCTCAAATTGCACCAAGTTAAACTTTGGGTTCCAATAGAGAGCCCAAATCTTAACCCATGGACTCGATTTTAACAAACTTGAATCTGCACCCCCCCCCCCCCCCCCGCCCCCAGAGATGTTGTATAACAAATATGAGAGGATTCGGACTAGTGAATCTGAAGAAGAAGATTTTTAAAGAATATTCCACGCTTTGCACAAAGTTAATATTTGGGCTCCCATAGAAAGCCCAAATATAAACTCTGCGTCTCGATTTGAACAAACTTAAATCTGACCCCCCATAGATGTTGTATACCAAACATGAAAGGATTCTGAGTGGTCGATCTGAAGAAGAAGATTTTTAAAGACATTTCCTCAAATTGCACCACGTTAAAATTTGGGCTCCAACAGAGAGCCCAAATACTAACTCAGGGATCCGATTTGAAAAAACTTGAATCTGACACCCCCCCTCCCCCCCCCCCCCCCCCCCAGAGATGTTGTATACCAAATATGAAAGCATTCTGACTGGTGATCTGAAGAAGAAGATTTTTAAAGAAATTTTCTCATATTGCAATAAGTTAAAATTTAGGCTCTCATAGGGAACCCAAATATTAACCGAGAAACTCGATTTGAACAAACTTGAATCTGGCCCGCCTAGAGATGATGTAGACCAAGTATGAGAGAATTCTGAATGGTGAATCTGAAGAAGAAGATTTTTAAAGAATATCCACGCATTACACAAAGTTAAAATATTAACCCAGCTACTCAATTTGAACAAACTTGTATCTGACCCCCCCCCCCCCCCTTCCCCAATAGATATGTTGTATACCAAATATGAAAAGATTCTGAGTTGCCGATCTGAAGAAGAAGATTTTTGAAGAAATTTCCTCAAATTGCACCAAGTTAAACTTTGGGCTCCAATAGAGAGCCCAAATCTTAACCTATTGACGCGATTTGAACAAACGTGAATCTGACCCCCCAAGAGATGTTGTATGACAAATATGAAAAGATTCAGACTGCTGGATCTGAAGAAGATTTTTTTGAATTTTTGAAAAAAAAAATATGGGTGCTATCAGAGTTATGCCCCTTCTGGTGCCCCCTGTGGGCGCGGTAAGTTTATTTGTAGAAACGTGAATTGACATTTGATAAAGAACATGTACACAAAATGTGATTCAATTTGGTCGAGTAGTTTGTGAGAAGAAGTCGATAATGTAAAGTTCACGACGGACGACGACAACAGACGACGACGGACGGCAAGTGATAAAATCGAGAAAAAATGATAGCGACTCTTAATAATCTGACGATCATGATATAAATAAATATACCCAAAGTAGCTTGGTGTTACAAATGTTCACCACTCGTGGTGAACATGTGGTATACCAAGCTACTACGAGTATATTCTGTATATAAAGTCCAGTTCAGCCAATCACTTTGATTATTTAGATACACAGCGAGTTGTGCGACATCTATCGGATCTTAAAATGCTCTACCATTCTGTATTCTGCTTCACTTCCCGGTGTTTCCACAGGGACATTGACCAAATGTTTGTTTTATTCCCAACAAGACGAATCCCAACAAGACGAATGTCGAAAATGGTCATCCCAACAAGACGATTTTAATTAAAATGACTCTATAACCCATTTATTGTGAAGTTTTCCATCATAAACTGCTAACACGGCTTCCTTTTGGACAAAGATGTTTCAATTAACTGGTTGAGTACTGGAAGCCCATTTTGGAGCGTTATCCTGAAGTACCAGAGCTAAAAGGCTTCATATTCTGTTGATGAACTTCAATTCATTTTTGATGTGATATTATTAAGTCTGGGTGGATTTACCCTGTTACAATTAATGAGAGAGTACCGTTTGGCACTCTCCCATTAATTGTAACAAGGCAATTATATGTGAACAAAATTATGACAACCCAAATAAACTTAGCACGCTACCAGTCAACAGAGGCGCCACGCTTTGTTACAAGACGCTGTTTGCTACAGTTTTTTTTTTGTATATTTTTATCAAAAGAACTCCCAAACGCATGCATAAAATACAACACTAAAATACTTCAAATAGCATACACTGTAATGTACACGTTCTTTTTAAAGTAAATTTCCCCATATTTGATGAGAACATTTATTTTCGTCTTGTTGAGATTCGTCTTGTTGGGATCGTCTGATTGGGATATTTTCCCCATTCGTCTTGTTGGGATGACACCAAATGTGTTACCTCTGTTTTCACTTGTAGTTACAATGTATTTCAGGAATCCCTGTACATGTACCTGGACATTGACAGATTTACCTCCGTGTGAAATCTTGTAACGTATTGAGGGAGAATGCGTGGGGCGGGGGGGGGGGGGGGACACATGCCCCATACTTGCCACCTCGTCTCCTAGGTTTCACCGCCACTTATTGCAAAAGATGTTTATGAGTAAGTCATAATGACTAAAGTTTATAGTGAAAGAAAATAATAGACTGTAGTAGCTGAGAGATTGAACTTCCTCACACATATGGACTAGACACAAGCATGTTTTGACCACTCCAGTTTTCCCAACTTTTCTGAAAGTACATTTGGCGGAATAATTTGTGAAAAGTATGACACGAACCTCAATAGTTTAACATGGAAATGTTAGTTTGAAATATGCCTGTAAATGCATCTAACCACCACGACAGCCAGTATGTTGGACAGGGGTTGTGTTCTAAAAAACAGAATTTGATTTGCAAAGTTATTTGCCTGAAATCTCTGAGCATTTGTCATCATTAGTTCTGCTTTCTATGTAACATTTTGTACACCGTAAACACGCATGTACAATGCCCTTGGGTATAGGCTGTTATCTGCTCACGAGTGGGCCCGTGTCCTCGGGCAATATGAAGCTGGTATGTGCGGTAGACGGGCGTTTAGATATTTTGATGTAACACCTTTGTCCAGGATCAGCTGCAAGAATGGGTTCAGAATGGTCAGGATCAAGTTCTACAGTACAGCCGCTGTTATTTGGTCGTAATCCACACGTGGGCAGTGATGTCCGCGCATGCGTTTACCAGGTAATAAAAATCATCATCAGCCATATTTAAATTAACGAAGCACCGGATTATTCCTATAATCAGTGTTTTGTATTTAAAATTATACAGTTAAAACTAGAAGTCCTGTCATGAAATGCGCACAAATAGCACGTTGATATGCGCGTTAATGTACGCGTTATGGTCATAGTAAAGCTACCAAATTCTGTACACATGGCCTGTGCACAAGCAATGTTTCAGCCAATGGACCTCCGGGTAACCCGGAGGTCCATTGGCAGAAACATTGCATGTGTTTGCTATGAGTAACCAGGAGAACCTGCCGTGCTTTGGATGCCATTCGATATGGCAATTGCGCGCAATTCCAAAGCGCAATTAAGCCTAGATAAGCGCACTATTCGTGACAGGACTTCTAGTTTTAACTGTATTGTGTCCGTAGAAGTATTGCCCACCATTGAAAGGTGACCAGTCCGTACTATACTCGTTTTCACGTTAGTATGTTCTTTTCAGGGGTGGACACGCCTGTTACTGATAGAAAAAAAATGTGTTTTTTTTATTTCGACCACTCGTTCACATGAGGGGTGATACCACGTATAGATTTCCCGATGAGAACCCCGGGAAGTGATGCATTGCTTGTTTATTGTGGTAATAAACTCTTTACTGGCTTTACTGGTAAAATAGGACCCGGTCATCAATGCCTGGGGTGGAAGTCCTCTAAAATGGGCAATATGAGTATAAACAATTGGCTTGATTTGGATTTATATACACGTTGTGGTCACGATTGGCCATTGTACATAAACATGTGATCTAGGGCACCAGTAAATAAAAAAAAACATGAATTCTTAATAAATGTGTTCGAAACGATCATTCATTTGCTAATACATCAACAAACTTTTACGTGGTACATTACATAGAGAGTAATCGCTTGACTGGACTGTGTACGTGAAATAATTCATGAGAGGTGAGGGACGTTGTACAAACACGAGTGCGCGAATGCGCACGAGTGTTTTACAATATAGTCCCTCGCCTCGAATGAATTATTTCACGTAACCAGTCCAGCCAAGCGATTACTCTGTATATTACTTTTCATTATTAACGATAATTATATTATTCAATCCTCTACCTAACGTGACGGACAAAACAGGCCAGCGCTATTCTCAAAAATCGCCAATTAATTTTCATTATTTTTTTCATGTTTTTGTCTCGTCGAGCTCGTTCCAATGAGGGGTCATAACCTATGTTTTTGAGACAAAAAATTAAAATAACAGTTATTCAAGAACTTTTTTTCCAATTGCCATCTGCTTTTCATGTAAGGTAAAGGGTTAAACAAACAATGAAGTCCCCATTACATCCACGACAAAGCACCTTCGTTTGCGCGCACGGATACATGACCCAATTATTGATTGCATAATTCACTTGTGAAGTTATCGTTTATAATCAACCCCGGAAATCCTAGTAAATCACACTTTGGACAGCTTTGGAAAGTAATAATTTTCATTATTGTTTCCCATTTTTGACACTTAGACCAAAATTTTTGTACTGATTCAAAATCTTTTTTGTGCACTACACTTCAAAATTAAGACAAAGGCAAACAATATGATCGTGGAAGATGGTTCAGAGATTTAAATTATAACTTCAGCACTCAGTAAAATAATAATATAAATCCTAAGTGGAAATGTGGTTGTGGGAAGAGCGATGTCTTCGTTGCATACAACTGTTTATTGACTGACGTGACAACCGTTACTTATTCCCAGTTCCCTATTCAACATTCGTTATCAACCTATTTTCGGTTGATAACGAATGTCGAATAAGGAAGTGCGAATAAATAACGGTTGTCACATCCCCTGTTTATTGAACGCCATTCCACAGCGGTCTTATGGAATGTAACAATGCAGTAGTCAAAATGACATAACTCTGGAATTTCGAAGTATTTCGACTTTGTAATGTTATCAAAGAATGTTCGTATCGTCGATAAACTTCTTTTCGGTGATGACAACAGCATGGCCGTATGTTTCGATCGAGCAGGTCGTAAGTCTAGTTGTTCCCGCATGTTTGCTTTGTCCACAAGACGCGAGCCGATTCTGAACACGGGAAGACCTGCGAGCACAATGGACCTGCGGGCACCACAGTCATGGTACATTTGAAGCGCCTGTTTTTTTTCTATATATATTAAAATACAATTTGAAAACATTAAATTAAAATATTTAATAATAGAATATATTTATTTTTCTCTATCTGTTACAATATTTTAACTACAGCAGGTTAATTCACTGCAAAGGCTGATTTATAACAGCATTTTTGTCTTGACCTTCGAAGCATTGTTTCCAAGCAGATGACCAGGTGTGATATGAATTCCCGATTAAAACAATTGTTAGATAAAACAGGAATTATTAAGATTATTCTTAGGACAAAGGATATCAGTCTGGCAACTGTGCAGATTCTTAACCCTTTGAACTTTAGTGGTATATTCCATGCCAGTTCAATGGCAGCAATTAGAAGAGTCCATATTTATTATTTGGGGTAGACCAATCAATATTTTCAACGTGCAGCCTTGGGGCTGCACATTGAAAATACTGATTGGTCTACCCCACACATTTACTGAACACCCATCCAATATAATGAGGTTATGATGTTTCATGTTCCTGGCCGTCAAAAAGGCCGCTCGTGTCCAAAGGGTTAATTCTGAAACACCTCCAATATCCAATTCACTCTGTTCTCATATTTTTCTACAGTACTAGTAGAAATAAGGTGTAGACTGATAGTGCTGATATATTATTGTGGCTGAATTACAACTTGATTCCAACAGTACAGTAATTGCAAAACTGATTACATGTAAACTCGGTTATCACTTAAATTACCCCATACAATGTTCAGAACAACAAATACATATTATTACCTTGATGAGTTGTTGCAATGAAGAACTATAGGCTATGGTTAAGGAAAACTGAAATATTATTGTGGTTAAATCACAACTTAATTCCTGCAGTACAGTATTTGAATAATTGGTTGAATATAAACTTAGTTAACCCTTTCGCCGCCAAAGTGTTCCGAACAACAAAAAATAGTTTTTATTTCTTCATATTTTCCTGCATATGGATGTCATTGGAACGAGCTTGAAGAGCTGGTTCTACAGGTATTGAATAATTTGATAAGTATTCAAGTATTCATAGTTGTATTCATGAATACATTATAAAGTAATCGTATTAAAATACATTTGAAATTTGTGTATTCATATTCGTATTCATAAATTTTCAAATTATTCATTTTCGTATTCAATACATTTACAATATATTCGCCCCAACACTGATTCATATGCGAATACGAATAAACCAAAATTGCATGAATACTCATATCCGAAATCTTGAAAAAAATGTATTGAATACTACTGAATACCGAATACGAATACCCAAACCCTGTTTTCACAATGGATCGGCGGAGTTAATTATATTTCGTAATTAACGATATACATGTTTTTCAAAACTAAAACAGTATGTTGACTCTATGGTATCTTCTTCAACAGACCTTAGAGAACTTTATAAGGCAAAATATGATTAAATACATTCTAATTCGTCAAATGCTGCTAGTAATCAAAACTCTTAATTACAGAACAGTCGCCGTGGACTGGTCATATTACACGCGTGGGCAGTGATGTCCACGCATGCGTTTTCAGGGTAAGGAAAATCAGCAGCAACAAAATTTTAATTAATGAAGCACCGGGTGGCACCCGGTGCTTCATTAATTACATTTTTGATGATTATTCCTATAATTAGTGTTTGGAATCTAATATTATTGCGTCTGTTGAAGTATTGTCCATCTGTGGTAATTGCTGCAGTACTGTGTGTAGTCCCCGATGTTGTCGCTACCATTAATAAGAATTAAATAAATATGTACAAAGAATGTTCAATTCTAAGAAAACATAAATAGGTATTGTTGCATGAAGTTTAGAATATTCACATAAAACATTTAATAACCAGTATACATTGGATTTTCAAAACAAAAGTAGGCTTTTGTCATTATTCAAATATTTAGCCTTGATCATATTTCATTTGATTGCGTTTTGTTTGTAGATCAGGCCTTTAACTTTGAAATTGATCCAATAACCATCGACTACTTCTACGAACTGTACGCGAAGAAAATTCGAAACGAAAGAACAAAGCACAGGAAAACCCATGGCGCGTGGAGCCAAGTTCAGATCCAGCGATGTCTCAATATTTCCAGGAGAATTCATTTATTTTGAAACTCACCCGTGTACATATAGATTGTAAACATAAATGAGAGAAGACGTTAACAAAAAACACAAACATGCAAGCAAACTAACACAATTGTATGTATCAGCGCAGTGGCGATCATAGGATGACTAGCATGCTTTGTTCTTGAAAATTTTCCAATCAGGGAAACAATTTTTTAAACCTGCTGTAAATAATTTACATGAGGCATCTTTCCGCGCAAATCCAACGCAGTTTTGTTTCGAGCGACGGCAGAGAGCTGCGCATCTCGGAGTAGTACTGACCCCTTCTATGGTACTGAAATCAATAAAGTCGAAACAGTCTCCCATGACGCGTATGTAATTCATTGATACAATTTCACCAGGAATGTCGACTTGTTTCTGCGATTGATCACAAAAATTCGATGTTGTCGTAAGCACAGCAGTATTCGTTGATGCTACTGTTGTTGGTGTCATCTTCGTAGTTGTAGTCATGGCTGTTACAACTGGTGGGTCCGTTGCTGTAACTAGTATAAAATAAAGTTTATAATAAAAACGCATGTAAATTAAATTGCTACTCAGATCTATAGGTATATACGGGGAATCTATAGGTATATACGGCGGAGTCAAGTCAGATATGAACGTCCTTTGACCAAGCATACATGACAGTTGCAGGGACCGACCCGGGCATGTGCCAGTGCGTATTTGGTTCTGAAACATCAGGACCTGGCTCTTAAATCTCAGAAATAGGCTTCTCAGTTGGCGCGTAACTTCTCAGATCATATTTTGATATTCTTTTGATGGATAATCGAGAGAGACACTCTTACATGTATTATATATATGATTATCATGTATCATTGTTGTAGAGTGCTTAAGTTAATACTTCAAGTCTTAATTACCAAGCATTAATCTTCACTGTGGTTTCTGATCAAGTCTTGGCTGCCTAAATAGGCAGCCAAGACTTGATCAGAAACCACAGTGAAGATTAATGTTTGCTATAGTGTACTAAATGAAAATGATGAGAGCTATTACATACTTGCAGTGTGTGTTACAAACAGCAGTGTGACTCCGTAAATTGAAATCTGGCGCATGAATTGAAAAAATAGGCTCCGAGGCTAGAGCGTATTTTAAATAGTCCTGATCGGTCCCTGCAGTTGTGTGATGGGAAAGTTGGCGGTCGACGCAAGAACATAAGCATTTCAAACTATGAGGTGGTGGGGGTGGGGGGGGGGGGGTACGGTCATACAAGTGAATCCATACACTAACATATATCAGTGGTGACCCATTTGCCTTCGTGGGACAACACTTCAGTCGCCGTGGTATGGTCGTATTCCACGCGTGGGCAGTGATGTCTACGCATGCGTTTACTGCGAAATAAAAATTACCATCAGCAAACTTGTAATTAATGAAGCACCCGGTTGTACCCTGTGCTTCATTAGTTAAATTTTTGTTGATTATTTCTATCGTTAGTGTTTGGAATCTAATATTATTGCGTCGGTGGATAAATTGCCCACCCGTGGAAACCAGGCGGCCGTACTGCACAGTACTCAAAACTGTGTTTCGGGCTCGCCTCTACACAATTCTGTCTCCATATTTAAATTTCCTCCTTGCGACGAAACTTGTTTTTCCTTTCCTGCTAACTTCGAATGAGATTGCAATGGCCGATTGGTAACGATAATATGGCCTAAATTGTCTCGTTCTGTCTGTCTGTCTGTCTGTCTGTCTGTCTGGTCTGTCTGTCTGTCTGTCTGTCTGTCTGTCTGTCTGTCTGTCTGTCTGTCTGTCTGTCTGTCTGTCTGTCTGTCTGTCTGTCTGTCTGTCTCTCTCTCTCTCTCTCTCTCTCTCAACTATGTTTTGATATTTGATAGAGAGATGGGGGGGGGGGGGGGGTGGAAGCAGGTTGCAACGTCCCTGAGTCGTCGCGCAAGTGACACAATGCACAATTAAACAGTTCGCAGTAATTTACTCGCGCAGACCAATGCTGTACACCGCATTGCTGAGAAAGATTCCATTCCGGAACATCGAGTCCCAATTAAGTAATTAACAGTTTTAAGTAATTAATCGGTTAATTTGTTTATTTCGAATCCTCACAGGGGGAGGCCTAATTTTTTTCCGGTATGCTAGGTCCGTGTGAGTGGATGCATCCGAGACCCCAAATGCAGATTTTTTTTCGGTTTCATGCATTTTCAAGTTCAAAAAACATCTTACAGACATACTGTCACTCTGAATTTAATTTAAACTGCTTCTCTTTATAAACAGGTGCATAACAGACCATTACTCGCGTGATTGGAGGGCCCTGTTATAATGTTTCACTAAGTACTTGTCTCTAAATAACCGTAAAGTTTTGGATGGGTGCAGTTTCATTTGAGAAAAAAACTTGCAAGGAGAAAAATTCCATTCCCATCAGTTCCCAATGATTCTGATTGATTGCCATTTGTTTTCCCATTTTTCTGTGGCTGCCTTTAGCTATCAATGCTTATTATGGCCCTATAAAACTAAGTCAGCATTGAAGGATTATGTCTTTATGGGCTGTTATGGTATACAGTTAAAACTAGAAGTCATGTCATGAAATGTGCACAAATAGCACGTCGATCTGCGCGTTAATCTACGCGTTATGACCATAGTACGGATATCGTATTCTGTACATATGACCTGTACACAAGTAATGTTTCAGCCAATGGACCTCCGGGTAACCCGGAGGTCCATTGGCAGAAACATTGCTTGTGTTTTCTATGAGTAACCAGGAGAACCTGCCGTTCTTTGGATGCCATTCGATATGGCAATTGCGCGCAATTCCTACGCGTAATTAAGCCTAGATAAGCGCACAGTTCATAACAGGACATCTAGTTTTAACTGTAGGTCTATAGGTATGGAATCTGTGTTGGACTAACTGGCAGAATAAAAAGCTGAGTTATTCAAAACTTGTTTGTAATTGCCAAACCAGAACAACTCTATAAAAATAAATGTGAGACAAACAATGAAATATTAAAACTTAACATAACATAAGGTGTAAGATAAAGAGAGTACAAGTTACTCATATGGTGTAATATCATATTTCTCTCTGTGCTCGGAGTGCCACAGATTCCATGTTCATCAAAATTATCAATGAAAAACCTAAAAACCACACTTTTGCAATATGAAAGAATTTTGAACAGTTTTGAACATAAATCGCTATTGAATTGCCACAAAGTAAGGGAAATTTGTTTACTTTGCAATTTCCACCTCTGATATTCCATAAATTCAAATTAAATATACACAAAAATTACACATCAAAATGAAGGTCGTGGTGTATAGAACACGGAAATTATATGCCGTCAACTCACAGACTAAGAGCTCTGATGTTACTTTTTTTCTTAATGGTGTTTCTATTGCCAATATTCCGCACTTCTTGATTCAATTCATACCGAATTCTGGGAAATAAATATTTTTGGAGACTGTCCAGTGTCTTATTTCTTGTTCTAGATACACACCGTGGCTCTGACTGTTTGGTGTTTACACCGGTTTGAGAGTTCCTTTTTGTAAAGGTATTTTTAAATGTTGATGGTGATCGGTCATTTATCCAATCAAACATAAAAAGTAAAAGTAAAGACATGTAATTTAAATAAATCGTTCATTTTGAGTATTCCAACCAATCTGAACAGGGAGTTTGTATGGGTATTGAACTTTTTTATTACTTATCATTCTGCACGTTTCTACTTCTTGAATATCCTTTTACAAGATCATGAATTACCCCAAAAATGGATTCCATATACTAGGTTCATAAAAAAGCCTACAGCTAAAACTAGAAGTCCTGTCACGAATAGTGCGCTTATCTAGGCTTAACTGCGCGTTGGAATTACGCGCAATTGCCATATCGAATGGCATCCAAAGCACGGCAGGTTCACCTGATTACTCATAGCAAACACATGCAATGTTTCTGCCAATGGACTTCCGGGTTACCCTGAGGTCCATTGGCTGAAACATTGCTTGTGCACAGGCCATATGTACAGAATATGATAGCTTTACTTGGGCCATAACGCGCACATTAACGCGCATATCAACGCGCTATTTGTGCGCATTTCATGACAGGACTTCTAGTTTTAACTGTAGCAATGCCACCAAACCGCAGTTAGGTCCATTCTGCAAAATCACAACACCTTCAAGTATACATCGATAAGATTTGCTCCTTTTCAGCTACAAAGACCCATGCAACCACACAAGAACGGATACGGATAGGAGTAATCTACAAACGTTTTAAATTCTGATAAAACCTCACCCCACGAAACCCATCCAAAGGAAAAGAGGCCAGCATTGGCTTGTTAGTACAGCTGATGGCTCCGCTCTGCCCCGACCGACTCATACCGCAATTCAAACGACATTCCAGAACATTCCAACCACACCGACCACAAAACTGAACACACACATACTTGCCGTCACGCTGGAGCGAATACGGATAGGCGATAGATCCGTGCTGCATAAAGTCAGTTTAACGCGCCCCATCCTCCGAATATATGTAAGCATTGGCTGCTGGTTGTCGCTCGTTGCTTGGTCCTGGCGCAACCAACCAATAAAAATCACACTGCAAAATCTTACTACACTCGACTACGTACAGTTAAAACTAGAAGTCCTGTCGTGAAAATGCGCACAAATAGCACGTCGATCTGCGCGTTAATCTACGCGTTGTGACAACAGTAAGGCTATCAAATTCTATACATATGGCCTGTGCACAAGCAATGTAACCCGGAGGTCCACTGGCAGACACATTGCCTGTGTTTGCTATGAGTAACCAGGAGAACCTGCCATGCTTTGGATGCCATTCGATATTGCAATTGCGCGCAATTCCTTGGCGCAATTTAAGTCTCAATAAGCGCACAGTTTGTGACAGGACTTCTAGTTTTAACTGTGCATACCGACAGCATGGACCTCAGAACAGATTGGATACGAATAGGGAACAGCAACAAAATGCATAAACTCTGTTCATCGAGAACTCCTAGAACAGGTACCCGCACTGAAAGCTGGATGTCGCTCGTGGCTTGACCCTGCTTCGACTGACTCACAGAAAGTAATTACGGTAGAGCAACGAATTAACCCTTTCAATCCGGTGTGCGCAGATTTGTGCGTGAAGAAAAAATTGGTAGTGAACGGGCAAACGATATAAAGAGCAAACCGGACACTATATACTATCGCACGAGACTATCAAGCACTACGCTGCGTTATCCCCAAAACCACCACAAAATAAATTTAACCAAGCATTACGTACTTCTTTTATCAACTGTAGGGCAGTACAACACCCTGAGTGAATCAGTAGTATTGTGGGCTACCAGAAGACCAACTGAGGTAAATACCGTACACCCTATGCTTCCGTACTAGACAACTTCGCATTACCACTATCTACACTGCTAAATGCTGCCTGGCATATCATTACGTACTACCTACACCCGTCTCAGAATAATACAAAACATTTGGATGATTAGAAGTACCAATAGCTAACAGGACCTACAGGGGTATAAACGCCGAAACAATACTACCATATCAGTCCGGCACGAGAAGTCCAACTCACCCTGGCCCGAACAACGTAAAGTCGGATTGTACAGTGGACAAAAAAGCAATCAAAATTACAACGTCATTAGCAACAGAAACCTTTTCTCGGGGGAACTTTCAAGAGACCCCCTTTCCCATCAATTTTCCATCACCTGTTATTATTATTATTTATTTATTGGTGTTTAAGGTCATATACTTATGCACAATGGCTAATCATGACCGTGACAGTTTTACGGGTGGAGGAAGCCGGAGTACCCGGAGAGAACCACCGAGCAACGACGAGCAGCTGCCAGCTCCCCAACATCGTAACTCCGCACTGCAGCACAGACAGGGTTAGATTGGTTGAAGACATGCGTACCATCGACGTGCAGTACGCCTTAGTACACGGCGTCATCGTGCCCCCATGCGGACAATCGGGGTTAAGTGCCTTGCCCAAGGACACAACGCGGTTGCCGCAGGTGGGATTCGAACCGAGGACCTCTCGGCTTGCAGACTGCACCTCTACCTACTGAGCCACCGCGCCCCCACCATCACCTGTTAATACTACATGTATATACCCAGTGCCCCGCGTGTGCTTATATCACTACACATAAAATATCATACTCTATATGCAGTGCGTATACCACTTGCCAGACCCAACTGGATGGAGCATAAAATCTGTCTCACATCGGCTCCACTAAAAGTCCGGTTTCTGCGGGAGTTTAACACTTGCGGCTCCACCAAAAGTTCGGGTAATAAGGCAATATTCATGCGTACTATACTACAAAGAAGAAATAGTGAAAAGCACGAGTTTTGTTCTTCTATAGATAAGTTAATTTGATACAGTAAACGGAGGAATAGGCATGAACGCCCAATTAAATGAATAAACGATTAAATAAATAATATTTAAATTACAAATAATTAAGCAAGAAATGTGTGTTTTTATGAATGATAAACTTGAGAGAATATTCTTGATATATGAGGTTTTGCAATTAATTTATAAATGGTCGACCCCAAGATGTGTTTGCGCTTATTGTAAATTGATTCAAATAGTTATCGTATATAAAACTGTTAACGCTTTACACCGTCTTGTTACTCAATATTAATGGCGACCGAAGTGATCTGTCATCACAGTCAGTCTACCAGATCATCATCAATTCGACCCCTCACCCCCGCAGCCATGCCTGTTCCATAACGTCGGCTATAGCAAAAGCGTCTGGTGTGCGCTTAGTTGATTACTAATCGTGGCCTGCGGGTGTGAACTGTCGATCATAATGAAAGACTGCATGCAATTCAAGAAGGGAGAAATTCCCCACCATTTTAGAAGTTCCAAACCAATAATAATTGTTATCGTTCATTACGGTATAACCCCCTACTGGTCACGACTTTCACCTTACTAAAATCAGTTGGGTTAAAAACCAACCCAAATCAGCTGGGTTGAGTGAATATGAACCCAATTGGGTTCATATTCACTCAACTCAGTTGAAATGAGTTAATTTTTTAACTCAACTGTTTTTAGAGTACAGAAGAACTATCTACTCCTCCCGTGAAATTACTGCGGCGATGTCCCGAAAACGGTGTTTTTTTATTTATTGGAGAGAGCTGGGGTTATTTCTCATCAGGCTGATAATTATTTGAGCCTCTCCTCCGGCGGAAATTACAGGGATCCATACCGCCAACTCCCACCTGACGAGACATGTCTTGAGGATGTAGTTGGAATATTAGTCAGTCGGGACTGAAGCCATCACAGTCGGGACAAATCAGGTTTACCACCCCCCAATCGCTCTTTTTCGCGATGCCCTTCCCCGAAAGTGTGTAACATAACCCTTCATCGTCAACACAGCAATAGAAAATCTAAGACATTTCAAGCCAAATAAATATCATTTTCCATTAACATTCGCTTATCTCTCGCAGATGTTGGTTAATATAGATGGAATTATCTGGTTCCATATTTGATTCTGCACAACGCAGACTGACTAAAACACGTACCTACAACTGCCATGCATAGAGCCCCCTTGACCTCGTCACAGGAACCATCTTTGTACTGTGAATTTTCACTATCAAGTTTCACACACTTGTCGTAAGTATTTCGTGATGGTTCATTTGTGGCCCATGCCGTCCAGGCGGTATTTCCGTATATGTCAAGATAAACATCTGGTGTGCCTCTATCGTTCACGCCTATCCAGTAATAGATATTCCTGAAATACAAAATGACAATTACGCTGCGTTACAATCAGGGCGACGTCGGTTTTAACACTTTATTTTACACGAAAGGCAGACGGCACTTGCAAACAAAAATCTTGAACAACTATTTTTTTATTTTTTTTTGCGTCGAAAATATAGCTTCTGACCCTTTGTTGGAACGAGCTCGATCATCTCGTTCCAATGAGGTGTGATAGGCTATGTTTTGAGACCAAAAAAATAGAAAATAATGAAAATTGAATGGTAATTTTTGTGAATAGCGCTAACTGTTTTTTTCCGTTACGTTAGGTAAAGGGTTAAGAATGAACTTATTTTAATATTACTTTACCGTACACAATGCTTCGAAATTATCTTTCCGCTTTTCAACCCAGAATACTGCCGAATCTCCCCCGCAGGAAAATAATACCGAAAATTATCTCATGAGTGACCGAGACAAATGTTTATTTTTCGCGAGCGCTTATCCACTCAAAAACACTCTATTTTCTTTTTATTATACTTTTTATAAAACTCTGATCATTCCTATCGACAATTTCACTCGTTTTAACCTTGAATTGATGCATGAAAGTAAACCGCTGATGCGCATTGATATGCGGATGTGATTTGATCGATACTCGGAACAGGTAGCGTCCTGCGATCTGATTCAGCTGGCGGGTTTCATACATCAGTTCACGGTGAATATGTGTTGAATTATTGCTGGAAATCATCGGTATCCACTCAAAAACACTAGATTGTCTTTTCGTTATACGTTTTGAGAACAAATTGATTATTTCCAGTTATAATTTGACTCCTATTCACATTGAAGTGATGCTTTGAAAGCCGCCATTTTGATTGATACCGTGAAAGTAAAAAATTCTATATCTTCACAGCGTGGGGTACGATTTTTATCTTTCCGCATTTTTTTCGCTAATCTATCGTCTAGCGTATAATAAAAAGTAATACCCTAGTATTTACGTTCACAAAATATTTTCACGATTATTGTTTACTCACTGTTTATTCACTCCAAATAAACTAGTAACAAATAATATATTTTATATACTTTCCAAAGAGTGATTTACTGGGATTTCCTGGTTATTTATTTATTTATTTATTGGTGCTTAAGGTCACATATTTCTGCACAATGGCTAACCATGACCGTGACAGTTTTACGGGTGGAGGAAGCCGGAGTACCCGGAGAGAACCACCGAGCAACGGCGAGCAACTGCCAGTTCCCCAACATACCAACTCCACACAAGCAGGGTTAGCATTGGTTGAAGACAGGTGCACCGTCGACGTGCAGTACGCCTTAGTACACAACGTCACCGTGCCCCCACATGGGCAATGGGGGTGAAGTGTCTTGCCCAAGGATACAACGCGGTTGCCGCAGGTGGGATTCGAACCGAGGACCTCTCGGCTTGCAGCCTGCACCTTTACCAACTGGGCCACCGCGCCCCCATTTCCTGGTTTGATTGTAAACGATAACTTCACAAGTGAATTATGCAATCAACAATTGTGTCATGTATCCGTGCGCGCAAACGAAGACGCTTTGCTGTGGGTGTAATGGGGACTTCATTGTTTGTTTTTTTGGCTTTTTTTAACCCTTTACATAACATGAAAAACAGACGACACTTGCAAAAAGAATTCTTGAATAACTATTATTTTCATTTTTTGTCTCAAACTCATTGGTTATGACACCTCATTGGAACGATCTCAACGAACTCGTTGCAATGAGGGGTCATAACCTATGTTTTAGAGACAAAAAATTAAAAAATAATGAAAATTAATTGACGAGTTTTGAGAATAGCGCTGGCCGGTTTGGGCCGATACGTTAGGTAAACGGTTAAATGATATACTTATAGTTAATAATGAAAGGTAGTAAACAGAGTAATCGCTTAACTGGACTGATTACGTGAAATAATTCAGCAGCCAGTCCAGTCAAGGGATTACTCTCTATATCTTTCAGAAAGATTATAAAAAGAATTAAGCAATGTGAAAAAGGATCAAGGAACAAAAGAAATGTTTTGATAAGAGCCAGATTAAATGAATGAACTGTTTACAAACAGAGAACAATGATTATACCTAATTGTTTCCTATAGATTACTTGATAGGTGGGAATAGGTCTCGCTGTGTCGTCAGAGAGCGATTATGTCGAAAACGGTGCACTGAAATAACGAAAGTATGAGCCTCGAAAGAACGAATAATTTGGGTGATATGTTGGGAGAGGTCAGGGACGTGGAGGGGGGTATGGGGTGCCCACCCCAATAACCATCATAGCTTTTAATAGTTGGAAACACGAAGATATAATTTCCAAAAGTTGAAAATTCCAAGAAACCAATTTCCTTCATGTTTTCAGACTTTTTCATATACGTCGATTTGAGTTTTGAACCCGTGATCACAGATTTTCCGACTGCGTTCGGCGACCCCGAGACCGGGTGGGTGGTCACGGGCTGGAAAAAACGCGTTTTTGCTATATTTTGCAATTTTTTTCCTAAGGGTTAATTTAAGCCTAAACAACTTCTCTTACCGCGATAATCATAATAGCGTGTTCTTCTGGTGTATATGAATTCCGGATTCCGTTGAATGTTCGGATTCCAACATTTTCATTGACTGACGACTGCAGTTCGAAAGGTCAATGCCACAGTGATTGTCCAATTTTCGATCAAATTCTCCGACATTTCCATTTTTCCGAAATTCTGACTCCAATCTGTGACCGGTTCGGCTTTTCGAATTCATCGTTCCGTTTCCCTAAGAATGCCAGGCTACACAAGGACTTATTTTTTTCATGTGGATAAAATAACTAGATTTAAGCCAGAGGGAGACCTCAGAATCCATATCCGCACCCCCACCATCGAGAGAGAGCGAGATACCCTCCTCCTCCCGAACTGTTCCTAACACGGGCCTGCGACCCTAGCGACATGTCTACGGCAAGTCTTTCTGGGACCCCAACCACAGTTAGAAATCTAACTGCACCCCCCCCCCCCCCTCTAGCTACATCACTGGCTGGGGCGTATGACTTTCAAATTCATCCTGAGATACATACGTGTATCAAATTTGTTCTTTTCTTAACCCTTTACCCAATGCAGACGATATCAAATTTTATTATTTTAAATACCATTTTTTAATTTTTTTCAAAAAATGTCAACAAAACCATATCATGTGACCCCTCTTTGGAACGAGCTCAAAAAAGGGTCACGTGATATGGTTTTGTTGAAATTTTTCAAAAAATAGTGTTTTTTCAGCTGCTGAATTTGCATATTACGCGGGCGATCCGTTGGGTAAAGGGTTAAGCGCGGTGGCTCAGTGGTTACGGTATTGGACTTCAAACCCAAACGTCGACGGTTCGATCCCCTTAAGGCCCACAGCGTTGTGTCCTTGGGCAAAGCACTTAATCCCGATTGCCCATATGGAGTTAGTCAGGACCCGTTTCGCTGTGTACTAAGGCGTACAGCACGTCGATGGTGCACTTGTATTCAGCCAATGCTAACCCTGCTTGTGTGGAGTTAGTACGTAGGAGAGTCTGACAGCTGCTTGCCGTGACTCGATGGTTCTTTTCGGGTGCTCCGGATTCCTCCACCCGTGAAGCTGTCCGACACGAGGTGACATCTGACAGTCGACAATGTCGTTAAACCTCAACAACTAAATAAATAAATAAATAAATAAATTTGTTTCGCTGTAATTTTACCATTGAAATTGATTGGTAATGTGTTATCTTACATGGTGGAAACAAATATTGGCATCACGAGCGTGAACAATTCCAACGTTTAGTTTCCTATAATTTCTAAGTTTCAAATGTGTGTTAAAAAATAAAAATGTTCCAATAAGACTAAAATCATCCTCCTCTGATTGGGCGAGAGCTCGCTTAGTATATTCTATGTTTACGGCTCAAATGACAAATGTTACCGTCTGACGTCACAACGCGAAATATTTGAAATGACGACGCCCGTTTCGTAATAGCTTCACCAACGGAAGGACTAGCAAGCCGCTTCATTTTTTCTGGATTTTTCACTCGTGCAGCAGACGGTGTTCCGGATGAAGTGTCGTTTAAATTACAAAACCGTTTTACGATTTGAACTGAGATGGAATGAGTTTATCTGGTTTATTGATTATTTATCCAGTGCCGTCGTTGGTATACGAGATGGTTATTTACTAAACCTGTGATCGTTAAAAGTTGCCTTGAACAAGACAACTTTTAACGATCACAAATTTATTAAACAAGCCACTCGTATTTCACGATGTAGGTTTTGGGCTATAGGTAGTGTCTTATTGGCGCATATACGTTATTGTGATGAGTCGCGTCTCGGTTGAGCATGAGCTCCGAGCCGCTAACCTCAGACGATGTTGCCGTCAACTCATCACAATAACTTACAATGTATTAAATTTGTTTCCATGATATTTACGTTTTACAAATTTGAAGGGAAAAACATCAGGGGCATGAACGGTTATTTTAATAATTTGACGACTAAAATGTTCAACCAAAATGAGAAACTGAAAGCATATCAACGTTTCGTAAGCCGGGACGTCGATGCAGTTAAATAAGAGCTGGACTTTCGTCCGGTGCATACCCCCACGTGGTGTACCGCCTAGGGTGGGCATACCTATGACCAACAAATATTATTTATGAATATTCTCGTACGGACTGACAGACGGATGCACAGATGGACGGACGCAATCCAGTACACCCCCCCTTCCATTTTCTTCGAAATTTTTCAACAATTTCCAACAATTTCTAAGTCAAAAGGTATGGTAAATTGTTTGGTGTTTGGAAGTTTTATGCAATGAGGCAGAAGCCTTTGTCATAGGCAAACTGCATGCCATATTTCACTGATATCCGATAGCCCATACCTGAGATACAGGCTGAACAGACAAATAATGCATTTCCTACAATTTCTAAGTCAAAAAAGGGGGATAACTCTAAAAAGGAGAATGTGAGAAATATCGTTGAATCCTTTTTAAAGCCTATACCATAAGCAGTGTTCATGGCAAATTTCATTGCAATAGAATATTCGATACCCGAGATACAGGCTGAACAGACAAAATTTGGTTCGGACGGACACAATTTCTAAGTGAACAAGTAATAAAAAAAAAAATAATAATAAAAAAAATAACTACTGTGGGCATACCTGTGACCAACAAAAAATAATAATTTATTTTACCCAGAACACCACCCCCTCCACCCTAGAACTTATATTTAACCCTAACCCCACCCCTCCACCCAAAAACACACCCTAACCCTAACCCTACCCCATCCTGACCCTAAACCCTAAAAGCCCACCCCTGACACTAACCCCCACCCACCCCCGGGATCTAACCCCCAACCTTAAGCCCTACTCTGGGGCTACCCCTAACCCCACCCCACCCCACCCCTGACCCAACCCCACCTAGCCAAACCAATAGGATTGGGAGCTATTTTCCGGTTTAGGGGCTACTGAAACTAAAACCCCACCCCTGACCCCAACCCTACCCCCAGGACCTAACCCTCCCCCAATCTTAAACCCTACTCTCGGGCTACCCCTAACCCTAACCCCACCCCACTCCTAACCCTAACACTACCTTAATTTGGAGGTAGCCCCTAATAATAATATTCCCTAAACCCCCAATGTTGGCCCCGGACGCACGGACGGACGCATGTAATCCAGTATACCCCCATTTTCTTCGAAAATGGGGGTATAACAATAGCCCAATTATTAATAATATTTAATGGAGTTTAATGTCATTTTCAGCATCTGAGGCCATGTCACTATCATAACACTAGTGTGACCTCCGTTAGTACTGCTCCCCAACACTAATCAAAACTCCGTCATCATTATGGATGATGTAGAGGGTGTCACCCCGCAATATTTTTTTTCAATCGGGGCATTTTTGTCTGGGTTGTAGTTTTAATTAAAATATAGATCCCCTCTTGTTTGTAACCATACACTTTCTTAATATACTACATTTGATGCACAGACTTTTGTCATAGACACATTCGGTAGGGCTTTGCGGAATATTCGGTATTCGAAATGATATTCGATTCGAATTCGATTCGACAGTCGGTGCCGAATATCTTTCAAGTATCTCCGATTATTCTTGCAGTCTTGCTCTCTGTCGGAATATACTGAATATAGGAGGGAGGAAAGCGTGTTTACAAATAGGTACACATCAGCCAAAAAGGGATTCCATCTGACGCAACTCCACATTCAGTGCCTGCGACGGATTTATCCGTCGCTCGTACTTCCTATTCCACGTGCCGGCGACAGATATATCGATTGCCGGCACAGGGAATAGAAAGTACAGGCCAATATTGCTATGCTGCAACTAAAACACGACATTCTTCCCGGCAGTGCTATAGGAAACCATTCTGATAAATTCGGTTTGATTCGCGAATAGTGAGCTGTATTCGATTCGGTATTCGATCCGATCGCATTCCAGTATTCGCAGGGCCCTAACATTCGGCCATACCAATGGAGGTCTGTGGTACCCGATTCGGGCTTCTAGGGGCCCAGCGTCATTACGTGCGAGCTAAGAAGTTGAGACGATCATGTGACAAGCCCACTACGTGTATTTATTAAGAAATAAATAGAAGTCAAGAGTTTTTAAATAATAATACCGACTAATACTCGACGAAGCTGTGGCGTAACATTAATATTGGGGAGCCCTTGGGCCACATACTGTAATTATTCAGTACATTATAATGTTATATTCTAGCACACTGGCTGTGTACAAACATTCTATTCAGAATAAAATCCATCAGGCCTTAACTTGCTTAAACTAACTAACTTAACTAGTTCGTGGTTACAGTATGGCCGTCGTGAACTGGTCACTTTCCCCGGGTGGGGGGGGGGGGGGGGGCAATATTTCCGCGGACGCCATGATATTAGTTTTCAAACACTAATTATAGGAATAATTGTCAAAAAAAATAATTAATGAAGCACCGGGTACAACCCGGTGCTTCATTAATTAAAATTTTACTAATGGTGATTTTCGTTCGTCCTTTCGTTCATTTCTGTGTCGGTTCCTTCGTTAGTTGGTCAGCACCTTAACCGAGAAGGAGTCGTGTTGGCATTGGTTGGTTTCGGATACTGCTTCGACGGTGTGATGTAATAACCTGTACAGAATGCATCCACATTTGTAAATGAATTAAAATTAAAATTGATTCGTTTGTGCCACGCACACAGCCCGTAATGGGTTTCAAAGAATATCGCCCCGATTCTTTATGCAAGCTGGTATCGAAGCATTAAACCCCAATGTTTCAATTACAACACTATTTTGGCACCCTTAATAATGATTTTTCCCAAAATGTTGGAATTGTTGGGGGCCCCTAAACACGTACAATTGTTGGGGGCTCTTAGGAGACGTCCTAACCTCGTTTTATGGGCGTTACGCCACTGCGACGAAGGCGTGTCTTGATGAATGTAATATTAAACTAACGCGAAAACAGTCAGGACCCGTCACTTTTATACTCCCAACTCCCAATCAGTTATCTTCTTTATCCCCTCATTACGCGTGTTACGTTCAAAGGAATTCCTTTGTTCTGCCACGTGAACGCATTTATACTAATTCTTTAATCCACAGACTTATAAGATGACATGATCAATTAGGCTGCTCTGCTCCTCTGCAGTAGTTTTATATATAAATTAATTTAATTAGAACTGTTGAAAGTGTGCCAGCACTATTAACTTGCTTATCGAACAATGTATATATTTTGCCTGCAAAAAGTGAGTGAAAAACACACACAGATGATGGACACGGAATTGAAAAGATGAGACAATTAAGTGATTTTGTGCCACAATCGGTTGACCTTCGCAGTGTCATTCAGACTTTGTGTGCCAATGGATTTGATTCAGTGAGCAGAATGACTCGACAGGTATTAACATGTACTCTAACGCCGATGGGGATCGGACCACTGCCTTGATGAGAGCACATTTCAGCGGCACCAATCGCCTAGCGAAACTAGATCAGCGCCATAGACCACTCGACTACCGACAGGCCCCCAAAAAGGCATGCTAGCAGATCGAGCGTCCATGGAACTGGCACAGTCCACACGAAACTACTCGGTATCCCACAGAATTAGTTGTTTACAATGAATTATACTATGCAATGCAGATGAAATCAGTGAGAATCAATCTCTTTTTCAAATTTCCTGCTTTAGGTACAGAATACAGAATTCGGCACTTCTGTTATGTATTTTTTAGGATGAAAGACTCTGACGCCGATGGGGATCGAACCACTGCCTCGATGAGGGCACATGTCTGCGGCACCAATCGCCTAGCGAAACTGGACCAGCGCCATAGACCACTCGACTACCGACAAGCCCCCCAAAAAGGCATGCTAGCAGATCGAGCGTCCATGGAACTGGCACAGTCCACACGAAACAACTAATTCTGGGGGATACCGAGTAATTTCGTGTGGACTGTGCCAGTTCCATGGACGCTCGATCTGCTAGCATGCCTTTTTGGGGGCTTGTCGGTAGTCGAGTGGTCTATGGCGCTGGTCCAGATTCGCTAGGCTAGGCGATTGGTTCCGCAGAAATGTGCTCTCATCAAGGCAGTGGTTCGATCCCCATCGGCGTCAGAGTCTTTCATCCTAACAAATGCATAACAAAAGTGCCGAATTCTGTATTTTGTACCTTAAGCAGGAAATTTGAAAAAGAAATTGATTCTCACTGATTTCGTCTGCATTACATGGTATAATTCATTATATATACTCGCCCAAAAAAGAAAGTGTGCATTGCAGAAATTGATCAAACTCCAAAAAAATAATGTTGTAGGTGTAAAGAGTGTTAACCTGTTCATGAATAAGTTATATTGAACACAAAAACAGCTTTCCCCCGTTAAAATTGCATTAACGTTAAATGACGTGCTGCACGTTTGTGAAAAGGCATGTTTTGCACGTGGAGAGTCTGAAAATGCATGCAGCAGTGTGAATCCTTGGGTATTTAAACACTAAAGTAAGGCCTTCCTATCGTTAACATTCAAACTTGCGCTGCTGTTAAAACGACTCCACATTAGTATGCCAAGATTGACAATGAATCAACGTCTCCTTGCCCTGGGTATGATTAGAGCTGGCAGAACACACAGAGAGGTTGCTCAGCATTTAAACTGCCACCGTAACACTGTAGACAGGCTAGTCCATCGACATGCACAACATGATGACGTTCGAGACCGACCCCGCTCCGGGAGACCCCGAGTTACCACCCCTGCACAAGATCGGTATATCCGTATCGTCCATCTCCGGAACCGGCAACAAACGGCAACGACGACAGCCAGGAACATCCCTAACCTGAGACGGATACATCCTCAAACAGTAATCAACCGCCTGAGAGAATACGGCTTACGTCCTCGAAGACCTGCAATTCATCCGATTTTGACGTTACGTCATCGTCGTGCTCGACTGCAGTGGTGTAGAGTAGGGTTAGGGTTAGGGTTAGCCTAACCTAACCCTAACCCTACCCTAACCCTACCCTAACCCTACCCTAACCCTAACCTTACCTAACCTAACCCTAACCCTAACCTAACCTAACCCTACCCTAACCCACTTCCATGCTAACTTGTTCACTTCCATGAGACGTAGATGCAAAGCAGTAGTCGATGCAGACGGAGGTCATTCCAGATATTGAGTGTGTGACTTTTGTGTTTGACCCTTAGTGTCTTTGACTCTCCATGGCACCAAGAGTATTCGTCGTAGTGTAATGAAATTTCTCGTGTTGATCACAAATTGATTCATCTGTGATTGAATAAAATTTCCATGAATGAAAATGATCTATATATTTTTTTAGTGTTATGTTTCAGCATGCACACTTTCTGTTTTGGGAGAGTATATATACATGTATATATAGAGTTATTGACCGATAATTATTAGAGGTCATGAATAATAGATCGATAAACACTTCAATACATATATAGTTTCATGCTGTAACGAATCTCGGATATCCGCAAATAAATAAATAAATAAATTTGAGAGTGAGCCTTAACGCTGCACAAATATTTGCGTGAATTGTGACAGTCGCGGAGCATGTTTTCAACATAACAACGCGGGGTTCACTGGTTCAAGGGTCCGGCACCTTGTGTGACCTGGCGAGAGAATGGGGTCTTTGGGGATTTTGTCCCTCACTGCGCGTCTTGCCGTAGTAGGTTAAGCGTGACAGTAACAGGTGTAGAGGGAGCAGCAGTCTGTTTAGGGACGTCTGGTTTCTGGTTTAGATTACTTTCGTTGAGGGCTTAGGTTTGTGGGATGGGGGTTGGATGCGTCAGTGGTTATTACCGCAGGAGTTTAGTGGTATTGGTCTGCTTTCAGTTTGGGGGTCTATTTGGGAGACTGACTCTTGGGGGACACGAGATTGTTGGAGATTAGTCGCGGTTCCTTTGGGTATTTGCCGTCTTATATTTGGCTAGGTCCTTATTCATGAACTGGGACAAAGTTGTATCATACACTAACAGGAATGTATTTCTTTCATTTTGGGCTTAGGTCATAGTGTCCGAATAGACTCTTGTAATTGCGTACGGTGTACACGTAATTGTTGTTCTAGCAAATGTGTCAAGCGTTGGCTAGTATGGAACGCTATGTCCTCTATGTTTTGGAGAGAGATTGTGTTGGTACGGGGAGTAGTAAAAAGAGGGTGGGGTATACGTTAGATTTATTACTTGTTGTTTAAAGCAAATCGTTTCTAATGTCGCGGGCCCATCTTACCAAAATAACATCACGGGGTTCACTGTTTGGCAGGAGGGGCACTCTCACTCATTCGAGTAGGCTACAAGTGAACGGAAATATTTGTGGTGTCTGGCAATTGGGTTAGTGTGGTGTTTCGTATTCTCTGTTTGGTCAAGTTATCGCACCTTAATGTATATTTATTTAATGTAATGTATTGTTGGACAATGTATGGGGTTTTGCTTGTTTTCCGGGGGTAGATTTAGCTGTTATGTTTTCAGTAATTTGTACGCGTAGTAGTTAGGCGGATTGCATTTTTCAGCTAGGGATTGGCGGGCTGACTGCTGTACAGGGCCATGTTGGGGATTGTGGTATCAATTTTGGGTTTTCGTGGTTTCTATTGAAGTTAGGATTTCGTTCTTAACCCTTTACCCAACGTAACCGCCAAAACCAGCCATCGCTATTCACAAAAATCGTCAATTAATTTTCATTATTTTTTTTCCATTTTTTGTCTCAGAAACGTAGGTTATGACACCTCTTTGGAACGAGCTCGGTGAGCTCGTTCCAACGAGGGGTCATCGCCTATGTTTTTGAGACAAAAAATGAAAAAAAATTAGTTATTCAAGAATTTTATTCGCAAGTGTCGTCTGCTTTTCATGTTAGGTAAAGGGTTAAGTGAGGGTTGGAAAAGGTGGCGGTTAACCTTTTTTTGGTCCCTGTGGTAGCGACATATCACATCGGGCAAGTTGTTCCAGATTTGTATTCTTGGCTCGGTACAGACCATTTGTCCACTTTAAGGAAATAAAACACGATCTTGGATCTTCTGTTAAACATTTGAACTGTTCGTGTAATACGAATTGACAATCACGTGTATTAAGAGCATAAATTAACATAGAGTTGGAAGAAGGGGATTGCCAACAGCTGCGGATCGACGGCGGGACAGAGGGAACTCGCCCCCCATTTTTCCTGGCAAAGATTAACTTTGTTTACCATTTATGCCCGAAATCTCAGAAACTGGTTCATGTTCTCGTATTGATATTTCACTTTGTTATATAGTTGAAACTAGAAGTCACAGCGCGCCGATTAAGGGCACCTTTGTTCCTATCAAACTGTAGGATTTACGCAACTCAATTCCTGGAAAAAAAACAGCGTGCCAAACTCTGTGCAATTCTATACCAGTAAACAGTCACAGAGACCATTAACATTATTCCTTACCGCTATTAGGATACATGTACATGTGATGACGTAAATATATATTAAAATTCGACTGCATATACAGAATGAAGAGAGAGGATTACTACTTAATCACAGGGCAATATATTCTCCACTCGAAAAGTATTTCTAATTTTCCATAATAGCACAAGAAACATTTACAAGCTTTCATCACATGGGCCACCGACTGTAACCCGGTAGTCCATGTGATACAAGCTTGCAAGGGCATCTTGTGTTTTGTTTTCAGTTAATAATTACTAAGTGAAAAATCTATCCCGCAGCGATTCAGTAGTAATGCACCTTCCACATACTGTAGTCTCAATATTTTCTTTCTGTTTGATCGGTTCATTTCGTGATTAGACTACGCTAACAACGCATTATATTTTGCATTGCACAGCACAGACACACGTGTGTGTTTCATACTTCTGAAGTAATGAGTGCATTAACTGACGAGCATTTTCTACGCTAATTGTATCAGGACTTCTAGTTTCAACAGTAGTGATATCTTTATCTCCTGGGTACACAGGCCTTTAAAAGTACTAAGTGTGCGCCAATTGGCATGAAAGACTACACTGCAAAAAATATAGGTTCTCTTTAGAATCAAAACTGGTTCTAATCTTGTCCCTGAGATGGAACCAGTTCTGTTTAAACAGTATTTATTTCAAATCAAATAAATTTATAAAGATTAACATTAAATATTAACAGAATTAAACATAAATTGAGGGGGTTTCAGTCGTAAGTTTAGAGCTTATACGAGGTTGTCTCAAATCATTATTAAGCAAAGGAGATATGAACAGTTGGCATATCGAACCAGTTTTTGGTTCTATGCAGAACCAAAACTGGTTCGATATGCCAACTGTTCATATCTCCTTTGTTTCAAAATGTTTGGCGACTGCGTTGCATAAGCTCCAAGTTTACTGCTGAATCTACTTCAGTTCATGTAATATTCTGTTAAAATTGAATGTTAATCTTGTTAAATTTATTTGATTTGAAATAAATGCTGTTTAAACAGAACTGGTTCCATCTCAGAGACAAGATTAGAACCAGTTTTGGTTCTAAAGAGAACCTATGCTTTTTGCAGTGTACTTCCTGCTCTCGAGGGGTTGACAAACCAAACTGTGGAAGATATACGATCTAACACAGTTCGAGGCATCCTGAAATGGGGAGAGGGATTTTTCTTCTGACTTAAAGGCAGAAGAAAATATTCTCCCACTGCATTGAGCCTTGCTTCGCCCTTGGCTGGTGTTCGTATGTTACGACTGCATGGGCCTGATAAATAGAGGTTATTACCATTATGTGTATGAACAAAATATGTATCCTAGTCGAGCTCCGGGTTCTAAGGGCAGATCACGACGAGTCGAAGACGAGTTGTGATCTACGCTTAGAACCCGGAGCGAGACGTGGATATATATTTTGTACGTTCACTTAATGGTAATAATCATTTTATCTTACAATATATTGGGGATAAGTCAAGAATGTAGACGAATATATAACGAACTATTTATTCGTGCGGATGAACAAAAAGAAAAAAAATGGAACTCATGCGAAAGGAGCGTGCTTGTATCCGACCTCCTGATACAAACATCTGTATCAGGGGGTCGGATACACGACAGTTGCGGAGTTAATACAGACAAAATACATGTTGATAATAAATCCATGAAACTCTTTTAAGGGTAATTCTGTAAAATACAAGCACCTTTTAATGTTTGTTCTGAATACACATTGACCCCATGGGGTGGTTTGGAATTGTTCCACTTTTATCAATATTCAGTGTCCAAAAAAATGAAGTTCTTGAGATACGTATACCGGGTTACTGAAATACAATACACCCCAAAGACACGTGTATAATTATGTATATATGTTTATTGTTGCCACACCCCATTGTACGTCGTCAAACGTTTAACTACTTGTGCAAATCCTGTTCGGAATACTTACGGAAATTGTTTATTGATGAATGTCAAATCAGCGATGCCAGTCGGAACTCCAAGTACTCCACCGTTTGCTTTGCAAAATGCAGCTGTGTCATCCCATGATCTCTGCCCTCCATTTGCCATCCAACACATGTTAGTGCTTACATCAAGTGTGTATTTATCGGGACACGAACCTGTTTGAAATAAAAATCAAACAATTTAAACCATACTGAGACGGTTGTGGCTCGGAGTGTGTCTTGGCCTTCGAGGACTTTCTGCTCAAAACTGGAGCGACTTGAGCAAAACAACATTGTACTGACACCAATTCATTGTAATTCACTTGGGAATCTATTGCTGAAGAATGGCGCATCCCAAATGTGCATTATGCTAGAGTGACCAAAACGCCGTGTACCGTAGAAAGACCCTTTTAATTTTTCACATTTCTAACCTTAGAACGCCCATTTATGCGAGAATCTTTTCTTTTCACAATACAACTGTTAACAATCTCTACAATTAATAGTGGTGGGTACTGTGCCTCTATGCCACAGAATTTAACACATGATTCCCCGTATGCTGGTCGATATTCTAGACCCAAATTTACTATGTGAATTCCCATATCTTTTAACATTGGATTTAACACACCTGAAAATGTATCACTGAGCCAATTTGGGCAGTCCTATAATTTCCTCCGTAAATTTGCAGCGTTCAATAGCTTCACCGCTGTGTGGTGTGGAAAGTGGACAGAAAGTGTCGATATGATCACGCCCGAGTTGCAGTCCAGTCTATACTCCCTGTTCACTTTTAAGTAGTGTTGGTGGTATTGCAATTTCAAGTTCGTTTTCGGTATCGGTATTATCGAATGATTTACCTCGGTATTCGGTGTCAACTACTTTCTTGTACTCACACTGATACCAATATCACATGGTAGTTTTGGTGCACTTCCCAGATATATATTACCTTTTTACAGCAGATAAAGCCGTCGAACTGTTGAAAGCAACACGGCCACTCGCCTTTGGTGATTTCCTGCAGCAAAAAGGTTGAGAGAAAATACCCCCTGGGTATTTTCTCTCAGCTTCCTCGTCACATGAAGTGGCCGGCGGTAACTGCCTCGAGAGACATTTCTCGGCATGAATTTTGCGTAATGTTCTGATATTTTAACTTTTCTGTTTTAAATAATGTCGGTAATATTTTCCAATACCGAAATTTTAGTATTTTGAGATTCCTTCGCTACGGTAAATCGGTATTGGCCCGTTACCGATACCGAACGGTATTTACGGTATACCACTCATTTCTACTTTTAAGATAACTGCACTGTGTGCTAGTTTAAGAGTAAAATCATATTAACCATCTCTCAAACAAATAAACTTTCTTGCCATTTGATAATGCCTTAGGCAAAATCTGACATCATTATTTGGAAATAAGTTATACCTACTCAATACCAGAAATATGCCCTGATCAGAAAATACCCCATACGCTTATCGACTTCCCTCATATAGGCCCTAACCTTTGTTTTAGTTGACTAAATAAATCATTTTCGGAAAACTGAAACATTTAGTGTTGGAAGTTATACTGCGCAACTGTCAGACTCCCCAACATACTCACTCCGCGCAAGCAAGGTTCGCATTGTTTGAAGGCAACTGCAACATCCACGTGCAGTACGCCTTAGTACACAACGCTATCGTCCCCTCTTCAACCAATGCTAACCCTGCTTGCGCAGAGTTAGTATGTTGGGCTGTCTGACAGTTGCGCGCCGTTGCTTGGTGGTTCCCTCCGGGTACTCCGGCTTCCCCCACCACAACACTCTGACGTCATCAAAAGTGTAATCCAGGGGCACGTGCAGCAATATCGAACAGTTTTGTTGTCCATTTCTGAAAAAAAAACTGATTTGCTTATCGGAAAACGCCAAGCATGCCATAAAATTAAATCCCAACGCCTGCAAGACATGAGTTAAAGATTTGTAGCGAAATGAACATTGACACATTCCGGTGGTTCTCTCCGGTCACTTCGGCTACCTCTGCCCGTAAAACTGTCCCACACGAGGTGACCCTGGCTGTCGAATGTGTCGTTAAACCACATTAAATAAATAAATAAATAAATAAATAAATAAATAAATAAATAAAAGGGTTAACCCTTTAAAAAGAAAAACTGTTCCTCGGGTTCAGTTTCACGCTACACCCGAATTTCATTTTTAAATTTGATTATTACATTTGTGTGGTAGAGCAATCAATATTGTCCGAAGTCTGCACGTTAAACATTTTAATGCGTTCACGTGAATACACAAGATACAAGGTATTAGGAGAGATAATAGCTTGGCCCTAGACAATTTTCTGGTCGAATATCATTGGTCGAGTGTATTAGGTGATTTGAATCAAATTATACATAAATTCTTCATTTAAAGGGGAACGAACAATGAAATAATGTTGACAAATCTCCTTGGGAAGAATTCAATTTTGAAAATGCGAACAGTTGGATCGGTGAGTTATCGTTCGGGACAACTCAGCACGGATTGTTCAGTGCAGCAGAAACTCGAGGTGAAAGCTCAGTCAGTTCGCGTTGTATGTTTGTGTAAGAACAATATCCGTGTATTATTTAAAAGAATTCCCGGAAATTCCTTTTAAGAATGTCCAGTGAGTCTAAAAAATAATGCACACTTATTTGTCGAGGCGCCGATTCCGTCCGCTAACAGTGGAGCTGAAACAACGGGCGTTGTCGGCTTTGGGTTTTAACCAAAAATACCCAAAATGGACTCCTCCAAGTGATTATTAATTTATTTATTTATTTATTTATTTATTTAATTTATTTATTTATTTATTTATTTACCGAGGTTTAACAACACTTTCGACAGCCATAGTCATCTCGTGTCAGGCAGTTTTACATGTGGGGGAATCCGGAGTATCTGGCAAGAGCCACCCAGCAGCGGCGAACAACAGCCAGAGTCCCCAAGGAACTAAATTCGAACAAGTAGGGTTAGCATTGGTTGACGGCAAGTGTACCAAACACGTGTAGTACGCTTAAGTACACAGCGCCACAGGGCCATCACGCGAGAAATCCGGATTAAGTGCCTTGACCAAGAGCACAAAACAGGTACCGTTGGTCAGGATCGAATCGTAGGCCTTTCGACTCGAAGTTCAAAACTCTAACCTCTGAGCCACCGTGCACCCCCCCCCCCCCCCCCACACACACCCTCAGCCATCGTCCAAGTGATGGAGCTGAACAGACATGGAATGTAGTAACAGTGTTCAAAGGGTTAACAATCGAGTTTATTGGCTGAAATGATGTATTCCAGTAACCGTGACAATAGTATTAAACCATTTACCTTACACGAAAGGCAAACACCACTTGCAAGCAAAATTCTTGAATAATCACTTTTTTTTATTTTTGCCTAAAAAAATGGCTTTTTACCCCTCATTGTTGAGGCAAGAAATGAAAAAGTAATGAAAATTGAATACTGATTTCTGAGAATAGCGCTGGCTTGTTTTTGCCGTTACGTTTGAAAAGGACCAGATGAGTTGAATTTGTTTTCAATTCGACTAAAACATGTTGAAAGAACCTAAAGAAAGAATACCACTAAACATATCAATATAAAGTAAAATCGGAAATTTAACAAAATGTCAAAAATGTGTCGTCAGGGAAGAGAATGTGTCTCATTTCCTAAAACGGATAATGGTATGTCAATCTCTGAAGGTGCTTTGTTGAAAACTGGTTTGATTCCTCCCGGAAAATAGTGTGCCCACATGATCTGTCGATACAATACAAACACGCATAGCTAATACATATTTTAATCTGGGCGTGTTTGTGATGAAATGGCAGTAATTTCCGCCGAACTTTTAATTATCTGTTGAAATGAGGTAATGGACGTGAGTAGGTATATGAGGCGGATTCTAGGCCATTTTGTACATGTACCGTACACGCACACGTACACGATTGCGTTTACCAACGTGGGATTCAGTGTTAAATCGCACGCTTGTTCATAAAAATGTCGGATGGTCTAGAATCCGCTGTTTTTTTGTGACTCCTAGATCGCACTTTTAACGTTCAAATGCCCGTGGTGAACGTTGAATGTTAAACGTTTTTTCAAAAAAAGTGAAATTGTACATTTTTACTTTTTTTTTTTACTTTAAAACTTTTTGTCAACGTTCCCATCGCGGATCAGACCATCGATCTATCGTTGGTGAACGCGAGCAAAAATTATGGGCTAGCATAAAAAAAAACGGTTTGCGGATTCTAGGCCAGTGGCCTAGAATCCGCTATTGTTTTTGAGGCGGTGGGTTTTTCCCCAAAAAACTTAACAGACTACTATTGGACGCTTCCCTTTCTGACGTAAGTGGGGGAATACCCGGATTTTTTCCAAAAAACTTAACAGACTACTATTGAACCCTTCCATTTCTGACGTGAGTGGGGGGAATACCCGAGGAAATAAAAAAAAAGTGATTGATATATATAGGAGAGAAAGAAAAAATATATAAATAATAGTTATTTAAAAAATAAATATATCAAATCGAATAGATAATAAAAAAATACGTAAATCATGTGCGCTTCCCAGACTATTAGAGCAAGGTTTCTTTTAAACATGCTGATGAGAGCATACGCAATCTGCGTGAATGAAGAACTACGTCCCATCTTGTTAGAACGATGCGTCGGGTGTCGGGATCATCTAGACTTCGATCACGAGAATCATTCGGGTCTGACGATGGAAAGGGAAGATATGGTCGTCAAGTATTTCGAACCAGCGTTCGAACGCGTTAGATTCGACGATGTGATCACGCTTTGGAAGAGATTAGTCTTCTGTAAGAATCAAGACAAGCCTACAGTTTCGGAAGAACTGAAATTGGCGCGTAGAAGTCTGTCTTTAGAAGACAAGGGATGCATCATGAAATTATTGTTCAATGAAGCATACGTCTAAGTTTTCTCGTTGATATAAAATACGGGAGAATAGAAAATAAAAATAAATACACACATAAATTTTTTATCTAATATTAGAAAGAAAAAAAAAATACAAAAATGAGAACCAGAAATAAATTGTATCCGACGTTAGTAGACGACGAGGATGAGAAGCTGATCAGCGTTTTGCCGACGGCACCATCGCTAGAAGAAAAAGAAACAGGAGAGAGGTATCGCATCGATCAAATCAGTAGAATCCAAGAGTATCTAACTCGAGAGAGAGATTCTCGTCATTCTCTCAAGAAGAAGTATTTGCGTTTCGTGAAATTCGTCAACGCGATCGACACGACACTCATCACGATTTCCATGGGTTTACACGCGGCTGGCATCGGATTGTTGTCGACCACGGTCGGCATTCCGATCGTGTTGACCGTAGAAGGAGTGGCTCTCGCCGCTGGATTGTTTAGCACGCTCGGAAACTTATTGAGTAGGAAATTATATCTGAAGGCGAGGAAACACGACAAGATTCGCGTCTTGGCCGACTCCAAGATATTCGAAATGATCTCTATGGCGTTGAAAGACGGTAGGATATCGGACGGAGAATACTTCGCGATATTGAGCGAGAAAACGAAATACGATGCCATGAAAGAAGCCGTGAGAATCAAGACTCGTTAGATCATCAAGGAAGAGATGAAGGATTCTCTCGTGGAAAAGGGGAGGAAAGAGGACAGGGAGGAATTCAGTAAGATGATAGAACTCAAGAGCAGCGATTGAAAAAAAAATATATATATAATAAGAACAGAATTAATTAATTATTAAATTTATATATAAAATAAAAAAAAAACAAAATTAATTTAAATAACTCATAAAAATGTATTGCGTAAGGTGTAAGAGAGTTACCGAGACGAGTAATTCTTGAGAAGTATGAACTAAAAACGACAGACAGATGCTTCGCGGAATTTGCGACGTGTGCGGTTCTATCAAGACTCGATTCGTCAAAAAAAGAACTCGAGCAAAGGTAAAGGCATCGTGAAAAAAATGATCAATAATCTACCTTTCGAAATGCATCTGCCCGGTCACAGTTTCACGGGACCTGGAACGAACTGAACAAGAGACTCAACGCCGATCTGACTCCCAAATCTTGGAGCAAACCTGTGAATAGGGTGGACGCGGCCGCGTATGATCATGATCGGTGCTACGCCGGACATCCCGACACCAAGACTCGCAATGACGTCTGCGATAAAAACAAGTTGGGGAAAATGAGAGGCATATCGAATCCGACTAGGAGAGAGAAGATAGAACGTTCGCTGGTCGGCAAACTGATCGGTGCGAAACGTCGATTCGGATGGGGCGTTAAAAAAAAAACGCACCGGAAAAGAAGAAGAAACGATTATTGACAAGCGAATTGGCCGAGGAGTTACACAAACCCATAGTGCGTAAATTTCGAAAGAGAAGTGTGTTCGTGAAGGGTTTGGATCATATTTGGTCTGCCGACTTGGTCGACATGAGATCGTTTTCGAGGTGGAACGAGGGCTTCAAATATCTATTGACGGTCATCGACGTGTTTTCCAAATACGGTTGGATCAGAGCTTTGGAGAATAAATCGGGACCTTGCGTCGCCGAGGCTCTGAAGAGCGTGTTCGACTCGTCTTCTCGAAAACCGAGTAAATTGTGGGTGGATAAGGGAAATGAATTCTACAACAAGCACGTTCATCGATTGGTAGACCTCTACTCGATCGAAAACGAAGAGAAAGCCAGCGTGGTGGAACGTTGGAATCGAACGATGAAGGAAAAGATGCACAGATACTTCACGGCGAATTCGACCAAGAAATACATATACGCTCTGAACGGTCTGGTCAAAGATTACAACAACACGCGACACAGATCAATCAAGATGACTCCCGTGGAAGCTAGCGATCCTCGAAATGAAAAACGGGTCTACGCGAATCTATAACCTGAAAGATCTAAGATCAGGAAGAAGTCTAGAACGCCGAAATTTACGGTCGGTGATCGAGTGAGAATCTACGCTTATAAGAAGCACTTCGAAAAGGGTTATACTCCACGATGGACCTCAGAAATTTTCGTGAAAATCAAAATATTTCACACTGATCCGGTGACTTATGAAATCGAAGCTTTGGATGGAGAAGAGATCATCGGAAAGTTTTACGAACAACAATTACAGAAGACAAAGTTTTGATAAAGAAAACAAATTTCTTTTATTTACTTTCTTTAATATTTTCTTGTTTACACATATATATATAAGAGAGAAAATAATAATAAAAAATAATTAAAAACTATTTTGAGATAAAGAAAGTAAGTTAATTAATAAACAAACAAAAAAAACTAAAAATCCTTTAAAATGACAAATATACTAGATACAGCACAAAGCATAGTGAAAGATGAAAGTATTCAAGAATATGAGGTTCACGAATATGAACCGGTAACCAGAACGAGTTTGAACAATGCGGGAGAGATAAGAATCAACGTTGAAACTCAAGATCTATTCATACATCCTAGCGAGAGTTACATAGTGGTGCAGGGACGTCTCACCAAGGAAGATGGGAGCGACTACGCCGACGACGACGCGGTTACTCTAGCCAATAATGACATCATGCATCTATTCAGTAATATAAAATACATGCTATCTGGACAAGAGATAGAATCTGTGTTTCATCCCGGTCAGGCCACCACGATGTTTGGACTCTTGACGTATCCTGATGATTTTTCGAAATCCAGAGGACTTAATCAGTTGTGGGTGAAAGACACTGTCGGCCCAGCTAGCGCCGGCGCCGCCTTGATATTCGACTACGTCGTCAAGACGTCCAGACCTAAAGGAACGTTTTCGTTCAGGATACCTTTGAAACACATCTTCGGATTTGCAGACGATTACAACAAGATCATGTACGGATTCAAACACAATCTGACGTTGATTCGAAAAGGAGACGACGACGCAATAGAGAGACTCACTGCAACCAATGTGGGTAAGATAACTCTACACAAGATATCGTGGTTCGTTCCGCACGTGGAGCCTTCGATCGTGGAAAAAGCGCGTCTCTACAAGATCATAGAATCCAAGAGTAAATTACCCGTGGGATTTAGAATGAGACAGCGCGACACAGCTAGCATTCCACCCTCCACGAATCACTTCGATTGGAGATTGATGGTGAAATCCGCTTCCAAGAGACCGCGTTTCATCATGGTTGCGTTTCAGACCGATAGGGACAGGTCTCAGGAAAAGAATGCGTCGCTGTTCGATCACTGCAGTTTGAGAAACATGCAAGTGTTTCTGAACGCCATGAGATATCCAGCAATCGATTACAACGAGTCATTTGACAAGAACGATTTCTGCAGACTGTACAGCGATGCCGCTGATTTTAGAAAGAAGTATCACGGTCTAGACGAATTGACGAGCAACCCTAATATATCTCCCGGTGAATACAAGTCGATGTATCCTATGTTCGTATTCGACGTCAGTAAACAGAGTGAACGACTCAAGAGTAGCGTCTTAGACATTCAGATCAAGATGCAATTCGATAGGAACGTGTCAAGAAAAACCGAAGCCTTCGCCCTTGTCCTGTCGGATAGAGAATTACAATTCGAATCGGATGGAAATAAGATGCCGATCATTTGATGAGAGATGTGTGTGAACAAAAAAATAAAACAAAAATAAAAAAAAAGTAATGAGTAATTATTAAAAACAAAAAAAAAACAAAAAAAAAAAAAAATAAATGAGATTTAGAGAGATTGAACATCTTTCTAAATCTCATTACTTTTTTTTTCTTTTGTTTTTAATAAATCACACATTATTTTTTTTTAATTCATTATTTTCCACGCGTTCACTGTTTGTTCAAAGGAAGTAATTCGATTAGTAGACTCACCACGGAAGTGGCGGCTTTGGGATTATTGGTTTTCGTAACAAAATTAATCCTGTCTCCAGCATTCACTTTGAGAGGCATGCCGAACGAGCTAACATTTGCGTGTTGATTCTCAGTCTTTTCGACGCTGTATCTCTTATCGCTCTCTACTCCATTCACCATGAGATTGATGACTGCTCTGTTATTTAAATCCCAGGAATCCAGACTCATTCGAAAGCTTTCACCTCCCAGCGGCATGGGATATCCCACCTGACCATGTTTCGATCCGCTACCTCCATTTCCAAAAGACCACTCAGCTTTTCCTTCATCTAAGGTGCCGGCCTCCTCGGCCCACACGGTGATCAATTGTCTAGCATATTTGACTTTCTCCACCACCGAAATCAGGGTGCAGGCACCCGTCATGTTCACGGGATCCGGTAGGTTCGTGAGCGCGTGTCCACCCATGTCTAGTTTACCTTCCATGATGTCACCCTTTCTCCAGACCGATTTGTCATCCACGTACTTTCTGCTGACCTCGCTGGAATCGAATTCGGGATAGTGACTGAGTCCGAATAAATTCGTACCGTTCATGTCGATACCACCCTCCATGGTTCGCCAGATTGTTTGTTCAGGTAGAGATCATCCACTTGCGATTCTAGGTATTCTTGTGATCGTATCACGGCAGAATCTACGTAGCCCTTGTTGACCGTGGTTGAGTCCACATCCGTGTCGTCGATCTTCGACAGATTCAATATCTTGTTGAATCCCGCATTCAGATCCAATTTCATTTCTCGTCTGTCAGAATTTCTCTGTTCCAGATCTACATAGTGTTTGGTCGCCACGTCTTTGGGATTCGTGGGAGTGGCCAGGTTCGTTATCTTGTTAGAATTGACATTCAATTCCGAGTGCATCGTTTTCTGAACATATCTATTTCTCAGGTGTTCGCTGAATCTCGCGTGAGAGTCATCCGCGTATTTCTTGGTTGCGGCATTGGTGGGATCTATGGGATTTGTGACATTCACCAAACGTTTGGATTTCAGATCAAGATCATCGGTCATGGTTTTATCCACATAATTATCTAGCATGATTCGTTCGAAATCAGCATTCCCTCTGTCGACGTATTTTTAAGTCGCAGCACCTGCGAGATCTATCGGCTCGGGAAGATTGTAGAGCTTCTTATCATTCATGTTCAAAGGTTCTTCTCGAGGTTCGTATCTCCGAACGTAACGTTCGTCCAAGTTGGCAACGTCATAACCATCGTCGACTTCGAACGTCTTCCTCTTCTTTCTTAGGTTGACTTTTTCGTCGTCACTTCTACCAAATTTATCGACTGGCATGTTGTTGTGAGATTTTTTGTTTTTTAGAAAAATATATTCAAAATGCAGTTTATTAAAAATGAACTATTTTATTTTTATTTTTCGTTTTTATTCGATTAAAATTTTTTAAATTAATTTATTATCTTTATATATACTATAAAAAAAAATTTCTCTCTAATGTAAATCATTGAGACTGTCTTGAAACCGATCTCCTTCAGACCATCTCTTGAGAATGTAGAGACACAGGTGACCGCAAAACACTTGATCTGGTGATTGCACTTGTTCCGTGTTGTAATGAACCATCGATTTGTTGAAATAGTTCTTTATTTCTTTTGGGGGTGAGATTCCGTAGCTGTCGAAATAATAATTTTTCTTCTTCCCGTTCTTGAACCACGCCACCCAGTGAGTGCCTTCACCCGATGAATCATCTAGATTTAAAATTCCGCATTCCGATTGTCGAGGTCTTCTCTTTGGCAAGGCATCTCTGGAAAACACGCCTAGAAAATCTTTGATTTTCAAATCCTTCGCCGCATTCGACAGATCGATGTTGGATAGGGGTTCGTTAGGTAAGACGACACCTTCTACGGATGTCTCTATTTTCTTATTCATAAATGCATATATATATTTTTTTTATTTATTTATTTTATTATAATTCACTAAAATGACGTTATTTTTTTTCATTTTTTTATTTTTCTTTTTAAACTAACACTCTCGATGTCTCTATCGATTTCCATAATCTTGAATCCGTCTAATTCCTCTTGTTTTTCTGGAATCCTATCATCCTTACTCATATCTAGAATCCAATCATCCACAATCATATCATCTAAAATTAGATCCAAAGTCCAATGTCCGAGTGCCAAAGTGTTTATTTTATCTTCTAACACGAATCTCTTATCGTCGTCAGCCGTCAGCGAAATCTTGTTGACTATTTCGGTATACAAGTCGTGATTTTCGCTTCGAATCGATTTCATAGTCTTATACACCGGACCACTTCCTAACAAACAATTTTTATACTCTTGGAAAGAGATGTTTTTCTTCACCACGCACACTTTAACCCCTTTGCACTTCTTGATCTCTTCATCTTCTAGATGATAAGCATACAGTTTGGGTCTCAAGCCCACGAATTCGACGATTTGTTTACCGCCGCTCTCGTCCTTAAATTTACCCAACACCTTCTTGTTGTCGTTCGATTGAATGTTGGACGGGTGATCGATGGGATAATTGCTTGTGTCGAACCACACGGTCACATCCGGAGATATATCTCGGTAGACGTCTTTCGTCTCTATCTCATAAACTAAACTGTCCGTGTTGGTGAATAGAAGTTTGGCTTTATCATCAAATTTTCGTTTGACGTAATCGTAGTGAAACTCATACATCAATTGCTTGCTGATATCTAAGATGATCGGTCCGGGATAATATGGTTTGTCGAACTTCAGGTGCATCTTTTGCATGTGAATGGCCACTAGATTTTTGTCGAATATGATTCGGTGTTTGTTATTGGGTTTCGCCACTAATTTTTTAGCTCTTTTCTCAGACGTGACGAGTCGAACGTCGGTTCTCTTCCTGATGTTTTCCATCGATTTACCGTACACACAGTTGTTCATGAGTTTGAAGAAATCTTTTTCGAAATTGTTCTCGGCTCGAATTCTGAGATTCGTGTTGAGATCGATGTATTTTTTCACCCAATGCTCTTCGTCGAATCGAATGATGCGATGTATGTTGACTAATTTCATCCCGTAATTGACGTACTGTTTCAAATTATCGATGTAGACAACGTAGTTACGTTTGTTAAATAAATTGGGAATGAGTTTTTCCTCATCTCCTTCGTTCGGTTCCATTCGTTCGGGAGCCAGCAGATAATCGTTGTGTGGATCATGTAATTCTTCCGGATAGTTCAAATCAACTTCTAAAATGTAAGGATAGTCTCTCCATTTTTGCATCTCTTCTGGTTCCATCACCCATTCGAAATTTCCAATCGGTAAAGGATGACTCATAGCCCAACCGTACAGATTATTAGCGTCCCAATACTGTATGTATTTAATCGACCGTTTCGAATCGAAACCTTGTTTCATGTAGGGATTGTTAGCTTCAGAATATCTGTGAGAGATCATCGAGATGCCACCTCTCGCAGCCCTTTCGAACATGAGCAATATGTTCACGTTGGATAATAATTCCAATTGGACTTCAGTGGTCTTCAACAGAGCGTCCCACACCAGACCAGGTGCGGTGAAATACCAAGCGGGATCCAGATTGTAATTTCGACGACAGATGTCTCGAAAATTTTCGAACATGTCTCCCAAGAGCAGAACGCCGGTCTTCACATAGAGATCGTGATAATCTCTCATGGTTTTCATATCGAATGATTTCCACACGTTTTTGGCGTGTTCGTAATTCTCGTCGGAAATGTGAGATTCGTATAATTTCAAATAAAAATCTTCTTTCGAAGGTGGTGCGGTGTCTTCGAATCTCTTTAGATCGTTCATGTAATCGTAAGGATAGACTCCCTTCCTCAACATGACGTCTACTCATTCTCCAAAATGTTCGCTGGTGATTTTAAATTTATCCTTGCTCATGTTATCGACTAATTTTTCCAGAGCGGTCGACATGAATTTAAAACTGGCGATGAAACATATGGCTCTACGAATGGATTTCGTTTTTTGTTCCCATGTCTCTCCGTCGATTACTGTTTTCTTCTCCATGACCTTCCATTTCATGAATGAAATGTATCTTTCTTCGCTGTTCGCGATGCAATGTAATTCTTCGTGGAAGGTGCTAAGATTTTTCATGAACAGATGACTGTCGTAACCTGAGAGATTGTGAAATATCACCGGATAGAAAACGGCATCTCGATATTTTAAATTACACTTGCTGTGAGCCGGACCACGATACAGACCCGTGTAATGATCGTGGTCTCTGACCTTCTTATTTTCCTTCAAATTCTCATCAAACGATTGTCTGCATATGTGACATTCGATGGCTCTGTTATTTTCATCCTGCTGCTCTCGCGTGATGATCATTTTCGCCAGAGTTTTGAATTTGTCGTATAACATTTGAATTTTCGATTCTAACTCTTCCACGAACCTTTGAGCCACGTCGTCATCTTCACACTGTTTCGTGTAGGTGAAGGGACCCATGTCGTGTTGCGTGTCGAAAGCGCATTTCACATAAATGCAATAGCCTGTAGGCATGTGTTTTTGATATCTTTCAATATAACTTTGAAGAGCGTTGGGTTGACAGGAACTCATTTTCGTGGTGAAGCATTCGAAATCGGCGTACACGATGAATGGTACTTTTAACCTTCTATTGTGATTTTCAAACTTCATGATGGTGTTGGGTGTGGGCATTTTGACGGCGACACCTTGATTTTTGTTGCAATATTCCTGATGTTTCGCTAACGATTTTTCGCTCTGAAACATGTTCATGCAGTTGCAACATAAACATATCTTTCCTTTATGTTTATTATTTTGTCTCGACAGTAATCGGCTCGGATGTTTAACCCAACAATAATGACGATTGTCACCATTCGAAATCAATAATAAAATAATCGTCTTTTCTCTTTCGAGATACGAAGTCTGTCTGAGAGGATAGATCGTTCATTTTTCATTGTTGTATCCTAAGACATTCACCGCTATGGTGGGATTTTGAGCCTCGAAACTTTTGATGTGTTTTAACTCTGTTGGAAAAGTCACTCCAGTCCAATCGATATTTTTAGAAGTCTCCTCGTAACAAGAAACTCTATAGGAGTGCATTTTGACAGGGTATAAAGCCGAGGTGACTGCCCATTTAAAACACTGATCATCTTTATTTCACACGTTGATCACAGCTTTTTTTTTAGTCAAGAAATACGGTAATTCTAAGTAGGAAGATCCTTTCAACGAATCGTTTTTAGTTATATGAATATCGAGTTTCAACACCTCATCAAACGTCTAATTACTACCTTCATGTTGATAATTTGCGAGAGACGTCAACATCTTGTCTTTCATCTTTTCGAAAACATCTGATAAATCTGAACCTCGAAATACGGGTTCGACGTTAGATCTGAAATATCCATTTTTCACGATGCTCTCACCGGACTTCACGTCAATTTTATTCATCACGCAATGGAGTATCATCTTAATTTTTAGTCCCACATTCATGTATTTGCAAAACAAATCCAATACTTTTTTTCTTCACCCATTCCATGAACAATTTCAGATCGATTTTCTTGAACGAGGAAACCACATCAAAAGTTTTAAAAACGCCTTTGATCGCACTCACCCGTTCTACGGGCTTTGATTGGAATTGTTCCATAACGAGTCGTGCTACATATTCTTCTCCTTTCCCTTCATCGATTGCTCGTTGAATTTCACTCGATATATCTCGTTTTTCTAGAATCTGAAGTGCATCACTCGTTTTCGTTTTAGTTTTTCTTTTCTTTTCTTTTGAAACTTGATGTTCTTCAATGGCTTTTCATTTAGTCGTCTTCTTATTTTTCACAATCGAAACGTTTTTGTTTTTTTCCGACATCAACCGATGCATTTTTTGATGTGGTTGATATTGACATTTCTTTTACCTTTCTAGCGTTTCGCAAATATTCTTGAATGACTTCAATTTTTTTTGATTTAGTTCTATGATTTCTGAAATGTGAAATTTTTAATAGTTTACAAATCTCGTTTAACTGAGGTATGGTTTTCTCATTTAAATTGTCCATTGTTTTATCTGTTTGCTTCATTTGTAAGAATATTTTTTTTTCGAATTTTGTATTAAATAATTTGTTAAAAAGTTTTGCTTTTTTTTACTCTTTTTATATATATATAAAAAGAGTAAAAAAAAGCAAAACTTTTTAACAAATTATTTAAATACAAAATTTAAAATATACATTATTTGTAAGAATTCATAAAACAAAAAAAACCCAAATAACTGATCATGGCAACAACACCTAAAAGATGCGAATTGAAATTGAAAGAAGAGGAAGAGTATAAGAAATTCGATTTTAATATCTATACATTACAACAACATCGAATTGAATTGGGATCGAATTGAACGACGTTGAGATGGAGGGCTCAGAGCGCTACTACAACAAATATCAGATGTGTCTGAAATTGGATGAAGCCATGCTCGATTTGTTTTACGAGTACCAAAGCGATCTGCTGAATAATATCATCATCGCCAAAGACAGAGAATTCGACAAGGACGATTTGTTGTTGTTCTATGGAAGTTACATATATCCAATAATCTTACTCGAACTCATGGACAAATCGGGTGGTGAGAGCGCATTCACCAATGTAAAAAACTCAAAAGAGTAAAGATAAACATTCAAAACATTTTCATAAGTGGAAAAATGACAAATGTCAACATGCTAATAACGGACTTGGAAATATAAACAATAGAGAGATTGATTTTTAGCGAAGAAGGAAAAAAAGTAATGAGATCTAAAGATGATCTCATTACTTTTTACAAAAAAAATTTCACATTAAAGAAATTAAAATTAAAAACTTTTTTTTTTTTATATATATATAAAGAGTAAAAAGAATAAAAACAAAACTTTTTAAACAAATTATTAAAATACAAAATTTAAAATATACATTATTGCAAGAACTCATAAAACAAAAAAAACCCAAATAATCGATCATGACAGCAACACCTAAAAGATGTGAATTGAAATTGAAACGAGTCGAAATGTATAAGAAATTCGGTCATAAAATCTATAGATTACAACAACACGATCCCATCGAATTGAACGAGGTCGAGATGAAGGACTCAGAGCATAAATACGACAGATATAAGATGACTTTGAAATTGGATGAAACCATGCTTGATTTGGTTTACGAGTACCAAAGCGATCTGCAGAAAATCGTCATCGCTAAAGATAAAGAATTTGACAAGGATGATTTGATGTTGTTCTATGGAAGTTACATATATCCAAAAATATCACACAAACTCATGGACAAATCGAGTGGTGAGAGTGCGTTCACCGATGTAAAAAAACTTATAAGAGTAAAGATAAACATTCAACACATTTTCGAAAAAGGAGAAAACACGAGTGTTAACATGCAAATAACAGACTTGGAAATATAAACAATAGAGAGATTGAAATGTTAAAATTTAACTTTTATTTATTTATATATATAAAGAGAAAAAAACTTTTACTAAAAAATTTACATTAAAGAAATTAAAAATTGAAAAAAAACAACTTTTTATATATATATATATATATATATAAAGAGCAAAAAAAAAATAAACAAACTTTTTTAACAAATTATTATTTAAATACAAAATTTAAAATATACATTATTTGCAAGAATTCATAAACAAAAAAAAAAAAATAATCGATCATGAGGACAACAACACCTAAAAGATGCGAATAGAAATTGAAAAGGTTGAAACGTGTAAGAAATTAGGTTTTAAAATTTATAGATTACAACGACACAATCCCATCAAATTGAATGAGGTCGAGACGAAGGGCTTAGATCACAAATACGACAAATATCGCATGCCTTTGAAATTGGACGAAGCCGCGCACGATTCGTTTTACGAGTACGAAAGCGATCTGCAGAACTTCGTCATCGCCAAAGATAGAGAATTCGACAAGGATGATTTGTCATTGCTCTATGGACGTTACATATTTCCAAACATCTCATTCAAACTCGTGAAGAAATTGGGTGGTGAGAGCGAGTTGACTGAAGTAACAAAACTCAAAAGAGTAAAGATAAACATTCAACACATTTGCGAAAAAGGAGAAAACACGAGTGTCAACATGCTAATAACGGAGTTGGAAATATAAACAATAGAGAGATTGATTTTTTAGCAAAGAAGAAGGAAAAAAAAAAAAGTAATGAGATCATCTTTAGATCTCCTTTTTTTTTTTTTTTTTTTTTTGTTTTCCTTCTTCACTATTACCATATATTATAATAACGTTTCCTTTTTTCTTAAATTTCAGCGTCGATTCTTCTTTTTTTTTTCTTTTTTTTGTGATATGATACGTTTTTATAACAACACATTTGTTTATCCGAATCATAATTATGAATGAATGTTGTGCATCTCTTGATAATACTCGCATCATTACCATTCTCTTCAGAAGGTAGTGTTGACGGTGGAAAGTGTCTCATTCTTTTCATTTCCAACCGTCCATCCCGCTGTTTATCTAACTCTTTCATCAGTTCTTTCCTTAGATACCCATCATTAGCGTCTAACCATTTTTCCACATCTTTTTTTTCGCACTCTGTCTCGTGATATTCATCATTATCGTCTATTTGTTTCTCCACCTTTTTATCCATTTTAAATATATTATTTTATACTTTCTATGATTTATATTTTATATAATTATATAATTTTATATTATAATAACATATTCAAAATCGGTATATTCTTAAACGGCAAATTCTCACTGAGCAACAAACCCTTGCCTAGTCGCTCAACGTTCTGTCCACTCTTCAGATAGAGACTGTTTCCACTCAAAGAGTTGTCACCTCTAACAGGTTCTAGATACAATCCTTCACCGCTGTTGTCTACGTGGATGCGACACACGGCTCCTCCCTTCTTCAAAAACAGTCCGCTGCCACCCATTAATTTCTCAACTGCCGAACTCGTGAGTCCCGTGAGAGCTCCCACGCCGAGAGTCTTTCCGAGAAAGGGTAGAGCCTTTGCGGCGAAGGGTAATGCTTTTGCGGCGATTCCTGCCAATAGAGGTAGGAAACCACCTTTCATTCTCAAATTGTATCTCAATTGAGCGGGACTCAATCTCACCGTCAACCCTCTTCCATCGCGAATCGCTTTCTCCATCCTTTTGCTTTGACTTCTGGTCCAGGCGATCGAATCCTGACCGCCTCTCGTCAGATCTTCGTGAGTGAATTTGAATCTCACCGCCTCGCCTCGAGTTGTTAACGCTCTCTTAAGTTTCTTCCTCTGTCCTGCGGATATGTTCACGTTTTTAATCACGTATTCTGTCATAATTCTTTTTTTTTTAAATATATTTACTTCAATTATTTTCTTGTTTAATAATAATTATTTATATTAAAACAATTTTGTAGAATTAATATTGCGTTTATTTTATTTTTGTTATCTATATATATACACAATATTTTTTTTTTTTTTTGCTTTTATATTTCTCTTATGTGAAATCGTATCGTCACACTCTCTCCGCGAAGATCTAACAGTTCACCATTTTGATCTGTCAACATGGTTTTGAGACTATACAACGTGTCTAACATTACTGGTAGATAAACTAAATTTTGATGTCGCTCCACGATCTTATAACCCGGCGACACGTTTGGAAAGAAGGAATAGATTGTCGGTTGAGCACTACCATTCACGTAGCTTTCAGCAATCACGTCCACGTTCACCGGAATGCTATTGACTGCGAGAATGTCGACCGTATTTTCAGATGCCGTGTGGCCTCGATACATCTTTTGATCGAATCCCAACATCTTGCCTATAGAATCGTCCGTATTGAAATCCACTCGAAAATTATCTTCCAAATCCAACATCGTCTGTAAGGTATTAGGATTGGGAGCGAGTCTGATCTTGTTGCTTCCCTTTCCATCCGTCTTCATCCACGTCTGAATGTAATTGTTCAAATCGTCTATGTTGTAACTCCCTTTGGGAATTTGAATCTCCAACCAATCCACTCTGTCGGAATACTTGAACGAGTTATTCTTTTCAGTGACGTTGGAAAAGGAATAATAAGTCTCCAGATTCACCAACGCCATCTCGTATCTTTTCTCTCTATTCAATTCGATGGAAGGTTCGAATTTCGTAGCGAATCGAGTCGAATCGCCACTCACCACGATTTGAATGGATTGTTTTGCAGCCATATTCTCGGCTATCCATTCTAACAGTTCTCCATGTTCGAACATTATATTTAATTTTCTTTTTTTTTCTTTTTTTTTAAAAACTAATTATTTGAAGATTTATTATTTTCTAATTTTTTTTTATTTTCACGCTCTATCTTATTATCATCAGAAACATAAAACTTGTCGAATCCGCACCGATATTTTCCACGATTAAATTCGGTTGTCAAATCGATCACGACGAAATTGTAAAGTCCTCCATCCCAAAACCTCTTGCAGAATCTACTGAATTCCGCCACGCTCATGTCGTTTGCGACGTGATCGCCGTAGATGTGATTGAGATTCTTGAGATCTTGGCGAAAGAGACATAGAAAATTAGCATTCTCCCTTATCGTCTGTCTGGGCAATCGAAAATAATTCTGCAACAGGTAGAAACAGTCCATGTTGCTGTGTCGACCTCTAACGTAATACGATTCGCATCAGTTCTGTCTCTCCAAAAGCAGATCGTCGAAAATCATGAGATTCTTGTCTTCTGATTTCAATTCTCTAGGATCCGGAACGTCGCTAGCGTTCTCATAAAATCGACACTCGACGTTCGAAGATGCATTTCTCTTCATCAGTTCCATCGCCGCACCGTCCAAAATGGTTGAAAGTGGAGCTTCACTCTTGTCGAATTCCTCCTTACTGTCAAAGATTCTGGCTATGACGTCCTTGGGCAATCTACGATCTATGCACTCTCGAAGCAATCTGTATTCGGGTTGAAACAAGCTCTTGCCAAACACGAACAATCTGTCGTAATCCAACCAGTCGGGTCGGGACAACAGATTCATCAACAGACTGGTCTTTCCACAATTCGATTTTCCCACTATCAAGCCTCTTATGCTTTTGGGAAAGAAATCGTTATTCAACCTTTTGGTCGTGGCGTCGTTCCAAGACATTTCTTTAATGTTCATCTTTGTTTTATTTTTTTTGTTGTTGTTATTTTAGATTCTTTCAAACACAATTTTTTTATGTTTTTCAAACTCAGTTTTTAATATTATTATTGATTTATATCACACTGTCGCGAGTTCTCTTCAATCCGGATCCGCTCGTCATTTTGGCTAAATCTTGTATGGGTACCACAGCATCCTTAAAATCTTTCCAACTTTTCAGCGTTCGCTCTAACGCAGCTCGCTTCGCCGGCGGACTGATCAACTTGTCGATCAATGCGTCGGCTGCCCTCTTGCCTGCCACAGAAGCTATCCTACCACTGGCTTCGGAAGCGGCTTTCTTACCAGCATCCAAAGCCGTCTTCTGACTGACCTCAAACGCGGTCGATGCGAGTTTTCTACGCTCATCGCTCGTGAACGCTCGCATTATAGAATCGACGATGCCAGAACCGCCTTGAACGTAAGTTCTGACGTATCCCCTGTTCTTTATCACCAACATATTTTATTTTTATAATATATTTTGTTTTTTCACTGATAAATCGTTTTGTTGTTTAAATACTTTTATTATTCTAGTGTAAAAATTTACTGTTTTATTTTTGTTTGTTTGTTTGTTTCTCTCTACTTATTTTATATACATCAATCCTTCAATTCGTTCATCAGCCTTTTTATAATGGTTTTTATTCAAAACCTTCTGTCTTAACAATTCGTCAGATATAGTAACTATCTGATTATCTAATCCTGTGTTACCAGCCCATCTGCTCGCCATCAACAAACTCAATCTCTGAGACAGAGCGTCAGAATCGCTCGGAAGAAAAGTGGTTTTCACCCCTTTGCCAGTCACCGATTCGACGAACTTCTTATTCATATCCCATATGGGTTTCACCACTTTCGTCCACTTGTAACCTCTGTTGGCTTTGGGTCTCGTCTCTCTGGCATCGTTATTTCTCTTCATGGCGTGGGTCTGAACCAGAATGTCGCCGTAATTGTCGAAATCCTGTTCCGTGTAATCACTAGGCTTGTCATAAAGGAGCAATCTGCGCAGTTCATCAGTCAATTCGTATCTGTTCGAACCCACGGTCAATTCATCATCGCCTATTTCTACCTCTGTGTCTCCAATAAAAGTATTATTGTCTGAATCCTTATAAAATCCATACAACAGATCTCTCTTACCGCCATCCTCGGACGATGCGACGCTATCAGTGGTGATAGTCGAAGCTGTGTCATCGGTCTCGCTCAAATCTGTTTGAATTCCCGTGGGAACGTAATCCGGTGTAGATTGAACGGAATGCCGATTTCCAAAACTACCGGGCAACTAACCCATTCTCAAAGAACTCTCTTTTATGGATCTCAATTCTTCGACTATCTCCTTCCTGCTTCGCTCTTGACCCTCCGTCACGGGTTTAAATATTTTTGTGGCTTCGCGTCTGAGTTTCATCTCACCAAGACGTCTGCTTCTGTCAGCCGACCGAATGCCCTTCTTAGCACGTTCATACTCGCCTAGAATTTGATCTCCGCGCCTAGAATCCATCTGTAAAAACATTTTTCGTTTTTAATTGTCAATGTTCCTTTAAGTATGCTAATGCGAGCTATTTTATTATTTTCAAAATTAAATGTATAATTATTTTTATGTTTATGTTTTTTTTTTCTCCTATATATATCAATAACTTTTTTTTTTATTTCCTCGGGTATTCCCCCCACTTACGTCAGAAATGGAAGCGTTCAATAGTAGCCTGTTAAGTGTTTTGGGAAAAATCCGGGTATTCCCCCCACTTACGTCAGAAAGGGAAGCGTCCAATAGTAATCTGTTAAGTTTTTTGGGGAAAAACCCACCGCCTCAAAACAATAGCGGATTCTAGGCCACTGGCCTAGAATCAGCAAACCGTTTTTTTTTATGCTAGTCCAGAATTTTTGCTCGCGTTCACCAACGATAGATCGATGGTCTGATCCGCGATGGGAACGTTGACAAAAATTTAAAAAAAAAAAAAAAAAGTGAAAATGTACAATTTCACTATTTTTAAAAAAACGTGTAACATTCAACGTTCACCACGGGTATTTGAACGTTAAAAGTGCGATCTAGGAGTCACAAAAAAACAGCAGATTCTAGACCATCCGACATTTTTATGAACAAGCGTGCGATTTAACACTGAATCCCACGTTGGTAAACGCAATCGTGTACGTGTACGTGTACGGTACATGTACAAAATGGCCTAGAATCCGCCTCATATACCTACTGACGTGGAAGTGGATATGGACCACTTATTTGCCCTAATTGGTTTCAGCTGGGTTGTCAAGGCGCTATCACTTCCACGACCCTTCACTCTACGTTTACTACTACCGCTACTACTGCTCCGTTGTTAAAGTTCATTGTAAAAATTTAAAAGAGAAAAAAGGAAAAAATGCCACAAATCATAACCCATCTTGGCAACATTAGTAGTATGTCTCGTATGTTTGAGGTATAGTTTGGATCACCTCATGGATGATCTCATGTGACATCATAGTCACGTGACCCAGTGGCGCCATGTTGTGTTGTCATGGTAACCCGCGTGGGCGGCCATGTTGTGATGGCACCCCATGGTGATACGAGGTGTTAGTGCACATGCGCAGCACGTGTTGTTAGGGTGATACGTGTTTCCGTCGTCCAGTTTGTATACTGGAGGCCGTCATCTTGGTTTCTATGGGAGCACGTGGTTGCTATGTGACCTAAAACATTTTAATATGAAAGGGGTATGTTCGGAGGGTACGTTGGATTGAATTGGAGTAAATCAAATTACCTCAAACAACCCGAAAATCCCTCCAAATCACCAAAATCAACCCAAAATCACCGAAATTGACTTTATTTGATACGGATTTCCCATGTCATCGGCTTAGCGCGTAGTGCTATGGTACCGAGAGGGTACCGGGGGTGTGATCTATTGAATCGGAGTAAATCTAATTACCACAAACACCCAGACAAGTTGTACTATTTCGAATTCTTTCAGAATCCTATTTAGGATCGCGAAACTTTTGGCTTATAATAGTAGCACGTAGTGCTATAGTACTGAGGGGGTCCCCTGGGGGTGTGTTCGATTGAATCGGAGTAATGTTCTGGCCTTGAACATTTTTTAATTCTGATTGTTCAGCGTACAATACAAATGCATCGTCAAATTAATTTCGTTTTATATACCCCCGTCAGTCCGTCTGTCCATCAGTCCTTCCGTCGCGAAATTGTTTAATGGAGGGTACCGTCATGCTGTAATTTTTAGTTGGATTTTTTTTAATTTTTCTGTTTTCATTTGGGATATATTATCTGATAGTTCAGCATACAATAAAAATGCATCGTCAAATTAATTTCGTTTTTTTTTAACCTGGCCCTATCGATAAATTACTTTGGAATTATTCACTAAAAAGTGCAAAATGAATGTCGCACTTTTTAGTGGATAATTTCGGAGTAATTCTGATTGTTCAGCGTACGATAAAAATGCATCGTCAACTTAATTTCGTTTGTTTTTAACCTGGCCCTATCGATAAATTACTTTGGAATTATCCACTAAAAAGTGCAATATGAAATTCGCTCTTTTTAGTGGATAATTTCGGAGTAATTTTGATAGTTCAGCGTACAATAAAAATGCATCGTCAAATTAATTTCGTTTTTTTTAACCTGGCACTATCGATAAATTACAATGCACATGTATATTTTTAATTGTTAAAGTGAAAGAATGAAAAAATATAAACCAAACATTTTTATTCTCTTGGTTGTTATCATTTTTCTGCAAGATTGTTTGTTATTCATCAATGATTAAATTAATTAACTTGATTGACTTATGTTAATCGGCAATTAATGGTGCTCTTGTGTTTATGATTTTTGACCTGCTATAATTCTTCTGAAGTAGTTTTACAGAAGTTAGTGGCATGTGTATACTATATACAGCAGCGTCTGAAAGGATTAAAAACTTCAAACGACTTGTGTTCACGAGACTAATGGATCTATCGTGTCTGACGCAGACCACTGGGGCTAACTTTAATTAATAACTACGGGGTAGGGTTAAAAAACAACATCAGGTATTGGTAAGCGAATACTCGAGAGGTGCTTATCCCACTTGTAATGGACCGACCCCCGTGGAGATCCCGGGAAATGAAGCAGTGCTTGTTAGTTGCGGTAAACAAGCCCTGCTTTTTGGTGGATTATGACCCAGTAACCAATGCTTGGGGTAGAAGTTGTTTTTTTCTGAAATTATACCCTCAACTGTTGATTCGAATTTCGAAGACAGACGGTAGCTGTCGCGAAAAGGAACCGGAACTTTGCAGAAGCGGAAGATAAAAATGACGCCGTGGGGGGGGGGGGGGGGTCCTTATTTGGTGACGATAAATTCATAATTGGTGGAAATATCCCTCCTTTTTTATTTAACCCTTTACCTAACGTGACGGTCAAAACCGGCCAGCGCTATACACGAAAATCGCCATTCAATCTATTTTATATTTTCACGCTCGTTCCAATGAGGGGTCATAACCTATGTTTTGGGAAAAAAATGAAAATGTTTAGTTACAGTAAAAACCTTTTCACGAGTGTCGTCTACTCCTAGCATTATTTAAAGGGTTAACAAATGGCAAACAGATGAGCAGATAAATATCACATCATAATATTCACATCATTCACTACCGGAAAGCCCGGGGGCGGTACAGCCACCACTCACTAGGGAAGACATAATAAGAGAAATAGAACTGTCAAGAGCAGAACGGACAAAAGCAAGAGAGCTCCGAGAAAAAATCAACGCAAGAGACCTCCGAGAAAAAATCAACGCGGGCACCTATACACCACCACCAGCTTCACCAAGCCAACCTCCACCGAAGAAGAAGAGCCGCAAGATGGGCAGAAAGGGATAAACCTCTTACCTCCTTCCTTTTCCTCCTTTGACACGCCTAGACATGCAAAAACCATCATTTACAGTCACCGAGGGTCGAAAGGGGTCTGTCCCCCAAATCGTCCTTCGGTGCGCTAAACCATTTCTTTCGCACATCATTCGCACCTCTGACTTCAGAGTGTGAGCACCCGATTAATCAATCATGGATACACTGGAATTACCAGAAAGACTCGTCAGCTCTGGGCATCTCTTGGCCTGTCACCTGGACTGTTCATGAGACAGGTAAGAGAGTCCACCTGAGCCTGGAATTTGAAATAGAGACAACCAGGTCACCACCCCCTTCGGGGAGAGGTAGTACCTTTGGCGAGAGGATTCCCTCTCCCACTGGTCCTCACCCGAAGGGGCACGGGGGCACTGAAGAGAGAAAGAGAAAGAACAGGAAGAAGAGTCCATCGACCAAGCGCAGGGACGACCGGCTTTTGGAGGCCTCCCAGCGATAGGATGGAGGTTCTGGAGGCAGTCGCCAGTTCCCCTCCTAGTACCACTAGTACACCCAACCAACTGCCAGCTCCTGAGCCAGTACTGTTGGATGAGGAACGTCTGGTGGAGACTGAGGAGGAACTGGAGGTTGCGTTTTCACCACCTCCCACCCCTCACTCCCCACTTCCTTCTCTACCGGATAGCCCGGGGGTGTCGATCACAGCAAAACAGACACCTCAGTCTGCAGCCACCACCGAAGACATGAAGAGAGCAATAGAACGAGCAAATGAGATAGGACAACAAGCCATCTCCGAAACCCGCGAGTTCAGGGAAAAATCCCAGGCAAACTCCAAAAAGGCATTAGACGCAATCCAATCACTAAACTCAACATCATCGACTTCCACATTATCATCTCAACCACCTCCAAAGAAAAAGAGCAGGAAGAAGCCCATGCGGGGGTAAGCCTCCCCCTCCTTCCTTTTCCTCCTCTACCACGCCTTAACATTCAACAAAAAACGAACAGTCAACGAGGGTCGAAAGGGGCTTGCCCTAAACCGTCCCTGCGCGACTTCGGCGCGCGAAACCATTCCGTCTGAGCTTTTTAATTTCTGCATTTTCGTCAGTTGGATTATCCCGGGAATTTGTCGTGACAGGGGAGAACAGAAACTAGTCTGATATTTTGACCTCCTTCCGATGTTAACAGATTTTTTTTCTTAGCAATCGTGTAGAAAAATTACGTAACATAAATATTGTAGTAGTGTAATAAAAAGTCAGATCATGTGGACTCCACGGGAATTGCCGTGTTAGTTATTAATTCTGTGGGCAAGTAGGTAGCATGCCCACGGTCTAGAAAAATCTCTGCCCACAGAAATTTATGTGGGCAGTTGAAAGGTAATTTGCCCACGGTTTTCCACAACCACTGTGAACATGTGGAAAAGTGACTGCCCACGGCGACTGTACTGTATGGCCTGGCATTGTATTATTTGAGGATACCTACTAGAGAATCCCTTTTTTGTATATGTGCTTATGTGAAAAGGCACAATGTGACACAATGTGCCCTAGCACATAAGCACATGCTTACCGGTGCCGATCACGTGATAATCATATGACACCAGTTTGTTCGACAGCAGACGATACCTTCATCTGTCAAAATTGAAAGCGTTAAAAGGGTCATGTAGGTACAGGGTCAAAACTTTTTTTCAGAATCTCAGTGGTAATAATAGTAATAACATGACTTTGTCTAGCCTTGTGGTTTATTAACGGCCCAACAGGTGTGAATAACGGCCCTCGACGAACTGAATGGCTGAAGGGCTGTTATTCACACCTGTTGGGCCGTTAATAAACCGCAATGCCCTCCAAAGGCATGTTATTGTTATATTATTACCACTTCACAGGGCGTTCTCTTGCAGATTAAAACGATTTTACCTTTACAGTAAAAGTGTATAGTGCGCAGTCTCAAACCGGAAGTTGTGTGTTAACCTGGTTAACGGCCCGCCTCCAGATAAATATTTCGAAAACGCCTCGTTTCCGATTGAAGTTTCAAACACGCGTATAAATGTAATGAATATCACACATTTGTGAACTTTCACCATTTGGTCATGAATTAATAGATTTGGAAGAGTTCAGGTGAGTGTAAATAGCTCATTACAAGTTTTGGGTTGTAAAATTTTCTGGAGGAAGACAGTCTTTCGTGTCATATTTTCGAGGCGGACAAAATATATTCAAATTAGTATTTAAATGAATATTTAAATGAGCACGTGACGTTTTGTTTATAAAAAAACAGACGACACGCGTATTTTGACTTTTCTCTTGTGCCAAGTTAGTAGATTTCGGGAGAAGGCGAATTTTTCGTGGCAAACAAAAATATTTAAATTAGGCTATCATGTGATTGTCCACGTGACGTTTTGTTTATCTTGAAACAGACGACACATGTGTTTTGGTTAAATGTCATTGCGAAAACTCGGGGTGTCACAATCAAGAGAACTTAATGAAGAACCTTTGGATTTAATCATTTTAGAAGTGGTAATAATAATAATAATAACAACAAGATTTTGTTGGGCGTCCCTGTTTATTAATGACTCTCCAGGAATGATTAACAGCCTTCGGGCTGTTAACAGCCGAGACTTCGTCTCGGCCTATTAATGGATCATCTGATTGCTAATCATTCCTGTTGGGCCGTTAATAAAAAAATATTTTAAAAATCATGTTATTGGTATGTTAACTCTTTCAATACGATGTGGCTAAATGTTTGCGAAAAACAAAAACAATAAGTTGAAAGAACGTGAGTATAAACGGACAATTATTGATATAAATAGATAATGATCAACAACAACAACAAATCGCCAAAGTTTTATTTTTCCGGAGTATTGCAATTTGCGAATTTTTTACAGAAGATGCAATGATGTCTGAGATGTTGATGATGTTGGCATTTATGAACACACAATGCAAGAAGAATATTTACAACACATTTATTTATTATTGACAGAAAAAAAACAAGTGCTGATATTAGAAAGTTGATATAGTTACAAGTTTTCACGCTTGCTTTGTTTGATGACGTGGAAGCAGTTACGCTGTGACTACAGTCGCAAAGTAACAGCTTCCACGTCAGCACACGTCATTGACTGCAATAGTTACCGCGACGATTCACTTGGCGCCATTATAATGGGTGTGTGTCTGGGGGTGTATTGAGTTGTGGCGTTTTTCCTCCCAGCAATCCAGGTGTATAGAGCTCTACAATTTCCATGAAAAGGAGTGGCAAAGGGTGTTTGATATCAAATCGAAGAGCTGCGCTGCTATTTCGAATGAGTCAATTGTTTGGCTATTCTGTTTCGACGTTTGACTCATTGGCAGTCCAATACTAACCAGGGACTTATTCTACAACCATGTTTTAGTTGTATTTTTCCAAATTGTTTTTTTGTGCCTATGGCAATAAATGGATGAAAGGAATCATTTTCTTATTAAAGACGTGGCAATTTATCGGCAGGAAAATTATTCCATATTTTTAATTATAAGATCAGTCGGATAGATTAACAGATGAATGGTCAAAACTTGTTACAGAGGATTGAGAAATATGCCGACTATAGCGGTCAAAACAGTGACCACTAGCGGGATATCAAATGTCACTTTCTGCTCTTTTGTTTTTATCACAAAAACTCGCATTCTGATTGCGGCTAATTGGCACTTTAGAAAGTCTGTTTTCAGTTCGAAGCGTCGGAAAGCAGTCTAAGTTGTAACTTGGCCCCTAAATGTCGGAGGTAATAAATTAATAATTTTCTAAGCGATCAGTGAGATGCTGGATTACTCCCCTTGCATAACTTTGCTGCTGTTCTGCTTTTGTAAGCAAATAAATGCCGATAGCATTCAAGCAAATAGGCACCAACAGCACTGATTTGTGGCGAAAGGAATGAACGTAGACTTCATATATGAACATCATAAATATGCTGTGGGGCGTTTAGTTGGTGGACACGGCGTCACATAAGGCTCAGAGAGAACAGTTATGACTCGGCTAAAGCATCTCCAAATATTTCTTCCACTTCGCCTCAAGTGACACCGCCAGCTACATGTTCCATAACTTATAATGCTGATGATTCATTCCAGGCATTCATATTCACCGGCAGAACATATAATCTTCGGAAATTATAATTCTAAAAGTTTCATAATATTGACACTGTAAAGGACTAAATTATTCCCGAATCTCTCCACAAATGCATTTAAAAAATGGAATGCTCCATTTCGCTGTATACAGTATTTACGACGAAACCATTCAAGGTGTGAGTGGGATGAGTGGTTTAAACCACTCGCAATTGCGACAAGGCTCTAACATCCTTTGGCAGTGCAATTCTATGATATTGTAGACCTCTCTTGGGAAGCAGGTTAAATTCACTAAGTGAAACCACATCACACATTTGGTGAAAGGTACGGAACTGATTACGGCACCAAGTATCAATTTACTCTTTCTCTACCGTAACGACTATCCGTTACGGTAGGAAAAGAGTAAATTTTTGCTTCTTACGGTGATCAGTAACGGATATCCGGGGGAGCGCGGTGGCTCAGTGGTTACGGTATTGGACTTCAAACCGAAAGGTCAATGGTTCGATCTCAGCCAGGGGTAACTGCGTTGTGTCCTTGAGCAAGGCACTTCATCGTGGGGATACGGAGACGTTGTGTACTAAGGCGTACTGCACACCGACGGTGCACTTGTCTTCAACCAATGGTAACTCTGCGTGTGTGGAGTTAGTACGTTGTGTAGTCTGGCAGTTGAACGCCGTTGGTTGATGGTTCTCTGCGGGCACTCCGGCTTCCTCCATCTAAAAACTGTCCAACACGAGATGGCCATGCCTATCGAAAGTGTCGTTAAAACCCCAATAAATAAATAAATAAATAAATAAATAAATAAATAAATAAATAAATAAATAAATAAATAAATAAATAAATAAATAAATAACGGCTAGCCGACCATTGCCGAATCCAATAGCGACCAGGAGTACCAACTTCATATAGATGTCCATGTGTTATCACGGATAATACGCCGTGCATACATGTACAAATACAGCTTCTTCGCCCGCACGCCAAGGTCCAGCGTATTGCTACTTTTTGTTCGAATCGAATCAAGCAAACGATTGGAAACCGAATCTAATCTCGAATCGAACGCACTTTCCATTGCTGTGACACCTTGCTGTCATACTAGTGCTGTCTATCTACCATGTCAACCCAGTATCAGTATGCGTATTAGAATATTTCGTACCACCAATCGTTATTATAGGCAAATTTGCTTTTCACTTATTTGCGAAACGTTGAGTAATATATACAGATTATCATGATAATGTACATGTCCTATCATTTGTATCAGATTCGAGGTGGTATCCAAAATGGGATCTCAAGGGGACGGCTTTGCCGGCGAGTTGTGATCACAATTTTGGATACCACCGAGAACCTGATACAAATCACAGGACATGCACATTATCACGATAATTCATTTATCTAGCAATACTGTCACATAAACAGATTAAATTTTAAATTATTAACACAGTTCTGGGGACATAATGTTGGCGAGAACAAGTTAAACAAAACATATTTTATGGAACTATGTTGTTGTGCAGTCTGACAAACAATGAGTTACGCGGTGACCGCAATTTTCAAAGTTGTGTTGTCAAATTATTCACTCTCAGTGTCACTTCCTATGACGATCCACTTGAATTTACGAGGGTACATCCTCAGGAACCTAGTAGGTGTAATATTGAATTGTGCAGTTTACATTTATCGTAAAATGTTCAGCCAATCGCCCGTAACTGTCGCTGTCGCGTTACCGGAAACGAGTTGTCTATGCGATACGGAATCAGAATGAGTCGACTATATGATACGGAATCGGAACACATTATGTGATACGTACCGTTTCTCGTGGTTTTCAGGCCAAAATCTGAATGATTATTATTGTTAGATAAGTTCACATGACAGCTATTGGTATTCCGTGCAGAAATGTCGGCATGGATCAGTGGATGGGCTCCGGCAGCCAGTAGTGTTCCATGTGGAAATGTCGGCATGGGTCAGCGGATGAACACGATGTTAAACGCTTCATTAATATTAGAACCGTTCTGACTCGGTGAGATTCAAATTACTCGAAACGCCCTCTACGTTATGAATGTAAATGGACTACCATAATGAGGTTCGAAATTTCCCATCCTCGATGTTCTATTAGCGGCAACTCATCCCTCTCTTATCCTAGCAACGGACCAGGTATCACCAAAGTGGTCGATGAAGTAGACGATCTCCAATGAATCCCCATTTTGTATCGAAATTTACAAAACGAATTCAGTAAATTAGGTCTGGACCCAGAGACGTGGCAAGGGTTTTCCGGTTGGGGTTTATGGTAGTGCATTTCTAATTGGGGAAGGAACCGGGAGGGGGGAACCCATCCCTGTCCCTCCCCTTTAATTGGAAATTCACTACCGAGAAAGATTTTGAAAATGAAGCCATGAAAGGGGGCATAAAATTGATTCTAGCGATTGAAATGCCAACACATTTATGATAGAATTATCAGGTTATTATTATTTGGTATTCTTCTCGGAACTGAATATGTGTTAAACAAATACTCATACTCAGAACTTTGAACAATTCACACTGTCCTAACATTAAATCAGATCTTATGATGCAGGAATGATCAATTTTCTCAAAGTCATCATATTGTAACTGTGAATGATGGAATTAACACAGGATAACGATTTTACATGTGATTTTCTTGAAGTGTATTTCGAGGATGTTTTATGACGATAAGTAAATGCACTATAGAAATCTCGTACCGGTTGACATCAGGCATACTTATGAAGCTCGATACTGTGTACACTGCAGTTGCAAATAGTAACATTTAGAATGTTTGCCGATTTGAAACCCAGTTGGAATTTTGGCAAGTTGGAATTTTGGGAAGTAAAGGAGACATCAGCATCGCCAAAGAAGCTCTAAAATCCAGATAGATGGAGTTTCCAACTACTGAAGACTTGCCCTCCGAATTTCCAACTGTAGGAAATATTGGTCAGGATTGGGGAGAGAGGGGCGTGACACCCCCCCCCCTCTCCCCACCCTGTCGCCACGTCCCTGTCTGGGCCGAGCTTTAGCTTGTACAAGACCTAATTTACTGGTCGAGTTTTGTAAGTTCCGATGTAACCTGGGCACGAGTTGAAAATTATTTTTATTATATGATCTAAAAAACCAACAAAAGAGACTTAAATGAAACCAGAAACAAGCAGCTGTTTCAATAATGCTTTCGATTAAGTTATAATTTAAGATACGTTGTTTGTCCACAGTTTCCGCGTCAGGACACAGTCCCCAATAAATAATAGGTTGTGAAGTATTTAATGAGACAATTTTCATGAAATAGTTTTCAAATTAACATCAACTACTGACACATACAACAAATGTTTATCATTCCCAAAGTCTGGATCCACGATTATTCTCAGGTGCTTGGTGGGCGTGCATTATGTTTTCTTATGAGTGGGCTTACTAACCGGAACAAGATTCAGATTAAATAATGAAAAGCCATATATATTTTGTGCAAACTGTACCTAACACGATCTGCGCTATCTCTGAAAATGACTTTTGTGAAATTGTTCTACCATTTCCTCACAACTTCCAACTCACACCAACAAAACTGCAGTCCACGGCTATCAAATAACCACACTCGAGGTTAAATGGCAACTCTTGGGATAATGATTACCTCTTTCAGTATTGTTTTTTGTCCACAGTCATGATGTTGCAGTTTGAATGTACTGACCAATTGATCTCATACAAATGGTAGACCAATTAACAGCGCCAAGTTATGACCTCGCGTCTAGATGTTGATGATATCAACTGGACTACTGAACTCAGTCGAAAAGGGATAAAAATGTTCTTTCGGATGAACAATTACAAATCTGCAAAGGACTTCGGTGTATTAACACTACAACCCGCATTTTCAATTCATCGGCATTTTAACTCGAAGTTTCAAGAATACATACAGCGACTCGACAAAATTAAGAACACACTGATTTTTTTCAAAATTAATGACACATTTATTTTGGTAAAAATATAATCAAAAGCCTGAAAATATTTTAGTTACACATATTGTTTTCAACATAGATGCTTAACCCTTTACTCAACGAATCGATCGCATCCACCGGCGTAATATGCAAATTCAGCAGTTGAACAAATATTATTTTCAAAAAAAAATTCAACAAAACAATATCATGCGACCACACATTGGAACGAGCTCGAAAAGCTCGTTCCAGTGTGGGGTCACATGATATGGTTTTGTTGATTATTTTTGAAAAATTAAAAAGAATGATATTTAAAATAAAAAAATTGTATAACGTCTTCGTTAGGTAAAGGGTTAAATAGAGGATATGGAATGAGTGTTTTGGTCATACTCTATTTATGAAACGAGTGTAATAATTTTCAGTTTTGGAGAGCTTCATAAACAGAGTATTGAAAAGAAGGGTTAAAGAATGGAATTTCACCTTGAACGTCAAGCACTTGACTGCGAGTCATACGTCATAACCGCGACAAAATAAAATTTCACAATTCGGCTTTATAAACACTAATTTTCAAAAAAATTATACATTTCTTATTGAAATTTTAGTGAATGTTTATAACAAATAGAAGAAGGCATGGTGGCTTTGTTGATGTTTTGAAATAGTTCTATTTACAACGCGCATTAATTTGTCACAGATCTTTTCGGTGATGCCAATCAGAAAACATTCTTTGAAAATGAACAATCAAATCAACTGAAGGTGTAATGAAGCACCAATTAATATTTATTGAAAATATGAAACGACAGTAAGCCGAGGAAACGGAGAAGTCACACGATAAAACCAAGTATTAAACAACAGCTACCCAAATATTTAATTCGACCGTGTTTTGTTTTATTTCTTGGGAAAGACAATGTCTTCCCTATACAATTTGAAAAGAGCTATTTCATCACATTCCAGAAGTTATTGGCACCCATCGTTTCCTTATCAAATCACGAAATTTTCCCTTCTTCCATCTCCCTTCTAATTGTTCACAACGGTGTATCGTGATAAATTGTACTGCTCTTCAAATCACTAGAGCTGGAAGGTTTTGACTTTTCAGATTCGGTTCGGCTTCAGTTCTGGTTTCTATTTGTTAAGAACAAAGAGTAACTAACACTTCGGGCTCCGTAACTTGTAAAAAAAACAATATTTTTAACGAGACCATTCACTACAAAATACACTGTTTGTAGTTATCTTCGTTCCGATGGGTTCGGCCTAACTCTCATTTATTAATTCTTCGGGTTTCTAGAAGATCAATTGCTGAGCCTGGTGAGTGAATAAAGTTCATCTAACCTACAATTAAAACTAGAAGTCCTGTCATGAACTGTGCGCTTATGTAGGCTTAATTGCACGTAGGAATTGCGCGCAATTGCCATATCGAATGGCATCCAAAGCAAGGCAGGTTCTCCAAGTTACTCATAGCAAACACAGGCAATGTTTCTGCCAATGGACCTCCGGGTTACCCGGAGGTCCATTGGCTGAAACATTGCTTGTGCACAGGCCATATGTACAAATTTTGGTAGCCTTACTATGGTCATAACGCGTAGATTAACGCGCAGATCAATGTGCTATTTGTGCGCATTTCATGACAGGACTTCTTGTTTTAACTGTATGTCGTGTTCACTTTGTCACATTCTCTCCCTTATTGACTCGTTCGTTTCGTTAAATTATTGAAATAACCCCCTAGCCTACCATCAGACGTTAAAAGTATTATTCGTTTAAACGGGATTCATTTAAAATCAACATATATAAAGCTTGAGCCATATCAGAGCGGTTCCTTCGGCCTCATAGAGAAATTGACTAGAAGAAACTATCTGAAGGAGAACAACTTCCTCGAGTTGGCGTGAATGCACAATTTTAAAGAGATTAGGTTTGGACACAACTTATAAACTTGAAAGACTTTTGTCAAAAAGAAGGGGAAAATCGTGAGTTACTTGCTAATTCAAATTATTGTTAATTTGTGTATTTCATCGGGCATTTTTATTTATTTTTTTCACTCATAAAAGTATATATTATTATGTAGGAACAAAACTGAGAAAAACATCTAATATGAAGATGAAAAAGTAAACAATGAACTATTGTGGAGGACGGTCTGAGTCTCTGCTACACCGGGGACACTTGTGTGTCAAATGCGATCACGTGCGCTTTGATGCGTGAAAAATCACGGGAGATAACCCGAAATTGTGGCCCTTACTACAGGAGAAGAAATAGTACAATATAAGTACAAAGCGCCACCGTGCCCACAGGTGGACAATCGGGATGAAGCACATTGCCCAAGGACACAACGCAGTTACTCCTGGTGGGAATCCAACCGTGGACCTTTCGGCTTGAAGTCCGATTCTGTAAAAAATCAGCCAAGATGAGCTATTAATTTTGGTATAGTACTGTGGATTATATATATTGGTCTGTGTCTCCAGTTTTAAGATTTTAAAATCTTAATTAACTGGAGTTATGTGCTGATGCACTTGCTCGCATGTTATCAAATGTCGTCTTTTTCACGAAATTGTTTTACTAGGGGGGTGCTCTTGACAATTCTGAATGTTTTTAAAGACAGCATTGATGGGGCACGAAGTGTAGATTATGTCACCCGTCGCTTCGCCCCAGGGATTTCTACCACTACACCGATTGACCTAATGCACAAAGCACAAAAGGTCTGAATTAACTCACCCAGCGTTTTGATGTGCCTTGAAATGCCGACCAGGGACCGAATTACGCATGAACTTCTGAACGATAATTGTTCCCAAGAGCACCTGGTACAGCGCTGATTTTCTTTTCGTGGAACAATACTATAAACATTTTACAACTGCAGTTTCTAGAATTGTATTTCTACTTATCAATATAAGTGATGAAAATGAATCATTAGCAGTTTAAGATATATCGCAATTTGCCAACTGGTAAATTTCCACGTCTTTGAAAATACTGATGGTTCATTTCAACCCATTTAAAGTCATGACTAGAAAATTCAATTCTAGAAAATATAATTGTAAAAGCTCGATACAACTGGGCCCTGGTTGTCATAATTTATTCACGTGTTGAACCTTGTTAGAATTTAGGGGTGAGTGCCTATACATGTAGGCCTCAATATGGGAGTCCGGGATTTCTCCAGTTAATTCTAAGATATTCTGCCAACCGCCTTTTTAAAATTCAATGCACCTGGAAACATTACTGTTACACTGGTCTGCCGCAGGCCCGGAAATAACTCTCGAACGAGTGTTTATGTTACGTGGTGGTTACTTCAATTGAAAAATGCCCGATCGAACTACGGGTTACGGCGAAATAATACAACATAAATTAAATTCCAAACCCGAATGTTTTGCCTGTCAGGGTTGACAATCAATCGGGAATAACTCGACTCAAACGTTGCATATTTCTACCACATATCAACAGAATGGCATTCCGTTTACATCTTAAACTGCCAAAATAAATAGCATCTACTTACCCGCAATCTCGCCAAACATGAGATAGCGCGTTAGTTATTGCTATTTATTTTGACGAAAATTCTGTTATGGTGTAAACAGCATGGCCGAGGTTGTAGAACAGAGAAGGCATCAAACCATCCCCAAACCCACTTTCTTATAGATTACCTCCGTGTTATATCGAGTAACTTGCTAACGGGTTACGATGTTGGATGTTTATTTCCAGGTCTGTTGTCGTTAATGTTTTAACACAAAAATCTCAGCTACTAGGAGATCCATGGGGATGTTGCAAAACATCGGAATGAAATTTTGTGCGTCTAGGGGATATTCTAGACAAAACACAAATCTGTATTTAGGGTAGCAACCGCACCGCTACATGCGATCATTCGATTTAGAAACGGAACGTTCTTTACCCACGCGCATCGCAAACTGATTACATACGTCGAGGTAACCGTTTTAAAAAACAGTAATTAATACCTCCAGTACAAATTTGACCTGTTAATTGAATAGAGGTTATAGAGTAAACTCCTGTTAATTGAATAAAAAATCTTGTTTCGTGTGAAGAAATTACCCTGACTCTCCCCAGTTTTCCTTTGTTTATAGACCTACTTGGTCTCAATACATACAATACAGATATCTAATCTATTATATCTTGTTTGACAGAGCTCGTGGAGCTCTGTCAAACAAGATATAATAGAATAAATGCAAAGTCTTTCTCTAGAATACAGGAAAGTGACATCATCCCTGTTAATTGAATACGCCTGATAATTGAAAAAAATCCACTGGCAAAGTAGCTATTCAATTAATAGGGTTCCACTCTATCTGATTCAGAAAGAGAAAGTTTTTCACCTGCACTCATTGAAAACTGATTACACACGTCGAGGCAACCGTTTTGAAAACATTACTTAAATGATAAATAAATCACCAACTGAGCGAAATAAATTGGACCAGATAATTTTTGTCATGGTGATATTTCCATATAGGCCTATCACGCATTAATCCTGAAAAATAAAACAAAGAAACACACAGCTAAAGACTACTGTAAATGTCGGAGGTTATAATATGAGTGGAACAATGAATGGGGATTACCTCATGTACAGCTCAAGAACGTAATACCAAGACGTCATGATCTTCATTCATAACAAACTCAATTCAAAGACGCTGAATGATTTTAAAATGTTATCGAACAAGTCAGGAAAGGGAGGAATATTGTACAGTTAAAAGTAGAAGTCATGTCACGAACTGTGCGCTTATCTAGGCTTAATTGCGCGTAGGAATTGCGCGCAATTGCCATATCGAATGGCACCCAAAGCATGGCAGGTTCTCCTTGTTGCCCATATCAAGCACAAGCAATGTTCCTGCCAATGGACCTCCGGGTTACCCGGAGGTCCATTGTCTGAAACGTTGCTTGTGCACAAGCCGTATGTGCAGAATTTGATAGCCTTACCATTGCCATAACGCGTAGATTAACACGCAAATCGACGTGCTATTTGTGCGCATTTCAGGACAGGACTTCTGGTTTTAACTGTAAGATTAATGGGTTATTACCACCGAGTGGGTTTCCGAAATGGTTTATTGAAGTCTCGACCTCGCCACTGGTCATATATCAACTCGTCCTAACGGACGCGCCGATATATGCCCAGAAACGAGGTCTCGACCTCAATGCACCATCCCTGGAACCCATATGGTGGTAATAACCTATATGTATATGTTATTTGCAGTTAAGTGGTTCTATCATGAAATATCCAATTAATTTAGTACCCCTTGGGAACCCAGGAAGTGAAAAGTGCTTGTTTACTATGGTAACCAAGCACTATTTTACTGGTAAAATGAGGGACCTAACAACAACTACTTTGGGTAGAAGTCCTCTAAAATGGGTAAAATGTGTATAAACGATTGACTAAGCAGGAGTTTATCTCCATGTTGTGGTCACCGTTAACCATTTTGTAGAAATATTTGACCTAATCCACAATTAAATTAATTAATTAGTAACAGTGAAAACCATTGAAGATGTCATGTCTATGTGTTTTTCATTAAGAGAATATGCAAAAAACAAACAATTTTTGGCAAAAATATACTTACAAACGGATGAAATGGAACGCAAAATAAAAAAACCCGATAGTGTTGATGTAAATAGCCAATGCTGTATCCATGTCTGGGAGACTTCACGCCATGGAGGTTTGATCACAATGTTCGTAGAGAAAGGGTATTTGAATTGAGCGAAACTGTTTAATCGATCTGAATGCGATGCTGAACGAAAATATAAGCTTACATCAGACGAGTTATTAGCGAATTGGCTACGTCCCATATGAAGTTGCCTCCAAACTTTCGGAACGAGAGATAGAGTTGAATTTAGAAGTCCTCTCACTGTATTGTGCACTAACTTGAAGCAATAGCGCTCTGAGTAAGTGCACTTTTGCCCCTGTCAAAGGGCACCATAAGCGTAACTTAAATCCCACAGACAACCGCGTGCCCGAATCTGTACAATTCTATACTAGAAAAAAAAGATCATCAACACGAATTCCTAACTTTTTCTGGGATACATACACATGTAATGATGTAAATAAATATTAAAATTCGACTGCAACCCGGTGGTTCATGTGATGAAAGTGTGCTGGTGATTCGTGTGCTTTGTGCTCAGAAATTGAAAATAATTGCCAAGTGAAGAATCTATCCCACAGAGATTTATTAGTAATCCACCCTCAACATACCGTGGACTGGATTTTTTTTTTTCCTGTTTGATTGGTTCAGCTCGTCGTCGCCTGAATGCTAGAATGTCCTGTGTCCCATAGGGGACATAGGGCATTCTAGCACTCAGGCGACGTCGTGACTTCACGACTGAATTCGCTTGGAGCGCATTATATTTTACATTGTACTGCCAAAACGTTCTTGTGTCTCATTCTTCTGCAGGAAAAAGTGCATCAAGTAACGAGCATGTTCTGCGCTAATTGTGATAGGACTTCTAGTTTCAGCTGCAGTATAAATCCTTTCTGGCTATCGTGCTCGATGCTTTCCGCCAACCAGTTCTGGAATCATTTGAATATTTGCGGAGACATGTAGTAATATTTTGAGTTCTCGTTCTACCATTCTATTTGGCAGTTACATTTAGTGTTTCACCCGAAAAGTAAAGTATAAGTAGTAAGGTATGTACCCGATCGGCCCCACATTACCCGGATTTTTGCCGGTGCAGATAGTGTTAAATTCCCATTGGAACCGGATTTTTGCCGGTGCAACTTTTGCCGGTGCAAAATGTCGGTAACATACATCCAGATCCGGTAAATGGTATATGTATATATAGTACGCTATGGTATGTATAGTGATGTATGTAAACTCAGGGCGCTGTGAATATAGTAAGGGAATGAGACAGAAAATTGATGGGAAAGGTGAGATTTTTCTTGAAAGTTTTCCCCTGAAACTGTTGACGTTGCTATTGACGTCGTGTCGTCATTGTGCGCAGGCGACGTCATAGAGACATTGACCACTGTTGTTGTCCACTACACAATCTGACATAAGGTTGTTCGGGTCCGGGTATGGTGGGCTTCTCGTATGGGGTGGCGGTGATATGGTAGTAAAGGTATATATCCATGTAGGTATACTATTAGCCCTTGGACCTTCATATTACCCTATGTCTGATATAGCTAGGTCAAGCAGTGTTGTGGGGATGGGGGTAATGAATGGTTGCCCAGTGCGGTATTGCGAGATAGTCCTTGGTGGTTTAGATTGGCAGTACAGGATGAATGGTCTGTTGGTCTATTACCCCCTAGTTCTATTAACCTACCGAATCCTTTGCATTATCTTATGGCTGGTATTGGTAGTTCGTAATGCTAGGTCAGGCAGTATTCTAATCGTTTGTTTAGAACGGGAGCATAGGATGCATTGTATTTACCCCTGTAGGTCTCCTGTTAGTCCTCGGTATTATTAACCAACCGATTGCTTTATATTATTCTATGACTGGTATAGATAGTACGTTATGGCAGGTCAAGTGGTATTTTGGGGTGGGGGTAGGGGTAATGCCTTCTAGTATAAAACCGCAGTACAGTATGGGTGGTATATGCCTCAGAGCCCCCACCCCCTTCCCCTGAAAGCGATTGGTACTACTAATCGACCTAATGCTTTTTGTCGTTTCTATGACTGGTATAGGTAGTACGTTATGGCAGGTCAGTTTGTATTGCGGGGGTGGGGGTAATGCCTGGTGGTATAGAACGGCAGTATAGTATGGGCGGTATATACCTCTATGGGTCCCCCGAAAGCCATTGGTACTACTAATCGACCTAATGCTTTATGTGACTGGTCTAGGTAGTATGTAAGATCAGACGTTATTGTCGGGTGGGTGGAGGTAATGCATGGTAGTTTAGTGTGGTAGTATAGGATGTACGCTTTGTACCCCTTCAGGGCACCAAGTTAGCCCTTAGTACTATTAGTCTACATAATGCTACATGTTATCTTATGACTGTTATGGCGGTATGTAATGCTATGCCAATCGGTATTGTGGGTAGGGGTAATGCCTTGTAGTTTAGAACGGTAGTATAGTATGGGCTGTATATACCCCCTTATAGGCCCCCTGTTAGTGCTTGGTACTATTAACCAAACGATTGCATTGTTTTATTATACGGCTGGTATATGTAGTACGTTATGGTATGTCTAGTGATATTTTGGGGTGGGGGTAATGCCTGGTAGTTTAGAACGGTAGTATAGCATAGGCTGTACATACCCCCGTGGGTCTCTTGTTGGCCCTTGGTACTACTGATCCACCAGGTGCTTCATATTATCAAGTGGTATTCCGGGGTGGGGTTAATGCCTGGTAATACAGAACGGCAGCAGAGTATGTTGGTATTTTCCCCTGTAGGTCCCATCTTAACCGTTGACAGTATTAACCTGCCGGATGCTTTGTATCATCCTGTTACTGGTAAGGTGGTACGTAATACAAGTAGTTCCTACCCTATTCCGAGAACACTTGTTCTTGTTTCAGTCATCCAGATCATCCAAATAGTTCACTTTACGGGAGCTGATTAACCAATCAGATTGCTACATGTCCCGTAATTTATACATATCTATACAAAGTGTTCTCCCTTGGTATAACCAAAGACTATTTCATTCCTAAACCCAAGAATCTACCGAGTAGTTACTGATAGGCCATTGCTCGAACGACTCGAATTCCATCGAGCAAATGATCTATCGAGCAATTGTTCGTTCGAGTTACTCGCATATACGACTCTTAGCCTCATTTCGGTGTTTGAGGATACCTATGACCTAGTGTTGTATTATTTGAGGATACCTATCGAGGATACCTTCTGAAGAATCCCTTTTTTGTTGTATGGGGCCATGAGGGCCATGAGAAAATTCCTCAATGAGGTCTAATTTACTACGACTCTTAGCCTCATTTCGGTATAAAGAGGAGATAGATTATTGATGATCTGTGTACGTCTCTTAAACCGAACCTTTCTTTTTTGCGATGAGTTCACACGCGTTTGGGAATTATTGGAAAAATGCTCAAATAAACTAATTTTACTGTGCGTTCACGGAGAAAAAATACGCATGTGCAAATTTTGCATGTATGCAAACGAAAATCGACATTTGGTCCCCAACAGGAGCAAAAGTAAAAAATGTGCATATTGAGTAAATTTTACTCACATGAGTAAATGCGTCCTCATGCCCTGATTTGCACACATAAGCAAATTAGCGTGTATGCAAATAAATACTCACCTATGCAAACTGACGCACGTAAACGGGACTTTAGAAGTGTTGCCAGCCTTAAGTTATAGCAATGAATGATAACACAGGGAGATTGTCCGTCAGCAAGAGTATCATGGGATATAATATATTACAACAATGCATTGACCCAACAGATGCCTATGTACATATTTGAAGGTAACCTACGGTTCAACAACTACACGTTACATCTAAATAAAACAGTAAACATTGATGATTAGACAAATAACCAGGCCCGTGTCTGGTGGGAAGCAGGGGGTGGGGGGGGGGAGGGTAGCCGCCCCTATGAACAGTTCTGTCGGAAATGTTCACAATCTGTCGGGAAATAATTGCTGACCCACGATTTTCAGACCGAGAGTCAGCTTTCGACAGGAGCTTTCAAAGAAGGTAAGCTGTAAGTCGGTTGATATTATATTCCGAGCATTGGTTTTGCTCCCAGTTACGGATATCGGGCAGATACGATGAAGCATTAACCTGAGGACGCCGAGGCCCAAAGAAAGTGTTTGGGTGTGAGTATCGTCTGTCGGGGGGGGGGGGGGCGTAAATTAGGATGTAACGGGTCTACTAAGGTTGAGCCCAGTGGAAACGAAATTTAAAAAATTGATCAATGAAACGCCTTTCCCCTTATTTTGGGATCGGGCAGGATCGGAATGTGTGTCTGGTTTGGGAGAGCCCGAGGTATACATCAAAACATACTTCTCCGTCGAAACAGCTGACGACGTTTTTTATGTGCTATGGTGTGTATTATATTCGTGTGTCAGCAAATGTACACCTATATTTCTTTCTCTCGTTTTAATGCGATGGACATGCAGGCTTGGCAATTTCAGGAGAGCGATTTTTTTAGCTCTCCTTACTGCCCTCCTGAAAGAATTAAGGAGAGCGAAAAATTGCCCTCCTAAATATTTTGGTCTGGGATGATTGAGATTACATGTATTATGCTCACATTAAGTTTTTGTTGTAAAGCAAAAATGTAATTTAACTTCGAAGTCACATAACATCACGTAATTTCATTTTGAAAGTGGTTTAGTGGTAAAAGGTAATGGCTGCAACCATACCCAAACACAGTTGCAATCATTTGAAGCAAAATGGGTCACAGCAATATTTTTTGTTCTGTCAGTTTCAAGTTCAAGAACTGACATCACAGTGTGAGGGGTAATTATTCAAGGAATATTGACACTATAATATACTACCATTACTACTATCCTGTCACTTGAAGCACTTGCACCAGGATGTGACTGTAGATTCAAGCAGACCTGTTGACCAAGAAAGTCATACGCCTACCACTACCACCTTCAACCCCCCGAGGGGGGTTGAAGGTGGTAGTGGTAGGCGTATGACTTTCTTGGACAACAGGTCTGCTTGAATCTACAGTCACATCCTGGTGCAAGTGCTTCAAGTGACAGGATAGTAGGGGGGTTGAAGGTGGTAGTGGTAGGCGTATGACTTTCTTGGACAACAGGTCTGGGTACACACACAGGTCTTGTCAAGTGTATGTTCGGTTGTTGAGTGAGACATCTAGATGTCTAAGAGATTTCGCTTTACCTTAGTAAAGTTAATAAAATCACTGATGTAGTCTGTTGGTTTCAGTTTCAATGAGTTCGTTCTACTGGATACTTAAAATGCTGTGTAAAGCTAATTGCTCTCCTAAGCTGATTAAGGAGAGCGATTTTTTGCCCTCTGCATTTTTCAGAATGCCAGGCCTGGACATGGCTCCATCTATTATTTATGCCACAACTATTTTCCAACACGAAGGTCGGAGGGCGTGCCTCCCATGGGCCCACCGCTTCTGGATTTAGCCACAGCACCACATAGTGAATATAAAGCGGTGTCACAAATGTTGTGAAATATTGGGGCTATGTATACTATTGGTCGTCTGTCAGTTGTGACGGAACTAAAATGAAAGGGGAGAGACAATATTGTTTTTCAATTTTCGGCAACAAAAGTAGCTTATGGTACGTACTTCTCTGGAATGAGCTTGCTGCGATCTTTCTGATGAGGTCATGAGCTATTTTTTCTGGCAAAAAAATCTTTTCCTGAGTTTTCTTGGCAAGTGTCATCTGTAATTCGTGTTAAAGGGTTGAATAGTGCACAAAATAATAATAATAATAATAATAATAATAATAATAATAATAATAATAATAATAATAATAATAATAATAATAATAATAATAATAAAAAGAATAAATTTCGATTAAAAAAACGGTCATTTGTGATATTTTATTTCATCAAGGATGTGTGTGGTGGACGAAATATGGATCCGTACCTCCTGGCTATGCCAGCTCAGCCCCAAACCCTCCCCCTTGCGCCGACGCTCTCGTATATTCTCTAAAGATAAGAAGGTGCGCTTAGGTGGCGATCATTGAAAATTTTGAAAAATGAGTATAAAATCATGCTCTGTGGTAACATCTGAGAACTATTATGTGAAATTTAGAATCTAATGCTGCTATCACACCGAGAATCGATTATACTACGACCAGTTCGATGTATCCGATAATAAAAACAACCCTTTCAACTCGATTAGATTACGATTAAGTTGTCAAAATGTTTAATTTTCTTCAAATTTTATGTAATAGGTAGATCTTAGTTCGATTAAGAAGATAGCAAATCGATTATATCGTTGTCACTTCGTTTATGACTCGATCAGAACTCGATTATAAGTGGATCGTAACTCGACCAATCAGATAACGACTCGATCGCAACTCGCGCAACCAGATGCCAAAACGACCATAACTCGTCCAATCAGATCGCGACTCGATGCTTACTCGACGCCCATTCGACCAAGTTGTTTTCTACGACGTCCGCGATCGGGTCACAATCTACAAAGATCCAACTAGGATCGACCTGATCGACTTGAAACCGGATTGAGTTAAGATCGAGTAGATCGTCTTGCTGTTGAGTTGGTCAAGGCCCCAAACCCCAATAGATGTTAACTCGAGCAGGTAGATCTCAACTCGATTTTACCTCGATCTATTCGATTCTTACCCGATTTTAACTCGTTTAAGTCGATCTTAATACGTTCTCAACACGTTCTGACTTCAATCAGTTGATCGACCTGAGCAAACTCGATCATTTCACTGCAACCCTAAATGATCGAGATAGCTGGGCTCGATATTCTCGATGGTATAGACCTTAACTCGACCATGGCGATCACAACACGTTCTAACTCGATCAAACTCGATCTCAGTCGAAGTATGATCGAATTGAGATCTACCTTTGGTGTGATAGCAGTATAAAATATGAGCACCTGTGCACTGTTGGATGTGAAAAACTCCATACAGAATAGATCGATTGGCATATTGTATTTTCCCGATCGATATAACCCTCTAAAAAATCCAGGTTTTCTAGAGCAGCAAATTTGGTGTTCCACATGTTACCATAGGAATACGAAAATAAAGGTACTACAGAATACCGAACGACATTTGATATTACAGAATACCAAATGTATTCAGGGGCGGCGGAAGCTCTATAAAAGTGGAGTGGCACAATTTGTCAAGGCTTTAATGGTGCGATGCAATGTGGGAAAGGTTACAATAGAATATCGGTAAATGTACCATGACACACTATAGCCTCTCGTTTAGATGAACATGGCGCGGTGTGGTCACTGCCCTGTCCATTTCTTCTTGAGCCATATTGCAACCCGAAGGCTAGCCTTCCTTTTTGGAAGATGGTTGAAGTAGAAGAAGCGGACCGATGCGTTAGAAACGTCCAAAGGTGGAATTCTTTGGCTAAATATTGTTTGTATTGCAAATAATATATTACAGTAATGCCTTGTTCTGGCATGTTTGCATATGCCCGTTTTAACTCGTTGTGTAACCGCGAACCGTGTGTGTGGAAAAAGTAGAGGGGCACGTGCCAGCCTGTTTCCGCCGCCTCTGAATGTATTGGTGTTCCAGAGTACCAAGACTGACACTATAAGATATAAGACACCAAAAACATTACTCCAAAATACCATAAAATACTGCTTGTCACAATACCAAACATACTGGTTGAGTTTTTGAACTCCTTGTGTACTCCAGAATACCAAATATAAAATAGGAGAAATACAGATCCGATCAGAGTGCAGAACATGCGCAAATACCAGTTCCTGTAATGTATAAATGTGTGACTATAATTTTAAACGAATACTTCTAACATACAGGTTTTTGTCCGAATACAGACAGATTATAATCCCAGGGCCTTTCGTAGTATCAGTAAGACTGCTGATCGACTGTCGACTGCGAATTTCCCCGCCTAAAAGATTTGAAGTTAGATCATCAAATTTGGTCAGTATTACTGGTCAGTGTGCCGTTATATATTTTCTATAGCCCAACAGACACTTCTTGCTAACCTTTAAAAGAACCTATCAGTTCATCCAAACCGATCCTTCGTAGCCAGCGGCAACCATATCTTTTGCCCACGCTTCCACGGTGGCAGACGGGAGTTTCAGATGGTGCTCAAATCAGGGACTGCAACTCTCATTTAATGATGAACTGACACTTTGGAAGTCGGCGCGCAAATTAGAGGGGATGTTGTTAAAATATGTATGTTATTTATATTACAGGAGCCCGGATATTCCAGAATACTGTAGAGAGCCTGGATTGTTCTGAATGTATACCTATACATGTACGTATATATAATTTTGTTAATATGTGATTTCCACAGAAATTAAACAGCGATAACCTCAATCTAATATGCAAGGCCTGCAACACCAGCAACTTGTTTCTGTGAAACGCCTTGGCACATTGATATTTTTTTTATATCCGAGGCTAGAAACAAATATCAAAATAGTGCCGAGGCGTTTAACAGAAAATATATGCAAACGAGAACAGGTATGTTTTAAAACAACTTTCCCCGATACATCGTACTCCCTGTTGCCAGGCAACAGAGAGTACGATGTACCGAGGTAAATGGGGGTAGCAACATTCATCAAATTTTAAAATTACAAATGGGAGATAGCCCTCAAGTGGAACTCCAATTTAATGGGGATGTGCGTTCGCATCCGTCGCACCACACCTGGGTACGCACCCAAAGGCGGCGGAATCTCGATACAAGTGGAGGAGCACACATTTTCAAAGCCACTATGGTACGGCCCAGTGGGAAAAATGTTACAATCGTACATCGGTAAATATACCATGAAACACTATAGACTTTCGTTTAGATGAGCCCGCTACAATGTGGTCACTGTTCTATCCAATTCTCGAACCTCAATCATCTTCCATGGACGATAACTGAAGTAGAAGAAACGGACCGAAGGTGGGAGTCTTTGGCCAAATGTTGTTTGAATTTGCAATTAAATATTACAGGCATGCCTATGTGTTGACACGTTTGCATGCGCCCATTATTACTTATTTTGTAACGCCGTAGCATGTCTGTGGAAAAAGGTTGAGTGGCCCGTGCCCCTGAACCTCCCCCCCCCCCCCAGGTTCGCCGGCTCAGTACGCACCTTCACCACACCTGCCGATATGCTCCACGTTCGATTCCGAAATAAACAGTTTGTTACATGTTAGTTCGTTCTCAGATCTGAACACGCATTCTACCAGCAGCTGCGATCGTCGACTATTGAGTAGTATTACCACTTTAGGGGGCGTTTCCATTATCGCTAATTTCTTGGGCATTAATGCGCGACAAGTGCTCAATTCATCACGTGACGAGCTCGTCCGCTAATGGTATCTCCTCTTCATGAGCGCCCGGTGGCCCGACATGTCACGTGATCGAATCACGTCCCGTTCCGAATCGTATGTTTCCGCTTTGCCGCCCAACGAATCGCCCGCATCCGCCCGCGTAATATGCAAATTTAGCAGTTGAAAAAATATTATTTTTCAAAAAAATTCAACAAAACCATATCATGTGACCCCTCGTTGGAACGAGCTCGACACATGATATGGTTTTGTTGAAATTTTCTGAAAAATTTCAAAAAATGATATTTAATATAATAAATTTTGATATCGTCTTCGTTGTGTAATGCTTTAAACCTCCCTACTGGAACATGTGAAGCCAAATAATGATATAAAGTCAGTATGTAATAGTTTCTAACTGAGCTGGAGGTATTCATGAATTTGAACAATATGACAACGTGCGGTACGTGATGCCGAGCCGCGAAGCGGCGAGGCGTTACAGCACGTTGGCAGGTTGTTCAAATTCATGAATACCGACAGCAAAGGTTAGTAACTGACTTTCACGCCAATTCACAGAACGCACAGACCCAGGTATAGTAAGTGAGTACAGGTATTCAAGTGACGTCACCTGAACACCTAGTCTATTGTTATATCGGGTATATCACGTCTATTACCAACCCGGAGAAGACAAAGGAATTGAAGTGTGAATATTTGTATCGTTCTGTTTACAAAAACTGCCAAACTCCGATGCTAGATTTTCTTCTTCAGTCATTTCGTACTTGTGTTTTTTAAAAAGGATTAAAAAGTAAATATCAACATCTAATGAATATTTAAAGTTCAAACTTTTAACTTAATTGTTCATTTTCTATTCACATTAAAATTAGGGCTGTCACGATTAATCGATTGATCGACTGTTGATCGGTCACGGCGAAATCGATTAGTATTTTTCGTTGTCGAATAATCGGTAAATTGTATCCCGTTTTAGACGTTTAATAATTAAAAGAAAATTTTATGAAAAAACTATTGTTTCTAAAGGAAAAGAGTTAAGAACATCGATGTTAAACCCCCAAGAAGCTGTTGGAAGCAATTGTCTTTCAGATACATTCATCAAAGCTTTGATGTTCTGAACTTTTGAACCGTCAGTGTAATAATCAAGACCGGTCAGCAGTTGCGAACTTCGCAACTTCCGACCGGTCACTGATTATTACACTGACGGTTCAAAAGTTCAGAACATCAAAGCTTTGAATGCACCTAGAAAGGGTCGTCTTCGTTGTTTCCTTGAGGTAGGTCAACTGACTTGAACTTCATTTTTATCGACTTCAAAGAGAGGGAGGGGGTTGGGGGGCATTTAGGTACGATTAATCATCGATTATTTACGACGATTAATCGATTCCTAAATTGAAAAATCGTGACAGCCCTAATTAAAATGTCAGTATATATCATTATTAAATGACAAGTATGTTGACTAATTCTAGGATTTGATTAAATTATTGACTTGCAGTTACTTTGAGGTTACTTGAATGTCCTTCCTTGTTAGTGGTAATAATAGTAATAACCTGACTTTCTCGGGGATTGTGGTTCTGCTATCGGCGTGCCAGAAAAGATTAACAGCCCTCTGTCTTATTAGCGGCCCTATGGGCGCGGTGTCTCAGTAGGCAGAGGTGCAGGCCGCAAGCCGAGAGGTCCTCGGTTCGAATCCCACTTGCGGCAACCGCGTTGTGTCCTTGGGCAAGACAGTTCACCCCCACTGCCCACGCGGGGACACGGTGGCGTCGTGCACTAGGGAGTACTGCACGTTGATGTCTTCAACCAATGCTAACCCTGCTTATGTGGAGTTAGTATGTTGGAGAGCTGACAGTTGCTCCCCGTTGCTCGGTGGTTCTCTCCGGGTACTTCGCCCTCCTCCACCCATGAAACTGGCGTGGTCATGAATAGGCATTGTGCAGAAATATGTGACCTTAAACACCAATAATTAAATAAATAAATAAATAATTAGCGGCCCTCGACTTCGTCTGTGATCGCTTATAAGGCCTCGGGCTGTCAATCATTTTTGTTGGGCAACACCAATAATTAAATAAATAAATAAATAATTAGCGGCCCTCGACTTCGTCTGTGATCGCTTATAAGGCCTCGGGCTGTCAATCATTTTTGTTGGGCCGGTAATGAACCGTAATGACCTTGAAAATCATTTTACTGTTATATTGTGTCGATAAAATGTTTTGTTAACGTCAAATGTTAATAAATTGGGTTTTTTATGTTTGGCAGTTGATCAGAACTACGTCAGGATCGTTAATTAGGTTGTTTCATTGTGCTGATGTGATTGCGTGGATGCCAATTTTACTCTTATCCATCAGTTGCATAATAGATAGGATATGTTTTTGTTGTATTCACTAGAGTCCGTATCCTTAGTACTCTGCGAAACACACAATGAAAACAGTTTGGCAGAATTTGTATAACAAAGCAGACCGAGCAGTACCCAGAAAACAAAAACAAAACAAAACATGGCGGGAAAGGCTTGGGTTCATCGCTTTGTATGATCGAGAATACATGTTTTCGATGAAGAAGTTGATTTAGATTGCTATGTGGTTTGTCAATTATAATACAAATGGCGATGGTAGAGCAATTGCTTTCCAATTAGACGCCAATCCGCCCCTTTCCAATAGATAGACGCGAAACAGGAAGAAGGGCAGATGAATCTTAATGGGTGGTGCACAAATATCGAACAGACACCTGTTCAGACATGGTTTGACCCAGAGAGAGAAAAACTGATGCACGTTGAATCTATTAGTCAGATTTTGACGCCCACCGGGAACATGTGACAAAATGTATGTGTAAGTGAGTGAATGGAGTGAAGGTAGGGGGTTGCCGATCAATAAAATAAAACACCAACGACGCCTTTTCATCAAACTGTTATCTTACCTATTATAATCGCATACCGGCACACTACAATGATTCTTGGGGGATTCTTTTTGGTGAATGCAGAAACCGTATATGAGACCCCTTTGCCAATGGAATCAGGGCATGCTTTGTTCCAGCTCAAACCAAACCTTTTCCAATCTCAGTCCCAATTCAAACAAAACGTTATTTCACAACTTGTGTCGCAAAGTGAACGGCGATAAGCCATACGAATTTCAGAAGAAAAAAATACTAACCTGACGAACTATAGAAATCCAAGAACAAACAATAGATTTTTCTTTAATAGTTAATTTATTTATTTATTGGGGTTTAACGACACTTTAGACAACCAGGGTCATCTCGTGTCGGACTGCTTTACGGGTGGACGAGGCCGAGTACCCACATAGAACCACCGAGCTACGGTGAACAACTGTCAGGCTCCCCAACATCCTAACTCCACACAAGCAGGGTTAGCATTGGTTGAAGACAAGTGCACCATCGACGTGCAGTACGCCTTAGTACACAACGCCACCAAGCCCCCACGATGGCAACGGGGGTGAAGTGTCTTGCCCAAGGGCACAACGCGGTTGCCGTACATGTAGGTGGCGTTCGAACCGAGGACCCTCGGCTTGCAGCCTGTACCTCTACCTACTGAGACACCGTGCCCCCCTTTAACAGTTAAGACCTTTATCAGATTACGATGACTTTTACTGCAATAATACAGGTACTGCCCGGTAGTCTTTTGATACACTTTCAAGTTACATTCTAATAACTTTGTGAGAGTTGTTTGTAGGCACAACCTATCTGGACAAAACTGCAAAGTTACAGAATGCAGAGTATTACATGGTAGGAAAAATGTATAAATATCACAGGGCGTGTAAGAGGTAGAGGATGAAAGAACAGTTTAATAGAGATCACAGAGAACGGATTGATCTTGATTTCATTTGACTCTTTGTTATAAAACCTATTAAATATAGTGTCCATTAAGTAGTTTCTCCATTAATGTCTCAGTTCAATTTAAGGGTAACATGTCGCCCCCTACTGGCAATAGAACACATTCGAACCCAGGGGACTATGTATCATTCTTTGCTTCTTCTCCAAAACAAATTATCAATTTACGCCCTCATGACGCGAATTATGCAATGCCATCAACCCCAGACCGTGTCCTAGAGGCGCGGGGGTGGGGGGGGGGGGGGTCATGTGGAGGTGTACTTGTGGGCTAAACTATCTTTTTGAGGTCTTCATACCACTGTCTGGCCAGTATTCGGTCAATTTATTCTACTTCAACAAGCTTCCAACCAGAATCTTCTGTTTGGAAGATGGTTGGGGCAAAATAAACAGACCGAAGTGTTCGATGATGAAATTCGTGCGCCAAATGCTCCTACCTCTGTATACTCTGTCTTCAGAGACGTTGTTAGAGGATCTTCAGTGGGATGGGGAGTCAGTTCGATTTCTAACTGGGTTGGGTTCCCAGCACGACATGCCATAGGCATATCTCGAGGGCCACAAGCCCGTGTTGATGGGTATTTCCAATGGGGAATCTTCCTCTCGATGGTGTGAGTCCGGTGGACCTCCCTCGAGGGACATTTTAATTTTTGAACCCCTGCGATGGATTCTGAGGTCGCCTTCTTGAACAAATCTTGTCATTTTATCCACAAGAAAAAATGCATTTCCCCAGGTAAGTCAGTAGAAGGACATGCTCTACTCGACCCTTTTTAGGCGTTCTCCTTTGGTGGTTCACATGTGACGTCATACCGCTATGTATTATGGGTATCACGTGGTTGTTCATGGTAACCCGCGGGGCGGCCATGTTGTTGCGTCATTGTCATGTTTCTATGGTGGCACGCGGTTGCTATGTTACTCAATGGTCTAAAATAATGCCAAGAGGTGTCTGTTCAGAGATTGTGTTCTTTTGCATAAGAGTATTTTTCTGGGACGGACTCCCCCAGTATCCTCGTTTAATTCATAAAATTACCCAAATAAACCAGACAGTTTCTCCCAAATCACCCAAAATTACCGTTTTGTTATTCGTTTTTTACCAGTAACAGACGCATTTCATGAAGGCTCGAATTTTGTTTTTCTGGGTTAAAATACTCGTTTCTGCACCCTGCTTTCCTAGACTACTGTTACATTCTTGTGGAGCGTGACTGGTTTGCGTGCTCTCTTCCGTCTGTTTTGTTACTAGTTTCGATAAAATAACCAATCAGATCACTTCTCCAGGATTAAACAACCAATGGAATCGCTCTATTAATCATAGCTCCCGTCCATCATCTTCTTCGCTACAGCGATTGTGATCTACGTAGACAATGTGCGAATAGCACATGTGGCACATGCGGGTATGTGGGGACCAGTGGGGACCACTGTTTGTGGACTAGTGAATACAAGACTTTGGGAACAAGTGGGGACCAGTGTGGAGACTAGTGGGGACCAAAGTTTGGGGACCAGTGTCAGAAGTATCAGTCTCGTTTTAACCCAGTACTAGACCTTCAGCTACCGACGATGTTACCGTTTACACCCACGACCAATGTTTTGCCGTCGCCACTACTGCTGCTAAATTCATCACTGCTACAATGAGATGTGATTGTACACAATGTGCGAATAGCACATGAGCACATGCAAAATGTGTCAATGTCTGCCTGTGTTCAAGTGCACAATGTGCACACAAAACATGCAGCACATTCGCACATGCGCGAATTTGGGGACCAGCAGAGGACATATTTTGGAGACTATTGGGGACCAGGGTTTGGGGTCCAAGACTTTGGGGACCAATGTTTGGGGACCGGTGGTGGATGTCGGGGACTAGTAAACGAATAGCATAAGAATGCATGCTGTCCAATTCCTTTTATTTCACTACTCTCGGTTACATTACGAATATTTGCACATAACCGTTCAAGTTATGCAAAGTTAATCGCCCAGAAAACACCGAGAGAATCACTTGAAAAAGAATAAAAGCATGTTCACACCACCCAGATCTCATTCGACCCCTGGTCTTCAAAGATTAAAGACATGCCTAGTCACTGCTGGAGTTTTTATGGGAAGCAATTTTCTAGAAACTTCACTAGCAAAAGACACGAAGATGGTTATTGTCTCGCGAGGAACGAAAGGAATGAAGACTTCAAAAACACCGGAATTGAGAGACTGAAAAGAAACCTTGATATCCTGCGATTTCTTGCCCACGCTGACAGACGAGATGCGAGAACTACGATGCAGACGGCCTGATTCGGTGTATATGTGATTGTGCCTTGAACCTTTTGGACTATAATGACTAAATCCGAGAGAGCTTTTCTCATTACACACAAGTACGAAATAAGCAACATAGCCAAAATATTACCTGAACGGAAAGCAAGACGAATAATACAAAACGGTGGATTTTTAAGCAAGTTGCTTAAACCAGTAGTCCGTGGGCTATCAACAATCCTTGCAAAAGTTCTATAAAAGGGACGCGCACATGATAATGTGCTCATTTGTGTCCTGGTCGTCGAAGAGTGAAACCGCAATGCAATACTGCCGAGCTCCTTCCGAATGTGACCCTCCATTAAAAGATGATCCCAGTGTGGAGTCAGGAGATTCCAAAAACGAAGAAGAAGAAGATACAGAATCTGAAGAAGAGTTAATGGAGGGAGGCGATCCCGTTGAACCGATGGCGTGTATCGTTAGAGGTGCGTATGATGATTACTAGGAGGATGTCCAGAAACTCCTTAGTGGCTACATAAAAGATGGAATGTATAAAGATGAAGCGGCCGAAGAAGCAGCTGCATATATCTGAAGCAGAGTTAGAGAAGCAGTCGGCGCAGGATATCTTTACACACTCGTGTTTATGCAAAAGTTTCGGCGAGATCCCATCCATAAAAAATCCAGGAAACAGCAAAACACCTAAGAGAGAATGAAGACTACGACCTTATTAAATCCCAGAAAATATGCTCTGGAAAAGACAAAGTTTTTGTTAGATCCCATTTTGGATCAATATTCATTTGAAATGGAGACAGAATAGAACGACGAGTCGGGAGAAGAAGAAGAGTAGGATCATATTATTAAGAAGTAATGCTAGATGTCATTAGTATTGAAAAGATCAGTCATTATCTGGAGAAGGAAGAAGAAGCTTACGGGATGGTTCAGGAGCGAAAGCTCGGTGGGCTGCGCAGGAGCCGATCGCTGTATGTGTCTGTGTGCGTCATGCATGTGTTGTGAGAACATACGACACCATCGAAGACGCGAAAAAACTGGAGCTGTCCAGTGGAGTTGAGTATATAAGGGGATGTTTTCCAAAACTTATCCACTACACTTTGACTTGCCATGGGTGAACATCAGAGTGAGTTTTGCAGCAAAATATTTAACGACAGGAGCAATTATAATCGACGCAGACATATCGTCCATGGAACTGACACTTTCCAATGCGCTGTATGTTCGAAGCAATTTAACAGACAAGACCATTTTAAAAGACGTACAGCGCACAGGTGCAGCCAGGGCAAACCATCCAGAAAGGAACTTCAGGAACTGCCAGAAAACCCAAATCTATTACTGAGCAGGTCATATGGGGGTTGGCTCAAACATCCTAACACAGTTAATGTCACAGAAGAAAAGAATATAGTTTTAGTGGAACCTAGGATATTGGAACGTTTACACTGCGAGAAGCACTACGAAATCAATAGAACTCCAAATGTCAAAACTGCGTAAGTCATCGATCAAGAGATGAGAGACATTCTCTAACATGAGCATCCCACGGTGGAAGACAAAATGAGGCGATACAATGAACTCTTACAGAGATACTTAACATTTCATAAAAAGGCCCAGACTCCCGAAACAGTTAAAATCAAAAGCAAACGGGAGAGTGAAGACTTCGACCAGGTTATTTTAGATTCCGTTTCAATAACAATGATAGGTAAAGCAAAGGTACTACTAAACCGTATGAAAGCAGATCCAAATCTATCGTGGAATGACAAGGGAGAGTTGATTTATAAAGATGAGATAGCTGAGAATTCCAACATTACCGATCTCTTGAACGATCTCTTGAGAAAACGAAAGACATTTCAACTTAAGGGATGGCAAGTGATGGCACATGCGCTTAACCCTTTACCCAACGCAGACTATATCAAAATTTATTATTTTAAATATAATTTTTTAATTTTTTTCAAAATTTGTTAACAAAACCATATCATGTGACCCCTCGTTGGAACGAGCTCGACGAGCTCGTTCCAATGAGGGGTCACATGATATGGTTTTGTTGAGATTTTTTGAAAAATAATATTTTTTCAACTGCTAAATTTGCATATTACGCGGGCGGATGCGAGCGATTCATTGGGCGGCAAAGCGGAAACATACGATTCGGAACGGGACGTGATTCGATCACGTGACATGTCGGGCCGCCGAGCGCTCATGAAGAGGAGATACCATTAGCAGACGAGCACGTCACGTGATGAATTGAGCATTTGTCGCGTATTAATGCCCAAGAAATTAGCGATAATGGAAACGCCCGCTAAAGTAATACTACTCAATAGTCGACGATCGCAGCTGCTGGTAGAATGCGTGTTCAGATCTGAGAACGAACTAACATGTAACAAACAACGAGCTCGTTCCAACGAGGGGTCAGATGATATGGTTTTGTTGAAATGTTTTGAAAAATAATATTTTTTCAACTGCTGAACTTGCATATTACGCGGGCGGAGGCGGGCGATTTGTTGGGTAAAGGGTTAAAGAAGGTAATTATCCTCGGCAGCTGGTGGGCCATAACTTCATTTAATGCATGGTGTAAGTAAACCACGCTCTGAAGTTACAAAAAGGAAGAATTCAACTAATATTGAGTGGTCAACCCACTATAAATGACTGTATAAATCTTTTTCTCGCGGTGGAAACTACGGCAAATAAATGTGATGTCGTTCCAATGGAAAGATAATAATGAAACGATAGGTAGCGCTCGTGTGACAAAAAATATATGAGAGAGACGACAGCGAAAGAAAAAACATTTGTGTTCCAGCCATCGAAGAGTGAAGATGTCTGATAAATTGTGCGCAACCGTATTCAAATACAAGTCTTCAAGAATTCTGCTGGAATAAAATTCACATCTAAAGAGGTGGAACTGTTGTATAAAACACTGGAAAATGCTAAACGGAAAACGCTTGAACCAGATCAAGCTGTAGTTGTAACAAAGAGATCAAGACGTTACCAGCTAATCAATAACGAAAATCCAGAGAACAAAGGTTTAAATACTTGACAGTCCTCGGACAAAACAAAGAGTGCTACTTCAGCTCAAACATTGGACCAAACGAAGACTGAAATTCGGAATTTAGATCAAATGGATAGTGGAGCTCACGAGATGGGCCATGTCGCCTCCAACAAAGTCGTGGGCCATATCGCCCCAACGAAGTTGAGTTGCCGATCTCAAAGGCCAAGCAGCCTGCTATTAAAAATCGAACAAATAAAACTGGAGGGCTCACTCCGAAAGAACGTCAAACTTAAAGATGTTTCAAAACCATTAAAACCAACACATCGCCGATGATGAGATGGTTATCCACCAAATCGGTAAGAAAGGGTCGAAGATCAACTAACTACGCACCATTCAAAGATGTCTTTGGCGATAACGATTTCCTGGACTATTGACTTTATCCAACTTGAACTCTTATGTGCTAATATGCATAATGTAACTGAGGGTAGTGAAATAAAAGGAATTGGATATCATGTATTCTTATCTTATTTGTTTAGTTGTCCTACAACATCCACCACTGGTCCCCAAACATTGGTCCCCAAAGTATTGGACTCCAAACCCTGGTTCCCAATAGTCCCCAAAATATGTTCTCTGCTGGTCCCCAAATACGCGCATGTGCGTATGTGCTGCATGTTTTGTGCTCACGTTGTGCACTGGCATACATTGGCACATTTTGCAAGTGCTCTTGTACTATTCACACATTGTGTACAATCACATCTCATTGTAGGAGTGATGAGTTTAGCAGCAATGGTGGCGACGGCAGAACATTGGCCGTGGTTGTGGACTGTAGCATCGTCGGAAGCAGAAACTCTAGTACTGGGTTTAGGCGAGATTGGTGTTTCTGATACTGGTCCCCAAACATTGGTCCCCACTAGTCCCCACACTGGTCCCCACTAGTCCCCAAAGCCTTGTCCTCACCAGTCCCCAATCAGTGGTCCCCATTGGTCTCCAAATACCCGCATGTGCTGCATGTGCTATTGGTACATTGTGTACTTAGATCACAATCGCTGGAGTGCAGATGATTGACAGGAGCTAAGGTTAATAGAGCGATTTTCTTGGTTGTTTAATCTTGTAGAAGTGATCTGATAGGGTATTTTATCGAAAGTAGTTACAAAACAGACGGAAGAGGGCACGAAAACCAGTCACACTCCACAAGAATGGAACTGTAGTCTAGGGAAGCAGGGCGGAGAAACGAGGATTTTGATCCAGAATAAGAAAATTAAAGCCTTCATGAAATGCGTCTGTTACTGGCAAAACACCAATAACAAAACGGTAATTTTGGGTGGTTTGTGAGAAAATGTCGGGTATATTTGGGTAACTCTATGAATGAAACGAGGATTCTGGGGCAATCCGTTCCAGAAAAAAATACTATGATGCAAAAGAACACAATCTCCGGAAAGATTCCTCTTGGGTCTATTGTAGACCATTGAGTCACATAGCAACCACGTTCCACCATAGAAACAAAGATGGCGGCATCATGCATACAAAATGGACGACAGAAACACGTTACACTCTTACAACACGAGATGTGCATGCACACTCACATCACCCGTCACCATAACAATGACGTCACAACATGGTCGTCCACGCGGGTTACCATTGCAACCATTCTTTTACACTGACCAGTATATACAGGGACTACAAACTGACAGATATTCAGCAAAAACATACTCCCTCTAACTGACTGGCAGCCATTCAGCCAATACCTACTCCTTCCAACAGACTGACTTTTCTCAACAGTCTGAAAAGTTGAAAACATGAAGGAAATTGGTATCTTTAAATTTTCAATTACTGGAATTTATGCCTTTGAATTTCCAACTAATGAAAATTATGATGGTCATTGGGAGGATAAGACTCCCATCCTCTCCGTAGCTACGTACCTGCAGACACTGCTTTGTCTACTAACACATTTGTTTGAGCCTAAGTGTGTAGTTATGATGTAACGTATCGATTGTAGAATGTGGGGATCACGTGCCCTATACATGCCACGGTTCCCCCGCCTCTTATTACAAAATAATGTTTGTGAGCAACGCAGTTCATAACAATTAAAATGTATAGTGAAAGAAAACAGAAAACTGTACTAGTGGGAAATTGAAACATCTGGCACATGGTTCAAAATGAAGACTAAAGCAAGCAGAACGATTGAAGAAGATGGCTCAGAGATTTTCATTATCACTTCGGTGTTTATGTCAAAACATAGCGGTGGGGAGGAGAGATTTACGGTCACTGTAGAGCTCGTCCATACTCAGAGAGATCCACCTGGCCTTTGAGTCATGATATCTCCCACCACCCCGTTGTATCGTTGGGGTAGACTCGTCTAATGGGGGTGTCACTGAGTTCGTATATAAAAAAAACAACCAACAGGTACCCTTTGAATATAATTTAATGATAAATATAGAACTTTAGTGAGCACACTCACATACCCCACGCGCCCCAATATTTCAAGCTCGGAAAAGTGTATTTTTTAGGAAAATGACCCGGAAATCTGTTACTTGTATTTTTCAGAGTCCAGGGCCCGTAATTTCCGCAAAAATCAGCCGAGCAGAACGAAACGCAAACTTGATCTGTAAGTCATTGTGGTAGACTCACATACTAAAATGGCTATAATTTCGATAAAATCTTAAAGCGTATCGAGACAAAGTCCGGAAAACTGTAATTTTGATGAACTTTTCAAAGTCTATGGGGCCGTAATTTTGGTAAAAATTAGTGGAGCGGAACAAAACCCAAACTTGTTCTGTAGGCCACCATGTTAGACTAACATACCAAAAATCAGCTCAATATCTGGAGGCGTGTAGGAAAAAGTCCGCAAAACTGTAATTTTGATGAACTTTTCAAAGTTCAAGGGCCGTAATTTCGGTAAAAATCAGTGGAGCGAAACAAAATGCAAACTTGACCTGTAGGCCACCATGTCAGACTAACATACCAAAAATCAGCTCAATATCTGGAAGCGTGTAGAAAAAAAGTCCGGAAAACTGTAATTTTGATGCATTTTTCATAGTCCAAGGCCCGTAATTTCGGTAAAAATCAGTGGAGCGGAACAAAACGCAAACTTGTTCTGTACGCCACCATGTTAGACTAACAAACCAAAAATCAGCTCAATATCTGGAAGCGTGTAAGAAAAAAGTCCGCAAAACTGTAATTTTGATGAACTTTTCAAAGTTCAAGGGCCGTAATTTCGGTAAAAATCAGTGGAGCGGAACAAAAAACAAACTTGATCTGTAGGCCACCATGTCAGACTAACATACCAAAAATCAGCGCAATATCTGGAAGCGTGTAGAAAAACAGTCCGGAAAACTGTAATTTTGATGAATTTTTCAGAGTCCAAGGGCCGTAATTTTGGTAAAAATCAGTGGAGCGGAACAAAATGCAAACTTGATCTGTTGACCACCATGTTAGACGCACATACCAAAAATCAGCTCAATATCTGGAAGCGTGTAGAAAAAATGTTCGGAAAACAAGTAGGACTGACTGACGGACTGACGCACTGACAGACTGACGGACTGACTGACAGACTGACGGACTGACGGACTGACGGACGGACGGACCAGGCAAAAACATTATACCCCCCGCAACTTTGTTGCGTGGGGTATAATAAAACAAAGATTTAATCACATGCCTCCGTCAAGAATGATCCTTGAAAATATATACCTGAAACAAATCACTCTGAATTTATCCCGCCCGATTCTTATCGGGACCCCGTGCTTTCTGGCTGAATCGACCCCCCCCCCCCCCCCCCCGTCCTATTACAGGGTTTTGAGTGACATATCAACCATGTGTGACAATAGAAATCAAGGTGGCGGCCTCCAGGTAACAAAATGGAAACACGGAAACACGTGTCATCCCAACAACACGCGCTGCGCTTGCGCCTAAACACCACGCATCAGAGCATGGACGCTCACGTGGTCTCCCACGATAGTCCCACATGGCGCCACTGAATAACGTGGCATGGCATTTCTTCCAATGTCTCCACCGGGGTCCCCCCCCCCCCCCCCCAAAGAAGGTGTCTGTGTAGACATACGACTGCTGTCTCCTGACGTCACATCGCTCTTGGTAAGTCGCATCGCTCTACTGTCGCAACTTATTGTCTATTCGCACCTTCCAAGCACAAAGTAACGACACGTAGCAGCTTTCACTTTTGACGTTGAATGTTCCCCGGCTTCCCCAGTATCAATATCTGTCATTCTGTGGACGCCCACTTCTCTTGCCTTAACATTATATTATCGATTCAAATTGTTATCTCCTTATTCGACTCTATTCAACCACTCTCCACAAATCATTTAAACAAACAATGTTCCTACTTTCAGTCAGCCCTCTCTAAGCTCTTAGCTTTTGAGAGGGACGGCATTCGATTTTTGAGTTCGCTATCGGCTTCGGTATTTTAGGGAAGGACATACCGCGGTATCAGTTTCATATTCGGAATCTGATTTAACTAATACTAAGTCTTGCCGAACGTAGCAAAGGGGAATGCACACCAGATGAATACAGAATAAGGTGTTCTTGTATCATTTTGCCACTGCTCCACAAATGCTACTACCGAGCTCAACATTGGCATTCTTTTTCCCAACATAAATCATATCTTCAGTAGTTTTGTGACTTGCTTCAAACACACCTTAAATGTTAAAGGTCTATTTCGGGCCTTTGCAATCTCAGAGCTTATGCCCTTAACATGCCATCATTGGGAGGCTCTTCTGACAAATGGCAGCTCAATTGGATAGTAATTTATAGTCAAGTCTTGGATGCCAAAACTGGCATCCAAGACTTGACTAGAAAGTACTGCTGAGCAACCGGACATGTACATGTTGTAGTCTGGTGGGAAATCGGGGCAGTTGCCCTGGCCAGTAAGTGTTAACAAAACTGAACAGAAAATCAGTCACTCCTTTCATGAAAATAAACACTTCAGCTGCTCCAAGCCTCAACAAGGTCTTATAAACAGCGAATGTAGGAACATTTGAAAATACAGGTTTCGATATTCAGTGATTGGTTCAGTTCGTTCTTTCGGTATCCCCGTGATTCCGTATCGGTTCTGTTTTCGTTATGGTGCCGACCTTTAATGATTTCGCAGAGAGTATATCGTGTTCTTCATAAGATAAGACAAGTACACACATACCGCCCAATAATAGAGAACAACAAATTCGGATCAACTTATCCAATCGCCTCCCAAAACAGAATTAGGTTTAGGCAGACGTAGGGTCCTACTACAGTATAAGATGGAGTTCTCGAGTTTTCCGTTACACCGACCAGGCTACATATGAACTATAAACTGACAGCTATTCATACATACTCCACGTGCCCGCAGATACTACGTTGCAGGAATTCCTGTCTAGTGCCCACAGACGGCATAAACAATCCCCAGGTTCTCAGTGTCTGCAACAGGCGACTCAGTTCACGTTGAAATCAAGATGTTCCTTAGAAGGCTCAAATGTCCCTCGAACAACAACATTAAATAAATAGTGTTCTAATAAGACTAAAATCCTCGCCATCTGATTGGAGGAGAGCTCGCTTGGTTTTTCCCATGTTTACGGCTCCAACGGAATATGTTATCGTCTGACGTCACTGAAATTTTTGAAAAGATGATAACAATGGGAGGAAATTCAAAGTACATACTGCCTATAAAATCGTATTTTTCGAGGCCAGTGATCATTCTAGAAAGGTATATCCACAACACCCCACTTACAATAAGGTCGAGTTTACTCCATCTCAGCTCAAATTCAGTACTTGTTCATGATTTGAACTGAGATAGAGTAACTTCGACCTTTAACTAAGTTATTTAAGAAATAACTGTTGTTTTCCTTCGGTTTATGCGATATAAACCGAAAATTTTCAGCACAAGCTTCATAACTCGCGGAGCGAGTTATGATTAAGCTTGTGCTGAAAATTTTCGGTTAATATCGCATAAACCGAAGGAAAACAACAGTTATTTCTTATAATTTAATCCGGCTGTAATATTAAAATATAAAACAACTATGTGTTCGTGAACGAAAAACTTTTAATTTTCGCAAAAGACAACAGTCAAACTCAGGAAAGTGTGCCACAAACAGGTCACGTCAATCATTGTCAAATTGTTTGTTGTTTTGATTTTCGATCGCAGACGACAGATATTTAGCAAGTCACGTAACAATAGCATTAAAAACATTTTTTTTAAGTTCCCCCAAAATCATGTTTGGATGTATGATCTTTTTATTCGTCTCCCACTTCGGTATATTTTATTAAATTCAATTGTTCCCGAGAAATTATCATTATATTCTCGCTGAATGGAGGCGATGAAAACTCGATCATTGATCTTTGTTTACAAGCTTGTTATCCATCTATCAGTCTGTCGTCACGCCCTCACGGTGACAATTTGAATTGAGTGGACGGGGCTTCCAGAGTCTTCCAAGTTGGATCGGATGTGTGCGAACGTGTATACATTCCAAATCATTACGTGATTTGGTTTATACGATTTTGACAACTTTCACTCTGTTTGCTTTCAACCAATCAAACGCAGAGGCGGAGCAAATGATTAAATTATTGATTTTTTGTTGTCCAGTGACGTGGTTGGGTTATGTTATGGGTAAAATTACCCTGTTCATTTCGTGATGTGGGTTTTGGGCTATAGGTTCGGTCTTATTGGAACGCATACCTTATTCGAGTCTCGCTTGAAAATAAGCTCCGAGCCGCAAACCTCAGACCATGTTACGGTTACTTCATCACATTAACTTATAAAGCTGTGCAGTAATGATAGTGCCTATGTTGCCGACAAGAAACAATAGTCACCAATGAAACATTTCTGAAATCTTGAGAAAATGGATTTCATGGGTTACTAACATAAACAGTGAATAGGAAAAGAGGGTTTAAGTTGGAATACCCACAATTAGGATAATGCCACTAACATGCGTTGACTGTTTCGATGTCTGTTAGAAGAAGCGAAGAAGCACTATTCATATCGTAATATTTATTTGCTGTAGATGCTTAGAGTGAGTTTAAGTGGCGTACATATAACAACCAAAAGTATTATATAACAAGCAAAAATAGTACCGGAAACACTTACCTTGAACGTAATGAATACAGATCATGTAAACTCACTAAAACCACTCATTGAATTTAAATATTGATCTTCAAAATCCTCTTTTAAAAAACGCGAATCTACACTATTGCAAAAAGTTGCATATCAAATGTTTTACCCCGATATTTACCTGGTAGTTTAGCAAATGACAGTGTTTATAATACACTATATAGTTTATACTATATTCCAAATTTGATTCAAATCCACCAAACCGTTCTGAAAATTGAAATTTAGGACGGGGACATACATTTTTTCCGCCATCGTGCAACAAGCGAAAATATTGCCCTTGAGGCAGTGGGGTCGCTAAGATGGCCGACTGGGGAGAGGGGTGTAAACCCCATTTGTCCCAACTGTTATGACCCAAATCCCGACTGAAGAAATATTTCAACTACACCATGCATTGATGATGTAGTTGTAATATTTGTCAATGGGGATTATATAATAACTCATTAAGTTTGTTTGTGGATAATTGCATGTAGTAGAAGCGAAGCGTGTTTTTTCCACCTTCTTATTTAATTAGCACTATACTGGTCTCATAATTGGTCATGCTGGGACCCCAACATCCCAAATCAGCCACAGACCTACATTTTTCATGAAACCACCTGCACGTGCGACATAAGTTCAAGAAGCAAATCTTGTCCAGTAAGAAAGTGCATTATTACCAGCAAGAGCGAATTGTGTTGAAAATGTCCTGACCGCGAAATTATTACCGTTGGAGGGGCAGTGGTGGCGCCATAATTTCCCCCAAAAGGGTACTTTTGCTCGACGACGTGGGCGCTGGGGAAGGGGGGGGGGGGGGTAGGGTTAGTAGGGTATTTCTCGACAAACCCGCACTGAAGCAATGAAGGAGCCAGTTTCCCCGATGGGTGTTAGAACTCTCCGATGGGCGGGGGGGGGGGGGGGGTACGGCCCCCTGCCACATCCATCCCGCCTTTGACATCATCACGGACACACACACACAGAGAATTTATTTTATATTGAAAGCACGTGGATGAATGAACGTCAGTTGTAGGCACCAAGAATCTGGAGATTGTTTCTGCCGTCTGTGTGCACTAAAAAAGATGGTATGTATATTTACATGATTTTAAATGCGTGGGGATTATGGCAGCTATCTAAAATAAATTATTTCAATAATGACTGCCAATAAAATCACATAAAAAATTATGCCATCAGACTTGGCTTTTTGCGTCGATTCTATAATGCTATTAACATTTATATATTATAGTTGTTATATCGAAATACGTAGGGAATATTATAACCATCTTGTATGTTGGTTAGTAACAATGGTGTAATAATATGACGGTAATAACAAATTCCTTATAATTTCTAATAATGAGTGATAAATATGTGTAAAACTTTTACTGTTGTCGTTCTCAGTCAATACTGTTTGTTGATGGAAAAACATGAATTCTCAAAATAAAGTGTTTTCGCCGTGGTCTAGTCGCTATCCACGGGTGGGTAAAAATTTACATGGACGCAACAGGACGCAATGGTATTAGATTCCTAATAGTAATTACAGGAATAATCATCTCAAATTTAATTAATGAAACACCGGATACCACACGGTGCTTCATTAATTAAAATTTTGCTAATGATGATTTGTATTACCTGGTAACCGCATGCGTGGACAACACTGCCCAAGCGTGGATTACGACCAGTCCACGATGAAAGTGCTGTAAGTATTCTGTTTTTTTTTATGGCTGTCACGATTTTTTAATTTAGGAATCGATTAATCGTTGCAAATAATCGATAATAATCGATTAATCGTACCTAGATGACTCCCCGCCCCCTCTCCCTCTCTTTGAAGTCGTTAAAAATGAAGTTCAAGTCAGGTGACCTACCTCAAGTAAACAACGAAGACGATCCTCTTTTCGGTACATTCAAAGCGTTGATGTTCTGAACTTTTGAATCGTCAGTGTAATAATCAAGACCGGTCGTCAGTTGCGAACTTCGCAACGACGTCCGGTCTTGATTATTACACTGACGGTTCAAAAGTTCAGAACATCAAAGCTTTGAATGTACCTAAAAGACAATTGCTCCTAACGGGTTCTTGAGGTTTAATATCGACGTTCTTGACCTTTTACCTTTAGAAACAATAGTTTTTTCATCATTTTTTTTCTCAATTATTAAACGTCTAAAGCGGGGTAAAATTTACCGATTCTTCGACAACGAAAAATACTAATCGATTTCGGCATGACCGATCGACAATCGATTGATCGATTAATCGTGACAGCCCTAGTTTTTTTTTTTTTTTTTTATACTTGGCCGAGTGGACTCTTATTTTTGGTGAGTAGACTCTGTGGGCCGAGTGGACTCTCACATGGGCCGAGTGTGTGGGCCAAGTAGGTTTTGGGCCGACAGGACTGTGAAAGCACAAAGTCTCGAACATTTCAAGAACACCGGCGTCTTGACCTGGGTACATGTTCACGAATTACTTTCAACATGATTAATATTTGATTAGAATATCCCTTCAACTCGCGCAAAAACAAATAACTGGCTTTGTATTGAGTTTATATGGGTGAATACATTAAATGACTTGATGCATGTTTTATTTTTTAAACGGTTTAATTGCGTTCAGTACAGTCCACAAAACAGGAACGTGACTCTTTCAAAGAACGCATGTGCACATGCTCAGTGTCACGTTGGTCCTGGCCAATAGAACTGCTGTATTGCTTATTACAGAACATTTGCATGTATTTCCCCTCATCCTTTTGTCAATTGAAGTATTTGATTCGTTCTATTGATGAGCTTCTTTGCGTTGAATTGACAAAATTGCGGCCAGAATGATCCAGTGGCGTAAGGCCCATACAGCGAGGTTAGGACGTCTCCTAAGGACCCCCACCAAGTGCGCGTTATTAGGGACCCCCCCCCCCCCCCCCCACACACACACACACACACACACACACACACAATAATTCCAACATTTTTGGAAAAAGCAGTATAGGGTCTCAAAACAGTGTTGTAGTTAAAGCATGGAGGTTGGATGCTTCAATAGCAGCTTGCATGAAGAATCGAGGAGATATTTTCTGAAACCAATTACGGGGCTGTGTACGTAGCACATGACAAAGGACATTTGTTTAAATGACGAAAGAAATTTAATTTTAATTTATTTACAAATGTGGATGCATTCTGTACAAGTTGTTACATCAAACCGTCAAAGCAGTATCTGAAACCATCCAATGCCATCATGACGCCTCCTTGGTTAAGGTGCTGACCAACTAACGAAGGAACAAACATAGAACATGGAAACGAACGAAAATCATAATCGGGAAAATTGTAATTAATGAAGCACCCGGTGCTTCATTAATTAAAGTTTTCGACTATTACTCCTATAATTAGTGTTTGGAATCTAATATTGCGTCCGTAGAAATCGTCGTCTGAGTGCTAGAATGTTCTTTGTCCCGTGGGGGACATAGAACATTCTAGTACTCGGGCGACGAAATAGTGCATTTGTTTTTAATGCACTGAATAATTACAGTATGCGGCCTGAGGGCTCCCAATATTGCTGTTACGCCACTGCCAGAATCACTGGGGTTTCGCGGGTTTTATCAAGTTGCAAATTTAGGAATTAGAACATTTTTATACGAATTGATTTTCAAACGAATAATTGTAAACACTGCTCATTATTAAGTGTATATTTCTTTTATCGGATACATGTTTCAAAAGTCTTTTATGTGAGGTTGTTTGACCGATTTTGCTTGAAAGAGGATTTTAAACAAATGAAAAATTATTGTAGCTACCGTTTGCGAAAGCAAAAATCCCTCCACAAAGCTTCTTCGAGACTGCACTTGCGACGACAACGCCGAACGTCACCGCTTATCTTGAGGACAGACCAGCCCTCCCCATTACGTGTTGAATTTGTAGCAACGACGTGGGCGACGTGTCTATCAATTTTCGTCAGTGCGGCAAGGAAACCCTTCCTATTTTGAGTTTGAGGCAGGAAATCAAACATACCGAACAATTCGGTTCAATTCAATTGCTTCGGCACAGTACATTAGTATTTGCTCAATATCTACACCAAGCATTTACCGCCTGTCTCAACCATGCTTGACTCGAGTCTACGAGCTCTCAGGTAGACCTAACAGCTGGGTTATACGGATCTGTACAATTCAATTAATGACTCGAAAAAGCCACTCGTTATCTTAATACATGCAGATATCCTGAATGGTCTTCCGCCAAATAAAATTACTCTTAGGTTCACTTAGCCCAACAACTAATTCTGACACCGATCGCTAAAACAGCACCCTGGCTGGAGTTTCAGACATTTCTTCGGGCGGAACTACCACCCAATGTTTTCAGCGTACTTAAATATCACACGGCAACCACCAATAGTCGGCTGACGAGCGTAAGAGTTATTAACAGGTTCTTTGACTTCCGCTGAAACGACGACTGCGAGAAAACACTCCGCTTTCATTCGCATTTTCGGCAGTTCCAATATGGCCGATTTGCTACGCCCAATTTGCGTCTCCGCTGGGTTTAGCGTCTTGACCTCTTGCAGTCGATATACCTGTTGTGGCATGGATAAAATGTCGATCCCCCGAGGCAACACATGATTAATACATTGTCTTGGCAATCAACAAACAAAAGAATATACATTTATTTGTATTTGTAGATATCAATTTTCAATCGATATTAACAATTTAGTAAAATAATTATGAAGGTTCTAAGAAGAAATGTGACCTGCGGATATAGCGATGTCTTTGTGGAATACTCATGTTTTTGTAACGGCGTTCCACGAAATAAGAATACTTTGGTGTGATGGAATGTGAAATGGGTATCGACTTGATTACTAAGCTGTCGAATTCCGAAGCACTTAGATTATGTAATATGATTAAATAATGTTCGTATCGTCGATAACTTCCTTTCAGTAATGACCGCAGCAATGCTGGCTTTCTTCGCCGTTTGGCTCGGTTGAACAGGCCACAAGTTTGATTATGACGGCCTGCTGCTTCCGTCCGTAAACTCCCCGTGTAAACCCTGGGGCGTGAAACAGTGCATGTTTACTGTGGTAAACATACAGAACATACCCACAGTAGCTTGGTGTCCCAAACGTTCACCACGAGTGGTGAAGTGGTGTTAACACCACTTCACCAAGAGTGGTGAACATTTAGTACACCAAACTACTTTGGGTATATTTTATTTATACCATGATCATCAGATTAATAAGAGTTTAAATGCTAAATAAATCAATATTCACACGTGCGAATCTGTTTTTATTTACATGAGCTCCGGTGGGCGGTACCTCCGCTGTCAATTTTATCGCCGAAACGAAATAGAAAACGAAACGCGCAAATTACGGGGCCTTTTTCATTCTAATAACATAATAACATACTATTTTACGGAAGCGTCCTAGGGACGAGAAAAAAATAAATAAATCGTAATTACGATTTACTAAACCGTAATTACGATTTAGATAAACCGTAATTGGGTGATTCTCCAGAGAATGTATGATTTCATTTTTGATTTTTAGAAAAAAATGAATTGGTTATCATACTGCCAAGTATGTGGCATTTTTTGCTCTGTGATACCATCAGTTAGAAATACAACAGGGAAGATCCCTCAGCTTTACATTTTTTTTGGTTTTCAGCACCTGAGACTTCAGGATACCATGATGGGTTGTCAGTGGTGTTACCCACGAAATGTAAAACAGAGGGAGATTGTGAATGTGCTCAAATAGGAATAGTTACGTGATATACAATGGAGCAATGGTGTGCATTTTGAAAATAATTGTCCATGTCTTGTGAATTGCTCAAATGCACCAGAAAAAGCAAATTGTAAATGACAATTGTTGATAATGAGCATTTTAGCAAACTGTATAGTTATTTTTTTTCTTTTGATTATTTCTGTTTTCAGAAACAAAATAAATCAGTCAGGTAGACTGGATGTGATTATAATGTTGGGTAAATTTACAATTATCATTTAACCCTTTACCTAACATGAAAAGCAGACGACACTTGCAAAAAAAATTCTTGAATAACTAATTTTTTTCATTTTTTGTCTCAAAAACATAGGTTATGACCCCTCGTTGGAACGAGCTCGTCGAGCTCGTTCCAACGAGGGGTCATAACCTATGTTTTTGAGACAAAAAATGAAAAAATAATGAAAATTAATTGGCGATTTTTGAGAATAGCGCTGGCCGGTTTTGGCCGTTACGTTGGGTAAAGGGTTAAAAAGAAGGAACTAATTATGACCAGTAAAGTCCTGGTAACACCACTGACACCCAGGTAACACCACGGACATGGGTAGAATAGTAGGCAGAATTTCCTGTTATCTTCACATGCAATTATTCCACGTCCATTGACCTATATCATACAGCTATTCATATTTAGGCACATTCATAATATCCCTTCTGACAACGAGTCACTCATGTATATCCAAGTATACTACTCAGAGTTTGCTAAGCACCAAGTATATCCAACTACCTGAATTACGTTTTAGTTGAAATATTGTTAAGAAAAGTGTATATATTTTATATTTAATTATATCATTAAAGATTTAAGTACAGAAATTAAGATTTCATTTGTGTTTGACATTATTTCTTAGCTTTTGAATACGATAACCATGGAAAATGGATATTATTGGTAAAAGAGGAAATTTTTCAAATTTGCCAAAAGGTTGACGGAGCGAACTGATGTGGGTTCAGTATCGAGTATGAGACCCAGTATTCTTAATTACAGCTTGACAACGCCTTCTCATGCTCCCAATCAGGTTCCAGGTGGTCCTTTGAGGGATGTTGTTCCATTCTGGGACCAGCATGGCACCAAGCTCCTGGACACTTCTTGGTTGGACCGGACAGACTGAAATTGCAAGCTGCAACTCATTCCAGACATGTTCGATATTGAATTGAGGTCAGGGGATCTTGCTGGCCAGTCCATACGCTCAATCCACTCCCTCTGTCGGTACTCCCGGACAGCATGGGCAACATGAGGACAGCATGATTGTCCATCAGAATGAATCTATCACCCACTGCACCTGGATACAATCTGACGTGGGCATTCAGGATCTCATCAATGTACCGCTGTGCAGTCAATGTACCACGGTCAAGGACACAGAGCTCTGTACGTCCATCCCAGGTGATGCCGCCACAGACCATTATTGACCCTCCACCATAGCGGTCATGCCCAGCAATGTTGGCTGCAGGGAATCGCTCTCCTGGTCTTCTCCATACCCTAGAACGCCCGTAAAAAGGAGAGGTCGTCAATCATCTCTGGTCTAACCAACGAGATCCATGGCCCATTCATATCGTGCCCGGCAGTGGTTCTGGTACATCTGAATACGAATACATGGACTTCCAGATCGGAGACCACCTTCATGCAACCTTGCCCGAATAGTCTGCGACCAAACATTTACCCCGGATGCATTTTGAAGGTCACTGCAAAGCTGGGTTGCTGTGTCAAAGCGATTCCCATGGGCCTGAAGGATCAAAATGGGTCTTCAGCTGCAGATGTTGCCCCGTCTCCGCCACCACCATGTTGTCTGACTGGTGTGCCATACTGCTGAAATCTTGCCCAGGCTCTGGTGATCACCGTATGGTGCACCCCAAGGGCTTCACGAACGTGACGATGGTTAGCCCCTTGTTCCATCATCCCTACAGCCCACCACATTTCTGCTTCAGACAAATGTCTTCTTACATTTGCATTCGCCATATTCAATCATTAAATCACAATGGTTTGTGTTGAAATGAAGACTGAATACCCTATACATCTCGCGTAATGTGGACAGTACACGAAAACATCATGGAAATCAAGGGGTACATGCGTTCCATGACTGTCACGAAAAGTCTGCCTGCCCAGAGAGCTAATGTAAACACTGGGGACCATCTCAATACATTCCTCAATCATTCCCACCAAAAATATCACAAATGTGTCACAAGAAAATGTCACAATGATGTGTCAAATATGTTGTGCTTAGCAATCTTTGAGTAGTTTTTAAACAAGCGGCAACGGCTTTTCGTGAGATATAGAATACAAGACTTCGATGTATACGTGGCTATAGCGGGGCACTAATCTCAAGCTGGACAAAGCTGCAGCGGCTAGTCAGCTCGATGCTAGGTGCCTGGCCGACTGGAAAACCGTGGATCAAAGCCACGATAGTCACTAAACTCTTAAACAAAATAATAAATAATTTAATCTAATATATAAATTCCAATGTCTGTATCTGACTCACTATCTTTGTTCCGGGTGAACTCCTCCGTTTCTCCACCGATCGATCTCACTTTTTTTACACGGGGTAATTCGTCCCTGTGAGTAACATGGAGTGGGTGTCGTGTCCGTGCGGGGTGACCTTAGCCTTGAAATTGGTGACCTTGACCTTTTATTTCGAAAACGGCTGGGCCGATCGGGCTAAAATTTCATATATGCGGGTATTTTGACCCATCGATCATTTTGACTTTATCGGGGTGTCCGTGCGGTGTGACCTTGATCTTCAAACTGGTGACCTTGATATATTCCTCCGTTTCTCGACCGATCTGATATAACCATCTTCTCCCGTGCAACGCCAGGTATTCACCCGCTAGAAATCTTATAACTTCAGATGCAACATTTTTGAATACCAAATAAAAGTACAAAGTGGAAAATTATCAACACTACTCCCGAGCTCCAGCTCGGGAGTGGTATTGATAATTTTCTACCTAGTACTTTATATATTTTGAATCTTTTGAGTGTGGTGTTCGATTCTCCAATCTATACTATATTTTATATATTTTAGAAGGTCTGTCTGTCTGTCTGTCTGTCTGTCTGTCTGTCTGTCTGTCTGTCTGTCTGTCTGTCTGTCTGTCTGTCTGTCTGTCTGTCTGTCTGTCTGTCTGTCTGTCTGTCTGTCCGCTATAGAAACGAATATGGGGTCATCCAGAGTGCACAAAATGAGTCTCCTAGGGCCGGTCTAGGGGTATTTTTTGTGGCGTAGTTCATTGTCAGGTTTAAACAGTACCGGGGTGGGGGTGGGGAGGGGCACCAAATGTTATGACCAAACATTTTTGCACCGATATAGGTCTTCAAATTGGTCTACTAGGGGTAATTTTTTTATCAGGAATCTAATGGTCCGGTTTAAAAAAAAGTGCCGGGGTGGGGGGGGGGGAGGGGCAGTTTTTTTTTCGCTCACAAATGCGTTTGCGACAAAAATCAGGATCGAACCCGAGTGTCTCTCCCGTAGGGCGGGCCGGTCGACAAATGCGCAGTCTCTTTTTTTTTCTTTTTTTTTTTCAAGAAAAAACTTATGAGCTTTAAAACAGTAGTCACTACCCCCTAAATTTCGAGCAAAATTTATATATATGTTTATATATATTTTTGTTTCCAAAGTTTTGAATAACATGTATCGACTACAACACCCTCCCCCCCCCCCCCCCACTCCCCCGAATTATAAATACACAAGAGCAGAAGTTTTATAGTATTGACCCCTGCTACTCGTTTTACGGCCCAGTGTGCCGCGATAATCACTGTATTACTCTAGAATTTCACTAACCCAGTATTAAGTCCACTAACATAGTTTTTTTCCAGATCCAGGCGACGAGTCTCGAACTCATGAACTCGATGTGAAGACATTACAAGAGCGCACGCGCAACCATTGAAGTACCGCGCAACATAATAGTTTTTTAATTGTCACACTTGGACATGCTTTATGATGAAGTTTCTTACAAGTTACATTTAAACTAATAGCATATTTAGGATAAGATAGGTTCCAAAGTAATTTGTGTCACTGGTGTTACCCACTGGTCAGTGGTGTTACTTCATCATGTAACACCACTGACCAGATAACACCACTGACTTCTCAGTGACTTCTCATCATATTTTTACAGGGGAAGGGGAAGGGGAAGGGGATTATTCCCCTTCCCCTGTAAAAAGTTGTTGTCTGCTTGCTAGTTTGAATTTTAGAGTTCCAGCGAATTACTTATTTGGATAATGTTGTTTAATATTAAAAAGTAAGCATACAGATTCTATACCATTAACACCACCGACATGCAAAAATTATATCCGACATAATTTACCTTTATTATCTGCTTTCTTCCTTTTTCCAAGGACAAAAAAAATCCGATTCTTTTCTCTGAAGCAAAACCCTGGGAAAAATTGATGTAAGGGAGAAAACTCCAATATCAAGCTCAATGCAATAGAGTTATGTATCTTAACGGATCAGGTAACACCACTGACTTTGTTTTTGCTACAGATCACCTACCCACTGTAGTGTAAAAAATGAAAAGATTCTGCGGAAATTCTGCCGCGTCATATGACAGCCTGGATACTCACAGTTTGAAAAGTTGAAATTGTTTTGTTTGCACAACCACATTATTTAGTATTTCGTGAGCTTATAATTTCCAATTTACCATCTGCACAGGTAACACCACTGACATGGGGGTGTCTAAGCCAGTCATATTTTTTTTAATCACCGGGGCCCAACCAAAATCTATACACGGTCATGTATGAGCAGGTCCAAGGCACATAATAATTTGGAGGCAATGGAGAATGTTTTCTCGACTGGTGGAGAAAACGACAAATTACACGATTCATACGTTTTCTGGAGAATCGCCCAATTACGATTTAATAAACCGTAATTACGATTTAATAAACCGTAATTACGATTTAGATAAACCGCAATTACGATTTAATAAACGGTAATTACGATTTAATAAACCGTAATTACGATTGAGATAAACCGTAATTACGGTTTAGCTAAACCGTAATTACGATTTAATAAATCGTAATTACGGTTTACGTAAACCGTAATTACGATTTACCAATATGATTACGATCTGAAAAGTGTGGGAGAATAAAAAAGATGAGAAAATAAAAAATTGGGTGTGGGGTGGCGGTAAAATATGTCTATTTTATTTAGTGCGAAACTGGACGGAAGTATAGGAATCACAAAATTTGAAGGCCAAACTGAGGTGGGCTCTTATATTTTTATTCGGTATATTTCTTTCAATAGGTGATAAACAAAATGGATATAAGGTTGTTTTTGCCAAAAACGGCTTGACGAGGAAATACGAACTGTCAACAATGGAAGAAGAAAAACAGAGCGTTGCATCCGCAAAGACAGGTCAATTTTTGCTTATCGAAAACAGCGAACAACAAATGCCTTGAGTGCAACAAATGACTCTTTGTGGCACACAATTAATTTTCAACAAAGGTGTTTTATATTAACCACAGACAAATTAGAAAGACATGTTACCTTAGAAAGGAAGATGGCATTACAAAAGCCATCAGCCTCTGGCTGCAGCGTTCGAAACATTACGACTTTCTCACCCCTCATCCGTTTCTCACGTTCAGAAAGAAGGCAGTGAGGTCAGAATCTGAGACTATGTACAACTTATGATCCCGACGATACACAGCAGACATATGAATTGTCTCCCTTGATATGTGTTGCACAATCCCAGTTACTTTGAACATAAGCCAGAAATCAATTGGAAAAGTCGGGTGAGCCGTGGCCAAGTGGATTCGGTTACTTACCTTTCATGTGAGCCAACAGCATATGGAACCATCCAATTCCCAGGGTTCGCTCTGTGGGGTTGGGACCGCTGGGCTAATTCGATACTCACCTTTTAACTGTCTTAGGAGAAAATGTTTCATCGCGAATTTTATTAATATGACCCGAGAGTTTACAGGAGAGCGTCGTTGGTGGGAAAACAGAAACTTACATCAGGGAACATATCCAAAATCTTACCAAGATGTGCTTTTGTAAAGGCAAGTTGAAAAGAAAACATTTCAAGAGAACCCTCAAAAGAAACTAAGGCGATGTGAAAAGTGGCAATCCGATACGAATTCTCCATTGCTCCATACACGACAGGCTATTTGACCGATGGATACTAATAGGTCTATAGAATTTGCATTTCAAATGAAAGTTGTCATGTCCCTACATTATTCTCCAAATCACAGGTACTCGGCACAAGCTGTGAAATCGAAAGAAAAATGATATTAGATAGCATTTTTGAATCGATGCTGACGTGCCCCCATTAATGGTATATAAATATTAACAAGGTTAGCAACTCGTTTTTCGAAAACGATACCACTCATCTTCGTTATACCTCCCTCAAATTTGATTCGCATAACGTATCCAGCAGTACCGGGTGTCAGTGGAAAGGGGAGTGAATAAGCTTTACATGGTGTATTACACGACCGCTGGGTGTTCTTGGGTTGCTCGTGATAACTGGGAGAAGTCGCAGAAAAGTCCGAAAAACATTTACGTTTAAAACTAGAAGTCATGTCACGAATAGTGCGCTTATCTAGGCTTGATTGCGCGTTGGAATTGCGCGCAATTGCCATATCGAATGGCATCCAAAGCACAGCAGGTTCTCCTCGTTACTCATAGCAAACACATGCAATGTTTCTGCCAATGGACCTCCGGGTTACCCGGAGGTCCATTGGCTGAAACATTGCTTGTGCACAGGCCATATGTACAGAATATGATAGCTTTACTTGGGCCATAACGCGCACATTAACGCTCGTATCAAAGTGCTATTTGTGCGCATTTCATGACAGGACTTCTAGTTTTAACTGTAATCGGACAAAATAGTGTACAGTGGGAAGTGGGTTACGAGCGACTTCCTGAACCAGATATAAGCTCACATCAAGAATATCCGAGAATTATTTCCGCCTGAAGAGTTTCGCTTTATTGAGCAAACGTTGTAGTGCTCTTCTGCTTATTATAATCCCATTAACTAATGCAAGACTGTTCAGGATTTCCTTTTGTCGCAGGCCGAGAGAAAAATAAAGCTTTACAAAAGTGATTGTGTCAGACATATTGTCTTCACACCGTTCCAAACAGTGAAAGCGTTCACCTTAATTATATGTAAATGGCACGTGACATAGAAACTAGTAATCGTTGTTTCGATTGGTTAACGACCAAACCGTAATTACGGTTTATTAAATCGTAATTACGGTTTATTAAATCGTAATTACGGTTTATTAAATCGTAATTACAGTTTATCTAAATCGTAATTATGGTTTAGTAAATCGTAATTACGGTTTATTAATTCGTAATTATGGTTGATTAAATCGTAATTACGGTTTATTAAATCGTAATTACGGTTTATTAAATCCTAATTACGGTTTATCTAAATCGTAATTACGGTCTATTAAATCGTAATTACGGTTTATTAATTCGTAATTACGGTTTATCTAAAAAAATGTCCTCGTTGGCGCTAGGACGCTTCCATACTATTTCGAGTTATGGATGCTTTATTAACATGAGACAACGCATGTTTGTTAAATTTTGGTATCTTCTGAGGTACAGGCATTTAAAACGTAATAAATAATTGCCTCTAACTGTTACTATTTACAACTACAGTGTACGCAATATCGAGCTTCAGAAGTATGCATGATGTCAATCGGTACGATATTTCTATAGTACGTTTACTTAGTCGTAATAAAAAAAATCCTCGAAATGCACTTCAAGAAAATGACATCATGTAAAATCGTTATCCCGAGTTAATTCCACCATTAATAGTTACAAAATGATGAAACATCGAAAATTGATCATTCTTGCATAAGAACTGATTTAACGTTAGGACAGTGTGAATTGCTCAAAGTTCTCAGTTTGGGCATTTGTAAGCACAAATTCAATTCCCAGAAGAATACCAAATAATAATAACCTGATAATTCTATCATAAATGTGTTGGCATTTCAGTTACTAGAATCAATTTTATGTCCCCTTTCATGGCTTCATTTTTCTTTCTCGGTAGTGAATTATCAACTGGGGGGTAGGGGGTGGGTGGGACCGGCGTGGATTGTTTCCCCCTCCCTGTCCCCCATCCTAGTTGGAAATTCACTACCCTACACCCCCCCCCCCCCCCTCAATCGGAAATCTCCAACAACGTCCCTGATGGGGGAGGGGGGGGGGGGTCTGTTGATCCTCCCCCAGAAACCTTTTTTTTTAAATTAGTGCTAGGAGAAGCATTCTCCTCCATTTTCTTGACAATATCTACTCAATTATTTCCTTACTATTTGGGTAATGTATTAACTGTATTTCTGTGTGTATGGTGCATTTTTTCTCCAAAGATAATCGTGACCACCACGATACAGGAAAGACAGGAGGGAAACTAACAAACTTGAACAAGTGATTTTTTTTATATAAATGGAACCAAGTCAGTAATGCTACTACGTACTCTTGCCACATCCATCAGCGTCGGAGGCCTGTACCAAAAGCCTTCTCACGACTTTCACCTCAAACGTATCGATAGATCAACCTAATGGGACCCGGGCCCAGTTGCCCCCTCCCCCGGATGCTTGTGTGTGTCCCTGGCAGTTCCCAGGACGTGAATATGACCCCAAGTGGGTTCATATTCACTCAACCCCGTTGATTGGGGTTGTTTTTAACCCTTGAACTAACACGAAAAGCAGACGACACTTGCCAAAAAATTTTTGAATAACTATTTTTTTTCATTTTTTGTCTCAAAAACATAGGTTATGACCCCTCATTGGAACGAGCTCGACGAGCTCGTTCCAATGAGGGGTCATAACCTATGTTTTGGAGACAAAAAATGAAAAAAATAATGAAAAATAATTTTGCGATTTTTGAGAATAGCGCTGGCCGGTTTTTGCCGTTACGTTGGGTAAAGAATTAACCAAACTCATTTTAGAGTGTGACAAGGGAGTTACGCGCCTTGAGTGACTTGACACCATCTTGGGGTGGAGTGGGGGGGGGGGGGGTGGGGGGGGGGGGGGGTAATTCGCGATCTTTGTCGGTGGCTTTCCAGTAATAAGTTTGTATAGAGATTAGTGAAAGAATATTATTCTTATAAAATCGAAACTGAACCACGATGACCAGTGGAGCGTTTCCGCAGGGACGCCGTTCCCTTACCTTTGTACAATTTCAGGGCATGTAATGGCGTGGTTTTCATGAATATCGAACACAGCGAACGCTCACTCATAGAGCCCAAGCTTTGGCACATGATGCCGCCTTGAACGTCGCCTTGAAGCAGATCTTTATTATTGTCTTGAAAATGCAGTCGAATTGGGCTGAATATTGCGCAGTAAAATGTCACTTAGTATATAATAAAAAGAAAATCTACGCTATTTTAGTAAACAAAGCAGCGTAGATATCCTTTATATTTCTCTCGCATTTGCATTCGCGACAGGGGCAGGAAAAAAACTGCAGACCTAATGTGGAACTTTTTTATTTTCCCCATTTTCAGCACCCACGGACCCTCACAAGCAATTTTCCTCAATCAAAATTTTGACGCCCATCTCCCTCTAGAGACAATATGGATACACAGGTTTCCCTTGTTGAATAGTGCCTCTTGCAAGGCCCTGTACTGTAGTTAACCATATCTATGACAATCTCACTTCTGTTGTTTTTCATTAATCAGATCTGATCAGATCCATCAAGTATACAGTTTTAGTTTGTTTTCACTCAGAAAATTGTTTGCATTTTCTCTGGGGAAATATACGCTGGCCTCCCCCATGAAGGCTTAACCGAGTGGCAGAAGCCAGGCATATCCAAATTGTTCACCAATTCCAAATGGTTGTTGTCAGGGCTGGAAGGAGTTAAACTTTTCCTTAACACAGTGCTACATATTATACAATTATAATCTTCAAAGTTAAACATTATTAACTTGGTTAAAAATTTTTAACGTTGTTAAAATAATTTAACACGTTAACGTTTGATACGTTAACTGCTCCCAGCCCTGGTTGTTGTTGCAATCAAGTGAAATCCAGTATGTCAACATTAAACTGCTCCAATAATTGCATCCATGTTGCCAGTGGGCGTGTGTATTGATATCAAGATGTCTGTTTAACACTGGGGGTGAAGGGCGCTAACAGAAACAGTTCGTTATTACTTCCTCTCGGATTCGTTCGCGATTTTTGCGCAGATTCCTTTCGATTTTAACAAGAAGATGCGTGTTTATCGACAACAAATGATATAAATATGGCGAGTATTTAACACGAAAAGTACACAGGGGGATTATTACAATTGCTCTGGGTCCGACTGAATCCTCGAGCATCTCCAGTTACAAAATGAAAACGTATTTTCTGTCCATTTGCGTGAAAACTGGCTCTGAGAAACACAATTACTCACGAAATCTTCAGTTCTATAACTCATAAGTTCAACATAAGTTAAATAGTAATATTATCTTACGTTGTGTTGAAGCAATGAGGAAAATTTGAGACATCTCATGGCGCTGATTCTTTCCATGAATGGCGCAGATTCGTAGGCAGGCAGATCTGATGGGCTCAGATTCATTGCAATGTAAATAATTCTTCCTCCCAACACTGTGCCTATAGAAGTATTATAAAGTATATAATTTTGACCAATTTATGAAATATATTAGTTCGTGTCATCGGAATATTGTTTGAGGGGTATACAAGTATATTCTGTCACATATTATCGTATTAAACATAAATAAGAAATGGATACCCATAATGCTTCCAGTGCTAAGAACTTATGTGTTTCGCAGACAGAGAATTATCCTTCCAAAAGGAACACACCCGACGAAGTGTTTCGAATAAGCATACAACGTTTTCTTATTCCACCATGTCATGGATCTGACACCCCCTTCAACTAACTGCAAACTATAGGTGTTATAAGAAATGAATGGCAGATCCATTGTAGTCATTGCATTTTGACCGACAGAGAAATTCAACAAAGTGTGTGGATTCTCGAAGGGGATTCTCATAAACCTCTGCCATTTCATCATCCGCGCCCTTTATTGATTCACTGGTTGACTGACTGGTTGATTTATTGATTACCAGCGGGTGTGTGGGACATTGAGAAATGAACGCAACGGTCTTTGCGTGTTGGGTCATGAACTGTTATAGTAATTTTCACACAGCAGATCTGTGTGAGGGCATAGAGTAACAATATAAGAATTAAATCTCGTTTTTTTTTTTACTTCTTTTTGGGGCGAGTGCAAACAACAAAATGAACCCAGATGTGGTTCATTCTTGTTTGCATGGGTAAAAGATTAATTTAAAAGTCTAAAAGGCGACATTGTATACTTATAATCCCATTCTGAATATTACACTTTTGTAGGGTGGGCGGGTAGGGTTGTTGGGATTATATATATAACACATTTTTCAAAAGATCGAAGTAATATGTACATGTAAGACCACATATGTTCACTATTTTCCCATCCGTCGGCTCTCCGGTATGCGCCCAAGTATACACGAATCGATTTTAGGGTCTGCCCTTAACCCAAAAATTTATTCGTGTATACTTGGGCGCAAGATATGACGTCAAAGTAAACCGCGTGTCTATATATCTAATTCAAGCTTACTCTGACACACCCCTTTGAACACCTGGGCTAAGTCCCAGATGATTTAAAGGACGGATTGACAGAGCAAGCTTGGACTGGCCTAAAGTACAAGGAGTTGAGCGAAACAATATTAACAAGGGCTACGCAAAGCGTGGGCTACTTCCCCCGGCCCACAGACATGTTCGATAGTCTTAAATGTATTGTGGGACAGAAATGTTTTCTAAGTCGAAAGAATGAAAAAGGGTCCTAACTCTGGGAAGAATTATTGGACGGTACCCATCCCTTGCGCATATCCGTTCCCCATGTGGGGTCTGTCAGCATAACAAAGGCGATCCAAATCCGACCAATGGCTTTGAAATTACAATCCAAAACGTTTTGTACGGACGGACAGACAGATGGACGGACGGACGGACGGAGGGAGGGAGAGTCGGGCGGACGGGGGTCTTCATTAGATATCCAACCCGGTGGTCTATGGGGTGAAATTTTGTTTGTGGTTCTTGTATTTTGATGCAAAATTATAGAAATTTTACGAGTGCAAAATCTACATCACCACGATTTAGCGACAATCTACCCCCCACGTATTGCACGTCAGTGAAGACCTACTATTGGAATTTATCACCAGCAAGTAAGCCGGCGTCAACACAGCTCTTCCATATGTCATGTATTAATAACAGCAAAATGTTTTTCGATTACCAAATGAAATCAATGTTGAATCGCCTACAAGTCAGCACGTAGAAAGAGAGGAACGAACGTGATCGCAATCATAAAATCGCAAACGAATTCGCGCGTTCATCAAGCCTAATTTCAAACGCTTCGTACTCAATAAAATACTACTTGTTTGATCCCAATTCTTTCAATGTTTACAAATCTGCCTGAACGGGACAGAATACAATTTATGTGAACTGGAAAATGCACACACTCTGCACGTGGCTGCATTATATGCCACAAACCTATTCTAGGACGCTAAAATAAAGTTGTTAGCGTCATTTTATTCAGGCGAATGACGCCCGTAACGAATCTGCACTCTGTTCAAGATGGAGTAGCAGCATTTTGAGGATGCGGTAGCCGAGAGCGTAACGCGTTGCGCTCGGAGCCCAAGGTTTGCGAGTTCGAACCCCAGTCGGGGAAACGTAACGTACTGCAATACCGGCAGTAGATTCAAACCACACTGCTCCTCCATAGTGCCATGTTCGGGGGATGGTGCCATGCTTGCTCTATCGGGTTAGGTCGTAAATGGCTGTCCTGTGTACAGTAATTACTGTACACGTTAAAGAACCCTACTGTGGCAAAAGGGCTGCAGCTCGTCAAAATTCCTCCGATTTCCCCCATTGTATATAGTGTTTCTAGTGTACTTCATTACCTGTATAAAGAACCCCCGCAAAGAATCAATGGAGGAGTGACTGAAAAGCGAATTGAATCGTGCAACTACCGGAAAAAAAACGGGTGTGAGACGCGAACTGCAGCTTCAGTTCAAACGAAATATACCAGAGATGATTCTGGTGATTGGGGTTCACACAGGGTGCTCCGAAAAATTAAACAGAACACATAGTGGACAAATTTCCGAAAAGATTCGAGTTGAGGCCGGCCTGTTAAGGTCCTGAACGCGATAGGAAATAAGACGGAGCTACAAACTGAGGCGAATAACATTTTCATGAATTTTATACAGGAATTAAGCTCTCAAGGAGAGCCGAAAAATATTGCATTGACAGGTATGGTAATTTTTATACAGGTCAATTATCAACAGATCAGAGCAAAGTAACTTTCCTCAAATCCAGGTTAACAAGACAGGTCAAGCTACACTATACAAATGTGCAGCATGTTAACATATTTTAGGTGTTTCTGTTTAGGAGATAAATTGCTAATAATTTATAATTTTCATTCTCCAAAATAGAATATATCTTTAGCAAAATTTATATGGATATATATATTCGCATATTTATGGTTGTTAAAGCTATACATAAATACGTTCCTATTTGATCTTTTTTGACAATAAATCTAAATTATATTTTTGAATTAGAAATGTCAATAGAAAGGGCAATAGACGGTTACCTCCCCTATACGTTCATCGAGCTGATTGGAAACACGCATATTGAACACTGTAGAATTTCCATATAACCCCAAACGCGTGGTGTCATCAGAGAAAGAATGTGAACGAGGAAAGCCTTGCAGGACTCACCGGAACCTGTTCCAGTTGTGAAGTGGAATTCCACCACTCCGAGGCATCATGTGACCGGGATTTTCAAATTGGAATCGAAGACTAGAGAAGAAGATCTGCGTCTGAACAGAATTCTGAAAAACCGCGAAGTTGGAAATCCTCAAACTCTGAACTATTGTTGGTGTTTTAACTTGGAATTGTTGGTAAGATCCTAGCTGTATTACCGCAATCTTTTCTCTAAAATCAGGGGTGGTGGAACCGGGGGGGGGGGGCTGGGGGGGGGAGGGGGGGGGGGGTATTCAGCCTCTCCACTTTTTTTGACGGGACATGTTTTTTTTTTGTATGCATACATTTTAACACAACCAATCGCTGGTGAAACAATGGGCGGATCCAGAGCCTCCCCCATATTTTCGCCAGCATTGTTTCTCTCGTACTAGTTCAGTTTCGATGGATTTCGGATCATTGTTCGCAGTAAATGGCAGCAAACGCTAAAATGTACAGTCTGTTAATAAATCGGTTAACTGAAGTAGATCGTAATCTTACATACATACAAGTACCAACCCCCCCCCCCCCCCCCCCCCCCCCCCCCAGACAAGATCATCCACAGACAGTATAATTGCTGTAAACGTCTGGAAAAGCATACAGGTGAGGTCTATTTATCAGCTTAGGTCGTTATGACCAAAGCTGATAAATAGACCTCACCTGTATCTTTACCGACGTTTTTTAACGGCTCTCAAAGTGAGAAATCTTTCAAATACATCTCCTGAAAAATCTCAAAATATCCTCTCAGATGCATGGAAATGGGTGTTTTGGGACCCTGGAATTTACAATTTTCATACCGACGACCATCCATCCATCGTCCGATCCAGCCCCCTCCCCCCCCCCCCCTACTTTGAAATCGTTCCGCCGCCCTGAAAGTAGAACCCACCCCGAATCCAACCTACTGTATTGACGTCCCCGACATTAGGAGCCAATTTGCGGGGGGGGGTGGGGGGGGGGGGGGGGGGGAGGGGGAAGGGGAAGGGGTCCGCGATTTCGGGGATTTTAAAATTGCGAATTATTTGTATAAAAAATGAATTTTCAAATTGAAAAGTTACCGTTGCCGCAACTTTTAGTGTTTGTGGAGGCGGGTTTTGAGAAGATTGAATAAATGGTATATAGGTTCTGTGGCCGTGGATTAATTTCTACGGATACGGGTTTCCGGCAATTTCATTTTTTGCTGTGGCTGTAGATTAATTTCTACAGTTCAAAAAGGAACCTGCTGATTTAGTGAAATCGGATTTGCAAGGCACATTTCAAAATGTGAAGGAACGACAGGCGCTCAGGAAATCCATTGATGTAAATACTGTCGGAAACCGGGGCTTTGTCGCTGCTGGAAGAAATTGATTCACCCCGTGTATTCGGCCAAAACTCAAGGAGTGTTGCCTGAATGCGTGCCTGGACGTATGTCTCACCGTGACAAACCCGTCCGTTTCACTTTTGTTGGGTTTGGTTCTTATCCTGAAGGGGTTAATAACTTTTCCTCGAAAAGCATAAATCAACAGCGGTTCACTGAAAACAACGAATTTTTAATACATATATAAAAAAAATAAATATGATAATTTTTGACTTACATGGACTCCAAGAGAACAAGAAAACAAAACGTCAATCACCCCCTACCCACACAGTTTGTGAGTCACTTCCGGGCCCGCATTCTCGGTTGTCGCTGGATTTCCCGCTTTTCGCTGGTATTTCTTCTTTGGTAGCCTCTTCACTTCACTCCTTTCACAGCTGTCACACGGCCACTAACGTATTGTCACTTTATCGGACACCTCTGCTCTAACATGTGACGGAATGTCACTCTGCCACTGCCGTCTCGCGGCCGCTGGCTTATTGTCACTTTCGTTGACGCTTTTCACACAAGCAGTCGCCAACAATGGGGTTGAATTCTCCCTTACGTTTGTCTCGAAATAATAATGTTCATACAGGCAAAGCCTACTCTGCCTATGTATGGCTTGCCTTCTAAAACAGGTAATGCCGTCTACCTAAATGCAAATTAGCTCCCTGAGCTCGTACTTCGTGTTTCTGATCCTATTCTCATGTATGGCCGCCGTCTTGGACCGCGACTGCTCCTATTCTAAATATGAGCTCTGTGGCTCCGCTACATCACAACGTGCCTATACTTTCGCACCGATGCGGTACCTCCTCTAACCTATAGCATGGGACATACCCACCTAGACGCAACGACCCACAGCCTTACACACCTTCAGACTGGAATTGGCTGGAATGAATTTTTCGAGAAACTCCCCGATTTTTATTTAGATAGCCAGAACATTAATTCTCAGTTTATTGCCTCTATTGAACTTGGCCGCTTAGATCTATCTTAATTTAATACTCGCTTTTAAGTTTCTTTGAAAGGCTAGCACTTTGGTATCTCTGTGGCATTTGGTGACAGGATAGATGCGTAATATGGGTGTGTGCCCAGAACATGTGTGATGCACCGTTTTCTACAACAATCACCTATTAACTGGCCGTAATTACACATATACTAATTACAGGGGAATGTTCCTCTAATCAGTTATCAGATAGCCCATGTTGCGTTCAACAAGTGCGCCACAATGGACATTAAATTTCAAGCTCACTTACCAGAGTTTGAGTTATTGCTTGCTTGTTGAAGTGACAAATCGGTTTCGGGGTCCGTTATATACCCATCTTTACGTTTTATGTTCAACCCAGTCAGAAAGATTATCGAAAATCTTTACACTTTTAAACAAGAAAATCGCAACTTATAGCTATCACCTCGTCAAATACAACCTGTAGGAGTGAGCACCAAGTGTTTGGAGAAGTGGTCCCCATTCCAGTTACCATGATCGTGGGATCAGGCCAGAATATATAATGGCGACATGTACTGGCAGAGGAGACCATCGGGACATTGGAGGTGATGGTTATCCCTTGGGGTTCTCAGGGCACGCCCCGATGGGGTACAAACTAAGTATGGGGATCCAGTTATGATAGACCCCAACGGAGGTAGAGCAGTGGCGACCCCTAAAATCTGTGAAAGGCCTCATCAGTCGAAGATAGCGAGCTGAGAAATGCCTGGTTCGGTGGATGCGTATCATATGGGTGCCCCCACTCCCTATATTGTGTCAGATCTTAAGCCCAGTGGGAGTGCTGTCCACAGTGGGGAACATCCCTACTGCTCGAGGATAGGGCCACCCAGGAACATGGATATCATAGGAGCACAAGCTACTCCTAAGTTGAACTATCCGGTCCAGAGTGTAGGTGAAAGTGATAGTGCTTTTTGTGAGAGGGTACTGAGGTGGACGGAAGCATGTGCCTCAAACGTAAACACAAGACCAGTACAGTTAAAACTAGAAGTCCTGTCATGAAATGCGCACAAATACCACGTCTATCTGTGCGTTAATCTACGCGTTATGACCATGGTAAGGCTATCAAATTCTGTACATATGGCCTGTGCACAAGCTATGTTTCAGCCAATGGACCCCCGGGTAACCCGGAGGTCCATTGGCAGAAACCTGTGTTTGCTATGAGTGACCAGGAGGACCTACCACGCTTTGAATGCCATTCGATATGGCAATTGCGCGCAATTCCTATGCGCAATTAAGCCTAGATACGCGCACAGTTCGTGACAGGACTTCTAGTTATAACTGTAGGACTAAATCTAAAGAAAACCCTGAATGCAGACCAGGGGTCAAGAGTAGTGTCAAATGTGCCAGAACTCGCTGGAGTATCGAACATCCAAAATCAGGAGTGGGCTTACGTTGTTGCATCAGCCGAACATGAGGGGGCAGGGCGCATGACCTTTGTCAGCTCAAGTCTGCCCGGACCCACACTGAATAGCAAGCTTTATCCCACTAACCGACTATGCCGGTAGGTGTCCAGCAGAGCCGGATGGGGTACCAATCTTCCCCAGTGCAGTCTTTCCGGATAACAGACAAGGGCAATATAGGAGGAAAAAGCAAGTGCCCAAGTCCATGCAGTACGATGGATCGGAACACTGGCACCTATTTAACACATGCACTCGACGTATTATCGGATTTTATCAATTTTAATAATATATATATTATATTATCAATACTAAAAAAAATATTGATAATATAATATATATATTATTAAAATTGATAAAATCCGATAATACGTCGAGTGCCTGTGGTACAGGTTCCGGTGAGTCCTGCAAGGCTTTCCTCGTTCACATACTGTCTCTGATGACATCACGCGAGTGGGATTATATTGACATTCTACAATGTTCAAGATGCGGGTTTCCAATCAGCTCGATGAACGTATAGGGGAGGTAACCGTCTATTGCCCTTTCTATTCACATTTCTAATTCAAAAAAATATAATTTAGATTTATTGTAAAAAAAAGATCAAATAGGAACGTATTTATGTATAGCTTTAACAACCATAAATATGCGAATATATATATCCATATGAATTTTGCTAAAGATATATTCTAGTTTGGAGAATGAAAATTATAAATTGTTGGTAATTTATCTCCTAAACAGAAACACCTAAAAGATGTTAACATGGTGCACATTTGTATAGAGTAGCTTGAACTGTACTTTTGACTTGGATTTGAGAAAGTTACTTTGCTCTGATCTGTTGATAATTGACCTGTACATACCTGTCAATGCAATATTTCCCGGCTCTCAATGAGAGCTTGATTCGTGTACGAATTTCTTGAAAATATTCGTATCGTCAGTTTGTAGCTCTGTCTTTTTCCTGTCGTTTCAGGACCCTGACAGGCCGGCCTCAACTTGAACCTTTTCGGAAATTTGTTTTCCACGTGTTCTGTTCTGTGAATGTGTTATTTGGAAATTACTTCGTTAATTTTTCGGAGCACCCTGTGTGAACCACAACCACCAGAATCATCTCCGGTATATTTCGTTTGAACTGAAGCTGCAGTTCGCGTCTCACACCCGTTTTTCCGGTAGTTGCACGATTCAATTCGCTTTACAGTCACTCCTCCATTGATTCTTTGCGGGGATTCTTTATAAGGTAATCAAGTACAGTAGAAACACTATATACAAGGGGGAAATCGGGGGAATTTTGCCGAGCTGCAGCTCTTTTGCCACAGTAGGGTTCTTTAACGTAGGGTTCTTTAACGTGTACAGTAATTACTGTACACAGGACAGTCATTTACGTCCTCACCCGATAGAGCAAGCATGGCACCATCCTCGAACATGGCACTATGGAGGAGCAGTGTGGTTTGAATCCACGCCGGTATTGCATCATTACGTTACGTTTCCTCGACTGGGATTCGAACTCGCAAACCTTGGCCTCCGAGCGCAACGCGTTACGCTCTCGGCTACCGCATCCTCAAAATGTTGCTACTCCATCTTGAACAGCGTGCAGATTCGTTCCCGATTTTCAAAAAGTTCGAAAGCTCTCCTTTTTAAAAAGATGACAGAAATGTGATTATAACATGGGTATTTTGTCAAATATTGGTTACGGACGTCATTCGCCTGAATAAAATTACGGTAACAACTTCATTTTAGCGTCCTAGAATAGGTTTGTGGCATATAATTCAGCCACGTGCAGAGTGTGTGCATTTTCCATAGGAAAAGTGTGGAGGTGGTTGTTGGAAATTCGCCGCAGCACATACACAGTTCACATAAATTGTATTCTGTCCCGTTCAGGCAGATTTGTGAACATTGAAAGAATTGGGATCAAACAAGGAGTATTTTATTGAGTTCGTAGCGTTTGAAATTACGCATGATATGTGACAGAATATACTTGTATACCACTCAAGCCATATACCTATGACTCGAACTGACATACTTCATAAATTGGTCAAACGTATATACTTTACATGCTAAAAACTAAAGTATTAAAAACTACACTTGAAGTGCTGTATTTAACACTTACTAAGTGCTGAACTAGCACTTTGTTCAAGTGTTGATATCCCAGAACTTGACAGGTGTTACAATAATACCACTTGACAAGTGTAATGTCGCGACACTTAAAAGGAAACAACGCAGATGACGCGTCATCTGCGTTGTGTCCTGTTAATTATGTACCCACCAAGCGCAAATCAAATTATGGACGATTCTGGAAGAACCACCAATGCTAGACACATGGGAAGTGCCATCCATTCAAGTTTCGGATGTCTGACGATTGTTATGTCTACGTGCTTAACGCATTGTTCTTTGAGTGTTAAAATCAAACCCTAAGAGTTAGAATGGGTTTAACACATTGAAAGTGTCAGTTTTAACACTTTAGTTTTTAGTGTGTATAATAATTCTCTAGGCAATGTTTTGCGTGGAAGAATTATTTCTTGTTCTCGACCGAACAGAGTTACATGTGATACTGATCATTGCGTGAGAACTATTTACAGAAGTCTCAGTGATTTGTTTTGCAACGAATCTGAGTCCATCAGATCTGCCTGCCTACGAATCTGGGCCATTGATGGAAATGATCAGCGCCATGACATGTCTCAAAATGTCCTCATTGGCTTCAAAACTACCTAAGAAAATATTACTATTTAACTTATGCTGAACTTATGAGTTACAGAACTGAATATTTCGTGAGTAATTGTGTTTCTCTGCTCTGCCTTTTATACAACAATCTTATTCAAAAATCAGGTTTTACGGAACAGCTTCGAGAACTGGACTGATCAGTGCCAGTTTTCACACAAATGGAATCGAAATACGTTCTCATTTTGTAACTGGAGATGCTCGAGGACCCAGAACTGTTGTAATAATCCCCCTGTGTTCTTTTCTTCTTAAATACTCGCCATATTTATATCATTTGCTGTCGATAAACACGCATCTTCGTATTAAAATCGGAAGGAATCTGCGCAGAAATCGCGAACGAATCCGAGCGGAAGTAATGAACCGGAATTGATTCTGTAAGCGCCGGTCACCCACTGTGACTTCCGCTGTGGAACAGTCGAGTTATCACATGAAATGTTTCTATTGTTTTAATCAATTACTTCCAATTCATCCAGGGGAAGGTCTGGAAACAAAATTGCAGACACAAGGCCCAAAAATGTTTCCGACATTTGACCATCAACCACTCTCCCATGTGTCATTTCTTGTCTTAACCCTTTGAACCCTAGCGACTGCTTTTCCGGCCAGGAACATGATACGTCGTAACGTCATTATATAGGGTGGCTGTTCAGTAACTGTGTGGAGAAGACCAATCAATATTTTCACCGTGCAGCCCCGAGGCTGCACGGTGAAAATATTGATCGGTCTACCCCAAATAATGAATATGGACTCTTCTAATTGCTGATTTTGATATGGCATGGAAAATACCACTTATGTTCAAAGGGTTAATTTGAATCCCAGTTCACTATCCAAACTAATTATTTACACATCAACAGAGGCATTTAAATGACATTCACTCTCCTTCAACTATCTGCTTTATCAGTCATTCTTATCATTCATCTCCACTGCATGCCATATTTATGTTTTGTTTAGAGCAATATATAACGTATGTGTTTATGTGCTCAATTATAAATTCAAAAATTCAATTCATTTAGATTTCTCCAAAGAAAGTTGTCAAATGCTGTATCGTCAATGCTGTCATGTTCTCATTTATCATTAATTTGAACAATTTTCATTGTTTTTATTGACTGTCACTGATTGATTCTCCGATAGATACCAGAATTGTAGACAGGGACGTGGCAACAGGGAAGGGGGGGGGGGGGGGGGGGGCTCCTCCAATCCTGGCCAACATTTCCTATAGTTGGAAATTCGGAGGGCCAGTCATGAGAAGTTGGAAATTCCATCTATCTGGATTTTAGAGCCGATGTCTCTTTTACTTACCAAAATCCCAACTCGGTTTTAAATCAGCAAAAATTCTAACAGTTACTATTTACAACTACAGTGTACGCAATATCTAGCTTCATAAGTATACATATGTTGTCAGTCGGTACGAGATTTCTATAGTACGTTTACTTATCGTCATAAAAAAAATCCTCGAAATGCACTTCAAGAAAATCACTTCGTGTAAAATCGTTATCCTGTGTTAATTCCATCATTCACAGTTACAAAATGATGAAACATCGAAAATTGATCATTCCTGCATAAGATCTGATTTAATGTTAGGACAGTGTGATTTGTTCAAAGTTCTATGTTTGAGCATTTGTTTTAGCACATATCCATTTCCCAGAATAATACCAAATAATAATTACCTGATAATTCTATCATAACTGTGTTGGCATTTCAGTTACTAGAATCAATTTTATGTCCCCTTTCATGGCTTCATTTTCAAAATCTTTCGAAAGCGAATTTCCATCTAGGGGGAGGGACCGGGAGGGTTTTTTCCCCTCTCGGTCCCCCCCTCTAGTTGGAAATTCTTTAAACTACACCCCCCCCCCCCCATCGGAAACCTGTAGCCACGCCCCTGATTGTAGATGTTATGACAGTATGTGTGTGTGTGTGTTTGTGTGTGTGTTTTCAAATGACACAATCATGTTTTAGAGGAATTTTGAATGTTGGTTTCTGATCCCCCGCCGGGATTCGAACCCTCGGCAACACCGCCTGGCAATCGGGAGTCCAGCGTCTGAACCACTAGGCCATTGCACACCGTCAAAAACTATGGCTGGAATCTAGCTTTTTAGATGAAGTCCTCATGATTACTTGGTTCATCTTCCTTTCAGCAGCAGCATGAAAGTGTGGAACGCGCTGGCTAAAGTACGACGAAAGTGCTGTGGATGGCCTCAGACGAAGACTGGCACGGGCTTGTGGGTGTTTTTCTCAAATGACACAATCATGTTTTAGAGGAATTTTGAATGTTGGTTTCTGATCCCCCGCCGGGATTCGAACCCTCGGCAACACCGCCTGGCAATCAGGACTCCAGCGTCTAAACCACTAGACCATTGCACACCGTCAAAAACGATGGCTGGAATCTAGCTTTTTAGATGAAGCCCTCATGATTACTTGGTTCATCTTCCTTTCGGCAGCAGCATGAAAGTGTGGAACGCGCTGGCTACAGATCGACGAAAGTGCTGTGGATGGCCTCAGACGAAGACTGTCACGGGCTTGTGTGTGTTTTTTCAAATGACACAATCATGTTTTAGAGGAATTTTGAATGTTGGTTTCTGATCCCCCGCCGGGATTCGAACCCTCGGCAACACCGCCTGGCAATCAGGAGTCCAGCGTCTAAACCACTAGACCATTGCACACCGTCAAAAACGATGGCTGGAATCTAGCTTTTTAGATGAAGTCCTCATGATTACTTGGTTCATCTTCTTTTGGCAGCAGAATGAAAGTGTGGAACGCGCTGGCTACAGTACGACGAAAGTGCTGTGGATGGCCTCAGACGTAGACTGGCACGGGCTTGTGTGTGTTTTTTCAAATGACACAATCATGTTTTAAAGGAATTTTGAATGTTGGTTTCTGATCCCCCGCCGGGATTCGAACCCTCGGCAACACCACCTGGCATGCCCCCTTTCATGGCTTCATTTTCAAAATCTTTCAAAAGTGAATTTCCATCTAGGCGGAGGGACCGGGGGGGTGGGGGGTCCCCTCCCGGTCCCTCCCCCTAGTTGGAAATTCTTTAAACTACACCCCCCATCGGAAACCTGTAGCCACGCCCCTGATTGTAGATGTTATGACAATGTGTGTGTGTGTGTGGGTGGGTGGGTGTGTGTGTGTGTGTGTGTTTTCAAATGACACAATCATGTTTTAGAGGAATTTTGAATGTTGGTTTCTGATCCCCCGCCGGGATTCGAACCCTCGGCAACACCGCCTGGCAATCAGGAGGCCAGCGCCTAAACCACTAGACCATTGCACACGGTCAAAAACGGTGGCTGGAATCTAGCTTTTTAGATGAAGACCTCATGATTACTTGGTTCATCTTCCTTTCGGCAGCAGCATGAAAGTGTGGAACGCGCTGGCTACAGTACAACGAAAGTGCTGTGGATGGCCTCAGACGAAGACTGGCGCGGGCTTGTGTGTGTTTTTTCAAATGACACAATCGTGTTTTAGAGGAATTTTGAATGTTGGTTTCTGATCCCCCGCCGGGATTCGAACCCTCGGCAACACCGCCTGGCAATCAGGAGTCAAGCGCCTAAACCACTAGACCATTGCACACCGTCAAAAACGATGGCTGGAATCTAGCTTTTTAGATGAAGACCTCATGATTACTTGGTTCATCTTCCTTTCGGCAGCAGCATGAAAGTGTGGAACGCGCTGGCTACAGTACGACGAAAGTGCTGTGGATGGCCTCAGTCGAAGACTGGCGCGGGCTTGTGTGTGTTTTTTCAAATGATACAATAATGTTTTAGAGGAATTTTGAATGTTGGTTTCTGATCCCCCGCCGGAATGCGAACCCTCGGCAACACCGCCTGGCAATCAGGAGTCCAGCACCTAAACCAATAGACCATTGCACACCGTCAAAAACGATGACTGGAATCTAGCTTTTTAGATGAAGACCTCATGATTACTTGGTTCATCTTCCTTTCGGCAGCAGCATGAAAGTGTGGAACGCGCTGGCTACAGTACAACGAAGGTGCTGTGGATGGCCTCAGACGAAGACTGGCGCGGGCTTTTGTGTGTTTTTTCAAATGACACAATCATGTTTTAGCGGAATTTTGAATGTTGGTTTCTGATCCCCCGCCGGGATTCGAACCCTCGGCAACACCGCCTGGCAATCAGGAGTCCAGCGCCTAAACCACTAGACCATTGCACACCGTCAAAAACGATGGCTGGAATCTAGCTTTTCAGATGAAGACCTCATGATTACTTGGTTCATTTTCCTTTCGGCAGCAGCATGAAAGTGTGGAACGCGCTGGCTACAGTACGACGAAAGTGCTGTGGATGGCCTCAGACGAAGACTGGCACGGGCTTGTGTGTGTTTTTTCAAATGACACAATCATGTTTTAGAGGAATTTTGAATGTTGGTTTCTGATACCTCGCCGGGATTCGAACCCTCGGCAACACCGCCTGGCAATCAGGAGTCCAGCGCCTAAACCACTAGACCATTGCACACCGTCAAAAACGATGGCTGGAATATAGCTTTTTAGATGAAGACCTCATGATTACTTGGTTCATCTTCCTTTCGGCAGCAGCATGAAAGTGTGGAACGCGCTGGCTACAGTACGACGAAAGTGCTGTGGATGGCCTCAGATGAAGACTGGCGCGGGCTTGTGTGTGTTTTTTCAAATGACACAATCATGTTTTAGAGGAATTTTGAATGTTGGTTTCTGACCCCCCGCCGAGATTCGAACCCTCGGCAACACCGCCTGGCAATCAGAAGTCCGGCGCCTAAACCACTAGACCATTGCACACCGTCAAAAACGATGGCTGGAATCTAGCTTTTTATATGAAGACCTCATGATTACTTGGTTCATCTTCCTTTCGGCAGCAGCATGAAAGTGTGGAACGCGCTGGCTACAGTACGACGAAAGTGCTGTGGATGGCCTCAGACGAAGACTGGCGCGGGCTTGTGTATGTTTTTTCAAATGACACAATCATGTTTTAGAGGAATTTTGAATGTTGGTTTCTGATCCCCCGCCGGGATTCGAACCCTCGGCAACACCACCTGGCAATCAGGAGTCCAGCGCCTAAACCACTAGACCATTGCACACCGTCAAAAACGATGGCTGGAATCTAGCTTTTTAGATGAAGACCTCATGATTACTTGGTTCATCTTCCTTTCGGCAGCAGCATGAAAGTGTGGAACGCGCTGGCTACAGTACGACGATAGTGCTGTGGATGGCCTCAGACGAAGACTGGCGCGGACTTGTGTGTGTTTTTTCAAATGACACAGTCAGGATTTAGAGGAATTTTGAATGTTAGTTTCTGATTCCCCGCCGGGATTCGAACCCTCGACAACACCGCCTGGCAATCAGGAGTCCAGCGCCTAAACCAGTAGACCATTGCACACCGTCAAAAACGATGGCTGGAATCTAGCTTTTTAGATGAAGACCTCATGATTACTTGGTTCATCTTCCTTTCGGCAGCAGCATGAAAGTGTGGAACGCGCTGGCTACAGTACGACGAAAGTGCTGTGGATGGCCTCAGACTGGCGCGGGCTTGTGTGTGTTTTTTCAAATGACACAATCATGCGTGCGTGCGTGCGTGCGTGCGTGCGTGCGTGCGTGCGTGCGTGCGTGCGTGCGTGCGTGCGTGCGTGCGTGCGTGCGTGCGTGCGTGCGTGCGTGCGTGCGTGCGTGCGTGCGTGATAAAATGGTGCTTTATTCCAAATTCCATCATGTAGTGTGTTGTTGAGGTTGTGAAAAAGCAAAGCACTGCTGCCGAATAATTCATCTATGGTTAACAGTACTTGTTGTGTCTTCATTCAAATTTGATGTCAGACTTCCAACGGTGCAAGACCAAATATAAGTAATAAAAAATAAATATACTGCTCACATGTGCCTAAGCGCGTAGCCAAGATATCAAATTTAGGGGGGGGGGGAGTATATTTTCGATTCGATTCAATTCGAAATCGGAAATTCGAATATTTTCGAATATACTTCGGCCATAACGGTGAATGTTTACAGATTGTAATTGATCACATTATTTTTTTTTTTGAGTATTGTTCTGCAGTGCCGGATTAAGTCATGGGCTTTATGGACTGCACTCCAGGGGCCTCCGCCAGCTGATGGCCACCAGAGATTAAGTGAAATTATTTTACTGTGGCACAATTAATGTGCTGTATAATATACTGGACTGTTTTTCATGCCCATTATTCCAATTCGTTGGCACTGGCAATCCTGATTACAATGAGACGAATTCATACTCGCTTTGGGCCTGTACAAGAAATCGCTCATTTCATCGAAATTTTCATTCGTCATTGCTTTGCGGTTGTGCTTGCACCAAAGACAAAAGTGCTGATATTATTTATTATTTATTTATTTATTGGGGTTTAAAGTCACATATTTCTGCACAATGGCTAATCATGACCATGACAGTTTTACGAGTGGGGGAAGCCGGAGTACCCGGAGAGAACCACCGAGCAACGGCGAGCAACTGTCAGCTTCCCAACATACTATTTATATTTATTTATGTATTGATGTTTAAGGTCACATATTTATGCACAATGACTAATCATCACCGTGACAGTTTTACGGGTGGAGGAAGCCGGAGTACCCGGAGAGAACCACCGAGCAACGATGAGCAGCTGCCAGCTCCCCAACATCGTAACTCCGCACTGCAGCACAGGCAGGGTTAGATTGGTTGAAGACATGCGTACCATCGACGTGCAGTACGCCTTAGTACATGGCGTCATCGTGCCCCCACGCGGGCAATGGAGATGAAGTGTCTTGCCCAAGGACACAACGCGGTTGCCGCAGGTGGGATTCGAACCGAGGACCTCTCGGCTTGCAGCGTGCACCTCTACCTACTGAGCCACCGCGCTCCCTCCCAACATACTAACTCCACACAAGCAAGGTTAGCAGTGGTTGAAGACAAGTGCACCATCGACGGGCAGTACGCCTTAGTACACGACGTCACCGTGCCCCCAGATGAGCAATGCGGGTGAAGTGTCTTGCCCAAGGACACAACACGGTTGCCGCAGGTGGGATTCGAACCGAGGACCTCCCGGCTTGCAGCCTGCACCTCTACCTACTGAGCCACCGCGCCCCCACAAAAGTGCTGATAGAGGGTAGTTTAGCATTGTCATGTGATGTAATTTGAACTTATGTTTTCCTATGCATTTTGTGGAATTCTGCACTTTGTTATCTTCATACCAAGTCAAAGTCTTCTTGCAGTATGTCACTGTATCAACTTGTCAAGCCTATATATATATCTGCAAAGGCCTACCTTCCTTTTTATAGGATTTTCAAGAATCCGAAATTCGATTCGCATGCTTTTCTTAATTATGACTGGAGCCCTCACAGTGACAGTATTTTTAGCCCGGTAGCCTACAAAATCTTAGTCCGGCTCTGTTGTTCTGAGTAGAAACGTAACTGACTTGTAGCGGTAATAGTGTTTGTAGCAATGTAGCTACAACTGTACAACGGTTGTAGCTACATTGCTGCAAACACTATCACCGCTACAACTGTTCATTTCAACTGATTGTGCATTATCACCAGTGACCATTCGTAAAAGATTTTAAACTTTGAAAAGTTATTCAGTTGTTCAACTTCAATAAATGATCACATTATTTTATATTGAATATTGTTCTGTTCGATCACAGGAACTGGATACATCGTCAAAAGCAACAGTTTTCTAAAAGAATACCCCTGATTATTATATGAACAGAAGTGGGGCAGGCTTTAATTGACAGTCGGATCGACTCCTATCGGCGTTGAATTATCGTTTCGTTTTAGTCATTCCTCATTTTAAAGCAAATGGCCTTACGGCTGAATTGAGCCAATCCGATTTGAAACAAGTTTTTTTTTTCATGAAAACATGTGATAAAAGTGAGGCCCAACCAGCCAGGTTCATTTAAAAATGTTTATTGCTGCAGTTTCGAAGCTACAAAGTCAACAATTCGAATTGTTTCAATCAATAACAAGTTTTTTGGTTTATATCTCAATTTATAGTGTGTGAAGTGGTGAGGCGAAAATGAACTCTACATAACTGTGTGTCTTTTAATAATTGGGGTTATTATTTTAGAAAAACTCTTTTTTCTTTCGATGACGTATCCATTAACTGTGATTCGATTCGAGATTCGATTCTCGATTCAAAATTCGATTCGTTTTCACCAATTCGATTTGATCAAAATCGGCAATTCGCAGATCCCTAGTCCGGAGGCCTTCCCCCTGGAAAAATTTTGAAACTCGAGACAAAAAAACCCACAATTTCTTTGACCCTGAGTCCGTTTGCGTCCACAATTTATAAGTTATGAAAGGCATCAGTAATAAGGCCACAATGTTGACTAACAAGTTGTGAAAGGCATCAATAATTAAGCCATAATGTGGCCTAATTATTGATGCCGTTCACAACGTATAAATTACGGGCACAAACGGACTCACGGTCAAAGAATTTGAAATTGTTTGCCTGATGTTCCCTATCCTATATGGGGCAAATTGGGGGGGGGGGGTGCTGAAATGTTTGGGGGGGGGGGGGGCATTGCCCCCCCCCCCCCTGGCTACGTCACAGCTTGTGCTACGGACTTACCAACATTCAAAAGTACCAACCATGCTGAAATATGTCAACTTGTGAATGAAGTAGTATATAATTACTATCATTGCCAATGTGTCAGTATATATTATTAAAAAAACAAAACCGCCACTGGGCCCGGCCGATGGGCCTATGGCTCATGTTGTCCGATTGGCCTGTGACAGGGTGTGTCATTTTCTGGCCTACTCGGCCAACTTGGTGAAATGGAGTACCATCTCAAATGCAGATGTACGCAGCTCACATGTAGCATACCTCAGTGCTTGGTCGCTTAAGGAGTGATCTTAATATTGGTAACTGTTTTGCAGTACCGCTAAATTTATACTAGGAGGTGGCATTTGACTAATTTGACTTATCATCTTGAGTAAACGTATATATGTATATTTTAATGAACGAGAACAGGAATGGAACACTGACGTAAGAGAATTGCCTTCCGTGGGGGAAGAGTATCTAAAACGGGTCACAAAATGTTATTTTTAAATAATTATAAAACAAAACAGCATTTGAAATAAAGATTGCTCATTATCGGTTCTCCAACAACAGATACATAAAATACGTAACAAATAATTCGGTCTACCGTCTTACAAAATCTACATGAAAAAAACACATTCAGGGCCTATTTTACCCCTGAATGTTGGTTAACCTTGGGCCCTTGGTCTTATTTAGCTTCTTGCTCAAAAGTCGACATGTGAACACCTGTTTGTTGCCAGAGTTCAGATTATTGTTTGAAGCAACGTTTGTCCAGTAATAAACTGGTGAAGCGTTTGTGTCATTCAGAGCACATTTCTCAAACAAATGCTATGGTTTAAAGGCTGGAATACCCCCAATGTGCCCGCTGGTAACAAAACGAACACGGGATACACTCTCCCCCTGCCTTGTCATCTCCGAACACGTTTTGACAATAAAGGCATGGGTGGTGTCAAGGGAGAGCCATTCGGGGCGGTTTCCCACCCCATCCCGTCTCGTCGAGGAAACTCCCTCCTTTATTGTGGAATTGGTATTTTGTCAAATATTGGTTACGGACATCATTCGCCTCAATAAAGTTACGGTAATAACTTTATTTTAGCGTCTTAGCATAGTTTTGTGGCATATAATACAGCCACGCGCAGAATATGTGCATTTTCCATTGGGAAATTGTGGAGGTGGTTGCTGGAAATTCACAGCACACGAATAGTTCCATTGGATGGAATCTAACCCACCGCGATTTAGCGACAATCCACCCACCTCGTACTGTACATGGATAATTATGTTCATTGTTATGCCCCCGACCTCCGAAGGCAGATTCGGGGATATCTAGTGAAGAACTCCGTCATTCCGTCTGTCCACCTGTCTCTTCGGCCGTCTGTCTGTCCGGGCCAACTAAACCTGTTTAGGAGCTATTATTTTTAGGAAGTTAGTCGAAATTAGGGTAGTATTAGGGTTAGGAGAGGGGTGGGGGTTAGGGTTAGGGGTAGCCCCAGGGTAGGGCTAAAGGTTGGAGGGGATTAAGACCCAGGGGGTGGGGGTTGGGGTCAGAGGTGGGGTTTTAGTTTTTATAGCCCCATAACCGAAAAATAGCCCCTAATCCATTTGGTCTGGCTAGGGTGGGGTTAGGGTCAGGGGTGGGGTGGGGTTGGGTTGGGTTAGTGGTAGCTCCAGAGTAGATCTTAAGGTTGGGGTGGGTTAGGTCCCAGGGGGTGGGGGGTTAGGGTCAGGGGTGGGGTTTTAGGGTTTAAGGTCAGGGTAGGGTAGGATTAGGGTATGTTTTTTGAGTGGATAGGGTGGGGTTAGGGTTAAATATAAGTTCTAGGGTGGAGGGGTGGGGTTCTGGTTAAAATAAGGTGATATAAAATGTTTTTTTCGAAGCCCTTAAACCCAAATAGTTAGAGCGTCCGTACAAAACGTTTTGAATTGTAATTTCAAAGTCATCGGTTAGATTTGGATCTCCTTTGTTATGCTGACAGACACGTATGGGGGAACGGATATGCTGCACAAGGAATGGGTTCCGTTCAATAATTTTTCACAGAGTTTTGGCCCCTTTTCACTCTTTCGACTTAGATAATTTTTCTGTCCCACAATACGTTTAAGGCTATCGAATATGGCTACGGGTCGGGGGCAGTAGCCCACGCTTTGCGTAGCCCTTGTTAACACTTTACCCAACGCAGACGATATCAAAATTTATTATTTTAAGTATATTTTTTTTCAAATTTTTCAAAAACTTTCAACAAAACCATATCATGTGACCCCTCGTTGGAACGAGCTCGTCAAGCTCGTTCCAACGAGGGGTCACATGATATGGTTTTGTTGAAATGTTTTGAAAAATAATTTTTTTTCAACGACTGAAGTTGCATTTTACGCGGGCGGATGCGTCCGATTCGTTGGGTAAAGGGTTAATATTGTTTCGCTCAACTCATTGTAGTTTAGGCCAATCCGAGCTTCCTCTGCCAATCCGCCCTTTTGACCATCTGGGACATAGCCCAGGTATTTAAAGGGGTACGTCAGAGGAAGCCCGGGTTAGATAGCGACACACACCGATTACTTATATATTCTGCGTCATATCTAGTGCCAAAGTATACACGTATCGATTTTAGAGTTAAGGGCAGACCGCATATCGGACCGCCGACGGATGGGAAAATAGTGAACATATGAGGTCGTACATGTGCATATTACCTGCATCGTTTGATGAAGTGTTATATATATAATCCCACCAACCCACCCCATAAAAGTGCAATATTTTGAGTCGGGTCATAAGTATATATATACAATGTCGTCTTTTAGACTTTTAAATGAACATTTAACCATGCGAACGAGAATGAACCACTTCGGAATTAATTTTTTTGTTTGCACTTGCTCAAATACTGCATTTAGAAGTCTAAAAAGCGAGATTCAATTCTTCTTTTGTCACTCTATGCCTTCACACAGGTCCGCTGTGTGAAAATTACTATAAAAGTTCATGGCCCAACACGCAAAGACCGTTGCGTTCATTTCTCAATGGCCCACATACCCGCTGGTAATCAATAAATCAATCAGTCAGTCAACCAGTAAATCAATAAAGGGCGCGGATGATGAAATGGCAGAGCTTTGTGAGAATCCCCTTCGGGAATTCACACACTTTGTTGAATTTCTGTCGGTCAAAATGCAATGACCACAATGGATCTGCCATTCATTTCTTATAACACCTATAGTTTGCAGTTATTTGAAGGGGGTGTCAGTGCCATGACATGGCGGAATAAGAAAACATTGTATGGTTATTCGAAACACTTCGTTGGATGTGTTCCTTTTGGATGGATAATTCTCTATCTGCGAAACACATAAGTTCTTAGCACAGGAAGCTTTATGGGTATCCATTTCTTATTTATGTTTAATACGATAATATGTGACAGAATATACTTTTATACCTCTCCAACAATATTCCGATGACACGAACTAATATATTTCATAAATTGGTCAAAATTATATACTTTATAATACTTCTATAGGCAAAGTATTGCGAGGAAAAATTATTTCTTGTTCTCGAAGTTACATGTGATACTGATCATTTTGTGAGAACTATTCCCAGAAGTCTCAGTGATTTACATTGCAATGAATCAGAGCCCATCTGATCTGCCTGCCTACGAATCTGCGCCATTGATGGAAAGAATCAGCGCCATGACATGTCTCAAGATTTCCTCATTGGCTTCAAAACAACGTAAGATAATATTACTATTTAACTTATGCTGAACTTATGAGTTATAGAACTGAAGATTTCGTGAATAATTGTGTTTCTCTGTTATGTTTTTTACGCAACAATCTTGTTCGGAAATCAGGTTTTACGGAAACGTTCCGAGAACTGGACTGATCAGTGCCAGTTTTCACACAAATGGAAAGAAAATAAGTTTTCATTTTGTAACTGGAGATGTTCGAGGACTCAGTCGGACCCAGAGCAATTGTAATAATCCCCCTGTGTAATTTTCTTGTTAAATACTCGCCATATTTATATCATTTGTTGTCGATAAACACGCATCTTCTTGTTAAAATCGGAAGGAATCTGCGCAAAAATCGCGAACGAATCCGAGCGGATTTAATGAACGAACTGTTTCTGTAAGCACCCTTCACCCCCAGTGTTAAACAGACATCTTGATATCAATACACGAACCCACTGGCAACATGGATACAATTATTGGAGCAGCTTAATGTTGACATACTGGATTTCACTTGATTGCAACAACAACCAGGGCTGGGAGCAGTTAACGTTTCAAACGTTAACGTGTTAAATTATTTTAACAACGTTAAACATTTTTAACCAAGTTAATAACGTTTAACTTTGAAGATTATAATTGTATAATATGTAGCATTGTGTTAAGGAAAATTTTAACTCCTCCCAGCCATGACAACAACCATTTGGAATTGGTGATCAATTTGGATATGTCTGGCTTCTGCCACTCGGTTAAGCCTTCATGGGGGAGGCCAGTGTATATTTCCCCAGAGAAAATGCAAACAATTTTCTGAGTGAAAATTATCTAAAACTGTGTACTTGATAGATCTGATCAGATCTGATTAATGAAAAACAACAGAAATGAGATTGTCATAGATATGGTTAACTTCAGCACAGGGCCTTGTAAGAGGCACTATTCAACAAGGGAAACCTATGTATCCATATTGTCTCTACAGGGAGGTGGGTGTCAAAATTTTGATTGAGGAAAATTGCTTAGGGTCCGTGGGTGCTGAAAATGGGGAAAACAAAAAGTTCCACATTAGGTCTGCAGTTTTTTTCCTGCCCCCGTCGCGAATGCAAATGCAAGAGAAATACAAAGGATATCTACGCCGTTGTGTTTACTAAAATAGCGTAGATTTTCTTTTTATTATATACTAAGTGACATTTTACTGCGCAATATTCAGCCCAATTCGACTGCAGTTTCAAGACAATAAAAAAGATCTGCTTCAAGGCGACGTTCAGGGCGGCATCATGTACCAAAGCGTGACATCATTTAGGAAGCTACTACTGATGGTTATTTTCTCGATATCCATCGAGTCGATGGATGTCAAGCAATATATTTTAGATAATTTGCGATAATTCACAGACTAGTATACAATAAAAGCATTTATACAATTTTATTTTCCAGTTTGATGATGATGGTTTCATGATAAATAGGCTGGAAATATATCTGCACTGTCAAATTTACGTGTTATTTTCTGTACTGTCGGGACAGAAGGAACACAGTGTCATTGTTCATTAAATCTGTGACCTGTATTCTTCGCGTGAAAATTGCCATTTGGTTTCAACATAACTGTGTTTATTTATTTATTTATTTATTTATTTATTTATTTATTTATTTATTTATTTATTGAGGTTTAACGACACCTCCGATATCTGGGATCACCTCGTGTCGTTAATTATGTCTAATAAACCATCTAATAAAATACCCAGCTATACCCGTTAGGAGGGAGGCGCGGTGGCTCATTGGTTACGGCATTGGATTTCAAACCGAAAGGTCCAAGGTTCGGACCCCGCCAGGTGTAACCATGTTATGTCCTTGGGCAAGGCACTTAATCCCGATTGCCCACGTTGAGAAACGGTGGCGTTGTGGATTGGTTTGAGTTTGATAGGGACAAAACGTACACTTACTCAGCACGTTAATACTTAAAAATATTGCACAGTACAGTGACAGGACTTCTAGTTTCAACTGTACTAAAGGTATAAGCTAGCAGCAGTTGTAGAACCTGCCATTCAAGTGGTGGGAGTAGACGACAGTAGCGGCGGGGGTGGGGGGTTGCGGGGTGTGTGTCCCCCCCCCCCCCCCGAAATTCCATCTATCTGGATTTTAGAGCTTCTTTGGTGATGCTGATGTCTCCTTTACTTCCCAAAAATTCCAACTCGGTTTCAAATCGGCAAAAATTCCAACTGTAACGATTTACAACTGCAGTGTACGCAATATCGAGCTTCATAAGTATGCATGATTTCAATCGGTACGAGACCTCTGCAGTACGTTTACTTATCGAAATAAACAAAATCCTCGCGCTGCCACTACATGCATGAATGTTAGAAGATCACTGTAATGGCCAAGAGTTGTGATACAGGGCAGTAGAAGCGTTAGCAGAAGTAGTTACTAACGGTTTTTCAAGGTAAGAACAAGGCATTTCAGCAATGTCGGCAAAAATCACTAAGCTCTGAACAACGCCCTCACATAACTGTCCTCAGATAGCTTCATTAGACAAGTATCTAGGGTTTAATGTATTCCCGGTTTTCTAGAAACCATGAACGGGAAATGAAATTGCCCTCAGAACCGGGAACCGGGAAATATCCCGATTAATATCAAGCAAATTTACGAGAGAAACAAGACGCATTTATTTTCATGAAAATGAAGTATTTTAGTGGCATTTTCAAAATGGAAAAGTTTTCTTCCAAAGAGAAGTTTGGACACCCAGACCCGCTTCAAACTGGTCTTGCTTTTCAGAATCACTAGTATTATCACCACTCCCTCTTCCAACATCAACTCCCTCTTCCCTGTCGTCACCAGTCTCCTCCTCTGCTTTAAGCAGAAGAGACTGGTGACGAGTGTGAAGAGAACGTTGATGTTGAAGGAGGTAGTGAATAGTGATAGTAGTGATCCTGAAAACAAGAGAAGTTTGAAGCGGGGCAACACACTAAAAACTAAAGTGTTAAAACCGACACTTTCAAGGTGTTAAACCCATTCTAACTCTTAGGGTTTGATTTTAACACTCAAAGTGCAATGCTTTAAGCACTTAGACATTACAATCGCCAGGCATCTGAAACTTCCAATGTGTCTAGCATTGGTGGTTCTTCCAGAATCGTTCATAATTTGATTTGCGCTTGGTGGGTACATAATTAAAAGAACACAACGCAGATGGCGCGGATCAGGCTCGAGAGTTCGAGCCTGAACCGCGTCATCTGCGTCGTTTCCTTTTAAGCGTCGCGACATTACACTTGTCAAGTGGTATTATTGTAACACCTGTCAAGTTCTGGGATATCTACCCTTGAACAAAGTGCTAGTTCAGCACTTAGTAAGTGTTAAATACAGCACTTCAAGTGTACTTTTTAACACTTTAGTTTTTAGCGTGTAGGTGTTCAAACTTCTCTTTGGAAGCGGGTGAAGATCTTGTTGTTGAAGAGGGGAGTCCTCCAGATCTGACTGACATGCAGCTACAGTGTTGTGGTGAAAAAAGATTCATCAGGAATCTGGATTCTAAAAGTTTAGGCGCGGAAGGGTTGAAAACATCTTACAAAGTTACGTTGGGGGCAGTTTTTCAATTCAGAAACCTTCAGTCCAACACACAAACGCTACCAAGCTTGATACCCGGTTCCGCGCCATAGATTTTCCGGATATCGTGACCGGCTTTCGGAACTGGGAACCCGGGAATTCCCGTTCGCGGGTTCAAACCCTGTAAGTATCCGCTAATAGTACATCCCATGAAATAAGTAGCCTCAGCTACACGTATGTGCTCATGTGTAATACATTTTGGAGGCACATTGCGACCTATAATATAAGCATATTTCTGGGGGTTTTTTGCACGTGTCCATGCCTCGTATGGACCTATAACATAAGCTAACTATAACATAAGCACTGGTACGTTCAAACAGGCAGTCTCACACACGTAACGAACCCCAGCGTGCCCTCGATCAAGGTACAGTAAACTATCCGATTTCAGATGAATGGCGTAATCAATCTTGGGCCTACTTTCACCAGGACTAACTTCGATTAAGGCAGAGGTTCAGACAATTCAGAGAGAGCTATCAATCTTGTAGTAACGCTATACACGTCGGAAGTCATGTCGGTAGACATCAGCACATAACATATTGTGTAGTCATAGGAACTGTAGGTTGTCATCGGAGATACATGTAGTACAGCAAGGGAAGGAAGTAGTAGCATTGGTATAAGCATAAGTACCACTAGGAGATAACGAGAAGGATAATTGACAGTGGCAGTTGTCTAGAAGCATATGGGACTTGTGAAACCAGTACCTTACGACTAGTTTCTGTGAAACGCCTTAGCACTTTGATACTTATTATAGCCGAGACTATAAAAAGTGTCAAATTATAGTGCCTATGCGTTTCACAGAACTACATGCAAACGAGAACATCTATTTTTTGTACCAACTTACCCCGATACATCGCACTATCTGTGGCTATGCCACAGATAGTGCGATGTTTCGGGGTACGTAAGGCCGCCCCATTTTATCAAAATTTTCCAGTCGCAATTGGGAGATAGTCGCACATGTGCAATGCCAATTTTGTCGGGCGGTACCTTCCCTGGGTACGCGCGTGGTAATTCTGGCTCAGTGGATTGGAGTGCTGGTGAGTGGTAAGTTTTGGGAGACATGTTCACTTCAACTGGGAATTTTACTGCTTATTTCACATTGGGAACGTAACAGAAATTCAGCACCACAAAGCGCTTGTCTTGAAAAGTAAGAGGCTGTTTTCGTAATTCGATAAAATTATTTATCGGTAGATATTCACCAGAACAGGGGGCGTCGCGGGGCGACTTTGAATGTGGAGTGAGTTGGATGGGGAGGAGGACTGAAATGTTAGCAGGAGCTTTGGAACCCGTTCTCCGAAAGTCATGTAAAAAAATCTGTGGCCCAAGTAGCGATCTGGACGATGTTATGACATTAATGCACCACCGACCCAACCCGACCCCGTGTCGATGGATCACTCATGCTTTAACATCACCGATATTACTCAAGTGGTCTACAAAGCCTTATATTGTTTAATCTGGCACGCTACTAGACTGGTCCTTCTTCCGGCAACTGCGCCGACTTTCATTATCATCGAGATGATAGGTGTTACGCGAGTTTCTCACTTTCACTGTTCGTGGTGCTGGAAGTCCACGGTTTTAATTCGTGATTATCCCTGGAAAATTCGGTCCGGGCCCATAGGCATGGCCGTGGTGTTCCGGGATAAACCCACGCACTTCCGCCGCCTTGTTTTTTCCGTGGAGCGATTTTCAAAATGTTTGAACATTTCATCTTTTCCGTCACCAGCCGTTAGTGACCGTAGAAAACCGTCGATACCAGGGCACAACCGTAGCACATCCATAGCCGATTCGGCATTAACCGTGGTGAGAAAAGGGGGTCCCGGCTGACCACGAAAAACGCCGGGTAGACTACGGATATTCTACGGTTGTGTCCCGGTGTCTACGGTTATGTTACCGTGACACGACCGTGACATAACCGCAGAGACCTTAGAAGAACCGTTGCAGAACCGTAGCTAATCCGTAACACCGTAGCATGACCACGAATGACTGGGACAAGCCGCAGGACAACCGTGGTTTGTCCATAGCGATTCCGGTGGTGCCGTAGCATAACCGTAGGAAAACTGTCACATAACCGATATAATCCTTGGCGAATCCTTGGTACTTCCTTCGTACAACCTTAGTACATCCTTAGGTGCCGCCGCGGGGCGATCTTGAATGTGGAGTGAGTTAAATGGGGAGGAGGACTGAAATAGGCGCCGTAGCCACACCCTAGTGCCACCGTAGAAATTGTCTACAGTGGCCAAAATACGCCGGTTTAACCTCGCTTCAAAACCGCAGCAATCCGGGGCCCAGACCGCGAAAATGTGAACCTTGCATTAAGGCGGAATAGCAATCGATCATAAAAGACATCAGCTTACTATTTTCAAATATGTTGAACACTGGTGGCAGACAAAGCGCGTGTGTGTGTGGGGGGGGGGGGGAGGGGGGGGGGGGGTGCAAAAACAGCACGCCACCCTCTTTTTCAGCGCCACTCCCGGAGAAACGTAACAGTTATTTGTCATGATCCAATACAATTCATCGTAATACGTAACATTGATCCCTGTTTTATGCTTGTTAACAAAGCATGTACTGCTAAACTACGAGCCACTTTTGACGGTCTCTTGTTATCGACAAATAACAACAGGGACACCAGAAGCACGGGGGCAGAGGGGGCAGCTGCACTCCCTGCCTTCAAACCGCGGGAGGGAGAGGGGCAGACAATACCCTTCCCAAGTTAGTCACGCATTTTCTTTCAAAGAATTATTCTCGAAGTAAAGCTAAAAGATACCTCAAATCCGTTCTGGAAACTTTCAAAATTCAATGGGGGAGTTTAGGAGTCGATTACCCCTCTTGTGGTGGGGGGGGGGGGGGCTCCTCCCAAACTTCCCCATCTCGGACTTTCAGCATATCATGGCGGGGCAACTAGTGCGAGTATATGCCTTTTGCCGGGGTCTGAACCCCTACCCTGAAGTGCATCCGGCGCCCCTGAATAACAAAACAAATGATAACGACATACATCATTTATTTCTTTGTTATAGGATGCATTAAATAAATGTTCAAAGCAGTGTTTACGGCGGCTTTGGTTGAGAGGATTGAAATTTGACGAGCTGCTGCCATTATAACAGAATGTGTATCAATGATTAAAACCTAGTGCCAACAACTCCCTTTTCTTCACCTTCGCTGTTATCCGAATGGATGACCGTCAAGAACAGTGAGTTTGTGCTAATCTTAAAAGAATGACCGGGAGTAGTATAGCACGAATCTGGCCTTACTACCAGGAGATTTGGTCGAGCCGCCAGTGTTCTCATAGAAGCCGGAGCTTTGGTGGAGCCGACATGAGGCGTGTCTTACGCCCCATCCTGCTGGGTCGGTAAGTGCTGTGCGTACTGCATTTCCAGTACAGTATAGTAAGGTATACTGTAATTGTATATGTACTAGCATAGCGTTGGGTATATAGTATGGGTATATGGTAGAAGAGTGATGGGGAAGTTGAGTTTCACGTTTTCCCCGCGAAACGGTTCACGTTGCCAATGACGTTATGGCATCATTGTGCGCACGTGACGTCATAGAAACGTTGACCACTGTTGACGTCTACTGTATTTTCTAACATGGCGTTGTTAGCAGCAGGGTATGTCGAGCTTATTGTACTGGACTGATATGGTAGTAAAGTATGGGTGGTATATTCCCCAGTTGGTCTGTTGTTAGCCATTGGTACTACTAACATACCAAATTCTTTGCATTATCATATAACCGATGCAGGTAGCACGCAGTGTTAGTCCGGGTGGTATTGTGAGGTGGGTAAGGGTAATGCATGGTTGTCTAGTATAGGGTGCACGATATATACACCCGTTGGTCTGCTGTTAGTTCTTGGTACTACTACCCCATCGATTGCATTTTACCTTTGGATTGTTATTAGTAGTGCGTAATGCTAGACCATGCGGTATTACAAGGTAATACTTGGTAGTTTAGAATGGTAGCATAGGATGTACGGTATGTACCCCCATTGGTCTATTGTTAGTCCTTAGTACTATCAATCCATGTAATGCGTTCTTCTCTCCTACAATTAGTGTTGGTAGTACACAATACTTGGTTATGCAGTGTTATGCTTGGTTGTCTGGTACAGTAGTATAGGATGAACTGTCCGTACCACATAGATCTACTGTTAGCGCTTAGTATCACTATCCGCCTATTGGCGCCTAAGGCGTTGTGCCGACTCTCAGCAGGTATAGGTAGTGCATAATGCTGGATCATGCAGTGTTGTGGGGGTATGCATGGTTGTCTAGTACGGTAATATAGGATGTGCTATATGTATTCTGCTGTTCTACTAGTCTTGCTGTGGATAGTGTATGTTTTGTTGTCTAGTACGGCAGTATAGAGTGTAAGGATTTTCTTCTGATGGTCTATTGTATCCCTTAGTACTTCAAAACCACCTAATCGTTTGTACTATCCCAGGGGTAGTTCTGAATGCTGGTGCATGTGGTTGCGTGGTGTGTGGTGTATGCTTGATTTTTAGTATCGTATAAGAGTATGGATGTTCTTATGGACATTCTAAGACACGACTGAGGGTAAAGGACGTGATCTGAGATAGCTAGCGAACCTGTAGTATTGATTCTAGTTAGTAGTAATCGTACAAAGCTGTAAGAGTGGTAGAAGCCTATAGTATTGGGTGACTACAGTTTAAGTTGATCATAGGACAGATGATGGTGACTATTGGCAAGTCAGCAGTGGTGATCTTGGATCTATGAAGACCATGGGGTGTGGTAACTATTGTATTCTAGAGTGGCGTAGCTGGCCCCCAAAACATTGGCCCAATGCAACGTGTCCACAGCAGAGAGCCTTAAAATGGTTTCCAATACAGGGACTGCACACGCCACAGATGTCGAGGATTCGTTCTAAGAGTACTAAATTTTGTCACTCGAGGTAAGACGGAATCCCACTTATGGAATCCCTTTTGTGGAGTCCCATTTGTGGAATCCCTTTTTTGAAAACGCCTGTGGCTATGGAATCCCTTTTTTCTGAAATGAGGCTAAGAGTCGTATGTGCGAGTCACTCGATCGAGCAATTGCTCGATAGCTCATTTGCTCGATGAGATTCGAGTAATTCGAGCAGTATGTGCGAGTCACTCGAGGTAGGACGGAATCTCACTTATGGAATCCCTTTGTGGAATCCCATTTGTGGAATCCCTTTTTTGAGAACGCCTGTGATTATGGAATCCCTTTTTTTCTGAAATGAGGCTAAGAGTCGTATGTGCGAGTCACTCGAACGAGCAATTGCTCTATAGCTCATTTGCTCGGTGGGATTCGAGTCGTGCGAGCAGTATGTGCGAGTCACTCGAGGCAAAACGGAATCCCACTGATGGAATCCCTTTTTGGAATCCCTATATAATCCCTTTTAGGATATGTCTGTGGCAATGGAATCTTTTTTTCTGAAATGAGGCTAAGAGTTGTATGAGCGAGTCACTCGTACGAGCAATTGCTCTATAGCTCTTTTGCTCTATGGGATTCGAATCGTTCGAGCAGTATGTGTGAGTCACTCGAACGAGCAATTGCTCGATAGCTTATTTGCTCGATGGGATTCGAGTCGCTCGAGCAAAGACTTATCAGTAACTGCTCGATAGCTTATTGGCTGTCTTCATCGTTTCCCTGCGGAGGTCCGGCCAATGGGGGACGATCCATACGTCTCCTACTACCTTCATCGGTCCCCCTGCGGGGTCCCCCATGAGATCCCCCAATGGGGGCCGATCCATACATCTCCTAATACTCCCTTCATCGGTCCCCCAGCGGGGTCCCCATGAGATCCCCGTAATGGGGGCCGATTCATACATCTCCTACGCCTGTGGCTATGGAATCCCTTTTTTTCTGAAATGAGGCTAAGAGTCGTATGTGCGAGTCACTCGATCGAGCAATTGCTCGATAGCTCATTTGCTCGATGGGATTCGAGTAATTCGAGCAGTATGTGCGAGTCACTCGAGGTAGGACGGAATCTCACTTATGGAATCCCTCTTGTGGAATCCCATTTGTGGAATCCCTTTTTTGAGAACGCCTGTGGTTATGGAATCCCTTTTTTCTGAAATGAGGCTAAGAGTCGTATGTGCGAGTCACCCGAACGAGCAATTGCTCTATAGCTCATTTGCTCGATGGGATTCGAGTCGTGCGAGCAGTATGTGCGAGTCACTCGAGGTAAAACGGAATCCCATTGATGGAATCCCTTTTTGGAATCCCTATATAATCCCTTTTTAAGATATGTCTGTGGCAATGGAATCCCTTTTTTCTGAAATGAGGCTAAGAGTTGTATGAGCGAGTCACTCGAACGAGCAATTGCTCTATAGCTCATTTGCTCTATGGGATTCGAATCGTTCGAGCAGTATGTGTGAGTCACTCGAACGAGCAATTGCTCGATAGCTTATTTGCTCGATGGGATTCGAGTCGCCCGAGCAAAGACTTATCAGTAACTGCTCGATAGCTTATTGGCTGTCTTCATCGTTTCCCTGCGGAGGTCCGGCCAATGGGGGACGATCCATACGTCTCCTACTACCTTCATCGGTCCCCCTGCGGGGTCCCCCATGAGATCTCCCAATGGGGGCCGATCCATACATCTCCTAATACTCCCTTCATCGGTCCCCCAGCGGGGTCCCCCATGAGATCCCCGTAATGGGGGCCGATCCATACATCTCCTACGACTGGGACAGGGGCAGTTTCAGTGGCGATGGTTTTCGCTGACGTCCCAGCAATCCAGCTGTATGGAGGTCATTTGTTCAGTTGAACTACAAAGAAGTTTTAGAATGTACAAGAAGTGTTAACAGAACGTTTTTGTTCATGAAATCTTTCTCTTGTGTGATCATAAAAGCGGATCGGGATTGCGATCCGTTGGATATTTACTTTTCGTTTTTTTTTTTTTGCCTGTGGGCACTCTCCAATAATTTGTAATAAAACAAGATTTTAATAACTAATTCAGACCACCAAAAACAATCCAGCCCTCAACCAGATTATCACTAATGTGAAAAATATTTTATTTGTACTGTTCGACGTTTGACGTCGCATTTTGAAAAAAAAGTTGACGACACTGAATTCCCAGTGACGTTATTATTGACAAAAAAAAGGTTCCGAGATTGGAAAGGTGATACGGCGTTATTCGTTTTCACGCTAGGTAGGGCACAATGGCGTTTGCTGAGACGAAAGCTGATACGCTACAGCACAACAGCCTTCACCTCATCAAACGTCGTGAACTTGGGGGGGGGGGATGTCGCGTTGATTGATTGATGCCGTTTAATGGGGCGGGGCAGTTTCTGTGGCGATTGTTTTCGCTGACGTACCAGCAATCCAGTTGTATGGAGGTCAGTTGTTCAGTTGAACTGGAAAGTAGTTTTTAGAATGTACAAGAAGTGTTAACAGAACGTTTTTGTTCACGAAATTTTTCTCTTTTGTGATCATAAAAGCGGATCGGGATTGCGATCCCTTGGATATTTACTTTTCGGTTTTTTTTAGCCTGTGGGCACTCTCCAATAATTTGTAGTAAAACAAGGTTTGAATAACAAATTCAGACAACCAAACCAAAAACAATCTAGCCCTCAAACAGATAATCATTAATGTGAAAAATATCGTATTTGCTCTTTTCGACGTTTGACGTCGCCTTTTGAAAAAAAACGTCGACGACACTGAATTCTCAGTGACGTTTGAACGTCAGGATAATTAGGTTCCGTTCCCCAGTTTTCCAGGCATTTCCCAAAATGACATGCGATACACTCTCTGCAAATATTCTGTAACTTACAAATAATCTGAATGCGGGTGGAATAACTAGTCATTTTCAGCCACCCAGCAACCTCAAAAGCAGAATTTCCCCACCACCCCCACCTACCTACCTACCCATGGAGCATAGCATCTCCTGTTTCTATAATGCAAAAGAAAAATATATGTTTCCCTTTCATTTTTTAGTTGCGTGTCTGGTAATAAACCCGTGTAGAAATTACATTTTAAATAATAGCCAATGTTTCGAAGCCATAATTCATTCATCTGGTAATATACCCCTATGTATCAGACTCCAACTTTGGCACCAAAACATCAAATTATCTTGTCCAACAAAAAGCCTAATGTAATCATATATCTGATACTAAAAATATATCTCTATTTTACATGGCCTTAGTTTCAACACATGCCCTGTGTTTAGAATTTCACCCCTGTGCAGAAGTGCGAAACAGTAAAGCGGAACCGTAAAGAGAAAACAAGAGTGTTCTCCCCTATTATTTCACACAGGCAAAAGAATCTGGAATCTATCCTGAGTTGAATGAACAAAAAACGCAAGTCTCTATTTTCAACCAGTAAAAGATACAATAGGGCCTTTCTGACTGCCTAATAGCTTTTGCGGCCAGTTTTTGCCAGATTCTCACAACCACAACGCACCTCCTCAACCCTCACAATTCTCTGAGCCATTCCAGAGAGCATTTTTGTTATTACCACCAGCCACATTGACTACCCAGGTCCTGCCAATAGCACCGTTAAATACAATCAAAAAGTAAAACAATAAACAATAATAACCATTGCTTTGGGGGTGGGTGTCGCTCTCTAGATATGAAAGTGTAAACAGCTTAACGGACATGACACAAATGACCAAAATGAAACAGTAGACACCGTTATTGCAAATATGTTTGCTCATATAGATACACAGGTATTCTTTCGTGTTTCAATTTAATGCATTTCAATCAATAAGTATTTAATTCACTTTCAAATCATCGAAATATTATCACAATTACTGGAACTATGTGACGTAATCATAAAACTATGGCTCTATCTCCATAGATCAACATTCCTTGCGTTGATTCAAACGAAAATTAACCCGTTGAACCCTCGTTTCCTGGAATGGTATCGCCTCTGTGTACACTTACAGTGAGATGGGGCAGTCCAATATCAATATACAGGGAGGATGATATGATATGATATGTCTATTCACCATTATACAAACAATACAGTGTTAACAAATGTGCATATAAATTTATACAATATTCACGCTCATAAGACAATATAAACACAAACATACAATCATCCAATACAATACAGTATAATGGCATGGAACGGCATAGCCAGATTGACTGGCTTCCTATCTTCCCATGTAGAAGAGGAGTAAAGGACAAAATGAAGAAGGACGGGAGAAAGATTAAGAAAACAAAGAGTAAAAAAAAAAACAACAACACAGGTGCAACATTGTTCATTCTAGTTTTTCATTCACAGCAGTCACTATAACAGAAAACCTGTACTGGTGGGTGCAATTGATAGCAGACTGCAGTTATTATTGTATCATCAATACCCTGTGTATAGCCCTCTTATGAGAACTTATGGCTTGGTCCAAAAAATCGGTTTTGCGTGTTCAAAGGGTTAAGATTTATGGGTTCGCTTTTTCGAACAGCTGTAATATTCCAGACGCGTGCATCTAAACAAAAAGGCTACAGGTAAAACTAGAAGTCATGTCATGAAATGCACACAAATAGCACGTCGATCTGTGCGTTAATCTACGCGTTAGGTCATAGTAAGACTATCAAAGTCTGTACATATGGCCTGTACACAAGCAATGTTTCAGCCAATGGACCATTGGCAGAAAAATTGCCTGTGTTTGGTATGAGTAACCAGGGGAACCTGCCATGCTTTGGGTGCATTCGATATGGCAATTGCGCGCAATTAAGTGTAGATAAGCGCACAGTTCATGACAGGACTTCCAGTTTTAACTGTAGATTGGTACCAGATTATAATAACGCCAAATTCCTTACAGAATTAGTACTGACGGCCTGACACCTTGGTTTCTCACATCCCATCATTTCGGGAATATCGTGATCACCATTGCATTAAAAGTATTTTCGTATTTCAATCTATCTGTGGTACAGCAAGTACAGACAGTGGGCATGGTAGTTCTGGAGGTGAAAAAATGGACGGTGAGATGAATGCTTCAGATTTTCCGTCACGTTGTTCCTCAGTCGGAATTTGGGAGGATGAGGAGATACATGCGAATGAATCTACACACACCAACACTAGGTCTCAAAAGCTCACGCCTTCCGGAGGCTACGTTAAGTATGACGACATATCTAACCAGAGGATATCCAAGTTTAAAGGCATGAACTCGGCAACAGACGCCACTAGTTGTCCAAGCGAAGTATATGGTTTGGGGTGGTTAAGAACAAATACACGATATGTTTCCTTGGACACAAAGTGAAAAATCAGTGATTTTTGTGTCGCTGCATCCGAGGATTCTTTGTCAGTATGTGCTAGAGGACGACATACAGCTGAAAACGGACAACCACGGCCCTCGAATAGCATACATGCAGCTAACACAGAGGGGTATGTTTCTGAACCAATCGTGCTTGGAAATTCGGTGGCAGAACTCAGTTCATCGAAAAGTGATAGTGGAGAACTAATTTGCGATTATGCTCCTCATAGTGTCCTGTAAAGCATGAACAATGTGTCAGAAACCCCAGCATCAAACGGTAATGCGTGCCGTGAAAACAGTGACACGTCGGAAGCATCACCCGGTTACTTACAAACAAATGAAACACGACAGTACAAACGCGAGAGATATGATGTCGATACCAGTTCTCCCGGAGGAGATTCGCCCATTTATTGTCTGTTGAGGCGAAACAACCCCTTAACCAATTCGCTTTTGTGCGGTACTCCTTTTGTTCATAGACCACGCACAGATCTCACCACGTGTGATGATCAAAAGGCATGTGCCGACTCAGACGGATCACTTGTGAACATGTACGTGCATCAAAACACACCACCACTAACTTCATGCAAAGGACCACAGGTGGAGCGTCCTGAGAATTTACTTGAGTTTATGTACATCGGGTATCACTGACTAAAGGTTATTCATTTCTGATTTTCATGAGTTAGTAATAACAATATGAACAATATTTAATGATGATAATATTACAGCTCCATGCACATGGCTTTATAAGAGCCTTTCGAAAAAGAAACTCTACTTTTTCTTTGGAGTGTCGCGTGCTGGAGCCAGCGAAGGAAAGTTACGTCACGGTCTCAATCACTGTCTGAATCAGTGTAAGCAATTATCCTTCGTCGTTTCGCCTCAGGTTTAGCCGGGCTTTTATCCTCATGGACATGGATGTTGAAATTATCACCATAAATATTTCCTGAAAACATTGTGAACATTTCGCCGGTAGTGGCCGTGTGTTTTGCACCAACAGTACGTACAAATGTGTTATTCGTGGAATTGTATCCTGAGGTTGAGCTTGAAGTTGAAGGCATTGTCGTCGGCAATGGCAGCTGAGCCTGACAGTAAGACTGGGATCGACAGTCGGATTCAACATGACATTCATTCGTACTTGAGAGATTATTAAGTTCATTAGAAGTGTTACTTAAAATACGGGAAATGTTTTTGTGCTGATTTTCATTTATGTGGCTATAATTATTGATGGAAGCAATGTTCTTATGCCCCGTTATCTGCATTATATGATGGGCTGGAATTTCTGATTCACTCAACTTTTGGACAAAGTGTTTTCTAGCACTGTGATTTGTGAGGCGTTTTTGAGTGGAAAGTCCACCAATCGTTGCCATACGCTTCATTATAGAGGTAAGTTTGTTGTTGCCTATTGGCTGCCTCTTGAACCATTGATCTCCGGACTTCATGTTCAATTGATTTGTGTGGGTTGCAATATAAAATGGATCACTTAGTTTTGAAAAACATGAAGGTCGTAATTTTGCATAATGTTTATATACAACAACAGGGCAGCGATCTGTTCTATTCAAATTTGCCCTCATCCTCGGCTTTACAATTCTCACATCCCCAAGAGTTTCCCCCGAACGCGTTTTTGTCTGTCGTTCTAAAAATTCTAGGTATTCATGTCCATTTCAATCGACTCCCAACTTCATATCACCCCAGCTCATATCTCGGTGTTCGTCTGAGGCACGCAGACCGAAATGAATTGTATTAGAAAACCACCAAGTATTTATTATACTCTCTGGGCTTGTGACACCGAATAAATTGGATTGCCATAACATTTCAATTTCTTTGTCATTTATTGGGTCAGATTTGTTACTTTTATTTCCCTTTCCCATCTTTTTGAGTTCTCGCTGCTTTGCTTTCAAAATCTCCCGCACTTTGCCAAACTAGGCACCACTGCAAATACTCAGGCCGTAATTAAACCTCTTCAAATGGTGGTCAAAGCTCGCCATAAAACCCCTCAGTGTGCTTGGCTCATATTCAGTCATGTCTGACTTTCTTGCAGCGATGAAAAATTTGCACAACAGAATACAAAGGTCGGGAGGTGGAATTTGTTGAATGGGTCTAGGTTCATTTATTTCTGGACTGTACATAAACGATTTCAACAATTTCATATCGTAAAATGTTTTTGCACGAGTGTTTTTGTTTGTTTGGTTGTCAATAAAAGACTGAATGTTGTCAGAGCTCACGTGAACAAATCTGTCAGATGACATGTTGCATGTAAACAATGTTTTTGAATTCGTAACGTCATCGCGGCTGACAGACGCCGGAACATGGATTGTCTGATTTCCTGAAACTCGCCTGGTAAATTCACTCGGAAGTCAGTTCCATCCACCTCAACTGTGTAGAATTTTCCATTTGTCGATTCTATGACCCTTAGAACTTTTCCGACACCAATTCTGAACTTGGTTATGAGGCAGTGCTTATGTGATAAAAAGAAAATCTACGCTGTTTTAATGAATATCGGGAATGATCTCATTCGCGTGGATCTGAAAGTTTTATTTTTCACGAGCGAACACTGATGAGATAATTCCCGATATTCACTAAAAAAGCGTAGATATTCTCTATGTATTTGGATCAAGCTTATCAAAAGTGGCATTTGCCCAAACTGACACGGATAGTGTGTTTTCCCATACTGAGTTGTTTTAAGGTCCTGTGTAAGTAATGGAGAGTTAGCTTGAAAATAGGTGATGGGTTATTTCCGATGTCGTCCAAAATCTAAACAAAATAATAATCTGTCACTTTTTCTGTACACTATGAACAATGCTTCACAGTTTTGAACACCAAAAATGAAAATTTATAACATGTTGTTAGATATTTGACGCCATTGAAAATAACACGTCACCTATTTTCAAGCTAAATTTCACTTTACTAATATAGCTCCGTAATTAGTAATGTCTGTTCATAAAGATGAGATCCTGGGAACCTATTTACTAAACAGAGTCTGGCTTTGAGTTGACTAATTCTGCATAGTGCCAAATAGAGTCTAATGTAATGACAGAAAAAAACAATCGTAGAACGGAGAACACATCAGGACGCTGTACCGGTAAGAACTGCGAAAGTGATTGTGGGAGACAATATTTACAGTAAAAGTAACGATAGTATTGGAAATAATTGCCGTTACATGAACACTCTAAAATCTGTTTGGTTAAAAACCACCCTAATCAACTGGATTGAGTGAATATGAATCTATCTGGATTCATATTGACTCAACCCAGTTGACTTGGGTTAACTTTTAACCCAACTGATTTTAGTGTGTATGGGGAGATACTGACGGGCCTTTCGATCCGAAGTCCTTTTCACTAACCATTGAGTCACCGTGTACAAAAGTATGATTGCAATAGTCACTTTTAGTGATATTGTTAAAAGGCTAGCATTAATAATGGCATTAGTAGTAGAATACTGACATAGTTGTAGTTGCAGTAGTACTAACAAATATAGCAGCCTGTTGCACAGTTGGCACTTGTAGAAAACAGTAGTCGTCAATATAACCAGACCTTCAGATCAGTCTAATTCGGACACAACGGCAAATATGGATGTTGCCTACACGGTTGGAAAGAAACACCGGTATTTTCTTCTTCTTGGCGTCTGTTTTAGGTTTTAGGTCCCCCGTCTTAAAATGCTAGTTTACAACCCCTTGTTAAGGTCTTCACCATTATCACTGGTTCCCTCCCACCATTCTTTGACGTAAGTTTACTCGACTAACTCGAGAAAGCTTCTCAGTTTCCCAGTGTCGAGCTGAAGGTCTATTTGAATGCAAATTACACATGGTGTTTATTGAGAAAAGCCACAAACATGAATATAATAGATTTCCATCTTTAAGTGCATGATCATATGGAATTCGCCACAGAAAAGCAATAGCTGTCGACAGTGTCGTATACGACACTGTCGACGCCGATTGTTTTCCTTTTACGATCTCTGTGTGTGTTTTGAAAAAAAATATTTATCTGTTGCATTGTTTGATTCGAAGATAAACTCTAAGCTATACATCATGCCATACATCATGGTTTTTATACAGCCAGAAGTGACAAGCTCAGCCTCGACCAAAATATCTGAATATCCAGAACCAGTCACCGTGTGCCCAATAATGTTCGAGGTAATTCACCAATCAACATACGGTTTTTGTAACCAGGTAGATGTGCCCAAATGATCGGCAGTGCATTCATGCATACACCTAGATCGAATGTTGTTATCGTGTAATTCTGTCCAACCTCCTTAGTTGCCTCCTCGCATTTGCTTAGTAACCCTTGAACAACATTTATTTAATGCTCAGGCATCAATTCACGCTGAAAAATTAAGTCATATTCCCCTGTCGGTCGGCAAAACGAAATATCAAAATGATATTTAGAAGTCGATATTTCATCGTAGGTTCGGATGACGAATCACATGTACTTTAAACGAGTCAGCACATCAGTAATGAATTCCAGAGTCTCAAATACAAACGAATTCGAATAATTGATAGTGACAGTGACTAAATCAATTCATTAAATCAGCGGTTTCAAAGTTTGACTTTCTCATTCACCTTCCAGCGAAAAGCCGAAATCACTTTCAAATTTCTTCAGTTCAACTTCACACGCCTTCAGTGCATTGAGTTAAAAAAAAATAAAATGACGTGTCTTGTTATTGAAAATAAGAAAGTGGTGTTTTTTGTTATTGTTCTATTTCTTCGAAACACATTGCGATTATTTCAATTCGCCAGCCTTGGTAAATCGTAAAGTTAGGGGAGAAATAAGACGGGACTACTTTTTGTGCGGATATTCACACATTCCAATGGTTGGAGTTTGGTTGTTGTAATTTTTGTATGGACGCCGGTTCGGCACATAAATTTTGCGCCTTAATGGCAAATAAAGGCCACAAATTGGAGAGTTTGTAGTCGTAGAGCATTAAATAAAAAGAAAATTCACGAAAACTTGATGAATACCGAAAATATCTCGTTCGTGGCTACAAGAAATATGAGGATCTTCACTCGCGACTGCGTCGCTCGTGAAGATCCTCATATTTCTTTGTAGCCACTCACGAGATATTTTCGGTATTCATCAAATTTTCGTGAATATCCTCTATATATTCGTTTATTGGATCAGTAATTGAGGTATAGTGGTCTATGGTAGTCGTTCTCTCTAACGATGTGTTTGTTGAAGACACAAACGGAATGCAGTGTGTGTTCTGATGTTACAAATGGCTCACTGACTTCTTGAGGCATGATGCCTGCGTCGGTATTGCATGTTGTTTGGCATGCACACCCGTAAGGGTTTGGTTGAAAGTGTCACATTCGGAATGGTAGAGACTGTAATTGGACCCGGATATAATCCGTGGTGTCAGTAGAGTCAGCAGGAAGCCCGTTCCAGCTCGATTGCTCAATCTGTTTCAATTTCTACACAAAAATGATAACCCTCACAATGACCCAGATGGTTTACCATCGTCAGAGGTTGTTTGGATCTAAATACGTGGTGGACAGTTACGGACAACAGAATATGCTTAGGCAGTTTCCAGTGACTTTCCGATACAATCCTGCAGCTGTCCTGCTCAACTGACGGCGTTAGTCGTTTCAATTGGTCTGACAAAGCATCGAATCTACCGGAGAATAATTGGTGCAGCAAATCTTACAGCAGAGATGGGATAAATGATTCGGTCACCTCCAGATCCTCTGGCGATGGTGACCAGACCATTTCTGTGTGGTTTTTGGCGCATTTTACAATTGCACCGCGAAGGACATCTGCAACCGTCTCTCTCGCAACACCAATGAAAAGTTTCTACTACTTCATCTCTTTTATCAATGTTGGTGCTGTATATTACAAAAAAGGCGCCAAGGTGTTCAACTTCACTTTCTTGAACACTCTTTCTGTGTCAAGGATAGGATGCTTTTGAGGTCGCTGTCTCAGACGCTCATCCAGCCGAAAATTTGGATCGTAAGCTGTAAGCAATCTATTGTTTTTTTTGTTTGTGTTTGCGTTTGGCGACCACAGTTTGCTCAACACATTTAACAACACCGTAAAAGCCGCCATAATGTGCTGACACCAATGACGATTGGTGAGATATCTTCTCTTCGTCCTTGCTTCGCTAGTACTCAGGCGATGACATATAACTCTTGTGGCATTTGGGGTAATACATTGCCTCGCATGCAAACAGGTCATAGGCCCTGATTCTACGCAAAGGTTTCTCGTATTGTTTCTGTTCAGCTTTCTTCGACACTGATTCTCATCCTTCACATTCGAATGAATTGGTGTTTTGTGCTGTCCATGCACCTGCTACTCCCACGTGAATCCTGTCAGATACATTGCAAAAAATGCAGTCCTGGGAAAGATGACGTCTTCTGAAAGATCTTCCCGTTTTTCCTATGTTCCTTTGTTGGGCCTTGGGATGTCGATGGAAATGGATTCAATCTGTTGAGATTCATCGTAAATCTCTGATAGCAGAGAACTTGGGATTTCGGAACAGACTTTGTCCATTCGATATGGATGAAGCAGCGGGTTCTGCTTGACGACATTGTTTGATATCTATCAGTATTTTGAAAGAGTCGTAGTAAATTAGACCTCACTGAGGGATTTTTAATACGACTCTTATTCTCATTTCAGAAAAAAGGGATTCTCCAGAAGGCACCCCATTTGCGGAATCCCTTTTTAGGAATCCCATTTGTGGAATCCCTTTTTTCTGAAATGAGGATAAGAGTCGTAGAAAATTATACCTCATTGAGGGATTTTTAATACGACTCTTATCCTCATACGACAAAAAAAAGGGATTCCACAAATGGGATTCCATGGGATATGGCGATTGGATATAGTCTTTTGTTATACACAAGGGAGATAACCCTGCATACAGATTATGGGGAATCAAGCAATCTGATTGGTTAGTTATAATCTAGATAAATGAAACAACAAGAGTACTCGGAATAAGGTAGGAACTACTGGTATCACGTACCACCTTACCAGTAACAGGATGATACAAAGCATTTGGTAGGTTAATACTATGAACGGCTAGGATGGGACCTATAGGGGAATGTACCAACCATACTCTGCTGCTGTTCTGTATTACCAGGCATTGACCCCACCTCAGAATACCGCTCAATAATATGAAGCATCTGGTGGATCAGTAGTACCAAGGGCCAGCAAGAGATCTACAAGGATATGTACAGCCTATGCTATACTACCGTTCTAAACTACCAAGCATTACCCCCACCCCCACAAAATCACTAGGTCTACCATAACGTACTACATATACCAGCCATATAATAAAACAAAGCAATCGGTTGGTTAATAGTACCAAGCACTAACAGGGGCCTACAGGTGTATATACCGCCCATACTATAGTACCGTTCCAAACTACCAGGCAGTACCCCTACCCACAATATCCCTATGCCTAGCATTGCATTCTACCTATACCAGTCATACGATAGCATAACACATCAGGTGGATTAATAGTACTAAGGGCCAGCAAGAGACCTATATGGATATGTACAGCCTATATAGTATCCTCAGATAAGTATCCCATAAAAGGTATCCTCGATAAGTATCCTCGAATAATACAATACCAGGCCATGGGTATCCTCAAATACCGAGATGAGGCTAAGAGTCGTAGTAAATTATGCCTCATTGAGGGATTTTTAATGGTCTTCATAACCTCAAAATTCAATGAGGCTATGAGGGATAATAAATGAGGACTCATTGAGGGTTTTTACATAGCCCTCATGGCCTCATACGACAAAAAAGGGATTCCACAGTCACAGGCGTTTTCAAAAATGGGACACCATAGGATATACCTGTTAAATACTGAAATGAGGCTAAGAGTCGTGGAAAATTATACCTCATTGAGGGATTTTTCAAGGTCCTCATAACCTCAAAATTCAATGAGGCTATGAGGAATAATAAATGAGGACTCATTGAGGGCTTTTACATAGCCCTCATGGCCTCATACGACAAAAAAGGGATCCCATAGCCACAGGTGTTTTGCAAAATTATGGGATTCCATGGGATATGGCGATTGGATATAGTCTTTTGTTATACGCAAGGGAGATAACCCTGCATACAGATTATGGGAAATCCAGCAATCTGATTGGTTAGTTATAATCTAGATAAATGAAACAACAAGAGTACTTAGAATAGGGCCAGAACTAACAAGAATAGACCAGAAATTGCTAAATATAGCAATAATAAGGTAAACTGTTCCGGTTGATAGACTCTTCTACGCTACCGGAGTATACTCTAGAATAAAGGAACAGGGCCAGATAAACGATAACTATTGCATATATAGATAGAAGCAGAGAATTCTAGAAGAATTCGAAATAATACAAGTTGTCGGGTTGTTTGTGGAAATTATCCAGGGAAGTCGTTCCAGAAAATACTCCGATTAAATCGAACATACCCCCAAACATACCCTTGTCCTATTGTAGGCCTTAGGTAACATAGCAATCACGTGCCACCATAGAAACCAAGATGGCGGCCTCCAGTATACAAAATTGGCGACGGAAACACGTATCACCCTAGCAATACGCGCTGCGCATGCGCACTCACATCACGTATCACTATGGAGATGACGTCACAACATGGCCGCTCACGCGGGTTACCACGACAACACAACATGGCGGCACTAGGTCACGTGACATGACGTCACTTCCGGGGTCCTGCACCGGGGTCCTGCTGATGAGGGGTGAAAAGCCCGAACACTACTACTATCCCACTGGAACAGGAATTATGCCCTGATAGTGAATAGATATAAACAATTATTAAGTGTTTTTTTAAATTCGACACGGAAATTCTATGAACGAAAATATGTGAACCTGTCTGTGTCGAATGATGAAATTTACTCGTGGATATTTAGCAGGGAATGGATAATTGATACAAGTGTCTATCATGCGGACAAGTTTCCTGCAATTTCAACTCAGCAATTGTGCACACGGTTGAAGCACACAAATATGCTGACATGAAAATGAGGGTTCGCGAGAAAACTGCGGACACAACACTGCCTACACGTGCGAGAAACTTCAAACTGATTTCAAACGATGCTCTGTCCAAAGGCAAAGAAATCATCTCAGTGGAAGGGGACAGGAAAATAAAACTATCAATGATGAAGAAAGGTGATCTTCATGAGCAAATCAGCTCGCCTTCATTTCACCCTCAAAAGCGACTACAATTGCAAACAAATCCAATTTCAAAATCGCGGGGGAGATATAAATTTGTGAGAGGATGGGCCGGATATTATATTACACTACCACGCAGACAGAGTTTTCTTCTGAGATCCACATCCAGCGGATGTACAGTTAAAACTAGAAGTCCTGTCACGAATTGTGCGCTTATCTAGGCTTAATTGCGCGTAGGAATTGCACGCAATTGCCATATCGAATGGCATCCAAAGCACGGCAGGTTCTTCTGCTTACTCACAGCAAACACAGGCAATGTTTCTGCCAATCGACCTCCGGGTTACCCGGAGGTCCATTGGCTGAAACATTGCTTCTGTACGGGCCATATGGACACAATTTGATATCCTTACTATGGTCATAACGCGTAGATTAACGCGCAGATCGACGTGCTATTTGTGCGCATTTCACGACAGGACTTTTAGTTTTAACTGTAGAAATCCCCGAGAAGCTGCGCAATTTGCTGTCGACTGTTCTAGACAGTTCGAGCGAAAATGGTCATTTAGACAACTATATAAAATGCAATAAGCTGCTTGCAGAGAGCAAAATGCCGCTATCAAATATCGCTTACATGTTGTTTAATGATTTTGTGGAGTGGTTTTCGCTCTGCGAAACTCATCAGATGCGATATAAAGATGAAGTAAAACAGTTTTGGCGAATTGAGCTGAAGCTCTTCAAGGGTAAATTTCTGCTGTTTATGGGTAGCAGGAAGAATGTTGGTCAATGACAAGGAAGGTCAATTCCGGATCTCTCGACTGTGAATATGTGAATGGGCCAATCATAAACCAACTTTACAAGTTCGATTCGGTATTTTAAGAACAGAAAAATAAGTAATATTTTTCCTAATTACGTTGTATTTCTTAAGCGACATATGTCGGCTCTGATGCGATTTATCATGAAAAAATAAACATTTTCCGAAACAAAGTTGGGTAGAAATGATACATTTGTTTATGACGAATCGGGATAATGCGACGATACATGCGATCTAATGGTCAAACTATGAAGCGAAAATATACTTACCGTTTATTTCGGAAAGTTCTCTCTTCACCTCAAAAAACGTTTGCCGGGTTCTTGCGTTCATACACAGTGTATGCAGTTAATTTGTTTTTTTCCGCTACCATCGTTCTACTTGAGATATTGTGAACTTGTCCATTACATAAGCGGGATAACTGGAAACTGGTGGTCGCAATGGCGATCATCTGGTTTTTCATATCGGCTTTTGATGGTGAATGTTCACGGTGGTTATTATCGGAGAATAATTTGCGATCAATTTGACATCTCATGATTTTTGAGTTTTTTTTGCGAAAAAAAGTGTCGAAAAAATCGACTTTTATTATACCGGAAAAAAGTATCAGGAGTCCGAAGAAGTAATTCCCGTTCCTTATCTCATATAGTTTTTCCGTAATCGTGAAAAATTAGAGATGGTGTAAAATCGCGAAATTGACCAACCCTCATGAGCGCCATCTTGGATTACGCCATATCCGGGCAGGATGATTTCCTGTTAATATCTGAAAATCTACTCTCGAGATATCCAGGTACATGAAAAAACGACTTCGTTAGGTATTGTGGGTGGGGGGGGGGGGGGGGGGGCATAGGAGGTGTTCCTAACTGTCCGACTAAACTGCATCACTCTCCAACTCAGCATTTCAAAGGAAATCTGAACAAGTAAGCAAATTTAAATCGATTTATCTGATTATAACGATATATTTTCTTATTATAAAGAGATTTTGCCTCGTTATAACGAGATATTTTTTCGCTATAACGAGATGTAAAGTCGTTATAGCGAGATGTTTTCGCGTTATAGCGAGAACTGTTCCAGTCTTGGTATTTTTATTATCAATGATAACCAAAAGATGTTGTACATGGAAATTTGAATTGCCGCGAAAAATGTGCACATTGCAAACAAAAGACATCAAAGTATATTCTTTAAAAATCGATTGGTAGCTGCTAGGCAACGAAAATTTGATAACATTGGAGAAAATGTTATTGTTTGTTAATGCGCGTTCCTGGGATCCCAGTGGCACTGTCATTACGGCATTGAACGTCGAACGGTTCGATATCCGCCAGGGGTAACTGCGTTGTGTCCTTGGTCAAAGCACTTCATCCCGATTGCGACGTGGGAGGACGGTGGCGCTGTGTACTAATGTGTACTGTATGCCGATTGTGCTCTTGTCTTCAGCCAATAGTAACGGGAACGCGGTGGCTCAGTGGTAGACTCTTGGACTTCTATGCTAGGAGGCCCGAGTTGAATCCCCGTCCGGGACGACCGACGTTGTGTCCTTGGGCTGTTGGGCAAGGCACTTTATCCCGGTTGCATACATGGGGGTACGCTGACGCCGTGTACCAAGGCGTACGACACGTCGATGTTGCACATGTCTTCAATTGCTGTAACCCTGCTTGAGCGAAGCTTGAGCAGAGTGAGAATGTTCAGGAACTGACAGTTGCTCGTCGATGCTCGGCGGTTCTCTCCGGTACTCCGACTTCCTCCACCCGTAAAACTGTCACGGCTACGATTAGCCATTGTGAATAAGTATGTGACCTTAAACACCAAGGATTAAATAAATATATAAATAACCAACAGTAACGCTGTTTGTGCAGTGTTGGTACATTGGAGAGTATGACCGTTGCACTCCTCCCCGTTGCTCTCAATTGCTTGGTGCTTCTCGCCGGGTACTCCGGTTCCTCCACCCGTAAAATTGTCCGACACGAGGGGACTCTGGCCGTCGAAGTGTTAAAAACCCAATAAATGAATAAATAAATAATAAATAAATAAATACTGTTCAAGCTAATTAATTGATGTTGGAAATCTCAATAAATAAATAAATGCGCGTTCCAGCCATCCAGTTATTCTATTATCAATGACCTACGACACTGGAGCTTTTCGTCATTGTCAGCATCCAGATATCGTCTCTAGAGCAGTTTTTGTTTTGAGCAGAAGAAGCAAAGAAAAAGGATGAACCATCGCTCAAACGGAATTGACTGTAGGGCCTGCACACTTGCACCTGATTAATCATTTACCAAACGTAAGGCCCGAAACCGGCCAGCGTTAATCACAAAAATTCAGTTTGCATTATCTTTTCATTTTGTGGCTGAAAAACATAGCTTACGACCCCTCATTGGAACGAGCTCACTGAGCTCGCTCCAATGAGGCGTCATAAGCCATGTTTTGAAGCAAAACATAAGTGAAACAGATTGGTTATTTTGTTTGCAAGTGTTATCTACATTTCGTGTTAGATAAAGGGTTAATAACAATAGCAATAATGCTTTTGGCGTCGACTAAAGACAAACATGTCATCAATATGCCATACGACTAGCCCACCTTGCGTCTACAGTTAAACTAGAAGTCCTGTCACGAAATGTGCGCTTATCTAGGCTTAATTGCGCGTAGCAATTGCGCGCAGTTGTCATATCGAAAGCCACCCAACGCACGGCTGGTTCTCCTGGTTACTCATAGCAAACACAGGCAATGTTTCTGCCAATGGACCTCCGGGTTACCCGGAGGTCCATTGTCTGAAGCATTGCTTGTGCACGGGCCATATGTACAGATTTTGATAGACTTACTATGGTCATAACGCGTAGATAAACGCGCAGATCGAGGTGATAACTAGGACTTCTAGTTCTAACTGTATCTGCGCAAGCTAGTTTTGCTTAACGACACAATGCACACGTGAGTCAAATTAGATCTGAACTCACCACTCCACCAACAAGTATTTGATGTGACCAATACGCTACCTGAGAGACAAACAGCAAACATTGTATTAATACCATAGCTAGTTTCAGTAAAATAAAAGAGCACGTTAAAACACGTATGTTTATTAGTTGTCTTAATTGATTTATTAAATTGAGAGATGATTTCTGAAACATTTAACTCTCACGTCTTTATAATATCAAGAAACACTTGTCAAAAAACAGGGAGCTGGATAATTTATTTTCACAAATTTATTATTTATGAACATTGAACATACACGTAAATGTTTGAAAGACTATCTAAATGAGTTCATTTCGAACCAGATAAGGACACTCTACATTATATTAGACGCAATACTGAAAATCATAATGTATATTCCATATAAGGGTTTATTATGCCCCACGTTTGTAACATCAGCCGTGATTGGTTAATATGACACCTTCTAAAAGTCATAGTACTGGAGTTTTGGGGAAAAACACGGGTACTATCGGAACGTTTTTCCCTGGAGACAAGAGAACGAAGAAAATGTAAGCGCCACTTCCATTGATCAGCGTCGAATTTCTCAACACCAAACGCTGGCTCCGTGTCCGTTTAGCTTTTTCAACACCGGTAGACACAAACTTACCAACAAATATATCATCTCAGTGGCGTAGAAACCGGGGGGGGGGGAGGTAAGGGGGGTATTTACCCCCCCCCCCAAAAAAAAAAAAAAAATTCCCAAAACTTATAGACGTATAGTCTATTGCTCATTGACAAATGCAGACCAGACTCGAATTCAATGCGGGCACTGTACGAAAAAGGAAAATCATTCCGTTTATAAAATAGTCGATCGCGATGCCAACTATTATGGATTAAGCCCAATGGGCAGTTCATTGACTATAAAACTAACACACTAACACCACAAGTTGCCGTGTTGCGCGATTATTTGAAACGTATTGATCAAACGCCAGTTACGTCGCGCAGTGATCTCTCTTCTTTCTGCACTCATTCGAAATATAATTGAGTTAGTAGAGTTACCTCTCTTGTAACTTACAAGAGAGGTAACTCTACCAAAATTGTAACCTTGAAAGTTTTTGTGTCAACAAGATTTGAACTGAATTACTGAAACAAAACTTTAGTTATGGCGTCTAAACCGAAGCAGATAAAACTAACATCTATGTTCAAAGTCAAAGAAGTATGCTCGACCTCGGATACGCAAGATTCAAGCATATCTTCAGACTGTCTGGGCAATTCAAAAGTAAATTGTGGTGACTGCCCTGATGGGTGTAAAACAAAGGATAGGTCCACTGGTGTAATCGGCAATACAAATGCAGATTTTTTAAGAAATCTAGGTACTGTTCCAAATCAGCCTACTGATATTGAATTCCCACAAAGGATATTCAAGAAAACGAAAGAAACTGAGCCCAATCAAAGTGAGTCTGTTCCGGGAAATAAGAAAAAAGATAAAAAATACAGATTTCAATCTAGTTGGTACAAACGCTGGTCATGGTTACATTATATTCAATCGAGCGACTCGGTCCTGTGCTACTACTGTGCTAAGGCCAACGCCATGAACCTACCGTGTGACTCCAAAGGGGAGCCAGCCTTTGTCATAGATGGATTTCTAATTGGAATAAGGCGACGGAAACGAAAAAGGGTTTCAACAAGCACGAACAGTCGAGTTTTCATAAATTTTCAATAAACATGATAAATATCTCAAATGCTGGTAATGACGTCGGTGAAATGTTATCAGAGTCTCTCAGGGTTGAAAAAGAAATGAATCGAAAGGTACTTCTGGCTCTCCTCACCAGTGCAAAATTCCTTGCGCGCCAAGGCTTGTCGTATAGAGGTCACCGTGAGATGGATTCGAACTTTTTGCAGCTTGTAAAGCTGAGATGTCATGATGTTGCAGACTTGGATTTGTGGCTTACGCGTAAGAAGAACTATCTATCACCTCAGACACAGAATGAAATGATTGAGATAATTGCGCTGAATTTTCTGAGACAAATTGTTAACGATGTACGCAAATCACATTTTATTCAATTATGGAAGACGAGACCACGGATATTTCAAACCAGCAGCAATTGGTTGTTTGCTTACGATGGGTTGATGATGATTTACAACCCCACGAAGATTTCATCGGCCTATATCAGATGGAAAGAGCTGACGCGTCAACCATCAGTTCCATGATAAAAGACGTTTTAATTCGAAGTCAAATGCCACTTTCAAAGTGTAGAGGTCAATGTTACGATGGTTGTAGCACTATGGCAGGTGCAAAAAATGGGGGTAGCAGCATCTATTAAAAGGGAAGAAAGGCGCGCATTATTTACGCACTGTTACGGACATGCGCTGAATCTAGCTTGTGGTGACACCATTAAACAGTGTAAAGTAATGAAAGATTCGTTGGATACGGCTCACGAAATAATTAAGCTTGTAAAGATATCACCGAAACGAGAAAGAGAATTACGAAAAATTAAAATGGACACTAGTAGCCCTGAAGCTGATTCTGTCAACATACGAACCCTTTGTCCGACAAGGTGGACTGTTAGAGCAAATGCAATGGTGAGCATTTTACAGAATTACAAATCGTTGTTAGATTTGTGGGATTGGGTCGAACACGAAACAAACGACACTGAATCTAAAGCTAAAGTTCAGGGTGTTGGAAATCAAATGAGAAAATTTGATTTCTATTTCGGAGTTTCGTTAGCCATTCTCATACTGTCACATGCAGATTCACTAAGTGAAACCCTCCAAAAAGTGCAACTATTCGCGTGTGAGGCAAAATCAACAGCTTCAATGACCGTGAAATGTCTAGTGTCCATCAGGAATGAAACATCGTGGAAACATTTCTGGGAAAAAACAGTTAAACAAGCACAGGAATAGTGTTAATTTGTATACAAATTAAATAATTGCTCTGCTGAGGACACAATGCCCTTCCATACATCACCAACTGCTTATGGTTATTCCTCTGTCTCTTCTTGACTTCCGTAGTTTTAATCCGATCTCATTGGCTCTTCTCGTAAACGTCACTTTGTTTATTAACAACTGTCAGTTGACGAAATTTGAATTGAGACAGCTGTGTTGAAATCTTGTGTTAAAATATTGATTTATAAAATTTGAATAAACTTTCCGTTATATTGAGATTGGAATCATTGGAATGGCTTCAAGAGATAAAAGAGCGACCACAAAGTATGATTATGCGAAAATGAATAAAGGTGAAATGGCAATAGTTGATGGTGAAAATGAAAATACAGCTGTTGACAAAGAACATGATACAGTCACTGACGAAGGAAGTGAAAGAAATTCGGTGATCAGCGACGATGAAGCAGTCTCGGCAAAAGAGTCGAGTGAAACCGATGATGATGAAATAAGAGAATTACAAGATAAAATTAGAGAAGTGAAGAAGAAGTCTAAACTTGAGAAGCGTCAAAAAAAGAAAAAAGATTTGGAGGAAGAGTTAGAGAGGCTCTCAAAGAAGGAAAAGAAAGGTGAGACAAAACATAAGACCATTAGGGGGGATGCGGAATTAAAATCTGAGAGAAAGAGGGAAGATGTTAACTTGGATGATCTAAGATCTATAAAAAACTTGAATGACAAAGTTGACAATTTAATGTATAAAGTGACTCGAGGCAAAAACGTTTTTGGTAAAAACACGAAAAAAACTAACAGTGATGCCTTCACAGATGAACAAAAGCATGAGCATAAACGTTTTCACATATCAAGTACTGATAGCAGTGAAGATTCACGTTCCACTGGTGACTCTGAGGATGAATTTTTTGAACATGTCAAACATCAGAACAGTAAAGTTAAAATGATTAAATCTGGTATGATTTCAAGACCCAGTGAGAGTGTTAAGCTCAGATGTAAATGGCCACAATCTGAGTTAAAATTTGAGTATACCAGTAAAACTCCAGTGGAGTTTGTTAATTTAAACTTTTTTCAGTTTACCGCTGGGGAATAGGAAATAATACGAAATCCCGAAACTCCACCTAAAGAGAAACATGGTCGGTTAGAATTGCTTAACAAAATATGTTATTATGGAGTTGATTTTGATTGGAGTGTGTTATTAAACTTTTATGCCGCATGGCTTAAACTAATAGAAAAAGGTGAACGAGTTTGGGGTGATGACACTACCATGCTTGAGGTTCGTATGTTAATTGGTCAGAGACACACTCCAAGGAAATCAACTTCTTACACATACAAAAGAGATGATTTCAGAAAGGATGAGCTTAGGGGACCAAAAGACGAAAAAATTGGTATTGTCCTCTATATCAGAGAAATAGATGTGCGGCCAAAGAGTCTCACAATATGGCCATTAAGGGAAAAGAAAAATGGGTGCAACATATTTGCGCTACTTGTTATCGCAAAGATGGCCAAAAACTGAAACACCCAGAGTGTTCTTCTGCGTGTCCCCACCAACTCAGTTGACTAGCTACCACTGGTTATGACCGACAGCCTGACACAATCATCACTCTGTATCCTGAATGGATGAAAAAAGCGTCGGCCCAGAATTATACTGTGACGGGTAATTTGGGATCTTGTGGTTCGTCACAAGTTCGCAAATCGCCTGCTAGAGATGATTGTGGGGTTTCCCACTTGAGACTGATTGTAAACGGCCTTTGAGATCAGTGGGTTCGGGTTGTCGAACAGGTGAGAAAAGTGATTCAGCCAGTCAGCCATTAACTGAACAATCAATGGACACATTTGAATTGGACAATGAATCCTTGTTGAATTCAACTTTACATTTAGATTACTTTGGCAATGAAAATTACGTAGACCAATTACTGGCTGAAAATGATGGATGCTTGAATTTGGTTTCCGATCAGAATAGTCAAGCTCTCGCTGAGATAGATTCCGTTCCGAAGACAAAATCAGAGCATCTATCAAAAACTGAACTTCGAACAGATCCTACTTATTTAATTAGGCATCCTTGTAAAGACTATAATTTGTTTTCTAGACAGGACAATATATTAACAGAGAATACAAAAATGACCATTGATGCGTTTTGCTTCAATCACAAACATTGTTTGATGTGTGATTTAAACCCTTTTCAGAAAGATGAATTGAAGTGTGTTATAGAAGATCACGACATAGTGGTCTCTTCTGGTTGTTATAATTTTCAACATTGCAAGTTTCCAGTTGTGTCCAATATCAAAATTCCGTTTTGGAGATCTATGTTAAAGTCTTATCCTGATCAGTTTGTTTGTGAATTACTTCAATTCGGATTTCCTATTGGACACAATGGAAACATTAACCCTAGTATTCATAAGCCAAGGAATCATGCAGGTGCAAGAGAATTTCCTGAACAAATTTTGAAATATCTTGAGAAAGAATCAAAGTATAAAGCAATAGTTGGTCCTTTTAAAGCCAACCCTTCCAGTGTGTCACCATTAATTCTTTCTCCTCTTAACACTGTTCCCAAATCAATTGGAAATGAGAGGAGAATTATAATGGACTTGAGTTTCCCACCACAAAATAACATAAACGAAGGTATTTTAAAAGATATTTATTTGGGAGAAGCAGTCAGATTATCTCTTCCGAAGGTTGATGATTTGGTTCAACTTATTAAAAAATATGGTAAAGGCTGTTTGCTTTACAAAAAGGATTTACGAAGGGCCTATAGACAAATACCTATTGACCCAGGGGATATACATTTGGTGGCTTTTCACTGGAAGGGGCACATTTATATGGACCGCATGTTATCAATGGGCTTAAGATCTTCAGCACATATTTGTCAGAGAGTCACGTCTGCTGTCATTTTTATGTTTCATAATATGGGGTATGAAGCCTTGAATTACCTGGATGACATTGCAGGTGCACAATCGCCCACATGTGCTGAAAAGGCATACTTTGCTCTCGAACGACTACTGTTTAATTGTGGTTTGGAAGAATCACATGAGAAAGCTTGTTTCCCGAGCACTGTTATGGTTTTTCTCGGTGTGCAATTTGATACTGTTAATTTGACACTTTCGGTAACCCAAGATAGGATATCTGAAATTTTAGAATTGGTGCATTCTTGGTTATACAAGCCATCCGCTAACCTGAAGGAAGTCCAATCTATTTTAGGTAAGCTTCATTTTGTCTCAGCATGTGTTCGTCCAGGGAGGATTTTTGTTTCAAGGTTATTGTCTTGGTTGAAAACATGCCAAAATTCATATGAGTCTTTGGCTCTGCCTAAATATATCCATTTTGATTTATTGTGGTGGTCAAAGTATTTGGAAAAGTTTAATGGAATTTCCATCATGTTTCTTGAAGAATGGTCCGAACCTGATGAATTGGTAGAGTCAGACGCTTGTCTTTCCGGTTGTGGCGGTTTCTGCGCCTTTAACCAAGAATATTTCCATTCCAAATTTCCAAATGACATCATGAACTTACATTTAAATATTAATGTTCTTGAGTTACTGGCACTAATGATCACTGTCAAAACCTGGGCCAGGCATTTTTCTGGCAAAAAAGTTCTTTTAAAATGTGACAACCAAAGTTGTGTTGCGGTGTTAAATTCAGGAGCTACTAAAAATTCATATATGCAAAGTTGTTTGAGAGAGATTTGTTTCTTTGCAGCCATTTTCCAATTTGAAGTCAGAGCAGTCCATACACCAGGGGTGGAGAATAGGCGAGCAGATTTGCTTTCACGTTGGCATTTAAACACTGACAATCCAAAAAGATTTCTTGAGATGGGTAATCTCACTTGTAAGGAATTAACTGTGGGTGATAATTGTTGGGAATTCACTAGTAACTGGTAAATTTTATTTATTTATTTATTTATTTATTTATTTATTTATTTATTTTTAATTTCTTTTTAGATGCACAACTTCAGGTTCTTATGTGTGATCAACAGAAGACATTTAGATCAGCGTATGCTTGTGGAACCTTTAAAAATGTAGAAACCCAATGGAGATCATTCCTTTTGTTTTGTTTATATTTTAATTTTGATCCCATACCAGCTTCTTCGAAAATTGTTTGCTTATATATTCAGTTTTTAGGTAGAACAATGCAGTCAGTCGATAGCATTAAGAATTATTTAAACGGAGTCAAAATTTTACATTTGTTCAATGATATAGAATTTAATGTTTTGGATTCCTTTTTGATAAAACTCACTTTGCGTGGGATATCTAGACTTAATCCACATATGAAAAGAAAGGCCTTACCAATTACACCCGAGATATTAAACTCTATGTATCCTCATTTGGATTTTCATCAACCAATAGATTACGTGTTTTGGTGCCTCTTTCTTTTTGCCTTTTTTCTGATGAGCAGAAAATCCAATTTAGTAGCAGTTACCACCAAATCTTTTGATCCTAACAAACAACTCCTGAGGAAAGATGTTCTTCAAGAAGATAGCATGCTGATGGTTTTGTTTAAATGGTCAAAGACAAATCAGTTTGGAGAGAGGCTATTGAGAATCCCTTTGGTAGAAATCCCAGGTTCTAACCTTTGCCCTGTTTCTGCATACAGAAGTATGATTGCCAAAGTACCTTCAAAAAAGGGAGACCCCTTATTTGGTATTTACGATGCCTCAAAATATAAACCAATAACATATAGACAATTTCAAAGTAAACTTAAATCTTTAATATCCAAAATTGGTAAAAATCCGGTTAATTATTCCAGTCACAGTTTTAGACGGGGTGGGGCTACGTATGCATTTCAATCTCGAGTTCCCAGTGAGTTAATTCAATTGATTGGAGACTGGAAAAGTGATGCATATAAAGAGTATTTAACTTTTCCATTAGATGACAAACTTAGAATCTGTAATTCCGTTAAACAGGCAATTTTGTCAGAAAGCCTAGACTAAATATCCTCTTCATTATCTGGTATTATTTTTTCTTTTTCTATTTTCTTCTAGATTCGTCAACAAGGAAGTGTTTGATTATTTCGGATTCGATAGCCAAGTATGTGAAAATCAGAAATACCGAAGTTATGGCATTTCCAGGAGCATCCACTGGAGACATAACTTATAACATTTTAAGGCATAAGGATAAAATTTCCCATTTTCATGTCGTGATTGTACACGTTGGTACAAATGATGTTTTTAAACTTTCTGAAGAGGAATTTAAGTCATCATACTGCAACCTCATTTCCATACTTAAAGGACATTTTTCAGTTGCAATAGGAATTTCATCTATTTTGCCCAGACCAGTGGATTATGAGAAAACCCAGTCTAAAATTGTTAAGATCAATGCTGATTTAGAGTCGTTGTGTCTTAAGCAGCATGTTAACTACCTTAAATCATACAGGTATTTTGTCTCAGGTGGGAGACCAAAAAGAGAGCTTTTCGCTATCAGAGATGGAGGGTTACATCTAAACTATGAAGGTTCTAGATTGTTGTCTCTTTATTTTCAGAGAAGGCTTTGTCACATGAAATAGGTTTACCCAATGTTTCCATCTTATTTTTTCAGATTGGGAATCAAATACAAACCTTTACAGTAAGTTCTTTGTTCTTCTGTTAAGTCGAAGACTTGTCATTGGAGATATTTTTTTCTGGTGGAGTCTTCTTTTTTTTATTGCATGTAGGCTGAGCCTATAACACATTTGGTTCCAAATCTGGATTAATTTTTTATTATTATTGGGGTAGCCTTTGGCTTGGGCAGCTAACAATGAGAGTTTCAGGATCTGTGGCTGTGTATCTTGCAACTCACCTTGAACACGGATATTGATAGGCTGATAAGGACTTACAGGGAGAGTTTCAAGATATGCATTGCCCCAGATCTTGCAACTCACCTTGAATCGGATAGGTCTGCATTGATATGCATGTGCATGTGTTCAGATGATAATATTTTTTTTCATGCATGATATTTGCATGTTATGCGATGTTTGTTTGTATTCTATGTTTATATGTAAGTGTTGTGATGTGCGAGAGGAAGTCGACAGACATATACATATGTATATGTCTGTCGTACATGTGTATCAAATAACTATTGCCTTAATAAATTATGTGAAGATATACCTAGTTTTTGTGTCTAGGCTGAGCAATTCAAAGCTATTTCCGAGCCCACGCTACCCCGCCAAAGACGAGCACCAAAAATACTGGAAGAGTTCATGGGAGGGAGGGCTGAAGCAGAATTCCCTAAAACCCCGGAAATGCACTATAAAAGAATATATTATGAATCACTCGATCTGATTACATCTACAATTAATGATCGTTTCGAGCAACCGGATTACGTAATCTATTCAGAATGTGAGCAAATGTTGCTGGCTTCAGTCAATGGTTTGAACTATGAAGTAAATCTGAGTCATGTGACTGATTTTTTCTGTGATGACCTCAGCAAAGTTACCTTGCGTACTCATCTAGACATATTAAAGAGTAATTACGAAGGCAGCGCACAAACTATGCATGATATTTTCAAGTATTTCCAAAACCTGAGTCGTGGCCAGCGGGATCTAATGAGTGAAGTTGTTAAAGTTGTCATGATACTTATGACAGCGCCTGCCACGAACGCTTCCAGTGAACGTTCGTTCAGTACATTAAGGAGAATAAAAAACTACTTGAGATCTACTATGAATCAAAATAGATTGAATCACCTGATGATATGCGATTTATACCGAGAGCAACTTGACACTCTGGACATGAAAATTATTTCAAACGAATTCGTTCGTGGAAACGATAATCGTTTGGATACTTTTGGGGTATATAAAATCTGAGTAGGGAATACGATGCATTATACGCATATGGTTAGCATAGAACTAGGGTTGTTTTAATAGAACTAGGGTTGTTTTAACTATCAAGACTGATTGAATAGTGATAATTAAACTTTGGAGTTAAGCTTTTCTTCATTTCATCACTACTCTATCGCCTTCATGCCCATGAAAAACATTAAATAGTTGCCCATTTCTGGCGGTTTCATATACCCGTACGGTACGCCGAGCACGGTTGATAAGGGTGACTTTGCCCAGGAGTGCAGGGTTACCAACGGTAACCCTACATTACAGGCAAGAGGTTCCCTATCAAGCTGTTCTCGTATGCGTGACTCGACCCCTAAGGTGATATCATGCACCACCACCATTTTTTCTGTTCCAATGACGCTGCAAGCTGACCTATTTAGGGCTCTGCCACTTAAAGACTCAAGTAATAGGATACCCCATCGGCGCAAATCATGGGGCGGGGCAGGGCATGCCTCCAAAACTTCTCTAGAGGGGGGCACCAAGTATATTTTCCTGGCAAAACAATCTGACCTTGAGTTAAAAACATTGCACATAATGCTCAGATGCAAGGGAATTACATCTTTTCAACGTTGAAATGCAAAATTTTGCATTCCAACGTTGAAAAGATGAAATTCCCTGTGCATGGCCGTAATTTCTGGCATGGGCGCAGATCATGGGGGGGGGGGGGGGGGGGGCATCATATGTTATGTTCCCCGCACTCCTCCCAGATATATATATGCGATAGCAGTTGATATTGTTCGAGTAATGCTGCAATAGGCGGAAATCGCATATTTTAAGCTTACTTTTTCAAACTTTCTGCCCACAGAGCTAAACCATGGTCCGGTAACAGCTGATATTCTTCGAGCAATGCTCTAATAGGCGGAAATCGCATGTTTTCAGCTTACCTTTTCAAATTTTCCACCCGCATAGCCAAACCACAAGTGTCTGGAACTTGTCCTACAGGCCATATTTGACTATTTAGGCCATATTTCATCCCTCGGAAGAGGGGTGAAATATGGCCTAAATAGTCAAATATGGCCTGTAGGACAAGTTCCAGACTCCTGTGGGCCAAACCATGGTTGACCCTGCACGTTGTTGTGTGTCCCCCTCACCCGAGGAGAGAGATCTGCGCTCCTGATTTCTGGGAAGGATGGGGGGGGGGGGCATGTTGTCCCCCCCCCCCCCCACAATAATTTCCCAACCACCCAAATTTTTTTTGGCTCATTTTTTGTAAAAAAAATTTTTCGCTTAATCTAAATTAATAATAAACCTTTACAAGGTGTGACGTTTGGACATTTTTGCGAGTAAACAAACCGGATTGGTTGTGTTTTCCGTAAGGTAACGGGAATCGGCGAGAACTCTACAAAATAACATGTCAGAATTTTTTTTGAAGCGTGCCTAACTCTTTACCTAACCGTGAAGTAGTGTCAAAAACAGACGGGTGAAATGCACGGAAATAATGCAATTAATACATATCGATTTTTATTTTCATACATACGTAAGGACTTGGGGTATATTATCGGGTCACACGGTTCAACATTTTGCCAAAATTACAACACCCTGTTAAGAAATCCCACTTTTTCAAATAAAAAATAGGGAAAATTACACCCCAGTGGCCACCAGAATGCACCATTTGATACCTCAATTGGACAATTTTCTTGGGGGGAGAACCCCCCCAAACCCCCCTCATCAAGCTCGTGCCTGCGGCACTCGCGGCAGATGCCTTCGGCATCTTCCCAACCAGCGCCACACGACCCTATACCCCCCCCCCAATATTTTTTCGTTCCTACGACCCTGTATCATCTTCAGTGGGGGGGGGGGGGGGGGGGGGGGGGGGGTAATTTTAACTGCAAACAATGCATTCAAAAGAATCAGAAATATTAAAAAAAAGTCACTCACGTGTGTTGTTCACCACTTCCGTGAATCCTGAATATGAGTCTCACTCTCAGTTATGACGTGTGTTTCACTCCGCTTAATACTATCAACTGTTGTCCGAGAAACATGAATTTATATTCCATTAATTTAAATCACTTTTCACACAAGCATTAACAATGAATTATAACACGAACAGCATGATGCAGTTGTTAACATTGGCATTTGTTGATAAAGAAACTCCCAAAGCTTCGCTGCTTCAGGTTTTATTTCAGAAATCACACAAACTCAGGTACTGTCGACCGATAGAACATGAAAAGGAACGTTCTAATATTATAATAGAGGTGGTGATGTGCCTAATAATTTATTCCATTGATTCGTTCATAGACACGAAGAACTGAACATAGAAAAAAAAAACAGTTGAAACATAAAATTAAAGAGGATATACAAAAATCTCACCTCTTTTCTAGAAAATGTGTATAATCGATGCTGATGTTTTGATTGCCATTTATACTTGCCTCCTTAGTGCAATATATGTGTAAAAAAAATATTTGTGTGTTCGTTTGCACAAGTTAAATACGGATCCCACAGGAAACCCAAATATTATCTGAGGGATTTCATTTGAACAAACGTGAATCTGTCCCTCGCAACAATAATATATACCAAATCTTAAACAAATTCGGACTGAAGAAGAAGATTTTTTAAAGATTATTCCCCATTTTGCCCCAAGTTAAAATTCAGGTTCCCGTATTAAGCCCAAATATGAACCGAAGGGCTTCATTTAAACATACTTGTGTCAGACTCCCCTATGGATGTTGTATACCAAATATCAAAACATTCTGATCAGTGGTTCTGGGGAAGACCTTTTTTTTAAATGTTTGCAAATATGCTCTCTCGGCATTTGTTCGATGCCTTGTACAGAACACCCTGACACAAACGATGGCAATTGTTTTTTCAACATTCCTTTCTACGGGTCCACAGGATGCCTCATATCAAATAACAGTTCGAAAATATTGATATTTTTAGCTCCTGGGGTTAACACGGGGATACAGAGATTTCTTTTCGGGATAAATCAAGTACTTATGACTCAATAATACCACATACCACATTTAGTTCAAAACGGATTATCCTTTCCAAAAATATAAATTTTGGGTGGGTCCAAAACAAAAATGCCCCCTCCCCTATTACTGAGGCAAGTATTGCTCCACGAACTTCCTTTGAACAAATTTGAGTCTTCACCTCTAAAGGATGGTCCCTACCAAATATCATGTCATTGTACTACGTGGGAAAAATTTGTTTTAAATTGTGCACTTTCCTCTATCCCATCCCCATGGGGGCGGGTAATTTGAATTGAACAAAAACAAGCAATCAGCTCAAATTTAACTGAAATCCGAGAGAAGATGCAAACACCATTTCAGTCAGGTGAGCTAAAAATACACAAAGGACAGCTAGGAATAAAGAATGGAAGATTTACTAGATCTTAAGTCTACGATAGATCTGACATGATGGATTCGATTATGCAAACTTTTCCGCCTTTTGGTGACTCCAAAAAGATCGCTACAACGGTTGCGATGGTCAGAAAAAAAGTGCGATGGGCGTTGATAAGAAGGCCGCGACCGTAGTATGTAAAAAGATAACTTCCTGGGTAAGTTGCCCATCCCCTACTATGCGGGGCCTCAGACGGCGGATAGAGGACGGCCTGCTCAGTTGGGCAGGTTTGCTGGTTTCAAATTGAGCAGGTTTGTTCAATTGAGCCTGTTTGCTGCGGAATATCCAAATACACAGCCCCGGAGCAAAATGGCACTGTCCTGTTTTTGCAGGCACCTTGTTCTCCCATGAGGTGCGTTCCGAAGGCCCAGAAGTAAGGAATCAGTGGCCCTGATTCGGACAGTCTCCATTTTGGAGACACCTCGCCCCCTGAGTTCCATTGTGTTCTATGTGCCAGTAGGCACATAGAACACATTGGAACTCAAGAGACGACTTGTCCAATACACCACTTTGGCACGAAATCTGGGAGTGGACGGATGGTCGGACCGATCCGTTCTGGCCAGTCGGGAGCTCCTAAAACAGGTGTCACGTCGGCGAGCATTGGGTGGCCATTCAATCAGTTATTTCTTTTAACTCAGTTTTATCTGTGTCATCGTGTACTGATTTTATCGAATTTTATATGTTTGAACATCTTCCTTTTCATTGCACTCTCCGAGTTAGTTGTGAGCCGCACTCTGCATATAACTAGTATCGCAAAATAACTGGTTGGATGACCAACGTCTGAAGACCTGATACTGCCTACACTCTACGGGTCAATCGGTCAGCAGGTATGATTTTGCATCAACGCTGGTCGAGTATGTACTCTTGGTGTCATTCCCTGGCCATCAGCGATATTATCTCCAAAGGTTGGGCTCGGAGGAAGGGTAGGATGCACATGCAGAAGAACCAATGGCAAAAAAACAAAAAAACAAAAACGGGATTATGATTTTGAACAAGCTCCTGATACAAATGCAGAAAACGAAAATACTAACTCAAGATCAAAGTTGGCCAAAATTTATAAGGATTTGTGCAGCTAATGAAGGCAAGACAGTAATAAGCTTAAATCCCTTTGCATTGGAAAGAGTCAATCAAAGGCATAGCAGGGGTGGTAAAAATGTCAAAAAACGAAGTTCAGGTGCTTTGTTTGTAGAATGCCAACGAGAAAATCACTTTAAAAGTGTATTAAAAATTTCGAAACTAGTGGATATAGAGGTGAACGTTTTCTCCCACAGAGCACTTAACAACAGTACAGGAGTTGTACGGACACGAGGATCAGCCGGAATCGATGAATTAGAAACTGTAAATTAAGGTATTACTGGAGTTAAAAGAACAGAAATTAAGAAAGCCGGAACAGCTGTAAAAACAAATACATTTCTATTCACCTCTGACAGTTCACAACCACACATACCCATCAATGTCGGGCATATGAATATCAAAGTGGAATTATATATTCTAAACCCACTTCGATCTTTTAAATGCCAAACGTATGGTCGTAGTCAAAATAATTGTAGAGGCCAGGCAATATGTTTTAGGTGCCGTCAATATCATCAGGATCAGTAACCGTGTACCAATTTTGTTAAGTGTTGCAACTGTCAATGTAATCATGTGACATCCTCAAAGGATTGCCCTGTCTGGTAAAGAGAGAAGCTAATACAAAAAAAATAAAATGTGAAAAACAGATCAGTTCCACAGGGGCCAGAACACTTGTATCATCCACGCCTTGTGTGAATACATCAACACCATCATATGCTACCGTAACTAAACACAAGGTATCAACAGCATCAGTCGCATGTCAGACACAATATGTGTGGCTCAACAGCAACAGCATACTTCCGTCTTTATTACAAGCCTTTACTGTAAAACAAACAACTTATGCGGAACCAAAGTCCACCCGAACAAAGTCAAACGATCAAATTGCAATAGAGAAACTAACACAAAGCAAAATCTAGAACAGGCAAATCGTCCACCGAATTCAGAACATGGTAAAGAACAACGTAAACCTGAACAGAAAATATGGATCAACCGAAGCAAATCAGAAGTATAAACTACAACAACAAAATCTCCGTCAGAAGCAGAAAAAACAAGAAAGAGACCAGAAAAAAATAAAGAAAAATAACAACAAAAGCTACTTTCAGTCAGAACACCGAAATAACACAAACATGTTGTTACGAGTTTGACGGGATAGAGGTCATGGCAGCTGATGCATTAATTCATAGACGACATGGTCTCTACTAAACTACGCCTGATTTATTTTCAGCGTAGGTCCCCATGTATAACTCCCCACCAACAAGAAACACGGGGGTAATTTCTCCCACACGTGCACAGCCTAAATCACCACTCAGACATGGATAGTACAACAAAACACAACAATTTGCCTACAGGAAACACTCCTACAGAAACCAGACACTCATGATCATTCTGCTCTTAAGCATTATACTTCATACAACGCGTGGGTTGATGAAAATGATCAACATGTTCGTGGAATGTCTGCCTTGGTTAGAAACGACACTATTCACAGTCCTGTACATTTGAATTCAAATTTACAAGTTGTAGCGGTACGCCTAACTTTAGACAAGACGGTCACGTTATGTTCGGTTTATTCCGAAATGACATTCATGTTTAGCATTTCATTTTCTCGCCGCGGTATAGCCTTAGCTTCTGATGTGGCGTTAAACACCAATAAATAAATAAATAACAAGATAGCTTCCCAAGCCGAAAAGAGAACTGCCAATTTTGTTCACGGGTTGAAAACGAATTCTAAACGAGTGAAAATAGAGACTACAAAATAAAAATAATAGATAGATGCGTCGCGATGCCTGTAAGGTATGCGGTTCGACAAAAAATCAATTCATTAAGAAAGTGGAGGCACGATCAACAAACTCCCAAAATCTTTCTTTTGAAATGCATCTGTCGGGGTATCGATTCACGGGACCCGGTAAAAAAATTGAACAGGAGATTGAGTCCCGATCTGACAACGAAATCGAGGTCGTGCAAACGTATCAATAGAGTGGAATGAGCAGTCTACATACACGATCACTGATGCGTGAAATATCCCGAAACGAAAACGTAAAACAACATGTGTGATAATGAGATGCTGAAATATTTAACCTTTTACCCAACGTAACAACCAAAACCAGCCAGCGCTATTCTCAAAAATCGCCTATTAATTTTCATTATTGTTTCATTTTTTGTCTTAAAAACATAGGTTATGACCCCTCATTGGAACGAGCACACGGGGCTCATTCCAATGAGGGATCATAACATATGTTTTTGAAACAAAAAAAATAAAAAATATAGTTATTCAAGAATTTTGTTTTCAAGTGTCGTCTGCTTTTCATGTCAGGTAAAGGGTTGATAGAGAAATTTTAACGTTCGTTAGTCGGTAAGATAATCAGTTCGAAACGTAGATTCGGAATGAGACATAGAAAAAGTCACTAATGCACTAGCGGACGATTTACACAAACCAATAGTGCATAACTTTCAGAAACGATGTGTATACAGTACGTGGAGAGTGTATTATTACTAAATCACCTGCAGAGTGGAGATTCCACCCAAGCAATAATTGCAAATTTGTTGTAAAGCATAACAAGCACAAGCAAAGTGTCAGCCAACGGACCTCCGGGTTAAACCCGGAGGTCCATTGGCTGAAACATTGCTTGTGTTTTTAGTCGATATATACAGCATTTGAAAGTTATAGTTTGGGTGATAACTCCACTCAACGGGTGATTTAGTTACAATCCACTCTTCACGCACTGTACGTCAATGGCATATGAGAAGCCTAGACTTCGATTCGTTTTGGAGACACAATGTTGACGTGAAATATGTACCGATGACCATAATGGATGGATGAGATCGTTGAAAAAATGAATCGGGGACGAGCGTGGCAATAGCTTCCGAGTGTATCTTCACTTCTTTGCGACAAACAAGAGAAATTATGGATGGACAAACATCTAGAAGTATACAATGTTCACGTTCGTTAACTCATTGATATCTCTTCCAACGAAAACGAAGAGGAAGCGAGCGTGGTCGAACGATGGAGTAGAACCATGCTAGATAAAATGCATAGATACTTCACGGCCAACTCGACTAATCAATATGAGGACGTTCTGGACGATTTGGTCGACGATTATAACAACACTCGTCATCGTTCTATTAAGATGACACCCCTGGAAACTAACCACCCGCGAAACGAAGCGAAACCAAAGTTTATATCCGACACGACTGATGGGTAAACTAAATCAACCAAAATTTCACATGGGTGAGCGAGTGAGAATTTATAAATGGAAACAACATTTCGAAGAACATTACATGCCTAGATGAACAGAAGAAGTCTTTGTCATAGTTCCCGGTTCTTCATTAATTAATTTGTTGATGGTTTGTATGATTATTCCTATAATTAGTGTTTGGAATCTAATATTATTGCATCTGCGGAAATGTTGCTCACCAGTGAGAACTGGCCAAACCTCGGTGGCCGTACTGAAATGCATCTAATCAGTAATATAACAAAAATCAAGAGATAGAATCCATATTCCATTCCGGTCAAGCCACGACGATGTTGGGACTCTTGAGATATCCCGACGCTTTTTCCAGATCTAAAGGATACCATCAACTCTGGGTAAAAAGTACCACCTCGATGCGAATGTTGACTGCGAGGGTGCAGGCGTGATACAGAAATGTGTCGTTCAAACCTCGGGTCCCAAATGAACGTTTTTTTTAGGATACTTTGAAATATATTTTCCAATTTGCCGAAGATTACGATAAAATTATTTACGGATTCAAACATGGTCTCGCATTAGGGCGTAAAGGAAAAGACTACGCTATCCTAAGAGCGGCTGGACTTGGTGTTGGAAATTTGACTCTGAGCAAGATATGTCTGATTCATGCTACACGTGAAGCCAGCCAACGCCGAAAACGTTAAACTCTACAATCGAAAACGCTATTACCAGTGTGATTCAAAATCAGACAGTGCGATACGGTGAGCATTCCCAGAACGAAACGTTTTTAGTTGGAGATTGACAGCGAAATTTTCTTCAGAACGACGGCGTTTCATCATAATAGGCCTTCAAACCGACAAAGAGGGTTCGCAAGAAAATAATCCATCCCGATTCCGCCATTTTCTGCAATAAAACATAATACAAGATCAGCTCACGCAAACTGTTGTTTTCAGAGAGGGAGCCGTTTTATTGGAATTGTAGCTGTTTTTCCCGAAACCCTAATTATTATCAAGCTAATTTTGGTGCCCTTCAAAGCGGAAATAATCATAGAACACCAACCAAAATCCATCGATATCTGCTATGTCGATTTTTTTTATTCAAGATAGTGTCCAAGATGGTTGTCAATTCAACGAAATTCGCAATAAAGCATTTCGATTCACTAGGTAACCAACTGACAGTATATCCGACCCAGTATATTCAATTCGTGTTTCGAAGGCACCAATAATCCACCTGATGCCAAAAATGGCTACCTGAATCTAATATGGCCACTAAATGGGGAAAAGATGTGGAAAACTGCCGATCTTGTTCGGAAGCCCGGAGCATGGGAAACGCCTCACCTCCTATTTATACAAGCTTGGAGTGGATGGAACACGACAACCGCAACGTATGGGCAAGGGAAAACTAACCTGCTTAGGCAGTTAGAGGCTTCATATCTGAAGAAGATCACAACTTTCATGGTTGATGCGACCGTTACATTAGATCAGGGTGGGTGAGAGGGAAATAAAAAGAATCCTTATTTACTCAGGTGAACCCGTGCAAACCCTGTCCAACATAGGCAATGCAAAATTAATGTTAAGGAAATGGTTTCACCATACTCAAAACAGAGAAAAAAACACAAAATGCTTCTTACGGGCGAACCATCAGCATAATTTCACAACCTAGGTGTTGATCTAAAAGTTGTGATCCGGAAATATCTCTGGGCTATGGAATTCGAACCAAAAGACTTGCGCTACAGATTTGGAGGGTCAAAAACACTCCTGTCGTGACAGTTACAATTTCGCTGCCATATTAAATTCAGGTGTCCATTTTTGGCATCGGATGCATTAGTATGGCCTCTGAAATATGAATTAGATATACTGGGCCGGATATTCTGCCATTGTGGAGGAGAGGGAGTGATTAGGGAATCCAAATGACTTATTGCGAAATTCATTGAATTGGCAGTCATGTTGGGGCGCCATCGTGAATAAAAGAAATCCCCCATATGAGATTTCAGTGGATTTCGGATACGTTGTTCTATAATTATTTCTGCTTCGATGGGCACTCAGCTTGTTAACAATTTGTTCAGGAAAACAGAAACCTTCAAGGACCCAGCTGACAATGTACATGTATGTCGTTAATCTATGATATTTTCTAATTTCAGTTTATATGCCGAACCGGGGTTCCTTTCTACTACTGTGAATGGATCCATAGAGGCTGCACACAGCATCGTGAAATGAAGACACGGCCACCCATTTGCAGTACTCAAAATACTATGTTTCAGAGGACGCACAAGTAATCCAATCTTAAGCAGTTGGACAGACAAGTTCTAATAAATGTATTGTTTAAGAAATGAGAATAAAAATAGGAATAAAAATAAAACAAATGAAAAATACACTTAACCTTTTGCCCAGAAAAGGTGATCCTAAGTGCACAAGAGGTGGGAAATTTACTGAATAAATTATCCCTGTGTAGTTTCGGGCGAGTTAACCCTTTACTTAACACGAACAAAAGACGAAACTTGCACAAAAAATCTAGAACAAATAAATTAATACTTTTATTTTTTGCCTTAAAAAAATAGTTAAGCTCGTTCAATGGGAGATCATAAGCTTTGATTTTGAGACAAAATTAAAAACTAATAATAAAGTGTGATTGAGTTTTTGTAACTACATGTATCACTGACCGTATATGTCCGTTATTCTTGAGACATGACTTGGAGCAGTTCACATTTCAGCGCTTGATTTTTGTTTTGTTTTTGCAAGTAGATAGACGCTGAGGATAGGCCCTGTAGAAAAATGGAAACTTGAGAAGAAAATTAGATAATGGAATGGCGGCAGGTGAGCTCGAGTGGTTAAGATTATCAGTGAGATATAGACATACAAAAACAAGATATATCATTGCAGATTGAATCCAAATACGGAATAAGACAATCGTTGACTTTTGAATTCGTTCTGAAAATACATAGGACACAATGTGAATGGATTAGTCGATATGACACGAGCGCCAGCGCGGAAGGATTAAACGAGAGGCCACAGGCATCGAGTATTACCCTTCCACTATGGCACAAGTACCATATCGATTAACCCATTCACACACGCGTGTTGTTCTGTGTTTACTTCACACCTTCACGTCTATAAAACAGTTATTAGAAGAACACTCAGCAATTCATGTGACAACAGTTACTATCAACAAAAAGAACAGCTTTTATCGCCACGCAAATTTGCGAAGGGCATCCGTGTTACCATACGCCCCCTGAGATCCAATGTGTTCTATGCGCCTACTGGCACATAGAACACATTGCAACTCAGGGGACGATTTTTAGCCATCGACAGCGATTCAAATTGCAGTTGCAGTGCATGATTTGTAGAAAATTCCAGTGAAATGTCGCTTCTAATTAAAAAATAGTCCATCAAACGATTTCTGTTCCACACATAAGTTAGTTTAAACATTTTTTATTTGCTCACAAAATCGCCAAATGGATTGGAGTACAAGTGCTTACCACTTAGAAACACTCCTCTCCCATACATAAAGTTCATATAGGTTTACATGACAGCAAAGCAACTGCAATACAATTAATTACTATTACTGAACAAAACTAGTAATTGGGGAAAAACAAAACAAAAATACTGTCAAAAAAGCACAAAACAAGAAAGAGAGAGAAAAAAATAATAATAAAAAAATATTTAACACGTAACTTGATACCACAGCACCCCCCCCCCCCCCCCCTGTCCCCCCTCCCCGGTCTCCCTTGAACGACGCGGAAAGTATATCAAAATTAACGGCAAGCTGAAATTCAAAGGACCAGAAATGGAATGAACTACCACGTTTCTTGTTCAGACTACAAAGTGAGTGAAATAGTGACCCAGTCGAAGTCTCGCCCTCTCCCTTGCAATCAAGAGCTGCATCATACATGTAGCTCGTCTAACAAGCCTGGTTAAATCTCCTTGAATCTGAACTATAGCGCTGTACAGCAGAAAAAATAATGTCATTGTTTCTTTTTGTGAGGCTACCTTCGCCATATAAAATCTGCTCTACCCTTGTAATATTGAATTTTGTCAAGGTCTGAAACATGATAATTCTTATATTGTCATAGTTTGGACAGGAGAAGTGCGGTACAGATTTCCATTTTCCGCATGGTTTAGTGTTACTGTAGATTGGGAGTTCAAATGAACAGGCGTGTAATAAATATCATTACAGTTTGAATCCAAGTGCGGAAAAAAAACAATCGTTGGCTTTTGGATTCGTTATGAAAATTATATTACTTTCGGGTGAAACGGTGATCTGTTAATCACAACAACACAACGGATGGCTAGACATCTTATAACAACATTAGAATCGCAAACATGGTCTCAGTTAAGAACCTCAAGGCTTATCTCGTACTCACAGCAGACGGATTTCCCGCACAGTACACAAATACCCTGTTGCACATTACATGTGTGATTCGGTCTCCCAATAACAAAATGTAACAAATGATCTGACCCTGCTTCCAATTATTTAGCCCATTCATTGAACAAAATGGTAATACACGGTCCATCAAGCGCCGAATAATAATCATCAAAGGTTCAGACTCCAGGGTTTAGGAATGATTAACATTTGTTGTCTCTGACAGTAGTTGGTGGTTATATAGAAATTATTTCATTAAATCTGTATTATCAAATACTTAGCAATGTATTCTTTATTGAGGACTATTTCCCAATATGGACACTGCAGACAAACAATGCACCTCAGGTTGTAACGCGTTCCCGGGTCTTATAGAAGCCGCTGTATTTTTCATTGTGGGCTATTTCCTGATATGGACACTGCGAACAAATAACGCAGCCTAGGATTATTTCCTGATATGGACACTGCGTCGGCTTAGGTTGTAAGGTGCTCACGGGGCTTATAGAAGCCGCTGAATTCTTCACTGGTGAAAATTTCCTGATATGGACACTGTGTACAAACAATGCAGCTTAAGCTGTATCGTATTCGCAGGCCTTGCAGAAGCCACTGCTTTTTCTCGTACCATTTAGGTGTCTTTCGAAAAGTTTTTTGGTCATATAATAAAAAAGGAATCCTCATATCGTCCCCCCCCCCCCCCCACACACACACACACACACCCCGGTTTGTATCGAAATTTACACAACTCGTCCGAAAATTAGGACTGGACTTCAATAAAACCCGGTCCAGAACTAATTTCTGACGTCGTTTTGAAAATTTCAATGTAACCTGGGGATTCGTTGGTTGGCGATCCCTATATACCCCCCCCCCCCCCCCCCCACACACACACACCGCAAATCTTCTGATTAAGTATTTACAGCAGTCATGGCTTGTTTTAATGAGAAATTCGAGCCAATAAATAATCCAGATGTCGTTCGACAATAATCTCCATGCCGTTACAATTTTTCAGACAACTGAAAATAGTATCGTAATTTAAACTCCTCCCTACATAATGTTAGTAAAGAATACACCACACACTCTGGGTTATATTCTGCAAAAACATAGAGGATATTCACGAAAATTTGATGAATACCGAAAATATCTCGTGAGTGGATACAAAGAAATATGAGGATCTTCACGAGCGACGCAGTCGCGAGTGAAGATCCTCATATTTCTTGTAGCCACGAACGAGATATTTTCGGTATTCATCAAAGTTTCGTGAATTTTCTTTTTATTTAATGCTCTACGACTACAAACTCTCCAATTTGTGGCCTTTATTTGCCATTAAGGCGCAAAATTTATGTGCCGAACCGGCGTCCATACAAAAATTACAACAACCAAACTCCAACCATTGGAATGTGTGAATATCCGCACAAAAAGTAGTCCCGTCTTATTTCTCCCCTAACTTTACGATTTACCAAGGCTGGCGAATTGAAATAATCGCAATGTGTTTCGAAGAACTAGAACAATAACAAAAAACACCACTTTCTTATTTTCAATAACAAGACACGTCATTTTATTTTTTTTGAACTCAATGCACTGAAGACGTGTGAAGTTGAACTGAAGAAATTTGAAAGTGATTTCGGCTTTTCGCTGGAAGGTGAATGAGAAAGTCAAACTTTGAAACCGCTGATTTAATGAATTGATTTAGTCACTGTCACTATCAATTATTCGAATTCGTTTGTATTTGGGACTGTGGAATTCATTACTGATGTGCTGACTCGTTTAAAGTACATGTGATTCGTCATCCGAACCTACGATGAAATATCGATTTCTAAATATCATTTTGATATTTCGTTTTGCCATCAGACAGGGGAATATGACTTAATTTTTCAGCGTGAATTGATGCCTGAGCATTAAATAAAATGCTATATTTGCTTGTCACTCGAGAAAGGTCACACCACACCTCATTATCCATCTTCAGGTTTGAATTAATTATCCTTTATCGGCTTTGAAATAATGAACCATTCGCTGAAGTGAAGTGTTTCCATCTCTCTATCAACTCGTTCCATCTAGTCTTTATATTGTGGACAAAATCGACAGATGACACTTACGCACTGAAGTGAGGAAGCAGTTTAAATGGAAATGCTGAAGTTATTTTTGCTTTGGAAATGTCTTTTCGAGTGTTTCAGTGTCGGTTTTCAGTGTATCCTTTTGGAGCATGCACTGACTGGGCGTTTATTTTTACACATTCTAAGTAATAAGAACCTGTGTACTCAATGTGAACAACATGTTGGAGTACGAACACGTTTAACGCACCTTAAAATAAATATGCACCTAACCCTTTAAAATCTGATGGTATCTTCCATGTCAGTTCAATGGCAGTAATTGGAAGAGTTCACATTCATATTTTGGGGTGGACCAATTAATATTTTCAACGTGCAGCCCTACGGCTGCACGTTGAAAACTATTAAATGGTCTCTTCACACATTCACTCAACAGCCACCCCCTTAAGGAAATTATGACGTATCATGCTACTGTGCCGGAATAGCGGCAGCTCGGGTTCAAATGGTTAAGGTCGGTAGCCTGGCGTATATTCGGCGTTTGTGAGTGTTTGCATCTGTGTGCATGCATATGAATGCGAGTTTGAAACACCTTGTATGTGTGTGTGTGTTTGAATAATGTATGTGGAGAGTGGAATATGAGATTGCAGTGTTAACAATAACCCTTTACCCAACGTAACGGCAAAAAACGGCCAGCACTAATCTCAAAAATCGCAAAATGTTTGAGACTAAAATTGAAAAAAAATAATTATTAAAGAATTTATTTTGCAAGTGTCGTCTGTTTTTCGTGTTAGGTAAAGGGTTAACACACCAAATACTCAAAGACTACAAATATAAAATGTACCATGCCTGACAATTTTCGTCTTTGGAACAGATTTATGGGAAAGTTAGTCGCCCCACCACCTCCTCGCCATTAATTTTCGAAAGTTGTCAGTAGATTTATCACGAAATGTGTGGGAGAATTTCATTTAAAAATTGAAATTTCCAGTAGTTAAAAGAATTTCTATAATTGATGTGCGCATCATTTCACAGACTTATGGTATTTTCCTGTAGAGTAGTGTAAAATCCAGAAGCAGTTGTTTTTACAATTTTATCCCAATCAGTTTTACCGTTTCACTATTATTGTCTGTTGAATTTCACTATTATTGTCTGTTGAAATCCATTTAATAATTAAACAATAACATGATTTTGGAGGGCATTATGGTTCGTGAGCGGCCCTGCATCGATGTTGAACAGCCCGAGGGTTTATTAAAGGCCCGAGACGAAGTCGAGGGCCGTTAATAAGCCCAAGGGCTGTTCAACATCGATGCAGGGCCGCTCACGAACCATTATGCCCGACAACAATCATGTTATTACTATTATTACCACTACATAATTTGTAATTTTACACATTTCCAAAATGATATCCCAGCAATCAAAAGACACAAAATTTAATAAAACAGAAACATTTTATTTGGGACCACGTAACTCAAAGAACGTTTTGAAAATGTTTTGATGATGTCAGTCACTTAGGAACACCATAATAGTAATTAATAGTGCAGTTATTCAAAGTTGCACCAGCCATCACAGCCGCAACATGGCGAAAGCATCAACTTTTCCTTGCGAGTTCTCGCCTCATTTCTAAATTTTCAATTCTAAAAGACGTCACGTGACAAGAGGGCCGATAATGAATTTTGTTTTCCATTAGAGCCCTCCTATCACGTGACTACCGAGCAATAGAGGATATGATTGCCCGTTAAATCGACATTAATGCAGTAGGAAACGCCCTGCAAAATGGTAATAATATAACAATAACATGATTTTGGAGGGCATTACGGTTCATTAGCGGCCCTGCAGCAATGATGAACAGCCCGAGGTTTTATTAAAGGCCCGAGACGAAGTCGAGGGCCGTTAATAAGCCCAAGGGCTGTTCATCATTGCTGCAGGGCCGCTAATGAATCACGATGCCTGACAACAATCATGTTATTACTATTATTACCACTCCCTGATACAGCTAACCGCACGAGGGAATTGCTTGAAGAAATAATCACTAAAGTCGGTTCGATATTTCTGTTTCGATCGTGCGTTCGACTTCAGTTCAGAAATACAAAGGGACGTCATCCGAATGGGAGTAATTCATGAGACCATGGAATCTAAAAATAGCCGGGCCGCGGGCCGCTAATGGCTATTTATACCATTATCGCCCGCGTCCCGGCTCTGTTGAATGACGTCACTGAAATTATGGAGTTTTAACGGCCCTCCAAAATCATGTTAATCGACTAGTAACTTATAGATTGAGTGGTAATAATAAAGAGATGAATATAAACTTGCAAATTAATGTAAAAACAAAGCCAAAATGGACACTTTACTGTGGGTGGGTAGAATACTGATAGATATTATTAACCCTTTGAACCCTAGCGGCCGTTTTTCCGGTCAGCAACATGATACGCCATAACGTCATTAAATAGGATGGCTGTTCAGTAAATGTGTGGGGTAGACAAATCCATATTTTCAACGTGCAGCCTCGAGGCAGCACGTTGAAAATATTGATTGGTCTACCCCAAATAATGAATATGGACTCGTCTAATTGCTGCCGCTGAACTGGCGTGGAATATACCATTAGAGTTCAAAGGGTTAATGGTCGTTTATCTATGAACTAGTTGCTTCCAATTAGCTTGTCATAAAAAGCTATCAGTAAACAAACAGCTCGACATTTCTGAGTGTGCGCGTGAAGGAAACGTAACTTCATCTTCTGATGTCACGAAGGTTTTCTCAACAATTACTTGCTTCTTAATTGGACCTTCCTCATTTGTCTACATATAAGTCAGGGATACATGCCACACCATCGTATTGTACCATGATACTGCTTTTCATAAGGGTACAGTTGAAACCAGAAGTCCTGTCACCGTATTGTGCAATATTTTGAAGGAATAGCGCGCTGAGTAAGAGCACTAGAGCTGTAGGTTAACCGAAACCGAACCGAGGTTTTTAGTTTTTTTAAAAAACCGAAACCGTCGACATCCCGTAATCTAAGGTTTTTCTTTTTTTTATTAAATACTCTCTTGCTGCAGAAATTCACAGAATGTAGTCATCCCAGACTAGTGAGAGTACCCAGACACTGCCGATGGCAGTGTCTGGGTACTCTCGCTACTCTGGGAAGGCTACATTCTGTGAATTTCCGACATTTCAGTTTAGTTGTGTTTGCAGCTTTCCCCAAGTTGCGTGTTGGTGTCACACCTCGAAAAATGGACAAGCACAATAAAAGTTCTGTATATTTAGGTAATTATTATATTGGCCTTCCTAATTCTTCATGTATTATAGCTAATTTTGGGCCTCATGAACAAACCGAAAACCGAACCGAACCGAGGTTTTACTCAACCTGAAAAACCAAAACCGAAACCGAACAAGAAATTTAAGAACCTACAGCTCTAAAGAGCACCTTTGTCCCTGCCAAACTTCACCATTAGCGTGTCTCAATTCCTGTAGAAAAACGGCGTGCCCAAATCTGTACAATTGTATACTAATAAATAGAATTCATTACCATCATTCTTAACCTCAGCAAGGATGCATGTACATACAATAGATATTAAAATTCAACTGCATATACAGAATGGAGAGAGTAGATAACTACTTAATCGCAGCAACATATTATTCCTCACTCGAAATGTATGTATAACTGTTCATAAGAATACAAGAAGCACTTGCAAACTTTCACCAACCCGGTGGTCCATGTGATGAAAGTTTGCAAAGCTTTTGTTGTGTTTGGTTGCACCCGGTGGTCAATGTGATGAAAGTTTGCAAGTGCTTCTTGTGTTCTGTCTTTAGAAATTGTAAATGATTACCGAGTGAAAAATCTATCACTCAGCGATTTAGTAGTCATTCACCCTCCGTATACTGTCAGCTCACTATTTTCTGTCTGTTTGATTGGTTCAGTTCGTGATTTCACTTCCGCCCTCGCTAATTATATTTTGTATTGCACAGCGCAAACGATGCTGTGTATTTCAGACTACTCCATGCTTCTGCAGTAAGGAGCATATTAACTAATGAGCATTTTCTGCACAAATTGTGACAGGACTTCCAGTTTCATATCAGCATCTTCGGGTACTCGAAGAATATTTTTTGTTTTAATTACTAAACTGTATACACTCGTTATTTTTCTTACAAAATAGTACCCCGTGACTCTCACGTTTAGGATTGAATCGAATCCCGAAATCAATCAGGAACTCTCTTTCCCCGTTGCTAGCTTTACTCAACCCCAGGTTCAGGAACACTCTTATACGGGCACTTCGTGAGAAGTTGAGTACTTCCATGTCTGACCAAAATGATATCGTGTTTTGCTGGTTACTTGGACATGTTGGTATCTCCTGTAACACCAGGGTAGACAGTGCAACAAAACAGACTTTAACTAGGCCTTTCAACGATTTTAAACCACATATCGATAAGTACATCAAATCTGTATGGCAGCCGGAATGGGATGGTGTGACAAATAATAAGCTCCATCGCTTTCGACCACATATATTTGATCACTACTCGTCTGGAAACCTTTGCAGAAAAGATCGTGTAGTTTTTGACACGATGTCACATTGGTCACACAGGACTTACACATTCCTTTTTGTGAGACGATATTATGCGACCAGAATGTGTTCCTTGTCAACAGGTGTTGTCAGTGGAGCACATTATTTTATATTGCACTGATTTTAATTATGTTAGAGGGCAATATTTCACTGCTGGATGTCTAAAAGATTTTTTTTTATCATATGACTCGTCGCTTTAATGCAGCTGCTGTCCAATTTCTGAGGCACTTTATGGCGGTTGCGTAATGCTGTGGTTCGGATGAAATGATCCTGGTTAGTAGTTGTCGCCGTTGGACGACCTGACCATTGCCTGTCTTACGGTAGCGTGACCACAACTTGCTAATCACCGATTGAGTAACGTTGAGAATTTGAGCTACTGCAGTCTGTCTGTTGCGAGCTTTCAACATGCCAACAGCACGTAAACTTTCGTCACGTGTCAGTCTTCGCATATCTCAAAAGTTACGAAACAATTGATGAACCACTTTATACCAAGAAAAGAACGATGAGGCCTCCGAAAAAGCCCGTCCAGTACAAATACAAATTTCAAAACGTACCCCACAGAAATTAACGCGGCGCTCGTGCGAAAAACCTGCACGAAGTTTTCGTGGGCCGGTGACATTCTTGATCCACACTAAACTTGATAACATATTGATGTGTCCAATCACGCGTACCCAATACCATTTTCCGAAAATATCAACATCAGTTTGGATATCCCCTATTTTTTTTGAATAGTATATTTTACTTCATTAGTGACATGGCTACTTTCTACCATTTTATCACCACGATAGAGCCTTAGCTGCTATTTTGGCGTTAAGCATACATACATACATAAACAAATAAATAAATAAATAAATAAAATTGAAACTCGAATCGAATCACAATGCTCTCCAAGTTGCAGATATTGTTCAGTACAGACGTCGTGGACTGGTCGTAATCCACACGTGATGTCTACGCATGCGTTTACTAGGGAACAAAAATCATCATCAACAAAATTTTAATTAATGAAGCACCGGTGCTTCATTAATTAAATTTTCGATGATTATTCCTATAATTAGTGTTTGGAATGGGAGCGTGGTGGCTCAGTAGGTAGAGGTGCAGGCTGCAAGCCGAGAGGTCCTCGGTTCGAATCCCACCTGTGGCAACCGCGTTGTGGTGTCCTTGGGCAAGACACTTCAACTCCATTGCCCGCGTGGGGGCACGGTGGCATTGTGTACTAAGGCGTACTCCACGTCGATGGTGCACTCGTCTTCAACCAATGCTAACCCTGCTTGTGTGGAGTTAGTATGTTGGGGAGCTGATAGTTGCTTGCCGTTGCTCGTTGGTTCTCTCCGGGTACTCCGGCTTCCTCCACCCGTAAAACTGTCACGGTCATGATTAGCCATTGTGCATGAATATTTGACCTTAAACACCAATAAATAAATAAATAGTGTTTGGAATGTAATATTAGTGTGTCCTTGTAAATATTTCCCACCCGTGGAAAGATATCGGTTACGAACTCACGAAATGAACCGATCCAACAGAATGGAAATATTGAGACTACAGTATGTGGAGGGTGGATTATTACTACAGTAGGATATAGTTTTCACGTAGTAATTACTTATAACTTCCGAGGACAAAACAGAAATTCCACTTGAAAAATTTCATCACACAAACCACCGGGTTACACGCGGTGTTCCATGTGATGAAAGTTTGCAACTATTTCCTGTGCTTTCATGAACAATTATAAATACTTTTTTCGAGTGGAGAATGTATGGCGCTTACATAGTAACCCGCTCTCTTCATTCTGTATATGTTAGTACTTATTTCTGTTATTACATGCACATGTATCCCAGAATAGGTTAGGAATTATGTTAGGCAGGCTATTTTTCTACAGGAATTGAGTTACGGTAATGGTGCAGTTTGACGGTAACACAAGTGCACTTTGTCGGCGCGCTATTTCTTCAAAGTAGTGCACAATACAGTCACAGGACTTCCAGTGTCAACTGTAGTAATATCTGTGGTTATTGTAAATCGTACATGACTAGTGGATTTTCACGAATAGTCGTATTTGACCACACGATGCCGTGACCCGCGTTGACGTAAAGAAAGATTACACTAATTACTTTTGTACGGAATCTGACATTGGTATGAGTTGTCACTCTGACATCTGACAGTATATGCAGTTGCTTGACCTTGTGCTTGTTAGGGAATATACGACACCGTCTGTTGATTATACGGAGTTATCCTCGGTGGTACTGTGCAATGTTTACACACCACATGCAGCACAGGCACAGGACATAGAACACAGACTGGATCTGCCGATATTATTAGTTATACAGTTTGCTGGTGGCCTAATATGGTATATATGGTGTCAGTTAATTTCATATTGGACGAGAGCTAACTGACACCATATATACCATATTAGGCCACCAGCAAACTGTATAACGAATATATCTTACCGACTGTTGCATCGATGAACAGAACTAATAACAACAGCGATCAAAATTAAATAAGAGAATTCTCGCAATGTGTTCACGTGTCTTTGCCTTGTTACAATTTATGGGAGAGTACCTACGGGCACTCTCCCATAATTGTAACAAGGCAAATTCATACATACCAAACAGTTTCATTTCGAAGGTAACATGACACACATCCACAGAATATGAAGCCTTCTAAGCTGCCTAACCTGCACTTCAGACCAAATATGGGCTTCCAACGTTCAATCTTTCAACTTGAAGCGTGCCGTCATTTTGAATAATCAGTGAACAAAGGGGAGATTACTCATAGCTGTCAGCGTATATTGATGTCGACAGGCAGCATGTGGCTTTATATGCAGTCTGCATGTGATGTCTTTGAACCAATGAAATTCCCAGATACTTGTAGGAGGTAAGATATCTGCTTATGTGAAAATGCAGAATGTACGCAGAACACATGCAGCACATACGACGAAAAGGAAGGGGAATCTATAATCATATTCATATCATAAAAGGTATTCCACGGAAAGTGGGTTTGATGTTTAGTGGAATGTGTTATAGTGTACAATGCGTGAAAATGTTTACACATCGTATGCAGCACATGGGTACATTGAAATATGTCGAAATATGCTAATCTCAAAATGTGCGTACACCATTTGCCACACATAGATACATACAGTACGCGGAGAGTGTACTATCACTAAATCACACGCAGAGTGGAGATTCCACCCAAGTAATAATTGCAGATTTGTTGCAAAGCCAAACAAACACAAGCAAAGTTTCAGCCAATGGACCTCCGGGTTAAACCCGGAGGTCCATTGGCTGACACATTGCTTGAGTTTTTTGTCGATATGTACATAATTTGAAAGTTATAGCTTTGGTGATAACTCCACTCCGCGGGTGATTTAGTTACAATCCACTCTCCACGTACTGTATGCCGAAAAGGGGGTTCTGTAACCACAGACATATCCCAAAAAATGCATTCCACGGAACGTGAGACTCATGTTTGGTGGAAAGTTCGTGTGTTTTAGTGAGTAATGTGATACAATGTGTACACATTGGATGCAGCACATGGGCACATTTGAGATGTGCCGATGTGTATTTTTATGAAAATACACAATGTGCGCACTTCTCTTGCAGAACAAAGGCACATACGACGGAAAGGAGGTTCTGTAACCACAAACATATCCTAGAAGTAGATTTCATGGAACGCGGACCGATCTTTGGTAGAATGTAATTTCTTGCAAGGTACAACGTATAACAATGCGTAACCACAGACAAGGGGGATCTGTAACCAAAGACATATTCTAAAAGGGACTCAAAGACATATTCTAAAAGGGACTCCAGGGAATGTGGAGTTGATGTTTAGTGGAATGTGCTTGTGTGATAGTGTATGGTGTGGGACCATATGTACATATTGCATGCATCACATGGGCACATGTTAAATGAGTCGATATGTGCTAATCTCAAAATACACTATACGTATATTACCTGCATCACACAGACACATATGACGAAAAAGGGGTTTTGTAACCACAGACGTATCCTAAAGGGGCATTCATGTTTGGTGGAATGTTATTATGTGCTAGTGTACAATGTGCCACACTGTGCACAGATTACATGCACCACATGGACGCATGTAAAATGCGCCGATATGTACTTATGCTCGAAAGAGTGAATCTGCATATGCCTCTTCAACTCCTCTCGTAAAAAATGGGTGATGAAAGTGGGGCGCCGAAAGTGGGGCATTCAAGTGGAGCGCTACAGGTGAGAAGCTGCAAATGAGGTACCTGGTATACAGTACGACCGTCGTGGACTGGTCACTTTCCACGGGTAGTCGTTACTTCAACAGACACAATAATATTGGATTCCAAACACTAATTATAGGAATAATCCTAAAAAAATAATTAATGAAGCAAGCGCCGGATACAACCCGATGCTTCATTACTTAAAATTGCTCTGATGATGAGTTTTATTACCTGGTAAAATCATGCGTGAATCATCACCGCACATGCGTGGATCACGACCAGTCCATGGCTTCTGTACTCCACGACAAGACTATCTCTCTCTCTCTCTTTCTCTCTCTCTCTCTCTCTCTCTCTCTCTCTCTCTCTCTCTCTCTCTCTCTCGTCCTTTTGTCACTCTCCCATAAACTGAAACAAGAAAAACACTAATGCATACACATGTGCAACACCGATGGAGGGTTTCTATTGTTGCCCTGTGTTTGATTCCCCGAAAATAAATAATAAAATATAAAATAAAATACCCTTTCCGCCCCAATTTAAGTAAAAATTCCAATGATAATCCAAATATTCATTTCTTGATAGCCTTATATATGATTGGTTTAATGAAACCTTTAACATTAAAGTGTCTTCGTATGACTTGTTTTACTTATTTTACTTATCTGATGCCCATAACAGTAATCCGCCTTTATCATCCACAGCAAATACACAGAACGACACACGCGTGTGAATGGGTTAATCGATATGGCACGAGTGCCAGCGCGGAAGGTTAGAACGAGAGGCCACAGGCCTCTAGTTTTATCCTTCCGCGATGGCAGAAAAGCCATATCGATTAACCCATTCAAACGCGTGTGTCGTACTGTGTTTATTACACGCCTTCACGTCTATAAAACAATTATTAGAAGGACACTCGGCAATTCATTTGACAACTATTAACACAGACAACACATTTTATCTCCAACCAAATTTGCGAGGGGAACCCCTGTTACTATCTCGTTCCCTGAGTTCCAATGTGTTCTATGTGCCTACTGGCACATAGAAGACATTGGAACTCAGGGGACGATTTTCAGCTATCGCTAGCGATTCAAATTGAAATTGCGTTGCACGATTTGTAGAAAATTTCAGTGAAATTTCGTTTCTATTTAAAAATGGTCCGTTCACGATTTCCGTTCCGCACATATGTGCGGAACAAATTTTTATTTTCCGCACGGCTTAGTGTTGCTGTAGATGGGGATTTCATAGAACAGGCGTGTAATAAATATTGTTTAACAATCAACATAAAAAGAAACAAAAAAAAAAAAGAACCGACAAATCGAGAACCCCCGTTGCACCTTCCCAATTCGCTTGAAACTTTTAGATTTGAATCACTTACCGATATGTGCTTTGTAATTACCGAGTGGGTTCTTAAAATCATGGATATTCTTTTGTGAGTTCTGTATTGTTGCATAGCCTGCTTTGGTGTTATCGGAGAGACCAACTCTTGCAATCAATATGTTGTTGCATCAAAGCAGAGAGATTACAATCTCGTCACTACCAACAACATTATGTGGTAAGTAGAACAATACACGTATTGAACGATTTATACAAGACACATCGGCCATCACTTCATAACAGGTTTGACAATAGGTGGGTTCCCAAAACAGCTCTCACGATGAAACTACTTTCAGCCTTTGCAGTTCTCGTCTGTATGTTAAGTGTTTCTGCAAATCCCCAAGAAAGTATTTGGGAAAAACACTCAAAACAGATTGAGAATAAAAAGGACCAAATTAGTTTCGATGATATTTTGACGAATGGGACTACTAAATCTAGAATTCACTGTGCCGACAAATGCGTTGGTGACGGAGATTGCTTTTCATTCTTTTACAACAAGAATACAAAGGTGTGCCAGACTCATGGTAGGGGATTACTGGCAGAGAATGGTACATTCGAAACAGCCGACGGTTTCAGATACTACGCCTTCAGTAACAAAGGTAAGACGTTAGCATACGGCTGGCTCTCAAATAAAAGACCAGTATACTGTATTTGTTTTTTTTTTTTATGTTTTGCACTATTCGGACGCTCAGAATAAACGATAAACGAATCGAATTTCGAATTATTTTGCGATTCAATCCGATGCCTTTTCTAATCCGAGATACCGATTATTTTCGAATGTTTTCAATGGCGAGTCCAACCTCCCTCAAAATGATTACGGTGTCAAAATCTAATTTTTAGCGAATGTTCCCAAAATGGTCGCCACATAATGCATTTTATTACACGCCTGTACTATGTAATCCCCATCTACTGCAACACTAAACCGTGCGGAAAATGACAATCTGTTCGCACATACATGTATATGCGGAACGGAAATGGTTGACGGACTACTTTTAAATAGAAGCGAAATTCCCCTGGAATTTTCTACAAATAGTGTAACTCAATTACAATTTAAATTACTAGAGATAGCTGAAAATCGTCCCCCAAGTTTCAATGTGTCCTTTGTGCCTACTGGCACATATGACACATTGAATCTGAGGGAACGAAATAGTAACACAGGTTCCCCTTGGATATTTGGTTGGCGATAAAATGTGTTCTTTTTATTGATAGTTGTCAAATGAATTGCTGAGTGTCTTTCTAATTTTTTTATGGACGTGAAGGCGTGACGCGTGTGTGAATGGGTTTAATCGATTTGGCACTTATGCCATCACGGAAGGATAAAACTCGAGGCCTGTGGCCTCTCGTTCTGTCCTTCCGCGCTGGCACTCGTGCCATATCGATTAACCCAATCCCACACGCGTGTCGTTCTGTGTATTTACCTTTGCAAAGAACCAATCTGAATCTAATCACGAGAAACAACTTGACAGTGCCGGGCAATGCGTTCAAACACGGAACAAGTTTTAGATAGATTGGAATGGGGAATGGGAGGTTTATTGGAGGAAAAGCTCCATGTTTACCCTTCCGTTGTGGACCAAGACTGCACCTTTTGTACAGTTAAAACTATAAGTCCTGTCACGAACTGTGCGCTTATCTAGGTTTAATTGCGCGTAGAAATTGCGCGCAATTGCCATATCGAATGGCAACCAAAGCATGGCAGGTTCTCCTTGTTACACAAGCAATGTTACTGCCAATGGACCTCCGGATTACCCGGACGTCCATTGGCGGAAACTTTGCTTGTACACAGGCCATATGTACAGAACCTGATGACCTTGCTATAGCCATAACGCGTACATTAACGCGCAAATCGACGTGCTATTTGTTCGCATTTCATGACAGGACTTCTAGTTTTAACTGTAACAAGCCGGAAATAACGACTAAAATGCCTATCATTATTGCCTGGATGATGCAAAAGTTTGAATGTAGGCCCACGACGGGATAAAAACTATGGTTCGATTTTGAATAACTTGCTTGACTCGATTCTAGGTCCGATTCGAGCTGGAATGTTCCGATTCTCGGGCCCTGTGTAGTATTTCCCAATACATCCTGATCTCACAGATCATGGTCGATAAACAGCAACTTATTTAATATGCCACTTGTAAATGTCGCAGGACTTTGGGATTTTCAAATAAAATCCCGACTTAACAAGCATACCAGCTACATCATCAAAGCATGCCTTCAATGAAGGCATACGTACGATCATGAAGTTTGGACATTTTATCAGCCTTGAGCCATCACAGTACAAAATCTGGGTGCCACTTCAATAAGACTATTGCACTAGAATTTCCTGAATTCTTGAACGTGAATGCCTCAACTGAATAATTTTAACCTTCTGCATATCTGTTAAAACAGTGAATTTTCAAAAAGCAATTTCCCCTACGATGCAACAAGGAACTAAATTCGAATGGTTAACTTGCATGTTAAATTTTATGAGTGAGAATTTCGATATTTCGCCATAAAGTCCGTGGAGAGTGGATTGTAACTAAATCAACCGCGGAGTGGAGTTGTCACACAAGCTATAACTTTCAAATTTTGTACATATAGACAAAAAACACAAGCAATGTTTCAGCCAATGGACCTCCGGGTTTAACCCGGAGGTCCATTGGCTGAAACTTTGTCTGTGCTTGTTATGCTTTGCAAAAAATTTGCAATTATTGCTTGGGTGGAATCTCCTCTCTGCGGGTGATTTAATTACAATCCACTCTCCATGTATTGTAAGTGTGAAGATGTGTTTTCAGGAGTGTTTTCAATGATTTCAGGCGTGTTTTCAGGCGTGTTTACAGGCGTGTTTACAGACGTGTTTTGAGGTTGAATGTCGATATTCAACATGAGTGTTTAATTCTTTGCACGTTGCTGGCGGATATTTCTACCCAGGACACAAGATCTTTTGCCTCGGATATAAGTATAATTTGGACACAATTCACCAAATTTTCCCACTGTAAAATACATGGATTTTTGCCTGATGATTTCTTAAGATAAATTTCGATGAATTTTTTTTTATCAAATCTTGTCATGGCTACTTAAGAGGGTCCCAGGCGTGGCAATTGCAACATCTTTAACCCTTTACCCAGCGCATGCGATATCACAATTTGTTATTTGAATTTTTTTTTTTTACATTTTTCCGAAGATTTCGACAAAACCATATCGGGTGACTCCCTCACTGAGCGAGCTCAAAGAATAAAGTATTTTACACCATCAGTATAGTCACACCATCAGTATATTAATTTTTCGCTGACGTCAACGTATGTTCTTTGAAAGGCGATCGGCGTTTGTAAGGCGCCGAAAAATTGAAAACTATTTATTTGTTGAGCATTGTATATTTATAGCAAGAACTGCCATCCCCACCCTCCATAATCCAGCTATACAGAGATCAGACGGGTACAGTTATGAGTTGTTTACTCCATGTTTAGTAAGCGTCATATTTTGTGTTTAATTATTTGTGCTGTACCATGGGGACTATGACAGCACTGGTACTAGACTACTATATTGATAGCTATGCACAAATGTTATTCATTCACATTTGTCATTTTATTATGTTATACTTCAGCTGTAACCCCCTCCCCTCCCTAACTTTGTGTTCCAAAAAATACTCTTTCAATGAAGGACTTCCTTTCTGACATTTTAAAGAGCATAATATAGAAGAGAAAAACATCTGAATACCAGTAAATAGAATTGCAGTATAGGTTGTTTGGCTGTGTGTTTGAATGGTGTTTTGGAAGGGTGGGGGGGGGGGGTGGTTGAATGTTGGAATCACCCTGCCCCTAGTACTAAGACGGGGAACCATGGATTAAATAAATGTGTTAATAGGGTAAGATAGGCTGTTAGTTGGCAGCTGCCAGAGGTAAAAAGTGTGCTCATGGGGAATACACTTGCTCAAGATGTGAATTTGCCTGCATTAACAGCCCTAGTTTTGGCACTATATAGCCTTTGTTGCTGACTGCGACAAAAATGCAACTTTACACATTTGTCATTTAATTATGTTATTCTTCAACTGTACCCCCTCCCTTCCCCTCCCCAACTTTGTGTTCCAAAATACTCTTTCAATGAAGGACTTGCTTTCTGACATTTTAAAATACATAATATAGAAGAGAAAAACTTCTGAATACCAGTGAATAGAGGTGCAGTATAGGTTGTTTGGCTGTGTGTTTGAATGGTGTTTTGGGAGGGGGGTTGAATGTTGGAATCACCCTGCCCCTAGTACTATGAAGGGGGACCATGGTTTAAATAGATGTGTTAATAGGGTAAGGTTGGCTGTTAGTTGGCAGCGTCTATAGGTTATAGTGTGCTCCTGGGGTGTACACTTGCTCAAGAAGTGAATTTGCTTGTATTAACAGCCTTAGTCAGGGTTGGGGTATTCGTATTCAGTATTCAGTCGTATTCAATACATTTTTCAAGTATTCAAATGTATTCAGTATTCATGCAATTTTAAAGTATTCGTATTCGTATTCGAATACAGTCAAATTTGAGGTGTATTCATGAATACTTTTTGAATACTTTTCTTGTTTTTAATACACATGTATACAGTATTTGTAAAAAAAATATTGTGATTATCTCTATTAGAAAGTAGTAAAGAATTAAACTAATACTTTTGGAGTGCACATATCAGGTCCATCAAATAGTACATCAAACTTCATACTACACATGAAGGTAAGTTCAATTATTTATCTGCCTTTTGGTAGCAAACTCTTCATTGTTCAAAATTTGTTTCATTGTAAACTGAACATTGTAATTGTACAGATTATTCTTTGGACAAAGGATATCAGTCTGGCCAAAGTAGTGATTTTTAATCCCTAAACAATTAATATTAATACTAATCTAATATTTTTCTACAGTAATAGTAGAAATAAGGTGTAGACTGATAGATCTGTAAAATTATTGTGCTTGAATTACAACATTTTTCCAATAGTGCAGTAATTGCTTAATTGATTTTTGTGAATAGCACTGGCCAGTTTTCTTTTATTCTCACCAGCAATGTTTGTTTAAATATTAATAAAAGACATGAAGCAAAGAAGCCACAATTAGCCACAATTAATAGACATTATTGGGGGTCATAAAATGCAGTTTAGAAGAAAAAAACTTTAAAAAATACCTAAAAAATTGTGTAAATTTCTCACAGTTCTCTATTTAATGATTACTGTGTATGCACTAAACAACTTCCAAACCTCCACCTCTGAAAAAGAAGCAGAAAAGACACAAGCGCCGCTAACAACTCACAACTTCTCCTCCTTTACCACGGTCTGACACTTTCAAAATCTACAGCTAATGAGGGTCGAAAGGGGCTTGCTCCCCAAATCGTCCCTGCGCGCCTTCGGTGCGCAAAACCATTTGATTTGACTAAACAACAAAACATTGGATGAGTACTGTGCTCATTTTGCTAATTGTTTTCTAAATAAATTGATATTTGATTTTTTTTTTTTCATTTCTTTTGTTTGTCATTAATACCAACTTATGTCTGTTGATTGGGTTCTAAAGGATTAAGAGATGCACCCTCTGAAAAACTAAATCTTCACCTATAATCCCTCATACCCTTAATCCCAATAAGAATGATCAAATTATCATCCATTTACAAGAAATAATTTTGAAAAGGATTCAAGTATTCATATTTGTATTCATGAATATATTGTAAAGTATTCGTATTCGTATTCAATACATTTGAAATTTGTGTATTCGTATTCGTATTCATAAAATTTCAAAGTATTCGTATTCGTATTCATTACATTTACAATGTATTCGCCCCAACCCTGGCCTTAGTTTTGGCAATATATAGCCTTTGTTGCTGACTGTGTCAAAAATGCAACTTTTCAAAGCAATAAAACAGTTCTCTAGGGTGTGTGGTCCCCCAATGAACATTTAATTGTGAAACCCTCAATTTATTTTCCCAAGGCTGTTTATTTTTAGAGATTGCATCACTTCCGAGTGCAACATTTCAAGGCGGGTATTTCCAATTCAAATATTTAGTTCAGTGATACCTTAAGCACATCAGTGGAGTGTCGGTGTACTTTTCCTCACCTGCTATATTTCGATGCCGCGTCAGCGCAATCTAAACAAGGTTGTTAGTTTATTTCTTTTTGATTGATAATTTGAAACTTCAGCATCGAGTGTTCATATAGATATACATACATATAGTGAAATGTTCAGCATAATCACCGCTTTCAAAGTTAACACATCGTTTGTTTGTTTTCCTATTCGCTACAGATGTCGATAATATACTCGATCCGCCCACAAACCAGAGTGGTGAGGGTTCTTTATACATGTATTCTGATAATACAAGCCTGTTCGTAGTGTGATGCAATAGTCTTAACCCTTTACCTAACATGAAAAGCAGACGACACTTGCAAAAAAAATTCTTGAATAACTATTTTTTTATTTTTTTTTCTCAAAAAGATAGGTTATGACCCCTCGTTGGAACGAGCTCCACGAGCTCGTTCCAACGAGGTGTCATTACCTATGTGTTTGAGACAAAACACGAAAAATAATGAAAAATAATATTGGCGATTTTTGAGAATAGCGCTGACCGGTTTTGACCGTTACGTTGGGTAATGGGTTAAGCGAAAGGTATTCGTATATTTTAAGCTCAAGCTTCACAGGAAAACAAGCTTTCGGTCTGCCGAAGACCTTCAGGGCACAGACACAAAAAAAAATATACGCAAAGAGGTGAAATGTTGAGAAGAAAAAGTCACGTACGCATGGTCTTGACTTAACAGATGTCGTATACAATACGAAATGAAAACAAAAAACTTGAAAAAATGAAAGCAAAATGTGAAAAATACAGTTGGTCAAACTTTACAAAAAAGTTCTTATAGCCCCTATCTCCCAGAATTACGTTACAGATGGCAACATACCCTTCAAAACCTTTAAAGGAAATAAGAGTTGTTTGAAGTTCGGTTTTTGGCGTTAGGGCTGTAAATGAAAAGCTGTTTGATCCAGGATGTTTCCCCGAGAGACGTAGCTCAACTTCTGTCCAGTCGGACTTGGAGGCAATGGTGAATGCCTGAAATGAAGTTAAAAATGGTGCCCAATCGACATGCGGTGTCGTATAATACACAGTAACGCTCCATTTTTCAAATGACCGGTCGGTGGTTGTTCACTCGTTTGTGAAATGGGGTACAGGCTTCGCCAACACACTGGATTTCACAAACACCACACTAAAGTAGATAAATCACATTTGAACTTTTGCAGGTGCCGCGGCAAAAACAATTCTAAATGTTTCCTCAGTGTTGGTGCTTTTGAATGACTGACACACGTCTTAATCAATAGTACTGAGTGCCAAATTGAGATTTATGATACGTTGTACATGTAAACGCCCGGCCTTACCTAGACCCAGAGTATTGTGTCCTTTTTCCGGTACTCTGCCCACCCCCACCCCCTTATCGTCGGGTATATCCGGCAACCTTGAATACAATTTACTACCCTTGGTCTCCAAAATAAAATGGTTATTTCAAATCTGATAAATCCATGCACACGATCAGTTCTAACGATTTTAATCCTGTCTCTTCAAAGGGCGTGAATTTGGCTTTACAACAATTACATTAAACATCAGTTTCATCCATACTGTCACGTTCAAGTCTATTTCTCTATCACCCGAGGGTGGGCGAATCCAGCCGGATGTTGTATGAAGCATAGATGAAGTTCCATATAAGTTAGTTGTTTATGCCAATTCATTACCTTCGCACAGTTTTGATTCTTCCGTATTTTCTCTCCAACTCCTAAATTAACATGACTCCAAATCAACGACACGAATAATTGAAATTTTTAGCACACGTCATTGCATTAAGCGTTTCACAGAAATGTGTTTTCATTGACTCCTTTGATATCAGGGGCTCACAAATATGTCCATTGGTGTGTAAACCGGATTTGTCAAGACTGAGATAGCTTACATCATGACTGACTAAAATTCGTCGAAGGCATGTATTGACGATGATATTGGAACATCATTATAGTCGGGACTATAGTTAAATAAGAAAAAAATAAGACTTACAGGGTGGTTGGGGGTCTGAAAACATTTGCTGACTCAAGGCCCCAACATATTTTCCCGACATTTGAAGCACCCCCCCCCCCCCCCCACACACACACAAGTGCAATTTTGTTTTTTTATCGCTGAAAACTGCCCCCTCACCCCCCACACCCACACATACACACAGTATTTATATATTTATCTTACAATCAACATAATTTTTTTTCTGTATTAACTCCGCAACTGTCATGTTTCCGACCCCCTGAAACAGATGTTTGTATCATGGAGTTGGATACACGCACGTTCCTTTCGCGTGAGTCCCATTTTTTTTTCTTTTTGTTCATCGTTACGAATAAATAGTTCGATATATATTCGTCTACATTCTTGACTTATCCCCAATATATTGTAAGATAAAATGATTATTACCATTATGTGGATGTACAAAATATGTATCCGAGTCTCGCTCCGGGTTCTAACGGTAGATCACGACTCGTCTTCGACTCGTCATGATCTGCCCTTAGAACCCGGAGCTCGACTCGGATACATATTTTGTACATCCACATAATGGTAATAATCTCTATTTATTTTTCAGTGCTCCTACCACTGTGGTGATGATACATTATTCTGCTATGTTTGCCATTGCCATTCTTTGCCTTAACTTGAATCCCATTCCCCATTCCAAAATTATTATGTACACATCAACCGAGACGTATAGATTTCAACGTAAATCAGTTGTAAAATGCTCTGTCATCAATGTTGTCATGCTTTAAGTTATGATTAATTTGGACAATTTTCATTGTTTTTATTTACTGACACTGACTGATACACTGATAGGTACAGGAATTATAGCTGTTATAGCAGCCTATATGGGTGGTGTGTGTTTGTGGGATAAAATGGTGTTTTATTCCAAATTCCATGACGTAGAGTATCGTTGATTTTGCTAGCGATTTTCTCATTCAAATTTGCTTTCAGACGTACCAAGATGCTAGACCAAATTTGACTAATAACTGCTCACCTGTGCCACGGACTTGCCATCATTGAAAGTACCAAAGAAACTGAATTGTGTTAACTTGTGAATGAATTATCATATAATTATTACCATTGCAAAAGGTTCAGTAAAATTTATACAAAAATAAATAGAATCAGTTCTGGGCCCAGTCTATAAACCAATGACGTACGTTGTCACTCTTCCGATTAGCCTGTGACAGACTGTGTCATTACTCGATCAAATGGTGATGTAGGTAGGCAGCTCACATTAAGCTTATTCAAATGACGATTCGCTTTTTATGATGATCTAGATATTGCTAACGATTGTACAGCTAAAATTGAAACGGAAAGTCCTGTCACAATTAGCGCAGAAAATGCTCGTTAGTTAATGCTCTTCTTACTGCAGAAGAATGAAGTAGTCTGAAATAGACAATAACTTTTGCGGTGTGCAATGCAAAATGTAATACGCAATCAGCGAGGTCGGTACTGATATCACGAACTGAACCGATCAAAATAGAAAGAAAATATTGAAACCACAATATGTTGAGTGTGGATTACCTCTAAATCGCCGTGGGACAGAGGTTTCACTTAGTAATTATTTACAATTTCAAACGACAAAACACAAGAAACACTTGCAAACTTCCATAACGTGGAACACCGGGTTGCACCTGGTGGTCCATGTGATGAAAGTTTGCATTTGTTTGTTGTGCAGTTTTGGACGATTATAAATACGTTTCGAGTTTTGAATATATGGCGCTACGATTGAGTAGTAATCCACTCTGTTCATTTTGTATTTGTGCAGTCGAATTGTAATATCTGTTTACGTCCTTCCATGTGCATGCATCCCAGAAGAGGTTGGAAATGATGTACAGAGTTGGGCATGCTGTTTTTCTACGGAAATTGAGTTACGTTAATTGTGTAGTTTGACAGGGGCACAAGTGCACTTACTCAGCGCGCTATTACTTCAAAATAGTGCACAATGCAATCACAGGGTATCTAATTTCAACTGTATATCAAGGATGGCAATTGCTTTCTCGTCTACAGTATATATATACATGTGTATATATAGAGGATATGGAATGAGTGTTTTTCTCATATAATATTTATGAAACGAGTCTAAGAATTTTCCGTTTTGACGCGCCTCTGGTGAGCCCAAACGGAAAATTCGGACGAGTTTCATAAATATTATATGAGAAAAACACTCATTTCATATTCTATTTACCATATGGCACACACACGCACAAAGTAGCCACTTCGTATGACTTTTTAACCCATCACCTAACTTGAGTTGCAGACGGCACGTGGAAAAACATCCTCGTATAACTAAACATTTTCATTTTTTGCTTCCAAAACATAGGTTATGACCCCTCATTGGAACGAGCTCGTCGAGCTCGTTCCAATGAGGGGTCGTAACCTATGTTTTGGAAGCAAAAAGTGAAAATATAAAAAAAATGAATGTCGTTTTTCTTGTATGTAAAAGATTAATACAATATAACCCACCCTAAATAGGACAGATAACGTAAATGTTCCCTACTGAAATTATGGAAATGTCACCCAGTTGTATTTTGTTTAGCCAATCGAATTATCCAGTTTTGAAATTGACCAATGCAAGCTTCCAACTCTAATCATGCAAATTATGAAAATGTGGCCCAATTTTATTTTGTTCAGCCAATCAAATTGTCTAGTTTTGAAATTGACCAATGAAATTGACGGAAGGCTTTATTTATCATTGATTAATATGAAAACAAAATATCAAATGTTTTGAAGTGAACAAAACGGACGAGTCATATGATATATATATATATGAGTGATAACAGGTATGGAACACAGAGCTCGGAGAAGTTCCTTTCACACATTGCCTAAGCCCTTTTTTTCTTCATCCAATGCAATTGATCACTCTTCTCATACTGTCGCACTTTCATTAAGTTCACCCTTTTATGATTATTTGTGTTTAATTTGTGCCTCTCTTCTTGTTTCTTGTTATTTTAATACGGTAATGGATTATCAACCCGCAAATATTAGCCCGGAATACAGACGCTTATGACAAAAATAACAAATGACACCCAATTGAAAATTTCTGAAAGCAAAGGCTGCTCTCAACACTGACCAGTTAAACTGATAATATAGTTTCTGTCTCTATCTTTGTGATGCACTGTGACAGAATAACTTGTATCTCCTATCTACCTTCTACAGTCTTAGCCAATAAGAATCAGTCATATTTGGTTCTTGTTCATAAAGTTATACCCAGCCATGTTACTTTTCAATTTGCATTGGCAGATCATCATGCGATTTTAATTATATAAAATAAAATATTTTGACAACTAATTTTCAAGTCAGTCTCGAACATTCCTCAGTAAGGTACATGTATAAACATCCCCTCTGAATCATGGATGACAGACCGTACTGGTCATAGTTTACTGGAATCTGAGATAATTGGAGCCCTAATGGCTGAACCTACCTGGCAAACAAGTGCCAGTTAGACTACTAAACAATAGTTGAGCCATATAATTTGAACATAATTTGCAAAAAATGTACTATGACAAAATGTGCAACCCCCAGCAAAAAGGTACCCCACCTCAGCACCCCTTCCCCACCCCTGGGTCAAAGCATTTCAGTTATATCATAGCGCTAACCAGATGTGCAACTAGTAATCATATCCGCGCTTAGCGTACATGAATTTTGTACACGCCTGATTCCACGCTTAATATTGAATGCACACACAGCAATTGCGGTATATGCTGTGTTTGTACCATGTTCGCCAGTATGAAAATCCTGTATGTTAAACATTAGCTTTTAACCCCACTACCGGTGTAAAGCTTCTACTTCGGATGAAAAAATATTACACCTATAGAAGGAACTGCATCCAACTTGATCTCTGACATGAAGCAATGAACCAACTTCGATACATTCACACTTCGCGATGTTTAATGGCTTATTAAGTTTATAATACTTGCAATTAAATTTTTAAAATAAAATGTAAGAACGTTAATACTACTTTGACTGAAAAAGCAAGATAAATTTGCTCTCAACTTTGACTATGTGTCTAGCTGTCAATCAAGCATTCACGTGCAGCCGGTAGTATTGTGCACCGGCGCAGACGTAAACAAACCAACCCCTTCTGTTTGCGATAGAAACCGTCGTTTTTTCTCCATTTTAAGTGACAAAATCGATTATTTATTAAGTGCATGGTATGGTATAAATAAAACAAATAGGTACTGGGGCCGGTAATCAGATTAAACTACCCATAGAATAAGGAGTTTAACCACTCGGCAAGCCGAGTGGTTAAAACCCTTATCCTACTCGTGGTTTAAATCTGATTACAGGCCCTAGTACCTATTTATTATATATACTGAGTCAAAAAGAAAGTATAATAAACTTTGAGTAGCAACTTGTTTTTAGTATCATCGAGATTCATCCCAAACAAATTATTGTAAATTCATATTTTGAGTCTAGCTGTATAAATTTGCATAATTTCATGTTCTTACGGTTGCCAGCGTCACGTCAGGACGTTGCCAGACAGACATGGGGTAAAATGAAAAGTTCACACATGCAGTCAATAGCGTGCATACCCTCCGTTTGCCTCTTGGATGGCAAGACATCGACGGAGCATAAGTCTCTGGATGCCACGCTGTGGTATTGCGTTCCACTTCTGCCTTAGAACATAAGAAAATCGCATAACGGCTGAAGATCATGAATTCGTACCCGATCGTCCAATTTACCCCAAAGATGCTCGATTGGCGACAAATCTGGCGAAAGTGGGGGCCAGGGAAGAACTTCGAAGCTCTGCTCCTCAAGAAAGTCACGACAGCTGCGCGTCACGTGGCAGCAGGGATTGTCTTGCTGGAATAACTGCAATCCGACGTTAGCGTTGAATAACGGGTCAACAACAGTGTTAAGACTTTCGTCCCAATATCGCTGTCCATTCAGATTACCATCGAGGAAGATCAACTGCGTTCGATGGCGCAAGGAAAGTCCTGCCCAAACCATTACACTAACCCCAGCAAAACAGTCGCATCCCCACACGCAAGCATCAGAAAACCGTTCTCTTCGTCGGCGATACATTCCTGCCCTCCCATCAGCGTGCTGCAGACAAAATCGTGACTCATCACTAAAAAGAACTGTGCTCCAACGGTGCTGAGTCCAGCGAACACGCTGACGTACCCATTCCATTCTGACGGTACGACGACGTTGGGTTAGGATTAGTCCGTGGTATGGATGCCGTGTTCAACGAGTCTGTTGCGGACAGTTTGTGCACTGATTCTATTGTTAGTTCTACCAGGAGTAATTGCTGTTGTCCTCGTCGCCGGAAGGAAGCGATCCCGCAAGTGAGACGTCCTGAGGTGTCGGTCTTGTGCAGGGATCGTAACTCTTGGTAGACCTGACCGCGGTAACTGGCAGTAGATCCAGTGGTTCTGTACCTAGCAATGAGACGGTAAATAGTGGCCCCAGTGATTCCGATCTCAGCAGCGAGCTCAGATGAAAGTATCCCAGCCTCATGCATACCAATGGCACACAACCTATGGTTTTCGGTTAACCTTGGCATTTTTTAAAATGTCGGAAGACACAAACTAGCGTGTTTTCTCAATAAACAGGCTATCTAGGACAACATAACACAAAGAAAATCGTCGGTCACCCATTCAATTTGACATTCTCGTGTAGCACGTGCTATTTTGAAATCCGTAGCAAAATTGTACACGGTTGGGTGGACAACAACAACATGTCATTAAACTCTTTGCACGACTTCTTCTCCACAAACATGCAACATTAGAACTATTATATTTCATCCTTTATGCTAATTTTTCACATTTGTTTCTATTATACTTTCTTTTTTGACTCAGTACATATGTTAAAGGCTAAAAGGACTGACAATAACAAAATGTTAATGGCGAAATCGATATATCCTAAACCTTCGACTGTCGATTTTGTATTACAGACTAAAATATCACACGTACGGGTGAATGTTACACTCTGTCATATACTCTTGAATGCCTAATAATAGTACAGGGCAAAATAATAGTACAGGGTGTAAAATGTCCTGAAAATTAATAATAGTATAGGGTCGAGTAATAGTATAGGGTGGAAAATCATGCTCAGAGCCATTTTTATAACACAGAAGTCTGACGCTCTTGAAGTCGTGAAGGACTAAATTACATTCGGTTATCATAATTTTCACATTGTTTTGACTTGTTGCAATTTATGGGAGAGTGCCTACAGGCACTCTCCCATAAATTGCTCCAAGGCAAAACCTTATAGACTAATTAATTCTGTTTCAGTGATGGTATGAAGCACATCCTCTGGGTACGAGGTCTTAAAGTTATGTTAACAGTACTTCAGAATAAAGCCCAAATATATGCTTCCAACTCTCTATCAATTAACATGCCAATTAGGGGCGCGGTGGCTCAGTAGGTAGAGGTGCAGGCTGCAAGCCGAGAGATCCTCGGTTCGAATCCCACCTGCGGCAACCCCGCGTTGTGTCCTTGGGCAAGACACTTCACCCCCATTGCCCATGTGGGGGCACGATGACGCCGTGTACTAAAGCGTACTGCACGTCGATGGTACGCATGTCTTCAACCAATCTAACCCTGCCTGTGCTGCAGTGCAGAGTTACGATGTTGGGGAGCTGGAGCTGCTCGTCGTTGCTCGGTGGTTCTCTCCGGGTACTCCGGCTTCCTCCACCCGTAAAACTGTCACGGTCATGATTAGCCATTGTGCATAAATATGTGACCTTAAACATCAATAAATAAATAAATAAATAACATGCCAATTGCATCATGTGTTTGCTTGTACGTAACATGTACCTTACTAGTTTGTTTTGGTGAACTTCTTGAGATAAGCGACTGCTCTGCACATTCGAGTGCTAAAAATTAATAATCATGCAGGGTCAAATAAGGATCATACAGGCGGGAATTTTGTTAAAAAAAAAATAATCATATATGTATGAATATTAGGCACACAAGAGTAGAAGAGTAGTGTTTGGGACGTCAAGCCCTAAAACCACTACAGTGACTCAGTTTACTATGCGTATACTCTAAGGTCCGTATAAAAGGATTAATTCGTCTTGTTAGACAAGAAGAATCATGACTTGCCTACTTTGATAAGGCATGAGGGTCTTACCAGCAATGATGCACTGAATCGTTTCATACATTGAGTGTTTATATTGTCGGTTCCTCTTCAGACAATTTTCAAGCAGTCTGCCGTGCAGAACCTCTTCAGGCAGGTTTCAAGTAGTTTGTCGTGCAGAAGACAGGGGCAAGGAATAACGCACATACTAGTTCTTGGCGCTTTCTCCTATAACGCAAATACATACTGAAATATCACGCTGAAATAGCTTCCTGGTAGTCAAGTTCATTTTCTTTTTCTATACGAAGTGTATTTTAACCGATATCCGTGCATAACAAACACAACATAGTTACGCCTTTAACTCCTTAACTGCTGCTGCTGGATATTGCGACCCAGGATAGGCTATTAAAATAAGTCAAATATGAGTATATTTTACCACATTTCCCCCTGTAAGTTGTGAAGACGTTTTAATCAATTATTTCTTTTATCATATGACTCGTCAGTTTTGTTCACTTTAAAACATTTGATATTTTGTTTTCATATTAATCAGTGATAAATAAAGCCTTCCGTCAATTTCATTGGTCAATTTCAAAACTAGACAATTTGATTGGCTGAAGAAAATAAAACTGGGCCACATGTTCATAATTTGCATAATTAGAGTTGGGAGCTTTCATTGGCCAATTTCAAAACTGGACAATTTGATTGGCTAAACACAATACAACTGGGTGACATTTGCATGATTTCAGTGGGGAGAATATACGTTATCTGTCCTATTTAGGGTGGGTTATATTGTATTAATCTTTTACCTACAAGAAAAACGCCATTCATTTTTTTTTATATTTTCACTTTTTGCTTCCAAAACATAGGTTATGACCCCTCATTGGAACGAGCTCGACGAGCTCGTTCCAATGAGGGGTCATAACCTATGTTTTGGAAGCAAAAAATGAAAATTTTTAGTTATACGAGTATGTTTTTTCCAAGTGACGTCTGCAACTCAAGTTAGGTGATGGGTTAAAAAGTCATACTAAGTGGCGAATTTGTGCGTGTGTGTGTCATATGATAAATATAATATGAAATGAGTGTTTTTCTCATATAATATTTACGAAACTCGTCCGAATTTTCCGTTTGCGCTCGCCAGAGGCTCGCCAAAACGGAAAATTCTTAGACTCGTTTCATAAATATTATATGAGAAAAACACTCATTCCATACCCTCTATTTATCAAATGTCCATGAATTTGTCATCAAATCACAGCAGCCATGGCTCTGTTTGATGAAAATATTTTAAAATTGCTCAGCGCCTTAAGTTATATCCACACATTTATTTCCTGGTAGCCCAGGGGCGGGGCGGGGGGGGGGGGGGGTGGGGGTCTGCCAAAAAATTTCAGACACAGGGTAAGGGTGGGTGGGTCCATTAGCCCGAAAAAAAACGTGGAAATGACCCAAATTCCAAATATTTTCCTGCACTTGAATTCATTCAAAGAATGATGTTCTTATACCTTTAAGATGATTCAGGGTGGTGAATAGAGTATTCTAAACATGCTTTGGAGAGAATGTGGGGTATAGACAAGCTCAGAAGAGTCAAAATGTTTTCAGGGAAGATTCGCAAATTCGACAACTGAAGTGGACATTAGAAACATTAACATACACTGATCAAATTTGAATAATCTGCAATTGAGTTTTGTTATGAACACTTTTTTTCATTTCAACCAAACTGACTCATGTAGAATTACCCTACTGAATTCAGCTATTAGTATACTTTAACAAAATATGTCTTTGCTATATAGTCTTTAGAACCAACTCATTCTCCACAGCACCACTGATTTCAGCCCTCACTCAGCTTCAGGTATCACAACTCACATGTAGTGATGTCAGCATTGCCTCGGAAATAGGATACATTAACACTGAGCATCAAATTATATTATGTAACAAATGTATATGGTGCTAATAAAGAATTGCAGGGTGTAGAATGTGTCTCATAAAATATTTCACCTTAACACTATTTATATAACAAATCTGTGTTTTGATAACTTTGTTAAATAATTTGACATGGATTTGTAAATGAGGTTGAATTTCAATTTAAAATTACTTCCCTTGTTTTAGTATATGCAGAGCAAACTAAAACGTGGGAATGCACAATAGCATAGAAAACGAACCATTGGTAATTGGCCAGGTTTCAGCAGTGTTTTGAGCTCCGGAATGAAATATGAGGGTGAGTCCCCTCGGGGGGGGGGGGGGTGGAAAAAATTACAAGTTAGGGGTTGTGGGTCCTCGGCAGGCTTAAAAAAAATTAGACTCCGTGTCTGCAAGTTTTTTCCAGACCTCCCCCCTCCCCCTGCGTAGCCAAGTACATTATTTTTTTCTTTTAACTAATAATTGTATTTTCAACCGATATCTGTGTGTAAGGAACGCAACACGGTTACGCTTTTAATTATGTCCACACATTTATTTTCTAACAACATTGGAATCTCTCTCAATCAGCTCGCGATCTGGATGCGACACGATCAGTTATACATTGGGATGAACATTTTAAAAAATATTGCGAAATCTGGACTGAGCCAGGACAAAGGGACAAACAATGCATCGGATATTCAATATTGTCGCGTTTCCTTTTTCTACCAGAAAGAATCTGGAGGACTGTGGGAGGAAAACACTTTTCTGCACAATTGGATTGCTAGAACGTTCATTGGTCAAATATAGAATGTCTCAACTACTACCATTTTAGGTGAGGGCACGTGTTGCTAGTAATAAACAATACTGAACCAAAAAAAAAAAAATCTCGAGGTGTTTTCAATTTTTCGACGCTTCGTAATCGGCCGATGCATTTTTTAAAAAAATGTACGTTGGTAGGTGTGACAAATGAATATATTGATGATGTGCACATTCTAATTGGTATTGTTATAAACACTATTGGCACTGAAAAATCACAATTTTGACTCGAATCGAATCAAATCGGGTCCGAATCAAACCTTTTATCCAATCAGGATATCTTGAAAATGATCCATTGGGGAGAGGGCCTGTAAACTTTATTTGTTCAGATTGTGATGGCGCACGGCCCGACTCACAAAATAGTCTAACTACATCATCATCGTCGAAGGCATGGCTTGATGATGTGGTTGAAATACTATGCAGTAAAGATTATAGTTCAAAAACAGGAACAGTGAGAATCACCGGTTCTAGGCGCCGCACAGCGCTAGCCGCTAGCAGCAGAGCATCATCGGCACTGTTTAGAAACCTTAAATTTTCTCTCAGTAGTGGTACAGTACAGTCGCCGTGGATTGGTCGTAATCCACACGAGGGCAGTTATGTCCACGCATGTGTTTACCAGGTAGTAAAAATCATCATGAGCAAAATTTTAATTAATGAAGCACCGGGTTGTACCCGGTGCTTCATTAATTAAATTTTTGATGATTATTCCTGTAATTAGTGTTTGGAATCTAATATTATTGCGTCCGTGGAAATATTGCCCACTCGTGAAAAGTGACCTGTCCACGGCGAAAGTACTGTAGTAATAAGTGAGAGACTGAAATTAGAATGGGTGATGGAACGGTTTGTGAAATGACGTAGAAGACTAACACCAGGTTATATTCCTGATAAAAGATTCGAAAGAAAACGATTCGGGCAGTCGATTTCCAATCGAACCGCACAGCAACTTAAAAATTCGAAATCGAATCGAATTTCGTATCTTCGCGGTGCCCTAATAAACACATTGAATTTGTAAAAACATATTGTATTCACCACTGACAAACCCTCCCCACCCCTCCCGCAACAAAACACGTCCTGAGACAGGACTGTTAAACCTTTACCCAACGAATCGCCCGAATCCGCCCGCGTGATATGCAAATTCAGCAGCTGAAAAAATATTATTTTTCAAAAATTTCAACAAAACCATATCATGAGACCCCTCTTTGGACCGAGCTCGACGAGCTCGTTCTAAAGAGGGGCCCCATGATATGGTTTTGTTGAATTTTTTTGAAAAAAGTTAAAAAAAATGATATTTGAAATAATAAATTTTGAAATCGTCTGCGTTGAGTAAAGGGTTAATACCATGCAATTAGTTGTAGTGTTTGATAAAAACCACGACATTTGATGAAGTGAAAATTAATACGCTGTAAACAAGGTGACAGCGTAACACCTGTCACGTCATCAACCGTCACTAATATATAAATAACAGCGTTAATTGACTTGACGATATCTTGAGGTGGTAAGATTGACTTGCGACGTTTTTCGCCGACGTTCCAGCTATCCAATACTATGGAGATGGGTGGGAGAAAGAGGGCATAGAATTCAATCGAGCCGCGATTCGGTCCAAATTTTCAATCCGCGTTTGTTATCGCAAAACTTTGTTACCACTGTACTTTACGCACTCATAGAAGGAGGATTCAATTGAGAAGGATTTTTAATATCGTGTGAAATCGGATAGCTGATATTTCATATGTCGCTATGATTCTGACATTCATTTAAATGAATTAGGCCAAACAAAATTAAATAATTCATTCTCAGTCAGTACTTTTGTGAAGGAATGAGGGAGGGCGGCTTTTATTTTTTATTCCTGATGGAATGGTCACTGATGCCTAAAATCCTGTTGTGAGAGCCTGAAATTAAATACTAGAGCTTTCATGCTGATTTCACTGATAGATGTTTTTTGTAACATTGATCATACAACCCTAAACCAACAAAGAACAACTAAAATGGAGATAAAAAATAATAAGGAGTTTTTTGAACTGGTTGAGTGTTATAGCCACAATTAGGCCTGCAGAAAAAACGAGAGTACCAGTGCAAAAACCAACATATCCCTTACCCATGTTTTGTATTCAGTCAAACGTAAATAATAGCTTTATTACAAATTATTGGACGGTGCGTGTTGGCAACAATTTTTACCGCTAAAACTAATCTAGCTCTCAACCGGTTAAATAAATATTTATTTTGTACATACAGTTAAAACTAGAAGTCCTGTCATGAAATGCGCACAAATAGCACGTTGATATGCGCGATAATGTGCGCGTTATGGCCCAAGTAAAGCTATCAAATTCTGTACATATGGCCTGTGCACAAGCAATGTTTCAGCCAAAGGACCTCCGGGTAACCCGGAGGTCCATTGGCAGAGACATTGCATGTGTTTGCTATGAGTAACCAGGAGAACTTGCCGTGCTTTGGGTGCCATTCGATATGGCAATTGCGCGCAATTCCAACGCGCTATTAAGCCTAGATAAGCGCACTATTCGTGACAGGACTTCTAGTTTTAACTGTACATATGAGAATAACACTACTTTATCAATGCTTACGACACATTGCATCGCAAATCGCGGTGTGATACCGCTAAAATCACGCCTTATGATAGTGTTATTCATTTTGAATTTTGCCTCCAAAATAAATATGACGAGCGCGGGCCGAAAAAAACGAATGCGCCGGTGGCTGAGAATCAAAAGATTGATTTTCTTGAGCCTCAGTATTCATGTTTATTGTTTCGGTGTGTGTGCGATGAGGTTAGTTTAAGATAGGTATTAAGGTCTGTGTTTAGGCCGAACAGGAAATAAACATCAGGCTTATTTCCGATATAGCATTCTATCTTGCAATACAGTACAGAACCGCCGTGGACTGGTCTTAATCCTTGCGTGGGTATTGATGTTCACGCATGCGTTTACCAGGAAATAAAAATCATCAGAAGCAAAATTTTAATCAATGAAACACCGGGTTCTCCCCAGTGTTTAATTTATAAATTGTTGACACTTATTCCTACAGCTAGAACCAGAAGTTCTGTCACATTTAGCGCAGAAAATGCTAATTACTTATTGCGCCCCTCACCAGTTCTTACTACAGCATAATTAACTAGCCTGAAATACACAAAGGGTTTGTTTGTACTGTGCAATGCAAAATGTAGTGCGCTATTAGCGAGGTCGGTTGTGAAATCACGAACTGCACCGATCACACAGAAATACAGTTTTGAGGCTACACTATACGGAGGGTGGATTACTACCAAATCGCTGTAGGATAGATTACTACTTATTTACAATTTCGAAGGACTATACTATTATAATCCCTGATGGGTACGGGTGTGGGATGTGAAAATCTCACCCGAGGGCAAGATATTTGGGCCAGACACGAGGCTTGCCGAGTGTCTGGACCAAATATCTTGTCCCGAGGGTGAGATTTTCCCATCCCACACCCGTACCCATCAGGGATTATTTTTCTCCCCCCACCATACAGCGGTAACGTTAGCCAGAGGTAATCGGCGGTCACGTACTGATATAATCAATTCATTTGGTATTCGTTGTTTTGAAAAACTAATGACACCATCGGAAAGAGCATGGAGAAGTTATGTATATACCAAAGGTACATACCACGAAATCGACCAGGAACGGTGGCATCTTGGGGTTTAAAGAGTTTTAGAGCATCAAACTTTGATCACACGGCATTCTCATGACGCCAATACGAATTAGTTGGTAGCAAGATACTGATATGATATGAATAACGTCATAATAACTTTGTAAATGTATAACGTCACGTGGATGGGGTGTCTGAAAGGAGAAAAAAGTTTTTTTCAAAAGTAGTGCTATAAAATTATTGAACCACCATGTTATGTTTTTGTTTTTCTGTATCTGAATCCTGGGAAACATTTAAGTTGAGACAACCCGTCTTTTGAAACGCACAGTCTTTTTTGTGTGTTGAACAAACTCACTAGTAGGGTAAAATCAAGTACTTCAACCCAACAAAAATTTAGTTCCAGTCCAGCAACAGAAATTAAATCCGAAAGCAATGGAATTTAGCTTAACCATTTTTCTAACCCAGCTTAAAGACAACCATTTTCCGTCTGGGCTGGTGTTCGAGAAAAGATCGGCTTAAGTTTATCTAATGGAAAGTATTTTAGAAAATAAAAAAAATTAATAAATCTCCTGGATCGTCTGTTCTATTTCCTATAGAAATTTCCAACTGGATTTATAAAAAAAAGTCGAATGACAGTATGAAATCGCTCGCCTCAAATATTTGCGAAAATAAATATTTCCCATTTTTAACGTCATTTGTGCTCAATGATATTCCTCGCGATTTTTTTTGAGAATTGTAGAGACGGTGAGTTTTCCTACTTGTAGTTTTCTACAACTGCGATCTCGACATCCGTCAGATTCCAATTTATCGCCTTTTGCTTAGTGTTATTCCAAAGGGAAATGTTTTAATCAATTGGAGAAAAGGTGTGTTTTTTTATCTTTCCTCAAGTCGAGAAATCTCTAAGACATCGCGAGACTTAGCGTAATAATAACGCAGCCGTCGTCACGCACACGAGAGGCGATTGCGGGCTGGTGAAAGAGAGAAAATAGAAAATTTATATGGGAAAAAAGTGTCCAATCTCGAAGTGGGCTAGAAGAAACGATCTGGTAGATTTTTTATTTTTTGTATTTTTTAAAATACTCCCCATTGGATTAACAACCTCAGCAGATCATTCCTCGAACACCAGTCCAAGCGCAAAATGGACTGTTTTTTCAAGCTGGGTTACAAAGTTTTTTTCAAGCTAAATTGCCTTTGCTTTCGAGCATAAGTTTTGTTGCCAGTCTGGAACTGAATTTTGGCGGGGTTGGAGTACCTAATATTACACTAATCTCACTCATTCAGTTTGTCCTGGGGACCGGCAAGTTCAGGGCAGTCGTACAAGTTTTCAGCGCAACAACCAGCATTTTTTGAGCGTGAAAATGAAACCTAAAATTAAAAGTAGTGTTCAACCGAGGATCGGAACCGGCCACCACAATCGGCCTATTGTGGACAATCGGATGACAACGGCAATGGCTCCTGGAACATCGGTTCAATCGATTTTTGCCACGCATTTTGTGATGATTCATTAAACGCATTTTATGATCTTCTGCAATTATTCAATTGTTAATGTAAAATGATGTTAATGATACCATTCACTAAAGTTGAGAAACAACCACAATGTGTGTTCTTAGTCTCTCTGGGCGGCCCTTTACGACACGTAAAGCTTACAATTGAGAGTACTTGGGGAAATCGCTAGCTCATACCGGAAAAGTGAAGGTTTCACTCCTTTGACTCAGGTCGCAGTAAAATTACCAGTCGCACACACTTGGGCGGTAAACGCGGCTCTGAGAGCCACGATTACCTCCCAAGTGTGCGCGACTAGTAATTTTACTACGACCCCAGTCAACGAAGTTTAACACTGTGAAAAATGTTCAGTTTAATGCAAATCTTTTGAGCCTCGACTTGTCCAGCAGTGCACGGTATTACAATCGGAATCGGCATCGCAATCGGCCGATTGTGAGCTTAAATAACCGGTTATCGCTCAACGACCATTTTTGGTAATCGGTTGAACACTAATTAAAAGACGAGTTAATCCTGTCGTTGGCACTACAGCTGGCAACTGTCATGTGAATTTATCCTCACCAGTATATTTATTTACAAAAGTGTTGCATCAGAGTCTCGCTCTTGTCTTTGATACGATATCTCGACTCATCTCTGACTCGGTAAGGTATGGCCTTAAAAAAGAGTTTCACTTTGAAACAACAAGGTTTACCTAAACACAATTGCGATAATATATATTGAATCCATATATAATATACCCATAGGAGCTTGGTGTACTAGATTTTCACCAGGAGTGCCGAAGTGGTACATTTGGTACTCCATGCTAATTTGGTTATATTTTATTTATACTATGATCGTCAGATTATTGAGAGTCGTTATTATTTTTTTCTCGATTTTACTGAGCAGCAGACGTACATACGTGTGAATCTGTTTTTGTTGACGTGAGCACCTTTGGGCGGTACTTCCGCTGTCAATTTTATCGCTAAAACGAAATGGAAAAAGAAACGCGCAAATCACGGGGCCTTTTTCATTTTAATAAAAGAAACTGATCCTTTTTAGTTGTAATAATATAATAACATACTATTTCGAGTGATGGATGCTTTATTAACATGAGATAACGCATGTTTGTTAATTTTTGGTATTTTCTGAGGTAAGCTCATTTAAAACGTAATAAATAATTGCCGCTTTTATTTCACTCTTCGCGAGGCAACGAGTGATAATTTGAGACAAGTTTGCATTCAAGGCGAGGTCACCAAAGGTCACTTTGGATGTAGTTCCACTGCAGGTTTAAAGTTTAACTTTTGAAATCCCATTGCTGCTTGTTCACCACGGTTGGTGTGTAAAGCTAAAATATATGTCATAGGCTTTTTTATATATAGTAGAATAGGTATTCATGGTATAAAATTATCTATTCTCCGATTTCCAGTAACAGACGTTCAATAGCAGGCCTGCCGTTTTACGGGATCGGGCGCTCTTGCTCTCAATCGCTCTCCTGAACTAAAATCTTAGTGGGTTGTAAGCGCCTTCCTTGTCACATACAAGGATGGCCACGAATGTGAACTTTGTTCAGTAGCGGCGATATGTATTCATTATCTTAATATCTGACTGTGCACTTCGGAGAGGCTTACTGGTAGCTAGTCTCTATGAGGGCCCTACGTCTTGAGCCGGAGTCCAGATGTAATGGTCTCACATAGAATAGCTCAGAGGGAGGCCACCAAAAATTTGGAAGACGTGACGTGGGAGTGGGTGCGTCTCTTGAGTGCGCCAAAATTGTGCATTTCCAACTTGTGCAATTTTTTGAATTTTTAAAAATATATCTATATATCAGCTAATATATACCATCATTTGTGTTTCAAACCTTAAAGATGATGTTGTACATCACACTCTTAACATAAATACAACATCAGGAAGCATTATATGTGAGAATATTGGGCTTAAACTGGGAAAATGCCACACGTTAGTAGGGGGTGGGTGTCTTGTTCGAAATGTAGAAAATGTGCAGACAATATTTTGGGAACAATTCAAATGAAAATTTGTTCCCGTATATGTACACCTGCTCTGGCCAAGCCTGATAATGAACAGCTTGTCATTTGTAGATTGGGGGCCGCAGTAGCCCACAGAGGTTTAAATTGGTGGTGCCAGTTTAACCCTTTACCTAACATGAAAAGCAGACGACACTCGCCAAAAAATGATTGAATAACTAATTTTTTGTCTCAAAAACATAGGTTATGACCACTCAATGGAACGAGCTAGACGAGCTCGTTCCAATGAGGTGTCATAACCTATGTTTTTGAGACAAAAAAAATGAAAAAAATAATAAAAATTAATTGGAGATTTTTGAGAATAGCGCTGACCGGTTTTGGCCGTTACGTTGGGTAAAGGGTTAAGAACATTAAGAAAACCCCCTAATACAGCTGTTCCCACTACGTTTATAAGTTTATTTTGGATTTTAATGGGAGAGTGGGGGTGGGTGTCTGAGAACGGTAGTAGAAAATTTGCACGTAGTGGGTGGGTGGGTGGGTGTAAAAAGGAGCCGAATAAAAAATAGAACGTCACGTCTTGCAAATTTTTAGTGCCCCACCCCCCACCCCCTTGGGATAACTTGCTATAAATTAAGAAAATTTGCACGTAGTGGGTGGGTGGGTGAGTGTAAAAAGGAGCCGAATAAAAAATAGGACGTCACGTCTTGCAAATTTTTAGTGCCCCCCCCCCCCCCCCCACCACTCCTGGTATACTTGCTAGAATTGTCTGACAATATTCGGAATTCTGGTAGATATCCTGACATGTTCAGCAAGCAATTATTCCATTTTTCAAACCTACATTAGATTATATATGTACAACCCAAACATTAAGATGCAAGGATATGATAAAATTACCAATCTCAAGAACAGGCCCCACTGGCTCCCCTTGTGTTAAATTAAGGTGACCAAAAATGGCCCTCCTAACTTCATTTAAGGCGTGCCACCATAGCTCTCCTCCACTTTTGAAATGATAGGCCTGCAATAGTCAACTTCATAGGAGTTCATATTGTTTTCATCTATTGATCCTCAATTTTACAACATTTATCCAAAAGAGTGTAAACTGACTGACTGACAGAGAGACTCACATGTTGAAAAGACTCATACACAGGCCTGAAGAAACTATTTTACAATTGGCACAGCCGGTACGACTTAAGTATCCGAACGGTGAAGATGAAAGGTATTGTAAGCTTGTGTCTGGACATTCCGCCCGAGAGACTTGCATACAACTCTCTTAATCCTTTACTCACCGCAGACGATATCAAAATTTATTATTTTAAATATAATTTTTTCAAATTTTTCAAAAAATTTCAACAAAACCATATCATGTGACCCCTCGTTGGAACGAGCTCGTCGAGCTCGTTCCAACGAGGGGTCACATGATATGGTTTTGTTGAAATTTAAAAAAAAATAATATTTTTTCAGCTGCTGGATTTGCATATTACGCGGGCGGATGCGTGCGATTCGTTGGGTAAAGGGTTAACCTTTTGAACACAGGTGGAATCTTCCATGTCAGTTCAATGACAGTATTAGACGAATCAATATGTATTATTTGGAGATAGAGCAATTCAAAGTTTCAAGAGCAGCCTTCAGGCTGCACGATGGAAGTATTGATTGGTCTACTCCACGAATTAACCCAGCAGTCATCCCATTTAATGAAATTATAAAGTTTCATGGACGTGGACAGACAAAGCAGCCTCGTGGGTCCAAATGGTTACTTCAGATGCTGTTTGTCGATATTACATGTCCTAACCCTTCTGACATGAATTAAGGAAGCTATTCGGCAATGCAGAATATGCTTGACGAATCGAACCATGATACAAAAAAACCCTGCTCAACAGAACATAAAGGGGTATAAGACTGTATTTCCACTGTAGAATTTCACACTGCCGTATGTGAAAAAACAACCAACACAGAAAATGTTTACCATAAATGGGTTAACTAATGAAGTATAACATATTTAGTCTCGCATTGTCTCCGAAACACAGGGTTAGAACACTGCGAGATCGAAGCGAACTTGCCATATATTGCCTCTAATTACGAGATTTTCTGATTTGGGCTTTTAAAGCTGTGTTCTCACTATAGATTTTTATCGTGCGTCTTTTGTCGAACGTCTTTTGTCGATCGATTTTTGTCAAACGTTAAAAATCTGAAGGCTGTTCTCACTTTTGACTACGATTTGTTTACCTTTAGAGCCTAGTTAGCCGTAATCCCTTCGACAAAGCAAAGGCGTCTTTCGACACAAGAAGCTTCAACCAAACGCGTTTGATTGTTTCGACAAAAATCGTATAGTCAAAAATCGAAAGAAAGTCATCCGTCTTGCGTGTTCTCACTATGGATTTTTGTCGATCGACACCGATGTTGTCGTTTACTGGAAAAATCATACGATAAAATTCTACAGTGAGAACACAGCTCAAGTTAACTTTTACGCACTAAAGTAGTTTGATTTGGAATGGCGTTTGTTTATTCGATAAGTGGGTAACCAGCGTCATTCTTTCTTATTGCATCTAGCTCCAAACGTAAGAGCCTTTGTATTAGTCCTATTGTTACACGCTTAGCTATAAAATTATAGATAAAATGTTAAAGCTGTAAAACTCAATTTCTTCCGGTCATGAGATGAAGAGAATTGTTTCTAAGATAATGCCACCGCGCCACGCGTTCCATTTAATGTACCCATGCGCATGCGGGCTACAGTATAAATCAATGGGTGAAGAGTTCTGTGGTTGGAAACTGAAGATCTGCTTTGTTTGTTGACATTGTTGCTGTAAATATACACAAAGTAAAACAAAACAAAAAGCAAACAGAGGATGAGTTTTGACAATTTAAATGTTAAAAACAATTCTCTCTCGAAGTTTCGAGACAAGATGGGTGAACGGTCGGGTAATGAAAAAAATAGTTAACCCCATAACTAACGTACCGGTTATATCCGACCAGCACTATTCACAACAAAATATCAATTAAGAACTAAACAAGTTAAAAATATGTTACCCAGTCCCTCTCACGTGGTCCCTATTATTTTATGTTTGCATTGGTCATAAAAAGTTCTCTTTTTATGACCAATGCAAACATAAAATAATAAAAGTTAAGTGGTTTGTGTCTTATGTTTACCCAAGCTAATAAAATTGATAAATTTGTCATTTTAGTGCAACAAGGCTTTGCAATGCTTTGGCATTCCAAAGCCTTTTTGCAGTCTAGGGACGAAATACACCACCACCCAAGCTATTCTGCAGTTTATGAGGCGTGATACATAAAAGAAACCAAGAACATGAAGTTTTGGTGGCAAAGAAATAATCACAAAAGTAAAAAATAAAATTAAAATGCCTTCCGCCCACGTGCATTGTTATACAAAATTGGCCTGCGAAACAGAATATCTCCTTTGTGGGCATAAATTACTTGTTTCACATTCTGGCTTGAAAACATGGCGTATGTAGTAATTCTAGTCGTGTTAAACAACGAATTAACAATACTGTCATCACAATTATCACTTGCGGTACTGTAAGTGTACCTGGGGCCAACAACACTGTTACTAATATCTCCAGAAGGATTAATGGCCTCTTTACTGACAAAAATATGATCACTCTTCCACCTGAATGTGTGGATATGAATTCTGTCAGAATGGAACAGCTGAGTAATTTGTGGAGTTCATAGACTTTTGTTTCGGACGACGTTGATAATTTCAACGTAAAACAACTGAAAGCCAAAACACAGAGAAAGACCGAATACAATTTGAGATTATTCAAGGAGAGGAAACAGGAAACACTGGTTACCCCACCACGTGTCTAACTGAAATTAAAAATTAATGCTTGCTCCCTTTTGTCAGCCAGAAAAAGAGACGAGGTTGATTATGAGGTAACTTTTTTCAGAAGATTCCTTCACGATTTGACAGATTACTAACCCTTTCAACACTAGCGCTCTGAATTTAATCATTGTATGAACCACTATCGATATGGAAACAGAAGGATCCATTTTGTACGTGTAGAAAACTTCAGTAATAATTTTACGCAAATATTTAAGAATTGAATGCAATTTTTTGTAATCTTTATTGGAATATGAGCGTGTGGGAATGGATACAAATTGTATGAATCCCGAAGGGATTCATACAATTTGTATCCATTCCCACACGTTCATACTCTAATAAAGATTATAAAAATTGCATTCAATCCTTATAATTACATTCCGTAACTGTTTAAACTACTTTTTACCAAACAACAAAGCAGAAAGACGAAATAAAACATGTACGAATGAACGAGGCGAAAAAAACACCCTCACACAAAAGACAAAGCGCACAACTATGAGCTGAAAGCTGTTTTTCGGCATTGACCCAAATTTGTCAAATTGCCGCCATAAGCAACGAAACTTGGAATGTTCAAAACAATTTTAACGGGCTTTATGCCACAGTTGGGAAATGTCACCAAAGAAACAGCCGCGGAGTTGATCACTGCGAGAGGCGCTAAAAGTTAAAAAGTTTGCCCAAACACCGCCCGAATTAAATTCTGTCAACTGCTCTCTACCGCAAATGCGGGTCAAAGTTCGACCAAATGTATTCATTGGAAAATGAATTACATTTGGTCATGACGTTTTCATCCAGCTGACCAATGGAAATTGAGAATTTGGACCCAAAACGTATAACTACATTAACAATGTAATTATTTATTAATAACTAGTTGAATGTGTCAAGGGTCAGTGATTATAAACTGTCAATACTAAGAGAGCATAAGGTTTATTAAATGTTGGGAAATAATGAAAAATAATCAAAGACTTTTAAACACCGAAGGGGGTGGAACAAGACTCCGATATCAGATACTGTCTATCGGGTAGCCATTCAATGACACACCACACGATAGGACCCCGAGAGGATTCGAAATATATTTGATTCAAATCGATCCTATGATTTGATTGGATTGTTGTCGCGTTGATTCAGAAAGTTTTGATTTCTCGAGATGTTTTCAATATCCTATCAAACATCTCCTTTAGAACTCTTTTTCTATCATCAGCTCTCATTTACAACAAACCCGATATTAGAAGCAAAAGTACAAGGAGATTTCGCTTCCCAAGTTACTTTAATTCCATTTTGGAATACTCCGCTTTTTTAATTGACTTGCCCAAACAGAGGTGTCGCCATTGAATACAGTTGAAACTGGAAGTACTGTGACTGTATTGTGCACTATTTTGAATTAAAAGCGCGCTGAGTAATTGCACATTTGACCTTATCAAACTTCACAGGCCTGGCATTCTGAAAAATGCAGGAGGGCAAAAAATTGCTCTCCTTAATCAGCTTAGGAGAGCAATTAGATTTACACAGCATTTTAAGTATCCAGTAGAACGAACTCATTGAAACTGAAACCAACAGTCTACATCAGTGATTTTATTAACTTTACTAAGGTAAAGCGAAATCTCTTAGACATCTAGATGTCTCACTCAACAACCGAACACACACTTGACAAGACCTGTGTGTGTACCCAGACCTGTTGTGACAGGATAGTAGTAATGGTAGTATATTATAGTGTCAATATTCCTTGAATAATTACCCCTCACACTGTGATGTCAGTTGTTGAACTTGAAACTGACAGAAAAAAAAAATAATGCTGTGACCCATTTTGCTTCAAATGATTGCAACTGTGTTTGGGTATGGTTGCAGCCATTACCTTTTACCACTAAACCACTTTCAAAATGAAATTACGTGATGTTATGTGACTTCGAAGTTAAATTACATTTTTGCTTTACAACAAAAATTTAATGTGAGCATAATACATGTAATCTCAATCATCCCAGACCAAAATATTTAGGAGGGCAATTTTTCGCTCTCCTTAATTCTTTCAGGAGGGCAGTAACGAGAGCTAAAAAATCGCTCTCCTGAAATTGCCAAGCCTGACTTCACCATTAGCGTAACTCAATTACTGCAGAAAAATGGCGTGCCCAACTCTATAATATTTTATAGCAATAAATAGAGATCAATACCATCATTCCTAACCTCAACTGGGAAACATGAACATATAATGGCGAAAATAGATTTAAAAAATTCGACTGAGTATACAGTATGACGAGACTAAATTAATCGTAGCGTCATATATTCTCCACTCGAAAAGTATTTATGATTGTTCATAATAGCACAAGAAACATTCGCAAACTTTTATCACATGGACCACCGGGTGCAGCCCGGTGGTTCATGTGATGAAAGTTACAAATGCTTCCGGTCTTTTGTCCTCAGAAAGTGTAAATAATTACAAAGTGAAAAATCTATCCTACACAAGGATTTAGCAATAAAACATCACCCACATACTGTAGCCTTAATATTTCATTTCTGTTTGATCGGCCAGTTTGCGATTTCATAACCGTCCTCGCTTATAGCGCATTACATTTTGCATTGCAGCACAAACCCTCTTGTGTATATCAGACCACTTCATTCTCCTGCAGAAAGGCACACATTAACTAACGAGCATTTTTTGTGCTAATTGTGACATGACTTCAAGTTTCAACTGTATAACACATGAGTGGAGACCAGCAATATTTACGACAGCAAGAAGATGCAGTGTTTATAACTTGAAGAGCTGTTTGATCCATTTCGTGATTCAATTTGATTAAACGCCTCTGCCTCATTCGATACGTTCGTCGATTCGACCCGAACTTCGAGAGTCCCGGAACGTACCTCATGGTGCTCAGGCCCTTGGATGATCCAGAGTTACCCATTCATTGTTGGAAACAATGGAAGTAAGGGAAGATCATCAGGGAAGTGTGTAGTTTCTCTACGTCCAAGAACGTCAGGACAAAACAATGCACAGGCGATGATCTGTGACATAATAATAATAATAATAATAATAATAATAATAATAATAATAATAATAATAATAACACGTTGGCTGGACGCTCGTTTGTCGCGGGTCTCTGGTGAGAAGGCCTTGGTTACCCCTGTGTCCCCAATTGCCTCCCTATTCCCAACACTCGGAGACGAACTGCTTGGTGATTTCCTGTGCCCCATTTTTCCCAGTCTCTCCGATTAGCATATTACCCCTCTACTTGGAGCCACTCGCTACCCATGTGTCCTTCATTCTCCCATCCCACTCCCCCATTATACTCCCAGTGAATCTTATTCTTTTCGACTGGTATTTTGTGCATTCTAGAAGACAGCGTTCCAGGGTCTCCGTCACGCCTAAATTACACATTTGGCAATCCTTTTTCACTGTTTTTCCCAATGTGTCCCCTCAGTGACCCCCCCCCCCCCCCCCCCCCCGCCAAGGTGCCATCAAGGTACTCCTCAAAGCCGAGGCTCCTCTTTATCACGCAGGCCACGCAAAGACCTATCCTAGATTTGACCCACTCTCGCCAATTAAGGTTACCATCCTCCCTGACTCTTTCTCTGGCGATGTTTTACCCTTGGTTGCCCCTACGTCTAGGGCCGAGATCTCCAATGAGTAGCTGTCTATTAGCTCCCTCACTTGGACCATCCACCCTGTCTTGGTATTAGAGCTGAAAATACCTTGGAACATTACTTTACACTATCGTCTGTCGGGGAGATTTACCAAATAATAAATAAATCATTAAGTCTATCCTGTCCTTGATCGCACCCAAGCTCGCCCCTGATTGCTTCCAGTGCTGCGGCATTACCCGACCCCGTTATTCATCGGCCTGCATCGTTCTGCAGGGTTTCAAAACTCTTTACAGCCGTTTGGTTTAGGAGTACCACTTTCGTACCATATGCTATACTTGGCAGACCCACCATTTCCCAAGTGGTTTTCCCCACGAAAACCGCATTGAACCTGTTTCTCCCTATAAGTTTCATTTGGTTAAGGATTTGCCTCTCCTTCAGAACCAATTTATTTGTGTGGTTTTGGTAGATGCCTCTTCCTGTGATGTGTATATTTACCCCCAGATGCCCGCAGTCGCCTGTCTCTCCTACGCTAATGAGTTTGCTGCTACTTTCGTGTATACAGAACTCCCACGCCCTCCACCTTCGAGTGAGGTCCACTTTACGGCCCACGGGCATAACTTTGCTTTTGCTTTCATTTAGTTGGAGTTTCTATTTGTTCCCATATTTCCCAACAATTCCCAGCATTTTCACTAGCGCCTCTTCGCTTTCTGACACCAGCACATATAAAAATATAGACCTGGGATCTTCAAGTCCCCAACTGCTACCCCCTCGTCGCTACGCAGGAGTTCATCTCTCAAACCTTTGATGTACAATGCAAAAATAATTGGCGAAAGGATACACCTCTGTTTTAGGCCTATCTCCATAGGCACACGTTTCTGTTGTTAATTACAGAATACCCAGGCTAAGTTCATCTTGTACATCTTTATAGAATGCTTTCAGAATCCCAACAAACTCGCCTCCCTTGCCCAGAGCCTCACGTTTTCGCTACATCCCCTCCCTCCATACTCTATCATATGCCTTGTTTACACCCAAAAAAGCCATAAACATCTTTTTCATTTTCGCTTTCACGGATTCTGTCATTTGGGATAGCGTGAAAAGATAGTCAGTGACTCTCCTTTCCTCCATGAAGCCATTCTGAATCTCTCCCAGAAAACACTTCTCCTCAATCACCTCCTCTAATATCCCATACAGAAAACTTTCCCAATGTTGCTACTTACAGAGATCCCTCGGTAATTGTCCAAAACGTAATTTCCCCCTTATTGTGGATAAATGCCACTTTTCTGTCTCTCCACTCTTTTGGGACATCTTGTTTTTCTATGGCTAAATTGAATAGGGCAGTAAGGTTTTCACAGAGTCCCCCCCCCCCCCCCCCCCCCCCCATTTCTTGAGAAACTTGTTAAGAATTTCGTTTACCCCTTCCGCTTTTCCATTCCTTAATTTGGAGATCACCTCACGCACCTCCACGGTTTTAATTTTGCTGCACACGAAGTTCGATAGATGTTCCTCGACCTGGTACAGACACTCATATACGTAAAACTGATGCAGTTGATAACCTCGTTGGGGTGTCTGTGCAAATTCCTAGTCTCTTTGTGGGACAAACAGGTGAAAGTTTGGCCGGAACCTCTTAGTCATTACAATAAACAATTTACGTCACAACAATAACGTATTTCCACCATTACAAGTAAAAATGTCTTGACAAAATAAAAAGAGAGTAATCGCTTTTGATAACAGTTATTAAATGATAAATAATCATAATAATAATAATAATCTCAACTAAATAAATTAACTCCACTTTAGCCAGTACCAAGCCCTGGTTTGGAAAAAAGAGGGTGCCTTGTTCTCCCGTGCTATTCGTGCTGGAGGCTATGGAAGTCGGAATCCTGGGTGGTTGACAGTGGTCCCGGTTGGGCAATCCTCATAGATATAGCCCATGCGAGCCTTATTTCATGATAGACATTTGGTCGGATAAGACTCGGTGTGATCAAGCGGGAACCTCCAAAAAGTACGTCATGTTGGGGCGCAGGGTTGTCGCCAAACTGATCGCCATCTCTGTATTATCATTGAACTTTCGATGAATACTTGCTTATTATTTCCAATCACTTTTGCTGCGCTGTCTGATGGACATCAACTATATTTTGTACAATGATCTCCCTTGCTTGATGTTGCCAGTTTATCGACTGTTCTTTGATGGCGTGGCTGCAAAGAAATATTCACAAAAGAAATAAATAAAATAAAAATACCGCCCGTCCACGTGTAATGTTATACAAAAATGTCACGAGAAACAGAATATCTGCATTGTAGGGCATACATTTCTTTTTCACTTTTCGGCTTGAACAGTGGCGGCGCTACAGGGGGGCACGGGGGCATTTGCCCCCCCCCCCCCCCAAACGTGGGCTCTGCCCCCCTCCACTTGCCCCCCACCCACCACACACACATCCTTCCAAACACACACACACACACTCACTCTCTCTCCCTCCCTCCCTCCCTCCCTCTCTCCCTCCCTCCCTCCCTCTCTCTGCCCCTCCCTCTCTCTATCTCCTCTCTCTCTCTACCCCCTCCATCTCTCTCTCTCCCTTCTCTCTCTCTCTCTACCCCCTCCATCTCACTCTCTCTCCCTCCCTCTCTCCCACCCTCCCTCTCTCTATCCCCCTCTCTATCTCTGCCTTCCCTCTCTCCAGACGCGGATCCAGGATTTTTTGAAAGGAGGAGCGCTAATTACCATTACATTTAGTCGAAACTTGGACCCAACGTCCGTAATATCATTTTTTGGTTTGGTACGTCCACAGGACGTACCAAACCAAAAAATTATATTACGGACTTTGTGTCCAAGTTTCGACAACCTCATAATAAAGTAATGATATGATCCTTTACGTATTTGCCCCCCTTCATGGGGAGTCTGTCCCCCCTACTTGCCCCCCCCCCCCCCCCCCACGAAAACATTTCTGGCGCCGCCACTGGGCTTGAAGACTTGGCGTATGAACAAGCTCCTTCAAATGAGGGGTTGTCAGTTTACTTTTATATTTATGATATGCAAAATGAAAAGTGCTGTTAATCAAGAATAATGTTTTCGGGTATAGTAATTCTAGTCGTGTTAAACAACTTTTATTATCAATTTTCAATGAGACATGGGTGAATGGCCAGTTTCCACCTTCCTGGCGTAAAGCAGAAATAATTCCCATTCCAAATCCGACAAAGATCACAGCATCCCAAGTAATTACAGACCTATCGCCTCAACAAGTTGTGTGTGTAAAACCATGGAAATGATGATCAATGATCGACTTGTCTGGTTTCTGGAAGCGAACAATCTACTTGCGAATGTTCAGTGTATTTCAGGAGCCAGAGAAGAACGGTGGATCATTTGATTAGACAAGAATCGTTTTTATTACACACCCGTAACTGTATTTGTCACGATCAGATGGATTTTGGGGGCATGTGATAATTTTAACCAGAAAGCTATAGTGCGATCCGATAAAAAGTACCCTTCGCGTGCACAAGTTCCCTCGTTAGACTGGTTCTTAAAGTTTGCAGCGTTCAGGGGAATATAACCAATGAGAACCATCGGCTATATTTATCTGTCGGAATTACCGATTCTCATTACAAAATGTTTGATGCTAAAAACTGTTGAAAGTCATGAAAGACACATGATCTCTGCCAAGAAATTGAACAGTGAAACTCAACCTTTGCTTTCGTTATTGAAAATCGAGGAAAACTTAATTAATTTTAGGGCAAAAAAGTCCAATTGGGTTCGATATTGCAGCCAGCCACTAGTACAGTTCCTATAAAACGTTGTTACAATGTTTCCCTAACCGGTGCGTGCTGCCGACGAGTCGACACGAGGCCTTCTGTGTAACTGTAATCATATTCGATTCACACTTCGGAAAAACAGACGGCGACACGCCGACAGCGCCTGGAGATGTTTGACAGCTAGTACATGCAGTTACTTATTAACTATCTCCAATTCCACCCTTACTAGATGACCCCCCCCCCCCCAACCCCCGCCCCGCACTAGCTGAATAAAGAAAATAAATTTGGAAGAATGAACAGCCTGGTTTTATAAGAAAGACTCGGTAGTTTACATTTGTGGAACCAATGTTTTTTTACGTGCTAGTAGGTGTTGGGGTAACCGGTTTATTTTTTTTTATTCCGTTTGTGGGGGCAGGGGGAAGGGCTTTTTTAGGGGGATATAGTATTGCTAAAATATGACTTTCTGGAGTTTGTAACGGGGAAATTAAAAAATGTTACCAGCTACCCACTACTGAAATTCTGAAAAGTCTTGAGTAGGGTGGGAATGAGACCTCGAAGAGGGTAGGGGTGGTAAATACATGTGGTCTGATGAATGCAATATATTGTCAATTTTATGAGATGACTTCCATGAAATTCAAAAATTATTATTAGAATATTTAAAACATAGACAATATGACAATATTTTCCAGACACAGATTGATGTGTATTTTTAAATGACTAATTAAGGATTTTTGCTAGTATTTTTGTTTTATACAAGGATATTATTTTGCTCTAATTATCAGCAACAAAACTTGAATCGAATGCCAATTATGTGACTTAGCTACATGGGTGTATGAAATGGAGAGGGGGTTGAGGCACTCTCATCCCCATTCACCAATAAACAGCTAATTTTGCAGCTTTCACTGAAAAGGACTGGTATTTTCAGAACAGATTGTTCAGAGGGAGGGGTATTTTTAAAATTTTGGCAAATATCAGGGCAGTGGGCAGAGCATTTCCATAGGCAAATTCGAGGCAAGGGCCTGCATTTCGATTTTGAAACAAATGTTCAGGGCAGTTTGATTGGTCAGCCCCCCATCCCCAAGAAAATGTTCTCCAAAAGCATATCATTTTAGCACATTCTATCAGTCGTCTTTAAAACTACTTACTAAATGCAAATTCAGAATACCAAATTTCAAATTTAAGGCTGACAAGATATTGGAGCAGACATATAAAAAATTATTTTGTTTTGAACACGATACCAAGAACAAAAATGGACAGAACCGTTCAGAAAACAAACTGGTGAAGGATAGTACTACTAGTACAAAATAATGTAAACATCTTTGAAAATATTATCAACCAAAATAAGTTAAAGCTTAGTGGTGAAAACAATGCCCCCCCCCCCCTCCCTTATTTCTCTTTCATCCTCTAAGACTGTTGGATACTCATTTCGTGAGCTTTCTAGAAAATGCTGTCATGTTATTTATGGGTGGCGAGTGGGGGGGGGGATGTAAAAAAAGTGTACAAACTAAATTACTTGTGGAGACAAGACATAACATTTTCTTGCAGTTATCATGCAAATTTCAATATATTTCTCCTTTTGTATATCAGTATTAAATGTGGACAACCTAAAGCTTTTATTTGTAAGTGCAGCTCATTTCAAACAAAGGTTATCAAGACTTGAGGTAAAATAAAAAGAAGGCTAAATTTCAAGTCAGAAACTTTATAATGTTGAAAAATAAAGTGCAAACTTACCAAGACTGCAGAGTTCACTCATAGTCAGAATGGAATCTCAAACTGCCTCGGGCTCAGTTACTCAAAACAATCGAATCCACTGTGTACTTTTGTTACAGTGCAGAACAGAAATGACCGATGTCCACATGCAATAGCCTAGTGGCAGTAGTGGATGTATTGTCAAGCCGAGTTCAAACTTATATTTTACTTTTCAGTTTCAGTTTAAAAAGCATGAAATTTAAACAGAGCGGCCAGTGCGCACCGTACTCAAATTAAAATCCTTGTACATTTTCCATCCTCCAGATATAATGATGCCTGCACACACACTTTTGAAAACACATTTCAGACCTCACAATTTGTGACGTCTGATATGTTGAACGCAATCTTTTGAAGTGTTCGGATCGACATTTTTTTGCGAATAAAATGAATCAACAGCGATTACTACAGGTGGCAAGGCCAAAGACTTAAGACTGGTTCTCTGACAAAATTGCCCGTTTCTCTCTAAAATTCTTTGAACCGTTCAAATTGTCGACTATTTCATTAAATTGGCGATTTATTACAGTGAATTATTTTTCATGGATGGGTGTGTAATAAATACAGAACCACACTTATGTTTGAATGGGTTAACGATTACTGGACTCGAGCGTGGGCGAGGGATAACCACTCGAGCCTACCGGCTCTCGTGGTAATCCTGCGCCACTCGCTCTCGTCCAGTAATCGTTAACCCATTCAAACATAAGTGTGGTTCTGTATTTATTACACTTACCTTAACCTCCGATGGCTCCACCTTGATCCAAAAATAAAAATAGATGGGAGTCCTATTAAAGCTGTTAAGGACGAGAAATTCCTCGGTTTATTGTTTGACTAAAAAAACTGGATTTCACTTCTCACATAAGCCAACTAAAGATTAAATGTAAAAGGGCACTGAACCTTCTGAAGGATGTTGGTAGCAATGATTGGGGTGTTGACCAAAAAGCATTACTCCATCTGTATAGATCTCTTGTTAGATCAAAATTGGATTACGGTTATGTGGTTATAGGTTCTGTGAGAAAGTCTTACCTCCGCCCATTGATATATTCATAACAGTGGTATAAGGATTAGCCTGGGCCCATTCAGAACGTCGCCAATAGATTCAATGTTTTTGTAGGCAGGGTTTCGCTTAATAAGCGCAGAATTAAACTGTCCCACCAATATGTTTCCAAATTATTGGCTTATCAACCAAACAGCGCTTATCGATGTGCCTCAAATCCTCAAAATGTAGAATTATATAACAGACACCAGCAACATATTCCTTTATTGGGATGTAGAATTAAACCCAATATGGAGTCTACCAAGCTTGGATCTGATTATTTAAAAGGAAAGCGTGAACCACACATTTCTCATTGACATCTGAGGAAACCAACTGTGATTTTGGACCTAGTTTCCTGCAAACATATGAGACAAACTCTCTGGAAGTTAAACCAAAATAAATATAGTGCATACAAAAGCATCTATACAGATTATTTATTGGAGTTTAACAACACTTTCCACAGCCAGGATCACCTCGCGTCAATAAGGATGGATCTAAAAATGGTGACAAAGTATCATCAGCCGTTGTTACTGGTGATCAAATCAACTCAGTCAGAATGCCAAATAGACTTTCTATTTAAACAGCTGAAATAAAAGCCGTACGACTAGCACTTGAACTCATCGGATGCACAGGAGAGGAAGTCGATAATGCTTTTCAGTCTATCTTTCCTCTTTGCTAACTTTACTCAACTCCAGAACGAAGAACCCTCTAATTTTTGGAACTTCGCGAGAAGTTGACTACACGCATGTCTGACCTATATGATGTCGTGTTTTGATGGTTACCCGGACATGCTAGTATCTCAAGTAACACCAGGGCAGACAGCGTAGCAAAACAGACATTAACAAAGCCTCTCATTGACTGTAAACTTCCTTTCTGTGATTTTTAACCACATGTCAGTAAGTACATTAAATCTGTATGTCAGACGGAATGGGATGGAGTGACAAATAAAAAGCTCCATCGCTTTCGAACTACTATTACTGATACGTATCCATCTAGTAACCTTTGTAGGAAAGATCATGTCATTCTGACGCGATGCCATATCGGTCATACAAGACTTACACATTCCTATTTGTTAGAGTGTGATATGCGACCAGAGTGTGTTCCTCGTCAACAGGCGTTGGAAATGGAACACGTTCTTGTACACTTACAGATTGAATATTGTCAGACGGCAGTATTTGAATGTTGCGTCTCTTCGAGACTTATTTTACAGCACAAATTCTGATAAAATTCTGTCGTTCACGAAGTAAATCAAGCTTTTTAATAGATTTTAAATTGTTTTTACTCTTTTAAATTCTCATCAATTCATATCTATTTCACGGTTTGATTTACACTACATTCTTTAACAAACTGGTCTCATTTTCTCATTGCTGTGCTCACTCAATAGTTTTATTCCTCGTATTTCATCAACTTGGTTTTATTTATTTCATGGAAGGTAGCGGCATATTTTAGGAAACATACGTTCCATCGCCACGAGATAGCCTTAGCAGCTCATTTGGCGTAAAGCGCCAACAAATAATGCAATAAACTAAATAAATTAGACTGGATCATTTTTGCAATGATGATATTTTTATATATGCCTATCATGCGTTCAATCATTAAAATAAAACAAAGAAACACACAGCTGAAACAGGGCTATAAACTTTAGCGGCTGCAGTTCACATAGAGTAATGAATGGGGCTTCGTCTTGCACAGCGCAGTACGCAGTGCCTGTGACCTTGTGATTTTCGTTCATAAAAAAATCAACTTATAGACGCTGAACGATTGCCAAATATATGCGAACGAGGACTTTTTCAAGATTAATTGGTTGTAACCACCAAGTGGGTTTCCAAGATGGTGTCTTGAAGTCTGAATCTCGCATCGTGGTCATAATTATATCGAATCGACCCTACGAACTCGTCGATATATGCCCGGAGACAAGATTTCTACTTCAATACACCATCTCTGAAACCCGCATGGTGGTTATAATCTATATGGAATGAGTTACGTTTATGAGATAAGGGAAGGCATTTTCAGATGTTGATGTTGAGATGGACAATCATCCCCATCAATGGTAATTTGATAGCAACACACCAAATAGTCACCAGTGGTAACATATTTTCCTTACCTATAAAGGTTCATTAGAGTTTTGGCTTGTCCACACCCCACCTATAATATTCAGTTGCATTATATGCTAACCTTTGAATTATCGCGAATTAGCTCAAGTAGCTAAAAAATATTAATCGATATACATCGACGTGATGGATAACGAGGAATATCCCCCAATAGCTTCCTAAATGACGTCACGCTTCGGTGCATCACTTCGCCTTCGATACTGCTACAAGCGATTTAGTGTCGGCTTTACCAGCAGTACCAGAAAGTAATTATATTCCAAGCCGTTCTGATGATTCCATGACTGAAAAACTATATGCATAATAATAATAAAATAATAAAATAATAAAATAAAATAATTAGATGTATAGAAAGTGACTCCGATAATGATATTGGGCCTTAAACTGGGTACCTTTTCCGAAAAACCTTGCTGATGGATTCGCTCAGAAAGATTTTTTTTGATGAGTCCACGCAGGGCTAAAATTTCGACGAGAATCCGAGAATCGATTCGCACAAAGATTCGCACAATAAAACCGGCGAGAATCCATGTAGATTCTCACTGCACCTCTGCTAGGATTCGCGTGAAAAGAGTTGAGTCAATTTAACCCTTTATTTAATATAGCGGAAACAAATTAACCATCAGAAGGCTAACATGACCTGAAATATCCTGACACTATGTCAATAAAATCTTACAAATATGGCTGTTATTGGAGCCGGCTCATTGAGGCGGTTCCAACGACAGCCATATTTGTAAGATTTTATTGGTAAATATTGTTCATTTAATAATTTTATCATCTAATTATTATTTATTGTTTAAAAATTATCAAATTTAGTTTTAAAAATTAAAAAGGTGTTTTGGGTAAAAAGTTAACATGTGTTATCAGTATACAACAGTGGTTCAACCATGGTGGCGCCATGGGATCCTGGGACACTCATACAGTACGTGTAGAGTGTATTATCATTAAATCACCCGCAGAGTGGGATTCCACCCGAGCAATTATTGCAAATTTGTTGCAAAGCATAACCATCACAAGCAAAGTTCCAGTCAACGGACCTCCGGGTTAAACCCGGAGGTCCATTGGCTGAAACATTGCTTGTGTTTTTTGTCCATATGTGCAGAATTTGAAAGTGATACTTTGGGTGATAACTCCACTCCATGGGTGATTTAGTTACAATCCACTCTCCACGTACTGTAGTTGGTATGGATTCTCGCAACCATTTTCACGAGAATCCAAATCACTAAATTTACCCTCTGTGAACCTCAATCTGAATAAGGGTCTCAAAACTAAACAGAAAGATTAATCAAAATGGATTCTCACAAATTTAAACGAAATATAAGCCCTGCCAAGCCAGAAAATAAGCAGACTGCCATCTACAAAATGAGGTCTTCAGAGGGTGAATTTAATGATGCTACCCTGCAAAGCAGGGTAGCATCACTAAATTTACCCTCTGTGAACCTCAGTCTGAATAAGAGTCTCAAAACTAAACAGAAAGAGGTAACCAGAGGATAAACTGGTCCATTGTATGAGATAAGATAGCATCATCAAATTCACCCTCTGGGTACCTCATTCTGAAAATGTCAGACTGCTTATTTTCAGGCCTGGATGAGTCGGCGCACTCAATTCCAAATTCCTTGTAAACTGACATTTAAAATGTTCTAAAGCTTATTATTAATGAAAATATGTCGTATCATAATTATTAAATTGCATCCGTGAGTTGAACAATTAGTTCATGTTTAAGTGATTTGGCTAGTACCTTCGGGATTCATACACAAGTTGTACCCATTCCCGCACGTTCATACTCCAATAAAGATTATACAAATTGCATTCAAATCTTATAATTACATTCCTTAACTGTTTAAACTACTTTTTACCAAACAACAAAGCAGAAAGACGATAGGCGCTAAAAGTTAAAAACCCGCCCAAACACCGCCCGAATTACATTCTGTCAACTGCGCTCTACCGTAAATGCGGGTCAAAGTTCGACCAAATGTATTCATTGGAAAATGAATTACATTTGGTCATGACGTTTTTATCCAGCTGACCAATGGGAATTGAGTATTAGGACCCAAAACGCATAACTACATTAACAATGTAGTTGTATTGTTTTGAATCGTACGTGTTTGCAGTCGAATTGGTTGAATATTCCGCAGTAAATTGTTACGTAGCCTATAATAAAAAGACTCTCTACGCTATTTTAGTGAAAACCCTCTACTGTTTAGATGTAGATATTCAAAGTATAAGTAGTCTGAAAAACGCAGTGATTCTCAGTTTGTTAAATGGAAAGTAATGTAACTTCCCCCTGAACGCACATAAAATGACAATCATTTTTGTCGCATACTGTTGATTATTATAAGCCAATTAGTTTTCCTCCAGTTCCATATTTACAAGTCCGCACGGACGACTTGTTCCATACGGATTTTCGTTGTCGGACTATTTCCAACTTGACGTCATGGATCCATCAAAATAACCAACCTCCGTCCACTTTCATAATCGGCCAATCGAAACGTCGCATTCTGACTCAGATGAATTCCGAAGCTGCCGTTATTGCCAATATATCGAATGTCAGATGTATGTGTTTGTTCAACTCCACCAAAATTAATGAAAAATATACGGGGAGTAATTTTATAACACAAACGTTTTTACTTTAATTGGAATTGAACCGAAATCCCGAATCCCAATCGAATTTTATCAGGGCCCTACTCCAGGGGTGTAATTGATTCCGCACATAACTCGTGAATATTTCATTTGTCACTTTTACAATAAAGTGTTCATAACGAGGACGAGATGGGTACCTACTTAAGGAATAGTACATGGCTTGGAGTTGACTACGCCCATATAGTGCCCAGTGAAGTGGTGTAGTTCCCGCCGAGAAGCGGAGGGAACTACACCAGCTCACTGGGCACTATATGGGCGTAGTCAACGACAAGACATGCACTAATCCTCATATTATATCGAACACCCATCAAGAAAAACATCTGTCTGGTTTGTTAATCTATTACCAAGGTAGCATTCCTCCCAACCAGCGTTATATAGAAAAAAAATACCAGGTAGTTTTTAAATAACATTTTCTTCTTCCAAAACACGGCTAACTTGGATTATTGATATGAGCAGAAGACAGATTTTGAATTGGTCGGCAAGGGTAAACAAAACATTTTCCCCACACGGAACTGTGTATTCTAGAATCGCGCAACTCGCGAATGAAAGCTAAAATTTTCAAAATTTGACAACGCAGTTTGATAATTTCTACACATTTGTCAAACATATACATTACCGAATGAGTCAGTACGGGATACCAAACGCCGAAGATTCAACTGAATTCCATTATTTATTCGTTTACTGCCCAAAACATACGATTGAATAGCGAAATAATATGAGCAGCGAAACAAACGATTTTTCATATCCGGACGCGTTCTCATGAAAGTTGTACCCAGGTATGGATCATTCTCTTTGAAACGAGATATGGATCATCTTCTCAAGGAATAAAATGAACGCCTCGGAAAATGTGACTTCAACAATGGAAAAGCGATACATTTTTCCACAATGGTTTCTTTCTGGGTCGTTTTGTGGATGTTGTGCCTCCGTGAATCGATATTTAAATTTAGCCTGATTAGGTTTATTCGCCCAGTATGAAAAGAAAACTGATCTAGGAGTGTGCTAAAAATAGAAAACGTGTAGTGCCTGGGTGTAGTGCCTGGTCAGTTCTGTGGATGCAACCTACACGAAATAGGGTATCATCTTTCAGCCAATCAGAATGCAGGGAAGTGACTGTAAACCCGTGATTAGAGGCAGGACATGTGTGTATGTGCTTTAACATTTCTCTGCACGAATATAATATACGATGTGCTATTATCCAGGAGTTGTGGGGCCTGTCCATCCGAGATCCGCGTGTGGATTTTAATTGTTGTACACACATCCCTCATCCATGGGGAGGATGCCATACGAGTTTCGTGCGCTGACCTTGGGCGTTTTGGTCCCTGTGCCTATTGTGTCAGGGACCAAGTACGAAGGTACTTGGATACTAAAACTGTCATACTTAATGTTCAGTTGATAAACCGGTTTGTCTAACAATCATATAGATTTGGCCTGAATTCCACGAGGAACGGTACGTATCACATAATGTTTTCCGATTCCGTATCATATAGACGACTCATTCTGATTCCGCATCACATAGACGACTCGTTTCCGGTAACGCGACAGGCTATCATAACAGGCGCATGAATACATTCTATGTGTGTTTCAAAATCCCTTACAGTTAACGACAGAAAAATTAATAGCCAGTAACCCCCCCCCCCCACCCCGATGAATAGTAACTGCTCAATTCAATATTACTCCCACCTGATTCCCGAGGATGTGCCCACGTCGTACACTAGTAAATTCAAGCGGGTCGTCACTGTGAGTGAATAATTTGACAACACAACTTTGAAAATTGCGGTGACCGCGTTACTTATTGTTTGGTACAGTGCACAACAATATAGTTTCATAAAACATGGGTTTTTTTTTACTTTTTCTCGCCCCACATTATGTCCCAAAACTATATTAATAATTAAAGAGTTTATCTGTTTATGTGACTGAATTGTTAGATAAATGAATTATCATGATAATGTGCATGTCCTGTTATTTGGATCAGATTCTCGGTGGTGTCCAAAAATGGGATCACAACTTGCCGGAAAAGCCGGCTCGTTGAGATCCCGTTCTGGACACCACCTCAAATCTGATACAAATCACATTATCATGATAATCTGTATTGAACAGTATCTGAATAGCTGTGCTCTATATGGTGTAATAGACTGAGGGCTCTTAGTTCACCATAAGTATACTCCCTCCCATACACCCTCTGGAAGAGAAAATTACAGATCAGCATACGAAACGTTTCGTTGGCTTGAGACGAATTGACAAATCATGTTATTGGAACTAATATGAACATCATTCAACTTTACCCAACTCACATGATATCAAATTTTATTATTTTCATTATTATTTTTTCTTTTTGAAATGTCAAAAAAGTTTTAATAAAATCACATAATGTTCGCTCCGACGAGGGGTAACATGATATCGTTTTGTCGATTATTTTTTCTAAAAATACATTTTTTATTCGTCTGCTTAATTTATAAATTACGCGGGCGATTCGTTAGGGAAAGGGGTAAACAATATGTTGTTTAGGTCTCGCACATAACACAAGCAACTAGTTTTCGCAACCAAGTTCAACATGCATATTGAAGGTTTAGCGTAAAATCCCGGGTATCACTGCCACATTCCCATGTGTCGGTAGTCCTCGATGACTGCGATGTTTCTGGACAGGGAGTGTTTTTTAAAGAACACATATCTGAAGCGACCAACGCATGGGACATTTCGCAATATGATTGCCCACTGATTATTAATAATTTGAATTAACATCAAACACCGACAAAATATCCACATTTCCATGACGTATTTGGTGGCAGTGACGTGTATGTTTTTAAGGATTATTGATGCGCGAATAAAACATACAGCTAGCTTTTTCTTCGCCGCTTCTAATACCGCCACTGCTGCTACAACAGCTGAAGGCACAAAATCAGGAAAGGCATTTATTATGAAAATTTGAAATATTATCAGCGACTAAACTACTTTATTTATTTATTTATATTTATTTATTTATAGTCATTTATTTATATTTATTTTTTTTTAATTTTTTAATTCATTTATTGATCTATTGTTGTTAACCCACACTTTGAGCAGCGAAGTTCAAGCTATGCCGGACAGTTTTATGCATGAAGGGAGCTACAGGGCAAGGAGTAAACAACATGGGCAGTGTCAAGTAACTGTCAGACTTTCCGATTTAAGAATCCTGTTCAAGCATGGTTGGTATCGTTTGAAAGGGGATGAACTGTTGACGTACAGTACGCCTTCAGCACACTGCGCCACCGTGTCCAATTTTGGTTATGGGGTTAAATTCCTAGCCCAATGACGCAACGCGCAGGACACGGTGCGGAATCGAAACTACAACATTTTGACATGAAGCCCATTGCTCAAATCAATGGGTTCTGTGGGTGATAAGCTTATGAACAAAGGCGAATGATGCCCCCAGAAATTATTTGAGGATGCAGCCATACAATCTTTATTTTTGTTAGTTATTTCTGAAACTAATTCAAAAAATAAATGCGATATAACACCTGTAGTTCTTTCATTCCAACTGTTAACCACATATACTAAGGAACTGCAACTGATAAATTAGTTTGGTAATTTGAATGTCCATTTATACACACACACATGCGAGAAAGGTAAAACGATTTGCAAGCCCCTATACCCTTATTACTTGAAGAGATGTATATACAGTGCTCAAAATAACTTTCTTTCTTTGCGTAGTCTGAGTTATGCTCCACAATAAGAAGTAAAGCATCAGTGAACTAGTTTTCAAATTTGTTTGCAAATTTTCATTTACATTTTGCGATACAAGATAATCAACTGCAGCCAAAATGGCTGCAGTTGATTATCTTGTATCGTAAAATGTTATACATAATTTAACATTGTGTAGCTTTTTGCAGGTTTTGCATAGCAAAAAGCGACGCGACACCGCTTATTTTGAGCCCTGTGTATATACTTATATGAAAATGGCGTTTGATGTTTCGGATTTCATCAAAATTCTCCAACCTGATGGTATGTCTTGAAACAACTGACAGGACTATAATAAACAGATTCTTTAGATATGCCATATACTGACAACATGCAGCATACAAAAAATAAACATTAGCATTGCTGTATCACTAAATTGGTATAGCAGTTAACCCTTTACCTAACATGAAAAGCAGGCGACACTTGCAAAAAGAATTCTTGAATAACTATTTTTTTAATTTTTTGTCTCAAAAACATAGGTTATGACCCCTCGTTGGAACGAGCTCGACGAGCTCGTTCCAACGAGGGGTAATAACCTATGTTTTTAAGACAAAAAATAAAAAAACAATGAAAATTAATTGGCGATATTTGAGAATAGCGCTGGCCGGTTCTGGACGTTACGTTGGGTAAAGAATTAAGAACAATCACATGACGACACATAGCTCTACATATCAGCGAATGTGCGTTTCTTCTTCATTTACTTCGTGAGTTTGGCGTTTGCTTGGCTGAGAGATTTACGCATGCAATGATCTATGGATTTTGTGAAGAAGTTAGACCTCTGGCTTGTTCGAAACTCGCTGACCCCTAGTTAGCAGGACTTTGCGGTTCGTGTGAATGCGCCAGTCTCTTAGCTGAGATCAACAAACTCAATCGACAATGGTTTCGACATTCACTGTGTAACATTTATTACTGAGAAAAACAAAAACGCTAATTATATGCTGCAGGCAAGACATCTCATACAGTGTCTCTCCACATATTTTATTCCCATCTGTAACTGATGACTTTGTTCCAATCGGCCTAATGGAATCGACGGCAGATGGGGCGGTAGGCTGTATCACTTTCTAACAATGGGTCATTGTTCTCCCATAAATTAACACATCCGCGGCAGTGGAAACATGACCGACACATGTTGGAGTTCAGATACTTGAAACAGCATTGGTGGTTGATACGTAATAGTTACTAACTGAGCTGGAGGTAGTCATGAATTTGAACAACCTGCCAACGTGCGGTATATGACACAGGTATGGTAAGTGAGAACAGGTGTTCAAAGGACGTTACTTGAACACCTACCTAGTCTATTGTTCTATCGGGTATTTCACGTCTCTTACCAACCCGGTGAAGTGGACAAGGCACTCAACCCCAATTGTCCACATGGGTGCACGATTACGCCGTGTACTAAGGCGTACTGCACGTCGATGTTACGCATGTCTTCAACCAACCTAACCCTGCCTGTGCTGCAGTGCTGAGTTACGATGTTGGGGAGCTGGCAGATGCTGGTCGTTGCTCGGTTGTTCTATCCGGGTACTCCTTCCTTCCTCCACTCGTAAAACTGTCACGGTCATGATTAGCCATTGTGCATAAGTATATGACCTTAAAGCACCAATATATAAATAAATATAACCCGGAGAAGACAAATGAATTGGTGTGTAAGTATCACTTACTTACCTCGACATATCATCCTCGACGCCTTCTCTATGAGGATTCGGGTTTTAAAGCCAGTTTTACCTCTAACGTAGACCGCGTTTGAAGGTTAAATGTTCAGTGTTATCGAAAGCAATATTCTACAAATTAATGGGATGTCTATTCGTTTTTTTGATAAACACGTATTGTTTTTGTTTTTTTTTCTGTGTAACCATTTTGATTAGAGGTCATTCTCTTCTTAGGAATAAATATTTGTTTAGAAACTGTACACTACGACATCGGTGGGTTATTCTCTAAAATACTTTCTCATTTATTTCTGTTATTTTAAATGCAGTATATTTGAAGATCACAGGGAGTGACCTAAAGGGCAGGCAGGAGGTCGGGAGATTATATTATGTCACAGCAACCCACTTTATTATACACCCGTAATAGCCCAAGAACATTAGGTTTCACTAGGGAAAAAATTCGGAGAAAGCTGATTTTTTCAGGGAATGTCGAGTACATGTCACTGAACGATTAGACAAAAGTCCCCTAAAATCCCAGTTAAGCTTTTTTTCTACAGCCTTTTTTCGAAAACGCGTTTGAAAAAAATCAAAAAAAAATCGCACGAACTTTGTAACCTCGAATTGATCCAACTGTATTTTTTGTTTACGCGTATTTCGAGCTACATAATGTCTAATATACATTTACCTAGAGGAAAATGTGCATTCTGTGACAATTTCTGCGAAAAATTATTGAAAATTCACAAAAAAGTATCGGATTTACGCAAAAAATGACGATTTTCCTAACGGATTTGCCCAAAGGGTCGTAGTACAGAACGGGATGTTAGTTGGACAGACGAAAAAAAATCCACCACCATTTGAAGACTTTTATCATGCTTACAAAATAGACATTATGGAAGACCCCCTCTGCTTCTGGCCGAGTTCCCCTTTTGGCATAAAATTCGTCAGCATGAGAACTCACTATTTTCGGGCTTGGGACCGAACAGACACGTCTGTGTCTGGCAGCATTAGATCAATAAATAATATTTACAGAACGTACAAAAATCAATAAATAATATTTACAGAATGTACAAATCAATCAACATGGATTAAGTTACATTGACTATTATCAACGCTATATACAGAAATGACATGACCTATATACATATTATTCATCGAACTCAGAAATTTCCGACAGGACAGTGTTTCTGTGGTTGTTACAAGAATCCGAACTGCAATTACACAAACCTGAGCAAGAGAGTCCTGCCTTCTTACACCCACACCTTTTTGTACAAGCACTCTTGCAACCACAACTGATCAGATTCAGTAGGTTATCGGGGGCACATGGCTTTGTGGCTGCAGTCGGTACAAGAAGTCCATTGTCTAGCGACCACCCCCAATCCGTCGGAGGAAGCGAAGTGCCCAGCCATTGTTGGACCTGGAGATAACATCTGTAGACATGTTGTTGTGCAGCATCGCTGCTTGGTGGGAGTGAGGCTAGGTCGATGGGTTTATTCAGTTTAGATTTTGCTACATAACGCTTGTAAGTGACATATCTATATTGGTCGAGAGAGGAAATAGTTTTACTCCCGTATAAGATCAGGAGAAGTTGTTCCCCGGCAGCGGCTACTGCACTTGGTGTACTGCCATCCGCCAAAATTGTGTTGACATACTGTTGTGAGTCGCTAGTAACATCGGAGACAATTGTACTGAATACTTTCTTCTTACCAACTCGAAAGAGTGATGAAGTAGTGTCACAACCACTTATAGAATGTGCTACAAGGAGGTTGCTTCTATGGTCACCCATTTTGGTTGCTATTTCACTAACTGAAACTAGTAAGTTTGGGGTAATGGAATACATCATGTGAATATTACATCCCAGTTGAACTTGAGAGGTAAGAATGACTAACAAGTCTGTGTCTGTTCCCACAACGGCAACATTGTTGTCATCTTGAGCGATGTCAAGTGCAGTTTCGGCTATCAGTACATCAGCATCAGCCTCGGTCTGCTTGGACTGAATATTGATAGCAGATAGCTCCTGCATTAGAAGATCGATCAGTTGGGTTTTGTTCTTGGCATTTGCAAGGAAATCGGATTGGGGTGTGGTGGCTGGTAACTCGGGTGAGATATTGATATCAATGGAATACCTGTCTTTAGATCTACGGGCTTGTTCCATGCCCTTTGTCGACATTGTACAAGCATAACCATCAAAAACAACCACGACGTTCGCCCCAAAATGTCTCACTAGATAATTGGAATATGATGTACATATGTCCTTATATGACGACTGTTTAGGCCATACAACTGCCCTCAATAAAAATCCACCATCTACAACAAACAGAGAATGTTCTGGGATTTTAGTTTGCTCGGAACCGTATGTTTTGAGGATCTTACCGGGCGTGCTTTTCTGTGTCTTCCTCATTCCAGCAGAATCAAACAATGCTGGTGGTTTCGGGGCGAGTTCATATTTGAGATACTCTTCCATCTCTGCTTGTGACTGAATAACACATGTGATGCGGTTGAACAGAATTGTGGGGTCAATCACTACCTTACTTCCACGGACTTTGATGCTATTTGCCATCGATGCGAAAGACTTCACAGTGTCAACACGTCGTAGTTTGATGCTGTTGAACGTTTTGCTTACAACATTCGATACGCAACATTCACCAATTTTGCGAACTTGGTCACAGTTCACAGTTTCGTCGGCCACAAGCCCGGTCGCTATAGAGACTAATTGTAGTGGATCTCTATTCTGAAAGGGGGAATGCACTCTGAGCCAGTTCAATAATTTGGTGATATCATTGGCATCAGTCAATTGTGAACTTTGACGGAGATCCCGATGTTGTTCGCCATGACCAGTGTGAACATGAACAAAATTTTCGAGAGCATTACATATCGGAAGGTAAAGAGGCAGTCCATGTACCCATTTCGCAACAGTGCTATCGGTTATTCCCCTGCCATGTGTGAGACCACCAGGGAGCTTGAACATTCTCATTAAACACTGCTCTATGGTCTGATCAGGATATATCCCGTCCCAGAATTTATCTGAGCGCCTTATGGTAAAGTAACCTTTCTCAGTGAACAACTTCAAATCATCCTGTTGCATTATTTCTGTTAGCTCATTCATCTGCTGCAAATAGAGATGAGAACTTTTTGCGTATGCAAAATGACCACCTGCGTGAAATACTGGAATCATATTGCGAACACAATATGTGTGGAGTTCCTAGTCGCCTGTGCGCTCTGCTCTCAAGAACAACTGGAGAAGACCTATTTGCTCGTAGTATTGTACCCAAAGCTTTCCTGTGCGTCCTACGGACGCATTCTGGAGCAGTTCGTGTAATTTTGACAGTAGATGGTTGACACTTTCTTGATTGACAGCGTCAGCTGTGTTGTACAGTCACCTCTGGCAAGTCCACAGAATATTTCATTGACTTCTGTGCAGTCTATTATGAGTACACATCAAGGGCGTGCACACATTACATGCCAGTGCATCTTGAGTGTAGGCGAACACCACATTATGTGATTTAATCGAACATGGAAATTGAAACAATGATGCTATAATACGGTATTTGAATGAGAAAAGTCGATGCCGTTTCAATTTGAGTTTAGGGGGTATGGTTAATATTTCACACGTTTCACCAGTTCATTATGGAATAAATGACTATTGTTATATATCATTATAAAGCCACTGCTTTTCTGCAATTTTTGATATAAAATTGAACTCCCAAAGTAGTCGTAGATTTGATTTAATGGACGTTGTGTACCGTTGTGTGTATGAAAACAATAAATTTTTTTTCGTAATTTTGTACATTTTCGTGAATATTTCACCATTGAGTGTGATGATTGGTACAAAGTTGGCATTTTCTGTTGGGGATATGTATTCTCAATATAATTCAGCACGATATTTATGATTCTCACCCTACTAAGGCGAATAAGAATGAGAAATATGGAGCTGGGTCGAATTTTTTTTCAATTTTTTTTTTTCATCAAAAAAACGCTATAACTGAAAAAGCTCAACTCGGATTCGCGGGGACTTTTCACACTTTATCCGCAATGTGTGTCCGGGAAACATATAAAAAAATCAGCTTTCTCCGATTTTTTTCCTTACTTTCTCATTTTTATGTCTAATGTGCCTGGACTATAACTTTATTTCTCGCGATCACATGGAATTTAGGTACATGTGGTGATTTTAACCAGAATGCTCTAGTGCGATCCGATAAAAAGTATCCTTCGCGTGCACAAGTTCTCTCGTTAGACTGGTTCTGATGGTTTGCAGCGTTCAGTGGAATATAACCAATGGGAACCATCAGCTATATTTATCTGTCGGAATTACCGATTCTCATTCCAAAATGTTTGATGCACAGCTTTGCTAAAAACTATCGATAGTCATCACAGATACAAGATTTCTATCAGGAAAAGGAACACTGAGACTCCACCTCTGCTTTCGTTATTGAAAACCGAGGACAACTGAATTAATTTAGAGCAAAAAAAAAGTCCAATTTGGGTTCGATATTGGCGTCTGGCACTGGTACACTTCCTACATAATTGTGTAACAGTGTTACCCTCAGCGCCGCGTGCTTTCGACGAGTCGGTACGAGGCCTTCTGTGTTATCCTATTCAATTCACACTTCGGCAATGAAGCAGCACGTTTGCCAACACGAACATACTTTGTAGATCATGTTAAGTTGATGTAGTTCTCGGGAAGCAGGACAAAATCAATCGTGAAAACTGATTACCGCGAAACGGAAAGACCGACTGCGACACGCCGACAGTGCCTGCGACAGCTAGTACATGCAGTTACTGATTAACTATCACCGATTCCACCCTTACTAGTAGTAGTACGCCTTACTGGGTGACACCTCGCCCCACCCTCTTGCCACAGCCACACTAGTTGAAGAAAGAAAATAATGTGGAAGAATGAAAAGACCGGTTTAAGAAAAACTCAGTAGTTTTCATTTCGTCGCAAGAGTGCTAGAATGTTCTATGTCCCCTATGGGACATAGAACATTCTAGCACTCAGGCGACGATTTGTGGAACCAATGATTTGTGTACGTGTTTGTGGGCAACGTTGTGTGTTTGTTTTTTGTTTTTTGTTTTTTTTTTTTTTTGGGGGGGGGGGGTGTCAATGTAGTAATGTTGAATATATATGACTTTCTGAAGTTTGTACTCGGGACAAAAATGTTACCACCTACCCACTACTGGATAGTCTTGAAGACGGGAGGAGAGGTAAATGCATGCGGTCTGATCCAACATATTGTCAATGTCATGAGACGACTTCCATGAAAGGTAAAGTAATAATTAGAATATTTACCAACCATAGATTTATATGTATTGTTAAGTGACAAATTAAGAAACTTTGCTAGTATTTCAATTTTGTACAACCATATTAATTTGCTTTAACTCTCAGCATCAAAACATAAATGATATGCCACCTATATGGGGGGTTTCTGCACTCTCACCCCCACTCCCCCCCCCCCCCTCCACCAACAACCTGCTAATTTTGCAGTTTTCATGACAAGGGATTGGTATTTTCAGAACAAACTGCCCGGGGGAGGGTGTTTTTTTTTAATTTTTGGCAAATATCAGGGCAGTGGGCCGCGCATTTTCATGGGCTACCAGGGCAAATTCGAGGTAAGGACCTGCATTTTGATATTGAAACAAAAATCCAGGTCAGTTTGATTGGTAATCCCCCATTAGGGATGATCCCCACGAAAATGTCCCCAAAAAGCCTATCATTAGCCATATTCTATTAGTCCGTTTTAAAACTACTTACTAAACGCAAATTCAAAATAATTCAAACATTTAAGATTGTCAAGATATAGGACCAGACACGTAAATAATTATTTTTGTTTTGAACCAGACAGTAAGACAAAAGTGTTGATAGTACCGTTCAGGTAACGCATTGGTGAAGTACAGTTGAACAAAATAATGAAAATATTAAACAATCTTTAAAAATATTATCAACAAAAATAAGTTCGAGCTTACTGGTGAAAACAATCCCACTCCCTTTATTTATCTTTCAGCCTCTTACAAATACTTTCGGATTCTCATTTTGAAAGCTTTTGAGAAAATGCTGTCTGGTTAGTGATGATGGTGAGGTGGTGAGGTTGTAAAGGTGTATAAACTTGTGGAGACAAGAGACATGACATTTTCTTGCAGTTATCGTAAAATTTGTTTCTCGTTTTGTATGTAGTCCGTGCGGATTAAAGCCTTTATTATAACTGTAGTTCATTTCAAACAAAGGTTACAAAGACTTAAGGGTAGAATCACAAACTGCCCCAGATACTCTTAACGATCAAATGGATGCACCGGAAGGTTAATTATTGCACAGACATGTCTTTTATCGTCCAGGATGTAATTTTGTTACAATGCAGAACAGAAATAACGATAGCCTAATGCACAGTCAACCCGAGTTTTACTTTATCTTCAGTTTAAAAAGCACGAAATTTATACAGAACAACCAGTTAAAATTAAAATGTGTGTACATTTTGCATCCCCCGTATATAATGATGCCTGTAAACACACTCCTCAATACACATTTCAGAGCTCATAATTTCTGATGTCTGATGTTGAACGCAATCTTTTGATGTTTTGCTTGTTGGGACCAACATTTTTTGGCGAATGAAATGAATCAACAGCGATTCTACAGGTGGCAAGGTCAAAGATTCAAGACTGGTTCTCAGACAAAATAGCCCGTTTCTGAGTAAAATCCTTTCAACCGTTCAAATTGTCAACTATTTAATTCAATTAGCGATTAATTACAGTGAATTCTTTTTCAGGGTTGGGTGTGTAATAAAAACAGAATCACACTTAATGTTTGAATGGGTTAACGATTACTGGACGAGAGCGAGTGGCACAGGGATACTATGAGAGCCGTTAGGCTCGAGTAGTATCCCAGCGCCACTCGCTCGAGTTTTTCGGCAGTCATTCAAATCAAAAAAGATTAATATCTGTTATCTTCATATTTCTATATTTTCGCTCTCTGCAAAACAATCATGACATTTCTGTTCCCAACCAAAGCATGTGTGTCTCTCACAAAATACATCTTTTATAACAAAAGAGTTCAATTTTAAAGTTCATGAAAAGAGAAAGGAGTTAGTTCTCTTTCATCCGTCACTTGGAAACTTTCCCTTGGCTTATCCAACCCAACAATATACACCCCCCCCCCCCCCACCCTCAAAATAAAATTGAGGATCAATTTACATAAGCCAATGGAAAGCGTCCGGATAATAATAAATGAAATGCTATGAGAAAATGAAATAGATAAATGAATGTCCAAGGAAAATAAAAGATAGGGTGAACATATGCATGAACAATACCAAGGTTTACTGGCCAGGTAGACAACAGGCATTACAGAATCATGTATCTGTATTCCAAAAAATAGAATCTGGGTACATGTAGTCTTACTTTTTTGGAAATTTAATGGCATAGCCAATTCACTAGAGACAATCATAAAATAACTTCTTTGCAAAGTCAGAATTTCAGCATGAGTCTGACTAAAAAAATATGCATCTGAAAAATAGTATAACTGTGTGTCCCTTGTAATTCCTAACTGCAATTTTCCAACAAATGTCACTTTAATATTTAAAATAATCTTGAGTCTTGATCACTTACTCAACATTTACAAGTAAACATATACATGTATAGTTTGAAACAACTTCTTCATTTTCAAAGTCTCGGAGTAACCAATCACCCATAACCAAGTACAACATATACACATAGTATGCATGCATGTACTGTGACATGAATAAACGTGTGGTTGAGCTCTATAAATTTTACTAAACAATGTCCAACAAATATTATATGCAGGTACAACTCAGTTAAGGGAAAGTGAAAATATAAAAGCTAGGCATTCTACCCTTTGAAGCAATGTTAGGTATTGAATTTTAAAACACATGAGATCAGGAATCAATGAAATAAAGGTGTTAACCTTTCATACTTTCTGGCATTTAGTAAAAAGTCTGATTATTACTAAACTGTACAAGTGGTTGGGGTCTAATGTTTAGATATCTTTTAGCTTATTAAAAAGATGAAACACAAACAACCATTTAACATTTTGTGCTGGCTCTCCAACCAATTGTATTAAATATTGTATACCATCTGCTGTATGGCGTTGAGCTAAAATGCGTTTGATTTTGCAGTGTTCATCACTTGACACCGAAAGGTCATCTGGATCAACATGATCTGAACCTCTGAGTTTGGGAGGTCTTTTAACTGAGCGTTTAGGTCGTGAATTGTTCAAGACAATGGGTATTTTGTCATTGCAAGAAGAGTTAGTATCATTACCTGTACGGTCATAAATCTGATTTGCAGTCTTAGTCTTTGTTTTACATGCCAAATTTTAATCTGCAGTTTGAGTGCACTGGGAAGAGAATGTCTGACGTGTAGTGACACCAAAAATATATCCAGGGGAAGGTTCCCTAACATATGCATGTTTTAGTCTATCAACATGTATATCCTGCATAAATCGTTGTTTCCTAGTTGGCTCTTTTAACCCTTTACCCAACGCAGACGATATCAAAATTTATTATTTTAAATATCTTTTTTTTCAAAAAAATTGAAGAAACCCATAGCATGTGACCCCTCATTGGAACGAGCTCACATGATATGGTTTTGTTGAAATATTTTAAAAAAATTAATTTGTTCAACTGCTTAATTTGCATATTACGCAGGCGGATGCGAACGATTCGTTAGGTAAAATGTTAAAGTAACCATATGTTGAATGGCATATGTAAAACAACATAGGGACCACTGAAAACATCATTAAGGTACACACAATCACCAGGTTGGAATGATGACAAAGTTTTGTTTTTATTGGTTCGACATTCCATTAAAGTGTTTGAATGTGAAAGTTTTTCATGTAGATCATTCCGAATTTGAAGCAACATAGTTTTTTTGCCGCCCAGATAGTCTGAAATGTTTTTCGGTAATGATGTATCGACACACAAAGAGTTAGTAAGGGGATATTTAAGACGCTAAGCAAAAATTACTTCAAAGGGAGAGTACCCTGTTGATGAATTCACATAAATATTCATTGCAAATACAGTTGAATGCAAGTGTTCGACCCAATTATTACACTGGGCATTCATGTAAGGTGAGAGTTTATGTGCCAGAGCGTAATGAGAACGTTCACATGCACCAAGACTGTGGTGTACAAAGCTCGGTGTAAACTGCTGAGGAATATCTAACATTTTGCAGAATTCTCTGGTAACCTTTGAAGTAAACTCACTTCCCTAGTCAGAAGTTAGAATTTCACACACATCGTATTTTGTAAATAGCCGGAATAAGACTTCGGAAACTGTGTAAGCATCCTTATTTGGTATAGGTAATGCAAAAACAAATTTAGAAAACACATCTAAAGCTGTAAATGTATAGGAGTTTCCGCGATTACTACATGGCAAGGGATCATATAAGTCGACTTCCCAAACTTCAAATGGTTGAGAAGGTGTAGGGTAAGCTACAATCTGGTTCTTAACAAAATGTTTAGTCACTTTGCGAGACTGACAATCCACGCATGATCGCACATAGTCTGCAATAATAGTAGTCAAGTTCGGAAAGAAATAAAATTGTTTCACTCTATCAATTGTATCATTAATACCACCATGCGCACTCATGGGTGCGTCATGAACAAGTTTCAATACAGTAAAAATCAATGCTTTTGGTAACACAAGTTGATAAATAGGTGACGATTTTGTCCTTTGACTTTTAACTATGCGGATATGGAAGAGTAAGTCATCAATGATTATGTAATCACTTTGCTGTAACAGAACCGCTGAGATTTGGGCAATACACCTTTGGTTAAATAATTAATAATGTGACAAAAGTCATGATTCTGGAACTTTTGAACAGTGTCGGTTGACATATTCAACTGACGTAGAGCAAACAGCATATCAGGATCTGTTTTGTTCTCAACTGTAGTAACGAAGGACTCAGTTACCGTATGCTTGACAGATTGCGACTATGAGCTGGTATTAACTGCGGTCGAAACATTTTCAGTAGTACTGTAAATAACACCAGAAAGAGCACAGGCATTTGCTCATATGTCACCATTCACTGGTAATGTAATATTAGTGTCACTGTCACTCTCATACATACATGTGACGTTAATTGAATTAAATATACAGTCATTATTCGGCATATTCACCTTATCATCCTCAAAAGCAGAATTTGTATTACTGTCACTATCTGTTAACAAAACTGAAATATGCTGATTCTGAGGCTCAGGAATAGCAGTATCATGAAATAAGTTTCTCGGTGAGGTCAGAAATGAAGAGTTATGTCCCTGTAATGTTACTTCTGGAAGGTCTGTTGGTGTATACAAAGATTCACTGTCCTCTGTATCAGCATCGTAGGCATAAAAGTTGTCTTCATCTAAAGTTTTTATCTTATTACACTCTGGGAGTAATGTTTGCAAGACTTTATTGCTTTCTGAGATACCTCGCATTTGAGATGTTTTTTGCAGGCACAGACTTGAAATAAGGATTTTCCTCTACAGGACTGGAAGACAATATATCTGGAAATTGTTCTGTCCTAGACAAAGGATCAGGGACTACTATTTATTTTTGTGGTTTGTAAGTAATGTCAAAATCAAACTGCTGTAATATAGCAAGCCAGCGCTCATATATAGCACCTCTCAATTGTTTTTGAAATAATGGTTTGAGGGCATGGTGGTCACATTCAATAATAAAATGTTTTCCACGCAAATATGACGAACAATCTAAAACACTTGTCACTACTCCAAGTAATTCCAACTTACTTGGTCCATAGGACTGTTGATATTTGGAGAGACCTTTAGATTCAAATCTAAGAACATGATATCCATCATTGTGAACTTAATAAAGGACATATCCAATTCCCTTTGAACTGGTGTCCACAGCCAAATGAAATGTCTTATGAAATTGTGGAAATTCAAGTACTGGAGAATTTAACAAACTGTCTTTTAAAGTTCAAAAACTTGAAGAGCACTGTCTATTCCTTAGAAATGGAACTCCCTTTTTTATTAAGCAATATAAAAGATTGGCAATGGCGCTATAATTTGGTATGAATTTCCTGAACCAGTTGAACATTCCGAGTACACGCTGTAATTGTTTTCGATTTTGGGGTGTAGGGTAGTCTCGGAGAAGTTCAATGCGGCTTGCTGGTGATTTAGTACCATCCTTTGAAATTCCATGGCCAAGGAAAGTACAAGTTGATTTGCATTTGTTTGCGCAAATTTGCATTTTTTTGGTCCTAATTTCAAACCTGCATTTCTTAATCTAGATATCACTTCTGAAACATCTGACAAATGCTGTTTGAATGTTTCAGACATGATGCATATATCATCTAGATAACAAAGAACAGAATCACAAGTCAATCCAGTCATTATTTTGTCCATCAAAAGTTGAAATGAATTTGGTGAAGTTCGTAAACCCATTGGCAGCCGCAAAAGTTTAAAGGTACCAAAACAGGTATTAAAAGCAGTGTACGCTGTGGAATTTTCGTCTATCGCCATTTGAATGAAACCTGAACTGAGGTCAAGAGAGGAAGTAAAATTTGGTTGCCGGTGTGAAAAAGATTCAGTCAGATCCTGCAAATCAGGTATTGTGTATTTAACGGCAGCCATTTGACTGTTCAAGTGACGGAAATCACAGCAAAATCTGTATGAGGACAACATTTCCTCTCTTGAATATTGTTAGGAGTTAGCTCAGGGTTGTTTCTTTTGGCAACTAACACAACTGGGCGAGATATGGGTATTTTATCTGCTTCAGATACCGGAGAAATAATGCCTTGCCTCAACAGCTCGTCAAGCTGATGGCGCAAGACAATTTTCTTATCTGAAGGCAAGCAAAAAGGCTTTTGATACAAAAGTAGGTTTCAGGTGGATTTGGTGTTTCACCAAATCAGTATAACCGAGAGATGTTTTCTCATCTGTCACAAAAACATCTTTATACTGATATAAACATTCTAATAACTCAGCTTGCTCAGGAGAAAAAGTATTTTCATCTACAATATCAAAATTTGACTTAAATTTCTGAAAATAGTCATTGTTTTCCAACAACTGTTCAGGCAAGTTTTCACTGGTTATGGTTGTATGAGCACATGTAATGGTATTATGCCAAACAAATTGTCAAAATTGTTCAAAGAGGAAAGAATACAACCCCTATTGACAGTCACAGAATCAAGTTCTGGATTTAACAACTTTACTGGTATAACTCGGTCACGTTTGCAAGTGACTATTGCCTTAGTCACTAGCAAACCTCCATTAGTTAACTCAGAATGTGCTATAATAACCCCCTGTGTTCCAGTTGGTACATAATCTGGTATTTTACCTAAAACAATACCCTCGGAGTTTGGTTTAACAATAAATAATTTCCTTCATTTAACCTTGACTTTCCTCTTAACATTGAAAAAACTAGCTTGCTTGCTAAAGTCCAATTTAATATTGTGTGTCTGCATGTCTCCTGTGCCCAAAATAAGATGATGAGACGTTTCCTCCAGAATGTTGACAAATACATAAAATGGATGATTTTTTCTATCAGTACAGCTGGTATTGCTAAGTCTGATCCTTGCAGTACCATATACACTGATGAACTTATTACCAGCTAATAAAACCTTAGCCCCTGGTGGCTGAAAATCTTTTGAATAACATGAATAAGAATCATAAAATTGTTTTGATATGATATTAATGCTGCTGCCTGAATCCAGCAAGGCGGTAACTGGAATAGCTGAGGAGCCGATGTGTAAATTTAAATACATAAAATTATTTTGACACAAAATTTGAGCGTCGCCGACCGCACGCTTATCTGTAGGCGAATATGAATTACAAGAATTATCAATTGAGTCCTCAGCTGTATCACTTTCATACAATGTATGGTGGTTAAGTGGCAACTCGTCTCTTGAGTTCCAATGTGTTCTATGTGCCTACTGGCACATAGAATACATTGGAACTCAGGGGACGAACTGACCTGAACGCTGTCCTACACTTTCAGGTCGTTGACATTTAACTGATCACACGATTTAGCATTGTGGCTGGACTGGTCACATAACTGACACACAATATCCTCCCCTGACCGAGAGGACGAATGCGTATTCAATACACAACTTTTGGCATTATGACCCTTTTGCATGCATAACTGGCAAGTAAGATTGGAAGATTTGGGACCAGTTCCGTTCCAATTACAGTGGGGTTTGATATGACCCGGCCCTAAACAATTAAAACATGTCCTGTCACGCTGACACTTTCGCGACATGTCGATTGTCTGATTTTGTAGAAGCTAAATTTTGTTTTACAGTTTCAATTTCACTCAAACGTTTGATTATACCATCAAGTTGTTTTTGTATTGACTTATCAGGTGTAGTGCATGCAGTTGCTGCATTGATTTTAACTTCACCATGTGTTCGATATCCATGAACGTCGCCGATTTTTGCTGAGTGGAGGGCATCACGTGATGTATGAACACGACCAGTTCGAACGAAGAACGAAGGTCAAGTTCGTTTGGCAACCCATCTATAAATTTACATGTAACATTCCTGTCACTTTTCACAAGGCGTTGCGCCTTTTCCTCAACAATAGAATGAAACTCCTCGATGTGCTGTGAAGGTTGTAAAGTTAAACTGTGGAAAGCAGTTTACTCTGAGCAGGGTGGTTAACAGAGTTACAATATTCAGTTTGAAAAAAATGTTCAACAATTTGCCAAGACTGTTTGTGACCCATCGTGGTCGAACGCGTGGACGAACCAGGCGTTTTGGGTGATATCGGGGTGAACGGATTACTATCAACACGAGGTCGTCCGTGAGCTGAACCAGGGGTGCTTCGTTGAAAAAATGACGTTTAACGATTCACTGAATGTTTTTGAAACACATCCTCTCACGATTTTTCATTGATGAAACATCGATTTTGAATTCTCCACCATGTTGGGGATATTGCCTTTTTCGGCAGTCATTCAGATTAAAAAGATTAATATCTGTTATCTTCATATTTCTATAGTTTCGTTCTCTGCAAAACAATCATGACATTTCTGTTCCCAACCAAAACATGTGTGTCTCTCACAAAATACGTCTTTCATAACAAAAGCGTTCAAATTTAAAGTTCATGGAAAGAGAAAGGAGTTAGCTCCCTTTCATCCGTCACAAGGAAACTTTCCCTTGGCTTATCCAACCCAACAATGTAACAGTTCGTGCAAAAACAGATTTCCTTGCAGTGACACGGGATAGCATTTGGTATTTGGAAGGGCACAATCATGTTTTGGAGCAACTGAGAATTTTGGTTTCTGAAGCCCACCCCCACCGGGAATGGAACTCACGCCAACCACACCTGACAATCAGGAGTCCTCTACCTAAACCACTAAATTTTTACATATCGTCCAAAACGATGACAGGGATATAGCTTTGTAGCCCAGACGAAACTTAGTACAGTCTCATGCGTGTATTTTGAAGGACATAATCATGTTTTGAAGAAATTTGGAATGTTGGTTTCTGATCACGCACCGGGAATCAAACTCGCAGCAACCCAGTCTGGCAATCCAGAGTCCAACACCTAAACCACGAGGCAATTGTACACCGTCCAAAAATGGTGGCTTCCATCTTGCTTTTTAGATGATTGATTGGTTCACATTACTTACTGCAACTAACTGAAAAACTAAAACCCGTTGGCAACTGCACTGCGAAACAGCTGTTGTTGGTCTCAGGCGCACATTCAAGCATATATGCCCTTTCAGTGACGTTGGGGATTTTTTGGCGCGTACTCGTGAACACTGGGTATCCTCTATTTCCTTTGGGTATCAAGTTTAACACAGCAAATGAAGGGGTACTCCTGAATTGTTCACGTTTTTGGTTGGGGGTTGGTTCTCAATTTCGAGAACAAAGTTAGCAATCTGAGATACCAGAATGCCGTATGAAAATGTCTGGACGTGGGGGGGGGGGGGGGGGGGGTGGGGGGTCTAGCTGGCTGATTTTTAATTGTTGATTGCCTCTTTACCGACTCTACCTTTGATGAGGCTACTGTGTGCAGTGTGTAAAACCTTTAGTGGTACCTCCAGCATTGAGTGAAAATATTATTATTTACATAAAATTAAACTGGGACAACAGCATCAGGGATCGGTATCATAATGTTAACCACAAAATAGAGGCGCCCGCCACTTCCAATATCACAACCCGGAAAAAAAATATTTAAAAAAGGAACAAGTTTTTTGTGATTTTTGTTTAAGATGTGATGTTATGAACGAGAGTGACGAGCGTATTTGCCTTTTCCCTAGACCCACGGGGCAAGGGCTTGCTCAGTTAACACCTTTGCCGGTGGGCTAAATATCAATGAAAACAATATACCGGCCAGCGCTATTCTCAAATAGCGCCAATTAATTTTCATTATATATTATATATTTATATTTTCATTATATTTTCATTTTTTGTCTCACAAACATAGGTTATGACCCCTCTTTGGAACGAGCTTGTCGAGCTAGTTCCAATGAGGGATCATAACCTATGTTTTTGAGACAAAGATGAAAACAATTAGTTATTCAATATTTTTGTTTGCAAGTGTCGTCTGCTTTTCATGTTAGGTAAACGTTTAAATTATCAGACTTATGATTGAACGAAATCTGCATTTTATGTTATGACATTCAACGAAGTGAAAGACAAACTTGGATTTTTTTCAAGGATCGATTTCTTCGCGTTTATTAAAACACTCCCCTTATGTTTTTTTTTTACCGATAAAGCCGCCTATAAGAAGAGTTTCCTCACATTTTCGACCACAACAAAATATGTTAGTGAAGCCAGGGAAAATCACGTGCGGCTGTTTTCCTTTAAAATTTATTATTTTGCACTCTCCAATTTAGGAACCGGCTGTTTTTGCGTATTAGGTATGAATATGTTTTCCGGCGTTTTTATGTCTAAACGAAAATGCTACAAATCATTGACCGATTACAGAATTCTCAATACTAAAGTCTTTCATATTAATGATTTATTGTTTTAAAAGTCATTAAACAGGCCGCTGAGCTCTTGAATGGCATGGTGGATGACCTCATTAATTATCTGGCTGATCTTACGCTTGGCCATATGTTATGTCCACAGCCGGTTCATGAGGAACGCCAAGCACTGCATCCAAACATCCTGAACGATTTCAACAAATAACATACGATGTATCTTTATGAAGATGTTGGCATATATGAGTTCGATATGTCCATTAAGTGGTCTTTCTTACTCTTTCAATTTCAGCCACAACTGGTACTACAACTGACACCACAATTGGTATCACAACTACCACTACACCTACTAATGCAACTGCTACCCCGCCTGCTACTACAGCTACTACCACAACAGCTACCATACCTTCTACTACAACAGCTACTATACCTGCTTCTGCAACAGCTACTACAACTGCTACCACAACTGCGACCCCACCAGATACTACAACTGCCGTCATACCTACTACTACAACTGCTACCACAACTGCTACCCCACCTGCTACTACAACTGCTACCACAACAGCTACCACACCTGCTACTGCAGCAGCAACTACACCTGCTACTGCAACTGCTGCCACACCTGCTACTGCAACAGCTACTACACCTGCTACTACAGCTGCCACCATACCTACTACTACAACATCTACCACACCTGCTACCATAACTACCACAACTACTACCACACCTGCTACTACAACTGCTACAACATCTACCGCAACTGCTACCACATCTGCGACAACTGCTGCTATCACTACAGATGAGGCCACTACATCTGGTAAGTATTTATTACAACAATTCCACTTTGTTGTTGGATATCGCAATGGGAGAAAAAGTAGAACATATTGTTTGTTCACACTTATCCATCACTTTACGTGCAGTACAACTACAAACTACTTTTGATTGAAATACCACCAAAATAATAATACCCGTAAGATGGGTGTTGATTTACTTACTTCGCATGTGAACCAACGACAACCGTTTGGGCAACCTGCTACATCGTACAAAATATGTAGACCTACATGTACCAAGCTATTTGCTGTAATATTTGTCCACTTTTAATTTATTGCACAGAGGTTACAGCACATTATTTATTTATTTATTGGTGTTTAAGGTCACATTCTTATGCACAATAGCTAATCATGACCGTGACAGTTTTATGGGTGGAGGAAGCCGGGGTACCTGGAGAGAACCACCGAGCAACGACCAGCAGCTGCCATCTCCCCAATATCGTAACTCCGCACTGCAGCACAGGCAGGGTTAGATTGGTTGAAGACATGCGCACCATCGACGTGCAGTACGCCTTAGTACACGGCGTCATCGAGCCCCCATGTGGACAGTCGGGGTTAAATGCCTTGCCCAAGGACACAACGCGGGAGTCCGAATCGATCGCTCGGACGGTCACCCATCCGAGGACGAACCGGGATCGAGGTTGGTTTACTTCGGTGATCTGACGAGAATCGGTTACCGCAACGCCACCGCGCCCCGGTTACAGTATAGTCGCCGTGGATTGGCCGTAATCCACATGTGGGCAGCGATGTCCACGCATGCGTTTACCTGGTAATATAAATCATCATCGGTTGTACCCGGTGCTTCATTAATCATTTGTTTGATGATTATTCCTGTTTAGAATCTAATACTATTGCGTCCATGGAATTGCTGCCCACCCACCCACCCCCACCCCCACCCCCACCACCACCCCCATGGAAAGTGACCAGTCCACGGCGACTGTACTGTACATATTGTTCATAAGTAGGTATCAGTATTATCTTATCATTGCATACCTGAAAAATTAGTTTTCACGAGTGGTGGAATAAGGAAATAATTTCGATATCTAGCCAATAGCAGAAATTATTATATTTACTCTATGCATTCCGATGATTTATTGTAGTTGCAATATATTTTAATTGCAGCTAGAACACCCACCCGTCCCGTGGTAACCCCGGGAAGTGAAGAAGTGCTTGTTTATTGTGGGAAACAAGCTCAGCTTTACTGACAAAATAGGACCCGGTCAGCAATGCCTGGGTGGAAGTCCTGTAAAATGGGCAACGTTAATTTATATAATTGACTGGACCTGATTTTATTACCTCTTTAAAATTATACAAGCTTCCTGATTGGTCAGTAACCAATGCATCCAGTGCGGTACATTTAAATCCCACGGGTTGTACGAAGTTCAACGTGGTGTATGAGAATATCGCGTATATGGACATTCTATTCTCGCAAACAATATAAGAACACTATTGCTTCATGAGAGTATTCCGAAAACTTGAAATAAAACGTATGTACATACCCATAACGTCCGATTTTCGATGAGAGCGATTCTGTTGTGGTGTTTCTACACTGCAGTTCGTTTCGGATTCTAAAAACATGCAGTCTTGTTATATGAATTGTCTCTTCCGTGAAACTTATTAAAGCACTTGTACTACTAGTTTGAATATAGTGTCCTCGATTCCCCAAGACGCACAGTGCACCACTGTATGTAGGGAATAAAACACTAATAATCAACTTGTGTCCCACAATAATAACCACGCGTCATTTCCCAATGTCCTTGAAAAGAAGACTCCCAGACGTCGGAGTTCAATCGAAGAGAAATAACACCAAATCAAATAAAATTTCCCGTCTGCTTATCCAAATCATTTTTCAGCAGAAATAGACTGTTGCAGTTTACCGGTTGACATGTTGACAACTTGCTTCAGGCTTGAAATATTCCTTTCCACTTTACCGGTTGGCATTTTCAAGTTGTTTCAGGTTTCAACTATTCCTTTCCGAAGTTTTATCGTTCTTGTTGAATAACAAAGAAACGTGTTTCTTTCAGTTTCTCAATTTGTTTTATTCGTTACTGGAACGCCGTTTGTGGATTATATAACAAAACAAAACTCGACACACTGAAGGGGCAGGGTAATACATTCGTCACATGGTGTTTCAGCACGGTGTACAGCCTCAGGAAATACGGATCTCCGAAGGGTAGTACAGTCCCGTACCTCCTGCTGAAGCACCATGTAACTAATATTATCTCCATGTTGCGGTCACGATTGGCCATTATACAGAAATCTGTGAGCTTAAATACCAATAAAAAATAATAAAAACATCTAACCTGAAAATATTATTATTATGCTAGTAAATTTGTTTATCCAATCAAATAAAGTTACTAAGAGACATAGACTCCGCAATATTAGGTTCAGGTTGGCTGAAAAGCACCCAATATTAATTTAATATTAGGTGCCCGTCAGCCATTTTGTTTTATCATTATATCCACACGCCTCAGCTTTTAATTAACACGTACGTACATGCGCACTCGCACAGAAGACCCACCATATAAAATAGCCCCGTAATATAAACATTGCATTCGATTGAATGAAACTGTTATAATAAAATGCCAAACCAGCCCAAAACATTGGCGGTTATAGAACAAGTCACGACTGATTTATTAGAATGCGGAAGCAAAATGACTCCCCTTGTTGCGTATGTAAACATCGTCTGCTTTGTTTACATTTTTCGATCCATGCGTACGTCAAAATTGTAAACATGAAACGATTTGCAAGTAACTATTCGTTGAGTTCACTTCCTCAATGACATTTTAGCATGCCGTGCATAATAAATAAGTTACAGAGCGTTTTGTTGACAGATACAGTGTCATATACGGCTCAGAGAAAACAATATTAGGTTCGGCTTCGCCTCACCTAATATTGTTTTCTCTGAGCCGTATATGACACTGTATCTGTCAACAAAACGCCCTGTAACTTATAATATTTATCTAAACATATTTCGTTATTCGCGCTACTTCCGGAGGGATATTATCAGTTACACTGTGTTTCACCAGGGTGTACGAGACTGTACCAGCTTTTCAGATCCGTATTCCGTGCGGCTGAAATTTATTATCCTGCATTCTTTAGTGTGTCGAGTTTTATTATTTAATCCCCAAACGGTATTCCAGTGACGAAAATCATAATAAAAGTAATGATTGTGGAAACTGGATGAAATATGTCCGTCTTTATTATTGAACAAGAACGCGGTTTTCCCCTTCGATTGAACTCAAACATTTAGGAGACTTCTATTCAAGGACACTGGGAAATGACGCGTCGTTATTATTGTGGGAAACAAGTTGACTTTATAAGTGTTTTATCCGATACAGTATGTGTCTTGGAGAATCGCGGACATGTCTCTCTGAAACAAAACGGATCTGAATTATACAAACTTCACAACAGAATCTCTTTTCGCGATAGTAAAGTCGTACGTTGGGGATATGCACACGTTTTATATCAAGTTCAATATTCCCACGAAACAATATTGTTCTAATTTTGAGTGTGAGTCTGACTGTTTATTATTACTGACGAAAATGTTTGAGGCGATGGTTGAAAGGGAAATCGACGAAGTGTACCATAGAATGTCTGTACCGTGTACCCCTTTTAGCTGTCACATGATATTCTCATACACCCCTTTGAACTTCGTTCATCCTGTGGAGTTAAATGTACCGTACTGGATGCATTTATTACTGACCAACGAGGAAGCTTGTATAATTTTAAAAAGATCATAATTATCTTTATCCATCGTTAAAACAGAGACAGAAAACAGTTCTCACCTGCATGCAATAAAATCAACATAACGGAAGGAAGGTATTCATTGCATATTGAATACAGTTAAAACTAGAAGTCCCGTCAAGAACTGTGCGCTTATCTAGACTTAATTGCGCGTAATTGCCATATCGAATGGCATCCAAAACACGGCAGGTTCTCCCGGTTACTCATTGTAAACACTCATTTCTGAAACATTGCTTGTACACAGACCGTATGTTCATAATTTGATAGCCTTACTTGCAGATCGACGTGCTATTTGTGCGCAGTTCATGACAGGACTTCTAGGTTTAACTGCAGAACACGATAAAGAAATAAAAATGCGAAGCACTGTACTGAACCTGCATTCTGTTGATCCCTTGAACTACACAAATAAATATCCTGTTTCACTACCATCTACCCCCTATCCACCCCTCCCCACCATCTACAATAAGGTAAGCATTGTACTTACTGCATGCATTGTGATGGTTTAATGCAACTAAAGTACGTTTTACTTACGACCAAAATATCCAAACGTATAAGGCTGAATATACACAGAACGACACGCGTGTGTGAATGGGTTAATCGATATGGCACGAGTGACAGAGCGGAAGGATAGAACGAGAGGCCACAGGCCTCGAATTTTATACTTCCGCGATGGCACAAGTGTCATATCGATTACCCCAGTCACACGCGCGTGTCGTTCTGTGTTTATTACACGCCTTCGTGTCTATAAAACAATTATTAGAAGGATTCTCAACAATTCATTTGATAATTATCACCAAAAAGAATACATTTTGTCGCCAACCAAACTTGCGAGGGGAACCTGTGTTATCCTTTCGTCCTCTGAGTTCCAATGTGTTCTATGTGCCTACTGGCACATATAACACATTGGAACTCAGGGAACTGCATTTAGTTATCGCTAGGGATTGAAATTGTAATTGCCGTACACGAAAATTCCAGTGAAATTTCGCTTCTTTATAAAATAGTCCGTCAACGATTTTCATTCCACACATGTGCGGAACAGATTTTCATTTTCCGCATGGTTTAGTGTTGCTGTAGATGGGGATTACACAGAACAGGCGTGTAATAAATAATAAAATATTACAGAAGAAATATCTTCCTTAAGTATCTGATGATCAAGAAAACATAATTAAAAAAACACACCGATTGCTCCCCAAGACGAATGATCAATACTGACGTTCAATGATGTGGCTATTGAATTGGGCAGTTAAATAAATCCTGTTTAATTTTGAGTTTATTTGTTTTACTGGAATTAGCGAGCAAGTTATACAACTTATATTAACGACCACCCCCCCCCCCCCCCACACCCACCCACTCCGCCCTTTATAGTATGGTGCATTGATGTGGGATCACTTTCGTAGCGGCAACTTCGCGGCCTCGCTCTTCTCGAATACTACGAAGGAATCGTTAGACTTCAAAGATACGTCTCTCTCCGCACTGAGGACAGTCATGTTTACGTCCTCTACCCATGGGTCCGTAAGCTGTGTCAACATCAACACTACAACTGATGCTGCCGGAGAGTGTTCGGACTTTTCTTGACCGAGCATCTATCCCCTTTCTTACCACTGCACATGAAGCGCACAATATACATTCATATTTTTGGTCACCTGGCAGAAAACTATTTCTTATTTATTCACCCCATATCAGGAGTGTGGGGGTGGGGAGGTTGGGGTCAGGACAGTCTTTTCGGACACAAGGCGTACAAAGTTTGTTCCGACCTCTGTGCACCAACCCACCCCTTTTTGAAGGAAAATAGAAATCCATTTTGGAATTTCGAACCTACCCCCAAAAGTAAAATTGCAATTGGCAATTTCAACAGATATTTTTGCCGGAACATAGTTTGTATTGTTCCAGTAACCACTTTTAACATTTATTATGCCCACAACCAGCTAATGGACATAAAACAAAATTCTCCAGAGTTTGCAATTTATCCACACTTTCTCACAGATACTGGCAGTCAGTGCATACATGGTTAAACGGGAAAGTAACAGCATATACCGACATTCTACCTGAACAGCATTAACCCTCTGCACTCTGATGTCAAAATGGAAACATTTTCAGCACCAAATATTTCCCATAATGCAGTCTGATATTTAACAAAATATACCTTATTTGACAGAGCTCGGCGAGCTCTGTGAAACAAGATATAATTGGTTAAATTCATATTTAAATAAGAGAAAAACAGTGTGATTGGAGAAAATTCTGTTGCACTTCCAGCCTGCTAGGGGTTAAGACAGGTGTAGCAGGAACAGATGTGAAATACGTTGAAACATTTGATGTTTTACCTAGTTTCACCACTGTATTTGCTGCTATTTCTACTGATTTCTTTCTGTTTCTACCCATTTATACACTCGATTTTAGTTTCATCAGTCTAATTTGAATTTATTAAGCAATATTATATCTCACGTGATTTCCTTGCATTCTGACTGGCTGAAAGTTGATACCCTATTTCGTGTAGTTTGCATCCACAGAACTGACCAGGCATTACACCCAGGCACTACACGTCTTCTATTTTTAGCACACTACTATATCAGTTTTCTTTTCATACTAGGCGAATAAAACTGATCAGGCTAAATTTAAAAATCGATTCACAGAGGCACAACATCCACAAAACGACCCGGAAAGAAATCTTTGTAGAAAAAATGTATCGCTTTTCCATTGTTGAAGTCACATTTTTCGAGGCGTTCATTTTATTCCTTGAGAAGATGATCCATATCTCGTTTCAAAGAGAATGATCCATACCTGGATCCAACTTTCATGAGGACGCGTCCGGATATGAAAAATCGTTTGTTTCGCTGCTCATATTATTTCTCTATTTAATTGTATGTTTTGGGCAGTAAACGAATAAATAATGGAATTCAGTTGAATCTTCGGAGTTTGTATCCCGTGCTGACCCATTCGGTAATGTATATGTGCGAGAAATGTGTGGAAATTATCAAACTGCGTTGTCAAATTTCGAAAATTTTAGTTTTCATTCGCGAGTTTCGCGATTCTAGAATACACAGTTCCGTTTGGGGGAAATGTTTTGTTTTCCCTTGCCGACCGATTCAAAATCTGTCTTCTGCTCATATCAGTAATCCAAGTTAGCTGTGTTTTGGAAGAAGAAAATGTTTTTTAAAAACTACATGGTATTTTTTTATATATATAACGTTGGTTGGTAGGGCGGCTACCGTAATAGATTAACAAATCGGACAGATGTTTTTCTTGATGGGTGTTCGATATAATATAAGGATTAGTGCATGTCTTGTCGTTGGCTATGCCCATATAGTGCCCAGTGAGGTGGTGTAGTTCCCTTCGCTTCGCGGCGGGAACTACACCACCTCACTGGGCACTATATGGGCGTAGTCAACTCCATGCCATGCACTATTCCTTAATTATTAAATGCAGGGTTCGTAGAGAGGCAGTTAGCTCAATGTTGCATTGAACCTTTCAATAGTCAATGTGATGGCGGTGATTCTTTGAATCGGAAATCCATCCCTCATAAACACTGCGTTTTTGCATCTTGGCCGATGTGAGTAGTGCTTCATTTGATGGAGCGGTTAATAAGCTATGGTCAGACAGTAAGAGAGAATTCCAAAAACGTGGCCCATTCACTACTACACAAGGGAAAAACCACAGGTAGTGTGTGCGACATAAAATGATATTTTTAAGACACCTACGTTACGGGTGTTTTTTTCCCCTCAGTAGTAAATGAGCCGCGCGATTAGCATTCTCTCTTACTGCATGATCAAATGGAGAACTACTCATGTCGGCCAGGGTAAAACAGCGCAGAGTTTATAGGTGATGGATTTCCGATTTGTCTGTTTTGTGTCACACACGTTGCCAAAGAATCACCCCGAGTCTCATTCTGAACGTGCTTCATATACTATCAATAATTCCATAGAGTTGATCCATCTTAGGAAGTCAGAGGAGAAAGGGAGAAAGAAATGGCGATCATGTGAGCAGATAGGTTGTACCTAATCTCTCCAAATTTGGTCAGGATCCATTATGTAAATTTTGGGGCTCTGGTTTGTCGAGTGACGCCCCTGTGATTTCTATAACATTACCTTTTACGTTATCTTACGGTATCTTGGAGACTGTTCATTCAACTCAGACGCTTGAAACCTATTTGCTCAAAATCTGTTACAGGAATAGTGACAGGACAGTCACTTTCCAAGTATTTTTCTGCAACATTCAGCTTGATCTCTGTGAAACATAATACACGCGCGTATCCTTTCTGGTTCAGATGATCCCAACACTCTTTATTCTATGGTTTAATATTATTCTTTGTTACAGCAGATTCCTATAGTGTATTTTAACAAGAGCTGGACTGTCGTCCGGTGCATACCCCCACGTGGTGTACCGCCTAGTATGGCATACCTATGACCAACAGATATTATAGAAAATAATAATTTACTTAAGTTATGAAAGTTATGAATATTCTCGGATGGACTCACACACGGACGGACGGACGGACGGACGGACGGACGGACGGACGGACGGACGGACGCATGTAATCCAGTATACCCCCATTTTCTTCGAAAGTGGGGAGTATAACTATCTAATAAAATAAAAAAAAAATTATCTGACAAAACCGAAATTCATTCTAGTCTTGGGCAATGTTACAATTTAATTGCATTCTAAGTTTCATTTAATTCCATAATGATTTACTTAAGTTATGCATATTCTCTTACGGACAGACAGACGGACGGACGGATGCACAGACGGACGGACGCAATCCAGTATATCACCCCCTCCCCCCGCAAACTGCATGCCACATTTCACTGAAATCCGATAACCCCAATCCAGTATACCCTCCCCCGCCCCATTTTCTTCGAAAGTTTTCAACAATTTCTAAGTCAAAGGGTATGGTAAATTGTTTTGTGTTTGGAGTTTTATGCAGTTTGGCAGAAACCTTTGTCATAGGCAAACTACTTGCCATATTTCACTGAAATCCGATAACCCATACCTAAGATACAGGCTGGACAGACAGATAATGTCTATTTCCTACAATTTTTAAGTCAAAAAAGGGGATAACTCTAAAAAGGAGAATGTGAGAAATATCGATGAATCCTTTTTTTAAAGCCTATACCATAAGCAGTGTTTACGGCAAATTTCATTGCAATAGAACATTCGATACCCGAGATACAGGCTGAACAAACAAAATTTGGCTTGGACGGACGCAATTTCTAAGTGAGCAAGTAATAAAACAAAAATAACTAGTGTGGGCATACCTATGACCAACAAATATTATAGAAAATAATACTTTACTTACGTTATGAAAGTTATGAATATTCTCGGACGGACTCACACACGGACGGACGGACGGACGGACGCACGGACGCACAGACGCACGGGCGCATGTAATCCAGTATGTCCCCAATTTCTTCGAAAGTGGGGGGAAAATAGTTAATTTTATTTCTATGATATAAGATTACCCAACCATACAATTTAGATCTCATATGCCAGGTTTCTCTCCAGACATCCAGTATCTTTCTCAATATGTGCTATACAGTACGGTTCATGGGTAAATGGCTGAAATTCATATTAACTAAACTGATTCCCTATTAGAAACTGTTTATATCATTGTATAAACAGTTTTCTAACAGGGAATCAGTTTCTCTGTTGATAAACTCTCTATCAATAAAATACAGAGTTTCCACTGTTAATAAACATTTTATCAATAAGATCAACGGTCTTTATAAGAACAGCTAAATTTGTCACAAAATAACTGTTGACGTAATTTCAAATATTGGTTGCGCCACTTCGCTGTCTCTCTATCATTGTTCATTCTAAATATCTGTCCTCAGATTTCATATTTCGACTTGTCTTCGAAATCATACTAATTGTATTGTCCCCAAATCACTCTGTTATTTGCCTACAAATTGACACTTTGCTGTTGCGTTTCACATTATACTGATTTCAAAATATTTTCCCGTAGATCGTTCTGTCCGACAACTGTCCGTTGAACATTTCCTTTGATATTTTCCAACCAATTGAAATTTTTCAGTTGCATTTCACAGTAAACCGTTTTCGCGTCCAACGGCAATACACATACAGACAGTCCAAAGTTTACTAAAAAATATCAATTTCAATCATGGCGTCGGCATCCATCTGGGAAAACATGACACAGAGGTCACAAGACGGGTACATTCCTGAAATATGTTCATTCAGACCCAAAGTGACATTAATTTTGTGCAAATTTTGGTGCTTTAGTTACTCGTGTCATATTTTTGAACAAAATTAGACTTACGCCAATCGACTATAGTGCTTGCAGTTCCAAATACTTACATGAAAACAAATTACAAATCCGTCGCCAGATACCAGATATATGACGTAAGCAACATCGAGTATACACCACCCCATTTTCCTCATAGCCCCCCCACTCAAACTGCAAAGTGTAATAGTACATTTGGGAGCACGGTGGCTCAATGGTTACGACATTGGACATCAGATCAAAAGGTCCATGGTTCGATCCCAACCAGAACTAGCCTCAAAGTTTGATAATTCATTACATATTTATTAAAAAAGCTACGCTTTGTAAGGGTTAAAAACATTTGTGGTACCTCAAAATGATCTCACCATGTTCGGCACGTTTCCTACAAACCACACGGACAATTTTGAAAAGCTACTCCGTGAAGTTTGGCTACAGTCTACTGTCAGCGGGCGGTTCTGTATTGCGGCCTGAGATACGCTCGGCTTTCAAGAGACAGGAAACGTCGTGGGTCACGTTATCTAGCGGTCTTGTACGCTAAAGGGCAGCATTCACATTCAACGCGGTGTTGGTCCCGCTCAATGATGGGTGTGTTTCGTTGAATGACTTCTGGAAATTGTTTTGCGATATCAAAATAATCTACCTCTTTATATGGTGTCGTAAATTGAGGGCTTTCATTTCACCCAACTGTCTGGTGTTTTCTCATAAGTATGCTCTCTCCCCATGCACATACAGGAAGAGAAAATTGCGGATCAACCTGCGAAATGATTAGTTAGTGCTGTTGGCATTGACCTCACCTCCTTGGTACAACTGCGTACATCATTATATATATTTTTCTTTTTTGTCCAGCTCAAGCAGATAGGTTTCTATATCAAATTTTACGTGCAGATCTAATTCTATTAGTAAAGCTGAGCGAATCATTGCCTCATTTCCTATTAAAAACAGAGTGGCATTTGTTGTTGTTATTTGTTTTTTTTCTCGCGCGGTCAGTTATTGTCTGCAGTTGTTTTTTGTGGACTGTAGTGACTAAGCCATTTTCACAAAAAGAAGACATATCGGGAGGGATCAAATCACGGAAAACATCACAAGGTGGTTACCAACTGATTATTATCAAGTATGATTGACGTCACGCACAACAACGGAGCATCCAGAAAAAATGCAAATTATTAGAATGTCATACTATAAGGAATTATTTCAAGCATTGTTCAGTGGCAGGAACTTGTACGTTATGCATGTACGAAAACAATATAAGATATAGAGGATATTCACGAAAATTTGATGAATACCGAAAATATCTCGTGAGTGGCTACAAAGAAATATGAGGATCTTCACAAGCGACGCAGTCGCGAGTGAAGATCCTCATATTTCTTGTAGCCACGAACGAGATATTTTCGGTATTCATCAAATTTTCGTGAATTTTCTTTTTATTTAACCCTTTACCCAACGTAACGGCCAAAACCGGCCAGCGCTATTCTCAAAAATCGCCAATTAATTTTCATTATTTTTTTCATTTTTTGTCTCAAAAACATAGGTTATGACCCCTCATTGGAACGAGCTCGTCGAGCCCGTTCCAATGAGAGGTCATAACCTATGTTTTTGAGACAAAAAATGAAAAAAATTAGTTATTCAAGAATTTTTTTTGCAAGTGTCGTCTGCTTTTCATGTTAGGTAAAGGGTTAATGCTCTACGACTACAAACTCTCCAATTTGTGGCCTTTATTTGCCATTAAGGCGCAAAATTTATGTGCCGAACCGGCGTCCATACAAAAATTACAACAACCAAACTCCAACCATTGGAATGTGTGAATATCCGCACAAAAAGTAGTCCCGTCTTATTTCTCCCCTAACTTTACGATTTACCAAGGCTGGCGAATTGAAATAATCGCAATGTGTTTCGAAGAAATAGAACAATAACAAAAAACACCACTGTCTTATTTTCAATAACAAGACACGTCATTTTATTTTTTTTGAACTCAATGCACTGAAGACGTGTGAAGTTGAACTGAAGAAATTTGAAAGTGATTTCGGCTTTTCGCTGGAAGGTGAATGAGAAAGTCAAACTTTGAAACCGCTGATTTAATGAATTGATTTAGTCACTGTCACTATCAATTATTCGAATTCGTTTGTATTTGGGACTCTGGAATTCATTACTGATGTGCTGACTCGTTTAAAGTACATGTGATTCGTCATCCGAACCTACGATGAAATATCGATTTCTAAATATCATTTTGATATTTCGTTTTGCCGACCGACAGGGGAATATGACTTAATTTTTCAGTGTGAATTGATGCCTGAGCATTAAATAAATATTGTTATTTTCTTTGCAGCGTCTGTTACTACCTCCGCGGCCACTACAGTTGAAGGCACTACGACTGGTAAGTCTTTATTATGCAAATTTGGGAACTGTTATTACAAGTAAATGAATTGCCTTATTTAATTATATATTTATTTATTTATATTTATTATTTAATAATTTATTATTTTCTCAATTTATTTTTTTCTGTATTCATTTATTATTTATTTTATTTGGGTACTATGTATTTATTTATTATTGATTATATTTGCTTATTAATTATTATATTTATTTATATTATTTATTATTATTTTATTTATTTTGTATTTCTATAATAATGTATTTTTATTTTAATGCCTTATTTATTTATTTTTATTTATTTATTTATTTATTTATTTATTTATTTATTTATTTATTTATTTATTTATTTATTTATTATTTATCGACACTTTCAGTTAACAGGGTCATGTTGTGACGGACAGTTTTATGTATGAATGGAGCCACAACGTCTGAAGGGAATAAACGAGTAATTGTTCGATTTTTCAATTTAATAGCACAGTACAAACAGCGTTGGCATCAGTTGAGAGCGTATGTGGCATCTGTCGCTCAATACAGCTCAGTACACTGCACTCAGGCAATGGTGTTAAATTTCCTTTTCAGGGACTCAATGCAAATGTCGCGGGGCAGAATCGAACCCACGACATTTTGACCTGAAGTCCATTGTTCAAACGAATTAGTTCTCCAGGTGGTACGTTTCTAGACAAAAGCCAACATTCAAACGGACTATATGGGATGCAACTACATGAATAAAGGGGATACAATATACTATTAAAAAAAGTAAGGGATATTTGATAAATGTGAGATATATGAAGAAATATATTTGTATTTTCATCAAAAAGACAGTTGAGGCTTTGCACTGTGACATCTGGTGAATGATTTCAGCGATAGTTCGGTGACTGACAAGCACACATTCCACGCACTGAGCTGTAGAAAACATGGACGGCCAGTGAGAGAACTTACCACATTCAGTCCAAGACCTCAATACCTTGTAAGTCCTCCTCAGTTCGCGAGTCAAGCGCGGATTCGACGTGGCATACTCCTCACGAAACGTCCAATATCGGTTTGACTGGTGTTATTCCATTCTTCCTGCAATGCAGCGGCGAGTTCCCAGGCATTGGTAGGGGGCTGTTGGCGTTGTAGGGGCCTGCCAATCATATCCTAGACGTGCTTGATCGATTGGTAAAAAGTCTGGACTTAGTGCTAGCCAAGGCAGTGTAGTGATGCTCTGCTCCTGCAGGAACTCTGTAGCGACACGGGCCATGTGTGCTCTTGCATTGTCATCTTGGAAAATTAATCGACGGCCCTGACGTCGCGCAAATAACACCACATGAGCTGATAACATGTTGCCACGGTAGTACTGTCCTGTGGCACGCCCTTGGATGACATATAATGCTATTCTGCTTGTCATGGTTATACCTCCCCACACCATAACCGATCCACCACCCAAACGATGGTGCTGCCTAACGGTTACGTCATGTTATCGTTCGTTCCGTTGCCACCACACTCTGTTTCGCCTGTCGTGGAAGTCGCGAGTGAACCTCGATTCATCGGAAAACATGACGTTGCACCACTGGCGATTGTCCCAGCGCTGTCGTGCTCCACACCAATTACGCCTTGCTGTGAGATGTGACGTTCAGTCAAACGTGGAATTATTCGAGGTCGTCGAGCGTACAAATTCGAGCTGTGTGGGCGATTTCGGACAGTCTGACCACTGACTCGCACATCTGTCTCTCGGTGCAGCTGCTGTCCAATTGCTGAGGCATTTTGATGGCGTTTACGTAATCCTGTGGTTCCATGAAACGATTCTGGTTAGCAGCTGTCGCCCTTGGACGACCTGACCGACGTCTGTTATTAACATTGCCTGCCTGGCGGTAGCGTGACCACAACCTGCTAATCACCGATTGAGTAACGTTGAGAATTTGAGTACCTGCAGTCTGTCTGTTTCCAGCTTCCAACACGTCAACGGCACGTAAACGTTCGTCACGTGTCAGTCTTCGCATACCCCAGAAGTTTCGTTTCGGCCAGAAACTATTGATGAACGAGTTTATACCAAGAAAGGAACGATAAGACCTCCGAAAAAGCTCATCCACTACAAATGAAAATGTCAAAACGTACCCCACAGACATTAACGCGGAGTTCGTGCGAAAAACCTGCACGATGTTTTCGTGGGCCGGCGACATTCATGATCCACACTAAACTTGGTGACATATTGATATGTCCAATTACGCGTATCCAATACCATTTTCCGTAAATATCAACATCAGGTTGACTATCCCGTACTTTTTGTTAATAGTATAAGATGAAACTTGGAAGTTCCCATTTACATGGAATCTCCAATAAAAGACGGAAATGTTGTTGACATAAGAGCAACAGTGGATGAGCTCCAAAACTTTATTCCTAATATGTTAGCACCTCATGCTATTTCATTTTGTGATATGGTTGGAGCATGTTTTTGCACAGACAAGGCTACTGTACTAAAGGTTTTGAAAGAGGGCGATAACTCATTGTCAAATATCGGTAACACCGATGCGGTATTGTCCCCTGAGTTCCAATGTGTTCTGTGTGCCAGTAGGCACATAGAACACATAGGAACTCAAGAGACGGTATGGCAGGACTTCTTCGCCCAAGCTACTGACTTTTTTTAATAGTATATATGTAGCTATTTTCGTCCAGTCATCTGCTGTCACAACTGGTACTACACATATTGGTGGTATTATAACAGAGTAGTGTTGTTATAATGGTTTGAAGTTTCTTTATACACACGCGTAAGAATGGTAAACACTTTGAAAGCCCTATACCGCGATTACTTGAAGAGATGTATACACTTCCATGTAAATAGCATTTGCTGTTTCTCGTTTCTTCAAAACGCTATAACATGATGCAATTATTGAAACATCCACCATTCTGTTCACAGAACCATAAGAAACATTTCTTTAGATATGTCATATCGTCGTCTGAGAGCTAGAATGTTCTCTGTTCTCTATGGGATTTAGAACATTCCAGCACTGAGTCGACGATATGCTGACAACATACATAATAGACACCACAAACATGAGTGGAGCAGTATCACTAAATTATTTATTTATTCATATATTTATTGATGCTTAACTCCGCATCAGAATCCAGTTCTATATCGGGGCGATAATTTAAATTATTTATTGGCTTTACGCCACTTCAACACCTAAGGCCATATTGTGGCAAAAAAAGGTAGGAGCATAAATATGTCATTACCAAGTGAAAGGTAAAATTATTGATTAAAAAATAAAACAGTTCCAGTAAAATGACATGGACACACAAAGTAGCTCGGACAGTAATTACTGATGATAGAAGTTGTGTAATATAAGTTACAGGACGTTTACTTGTCAGGTATGGCGTTATGTGAGGTGAAGTGAGATTAATATTGATCGCGCTGAGCCTCAAATGACGCCATACCTGGCATGTAAACGTCCTATAACGTATTTATCATGCCATCAAATGAATTAAATAATAAATTAAAAGATCGGAATCGCTTCATTGTTTTAATATTTATCAGGAAACTGTATTTTATTTGCACGAAGATAGGTGAAAACTTGAGGTGGGAAAATTAATTCGGAAACAAAATGGCGCCCAGCAGAGGAGAATGTATGGGCTCATACACGATCACTGCCAGTGCTTGGGCTCAATTCGATAGCCGGTTCCGCATTGGACAACATAATATCGTATAGTCCGCCGATGCTATTGGAGCACGTCCTATTGATCAAATTAAACAGGTGGCATGATCAAGAATCATATATAATCGCTCTGTTGATTTGAGACTTAAAGGATCTACTTTAAATGATAAAAATAACACATTAAAGAGGTTGATTTCTATTAAAAATGACATATTCTTTTGTGGGCTGTTATTGTGAGATCTTGTATTGAAACGCCGCCGTCTGGCATCATTAAATAATGTACATTCTAAAATAATATGTTCCTCTGTCAGCCCATGCTTGCAAGGAACAAATTCTGGTCTCACATTACTCTCTAACAAAACGTCTCGCATGACCATTTTGACATCATGTCATGAGTACATGTTCTTTTCTACAAATATTACCATACGGATATTGAACAATAATATTTTGTCGGAAACGATAGATCATGTAATTGTCGCCCCACCCCACTCCGCCGCTCACACATATTTAATGTGTTTACTGATATATGGTTTGTAGTCAGTAAAAGGAATTTTGAAATCAGTGAGAGGCATGTTTAAAGCGGGTTCTGTTGCACTGTCTGTTCTTGTCGTACCGGGGATACCAGCATGTACAGATAACCAACATAAAACCATATAACGTAAGTCAAGTTTTAGCGTACTCAACATCTCACAAGGCCAGAGAGTTTTTCAATTCGGGGTTGAGTAAGGCTAGCAAAGTAAAAAAAAAATCTATAAATGCAATGGACTTCCTTTTCGGTGCATTCTTATTGTGTCCCAGTGCAAGCTGTAAAGCCTTACCTTCAGTGGTGAAAATATAACTTTTATTTAGTATTCTGATAGAGGTGATAGGGTCACCAGTAACAGCATTCGATGATACTTTGCCACCGTCATTAGATGCATATGTTTATATCGTTATATATGTATTTACTTAAACTTTTTTCGGTATATTTTTGTTTGAACTGCAAAGGTTTTGTCGCAGATATTTGTGAGGAAGCATGGTCCAAAGAAACATTAGGTTTTCTTAGATGCCAAGGAGCAATATGTGGTTGACAGTTCGATTTTATCGAAATTTATTCAAGTGTGGCAAACTCTAAATGCGATTCAACTCTAATTCACAATGGAGGAATATATTTTTGGTTTCAACATTTTAGGGATCTGAGATTTTTAATACACATCCAAGCAAGAACAATATCTAAAAAACACTTCGTTTTCAGCCGACGACAAATGTGTTTGGGCTCCAGCTATGGTGACGATGGGACGTCAACGAAGCAAACACAAAAGTCCACCCGATTTACACTCGTTTTTAGTACGTTGTAGAGCTCGGAACATAAAACAGCTGCGTTGTTTTTTTTTAATGTATCGTCATGTTCTACGATTTACACCTCCACCCATTTTGTGACCATTCCTATAACTTGAACTACAACCAGGCTTGTCATTTTGAAAATTGCAGGAGGGCCATTATGGTTCGCCTTAAATCACCACAGGAGGGCCATTTTGGGTTCACCTAAAATGACCGCAGGAGGGTCATCTATGATTTGCGGGAGCCATTTTGTTTCAGCCTGCTGGGTAGACAGCTAATATCATTTGTAGGTACAGTGAGTGGAGAAAGGATTGTAACTAAATCAACCACAGACTGAAGTTATCACCCAAACTATAACCTTCATATTTTATACATATGGACAAAAAACACAAGCTATGTTTCAGCCAATGGTTTAACCCGGAGGTTCATTGGTTGAAACTTTGCCTGTGCTTGTTATGCTTTGCAACAAATTTGCATTTATTGCTTGCGTGGAATCTCCACTCTGCTGGTGATTAAGTGATAATACACTCTCCACGTACTGTACGTGGTTTCTGTAATTATGATGTACGTCATCATGTAATGTATATTTGGAAGGTTACTTACTGTCTCTGGGTGACTGCGTTGAGGACACGCTACAAACTTCACAAACTGCGCTTTTGTTACATGTACCTCCTTCAACCCGCGAAAATTGCCGTTTGAGGCGACCGATTTTGAGGTGCCTTCGACTGAATTAATGGGCCGCAGAAATCGGGGCTAGGCGGACGTTTATCGTCCACGGAAGTTTGAACTCAGGCGGGCGACTGCGGTCCGGGGCGATCGCCCGCCTCAAAATGACAAGCCTGCTACAACTGATAACCAACAATATTTGACATAGTCGTCGAGGGATACTTAAAGTGATGTCTCGTCGCATTTAAATTCACATTGTTGGTCAACATTTAACGCTAAAACGAAATTCCCACAGACGGTCGGAAAACGTCAAAACTCAAATTCAAGACACGAAGTTGAAATTCTAGACCATAAGAGTTTGTCCGCATTACTGGAAATATATTCATGCTATGACGTAAATGTTTATGGAGGTTCGAAAATGTAAACAGTAAATTTCACTCGACGTAGTTTAGATTTTAAGAGGTGGGGGTGGGGTTTCAGTACTCGTGTCCCCAAATACAAAGGTGAGAAGCAATTGAAAATCGAACTTAAAACACCTGAGATTTAACGTTAAAACCATCTAACATATTATTTCATCATTTAAAACGTTTTGAACATTTTTCATTGAAACACTATCTTGTCGCTCACGAAGCCCGGTATTTATAACTAACACCGCTATCAAATTTCACACGCTGTTTACTGGTTATCTGAAATTGTTCAGTTTTATTATTTATGACAATGGCATGCCAGGGTTAGATCATTTTTTTTTTTTTTTGCTATACCTTCATTTTCAACCTCAATTTCAGCTTAGCTTTTCGAAAATTCGTGAATATTATCGCCGAAAAAATCGTGTCTAAAAAATTGGCGCCGTCCTTCCGTTAGAACCGAACTCTGAGGTGACTTGATAAAGTGTCCTAGGGTCCCAAAATCAAATGCGTCGGATTTTTAGGAAAGTTTAGTGTGTTGAAGGACTAAAGACTTAGGAAATAGCTGTTTTTTAGTTTTCAAATTTATCGCTATTTTTACGTCGTTTCAGAGCTTGTTCATTCATTACATTATTTCTATAAAAAAACGTTTCCAGGAGCTCAAAATGCTATCACAATGTGCGGCAGTGCCCTACAAAAGGCACGAAAACCTTTGGCAAGCTGCTCCCATCGGTTTGGCAACAGTTCACTGTCAACGGACGGTACTGTTATTATACGACATAAGCTCGGCTTTCAAGCGACAGGAAGCAATTTAGGACACATTATCTAGCGGCAAAGTACGCTAAAAGGCAGCATAACCTTCTCCTAGCTGTTGGGACCACTCAGTGATGGCTGTGTTTCGTTGGACGACCACTGGATATCAGGTTGCGTTTTCAAATTAATCTATTTTTTTATGGCGTCGTATATTGAGGGCGAACATTTCTCCCAACTCTGGTGTTTTCTCCTAAATATACTCTCTCCGCACGCGGTCGTGTGGTCAGTCGGTGTCTTCAGTGTTTTGTGACAGTGATTTGTTTTTGTAGACGACAGTATCAGTAGAATCTTTAATACTGTGACATGTGCAACATTTTGGAATAAAGAACAAGTTGATGGGTATAAAAAAGCGCCCGACCCATTGGGTCTATGTCACAAATAACAAGTATTTTGCTTAACACCCAGGGTTGTCCTCACATACACTTCACCATGCTCAACTTCATGGTGTTCTCAACAGCCAAGAAGGAGCGACACTTCTTTCCTCTGCTATAAATATCATTTAATAACAGCATAGACTGCAATTTAGTTATAGAAAGTTTTATTCTTCACACACCCTGACTCCCCCACGATAGTGATTAGCAGCATTGGTATTCCACCCCTTCATATACACTATCAAAATAATCTCACTCATCGATGCTTTCCACTCTCCCATCGATCACCCCGTCCCCGACACCCTCTCCCAGAAAACGTTCAATGAAAGCCTTCTAGAAAATAATGTCAGGTGGGCGCTGTCATCGATGTTTAAGAAAGAAAATCTATCCTATTTACCCTTACCAGACAAACAGCGTGTTTACTACGTTGTTTCAGGATTTACATTAGTTGTGGTAAAAATGTTTCTTCCCCTGTTGTATCCGTTAACAAGGAATTAGCGCATTGACGAGGATAATCATGCAATATTACATTCATTGATAGATTATCTGACGGAAATATTTCGGCAAGGTGTTCTGTTGACATGCAGTCGAAAAGGATTTTTCTTATGTCACTATAAAAGCAACACTCAATCAAACAATGAAATTCACTTTCTATCGAGTGTTGCTCACTCAGTGTACATACTCTCTTGTGAGACCGCTCGTTTCTGAACCCGCCATTCTCGGTACATATTGGGAGAACACCACAGCGGAACTTGGGCATAAACGATCGTTGTTGGTGGACCAGATTCAATTTTACATAATTTTCGGTTTCACTGGATTTTTTTAAGAACTTATAGACCTCAGTGTGGGCACATATTAGATACCATCCAACCATTTCTCTGAGAAATATATATGTAATAAAACCTCCATTTTCGTTAAGTCACAGTGTATTGACTATCAAAAAGATCAAGTTTATCAATTTGTTCGCACAGATATCTTATATCAGTACACCACCCGCCTTGTCCGCTATTATAATCCCACTGAAAAACATGGTGTACTAAACTATTAGTATTCGACTCAACCATTTTATTCCAATGTCTAAACATATTTAACCAGTGTCGTTCTTTGCAAGATTTCAGCCTCATGTCTCCGTTTATTGCCAACAGTGGTGTAAAACGATGTACACCTAAAAAGTAACGAAATGCCCTGTTGTGTATTGCATCTATGCATGGATATGTCTTAAAGTCCCAGACGCCAGATGCGTTGTCCAACATTGCACAGACACATTGACTATATAATTTTTCAAAAGTCTGAAACGACCAAAATAAGCTGTAAGCTTTCTGTCGAATCCCTCCTTTAAAATGTATCTTCTTTATTCTTATGCTGTGTAATATTTAAGGAATAGTGCATGGCTTGGAGTTGACTACGTGCATATAGTGCCCAGTGAGGTGGTGTAGTTCCCGCCGCGAAGCGGAGGGAACTACACCACCTCACTGGCACTATATGGGCGTAGTCAACGACAAGACATGCACTAGTCCTTATATTATATCGAACACCCATCAAGAAAAACATCTGTCCAATTTGTTAATCTTCTACCAAGGTAGCAACCCTACCAACCAGTGTTATATAGAAAAAATACCATTTAGTTTTCAAAAAACATTTTCTTCTTCCAAAACACGGCTTATTGATATGAGCAGAACACAAATTTTGAATCGTTCGGCAAGGGTAAACAAAACATTTCCCCCAAACGGAACGGTGTATTCTAGAATCGCGCAACTCGCGAATGAAAGCTATAATTTTCGAAATGTGACAACGTAGTTTGATAATTTCCACACATTTGTCATACATATACATTACCGAATGGGTCAGTACGGGATACAAACCTCAAACCTGCGAAGATTCGAATGAATTCCATTATTTATTCGTTTACTGCCCAAAACATACAATTAAATAGCGAAATAATATTAGCAGCGAAACAAACGATTTTTCATATCCGGACGCGTTCTCATGAATGTTGTACCCCTTGTATGGATCAGTCTCTTCGAAACGAGATATGGATCATCTTCTCAAGGAATAAAATGAACGCCTCGGAAAATGTGACTTCAACAACGGAAAAGCGATACATTTTTCCACAATGATTTCTTTCCGGGTCGTTTTGTGGATGTTGTGTCTCTGTGAATCGATATTTAAATTTAGCCTGATTAGTTTTATTCGCCCAGTATGAAAAGAAAACTGATATAGTAGTGTGCTAAAAATAGAAAACGTGTAGTGCCTGGGTATAGTGCCTGGTCAGTTCTGTGGATGCAAACTGCACGAAATAGGAGTGCAGCATTCGTCCAATCAGCAGCCTAGAAGGTCACGTGAGATATAATATTATATAATACTAAGTTTTATACAAGATTCCATTCCGTACACAACAAATGTAATATGTTCCAATAAATATTGTTTAAACTAAAAGTCTGAAAGCCTACGTCCTTGTATGAATGAATTTTGGAAACGATAGACCCCAGGGCTCTTACACCTGCTTCAGCAAGATTATCGGCAATAATAGTAAAGTGTTTACTTTCATGAAGAGTCACACCAAGGTAAGTATATTGTTCAACTCGCTCAATCTCTTCCTCCCCCAATTTAAATTTATAAGTAATTTCACCAGTACGATTCTTTTTAAAGTGAACGACTTTAGTCTTTTTTTTATTTACTACCACACGCCATTTATTACACCATGTATTGGCAATCTCCAATAACCTCTGCATATCGCCTTCATTTTCAGATAAGAGAACAACGTCATCTGCATACAAAAGATTGACGATAATGTCATCACCGACTTTTACCCCCTTTTGACAACATTTTACTTCCCTTTCTAAATCATCAATAAATATATTAAAGGGTGTAGTGGATAAATTATCCCCTTGTTTTACTCCACTAGTACACGTGAAATATTATGTTACTTCAACGGTGACCCCATTCAGTACCACAGTACATGTTCTTAATTGACCTGTACATATTTCCATTAATACCGATCGTCAGTAAATTGTATAACAGCATATCACGATCCACACGATCGAATGCCTTTTGGAAATCAATAAAAGTTGCAAGGACTTCGTGCATACCCTTGATCAATGATGTGAGTGTGTATATGTTATCAACATAAGACCTGCGTGGCCTGAATCCATTCTGCTCGTCAACGAGTAACCCATTGTCCTCGATATAATGAACTAATCAATTGTTTAACAAAGTGGAGTACAATTCACTACATGTTGGACTTGAGGAGATCATTTGATCTGTCTTTTGAGAGGAGAGAGCTAAAAGATCTTTTCCATTTAGATGGTATAATGCCAGTTTAAAAAATTAATGGACATAATGTATGCAATAGTTTAATTACAGGGCTACATTTGCAAACTTCATAGGGCAGATAATCGCATCCACTTGATTTGCAATTTTTTGCTTTATTGACAATTCGTTCGACTTCACTGTATTCTATTGAATGATTGAAAAGATAATTTTTTCATACAGCGGATCTAAAAACTTATCCTCAGAGAAGCTGTTGTCCCTTTTTCCTATTTTCATAGAACGGTTTGTCAAATTGTGTTTTATCACATTCCGGATTATATAGTTTTTTTTTCTACATCTTGTCTTCAAACAGAAAGAATCTTTGAATTTTCCCTGCTAATTGATCCATCTTCGCTATATACTTAGTTTAGTATTCTGTTCAACCTAAAGGGTCCCAGGTGTTTTATTTTATCCCAAAATAAATTGGGATTTGTTTCACCGAGAATCTCGGCGTCTACGGTAAACGATTTTTTATACTGTATTCGAAAAAGTGTAATTCCGCATTAAATCTTTTGGGGGATAGCTTAAATAGTGTGTAGGCTGTCACGATATCTGTATTTTATTATATGTTGTTGTATATAGAAATGATGAGAACTGTCGGTATTGAATGTTAGGGGTTAAGCAAATTATTTGACCACTGCAGGTAAATATAGTTTGCTGGCCAGTTAGCAGCGATTGTTATTGTTTGAAAAAAATTCTGTTCGGGGTAGTGATGTGCGGAGATAATTGTAGTGTGTAGTCCGTGCAGCTGATGCGGGTACTGGGTATTTAGAAGCTGTTTTTGTGTATTGGTGGGACTGTCTCTGATATTTGCGCTGAAGGAGAGTGGTCGATTTGTCAGCTGCTCGACGTGTTGGTGGAGAAAATTTTCAATGATTTTATACCAAGATCAGAGGTTGGTTATACTTGTATATAACGCTATTTTGTGTTACCAGTAATTCAGAAACGTTGAGCGGTTTTCGATTTGAGTGATTCGCTTATTGCTGTTCAATGCAATTTTAAGGCCATAGTGTAGTGTTCGCAGACGTGTTTGTTGTGCCACCGGGTACGTGTTTATTGTGCCTCTGGGTACGTGTTTATTGTGCCACCGGGTACGTGTTTATTGTGCCACTGGGTACGTGTTTATTTTGCCATCGGGCACGTGCTTACTGTGCCATCGGGTACGTGACATTTTGTGCCTTCTGAACTTTGTGTTCGTTGGTACGTGGCAGGTACGAAACGCCTATTGAGGGCACCTGCATATTTTGTACTATTCGGTACGTGTCGTTCGATTATTTGTCTGTGATTAAATTTACGCGTGATTAAATGTACAAATTATTTCGTTTTATATTTATTCGGTTCTAGCGGTTGGAAATTGCTATTTAGCTTGGTAGTATCTGATGCGTTTTCATATTCAGGTTTTTCCAAGTTTCGGCAACCCACAGTTGGTGTATTGTTGTCCTTTGAGAATGGTGGAGGGTCTGCCCTTACAGCAGTGTTGACCTAAGTGTGGTTGGTCTGTGGCGTTGGTCTATGTAATGTCGGAATGCTGTCGAGTCAAATGATATAGCTTACTTCAACGGAGTGCTTGTGACTAGTGCAGCTGAAAGCAATTAACTGTAACGTACTATAGAATGTATATTTATACGCCTGAAGGAGCTTTTGTACCCAAATCACTGACGTTACTTTCCTGCCTGATTTGCTGATTTGACAAACCACCGTTAGAATGCACAACTGTGCCAAATATGACTTGTATGTGGCTGTGTTAAAGCTTGCGTGATATCGTGTAAAGTATGATACGTGTACCAGAGTATATAGCATAAACTGCAGTGTAACAATTAGCAGGGCTGTGTAAGGCCTTCAACCGAAACTGCAATGTAGCATTTAGTGGGACTGTAGCATTTCATTCGTTTTATCCGATATTCCAAAAAGTGGTGTTTGCTTAAAAAAAAAACTGAACTGTATTTGCTTGGCAGACACTGATTGCAGAAAAACATGCTAATCATTCACATATTTTCTTCATGTTTTATCATCATCACATCATCGTCTTGGTGTCATGTTGTATTTTGGGTAAATGAGTATGCAATCTTGTGTATTTGTACAAAAGGTAATAGGTTAATCCATAATTTAACTGGAATAAATATTTATACAGATCTTACTTAATCTGGAGTTTGTGACTCACTGCTTACCATTGGGAGTTGTCGCTATTATTTGTGACATTTTGGTGGAGAATCCGGGCAGTAATTTATTAAAAATCTCCCTCTGTGGCTGGTGGGTGATGCATGAATTTCATTTTTTGTGGGGTTTGTGTAGTTTCGGGATTCTTGCTTTGACTAGACTAAGCGCGTGCAATTGCTAATAGTAGAAACATTTGATATTGTTATTAACAGTCGTGTGGTAATTACCCATCGTGAAGTCGCCATTGTGTTTGTTGCTACTAGAATGGAAACTATAAAGGTGTTGAAAGAGTATGACGAGTCCTTGGGGTTAGACGGACGCGATCTGTTAGATTTTATATCCAATCAGCAGTCGAGAGAGCGTGATGAGAGACAAGCCCAACGAGAGCTAGACAAATTGAAGATTGAGAGTACAAATGAGCGTGAACGAGAGAGAGAAGCACATATGGTGAGACTTAAGGAACTTGAGTTATCTCATAAATTAAAAATAGAGCAAATCGGTGAAAATGAGGCAGATAAAATTAAATCTTCAACTGTGGTAAATGCTCCTAAATCACCAAATTTACCTCCTTTTGAAGAGGCCAACGATGACATGGATGCTTATTTGCATAGGTTCGAAAGGTACGCCGAGGCGCAGAAGTGGGACAAGGGAATTTGGGCTACACACCTTAGTACCTTGTTGAAGGGGAATGCTTTAAGCGTATATGCGCGGCTTCCGCAAGAAAAGGCTTCAGATTTTCCTGCTTTAAAAGATGCTTTGTTGAAACGGTTTGACATGACTGAAGATGGGTTCAGGCAAAAGTTTCGTAATGCTAGACCGGAACTCGGCGAAACGTTTCAACAGTTTTCTGTTAGGTTAGGCAGTTACCTTACACGGTGGTTGGATATGGGAAACTTGTCAAAGACGTTTGAAGGTTTATGTGATCTAATGGTCAGGGATCAGTTTATTCATGTGTGTAGCAGGGAGTTAACTCTGTTCTTGAGAGAGCATACTCCCGAGTGTATCGAAAAAATGTCAGAGTTTGCAGATCAGTACAGGGAAGCTAGACATGTTAACACAGTTAGTTTAACTAAATTAAACAATAAACCAAATATACCAAAACAAAACCCAGTAAAATCACATGGTTATGAACAGGCACCCCCAAATAAAGAGAGACGTGACAAAAGGTGCTTTAAATGTAACACGCCTGGCCACCTAATATTTGATTGTCCTATGAGGAATCGTATGCAAGATAGGCGAAATGTGTCAAATAACCGATATGGACCCGGCTCTCAGGTTTGGAATGCATTTACAAAGGTTACGGATGGTATTGGTGTTTCTATGGCTGAAATGTCCCCCACTGTATCGACTACATAATCGAATGAGTCCTCCACGCCGGCTATGCCAGTAGCAGAAGGTAAAATTGGCCAGAGTAAAGTTTCTGTGCTGCGTGACACAGGTTGCAGTGGCGTGGTTGTTAGAAAGAGTCTAGTTCCAGTAAAAAGCATTTCTGATGAATCGCAGGTGTGTGTTTTAGCTGATGGGTCTAAAATTTCTGTTCCAACTGCTCGAGTTACCATTGATACTCCGTATTATTCGGGAAATGTTCTTGCTTGATGTGTTGACCGACCCCCTGTATGATGTTATTATTGGTAATATCAGGGGTGCTCGCGATCCGGATAATCCCAGCTTAAGATAAATGGTTAATGTTGTAACCCGTCAACAGGCCAAAGCCAAAACTGAATCGCATGTTAAAATGAGAGTACCTGATGTCATGGGTGATGGTGTTACACCCGAGGTTATTCGTAATGGCCAGCAGTCAGATGTTACATTGTGTGGCGTTCGTATGTTGGAAAACGTAGGTAAGACATATGTTAAATATACTGGTACCAATACACGGTTTTCTGTAAAGAATGGGTTGATATATAGACAATTTAGTTCGCCCAAGTTCAGAGGAGGTAAAGTATTTTCCCAGTTAGTTGTTCCCAAAATGTACAGGGCTAATGTTTTGAAATTGGGGCACGAGTCTCTGATGGCAGGACATCAGGCTGTTAAGCGCACTTTAGATAGAATTCAGACAGATTTTTATTGGACGGGAATACAGTCTGACGTAAAAAGATTTTGTTAGTCATGTGACATATGTCAGAGAACGGTACATAAAGGTAAGAACAGTAGAGCGTTATTAGGAACAATGCCTGTAATCGACATTCCATTCAAGAAGGTCGCTGTAGATCTAGTTGGTCCCTTGTTCCCAAGGTCATCTTCCGGGTATAAGTACATTTTAACGTTGGTGGATTATGCTACTAAATATCCCGAGGCAGTTGCATTACGATCAATTGAGGCAGAACAAGTGGCAGAGGCATTGGTTGAAATTTTTTGTAGGGTGGCTTTTCCCCAAGAAATATTGACAGACAGAGGTAGCCAGTTTGTATCGGGTTTGATGTCAGAGGTAAGTTGGTTAGTTTCTTTGAAACAGCTCACTACAACGCCTTACCATCCAATGTGTAATGGTCTAGTTGAGCGTTTCAACGGAACTCTTAGACAGATGTTAAAAAGATTGTGTGCTGAGCGTCCGCAAGACTGGGATAGATACTTAGGGCTGGCATTGTTTGCATATTGTGAAGTGCCCCAAGAAAGTTCAGGATTTTCGCCATTCGAATTAATTTATGGTTGGCCAGTAAGGGGACCAATGTCCATTCTAAAACAACTCTGGACAAAGGAAATTGATTGCCCAGAAATTAAAACTGTTTATCAGTATGTGATCTACCTTAGCGAACGTATTGAATCCACTTGTGAACTGGTAAGAGAAAATTTAACTAATGTTTCCAAAAGGCATGCTAAGTATTATAACCGACGTGCTAGGTCAAGACAACTGAAAGTTGGTGAACGGGTATTATTGTTACTGCCCACTAAATCAAATAAACTGCTCATGCAATGGAAAGGTCCATATAAGATAGTAGAAAAGGTGAGTGACTTAGATTACAGGATAGATATGAAAGGTAAAGTTAAAACGTACCACATAAATTTATTGAAATTGTATCACGAACGTCATACTGACCTATCTGTTATGAATATTGCCGATAGTGGATTTCTCAATAAGATAGCTGTATCAGAAATAGATTTGGCAGATGCAAATGAGTCAGATTGAGCTGCAGGTGAGTTAATTGAACCACCAGTAGGTAGTACATGTGAAAGTATTGATGAAGTTAATATTTCACCGGAATTGAGAAGTGAGCAGAAGAACAAAATACTTGAACTGTTGGCATCATTTGGTGATGTACTGACCGGTAAACCAGGTTGTACCGAACTCATTGAACATGACATAAGATTAACAACCGAAAATCCCGTGCGTCAAAAGCCGTATCCATTGCCTTTTTCATTAATAGACCAGGTTAGTAAGGAAGTCGACGAAATGTTAGAGCTTGGGGTGATAGAACGTTCAAATAGCCTGTACGCATATCCGTTTGTAATTGTGAAAAAGAAAAATAACGAGAACAGATTTTGTATAGATTTTAGGCTTATCAATCGGCTAACTATTTTTGATGCTGAGCCCATGCCCAATATTGAAGACGTGTTTTCAAAATTAGCCGGGTGTAAAGTATTTTCAAAATTGGATTTGACCAAAGGCTATTGGCAAGTGCCGTTGTCGGAGAGTAGCAAAGGAAAAACTGCTTTCCAAACCTCCGAGGGGTTATTTCAGTTTAGGGTAATGCCTTTTGGGGTTCAAAATGCGAGCGCCACGTTCACCAAACTCATGAGGATATTGTTGGGAAATTTACAGAATGTAGTCAATTTTATCTATGATATTGTAATATATACAATGACATTAGAACATAATTTAGAGGTACTGCAAGAGGTATTGTGTAGGCTTAGATCAGGTGAGTTAACAGTTAGACCAAGTAAGTGTTTCATAGGATATAGTAGCTTGGAGTGTTTGGGGCATTTAGTAGGTGGCGAGACTCTTGAGCCAGTGTCGAGTAAAATCAAAGCAGTGCTGGGCGCAGCCATCCCTAAGACAAAAAAAAAAAACAAGTGAGAAGTTTCTTGGGTTTAGTTGAATTCTACCGGAAGTTCATTCCTCAATTCTCTCATATAGCTAGTCCGCTAACTGATCTCACAAGAAAGGGCCAGCCGAATATAATTGTATGGGGTAAGATGCAGGATGCAGCCTTCGGGAAACTGAAAAGTGTACTTGTCCAGTCACCAATATTGAGTTTACCAGACTTTTCTAAAGGGTTCATCTTACGAACAGATGCTTCCGAGTTGGGAGTAGGTGCAGTATTATTGCAGGAACAAGGAGGCGTAAAAATGCCTATTTCATATGCTAGCAGGAAGTTAAAGGACAGTGAAAGGTCTTATGCAACTATCGAAAAGGAATGTTTAGCAATAGTTTGGGCTGTGTAGAAGTTCAACAGATACTTGTACGGTAAGGAAATCGTTTTGGAAATGGATCATGCTCCCCTTCAGCACCTCCAAAGGTGCAAAGTCGCAAATGCAAGGCTAATGCGTTGGGCATTAGTACTGCAAACATATCGGTTCAAATTTGTCGCAACTGAAGGTAAGGACAATGTAGGAGCTGACTTTCTCAGTAGGTTTGCAGATGAACAGATATCATGTTAGAAAAAAAAAACATATTTTTTTTATCAAAAGGGGGAAGTGTTTTCACGATATCTGTATTTTATTATATGTTGTTGTATATAGAAATGATGAGAACTGTCGGTGTTGAATGTTAGGGGTTAAGCAAATTATTTGACCCCTGCAGGTAAATATAGTTTGCTGGCCAAGGTCTCGATGTTTGAAATAGTTAGCAGTGATTGTTATTATTTGAAAACATTACTGTTCGGGGTAGTGATGTACGGAGATAATTGTAGTGTGTAGTCCGTGCAGTTGATGCGGGTACTGGGTATTTAGAAGCTGTTTTTTGTGTATTGGTGGGACTATCTCTGATATTTGCGCTGAAGGAGAGTGGTCGATTTGTCAGCTGCTTGACGTGTTGGTGGAGAAAATTTTCAATGATTTTATACCAAGATCAGAGGTTGGTTATACTTGTATATAATGCTATTTTGTGTTGCCTGTAATTCAGAAACGTTGAGCGATTTTCGATTTGAGTGATTCGTTTATTGCTGTTCAATGCAATTTTAAGGTCATAGTGTAGTGTTCGCAGACGTGTTTGTTGTGCCACTGGATACGTGTTTATTGTGCCACCGGGTACGTGTTTATTGTGCCTCCGGGTACGTCTTTATTGTGCCACTGGGTACGTGTTTATTGTGCCATCGGGCACGTGCTTACTGTGCCATCGGGTACGTTACATTTTGTGCCTTCTGAACTTTGTGTTCATTGGTACGTGGCAGGTACGAAACGCCTATTGAGGGCGCCTGCATATTTTGTACTATTCGGTATGTGTCATTCGATTATTTGTCTGTGATTAAATTTATGCGTGATTAAATGTACAAATTATTTTGTTTTATATTTATTCGGTTCTAGCGGTTGGGAATTGCAATTTAGCTTGGTAGTATATGATACGTTTTCATATTCAGTTTTTTACAAGTTTCGGCAACCCACAATTGGTGTATTGTTGTCCTTTGAGAATGATGGAGGGTCTGCCCTTACAGCAGTGTTGACCTAAGTGTGGTTGGTCTGTGGCGTTGGTCTATGTACTGTCGGAATGCTGTCGAGTCAAATGATATAGCTTACTTCAACGGAGTGCTTGTGACTAGTGCAGCTGAAAGCAATTAACTGTAACGTACTATAGAATGTATATTTATACGCCTGAAGGAGCTTTTGTGTACCCAAATCACTGACGTTACTTTCCTGCCTGATTTGCTGAATTGACAAACCACCAGTAGAATGCACAACTGTGCCAAATATGACTTGTAAGTGGCTGTGTTAAAGCTTGCGTGATATCGTGTAAAGTATGATGCGTGTACCAGAGTATATAGCATAAACTGTAGTGTAGCAATTAGCAGGGCTGTGTAAGGCCTTCAACCGAAACTGCAATGTAGCATTTAGTGGGACTGTAGCATTTCATTCGTTTTATCCGATATTCCAAAATGTGGTGTTTACTTAAAAAAAACAAACTGAACTGTATTTGCTTGGCAGACACTGATTGCAGAAAAATATTCTAATCATTCACATATTTTCTTCATGTTTTATCATCATCATATCATCGTCTTGGTATCATGTTGTATTTTGGGTAAATGAGTATGCAATCCTGTGTATTTGTACAAAACGTAATAGGTTAACCCATAATTTAACTGGAATAAATATTTATATAGATCTTACTTAATCTGGAGTTTGTGACTCACTGTTTACCATTGGGAGTTGTCACTATTATTTGTGACATAGGCATAAGATTTATTTTTGTCTTTTTAGCCATGTTTCTTTATTTTCAGAAAATCTTTTTCATTTTGATGCATTTCGTTCCAGAGTTTAGTTAATTCTACGTTCCAAAATGGTTTATAGAATTTAATCATTTTACTAGTTTTGTGTTTTTGATGCACCGTAATTTGGTGGTATTGCGAATCTACATCCAGGAGAAATGTTCTTGGAAAGGGATTATTTAATTTGCTTTCATCATTTAGTTTACTGGTTTCGAGCTTTGTCTACATTTGGATACCGACATCAATGTCATATTCAAAGTACAACAAATATATCATCTGGAGGTTTACTCCTTTCTCCCATCCAGGGGTACAAGGGACATTATTTCCATTAATTATTCTTGTGTGATAATTTGAAAATTGTCGCAATTATAAAAAATGTCATCTGCAATACAAATAAAATCTACCACTCAACCACCCCCAGAACTAATACATGTGAAGTTTCCATTTAATGGATTACCCCTCCCATTCAAGCAACACATTTTTGACTGATTGAAAAACTTCAAAAGGCCCGCCCATGTTGCTTCCCTGTGTTATCAATTATTTCTTGACCTGGTAAAGTATCGAATTCTGTGTTGTGATCTAATAAGTTGCTTATCCGTGCATTAAAATCTCACAGATAATGACTGGGTAGTCTCCACAGAGTAAGTAAGTATCCACAAGAAGTTGAGAGAAAATGGGTCTGCATCCAGACCCCATGGGGAATTATCCGGTGGGAGATAATAGCAAAAGCTGAATCATTCTCTTTACCTATACCACCCCCCCCCCCAAAAAAAAAAAAAAAAAAAAAAAGAAAAGAAAAATCATATCGCGATGGTCAAATCGAGGAACACATCACATGTTGAATACCTACTGATTATTAACGAAAAGAATTAACGTCAAACACACCAAAGGAACATCCGATAACATGCAAATATAATTAGAATGTCATACTACAAGGAATTATTTCAAGTTGTTGTTAGAGGCAGGAACTTGTATATTTCTTTTACATTATCTATGTTCGAAAACAATATAAGATTGTTATTTTCTTTGCAGCATCTGCTACCACCGCAGTGGCCACCATAGCTGAAGGCACTACGACTGGTAAGTCTTTATTATGACAATTTGGGAATTGTTATTATCAGTAACTGAAATGATTTATTTAATTATATATTTATTTATTTATATTTATTGTTTAATTTATTTTTATTTAATTTATGTGTTTTAATATTTATTTATTTATTTATTTATTTATTTATTTATTTATTTATTTATTTATTTATTTATTTATTTATCTATTCATTCATTTATTTATTTATTTATTGGGTTTCTACACTTTCAATAATAAACATTTCTTTAGATATGTCATATGCATATGCTGACAACACAAATATTAGACACCAGAAACATCAACATTGCAGTATCAGTAAGTTATTTATTTATGTATTTGTTTACTGTTAACTCCATTTTAGCATCCACATCTATATTGTGGCAATTATGTATTTCTCTGTTGATTTATTGGGGTTTAACACCACTGATCTACATCTAAGGCTATATTGTGGCTTGAAAACAGTGGGAGTATAAACGTGTCATCACCTGTTAAAGGGTAAAATGATTGATTAAAAAGGGAAGTAGTTAGAATAGAATAACAAAGACACAAAAAGCAGCTTGGGCAGTAATTCTTGATGATAAAAGTGGTGTATTGAATACTATACAATCACTATGTTGATTTGAGACTTGAATGGTCCAGGTTAAAATTATGTACAAATATAATGGGTGCACTCTAGTCAAGCTTGTTGAGACCGAGTGCTTCGAGAGTACGCAGTGTGTTAATCCGGATTTGTTCTCGTTGTTTCCTTGTTTTTGTGCTCTTCTCTGAGTCAGGGTTTCTATTTAGGATTCGTGTAATGTGAACGCTCATATCATCAGTGTTGTGGTGTGTGGAATTATATTGGGTAGAAAGCAGTTTGTCCCGGTTTTGCCTAATATCATATAGGTGTTCCTTGATCCGAATTCTGAACTCCTATTTCGTTTCACCGACATATTGTAAAATATAGTATAAATACTACAAAAAAAACGACCACTACTACTAACAAACACAAACGAACCGTTGAGGAGACAAGCCCTGTCGAATTCAATTTAGATATGTATTTATTTATTGGGGTTTAATGACATTTTCGACAGCCAGGGTCACCTCGTGTCGGGCAGTTTTACGGGTGGAGGAAGCCGGAGTACCCTGAGAGCAACGGCGATCAACGGCGAGCATCTGTCAGACTCAGGCCAAATTTGATAAAGAGGGGACAGAATTTAACTCCATCTTGCTACAACACTTCCAATTCTACATTCCCCCATAGAAGCATGTACAGTCGAAAAGAATGTTTTAATATAATAAACAAACTGAAACATTAAAAAATGTTCATCTCTGTGATAAATGACAGAATCCTGTGTGGAATGGTATCCCAAATAAATATCTAAGAGATCTTGTATTGCAATGGCGCCGTCTGAAATCATTGTACAGTCTAAAATAATGTGTTCTCCTCTCAACCTATGCTGGCACGTAACACATTCCGGTGTCTCTCCAACAAAACGTGAGTATCGTGTGACCAATTTGACATCATGTCAGATAACGTGTTCTTTTCTGCAAAGATTACAACAAGCGAATATTGATTGACAGTATTTCATCGGAAGTGATGGAGTAGTGGCCTGCGAAGCTTCGAGATTTGAATCGATTTCCAGTTGGTAAGTCAGTTCGATTTGACATCGGCTGTCTGATTTGTTTTCCTTCAAATCTTTTATTGGAATTCCGCTTGGCATCAGTCATGTTAGTCGTCTCAGCAAAACTTATAGCGGAGATAGAAATTCTACATATATAATGTTGAAAATAGACTAAGTGTAATTTCCGCCATATTAACATACAAAGCATCTGTGCCTATGCCACCATCCATGCTAATTCCAGTTTCACTAGTCATTACCACTGCTGACAGAAAATGGAAAGTTTCTAAGCAATATCGACTATGAGCTCGCAATAGTTAGCGGTTAGTCTCGTGCAGTGGCCAGTACAGATTCTCGCACCCGTTTAAGGTTTTGAACAAAAATACTTATTAGGCAATATCCCGGGTTCATCATGAATGCATACCTCGATGATGGCATCTTTTACGACGTAGTTGTAATATTTTATCAGTCGGGACTTCAAGACGCCTGTATTCAATTCGAGGTTCGATGGGTCCTATGATGGAGCTTCTTATTTGTCACCCAATTCCACTCCGTCTCACACATAAATTTAATGTAATTATTGATATGTGGTTTGTAATCAGGGAAAGGCGTTTTGAAATCAGTGGGAAGCATGTTTAAGGAATGTCTTGTTGCACTGTCTGAAGATACCAATATGTACAGGTAACGAACATAATACGATAGCATACAGGTAGTCAACATCTCACGAAGTTCCAAGATCAGGGGGGATTTCAACTCGGGGTTGAGTGAGCCTAGCAAAGTGAAACGGGTGTATAAAAATCCATCAAACACTGCTCATAATTGTGACTCAAACCCTGAAAATGATGAATCTTTTAAAAGATACCAGAAACATAAAGTGATACATAGCTTACAATATAATTAAGTGTGGATCCGACAGTAAGCTGTTAGCTTATCCGTGGTCGTTTCCACTCATGGTATAGTTAACAGGTAGCAAATGAGAAGACAGTGAAAAAAGGCGTATACAGTAAAATACCTGTTCACACAATTTTTACGCCAAGTCAAAATGAAGAAAGTAATATAAGATAATACAAGTCGGTTAAATTAAAGAAACATATATTTCTTTATTGGGCATTAGAATTACACACTATATGGAGTCCGCCACACTAGAATCTGATTCTATAAAAGATAACTTTAAACCACACATTCCTCATTGGCATCTAAGAAACCCTTCTGCCATTTTGGACCTTGCTTCCTCTAAAAACTTTGATTCAAACTCTCTGCAGGTTCAACAAAACAATTCCGAAATAAAGTCCAAGTATAGTGCATATAAACGGATCTACATAGGTGGATCAAAAGATGGTGACAAAGTATCATCAGCTGTTATTAATGGTGATCACGGCACCTCAGTCAGAATACCAAATGGAAATTCTATCTTCACGGCTGATGTCAAAGCTTTACATCTCGCGCTTCAACACATCGAGAATGTACAGGAAATGGAGTCGATTATCTTTTCTGAATCTCTTCCCGCTATATCAGCTTTACTCAACCTCAGGTTGAAGAGCCCTCTCGTCTGGGACCTTCGTGAAAGGTTGTATACGCCCAGGTCTGACCAATATGATATCGTGTTTTGAAGATTACCTGGACATGTTGGTATCTCCGGTAACAATAAGAAGACAGCAAAACTACTTTAAACGGGCCTTTCGCTGATTTTAAAATTCCTTTCCGTGAAGTTGAACCACATATCAATAAGTACATTAAATCGGTGTGGCAGTCGGAATGGGATGGATAGACAAATAATAAACGTCATCGCTTCCGAACTACTATTACTGGCTAGTACCCGTCTAATAACCTTTGTAGAGAAGATCACTTCATTCTGACACGTTGTCGTTTTGATCATACAAGATTTACACATTCCTTTTTGTTCGAGGCTAATATGCAATAGGAATGTTATAATGCCACCAAGTGTGGTCACACTTTTTTGAGCTCCTGCTGCTTCCTAGTTTTCTACTGGACATTTTTGGATTTATCTGCTGAAAATTGCTATACATATTTTTTTATCAGTTGTGCATTGTTTTGATGTGACTTTGAAAAAACAGTCTTTCAACATATTTGTGTTTTTTAACAAAAAAACTGAAATATACTGAGAATTTTTCCCGTTTGAATTTTTTCCTCATGTGAACAGTTAATCGGGATTATGTCGCCTATTGTTCTGAACCAGATTGGACTGTGAAACCTATCTGACATTCTATTCACTGCTAATAGGATACAGCTACCTCACATCTGATGCCATTAGATTCATGAATTTCAATTACTGACATTTAAAATGTGTTTGTTTAATTACACCTCAGATGAGCTCCGTTCAATCAACAATACAATTGATCATGTCAAGCACAGGCCTAAAGCATATGTTATTAAAACCTTGAAAAAACAAAGACTACTCAAACCCGAATTTTGTTTTACAAACAACAGCTCAGATAAAGTATACCAACTAAAGGGATTAAACATTCAATACAAACAAGCAATAAGAGCAAAGCCTATTAACTCTGGTGTGAATACCAGCAACATTCATGTAATCAGCACAGATGCTACTATTCATTCCCCGATTACCTCAATTGTAAACTTGTCTACTGTAACTGCCAGATATGTGAGGTATAAGGCTCCTGATTTTGTAGAGCACATCGTCAATAACAAAATGGATTTCTGTTTGGTTACTGGCACTTGGCTAACTGATCAGGACAGTGTAATTGTTTCAAGACTTTCCTGTGAAGGATATATTTTCAAGAGTGCGCCTAGGATTAATGCTAGGACCAGTGGAATTGGTCTCATGTGACGAGATAATATACAAATTAAAACCTCAACCCAAGGAGATAAATCCTCTTTTGAATATGACGAATGGACTATATGCTGGGCTGACACCAACATCCGAACTGTGGGTGTATATCGGCCACCTTACTCCAAAAATCATACTATCTCGAACAGTGTTTTCTTTGAAGACTTTTCTGTGTACCTTGAATCCATTGTTATGTTTTCTGAAAAACTCCTTATCATCGGTGATTTTAATATACATATGGATGACAACAATGACAGTGATGCTAACAAGTTTATGAACCTCTTAGAAACATTTGGTTTACAACAACATCTTACTGGACCTACTCATACCTCTGAACACACTCTTGACCTTATCATCACAAGATGTACTAATGACTTCCAGCTTTCTGAGCCATTAATCCCATTCAGATTATCTGACCATTCATTTGTTGAGTGCACACTAGGTGTTCGAAAACCATCACTGATACGTACATGTAAGGAAGTAACACTCCGAAAAGTCAATCAAATTGACATTATCAAGCTTAAAAGTGACATCGAAAATCAGACTTGAGTAATTCTCAGTGTGCTAACCTGGGTGATCTGGCAAAATCATACAACAACACATTGTCTTGTCTACTGGATGAGCATGCCCCTCTGAAAACAAAAACATTAATTATTCGCCCAAATATGCCCTGGTTTACCAATGAACTGAGAACTCTGAAAGCTAATCGTCGAAAGCATGAGCGGGAAAGATCTAAATCTTACAATCAGGAAGCAGCATATAAGACTATTCGTCATCAGTTCTCCAACAAACTAAAAAATGCCAGAAAATCTTATTACACAACACGTGTTGAAGCTTGTAATGGTGACAGCAAAAAACTGTTCAAAGTTGTTAAAAATCTGTGTACTGAGAAACAAAGTGTGTCATTTCCACCGCACGATGATCCATCAAAGCTAACTGATCAATTTGGCGAATTCTTCATGAAAAAAAATAAAATTAATTCAGGAAAAAAAATCACAACATAAATGTACACAGAAATGACATCAAACAGAGACCATCAGAAAAAGAGCTTTCAACTTTTCGACCATTAGAAATCCACGAGGTAACCAAATTAATAAACGAATCCTCAAATGCCTCTTGTCAACCTGACCCAATGCCAACATCTATTGTCAAATCATGTGTAGACTCTTTGGCTCCTGTAATCACAAAAATGACCAACATGTCTCTGCTAGAAGGATATGTGCCTGATGCGTGGAAAATAGCAATTGTAAATCCTCTTCTGAAGAAACAAGGTGCGGAATTTGTGTTTAAAAACTTCCGACCAGTGAGTAACTTACAGTTCGTCTCTAAGCTGTGTGAAAAAGCCGCAATTGACCAGCTAATGTTACATAGTGATATGCATGCTCCATTACCGGCCGAAAATTTCACTCGACTGAAACAGCATAACTCAAGGTTCAAAATGACATTCCCCCTCAATTTGGAGTCTACAAGGGTAACATTGCTTGTTCTTTTAGACCTTAGTTCTGCTTTTGACACTGTTTGTCATAAACCTCTGCTACAGACAATGAATTCTGATTTTGGACTTAATGGTGTAGCTGCTAGCTGGCTTTCATCATGCCTCAAGAATAGACAGCAGCGTGTTCAATAAATGGTAATCTGCCAAAAGACTTCCATCTTGAATGTGGGGTCCCACAGGGCAGTTGCATTGGTCCTGTTCTGTTTCCATTCTATATTTCAATAATGTTCACCATCATTGAATCTCACCTGCCTGACGTCCATGGCTATGGTGATGACACCTAGGTCTATTTCTCTTTTCGACCATCAATCAATGATCAAACTGAAGCTCCAGAAACTATTGAATCATGTATTTCGGACATTCGCGAATGGATGGATTCAAACAAATTAATGATAAATGATGATAAGACTGAATTCCTAATAATTGGTTCACGAGAGCAATGTACTAAAGTTGACATCAATTTAGTGAAGGTAGGAGATTCCGCCATCAGTGCAAGTAACAGTGTACGTAATCTTGGTGCCTTCTTCGACTCTACCATGTCTATGGAAAGACATGCTATAAATATGTGCAATAAGGCTTTCAGGGGTCTATACAAAGTTAAATAGATAAGAGAGTTCCTCAAGAAAGACTCCACAAAAACCCTAGTTCATGCTTTTGTAACTTCACATTTGGATTATTGTAATGCCTTACTGTTCAACCTTCCACAATGTCATTACACTCGCCTGCAGATGGTATTAAATGCATCAGCCCGAGTGGTATGTAGGGTATTGCGATCTCAACACATCACTCATGTTCTGAGGAATATGCACTGGCTACCAGTCAAGTTCAGAATAATTTTCAAAACATTATTATTAGTTTTTAAGACACAGAACAGCATGTCACCAGCCCACTTAGAAGAACTCCTTAATACCAAGAATGTGTGTCAATACAACCTGAGGTCCGATGGTAAAATACTACTACATGTTCCAAAACATAGGTGTAAGGCATTTGGAGATAGGTCATTCTCATTTGCTGGCCCACACTTGTGGAATAATTTACCAGAACACCTAAAAAGACTGTCAAATGTCAACATTTTCAAGAAAGATCTCAAAACATACCCCTTTCAAAAAGCCTATAAGTGATGTTCTGGACTGTAAGATACTGTATATATTCCGTTTGTATATTTGGACGAGCTCAGTAACATGTCCAACGCCTTAGAATATGGTTCTTCATCTTCTGAACTATAATTTTGGCGCTATATAAATGTGTATATTATTATTATTATTAATCAGAACGTGTTCACTGTCAATTTCCGTTGACATTTGAGCACATTCTGCTAGATTTGTACTGATTTTAATGACATCAGACGACGGTGTTACAGTGTGCCGTCTATATACCGTAATTATGTTACACAATCTATTCTCACCAGATTGTTTCGTTTATCAGAAATCTACCTTTTCAATCGCTTTTAATGGTTATTAATCCTTTCTGTACATCTCATTCCCAAGGTTTCCTCTCATCGGATTGATTGACACGGGATTCGTTCTCATTGGTTCTCATTATTCACTATTGTCCTCGCTTTATATTTCAAAGTCTCGACCATCTACACTTTGCATGATTTTACTTGATAAAAAGAATATTTTGGCACTACGTCACTTTGATCGCCACTATATAACCTTAGTTGTAGCTGTGGCTCTAATCACCAATAAATAAATAACGGAGGAATATCTTGCTGGTTTATGTTAAAAAATTCAACATGTTGAGGATTTGAGACACTATTATGAGTGGGGCTGATAGGATAGTCAATAGTGTAAGACATATTGAAGTGACAATTTAATTCAGAGTTTCTCCAGAGAAGGCCCTCCTGCCCCAACAAGCAGCAAATATATTGGCGATGTTCTAAATGCGCCCAGGCTAATTATATTACCACTATTAGGAATTACGTTAAGTAGTTTGAGGTTTTACCTCCTCGCAGAAACGTGAACCACACAATTGTAATCTAATTTTGATGTCACAAGCGATCTATACAGACAGAGTAGGTTTTTTTCCGTCACACCCCTATCAGTGCTATCAACTACCTTCAGAAGTTGAATTGCTTTTTTGCTCATAACCGTTTGTTGTTTTATATTTATTTATTTATTGGGACTCAACGACACTTGCGCCAGCCAGGATCACCACGGGTCGGGCAATTTTACGGGTGAGGGAAGCCGAAGAACCCGGAGAGAACCACCGAACAGCGTCGGGCAAGTGTCAGGCTCCCCAATGGACAAACTCCACACAAGCAGGGTTAGCATTGGTTGAAGACAAGTACACCATCGACGTGTAGTACGCTTCAGTACGCAGCAACACCATGCCCCCGCTTGTGCAATCGGAATTACGCGCCTTTCCCAAGGATGCAAAAGAGTTACCCCTGGCAGGGCTCGAACCATAGCCGATTTGATTAGACGTCCAATGCCGTAACCACTGAATGACCGCGCCTCTTGTTTTATATCAGAAGTGACATTTAGTTCATTTTCAGACACTATACCCAATGATTTTACTTTTGTAACAATTTTTGCGGAACTTATATCTGTTTTCACCCCTGGATCAAGGTGATGTTTAGAACACAGTCTTTTTTTATTTTTTTTTTCTGTAGAATATTTCTGAATTCTGTTTGAACACAGCTGAAGTTGGCGCTCGATGCCATTCGTGTTTATGCTGCTTCAGAAAATTTAAAACAAATCATCGATGCGCAACCTTGTTTTCAACTGCGATAATAATGTCGTTGATTTTAACAGAAAATAGACTAACAGACAGTGTACTACCATGACGACTCCACAATTTGTGCTTAGTGTGGATCGGGCAAAGTAGAACCAATACGAACGTGAAATTGACTTGAAAAAATAAAAAGTGGCATACGCCCCAAAAATTCATATTGAAAAGACTTTTTAAAATCACACACGTCCACGTTGTATGTTCCAGATCAAAGAAGATGTCGATCACGTTTTTACCCGGCGATAGAATAATTCCTTTTTGTTTGGGCTGACTACTCCTTCAAGGGATGGTCTGGAAGGGCTACATAAAGATTGCCCGTGTCAGATTCGCAAAGTTCAAAATCCTTTCCATCAACAAAAATAATCAAAAACCCATACCAGAACTGCTGGATCATACGTAACTTAGCAAATTGGTATGCAAAAAAAGAAGTCTCGATGGGACAATTCAGTTCGATTGTAGTTTTTTTCATTTAAATTTCGAAGAGTACTTCTGTAAAGGTGAGCAGTTTTCGAAAGGCAGGATTGTTGATGAGGTTGGACTCACTATCTTTGAAACAATATACTACATTTCTTCGATTTGATATGTTGGTGACTGCCTTACGATAGCAGGAATTATCTAATAATTTCATATTGTCAGCTTTGATGGATGTAGTGCGGTCAGCGTCCCCCTCTCGTCTGGCCTGCGATACCAGATCACCGTATTATCTGAAGCACATGTCGGGCTGTACTGGGTGATTTGATACACCCGACTGACTACCAGTCCGAGCTCGAAAATCATTGCAATAATAGTGTAATCAGTAAGACGTTTTTTCGCTAGAGTTGATACCAATTAGACTACGGCGTGGTTGGCGCATTATATTGGTGGCATCAGAATAAGCCTTCGTTTGTTGTGGCCCGCTGTCTTCCTGAGAAATATTACAGTTTTTGACGATGGGTGTCATTTCTTCAAAATGGAGCTTCAATTGATCGGGTACTACAGAATCACACTCCACAAGTCCAATGATGTTGCATTTGCCGATCTTCTTGAGAAGTTCAGTAAATGCCATCAAACCATCCACTGAAGTAACACAATTTTCATATCCAAGCTTTTGGAAGAATTGGGTGGTTGCCTTGGCGTTTTCCATAAGGTCAGTCATGGACAACCCTAGACTGTATTTCTGGTGGCTAATGTACCGCCCTTGAGGTAGCACTCGCGGCCGTGGCAGAAACATCCGTGGAACTGATGTGCAATATTGGTGTCTTTGCACCAGCGATCTACCGGCCATCTGTTTTTCTGTATTGCTGTATTTGTGTCGGATGTGGTCATCGTCCCTGGCAGACATAAACTCCACCCACTGATGGTTCATCCTACCATACCCATGGGAGAATTCTGGTTTAAAGTCGGCCCCTTCCTTCAATAGGATGTAGTATGTTGGCATTATCACAAGTACAAAGCATTGGCATGAGAGACAGTACCCCCGAAACCCTTTGCTAATGGGCCATATTAAAATATCTTAGACTGGTAACATTCTTCTCGTGATATCGATTGAATATTATGGAAGCCGTCCCCCACCCCCACCCCCACCCCACCCCCAACAAAATTGTCCTGTATGAAGAAGATGATGAAGATCATTGTTCTTCTCGTCGATGTTCTCGACGGATCTATCTTCGTCGACGGTACTAAACAGATATTTTAGCGTCAGTCTGGAAGGCTAATTCCACCCTTCAACATCACGCCCCCATTTCCAAGTGAAACTGGAGTTGCTTCTCAATAGCTTCTAGGAATGGCTGGATGTCTCTAATGTTACACTAGATAAGTAAGTCTCTAAATGTCTTCGTCACATTGCTCCGCCCTCAAACTTGCTGGCAGTGGGCATATTTCTCAGCAGTTATTTTTTTCATTTTTTAAAGAGCTATAAAAGAAAAGATGGGGAGGTACCTCGGAAGCGACCAATTTATCAAGACAGGAAACCCATTCATAGGGAAGAAATCCTTTGTAAACGGACAACCAAGCGCCTTGAAAAAATATCATTCATGAGCCCAAATAATTGCAAATATCCATAAATTTCATTCGTATTCAAAACCAATAATTTTTTACTTTTCTTAACAACGAAAGACAGGGTCGTGCTTTTCACGATAATCTACCAATTTTCGTTTAATCACGTTGACATCGTATTATCTGGAATTGAAACCAAAACAGGCCGTTTCTTTCATGTAATGATTAAATAATAACGAAGCGAACGGTTCAAATGCGTGGGGTTTACAGTCGTCAGTACCTTCCAGGGGCGAATCCAGGATTTTATGAGGGGGGGGGGGTGCTATTGTTGGTCTGCAAGCGCCGAAGGCGCGCAGCGTGACGATGCCCTGCGCCGTCCTTGCGAGCGCCGAAGGCGCGAAGCAATTAGCGGGAGATCTGGGGGTCCTCCCCCCGAAAATTTTTTGAATTAGGAACCCATCAGATGCTATCTGAGACGTATCCTGGTCATATATTTGTCTTTTCTCTTAAACCTATTTTCTGCCGACTTGGCTTGAAATTTGGTAAAAACAATTATGGTACTGACACTGCCCAATGAAAAACAAAATAATCATTCGAAATTGTTACCTACCAAGAAGCAAATATAATCACCCCTGGATTTTGCATCAAATTAACTGAAATGCGGTGATTGCCTGGAAGAAACATAATAATTTTCACAATGAAATACCTGTTGTACGCAGGGGAGACAGAAGTTCCAAGAAGTATGAGTGTGTGTGGGTGGGTGAATGTGTGGATGGGTGGGTGCCACTGGGTGAGTGGCCGGGGGGGGGGGGGGGGCACATTTCTTCTGGTCAACTCTGAGATGCATATACTATTTAAATGTTAAACACCCCAAAGGCAGATTTAGACGGGAGCGCACATGGCTTGCGCCCCTCTATTTTCTCAGAAATCAGTTCTGAGAAAATAGAGGGGCGCACGCCGTGTGCGCCCCCGTCTATTAATCAGATATAAAACGTATATGTCGTTGAAAATTATTTTGTTAGAATTGACTGGAGCGTGCCAAAGGCAAAGGCACGCTCCAGGCAATTCCAATAAAATAATTGAAGCCAGTGCGTACTATAAATTAATAGTATGTGCACACTTGCATCACAACAGTTTGTGACCATATAAGTATAGAGGGCGTCCCTCTATTTCAAAATCCTGGATCCGCTTCTGAAACACCCAAGTCCTGTCTCAGTTTGTGCGCTTCTACAGTGCTATATGAACGCACAAACTTGTACACTGTGTAAATACATTGTTCCATCAACTGATCTTAACTGGTAAGTAGCTTAATTATTCTATTCATGTTATTGAAGAAATAAGTCTGGATACTAGATGTCCTGTTGCTCTGTAACATTAAATTGTTTCAGTTTACTAGAGAATGCCTGTAGGCATTATCCAGCAAGTTCAACTGTTGCGACAATTTAATATTTAACAAAGAGAATTTAACATCGGTGAATCATTCACCAATGTTAAATTCTCTTTGTTAAATATTAAATTGTCCCATTCAATCATCTGTCATAGTGTAAAACTATTGCTGAAGGCGAACGTCACTATAGCATCACTGATTCAGCTGAACAAAGATATATTTACGAACAGAGATCATATACGTGGAAACTTAATCCGCAAGACTATAAATATATGGATGACATTGGAATCAGCTCGTCAACTGATTCAAATGCCATCCATATTTGTATGGATATTGGCATATTTTAAATTTTTTTTTTAAGAAATTCACAATTTCGGGAAAAGCTGTGATTGGTAACTGGTTAAATTCCAGGCACATTCTTATAACAATTAATTTTTATTGAAATTAAATCTTCAAGATTATTGGAGGCTGGATCGGAAATACAGTAATCACGTATGCTTATTACAGTAACACTTGTGATTGGGATGAAGTTCTCACTCTTTCAGAATGTCAGCAAATTCAAGTTTTCTTGGATGGCGTCTAGCAAATAAGTTAATAACTTCATCCGTGGATATATTCATCTTGTGGTGAACATGTAATAACGCCAAGCCAGAAAGGCGTTCTTCTGTCATTGTTGATCGTAACCAAGTTTTTAGACGACGCGTTGCGCTGTTGCATCGTTCAGTTTCACACGCTGTAACGGGTATGGTTGCTAGTATTCGAAGTAGCACATGTATATTCGGAAATGCGTTTTTGTCACAATTTTTTAATGCGGCTTGAAATGATGATGGTAGGGCCGTTTTGTCCGCTTGCCACGACAATTTCAAACGTTTCTTCACCTGGGCCATATCATTACATGTTAACATTGAGGATGTGGATTGTTCAAATATAGGTGTTCCCTGGGGTCTAGACGTCCATTGTATTTGCAATCTTAAAATTTCCATCTGTATGCCACCTATATTGGGGAGGTCGTCTTTATAAAGCTCAATTAGAGGAGCAGTCTCCTTTAGCAGATCAAGAGATTTGTCAACAATGTATTGCGGAATAAGAAGCATCCCCGATCGAATGATTGTCTGTTTTTTTCACCAAATCTATCATTTATTTCAACTATCATTTGGTCAATGTGTGATATTGAAATGGAACGGAGAAAATACTGTTCCGGGTTGTCGGCAGGGACGTTGTTCCTAGTTGTTTGTTTTCGGCACGTACGTGGAACAGATGGCAACACGTTTATGTTGTTAGAAAGTTCAACGGCCTCAGCGTACCAAATTTCGTAAAATCGTTCAATGTTTGTACGTACATCTGTAAACACTGCTTGTACTTCCGAAATGTGTTCGCAGACATTGCATATATCAACAGTACGACCCTGTAACCCTATACTTAGTCCTTTGGTAATACTCATGATGTTCTTAACTATGCAAATAGCAACAATGTTATCAAAACTAGTCATGGCACGTACGTAACTTGATGCGTCTGACACACTATCGCGATTAAATAATTTTGGACTACTGGCAATATGTTCTAGACAATTTAGGATAGGAATGTAATTTTCAAAAACCACCTCAAACGCATCGTGACGTTCGATAAACCTCGTGGTGCACAAATCTTTCAGTTTTTGTTTTTTTCCTGGTGTGCTGTCCCAAAATTCCATCAATGTATTTTCTCGTTGTGGAGAAAATTTGAAGTAACGCACTATCTTCCCTGTAGTGTCCATAGCATTTCGTACAATTGTATTTTGGGTCATTCTATTTAAGCACAGGTTTAAGGCATGACTTGCACAGTGAAAATATATGGCTTTTGGATTTTCAAGAAGAATGACTGCGGCACAACCTTTCACGCATCCAGCCATACCACCGGCCTTATCATATGTCTGGGCACGGCACATTTTAGGATCAAGTCCCCAAGAATTGAGTGCTGAGAGTATTGTGCTGGCTAATGCCATTCCAGTTGTTCCAACCGTTACGTCGAATATTTCTAGGAATTATTCTCGGATATCACCATTTGCGTCAACAAAACGCAGTACCACAGGCATCTGCTCTTTATTGGACGAGTCGCTGACTTCATCAGCTGTGATGCCAAAAAACTCAGCTTGCTTGATTTCGGAAATTAACCTCTCCTGGATAATCGATTTGAAGCACTGGATTAAATCATTTTGTATTGTCTTTGACCGATAAGTTGCATTTCTTGAAGCATTCTTGAAATGTTCTTCCAGTACTGTGTCTCCAGATTTAACGCGGAAATCCAAGAGAGCCTGGAAATTACCCACATTACCACGACCCTCGTCGACATGTTTGGAGTCGTCTCTGTGGCCCCGCAAAGCTATGTTCTGTTTCACACAAAATTTTACCGCATCTACTATTCCAACTAAAATCTTCCGATTATTTTGAATTTGGGTTTGTTTTTTAGTGTTCATAAGAATGTCAATGGAAGTTCCCTTATTTTCTTGGACACTTAGGAACGCCTGCGCTTTAGCGACTGCGTTTTTCCTTGGCAATAACTTTTTTGCTCCCAAAATGTTCATTAAATTTTTCAGCGGCTTTATGAAAGGTGCGAAATGCACTTGACGATAGCTGACCAAGTCGATTGTCACCAAACGGCAAACAAAATCGAAAGAATGCACCATTCTGTTTCCTGGAGTACACCAGACCATCATATTCATTCAACAAGTGTCGTTGAAAGTGCCTCTTGAATTTCCCGTTTTCGCCATAAATATATGATGGAAATTTAAATGTCAGCGGAGGCACAAAATTATGTTTTAGAAGTTTATATTTCATTTCATCGCTGACATTTTGTCCAATAAAATTAGAAATGTCAAACTCGGTTTCAGTCTCAGTTGAACTATTTGACAAAGTTTCACTATGAGCAGTATTAACGTCAAGTTTACTTCCACAATCCCTTTCAGTTTTCTTTACTTTAAGTGTAGGCTTAGTACTATAAAACTCGAGTATTGAACACTGGTTTGTTAATTTTGACAACGCCATATTTATTTCGAAAACATTGACCTCAAATACATTTGATCGGGAAGGGTTGTCTGCACTTGGGATAACTCCAGATGATTTGAGCTAAAGCGTAGCGCTCCACACTCTCAAACACTTATTTCTTTACATTCGAATCCTAAGCAGTCGCAGTGTGAGTAGTGAGTAGGCGTGTGTGTGTTTGTGGGGGGGGGGGGGGTGCTCGAGCACCCAGAGCACCCCCCTGGATCCGCCCCTGTTCCTCCGCGAAACCGTCTTGAATCATTTCCCTGAGGGATAATATAGTGGACATTTGAACCCTCTTGCAAGAGGGAATAACATTTCAAAGACATTTGATCAAATAATTCGTCATAGTTTCAACTAAATTCTGTGTGCGAATCGTCAGTACAAAATGGTGCTGTCAAAACCTGGAACATTATTTCATACACTAACACTGAGTGGTTTGTGTTGGGCTTACCAGACAAAGACTATGCGTAAAGGTGAAGGCGGTTGGGGGAGTCAAAATAGTATTCAAAATCAACTGTAGCTCTATATGGATACGACCACGAGTGTTCTGGAATAACAATACATTCTTCTTGCCACTTTGCAAAAATGGTCTTGGAGTGTGGGAGATAACACCAACATACTTTTCAGACATGTTGTCAGTACGAGAGAGCTCATGGTGATTGAGTCTAAATCCTGTATTCCACAATTTACCACACTTACGACAAGCAAAAGACTTACAATATTGATCAATGTCAGTGATGTAGCTAACATCTGTCTCATAGAAATTGACATACATGGTACTCTCATAATTTCCATTGGACCTATGAACAATCTTAGCAATAACTTCGGGGGCGCCATGGCGTTGTGATAACCGGTTCTCGTCAGAACACAGAAGTTAAGCAACTTCGAGCCCGATTAGTCATTGGATGGGTGACCGTCTGGAAGATCGATTCGGACTCTCGCGTTGTGTCCTTGGGCAAGGCACTTAACCCCGATTGTCCACATGGGGGCACGATGGCTCCGTGTTCTAAGGCGCAATCTAAACCTGCCTGTGCTGCAGTGCGGAGTTACGATATTGGAGAGCTGGCAGCTGTTCGTCGTTGCTCGGTGGTTCTCTCCAGGTACTCCGACTTCCTCCACCCGCAAAACTGTCACAGACACGATATGACATTGGCTGTTAAAGTGTCATTAAACCTTACTAAATAAATAAATAAATAAATAAATAAATAAATAAATAAATAAATAAATAAAATAGCAATAACTTCCTCGTCAATTTTTATGTGTACCCATACTATGTATGGTACACATAATGCCATCAACCGGGGTGGCCATCCGTCGTTCGTCCATCCTTTGTCCGTCCGTCTGTCCGTCTGTCCGCCCGGCGTCCGTATCCATTTCTTTGTCATTCGATAACTTGAAAAATATTGCTTGGATTGTCAAGTTACTTTATATTTGTGTTCACGTTACTGATGAGCCGAGCTGTATAGTTTTGGGTGTAAATCTGATAATTTGATCCTGAGATATTAACCCTTTATCCTTCAAATTGAAAATTCCTCCAATCCCTTTGGCATTCGATAACTTAAAAAATATTGCTTGGGTTGTCAAGTTACTTTATATTTGGGTTCAGGTTACTGATGTGCCGAGCTGTATTGTTTTTTTTTTGTCCGTCCGTCCGTCTGTCCGTCCGGCCGGCGTCCGTATCCATTTCTTTGTCATTCGATAACTTGAAAAATATTGCTTGGATGGTCAAGTTACTTTATATTTATGTTCACATTACTGATGTGCCGAGCTGTATAGTTTTTGGTGTACATCTGATAATTTGATCCTGAGATATTAACCCTTTATCCTTCAAATTACAAATTCCTCCAATCCCTTTGGCATTCGATAACTTGAAAAATATTGCTTGGATTGTCAAGTTACTTTATATTTGTGTTCAGGTTACTGATGTGCCGAGCTCTATGTGTACCCATACTATGTATGGTACACATAATACCGTCATCCGGGGTGGCCATCCGTTGTTCGTCCGTCCGTCCGTCCGTCTGTCGGTCTGTCCGTCCGGCATCCGTATCCATTTCTTTGTCATTCGATAACTTGAAAAATTCTGCTTGTTTATGTAAATCTGATAATTTGATCCGGAGATATTAACCCTTTATCCATCAAATTAGACACTCCTCCAATCCATTTCTATATGTACCCATACCTTGTATGGTGTACATAATGTCGGCATCCGTGGTGGCCCTCTGTCATACAGCTTTCTACTAGTTGCGTGTATGGGTACACATCTGACGATTTCATCGGCCTATTTTTTACATACTCTCCCAAAAAAGAAAGTGTGCATGCTAAAAAATAACACTAAAAAAAGATATATATCATTTTCATTCATGGAAATTTTATTCAATCACAGATGAATCAATTTGTGATCAACACGAGAAATTTCATTACGCTACGACGAATACTCTTGGTGCCAGGGAGAGTCAAAGACACTAAGTGTCAAACACAAAAGTCACACACTCAATGTCTGGTATGACCTCCGTCTGCATCGACTACTGCTGTGCATCTACTCCTCATGGAAGCGAACAAGTTAGCATGGAAGTGGGTTAGGGTAGGGTTAGGTTAGGGTTAGGTGGGGTTAGGGTTATGTTAGGTTAGGTAGGGTTAGGGTTAGGGTAGGGTTAGGTTAGGTTAGGATTAGGGTTAGGTTAGGTTAGGTTAGGGTTAGGGTTAGGTTAGGGTTATGGTTAGGGTATGGTTAGGGTTAGGTTAGGCTAACCCTAACCCTACTCTACACCACTGCAGTCGAGCACGACGATGACGTAATGTCAAAATCGGACGAATTGCAGGTCTTCGAGGACGTAAGCCGTATTCTCTCAGCCGGTTGATTACTGTTTGAGGATGTATCCGTCTCAGGTTAGGGATGTTCCTGGCTGTCGTAATTGCCGTTTGTTGTCGGTTCCGCAGATGGACGACACGGATATACCGATCTTGTGCAGGGGTGGTAACTCGGGGTCTCCCGGAGCGGGGTCGGTCTCGAACGTCATCATGTTGTGCATATCGATGGACTAGCCTGTCTACAGTGTTACGGTGGCAGTTCAAATGCTGGGCAACCTCTCTGTGTGTTCTGCCAGCTCTAATCATACCCAGGGCAAGGAGACGTTGATTCATTGTCAATCTTGGCATGCTAATGTGGAGTCGTTTCAACAGCAGCGCAAGTTTGAATGTGAACGATAGGAAGGCCTTACTTTAGTGTTTAAATACCCAAGGATTCACACTGCTGCATGAATTTCCAGACTCTCCACGTGCAAAACATGCCTTTTCACAAACGTGCAGCAGGTCATTTAATGTTAATGCAGTTTTAACTGGGAAAGCTGTTTTTGTGTTCAATATAACTTATTCATGAACAGGTTAACACTCTTTACACCTACGACATTATTTTTTTGGAGTTTGATCAATTTCTGCAATGCACACTTTCTTTTTTGGGCGAGTATAGTTCAAAAACCTCAAGGTTGACATCAAATACTTTTTCAACCTTGAGGAGTTCATTTAATTTCACATTATCCTTGGGTACATCTGTGCATTTACTGTACGGATGTTACTAAAATAGATCGATATAGGAACGTGTAAAATATAGCTCCACATTGAAATTAAGGGATACTAAAGAGACTACTTTATGGAACTTACTAAATGGAGATCAGTTGCAACAGTGAAGTGTTCAGTTGCGGATGTTTCTAAAATACGAACGTGTAAAAAATATAGTTCCATGTTGGAGTTACTGCAAACTAAAGAGATTTAGCTAATGAAATTACTATAATTAGATCAATAACAACAGTAAGGGGTGGACGGTGTGGGGGGGGGGGGGGGTTAGTTGCGGGTGTTACTCAAAACACTTCTGAAACTATAGTATTACTGCATATGCTGTGGTTGGTTAGGGCTTCAGTTAAGGAAATTACTAAGTATTGAAAGTAATAAAATATTCGTTATTGAAATTAAAGGAAAATTAAGGCCTAAGTTAGAAGTTTAATGAAGGAAATTACTAAATATAGAAAAGAAACTTACAAAAATATAGCTCCACATTGATATTAAAGGAAACTAAAGGCACTAAGTGGTCGGTTCCGAGGTCAGTTAAGGATGTTACAGAATATAGATTATCAAATGTCGGAATTCATAAAAATATACTTCCGCCGTACCTTTAAGAAAATTCGTAGAAAGAAACAGAGTTTTGGGGTAACTTGAGTTTTATCAGGTCCTTTTTTAGCATTGCATGTATCTTTTATAAATATGATTCTGGTGTGTGTGTGTGTGGGGGGGGGGGGGGGGGTGTTATACAACATAAAATCCGTTTCGCTAGTTTTGCGTAGACTGTTGTAATTTAGGGAAATTATCGAGTATATTTGGGTAATTAGATTTCTAGTATTCAATCAAAAGCGCCCGCTAAATACCCCTATACCGTTAGAAAGAGTCAGGTCACATAGCAACCACGCGACACCATAAAAAAGATGGCTGCATCCAATATACAAAATAGGCTACAAAGAAACTTGTTACCCTAACAACACACGCCGCGCATGCGCACTAAGTCCACATAATCACAATGTGGGTGCCGTCACAACGTGAAAGCTCTCTGGGGCTACCATATCAACCAAACATTACGTCACTAGTTTACGCGACTTTGATGTCATTTCCTGGATGACTTGGTCCGAACAGCTATTTCTATACTACTTGAATATTGACCCAGTCTGTTTATTTATTTATTTATTTATTTATTTATTTATTTATTTATTTATTTATTATTTATTTATTATTTTTTTTATTTCGTTATTGGGGTTTAACGAACGATACGTTCGACAGCCAGTGTCACCTCATGTCGGACAGTTGTATGGTGGAGAAAGCTGGAGAAACACAGAGAAGTGGCGTGTGTCTGACAACTTAACGCACCGACTCATCATAATCAGGGTTGGTTGACGGCAAGTGCAACATTTATGTGCAGTACGCCGTAGTACACAGAGACCGTGCTCACATGGGCAGTCGGGATTTAGTGCCTTGCCCAAGGAAACAAGGTAGTTGCCGTGAACTTTTGTGATTGAAGTCCAATGCCGAAATCACTGAGCCACCGCACACCCACCCAAGCCTGTAAATTTGTTTGTGAAGGGACCTGACTATGGAAGCGTTTCTAACTGAGAGAGACGTTCCGCGGACATGAAGATCATTTTCATCTGAACAGGCATTGTGTAAAGTATAATGCTTAATTGCTGAATGATCGTTTCTTTCAGGGTTTTTTAAAAGATTATCATGGAGGCAACACACATCAGGTTTATTGTTTGGGCTTTAAATGCCCAGTTCCTAAAAATTATCCCTAAAATTTCACCAATTCCATTGAATTATATTATCTTCTGGGCTGTTAGCTTTATTTAGTGGTGATGTAGGTGGCACCTCTATGAGAGAAATGTCTAATTAGAGATGTCTTATCCGGGTGCCTTCGCTGAGGCGAAGTCAGGATTAGTTGGTTGGAGAAGGTGTTATGGAGACATTTATCGACTAACATGACCTAAAGTCCAATAAGGTTAATCATAACAACATTTTGAAGGTTTTTTGGTATTATATCTGTTGTTACTTTTATTGTTCTTTTTTTCTTATTCTGGCTTCCTTCCCTAACACGATGTTGTTGGTCTGATTTTAGTTTCTGCTCTTCCTTTCGTTTTTGACTTGTCCTGCTTATTTACATGTACATGTACTGGTTGAGGATTTTCCATCTGCTGTCCTGATTTAGGTTTGTTTTCTGTTTTGTAGTTCGGAATTAGATTTATTTTTGTGCTTTATTGGCAGCTGGGTGTGTTTGTGTTGATTTTCTTGTTCACCGACTTATTACATTGTAAAACCTTCTTTCTCTCACATAGGCGTCCATAGATAGCTCTTTACGGAAACATTGTTATAATACATCTAATGCGTCCATTACGTCAGACGTCGACATCGTAACAATAGATATGCGTTGGTTTCGGAAAGTGAATTGAATTAATCTTATTTTGTTAATTCTTTGCATAATACAAATAACAGACGACATTTGCAGAAAATAACTCCTGAAAAACATTGTATTTCAATTGTTGGTCACTAAAAAATAAAATTGCTGACGATGTTTTTTGTGAACTGTTTTAGTCGTTGCGTTGGGTAAAAAGTTAAAATACACAATATTTTATAAAAACAATCCCAAATTTGCCACCTTTGATATGGAATTTCTAAACCTCGTTCACCAAAATCGATCTGAGCCGCGGTAAACATGGGCTCGGAACCAAGTAACTTCTTTCAGGCATTCTCTGGATTCCGATGGTATTGTCCGTTTCGAAGATGTTGCGCACGATGGCATCGATGTGCTCATGTCAGTTTTAGATGATACAATTTCTCTGACCTCATTGTAAGTTAATTGCCTTTCGCCTATTACTGTTTTTATTATTTTTTTAAGTAGGGAAATTCGTACTTGGTGAAATGTGATTGTTGTGACAGTGGAGGTATTTCACGGGGTTGTAAACATGTCTTCCAGTGTAGCTGGTTGCATCTGTAACATATTGTCAGACCGTGATAATATTCTGTCCATGGCCATATCGCTGACATTTGGAGCATCGGACTGAATTCATATAGCCAATATTAATAGAATAACAATTTTACAATATATGGATTTGTTTTATTGCTGAGCTATCTATGCTAATTTCAGTACTTTATCATCGTTGACACCCTACATCAAGTACATTAATTCCATCTAATTCCTGTGACCTGCCTACACCTTTGATGTTGTCCAAAGTGTTGCTTGGTAACGTATACATGTCTATATCTGCAGGGCTTTTTGTATTCAATAAATGTGCTGTCAGTGATTCTGTTTTTTCCATTCCAGTAATACACTTGACCTACCCTTTCTAACATAATGCAGATACCAGCTATTCCTTGAAGGCTTCATCCAAGAGAAATGAACTAATATAGGACGCCTTGTGTACTCTCGTCAGCGGATTTGCAATTTAGAATTTAGGCCAGCTTTATGAGTATGAACTATTCTTTCAGAATCACAGTCTTAATAAAATTCCCGACCACTTCTTTTTTGGTGTCCTTTTGTCTTTGTTTTGTGTGTAATCCATGTGTAGATTTCAATATTTCATCTATTCCTGTCATGTACCCTTTCTACGGGTTCAAAGGATGTGTTTGTATTAGTGTGAACGTGTGTGTGCGTGGGTTTCAAACATGACAAAAAAAAACACCACAAAATTGATTTAAGCCAAGTGCTGAGCTAAGGAACTGGTTAAACTGACCCACTCACAATTATTGAAGTTATCCATTCTTGGGTTCTCATTTAGTCCTTACAAGGATGTTACGCAAAGCTTTTGTGTTCCTTATAGGTAGAAGAATCAAATATTTGTGCTATTTTGATATTCATTCTGTTGACCCCCATTCGTATTCTCCCTCTGATTTTTTCATACCAAATGGCCAGAGGGTTTGAAGAGTATTGATCCAAAATGTTTCATCACGTTTTTTTTCTAACTTTATCCATTTCTTCTAATGTTTCTTTAATTGGTGGTTGTCCAATAGGATGGATGGATTTCGAAATGAATGGCCTGGACGGTTAAATGGGACATCAGCATTGTGTTGTACATCCTGTTTGTGTCTAGTAGCACGTTCTCGGAAGAGATTTTCACTTTGACCAACATACTGCTTCCGTCAGCGATTACAAGTGATACCATAAATCATATTTGGTGAATCACAATGGAGGGAATTACGGGTCTGATGATGACTTTTTGTTTGTTCGGAGGAAACTTCCTCTTTCTGATCAGGCATAAAAGTATGCAATCTACAACGAGGCTTTTTGCAATTCAGTACCACGCCACTATAATTCTGTATCGGTCTGTTGTGTTCAATTTTCGGTGGTTCGAAATCCTTAATTTCTGCTGGTCTTTCGAGCCTTTTCAAGAGTTTGGGGTTTCAGGCTACGCAAAAAGCGCAGTGAATACGCTCTCGATCTGAAGGCGTCAAATAGAGTAGAACAAGCCGCGTTGAAATTTACCATATCGCTTGAATTGCGGTGGAAACGAATGAGCTGTGATTTGATGATACCTTTAAATGTATGCTGAGGGTGAAATGATTCTGTGTGCAACAATTGATGTGAAACAGTTGGTTTAAAATATAATTTATAATTTAAATGACCGGATGCCTGGAATTGCTTGCCTTTATACACGGTCACATCGACAAAATCAACAGAATTTTCACTGATAGTAGCTTTCAATTTAATGTTTGGATCATGGGTGTTTAAAATTTCCAAAAATTCATCAAAATCTTCTTTTGAATGTTCCAACATAATGAAAATGTCATCTAAATATCTCTGATATACGAGAGGATGCTTTGCACATTTGCTTTAGGAAGTTTTCTCCCATTCCGCGACAGAAATGCTTGCAAAATTAGGTCTGAATATTTTACCCACAGGACAACCTATTATGTGTACAAAAATATTCTCCGTAGAACTGAAAGTCATTGCCTTTTAAACTCAGCTCTAAATTATCCAAAATTTGTTCGCCCTGGCGCTTTGCATCTGAGTATGTTTCAAATGCATTTGTAACCGATTTAACCTCTTTATCAATATCAATGTTCGAAAACATTCTGTCGATATCCACAGTAGCCAAGATTGCATTTTTCGATATTTTCATTTTAGAAAGTTTTGGTAGGAAGTCCTGTGTATTTTTTAGGTTGCTCGGATGTCTATTTGCTGTTGGTTTCATATGATAATAAATTAGTTCCGAGCTCGCATAAGATTCCGAATTACAATCTGATACAATTGGCCTCCCGGGTGGAGTTAAATCATCCGTCCATGAAGAACAGTCCTTGTGGATCTTTAGTAGGATGTAAAATTGTCTTCTTGTTTCAGCACTGAGCTAGCCTGTTAAATATTTCAATTGTTTTTTGGTTATGTGACCTTCGTCGAGGAGAAATTTTAAGATCTTCTTGAATTTTTCCACATAACTAGGCCAAATATATTTTCCAGTAATTTTTAGTATTGCTGACATGTCTCATTGCTTCCTTTTATATAATTATTCCGAGATAGAACGACTACTGACAATCTTTGTCGGCTGCTTTAATTACTAATTTCTTATTTTTTCGAAGCTTCGCGAGGGCTCTCCGATTCAACATGAAAAGCAGACGACACTTGTAAAAAAAATTCTTGAACAACTAATTGTTTTAATTTTTTGCCTCAAAAACATAGGTTATGACCCCTCATTGGAACGAGCTCGACGAGCTCGTTCCAATGAGGGGTCATAACCTATGTTTTTGAAACAAAAAATGAAAATTAATGAAAATTAATTGGCGATTTTTGAGAATAGCGCTGACCGGTTTTGGCCGTTACGTTCGGTAAAGGTTTAATTGTCTTTATCGGAGAGTATGTTCCTGCTGAACACGTTTTGGAGGATTCGTTTGTAAGGCTCCAAAATTTCGGGATCTTCTTCACTGTCTGGAAGTGACCAACCAGGTTATTCTGTAAAAGGATATTTCGAACCTCTGGAGTTTCTAAAGCGGCCTTCTAATTTCATTTGCCACAAACTAAACAAATTACAGTTGTATGATGGTATATTTGTCTGATTACCAGTTTTAGGCATCGGTGCTGGTACTAAATTTAAACCGCGATCTTAAAGCGACTTATTTTGGGTTGTTAGGTCATTGTTGCCAGGCAGGTTAACCACATTAGTTTCTAGTCCTACATTTGTTAGGCGGCTGTTACCCTTGCCTTTACTAAGTTTAAATCTACATGGTTTAACTAGTGATTGTACATAATATTGGCGGTTCTCGTGGTCCAATGTGTTACTTTTGAGAAACATCAATCTTCGCGTCATCAATTGTTGGTATCACGTTAACGTCCTTTACTTTCGAATGGTTTCATTGATTATGCTCAAGGTTCTCCTTTCAGACAAAGGGAGTTTTTGTGAAACATTTAGTTCAGCGAAGTACATTTTTGCTGATCTAAATTTGACCCTGATATCACTAAGCATATTCCGCAATTGCTTAACTACGTGATCAGTATTATCACCTCAAGAATTCACGCCAATATTTAATGATATTGTTTGGGGTCTGCACTGACGACTGTGCCCTTTAAACACAGAGCGAAAATGAGTGAACTTGGCGACGGGGGTAACACTCCACCTGGATGTTTGGGTGGGATCTGGGTCAATGCGCCCTTAATTTGAACAACCAATCATGAGGATGTGTTCACAAACATCGGGGAGGCGCCAGTTCTTTTTGTAAAAATTAGCACTCGCGTGCGTGCGTGCGTGCAGGAATAGTATACTCATCCAGTTGAAATATAGAAGCACTCAACATACCCAACGACCCATTCTAGCCACGTCATTATAAGGTAGTCGATATTGTGGCCGCATCTAGCTACGTGTAGGAATACCAATGCACAGGTTATTTGGTGTCAGCCATACAACACGGTACTCATGACTGAAAGGAAGATAAATTGTTTTGCAATGATAAGCAAAGACGGAATTATAACAAAGTTGCCAATTTAGCGACCACTAAATGCCCTTAGGAGACGGTTAAATGCGGGGCTGCAGATTAATTGAATCAAGCCTATCGGCCATCTATTTACCAGCGAACGCGCTGGTAACTAGCTGCTTGCAATTTATTGCCCCTTTCTATTTATTCTGCATGTAATGGCGGTCTCCCGAGAGCTAACCCATTACAATGGGGTTAGAATATATTTTCATGTATATATGGCTGTTGCATCATTGCATTGTTTTTATTTACTCTAAAATCGCTGGGTAATTTCAAAATATTTTTCATCAAATCTAGCCATGTCTTTATTGGATAAAAGTTCCATCTAAATGTAACTTGAAAAAAACATTCGTCAAAAGGTTCATTCAATTCACAGGGTGGAAATCTTTAAGAAATAACTGTTGGTTTCCTTCGGTTTATGCGAGATAAACCGAAAATTTTCAGCACAAGCTTCATAACTCGCGAAGGAAAACAACAGTTATTTCTTATAATTTAATCCGGCTGTAATATTAAAATATAAAAACTATGTGTACGTGAACGAAAAACGATTAATTCTCGCAAAAGACAACAGTCAAACTCAGGAAAGTGTGCCACAAACAGGTCACGTCAATCATTGTCAAATTGTTTGTTGTTTTGATTTTCGATCGCAGACGACGGATATTTAGCAAGTCACGTAACAATACCATTAAAAACATTTTTGTTTAAGTTCCCCAAAATCATGTTTGGATGTATGATCTTTTATTTGTCTCCCACTTCGGTATATTTTATTAAATTCAATTGTTCCCGAAAAATTATCATTATAGTCTTCCCTCCACGGCACATACGTATAACAACCATTATATACACTGCAAGATGGCCGTGCGCTGGCGTACAGACCATAAGTGTATTTATGAATACACAGAAATATGATTGATACATTACAAAACATTGCATATATGCGACTAATTGACGGAAATTCTTCCTAGATGGTTCAGCGGCCCAGAAAACCAGAGATCAAATTTCGTTACTGAAGGATTGCTCTGGAAACCTGTGTCCGTAGCATGCAATCTCACCATCTCCGAGTTTAGGTGACGGATCCTCACCTTATACGTGCAATGAGAATAACAATATAATAGTATTTCATGAATAATGAGCCACCTTTGAGCAATACAGCACAGAGAAATGTTAAAGCAAAGAATCGCCTGTACGTGGGAAAAGCGACGACCAGAATGACATTTCCACTTGACCGCACCTGCGTCAACCAACTCATCACGGATTATTACAAACAGGTCACTCTACCTGATTAACCGTACACCTTCTACGTACATTATAATGTGCCGCGAAGACATTATTTTTCCGCTATATTCGCAAAACGCGAAAAAAATGTAGTCTTCCCTCCACTACACATACGTATAACAACCATCATATACACTGCAAGATGGCCGTGCGATGGCGTACAGACACTCGAAAAGAACGGGAAAACGTAAAATTTTGAAATGTAAAGGCCGAAATGATACATATTGTACCCCAAAACTTCATAAAGGTACACTATCAGAGAAACATTGAATTTACCCGGTTCATTCAAATGGGAAATCTGTGGATGAAACCCCCTCCCCCCCCCCCCCCCCCCATCTTAAGCGAACATTTAAAGGCCCAACTGTTTGGTAACACCTAATCTGTGCTGCACTGAGTCCCTAACATACCCATCTTTAGAGCTATCGGATTTCCACCTCCTGTGACGCTTCCAGCATCTATCGGGTATTTCAGCATTTGCGACTGTGGTGGCGCCACCTGCTCTCAGAGAATGTAAACCAATATTAAGCTCTCCAAAAATAGTTTTGAATCAACCTACGATACACTCCCGTGCTCTTGTGAAACTGAGCTTGCGATATGACGAAATCAGCTTACAAACATTACCACATCTATACAAAGGCCTAAAAAGAAACTTCTCCTCTGAGGTCTTTAATTCAGCCAAATACACATACTTGGATAACAAAGAATATGGACAAGCGGAAGTAAAACCCTTAGAAATCAAAATTTCGGTATTGATCAGTTTTACTTTTTCGAAGGAAAACCGAAAAATAATCTGCATGAAATACTATAATCTTTGAAGTCAAAGAAATCAACTCGTCAAATCGCAAATATCCAACGAAAGCTAATGTTGACATTGTGAGATCTCGTAAAAGCGATAAATCATTCAGATTGTTTTTAAAATTGTCACATAGGGAAATTAACATATTTGCACAGATAGGGTATTTTGTGTACCGGTTTCTTGGCAACTCTTTTGGAAGTTTCTAGCAAAGTTTTAATGTAAGAGTTAATGGTAGGATCCTTCAAACTTTTAATCCCGTGAAACCACTTGATCGCGTAAACGGTGGTAGCAATAACACCATGTGAAGCACCTTTGTCCAAAAGATCAGTTACAGTCAAAACTAGAAGTCCTGTCATGAAATGCGTACAAATAGCACGTTGATATGCGCGTTAATGTACGCGTTATGACCCAAGTAAAGCTATCAAATTCTGTACATATGGCCTATGCACAAGCAATGTTTCAGCCAATGGACCTCCGGGTAACCCGGAGGTCCATTGGCAGAAACATTGCATGTGTTTGCTATGAGTAACCAGGAGAACCTGCCGTGATTTGGATGCAATTCCAACGCGCAATTAAGCCTATATAAGCGCACTATTCGTGACAGGACTTCTAGTTTTAACTGTATGTAAAGGGTAACATGAATAGAGTGTGCGGGCAAATCACAACATCCTGTCCGATTAGCGAACTGTCTCCATTTTGAAAAGTACAAATAATATTTTCTCAAAGTTGTTTCACTTCTGGAATCAAGAAGATAACTGGATAAACTGTTGATTAAAGCATCATCAAAAGCAGCAGGCTGAACAGCTGTATTTGCTAGTTCTTGTATCGAACTGCTCAGTCCAATATCTAAAAAACAAAACAAATGTAAATGAAACATCCACCAATAGCTTTATTTCAAGGGTTATGATTCAAAAAGCCACCCGCAGAGCATACAGTTTTAAACTGTCACAATTGCCATTAAACACCCCATATAATTTAGATTTTTTCACCAAATCGTCACTAGATAAAATTTCATAGTCTTTAATAAAATGGGGAACTCATTGTCACGAGGGCACAAATGAACCCAAAATGGAGCCGACTTCCAAATTGGCACGATAAGTGTTCCTTGAACTTTTTCGTTGGACATTATATTTATAACTTTGATCGCCTCATCCGGTGGAGGCACAAGCCAATTATTTTCCTCACTTCCCTATGTTTGCTCAAAAGCATCAACCGCCTCAGTATATGGACACCAAAACTTGGAATTAAAACGGGGGTACTCAGATTGGTAGCAAACCTGTCTATTGTGTGTGTGTCCAACTTACCACTCAATCTGTAGAAAACCCTTTGTTTTATCTCACAATCATCATTGTCTCAGGTTCTCAGAAAATTCGCCTGTTTGTTTTGTGATCTCGGAATCCACGCCATGTGGAGGTCAATTTTTTTTCCGTACACTTTTTACCACTACCTACTTGTACTATAGAACAAATGTTTCTGTTGTCAGTAAACCACCTAACTTGTTTAGAACTTAAAATCTTAGCCAGTGACTGTAGCCCTCGACGTACAGCCTCAAACTCTCTCCAGGTGGAACTCTGTAAACGTGCATACCCGCTCCACTCGCCTTGAACCTTCTCGTGTTCGGGTGTGCATAATTGCTACAACCATAGCTAACACCTTTCCCTTAAGGAATGCGACATGCGCCATTGTGCGCTTTGGATGACATGGTCCCATATATGTCCCCTTCAGAGACTGAACCGGTATTGACAATAGTTTTCCCTTCAGGAAAATGGCATATATCAGGTAACCCTTTGGAAACTCTTTGTGTTTCTACTCTGTTGTCACAACTTACCGTGTAACAACAATAACCAATGTGTGAAGCATCACTATAAACTTTAATGCTGCAACTCTGTTCCTCAACCAACTTTCGAGCATTGAAAGAAATAGACTTTTCATTCCAAAAATCTAATTCGTGCAAAGCATCTGCTGTAATGCGAACTCGCGAATCCCAATGAGATTTCTGCAATATACAACCGTACAAATACCTAGTACGCAGACAAGAATGTCGACCAATGACGAAGGACAAAGAGATAATTTGCCCATCGATATTTGATAATTTTCGAGCAGAGAAAAACAATACCCCTGTTGAAACACTCCCAAGGAGATCATTCAAACTGTCTTGAAGGTTTTGAATTCTTTTTGTAGTAATACTTACATAGCCAATCTCGAAGTTCCAAACAAGGCCTAACCAAGTGACTCTGCTTGTAGGTTCCCATTGACACTTATCATGAGCTAAAAGAAAGCCTAAACTCTCTTAATCTGCCTTAACAGTGCGGCTAACCATTTCAGCCCTTTCTGACCTTTCAGCGCCCCCGAGCCCATCATCCAAAAACATAACAACCCTGAAGCCTTGAGCTCTCCAAAACTTGACAACCTCTATTAGAACTGTTGAAAATACATAGCCAGCTGTCGAGATACCAAAAGGTGGAACATTGAAAACATAAGAACATTGTTTATTGCCCTTTGTCCAGGAAAATCCTAAGTAAGTTCTGTGAATACAATGAATATCTATGTGGTGGTATGCTGATTTCAAATCGAAAGTGAATAAAAAATCACCTTTTTGAAACATGAACACAGCAGTAGAAAAATCTTCATATTTAAATTTAATTTTAAACAAAGAAGGGTTAATATGTCGACAATCCAACACCAACCTTGGCTTATCCGATTTATTGAAACAACTGCCAAGGATTGACTACACAAGGTTTGTTTTCAACCTCCGATACGCACCCAGAGGCAACGAGCCTCTCTATTTCATTCGAAACAAAATTTATTTAATGCTCAGGCATCAATTCACGCTGAAAAATTAAGTCATATTCCCCTGTCGGTCGGCAAAACGAAATATCAAAATGATATTTAGAAATCGATATTTCATCGTAGGTTCGGATGACGAATCACATGTACTTTAAACGAGTCAGCACATCAGTAATGAATTCCAGAGTCCCAAATACAAACGAATTCGAATAATTGATAGTGACAGTGACTAAATCAATTCATTAAATCAGCGGTTTCAAAGTTTGACTTTCTCATTCACCTTCCAGCGAAAAGCCGAAATCACTTTCAGATTTCTTCAGTTCAACTTCACACGTCTTCAGTGCATTGAGTTCAAAAAAAATAAAATGACGTGTCTTGTTATTGAAAATAAGAAAGTGGTGTTTTTTGTTATTGTTCTATTTCTTCGAAACACATTGCGATTATTTCAATTCGCCAGCCTTGGTAAATCGTAAAGTTAGGGGAGAAATAAGACGGGACTACTTTTTGTGCGGATATTCACACATTCCAATGGTTGGAGTTTGGTTGTTGTAATTTTTGTATGGACGCCGGTTCGGCACATAAATTTTGCGCCTTAATGGCAAATAAAGGCCACAAATTGGAGAGTTTGTAGTCGTAGAGCATTAAATAAAAAGAAAATTCACGAAAATTTGATGAATACCGAAAATATCTCGTTCGTGGCTACAAGAAATATGAGGATCTTCACGAGCGACTGCGTCGCTCGTGGAGATCCTCATATTTCTTTGTAGCCACTCACGAGATATTTTCGGTATTCATCAAATTTTCGTGAATATCCTCTATATATGCAATTTAAGGCTGACTTATTGTTCCTCAGAAATACTGACTTGGGCGTTTCCTTAAACGGAATTACATAACCATTTGATAGGATATTCAAAACATTTTCATTGGCACCTATTTCTCTCCAACGATTAAAACATTTCACTAGCCTACCAACAGGCGAAAGTTTCGAAATCTCAAATTCGGATCCGACCAAGTACCAAAACGTACAGAATGACTCGGGCGTAAATGTATATCTAACTTGTCTGTATGATCAACACTTAAACATGTATTGGAAAGAAGATCTTCACTGAAATATAAGTCATAATTATCACAAATATATAAATAAGTATCATCATAAATTTCGTAACTTTTCTTAACATTACTGTTATGTCCTCCTCCAACGGCTGCCCCTTTCAAAGTTACACAATCAGCCCGCCCGTGCCCCCGTTTTCCACATGCGCAACAGGCGCCCGTCCTCTTGTGTACTGTTTTTGATGACGTCGAAGTGGATGTTGTTGGTACGGTATATGGAGAATTCCGGAATGATCGCTTCTTCTTTTTAAAATCTGATTTCATCCTTCTCACAGCTCGTTGCTTGGCCCTGAATAAACGTTTTTCGTCCTCAGAATCGTCTGCTAACTCGTTAGACTCATATTCACTGACAGTCTTACATCCGGCCTCTGATGAATCCGCCAAACGAATACATTTTTTGCCTATGAGTTACTAATGCAATACCTTCAGTAATTTTCCGTTTTGCGTTCGTTGTTGACGAACATGGCTGAACTCTATCATTCAAAAGAACATCTGCTTCTGTGAATTTTTCCAACACGCGGACTCCATGTTTATGCTGTTCTTCATTTCCACGTTTTCGAAACTTGTAAGCGTCCACCTTAATATTTTCAATTTTGGCAAGTTGAGCTTCCGACAACTTCCGACAACTGTTGTTGCGAATTCTTAATTTCTCTCTCAAAACCATCCAAACGTCTTGTCATTAAAGAATCTATCTTTTCTAAAAGGGAATCGTTGGAATCACTAAGACAGTTTTTCACTTCTTTGGACACAAAATCTTTCATTAAATTTGGATCCATCTTAAAAGCGAACATAAAAACAAGCAGAAACAAAAGAATCATCTGTACGTGGGAAAAGCGACGACCAGAATGACATTTCCACTTGACCGCGCCTACGTCAAACAACTCATCACGGATTATTACAAACAGGTCACTCTACCTGATTAACCCTACACCTTCTACGTACGTTATAATGTGCCGCGAATACATTATTTTTCGCTATATTCGCAAAACGCGGAAAAAAATGTATTCTCACTGACTGGAGGCGATGAAAAATCGATCATTGATCTTTGTTTACAAGCTTTTTATCCATCTATCAGTCTGCCGTCACGCCCTCTCGGTGTCAATTGGATTGAGTGGGCGGGGCTTCCAGATTCTTCGAAGTTGGATCGGATGTGCGAACGTGTAGACATTCCAAATCATTACGTGGTTTATACGATTTTGACGACTTTCACGCTGTATGCTTTCAATCAATCAAACGCAGAGGCGGGGCAAATGATTAAATTATTGCTAAATGTATACAACTTATTTCAGTGGCAGGAAATTTTGCCAGCAGCGAGCAAGTAGTTAATAGACAATCGCTTGTACATTTAGTTTCAGGACAAATTGGGCAGCCGTGTACTTCACAGAATGAGTGCAGTGTTCCAAATTCCGAGTGCCGTAGTAGTGAAAATATCTGTGGTTGTAAGGCGGGATACAGTTTTGCACCTGGAGACGGAACATGTGTAACAAGTAATATTACCTCTAGTATCATAATTATGAAGTTAAGCTTTGCTCTGTCACACTGCAAATTTTCTGTTCATAAATTACTAACATGATGCATACTATCGGCATTCTTCGTTCTGAGTTATTTGTTCAAATAGTCTTTATTTAACACGTGGGGTTCATAAATCGATTTTATTATGGTATAAAACTGAGGCACATTATGACCATGGTTGATAAAATAATTGAAGAAAAACATTCGCTGAATTGCTTTTAAAGTAGAAAAAACATTTACTCTTGTCAGACCACGTGTTTGTTTTAAGAAATCTCATGTTGGTCTACAAGTAATTACGAAAATATAAAGTAGGTCCTCAGTGACGGTAGTCTAGGTCTCACTGAAAGGGAATGGGAAAGGGGGGTGGCACACATTACATATGCCTAAGAGGCTGTGGACCAACAATGGTACTAATCGGTATTGGAAAATTGAACAAAAATGGTTTCACAGAAAAGCGTTGACTCTCTGGTCTTGATGAAGGTAGATATCACACAAAAAGCTAAGACGTGTGTGTGTGGGAAAGGGGTGACAGTCGGCGATAAATATACTATGCTTCTACACGTCTGGCGATATTATTTCGTGCCTTGTATTTGACGTCACAAATACTGTCGATATCCACTTTTATCAGGTGTGCATCTCGTCGAGATTCGTAAACGCTAGCCTTCATGTTTGAAGATGGTTGGAAGAGGAGACATAAATCAAACCTACTTGGTGCGGGATGTGCTCAGAAAAGTGGATTAAATAGAAAGTAATCGTTTGAGAGGCCTTGTTACGTGACAAAATTCTTGAGATGTGAGGGACGTTGTACAAACACGAGTGAGCGAATGCGCACGAGTGTTGTACAATATAGTCCCTCGCCTCGAATGAATTATTTCACGTAACCAGTCCAGTCAAGCGATTACTCTGTTTATTACTTTTCATTATTAACGATAATTATATTATTTGAACCTTTACCTAACGTAACGGCCAGCGCTATTCTCAAAAATCGCCAATTAATTTTCATTACTTTTTTCATTTTTGTCTCTAAAACATAGGTTATGACCCCTCATTGGAACGAGCTCGTCGAGCTCGTTCCAATGATGGGTCATAACCTATGTTTCTGCGACCAAAAATGAAAATAATAGCTATTCAATATTTTTGTTGCAAGTGTCGTCTGCTTTTCCTAGTAGGTAAAGGGTTAAAAAAAACAATAAACAATGAAGTACCCATTACATCCACGGCAAAGCGTCTTCCTTTGCGCGCACGGATACATGCCACAATTGTTGGTTGCATAATTCACTTGTGAAATTATCGTTTATAAACAAACCCGGAAATCCCAGTAATTCCCACTTTGGAAAGTAATAAGTTCGTTTACATTTGTAGATGATATAATACGATACAAATTTAATGTATATTAACAAATTTCCATACTTTCAAACTATTACTTTCCGTGTTTGATCATGTAACGTGTGTGTGTAAAACGTGTGTGGGTGAGTCGGGGACATGTCGTTGTTTCAACTGTATCAACTGACCCTGCTCTGATTTTGCGTTTATGTGAATATTGTTTATTATATCACGACCAGTTCAACACCGCAGTCCCACTGTTTAAAAACGAGCATTATACGAAGTGCTTGGTTTCCTGGAAATAGTTTAGGGACTCTGTGAATTATAAATTTTAATGGAAAATATTAGGTTTTTTGCTAATCGACTAAATATCTAGAGGTTACTTTAAATACAATTTATATAAATACATTTATTATATGGCTATGATAGTTTTACCCTAAATACCGCTACTGTTTGACGATTTTATCCAAACTGTCGGATCATACCAGGTGAAATTTTCCCGGATCAAAAAATCCATATCACACTCCTACGGAAATTGCCGAGAATTTCCGTATGAATAACATCGGACTATTTATCCGTTAAAAATAGACTTCGTAACTAGGGAAGCCGTGACACAGTTTGATTCAAAGGAATAAGTAAATCGAGGTAAGCAAATTAAGTCACTGTTAGTGTGCCAATCATATAATAAACCTATCATCATAACAGTGTGTTGATCCGTGTCGTAGTATCACGTCTCGTTGAGGTGACCAGGTTATCGGATCACACTCGCTGCCTGCGGCAGCTTGTGTGATCCGACAATCTGGCCACCTCAACTCGACGTGATACTACGACACGGATCAACACACTGTTATGATAATATGTATTTACTGTATTCAGTTAGCCATTGTGCATAAGTATGTGACCTTAAACACCAATAAATAATAATAATAATAAATAATACTGTATTCAGTATTGTGAATCTTGGTCATTTTGACAGAACGAAACTGATACAACAAAACATTAGATTATGTTCGTGACTTGGAACTATGCTAAAACGCATCCATATAGCTGATGCGCGGACACAACGGGCGGACAAGAAGAAACAATATTCATGTATGTTGTTGTTTTGGTAGCCCCGAGTGTGCGTTTGTAATGCATGTAATCTCTCAGTTAAGACTGATATGAATTCTTGTCCCAGTGACGTTATAAAGAAATATGAAGATAGATATGTGAGATATGTTTTTACCTGGAACAACTTCAAACTCGAGAAAGACAGTCAACTCGAGAAATGGGAAAGAAAGAGCAGTTGTTGTTTTAAAGGACTTGCGTCTTTATATTTTGCTATCTGATCTTCCGCTACCAACGATATAAGCGGTGGACCACTTTTGAAATGACAAAGAATATTGTCAGAGAAAATAAAATTCGTCCAAGCCACACACACCCTGAAGAAAAGTAAAGGGTGGTTAGGATTATTAACTCCGCTCTGCAGCACAGTCAGGGTTAGATTGGTTGAAAACATGAGCATCATCGACTTGCAGTACGCCTTAGTACACGGCGTCATCGTGCCCCCATGTGGACAATCGGGGTTAAGTGCCTTGACCAAGGATACAACGCGAGAGTTCGAATCGATCGCTCAGACGGTCACCCATCCAAGGAATAACCGGGCTCGACGTTGCTTAACTTCGCTGATCTGACGAGAACGGGTTACCGCAACGCCACCGCGCCCCCTACTTGTCACAAATGTGGAGAAAATCACGAATGCGCCAAATGTAACAATGTGGAAATTATGGGGCCAAGTTATTCTGGTGAATTGACGGTAACATGGTCTGAGTTTTGTCCAAAAAACACATCGTGAAATTTTGCAAGGCAACTTAAAAAAAAACAAGTCAACTATAATTATTACAAATGTAGTAAATAAACCTCTCGTGTACCCCATGACTTCACTGAACAACATAAACTCAACAGCTTAGATGAAGGACAAGGTTATTTCATCTCAGTTCAAATCATGAACAGGTTCATGATTTGAACTGAGATGGAGTAACATCAACTTTTTTGTATAAGTGGGTTATTGGGGTACCTTCTTGGAATTATTTTATAGGCAGTATGCACATTGGATCTCATCCCATTGTTATCATCTTTTCACATATTTCACTTGCTGGTGACAGATTGTAACATATGTCACTGGAGTCGTAATACAGAAGAAAAAAAAACACATCGAGCTCTCCCCAATCAGAAGGCGAGAATTTTTGTCTTATTGGAACATATATCATTATCCATTATAAAAAAAATGACCCTCGTGGATAGTTGAACAAAATCTCATAATAAATTCAACTGAACCAACAAAACCAAAAGCTTCAGTTTAAAATGCAAGTCAGGCGGATTATTCTTGGCGTAATAACACGCTTACGAAATGGGTACACCCCTTCACATTTGTGCAAACCAAAGAAGGTGAACCAAAGTGAACAAAAGTCCTTCAGCAGTGCAGTCAAAAAATCAATGCACCTATATAGAAAGGTAGAACCGAGAGCAGAACCCGACAAAGACAAAACCACTCGAAAATAAGGTACAACAAAATAAGAGTCGGAGAGTTAAACAACGACAAAGAAAGACAGAAATTGATATCAAACAGAACACGAAAAAGTGTTTCAGAATCTTATAATAAAGAAAATGTTCACGGAATTGGAGAACATAAGTTTTTATGATGGCATTGGTGCCATGTCTTTCAATATCCGGTTGGATTCGTCCCGGGGTAGATCGCCGAGTAAGCAGTCACCAAGGCGAAATATCAGTGTTATTTCTTCCGTTTATGCGCCACATAAATCACCACCCAAATGTGGACAACAACGCTGACAAAAAGCTACCGGGAATGTGTTCCTTGTCGACATATGCCGTCAGGTGAACCCATCCATCGTACACCATGGATTTTAGTAATTTCAGACGGTAGTATTTTATTGTAGCGTCTCTTTATGATCTATATTATAAAGCGAGCGCGCTTAGCAGTACTCTCGATTCTAAAGGATATTAACATTGTTGTAACTTTTAAATTGTATTTTTTTATATGTCTAAACTAGATTTCACCTTCAAGATTATGCCATTCAAAGGTTTGTACCATCATATGTCCAGCAATCTACCGGTTCCATTTACACATTAATATTTGCACTGCTTATTTCTCATAATATTTAATTGTTTTCTTTGCAGCAGAAACCGATATCCTTTGCAACGATAAATATCGTTTTATCTCCAGACGATAGCCTTAGTTGCTGAAGAGGCGCTAAGCGCCAATAAATCAATATAAAAAATAATTTTGTTATTTAATTTGTGCGTAACACCACATCAGCAGAGAAGGCTATATCGTGGCGATAAAATTATGAAATAAAACGATTTATAAAAAAACAGAAAATAAATAAGGAATGGTCGTTTGTTTCTGTCCTTTTCTTGAGTTATGAACCAAAAAACAAAATAAACGCCAAACTGTGTAAATGGGCGTAGCCCATTTACACTATGTTTGGCCTTTGTTTTGGGGGGTTCATAACTCAAGAAATAGACAGAAACAAATGATCATTCCTTATAATTAAACTTGAGGGGAAATAAATTTAAACAATCTCTACTTTGCGGAGTTGAAATACAAAAAAAAAACAGCTTGCAAAATGCTCCCTAGTGATAACTGAACAAAAAAGGCATTGTTTTCTACACCCATTTACACTATGTTTGGCCTTTGTTTTTGGGGGTTCATAACTCAAGAAATAGACAGAAACAAATGATCATTCCTTATAATTAAACTTGAGGGCAATAAATTTAAACAATCTTTACTTTGCGGAGTTCAAATAAAAACCAGGTCGCAAAATGCTTCCTATGATAACTGAACAAAAAAGGCATAGTTATCTGGAAGTTTGTTTGAAATAACGAAACATTTCACTGAAACATGCTCTTGTGTCATTAACATTTTTGCTGAGCAATGAATTGCGCAAGTTAAAAGGTACGTCATCGGCCACGCCCGCACAGAACTTCAATTTCCTGTTCCACTTGACGAGAAGTGCTGTCATTCCAAGCAGCACTGAGTTAAATTTAATTCTAATTTTGATAATTTCCTGAGAAACTGAAAAGACAATTTGTAAATGTGAAGTTCGATATAAACCTAGATGACATGAAGTTGGTTGAACTTTGTTTCAGAAAAAGTTCATTCAGGCTATTTGGAAATTGGAAAGTTTTGTTCGCGTGAGTTTCGTTTGTGGACCGGCCATTGTTTACGTTTGATGTGTGTAACACGATGAACGCAGGCGCTTATCTATTGCGTATAAAAAAAATGAACATGGAATAAAAAAGCATGAAAAGAATCTCATTGTTTATTCAATTTTATTTTTACTCTTTTAATAGGATGAGATAAATATTAATTACTTTTCATTTTGAAACAATATGAGGCTATTTTCCATTCACACTATGCAACGTAATTTTTAAAATTGACACTGGGGCTTGGTTTTGGGAGGGCCTAAATGCGTTTTATCGGTTCATTGTATTATGAAAAAAAAAATATTTTAGCCAATCATTTTGCCTGAAAATGTATGAACAGAAAAAGGGTTTAAGTATTAACAATTGAAAGTGAGAAGTAGCTTGAGTGATGATACTAACTGTGTAGTAAATACCTTCTAAAATAACTTGTTTTAATATTTGAGACTTGAGGTATTATGATCTAACAGATCCGCAAACCACAACATGATAATCTAACTTGTGATCTCACAAGTGATCTATAGAGATATAAAAAAACCCGTTTTTTTTCGTCACCGCAACAATCAATGCTTCCATCTACCTTAAGAAAGTTTAGTGCCTTAGTTCTTTTTCTGGCAAAGACATTCCTGGCCAAATGAGTCACAGTTGTTATCTGGTTTCTAAAATGACGCAGGACATTCGGAAGCAGATTTTTCGATTCCATAGACCAGATAAGTCCACCGTTGATCATTCTCCCCACTGTTGTGGTCGGACAACGTGTTAATTCAGTACGTCTGTAATTTATGTGGTCTTTATCTGGCCTTGGATTGTAAAATATTGTCGTTTCTCCCAAAGTAGGTGGAATCTAGTCAGTCAGATACATTTCGTTAAAAAATGATAATGACAATTCAAGTGAGGGCAACGATATTGGTTTTTACATTTCATATTATATTTCGCCGGTTGCTGTGGCAGTATCCGCTGCTCTATGCAACGAGTTAGTCAGCTCCTCCACAGATAAAAAGGCTAAGTGTAATCATCAGGTTGTCAGAAATGAATAATTTCGTTTTTCCTTTTTTTAATGTTAACAAATTCTGGATGACAATTTTCAGACGACGAGTACTTTGAAATGTTGATGCTGATTTGTTTGATGTCTCTCCTTTCGATGTAATTGTTGTGTTGTTATGTTGAAGATGTTTTAGGTTTCACTTTGGTTCTTTACTACACGCCCGTTCTATGAAATCCTCATCTACAGCAATTCCAGACCATGCGGAAATCGAAAATTTGTTCCGCACAAATGTGCGGAACAGAAATCGTTGATGGAGTATTTTTAAATAGAAGCGAAATTTCTCTGGAATTGTCTACAAATTATTCTACGCAATTACAATTTGATTGCGATAGCTGAAAATCGTCCCCTGAGTTCTAATGTGTTCTATGTGCCTTTAAACACATAGAACACATTTGAAATCAGGGGATGAAATAGTAACACGGGTTCCCTAGCAAATTTGGTTGGCTATAAAATGTGATAATTTTGTGCCATCGCGGAAGGTTAAAACTCGGCCTCTCGTTTTATCCTTCAGCACTGGCACTCGTGCAATATCGATTAACCCGTCCACACAAGCGTGTCGTTATGTGCATTTACCTTACATTTGTTTTTTTTTTATTTTTTCAAAAGTTGTTGATGGGTGTGTGCCAAATTTGAAAATAGATTCCCCAAGTCCAATTCTTGACCATTAAAATCACAATACTACATTTTTTTTTCAAATTGTAATGCGAATTTTCAGAAGTCATCCAACAAAGCACAGCCAACGCCTAACCGCCTAGCAAGAAGGGGAAGGCGTCTGTCGCTTTGTGACCTACTAAGCCCCTTCCCACCAAGAAAGCATACTTCGTCGCTGTTTTACTGAAATTTGTCAAAATTAGCTCAAACTTTGAAGTGTCCTAAATACATCAATAATTGCGATAAATAGGAAAACGTAAAAACACCTATCACCTATTGTGGTGAATTGTTCAATAAACAAAAAGAAAAAAATCACAAAAATCCCCAGCATTTTAATTTTTGACCTCCGTGACGTCACCTGAAAGTTCAATCATTCCGTTTGGTAATTTATTAGGACGACACTACCTTATTAGATATGTACTTTTTTATTTCCGAAATCTCAAAAGACTGAGGTTCAAAACGAGGTTGATAATAAAAGGGTTATAGAAAAGGCAAATTGGGCATCGCTGCCGGCTGGTTCTCAACGAGGGGTCACATGATATGGTTTTGTTGAAAATGTTTGAAATATAATATTTTTTCCAGTGCAGAATTTGCATATTACGCGGATGGATGGGGGCGATTCGTTGGGTAAAGAGTTAACAAGATTAAAATGGAACGAGCTCGACGAGCTCGTTCCAACGAGGGGTCACACGATATGGTTTTGTTGAAATTATTTGAAAAATAATATTTTTTCACCTGCTGAATTTGCATATTACGCGAGCGGATGCAGGCGATTCGTTGGGTAAAGGGTTAATTTAGAATGTAGAGAATAGGGTAAACTTCTTTGTGACGTTAACAAGTCAAAAAAGCTTTAAATAAAAAAAATCCAAACAGCTATCTCTTAATTGTTTGAGCTCTAAACATACTAAAATTTTACAAAAAGTCTAACGGATTTTAATTTTTTACACTATGATCCTCTTTGACGTCGTCTGAGCGTTCGATCACAATGGTTGGGAATTTTCTAGGATAGCACCTCATTTTAGATATGATTTTCGAGAATTTCGAAAAGTTAAGGCTCAATATACGATTGAAAATAAACGGTTTTTTGCTGACATGGTGTGCAATAATTTGAATGAAACAGGAGATTCACTCGGAAGTGAGTATGCCCCCCCCCCCCCAAGTGGCAATGACCCTGATCTGTGACCTTGACCTCCATCAAACCAAAAAAAAAATTAAAAAGTTTAATATTTGTACTTTGGTTCGTTTCTGAGTTATGGCTGAGACACGAATATTGATGATTTTCAGCGTGACCTTGAAATGTGACCTTGACATTGACCTTGACCTTATGGACCTGGCTGTGGTGTGTGTCACATCCACCCATTTTCCTTTATTATTGAGCGAAGGTAGATGATTGTAGCCCTAATAGTTTTGGAGTTATGCTTGAGACACGATTTGTGACCCTGAGCATATGAAAGTCAATTGTGACCTTCACACTGCAGATGCGGCGGAAACTATTATACGCGACACACCTTCTGACTGTCCTGAACATTTCTAAAACGTTTAACAATTGTACTATGATTCGTTTCTGAGTTATGGCTGAGACAAAAATATTGACCGATTTTTAGTGTGACCTTGAAATGTGACCTTGACCTTGAAGGTACGAACCCGGCTATGGTATGTGACACATCCTCCCACGGTCCTTTATAATTGTGTGACGCTTGATGACTGTGGCCCTAGTAGTTGTCGAGTTATTGGCTCGGACACACACACGAACACACGGACGGACACACGGACGGACACACGCAAATTCACTTTTTCAAATAACCAAAAAACAGTGTGTGAAGTTTGATACCTGTGGCTTTTATAAATATGGAGGTACGTGAACCCATAATTGTTGATGTTTTGAAAACACAGTCGTTTCTAATATTGTAGAGTTAAATATATTTGGCCAATGACAGTGACAAAAATCTTTTCCGTTTCAACTATAGACTGACAGGTCTGTGGACTATGGGAGCAGCATTTTTGGTAATTTTTGAATTATGCGAATCACAAGGAAGGCTACATTTCCAGAAAGTAAAATTTAAAATGAAGAAAAACGTCAAAATGATATTAAATCAAAACATCTCAAAGGCAGCGATCTTTCGTTTGAGGTCAACAACACACTAAACTTTCACGTAAATCGGACCAACATTAATTTCTGCGACACTGTCGTCCTACCATTAACGGAACGGCAACCCCAGATGAACTGTTGTTGGCGACTGAAAACTGATTGTATTTTTAGACATGGTTTTTATTGGAGAAAATATTTCCAAAATGTCGGAAGTGATCGTTCAACAAACGGGCAGATATTAAGCGCTAAGGAAAAACGTCAAATTGATTTTACTTTGGATGGATGTTTAATCTTGAGATTGTAACAAATGCATTTAATAGAGCCCCCATGAAGGCAAAAGTGTGTACAATTTTGTAGACGTGTGAACAATTTGTTTGGAGGTGTGTGTTATTGAATATCAGCGTTTGCAAAGACAAATGTGCAAAATAACCCCTAAATTTGAAGTGGCGTAAAACGGTCAAAATGGCGATAAATTAACCCTTTACCTAACATGAAAAGCAGACGACACTTGCAAAAAAAATTCTTGAATAACTAAATTTTTTCATTTTTTGTCTCAAAAACATAGGTTATGACCCCTCGTTGGAACGAGCTCGACGAGCTCGTTCCAACGAGGGGTCATAACCTATGTTTTTGAGACAAAAAATGAAAATATTTTGAAAATTAATTGGCGATTTTTGAGAATAGCGCTGGCCGGTTTTGGCCGTTACGTTAGGTAAACGGTTAAAAAAAAAACAAACAAAAAAATCCCCGTTACCTCCTAATGATTTGCGCTTTACAAAATACTAAAATTAAAAAACTTAAAATCCGGCGAATTTTAATTTTGACTCTATGACCTTATGTTCCAATGAGACTAAAATCCTTCTCCTCTGATTGAACGAGAGCTCGCTTAGTATATTATATGTTTACGGCTCAAGTGGCAAATGTTACCGTCTGACGTCACAACGCGAAATATTTGCAATGACGTCGTCCGTTTCGTAACCGCTTCATCAACGGAGTGACCAGCAAGCCGCTTCAATTTTTTGGATATTCCACGTGTGCAGCAGAAGCGGTTCCGGATGATGTGTTGTTTGAATTACAAAATGATTTACGATTTGAACTAAGATGGAATAAGTTTATCTGGATTATTGATTAGTTATCCAGTTGATACACGAGAGGTTTATTTTCTAAACCTCTGATCGTTAAAAGTTGCCTTGAATAAGGCAACTTTTAACGATCACAAGTTTGGTAAATAAGCCTCTCGTGTTTCACGATGTAGTTTTTGGGCTAGAGGTAGTGTATATTGGAACATATACGTTATTGTGATGAATTGACGGTAACATGGTCTGAGGATTGAGAATCGGAGCGTTTGTTCAAACTCGACGCTTCGCGTCTCGGTTGAACATGAGCTCCGAGACGCAAACTTCAGACCATGTAACCGTCAATTTATCACAATAACTTATACTATGGTGTCACCCCAGATGTAGACATAACGTTCGAGAATTTCCAAGGACGACATCAGATTTTTAGATGTTTTTGTGTGAAGCCTGTATTCCAAAAATTTCGAAAGGATAAGGTTCAAAATGAGGTTGAAAAGAAAAAGTATAGGAACAATGGCATCGCTGAAATAAAAAGCCTGCACATCTGCAAATGTTCAGAACTATTTCTGGGAAGTTTCAAAACTACATTCCGTGTAAATACATCGGCAATGGAATCTATTACAAAGGATGTTTTATAAGGTTTTTATTCAAAATTGTGAAATATTTGATGTGACGTAAACAATTTCAAAACTGGCGATAAATCGAAAAACTAAAAAAAAACGTGCATTCTCAACTTTTTGATCTCTAGAACATAATAAAATTTCATGAAAATCGGCCGACATTGCATTTTTTGTGACGTCGACGTCATTAACACCACGCGCGGAAATAAAATATTCAATAATGTCCTTGGATTTGAGAGGTCAATGTGCTGCAAAAGGAAGTCGTTAATGTTGACACTTGTGCCACCATTTCGTTCTAATGATGAAATAGTTGTTGCGGTTACCCGGGATTTGTGTGTGGAAGCCATGCGATCAACAGCATGTGATACAGGTGTGTTCAAATTATATTGACACTGTGTGGATTCAGTTGTATTGACATTGTGCAGAGTGCACTTAGTGTTACGCGTTGCTGTGCAAGGAGGAGAGGCAAGGTACTCATAATTAAAGAACATCGTTTACGTTCTTTCTCTCCTGAAACAGAATAATTGTTTATCGATGCAAGGCTTGTATGGCCTGTGACATTAGCAATGTCAATAGGGGAAACATTGCTTTCCCTCAGTTTTTGAACAAGGTGTTTTCTGGCACTTGTGTTTGTTAAATGTTTGTTCTTATCTAAATTTGCCTTCTTTGCCTCGACCGCATTATGTGTGAAAGGTTATTCCGCCTCACCCGCTGTTTCGTGAACCATATATCACTATCATTGTCAACTGGTGTGGTCCTTGTTGCCACATAGAAAGGGTCATTGGACAGACAGAAAGATTTGGGCCTCTTTTCCTTATACACCTCATAAATAATTACTGAGTTATCTTCATTGTCATTTCCAGTGCTGTACATCCTGGAAGGTATTTCGCGGATATTTCGGACATCGCCTCCAGTCCCTGTTTCAGTCTGACGTTCATTGAGTTCGGGGAATTTTTTATTAGCTGTTGCTTTCAAAGAAATGTCACGCCACTGCAAATTGTAATGTTCAGTCAGGCCACGCAGTCCAAAATGTACAGTTTTATTATACCACAACGTGTTCAAAATTGCTTCGGGAGTTTCTAGGCCGAGAAGTCTCTTTTGGTACACACTTTTGAGCTCACTATCCGCTATTGCTTCAGCTTTAAATGTTTTATTTCCCTTCCCACACTTATTAAGTTGTTTCTGCTTTGCATCAAGTGCACGTCCAGCAGTATCGAAACGACCGTCATTTCTGTTCATCACTGAAGTGCTATACTTGTGTTGCCTTAAGTACCGATCAATGCTTGAAATTAGCCCTCTTAGGGAGTTTGGCTCAAAATCCCCACCATTTTTTTTTCTTGCACTGGGAATGAGGTTAGCAATTAAGGGGTCTATTTCGGTTGGTGGAATTTGATGTATTTCACGCTTTTCCCCCTTTTATCTGAAGAAATTGCTTGTATAATTGTATGTCATTGATTGATTTTCTCACTGCATTTTTATTGTCTTGTTTTGATATAAAATCATGTACACTTCCATTGTTAAATTCTAAGAATCGAGGTATTCCATCACTTGTATCAGGCTCAACTACATGCACAGTGTTATTTGTCTCTTCAGACTTGTGAGGTGTTAATGTGAGGGCATTTTCAGATTCTGCTTTACCAATAACAGGCTGCATCATTAAATTATTTTCAACTTCAATTGTTTCAGTATTCTGCTTTGTATGTTCATTTTCTACCTCGCATTCAAAGTCAGACAAAAAATCATTTGAGTTTTTTATACAATAAAAGAAGGTCAATAATGTTGCCACTCTCACGTTTGTCATGTTACAGGTGATATTGTCATGGCTGGTGCCGGTATTGGCGGTGGGCTTGCTAATATTGTCTAAATTATTGTCACATCCAGAACTGCAATCCAATTCGTTTTGTGTTATAACTTCGAAATTAGGGTCCATTTCCTCCTCAAAAAAGTCACTGGTCACTGTGAAATCTCCATACATTTTTATCATTCTTATCTTTCTTGTTTTTTTTTTTGTTTTTTCGTGGTCGATTCAACTTAACGTTTATAAACAGAGCAGACGACAAGTGCATTTGTTTATTTACACTTTCCTAATTTGGCAGTTCCTAATGTGGAAAATGAAACATCAATCATCATATCCCCGCCTTTCTCAAACGAACTTGAATGCTTTTCAACGCAGGGTTTCGATTGATTTAATTTATGTTTTCTTCTTTAATTGTTGTTTGTTTTATTGATAGGCAGCGTTGAAATGTATCATATATTCTACAACTAAACATTTAAGCTACGGTCAGCGTTTGATAAACATCGGTTCATTACGAATTTACGTGCGTTTGTTCATTTACGCTTCCCTTATTTGGAAAATCGTACCGCCCCATCGAACATGTGTACATCCCAAAATTAACACTACACCATTCACTTCTGGCATTACGTATTTGAAACTCGAGTTTCATTTTTGAATACTTTTGTTAATTAATTATGAATTTTCTTTATTGTTTGCTCGCAATCGACGTCTTACGTGCGACATATATTCTTATACCGGTACAACTCCTTTAATTACGTTTAAGTGACGATCGTCGCTTCGTTTCCACATATTTCTGACATGCGTAAATCAGGTCAAGATATCACGATCTTTTAAATGGAACGCCAGAGGTCAACATAGTCTTGTCCGTTTCCAACTTCCTACTCGGGTGATACATTTTCCGTGTGTTAAACCAATGGGGGAAATGTATCACTCCACTATGTGAGTAAAGCAAAATTTTATCCAAGGCTTCTGTTGTTTGAATAAATGGCTATTTATGGGATAAAGATCATTAACATCATCCCTGACCTCTATTGCGATACGTGCTCATGCCATGACGTAAATAGATATTACAATACGACTGTATTTACAGAATGAAGAGGGTGAATTACTACTCAACCGCGGCGCCATATATTCTCAACTCGAAAAGTATTTACAATTGTTCTTAACAGCACAAGAACACCATGCAAACTTTTACCACCAGGTGCAACCCGGTGGGCCATGTGATGGAAGTTTGCAAGTGCTTCAAGTTTTGTTCTCAGAAGTTGTAAATCATTACAAAGTAAATCTATCCTCCAGCAAGTAGTCATCCTCCACAACATACTGAAATCTCAATATGTTCTTTCTGTTTGATCTGTTCAGTTTGCGATTTCACTTCCGAACTCGCTGATGGCGCATTTTATTCTGTATAGCAAAGCAAAGACGCTCTTATGTATTTCAGACTACTTCATTCTTCTGCAGTAAGAGCGCTTTAACTGACGAGTATTTTCTGCTCTAATTGTCACAGAATTCTAGGTTCATATGTACAAGTGTGGGACATTCATTGTGGCGTTTCGTTCCGTGTACGGGAATATGCATCCGGTGTTCGTTTTTCCGGCATACGAATCTGTTTGTAGTTGCTCGTAGTTATATCACATTTCGATTGAATTTCAACTTCTCGCTTCCTATAAGCCTCTTTGCTCACAAATATCCACTGGTATCACGTTGAGAGTTTTGGGTAATGTCTTTGATGCTTCTATGGTAAGTTCCCTAAACCAATCGAGCTTAATATGGTTTAATATGGTTATAAAAATCGCGTGATCGCTCAGTGGATTTATTAAGTTACGATCCAGGAAAGTGTGAGATCATCAGTGGAACTCGATGATTCACTTTCTTTTCGGCACCTAGTTGCTTCACACAATGCCTTTTATTTATCTTTCCAGGATGCACAGCCTATGGGCAAACATTTCAGGTCTATGACGGCTATGAAATCTCGGGCTTTAATAATGGTATGGTCTCAGGAAATCCTACTCTGGCGCAGTGCACTCAATTGTGCATCGAGGAAACCAATTTTGAGTGTGTCACATTCGACCATCAGGGATCAAAGTGTTACTTTTCAACTGAGACAGCATACGACCATCCTTCCAACTACGGAACTAACTCTAGAAGTGCTCATTACCAAAGAAATTGTGCTTAACTCTTTGTTTTTAACCCTTTACCTAACGTGAAAAGCAGACGACACTTGCAAAAATAATTCTTGAACGACTAATGTTTTTCATTTTTTATCTCAAAAACATAGGTTATGACCCCTCATTGGAACGAGCTCGATGAGCTCGTTCCAATGAGGGGTCATAACCTATGTTTTTGAGACAAAAAATGAAAAAATAATAAAAATTAACTTGCGATTTTTGAGAATAGCGCTGGCCGGTTTTGGCCGTTACGTTGGGTAAAGGGTTAAGATGACTTACATACGACATTTTATCGTATTATTATTCCTCCTCAGTTCTTTAACATTTCTACTCTTCTCCCACTACGAAGTTTCTGGCCCCTCAGTCAGTGATGCTTTCCGCAATTAAGAAGTAGTTGAACGGGCCTAATCATTTCAGCAGCCATCGTCGATTTGCCATGCATCTTCCTGGAAACAAAATGAAATTTATTACTGGAGAATCACATTCAGTTTGGTTTTTCAAAGTGCAATTCATTACTCCGACAAACAGATAATCACGACGACTCACCTCTCTCCGTTTAATGAGAAGAACGCGGAAATACCGCTCTTGTGAGACATGGTTGAGTTACAAACCAAACGATACGCGTGTACAACTTACCAAAAATGTCACTTTGTGAATTTATATCTGACCTATATAATTACTGTAATTCATTACTTTCCAAAGTGTGATTTACTGGGGTTTCCGGGTTTGCTTATAAACGATAACTTCACAAATGAATTATGTAAGCAACAATTGTGTCATGTATCCGTGCGCGCAAACGAAGACGCTTTGCCATAGGTGTAATGGGGACTTCATTGTTTTCTGTTTTTTATAACCCTTTACCTAACATGAAAAGCAGACGACATTAATTGCCAAAACAAAAATTCTTGAATAACTATTATTTTCACTTTTTGTCTCAAAAACATAGATTATGACCCCTCATTGGAACGAGCTCGATGAGCTCGTTCCAATGAGGGGGTCATAACCTATGTTTTAGAGACAAAAAAATGAGAAATATAATGAAAATTAATTGGCGACTTTAGAGAATAGCGCTGGCTACGTTAGGTAAACGGTTAAATAATATAATTATCGTTTATAATAAAAAAGTAATAAACAGAGTAATCGCTTGACTGGACTGGTTACGTGAAATAATTCATTCGAGGCGAGGGACTATATTGTAAAACGCTCGTGAGCATTCGCGCACTCGTGTTTGTACAACGTACCTCGCCTCTCCTGAATTATTTCACGTAACCAGTCCAGTCAAGCGATTACTCTCTATATATCTGACCTATATAAGTATTGTGTTATATTATGTTATACATACTATAGATTGGAAAGTCAGTAAATTACAGATAACTAGAATGAGTTTATTGGAGCCGACAAGCCGAAGGATTGCTCGCTGTGTTTGCCGAACGAGCACTCCTTCGTCTTGCTAGTTGTACAGTGTGCTAGCTATTCGCCAACACCAAGTAATTCCAGGTCTTACAATTCTGGAGAACTGCGTTTTCCCTTATGAAAGCGGTAGGAATCGCCGCGTTCCTACAGGCAACCATCACTACTGATAGTGTAACGAGTACAGATAGCTCTTTCTAGTGCACTGTAATTTTTCGAAACAATAATTAAAAAGATAAAAAGACGAAGATGGATGATGATTTTTGTGTCCGGTGATATGATTTGTTAATTGATACTTTAAAGAGGGTGTAGGGTAAAAACGGAAAATAAGATTACGTTTGTATGTTGAATGAAAATTTGCGACTCCCTGGAGCTCCATATTATACTTTTAGAAGAAGAAATCCATTCACCCATAGTTTCAAACTAGCCTTTCACTTGCTGCTTACGAAACCACCTTTCACTCGAAATGCAGAAAAAAAGAATCCTGACCCTTCGATCGATCAAACGCACGCTAATACTCGAAACAGCCGGACCACGTCATTACCGGCCCCTCGTACATCGATACATAATAAGCGAAAACGGCAGTTACTTCGGTGTGAGTTGCATTGTTAAGGGATAGCCCTCTGCATACGTATAACCTCAGACCAACTGTTTTGCTCTTTCATGTATTTTTGTTCAAAAACCTTTGCCACCATACATGTATTCTGTTGGTTTGAGAAATAACTCAAACTCAAACAAGCATTTGGGGACGACGCCAGAAAAGCTAATACAAAAATATCCCAGTCCCAAAACAAACCCCACCATGTTGTGTTATGTCCAAAACAGAACTGAAAACTTTAAAGGTTTCAGATAAGAGACCCGACGAGAATCGATCTCAGGATTGCAGGACTACTATGCCAACCCCTGAATGCTCTTCCACCAACTCCGAAAACTTAAATGGGAGCTCATGAGAGGTACTTGAGTGTGTCTAAAGTCACTAATTTGAAAAATAAAAACAACCGACTCTTAGATTGTCCACTGTACGCAAAGTGAAAGAAATCAAAAGCAACGCAAAATTGCTTAAATATGCAATTAAAAACTTTAATACATACCAGTTTTCGAAGGATATCACATTGTGCATATATAAGTTGATAGAAAATCTAAAAGTCAACAGCATGATATTAATTTCAGAACACACGCTATTTCTAATTTGACCTTCGCTGCCATCCAAATGTGTCATACCGCGAACAGCAAGTGTGAATGACTGGGCATATTACATCAATAACGTGGTTTTGTTTTGAATTAAGTACAGTTATATACTACTCAAAGTTTGCTAAGCACCAAGTATATCCAACTACCTGTTTTACATTTTAGTTGAAATATTGTAATGAAAAGTGTATATCTTCTTTATTTAATGATGTCTTTAATGATTTAAGTACAGAAATTAAGGTTTTATTAGCTTTTGAATACGATAACCATGGAGAATGGTTATTATTGGTAAAAGAGGAAATTTTTTCACTTTGCCAAAAAATTGAACGGGTATGGGCTCAATATCGAGTATGAGACCCATTACTGTTAATTACAGCTTGACAACGCCTTCTATGCTCCCAATCAGGTTCCTGGTGGTCCTTTGTGGGATGTTGTTCCATTCTTGGACCAGCATGGCACCAAGCTCCGGGACACTTCTTGGCTAGACTGGACGGGCTGAAATTGCAAGCTGCAACTCATTCCAGACATGTTCGATTGGATTGAGGTTAGGGGATCTTATTGGCCAGTCCATACGTTTAATCCCCTCCCTCGGTCGGTACTCCCCGACAGCATGGGCAACATAAAGACGGGCATTATCGTCCATCTGAATGAATCTTTCACCCACTGCACATGCATACAATCTGAAGTGGACATCCAGGATCTCATCAATATACCGATGTGCAGTCAATGTACCACGTTCAAATACAAAGAGCTCTGCACGTCTATCCCTGCTGATGCCGCCCCAGACCATGACTGACCCCCCACCATAGCGGTCATGATCAGCAATGTTGGCTGCATGGAATCGCTCTACTGCCCTTCTCCATACCCTAGACCGCCTATCTGTGTGGTCTAGGCAGTACCTTGACTCATCAGTAAAAGTGACAGGTCGCCAATCTTCTCTGGTCCACCCAAAGTGGTCCATGGTCCATTCATATCGTGCCCGGTGGTGGTTCTTGGGCAGCGGAATGCGAATACATGGTCTTCTCGATCGGAGACCACGTTCGTGCAACCTTGCCCGGATAGTCTGCGTCGAAACATTTACCCCGGATGCATTCTGAAGGTCACTGCGAAGCTGGGTTGCTGTGGCAAAGCGGTTCCTACGGGCCTGAATGATCAAAACCGGTCTTCGGCTGCAGATGTTGCTCTGTCTCTTCCACCACTCTGCCGTCTTACTGGTGTGTCATACTGCTGAAATCTTGCCCAGGCGCTGGTGGTCACAGTATGGTGCACACCAAGGGCTTCATCAACCTGAGAATGGGTAGTCCCTTGCTCCACCATCCCTACAGCCCGCCACATTTCTGCTTCAGACAAATGTCTTCTTACATTTGCATTTGCCATATTCAAACATTAAAGCACAATGGTTTGTGGTGAAATGAAGATTGAATACCCTACACATGTCATGTACATGCAGGCAGTACACGAAAACATCATGAAAATCAAGGGATACATGCTTTCCATGACTGTCACGAAAAGTCTGCGTGTCAAAAGAGCTAATGTAAACACTGGGGACCATCTCAATACATTCCTCAATCACATCCACCAAAAATATGGTAAATATGTCATAAGCAAATTTCACAATGATGTGTCAAATATTTGGTGCTTAGCAAACTTTGAGTAGTATACTTTCAATAACATTCAAAGCACCTGTATCACCGACTACAATTGCATGGACGTATACGCCATAAATAAAGCACCAGTACAAAAACATCACGTCTGTCCTGATAGAACCAAGTTCGTCGACTATGGATAAAGTTATTGTACTTTGTGCAATGTCGAAATTTCCCTTGAGTGACCATCTAATCTATTCGGGTTGAAAACATAGTGCCTGCCATTTTGAGAAGAAAAAAAAACAGTAAACTCTCGCCTTCAAATAGTTTTAATTGAAATGAATGCTTTAGTGCACATTACATAAAAACGAAGAATGTCGTTTTGTCAAATGGTTAATTTAATTTTTTTTCCAAATTCGCGCATAATTGTCCCTTTAATTTCATTTTTGCCCGTGTCGAGCGATGAGTTGTGCTATTTTCGAAACTTAACTAAAACTCGATAGTTTTCTGATGTCAGCCAAGACGCGGGTCGATTTCGGTATTGCGTGCACCGAATCGCAAACCCCTTAATGATCTGCCACCATAGCAACTGAGCTAACGACAGTCCCTCGAATGACTGGAATTAACTCCGCCAGTATGTTATTCACATTCGGAATCCGACAATCCGTTACGCGAGAAATGAAAATTATTGAATAACTGTGTCTATAATTGTCGATTATAGCACCTGTTCTTTTTATATTCAGAAAGCGAATGCGGGTCGTGTGTTTTCACATTCTGTGCGACTGGAACATATTACTGTCATATTGGTCACAGCTTTAAACACATGCATTCCGTTTAGCGGGAGATCGGTAAGGAATGGAGATTGAACACTCCAAAGAGAAACGCCCATCCTGGCCAGCATACCATAACAAGAGTACGTTACAAAACACGCAGCACATATATGTGCCTTCTACAACCTTTTCTTCCCCTGAATGTTTTTCTTGTTTTATTTTATTGATTTATTTATATTTTTTCTTTTCAAATGTTGGGAATGTTATACACATGCGTGTTCCGTACATGCAATGGAACAAAACGTAGGTACGCTGCAGCCTGCTGTGTTCACGTTATCTTTGGGCGTGTAGTCAGTTCTGGCCAGTTGATAGGATTAAACATCTCCGTGCAGCTTTGCTTCTGGTCCATTTGGGCTTCACGCTGAGTCATTAGCCAATTCACAAACCGTGCTGTGAAAAGCACAAGTGGGGTATACCGTGGGGAAAATATATGTTAGTGACCTGAAATGCCACTGCTTTCTTGGGGTGTATCCCTTTTCGCCTTAGCCCCTTAAAAAAGTCACCAGAAGTAGTTCCATTTCCATTTTTGGTTTGGATGAGTGACAAAAGGGATGTTTGTGGAGAACATGTTTTAGAAACATAGAACCGAACCATGATATTTAATATAGCCGTACTCTCAGCCGCCTCTGTTCGCAGGTACCCGTAATTATCTTTTTTTCTTGTTTACCATAATTGTCGTCATCACTTAGTTTCGTAGAACTCTTGAGTTTTCATGATAGCAATAATAGGCATTTCGTGGGTTCATGGCTCATATCTTTGCCTTGTGTGGGACACAGACAATTTTATTAAAAACAATCCATGGTACAGTGGTTTTGCCACAGTTTTGAACTTTGGTGCAATACTGGCCGTACCGTAATACCATGTGTACTTCTTAACGGGAGCTGGAGGAAAACAATGATAGCACTTCTGTTGCGCAGATGCGCTATGCGGAGTTACTCCCCCAGTAATACAGAAATACTACACGTTTCCCTCGATTTTGAGGTCATTTTATTAAAATAAAAACTCAAATGAAAGAAATGTGATCAGGATAATACAAAGCTACGGCAGCGTTCTGACGCCAGTTGATGTATTTTTTCAACCTGTGCTAAGTTGTTATAACAAGTTAACTAACTTGTTATAACAACTTAGTAACTTGTTATAACAACATAGCTTAACTTGTTATAACAACTTAGCTTAACTTGTTATAACAAGTTAGCTAAGTTGTTATAACAAGTTAGCTAAGTCGTTATAACAAGTTAAGCTAACTTGTTATAACAACTTAGCTAACTTGTTATAACAACTTAGCTAAGTTGTTATAACAACATAGCTAACTTGCTATAACAACTTAGCTAAGTTGTTATAACAACATAGCTAACTTGCTATAACAACTTAGCTTAACTTGTTATAACAACTTAGCTAACTTGTTATAACAACTTAGCTAACTTGTTATAACAACTTAGTAACTTGTTATAACAACTTAGCTAACTTGTTATAACAACTTGGCTATCTTGTTATAACAACTTAGCTATCTTGTTATAACAACTTAGCTATCTTTTTTAATCATTGCCCCCTAGGTCAGTTTGTCCCTTCTTTGGGGCTGATAGTAATTGGTCAAAATGCGTTTAACCCTTTACCTAACGTAACAGCCAAAAACGGCCAGCACTGTACACAAAAATCGCTATTCAGTCTTTTTAATATTTACATTTTTTGCTTCCAAAACAATGGTTATGACCCCTCATTTGAACGAGCCCTTTGCGCTCATTCCAATGTGGGATCATACCCTGTGTTTTGGATGGAAAAAATGATTTTTTTTAGTTACACCCGGGGGGGGGGCACAAAAATTTTTTCCGGACGTCAGGCGGGGGTGGGTGGGTGTGTCTGGTAGCCGAAAAGCAATTTTTTCCACCCTCCAACATTTTTTTCCTGTCTGCATTTAGCCTGATTTCGCTTGAAGTAACGTCATCTAGACTCATCAGTAATCCTTATTAAGCAGTTTCGCAATATCCAAGGCCTTCTAGGGGTAGGCATGAGATGGGTACAGGTCTGGGAATTGTATTATTTGTGGTCAAATAGCAATAGAATGTTGACATATCACCAAGAGTATGATCCCGTCAATATGTCTTGTGGTTTTGGGTAATAAGTTAAAGTATTTAAACTGAGTTAAAATGAATTAGGATTGTATCTAGCTGTGTATCTGATTAAAAATAACAGACCACACCAGTTGAGCTCACTGTATCTTTAACCCTTTGCACTCTGATGACAAAATCGTCTGTATGTATCACTATATGCAGTTTCAATTTGGAGTTAGCTGCCATTTTGGTCAGTGTTTTGTTGTCGCAAACTGTCAAAAATTCAACAATTTATATTTTGTTTAACGGAGCCCATGCAGGGAGCCCTGTTAAACAAAGTGTACATTGCTCAGCATCGCTGCATATCTGACACCTCAAGGGGATACCTGGCATATCAAATGATAATTCGCGAAATGTGCAAATGACCAAATACAGTTCTTCATTTAATAAAATATAATCGCTTCAGATCTGTTCAGATCTCTTTTAAAATAAAATATATATTAACTAGTTCAATAACTTTAACAAACACTTGACACAAAAACGAAAAATCTTAGACAACCTGTGTCCGCTCACAAAAGTCTTTTGGGCAAGTAACTGCAAGAAAGCTTATAATTGGTATGTGCTTCAAGAGATATGACCATATTGCTATCTGAGTTCCATATTATCCAAAGCAACATACTAAAAGCATGTCGCTTAAGACAATATGGAACTCAGGTAGTGATAGGTTTGGTTCTGTATTGTTGTCACTGACCAATTCATATATGTAAGTTTCATTAAAAGAAAGAAAATACCAATGGTGGCCGATCCACAAAAACGCAAAGAGAGAACCTGTCTCTGCTCACAAAAGTCTTTCGGACAGGGAAGCTTGTTGATATTCGGCAATGTGGACATAATTTCAACTGTGTCTTCACTGTGCATGAAATAGCTCCCGAATCTCTCATTTTGATCTATTGCGTCAGTCCTGGTTTGTCCTGAAAATATTAAAAGCTGTGTTCTTAACATCCGATACCAAGTGGTTTGCTAGGGAAGAGAAGCAACCACACACTCACCTAATCACTCCTCTAAATATGAATTGAACAGAGCTATTCCACTCCTCTAAACTTCCATAACCAAGAGTTTTACCTGTTGTTTCTAGCTGTGTCTGGCTGTTTTTATAAATATATTGGACAGTATTGGGTAGAAAAAAGCAAACTTGCTGATACTTGTTCATAAAACCCAGCTTGTGACAATTTATTGGATAGTGCCAATAGGCAGTCTCCAATAAATTGTCACAAACCAGCTGTGCAAACAATTTTTTTTTAAAAAAAGGACCCATTTTAGAAGAGATATCAACCCTCTCAATCCATGATTAGAGGAGCTATTTGGCTCATCTACATAATATTGCTGAAAAGTCTGAACACCTACAACTTTCCACTCTGTTATGGACAGATAAAAAGTTAAGAATGGTCATTGGAACGATACAAATCAAGTTGTAACATTACTCACTTTGGAAACCACCACTGTAGCACTTCACAAGCCGATTACTCCAATTTCAATTTCAGGAGGGAGGGGGGGGCGGGGGGGGGGGTCCTCCATTTGAAGACTGAAGAAATTTGTTTTCCTTTCAAAAATGGGTGGGTGGGTATCTGATGAGCTGAAAGTTTTTTTTTGCGCCTGACGTCCAATTTCTTTTTTTTTCCTGACCCCCCCCCCCCCCCCCCCTGGATATACGTGAAATTGTTTCACGAATATCGTCTGCTATTAGCGTTAGGTTATGGGTTAATGTGTCTCACAGACGGAGCTACATTAGAAGCACTCTATCCAACAAAATGACAAAAACTTTAAAAAAAACTAACTTAAATAAGGCTCACAAATTCTGAAATATCTTCGAGCTTTTTCAATAACGCCCTTTAAATATGGATATCGGGGGTTCTGGGTGACACAAGGAAATTTGCCCCGACCAAGCATCAAACTCACAACGTTTTGATTGCAAGTTCATTGTGCTTGGGTACGCCCTTCTTATTTATTTATTTATTTATTTATTTATTTATTTATTTATTTATTTATTGGTGTTTAAGATCATATATTTCGGGACAAAAAGTCTACTTCATTGGGGAACTTAACGCTTGAAAATAGTCCTGTGATGGCTGACCAAACAATATGCGTAGTGAATGTGAAAAACAAACAAAGTCTAATTTCTCATGGACATAGTGGTCATCCTACATTTCCAAGGGTGGGCCAGGCTACGTGATCACTCAGCCACGGAAAAGCCAACCGTTTTGCGTCGTCAAAATTATGCAGTGAGTGTGAAATACCAAACATTTCTTTTTTGTTTTCTGTTGCTGGTCTTCTCTAAGCAGGACCTACCCACTTGATCCAGAAAACGCAGCTCATTTTGAAGGCATACTGTATCACCTCTTGTATAACGTAAAAATGGAAGAATCGTGAAAAAGTATTTTGTCTCAGACAGTAGTGGATTTAGACGGAGCGCATCCGGTGCGCGCCTCCTCTATTTTTCCCCGAGACATGTCGGAGCGCACTACTAATGGGTCGAAAACACCACACACCTTCACACAAGCAGTTTTTTAACGTTTTGAGAAATAGCCCTTACTATATCTTACTGAAACAATGTAAATATGGACATACTTGGAACCGGCTTATTCAGCCGGTTCCAACGATATCCACATTTACATTTTCCTACTAAAAAACTTTTATAAAATATATATTTCTGGACATTTTTGGCAGCTTTCCTGGGTACTGGATTAAAAGTCACTTCAAAGTCCAGTATTTATTTATCTTTTCCCAGGAGAGCCCCTCCACCCCCCCCCTCCACCCCCCCCCCCCCCCCCGCATTTAGAGATGGGAGAATCGATCTCGAGTTTATCACGCACCCTGTTGTTTCATGGCTCAGTTTCAGACTAAGGCACGCCCCTTTTCAGAAATCCTGGATCCGCCCCTGTTAGAGGGGGCAACGACGGCCTATTCACGTGTAGCAAACTGTGCGACTTGACCTTTAATTATTTTGCCAACAAGGCCTTTTTAGAAAAAACGAATCAAACTTTTATTTAAAGATGGGTACACCTTATTAAAACATTACCAATATAAATTCACAGTACTTAAATAGTGCTGTGAATTTAGTTACTTATTCCCGTTTCCTTATTCGACATTCAAATTCGAAAAAAATACCGGATATTTTGGTGTTAATGGGTGGCCCCCGGGGAATAAAGAAGATTGACACCTCAACCGCCCCAATCGGACCACATATAGGGGCCCTACTAAGGCCCCAAAAAGGGCCAGTTACAAAATATCACCAAAGCAGGTTAAAATCACGGGATATACTGGTATTGATGGGTGGCCCCCGAGGAATAAAGAAGATTGACACCTCAACCGCCCCAATCGGACCACATTTAGGGTCCCTACTAAGGCCCCAAAAAGGGCCAGTTACAAAATATCACAAAGCAGGTTAAAATCACGGGATATTTTGGTGTTGATGGGTGGCCCCCGAGGAATAAAGAAGATTGACACCTCATCCGCCCCAATCGGACCTCATTTAGGGGCCCTACTAAGGCCCCAAAAAGGGCCAGTTACAAAATATCACCAACGCAAGTTAAAATCACGGGATATTTTGGTGTTGATGGGTGGCCCCCGAGGAATAAAGAAGATTGACACCTCAAACGCCCCAATCGGACCACATTTAGGGGCCCTGCTAAGGCCCCAAAAAGGGCCAGTTACAAAATATCACCAAAGCAAGTTAAAATCACGGGATATTTTGGTGTTGATGGGTGGACCCCGTGGAATAAAGAAGATTGACACCTCAACCACCCCAATCGGACCACATTTAGGGGCTCTGGTAAGGCCCCCAAAAGGGCCAGTTACAAAATATCACCAAAGTAGGTTAAAATCACGGGATATTTTGGTGTTGATGGGTGGCTCCCGAGGAATAAAGAAGAATGACACCTCAACCGTCCCAATCGGACCACATTTAGGGCCCTCCTTAGGCCCCCTAACGGGCCAGTTACAAAATATTATCTAAGGTGACAAACATCGCCAGATATTTTGATGTTGGTGTGCGACACGAGAAGAATAAAGAAGATTCCATGGAACGTCATCCCTAAATATGAGAATATGAGGAATGACGAATTGTGGCTCACTAAGAATTTTCTCGTGGCCCTTATGACCCTGAGGATATGTGGAATGGCAAGTTGTCCCTCATTGCAGTCGGCTTTTCATATAATGAAAAGGGCATCCTGAAGGCCAGCCAAGTAACAGAAAGAGATTCCACAAGTGTATCTCTATGTAACATGGTCCGTAAATATCCCAAACCTGGGCCCAACTTCCACTTCACAATTTACTCACCTTATCCTTACTTCCTTTCCTTCCTATCTCTAAGTCTTGGCATGCCCAAGGCCCTGCCTGATGGTTGCTGCCTTCTCCAAGCATAGCAATACCATCCATTTCCCTCCCACTTTCCTATTCTTTCTAAAATCTGGCATACCAACGGGCCTGTTGGTATCTGCTTGCTACGCCTTGCATGCCAGCACTACCCATTCCCCTCAACTTCCCTATTCTTCCTAAGCCCTGACATGCCCGAGGGCCTACCTGATGGCTGATTGCTACGCCATTCATGCCAACACTACCCATTCCCTCCCACTTCCCCTTTCTGTTGTCTGCTTACTATGCACTCTACCACCACCCATTCCCTTCTACTTGCTTATTCTTCATGTAGCCATAAATTGCCCAAGGACCTAACTGATGCACGTCTGCTATGCCATGTGTACTAACTCCTGCAGTTGAATACCTGGGTCAGAGAGTAGTCAGAACACGCCACAAAAGTTAATTATAGTAACAAAACACCGATCTTACTCCAAGTATGGGGCTATTTTGTTCTACCGGAGTACATACCTCATCAGTCGAAAATACCCCTTATGGGTCATATAACACTTCGCGCGACTCTGTTTCGGTAACATGAAGTCGATGTCGGTGATTTGGGGTAACTGTCGAGCTTATTTTGGTAATTTGCAAGACTCCCGTTGAATCGAACACACACTTAGAACAGACCCCGTCTGTTTAGAGGCCATTGAGTCAAATGGCAACAACAAGCTAACATAGAAACCAAGATAGTAGTCTCCAATGTGCATGCTCACTAAAAACCACGTATCACTATCGGGATGAGGTCACAACATGCCCGCTCTCCTCCGCTTCTATGACAACCCACGTGACACCCACAATACCCCGCGGTATGCTGTCACTCCTGCGGTATGCTACCCCCCCCCCACGAAGTCCCCCAGATGGGGCTCATTTGGCACATTTCATACTACTCAGAATAAATATAACGTGCGGCGAAATGATAATACGCGCACACGAAATAATAATCCGTGCACACGAAATAATAATCCTTATGCCCGGATTATTATTTTGTATGTACCGATTATCAATTCGCCGTCGCGGATTATTAACTCGTGTGCCCGGATTATTATTTTGTGCGCACGGATTAAAACATAAGGTATCAGGACCCCCACCCCCGCTGTCCCAAAAGACGGACCTGCTTACATGCATGGGAATCCTGTTCAGTGGCGGAACCAGAATCCTTTATAGGGGGAGAATTCCAATGGAGGGGGGAGCGATATGACGCGTGTATATTTCAAAGACCGCAGACAGGAAGGGAAGGGTGTAGTCAGGTGAATCACCCTCTCCCATTTGTGTGACCTGGCGGTGGTATTTGCGGGGGGGGGGGGGGGGGTGGTGGAGACGGCAAGTAGGGGACATGCTCCGTATGGAGGGGTATCCTAAGTGGAGAAGCCGACATGCCGTTCCCGGGAGTGGAGAGCGGGGAGTCGCCCCCCAGACAAAACAAAATCACTGTGCATTTGAATCAAGTTTTCTGGTGGCTTTTAGGGTAGATCGTCACATTTTTGGATGACCCACATTTTAGAGACAAGGTTTATAAACGTAATGGCTCATGAGTATCTGCATCCGAACTTGCAAAATTTCAGTGGATTTATGTTTATCAGCTGAGTTTGTATGTAAATAAAGAAAAGAGAGTCACTGTGTGCGTAAGAGAGGGTGGCTGGATGTAACAGTTTTGGAGAGGGGCAAATGAGAGAGATAGACACACACAGAGAGAGAGAGAGAGAGGGGGGGGGGGGGTTCGGCAAAGACTGTGGTCGGGGGCAAATGCCCCTTCATGACCTCCTGCAGCGTCGCCACCGGATTCGAGATCTCTCCCCGAAATATAAATTTTTGGAGCTCCATAAGCAACTCTGAAGCCTCCTTAGAGGAGGTAAGGCCATTGGTGGGGGCCGGTTATCCTTCCTCGGTATTTTTTTCAGTTTTAACTGTGAAGCTTTGAGAGCGATTCTGGAGCCTAATGGAGGATGGCGAGGTCATCAGTAACTTGACGGTAAGGGCCTGAGTCTCTCTGAAATAGTCTCAAATTTCTAAGCTATATCAACAGTTTTGAAGTCTCCAAATGGAGGGTGGGGGAAGGGGGGGGGGTCAAAATCATATGTGGCAGTTTGTATTTATTATGAAGGGGGGGGGGGGTGCAATGTAAATCTATTTGGGGGAGAACTGTGTGCATTTTCGCATGCCCCCGCCACTGATCCCAACCTTCCCAGGGCCTACCAAAAATATATATAATACCGCCAAGATTAGACATGAAGCGGACAAGAATAGGCATATGTTGCCATCCCAGTCAACCTTAGGTGACGTCCCATCCCAAATTCCCCCGGCATTGTTAAGTACTTTTCGATGGCTTCTTTATAGGCCCTTTTAGACATGTGAATTTTATATCTTCGCTGACATATTTTTGCGCCCCCACGTCTCAACAAGGGATCCCCCCTCTCCCGCCACGCATGCATACACCTACTTACTGCCACAGGCCCAGAGTGCAGCGATGTGAGGTCTTACGCAGACTTCACTTCGTCCTAACTCGCCTATCGCGCGTTAAAAAAGGGGAAGCATACCTAACAAGGACGGACTTCGTGTCATTAGGTTACCCCTCCTGACCTTCCTTTTTTGAACATATGAGGAGGCGGTAGCGACCGAGGGCCGAAGGGTCCTAGATAACTTAGGTTCAAACAAGAACAAGTAGACCTAAGAATTGCTATTTCAGCGTTAAGATGGTGGGATGCCAGTATACCAAGGTCACAGGATGGATGCCATTTTGACTTAATAACCTATACCATAGTTTTTATATCTTTCATTTCATGTGCACGGATTATTATTCACGTGCATGGATCAAAGGAGTGGTGCTCGTTTCTTTCGAGCAAGATCTGGTGAACCCCGCGGTGGACCCCGGAAATGACGTCATAGTCACGTGACTGGGTGCCGCCATTTTGTGTTGTTATGGTAACGCGCTTGGCCGGCCATGTTGTGATGTCATCCCCATGGTGAAACGTTGTATCACTGCGCATGCGCAGCCCGTGTTGTTATGGTAATACGCGTTTCCGTCGTCCATTTTGTATACAGGGCGCCGCCATCTTGGTTTGTATAGTAGCACGCGGCTGCTAGGTAACCCAAAGGCATCTAACAAGACGGGGGTATGTTTGGAGGGTATGTTCGATGCGATGGAAGTACAACGAGTTACCCAGATGATCCCGGGAACGACTTATTTTCACCGGAAGTCACCAAAATGGACCAGAATTATTTTAGAATATTGACCCTAATAGCACCACGTAGTGTTATAAGATCCATAAAAGGTGTGTTCCTTATCTAGCTCGAATTCCATAAGAATCTTCGTTCAGTAGTACATATTTTATACCTTATCTTTTCTACCTGACTTCTATCTACTCTAGGATACTGATTATCCCTGACTGTCCCTGTCGATTCTTATGCTTGTTCTACCCATGATATGATGCATTGTCCGTGTATTCATGGCTCTCTCTTACCATAGTAGATTATTTGGTTTGTTCTATCCGTGATATGACTATTATCTACACTATTTGTTGGGCTTCCCAGTAGACCCAGACATTGCTACAGGTGACACTTACCCGACGGGCCATCGGTGCCCCGTTTTCTTCGTATGAGGTCATGGGGGCTATGAGGTCCATAAGGAAATGTCATTACTCTCATCCTCATCTCGGTCTTTTGTCACCACAGTCCACAGAATCCCAATTTTGGAATCCCTTTCTAGTATCTGGATGGCCTTCAGAATCCCCTTTTCACTATATGAGGACTATGAGGGCCATAAGGAAATGCCATTACTCTCATCCTCATCTCCACATTTGTCCCCAAAGTCCACAGAATCCCAATTTTGGAATCCCTTTCTAGTATCTGGATGGCCTTCAAAATCCCCTTTTCACCGAATGAGGCCCTAAGGGCTATGAGGGCCACAAGAAAATGCCATTGCTCTCATCCTCGTCTCGGTATTTGGTCGCCACGGTCCACCGAATTCCAATTTTGGAATCCCTTTCTTGTATCTGGATGGCTTTCAGAATCAGAATCCCCTTTCATCGTATGAGGCCATGAGGGTTATGAATGCAATAAGGAAATGCCATTACTCTCATCCTCATCGCGGTGTTTGGGTACCCTTTTTCATCGTCGGAGGCCATGAGGGCTATGAAGACTTCATAGCCATTATGATCCTATGGCCTCATCTCGGTATTTGGGGACCCCCACCCCATGGGCAAACCATTACTGGTACCCCATTATGGAATAGGACTAGCCTTTGGCGTCCTCATAGCCCTCATGGCCTCACACGAAGAAAACGGGGCGCAGATGGCCCGTCGGGAAAGTATCAACTGCAGCTATGTCTAGGTCTACTGGTAAGCCAGATAATGGTAGACTAGTGCAGATAATAGTCATAGCACGGGTAGAACAAGCCAAATAATCTACTAAGATAAGGGAGAGCCAGGAATACACGGGCAATGCCATCATATCGTGGGTAGAAAAGGCATAAGAATCTACAAGGACAATCAGGGATAATTAGTATACTAGAGTAGATAGACGTCAAGTAGAACAGATATGTTATAAAATATGTAGTTGTAAACGAGGATTCTGATGGAATTCGAGCTAGATAAGGGACACATCTCTTATAGATCTTATACCACTACGTGATACTATTAGGGTCAATATTCTAAGAGAATTCGGGTCCGTTTCGGTTATTTCGTGTGAACAGCAGTCGTTCTCGGGTTCATTTCAGTAATTCGTTGTACTCCCATTGAATCGAAAGTACCCTCCAAACATACCCTCATCTTATTAGATGCCTTTGGGTCACCTAGCGACCACGTGCTTCCATAGAAACAAGATGGCGGTACCCTATATACAAAATGGACGAATGAAACGCGTATTACCATAACAACACCACGCGTCACCATGAGCATGAAATCACAACATAGCCGCTCACGCGGGTAACCAAAACGTCACTTCCGGGGTACACCGCGCGGTCCACCAGATCTTGCTCGAAAGGTACGTGACATACTACTGATCAATAATCCATTTGCACAGCTTATTAATTTGTGTGCACGGAATATTATTTCGTGTGCACAGATTACAATTCACGTGAATGATTTTATTAATTCGTTCGCATTGATTATTATTTTGTTTGTATGGATTATCATTTCGTGTGCGTGGATTATTAATTTACGCACACGGATTATTAATTCAAACGCAGGGATTATTAATTCAAACGCACGGATTATTAATTCGTTTGCCTTGATCTTTGCGTGCTTGGATTATTCATTTGTTCGCTCTGATTAATATTTCGTGTGCACAGATTATTAATTCGTGCTTATGGATTTTAAAAAACATATGTCACCTCACCGGCTCCATACATATGCTCTCCGGACCATTGTCAATTATTTTTATTTTTAATTTTATAGATTAATTATACTCGAGATTTCTTGGGTAAGACAATTAATTCCAAATGCCCATGTACAGACATGGTAGTTTTGTGTGCTAAAGTGTACTACAGGTCTGTTTTTGCACCTGCATTCAATCGTAGCTAACCCTGCTTCTGTCGGGTTAGTAGGCCGGAGTGCTTGGTATTGGTTCGCCGCAGCTCTGTGGTTCTCTCCAGCTTCTGTGGCGCATAATCCACCGCAATACTACCCGATATGACATGGCTTGGTCCACTAAAGCGTCATAAAAGTCCAGTAAAACATGAAAACAATGAATGATAAACTAACAATCAAAGAGTTTGCATATTTAGTTTATAAGCACATAAACAAAGAACAAATATTGGATAAATGAGTACTGTAAAAATTATGTGAAAATGGAAGCAGAGAGTCCAAAGTAAAACAATTTGAAGCAGAAGAATACATTAAAATACAGTGCATGTATGATCAATTATCTAAGAGCAATTACAGCTCTTGGATAACCGTGGGTATTTGTGCTTCCAAAGCTGAATGGAATAGTTCAAAATATTAGGCATAGCGACCAGTGTTCATGCAACATTCACGTGTAAATGCCATTGCCCCTGTATCGATGTGCAACCCATCATCTAATTCACTAATGTGGCCGAAACAAATAGCCGCGACCGGGTAATTCAGTAAAAACATGCAGGTAATAAGAGCACACGCTTTTGTTTTCAGTTTGGCGTACGAATCACATCCAGTTGCAGATTAGTTTAAATAGATTACTAATCTGTTTTTACAGATTACTAATATGTTTAAACAGACTACTAATCCATTTTTACAGATTAACTAATTAATCTGTTTTTACAGATTACTAATCTGTTTAAACAGATTACTAATCTTTTTTTACAGATTAACTAATCTGTATTTACAGATTAGTAATCTGTTTAAACAGATTAACTAATCTGTATTTACAGAATACTAATCTGTTTTTACAGATTAACTAGTCTGTAAAAACAGATTACTTATCTGTTTAAACAGATTACCAATCTGTTTTACAGATTAACTAAGCAATCTGTAAATACAGATTAGTTAATCTGTTTAAACAGATTGCTAATCTGGAAACACAGATTAGTTAATCTGTTTAAACATATTACTAATATGTAAACACAGATTAGTTCATCTGTTTTTACAGATTAGTAATCTGTTTAAACAGATTAGTAATCTGTAAATACAAATTAGTATTCTGTTTAAATAGATTAGTAATCTGTGAATACAAATTATTTAATCTGTTTAAATAGATTATTTAATCTGTTTAAACAGATTACTAATCTATAAATACAGATTAGTTAATCTGTAAAAACAGATTAGTAATCTGTAAAAACAGATTAGGAATCCCTGGAAACATACCACGGTGTGGCAATCAACACACAATTTATGTCACAAAAACGATTTAGTCGAAGTGCACGGCGGGTGAATTTTGCCATACTTGTCAAATGGAGGTGTAGCTAATTCGTGTGCGTGAAATATGGATCTGTTTGTTAACAATGAAGGGATTTAGCAGAACGTTTTGAGGAAAGAAAACATTTATAATTTGAAGAAATAAAAATAAAGTTGTGTAAAAGCCCTTTTTAAAAAAAGGGGGTTCATAATTTATTTCCAGTTACCGTTTTGTCAAACACATGCCGAGGAGATAATAAATATTAAAACCAACCTTCGATTTATTAATCATTATAGAGTATTAAGGCGCGAGAATGGGAAAATCATCGGCAATATTATTGGAAAAGAGTACTATTTATATTAGTGGATACCAGTACTAGTACCATATTTCTGCATGCCCTCCCCCTTGATACCCACCCGAAACCTCGGAACCATTAAGACTGGGGCCCCGCGCGCACACTTCATCAATCTCTATGTGTGGGCTCCCTGTTGTGGACCGGGCCTGCCCTCCTCCCCCCCCCCCTCCCCCCCCAAAAAAAAATTCAAACTGTTATTTAGAGTTTTTAACCCTAATCTTCACATCTTCACTCCGGAGGCACCAGAATGGATCCCAGAGCTTCTGAATTTAAAACAAAAAATCCGGGAAAGGGTCTGCTGACTCACAGCCGTGGGAAGAAAGCTCTACTAGTTGTTAATTCCAGTCGCCCACTTAACATATTGTATATGACACACAATAATGTGTATAATGGACGATTGGAATGAATAACTAATGAATTGTTTAGGATTTAAAACTTCGACCCCTCCCCCTTCCCCTCAAAGAGGTGCCATCCAGGTACTCCTCAAATTTTGGTTTCTCTTTATCCTGTATGCCACACAAAAAACAGAATCATTTACCACAATTTCGGTTACAATCAGGCTTGTCAAACTTCCGCCGGTACTTGGTTTATCGGAACCCAGACGGTACTGGGCCAGACCGCAGTACCGGTACCGGTGTCGGTACCTTTAACAACACATAAAAAGGTCATTAAATGACAATGGAACAATGTATGCTATGGAATATATTTCTAACAAATAAATCGGTTATGTGAACCGAGTTCTTAAGATTCGAATATTCGTGAGACATCGCGTCACTTCCAGTATAAACTTATGGGTGGACGAGACTTAAAACTTTAAACCTGCTCTCGGCGTCGACTCGGCACCTTCAGCGATCTTAGGTAGATGCCTTCGACGTTCTAAATAACAGATTTTATAATTCACACGCGCATTGGAAACATGAAAAAGACAGCTATCCAGTACTTAGAGAACACTGAACATGGTCTCTCGATGTGCTACAAAACATGGGGTCCAGGAGGGACCATGTTTGAGTGTTGCTCTGAAATTTTATATACAGTCCGAGGTGTGACTGACTCGAGTACCGAGTACCGCCGATACTTGGCTTCAGAACCGGTACCGCAAAAACGGTCCCGTTTCTGTGGTACCGGTGTCGTTACTGGTACCGGTTGACAAGCCTGGTTACAATTGTTGTGATTTTTTTACGCTCTCTTTTCCCGGAATTGATAACCCCGGCCCGTCCTAGTGCGCGATGTCTTTTAAATATTTTTTTCGTAACACCCGCACTTGCCCACTGAACCCTTCCATTGAACGGCTCGATGTTAAGTCCCTCACCTGCCCACTCAATCCTGTTGGGTTATTGGAATTCCAAATAGTGAATGTCCTGTTCAGAAATGGCCCACCTCTATTTATCAGTTCAGAGATAGCTCATTTCGGACTGAGGCCCTGAAATTATGTGCGTGTTAGATAAAAGAAAAGAAATAAAATAAGTCAGATTGCTATTGAGCAAAACAAACGCAAACGTCACTTTTTATTATTTGGATGTATTTCGGCATGCGTTTGAAGAAAGGACAAAACTCTTTTCTCGGTAATATTTCCGGTAATTTCCCCATTCTGAGGTCTAGATATATAATCCATTTTCCTATTTTCGAAATTGGGGATGTGGAAGAGGGCACGATCGATATGCCGCTGGCAGATTTCGAACATGGGATTGGCGTCTTCGGTCCTACTATTGTTAGTCTAGAGACCCTTCCCCGGATATTTTTTTTCAAATTCTGAAGCTCCTCGGGTATCGATTCATGTGTCTGAGGGAAGGTGAGGGTTAAAATAAAAGCAATAAGTGACAGTTTGGATTTTTGATTTAGGGGCCGTTAGCTCCCCCCCCCCCCCAAGCCTTCACTGGGAGCTCAGAAATAAGGATTGATGGCGTGAGCTCACAAGGTCCCATTCATAATGGCTCCTACAGCTTTGGATGAGAATCATGGCGTAGAGCATAGATGAATCTAGAACTGGTACTAGTATCCAATGGCATGGATAGAACTCTTTTCCGGAAATACGGTGGGTAATTTGTTAATTTTTTGACGTCTAGCTACTATATTTCAACATTACTTTGAGTGTTTGCTTTCAATATTTATAGTCACCTCGGCGTGTGTATGGCGAAACGCTAACTGAAAATAAATTAAAAATTAGCTTTACACAGCTTTACTCCTTTAAATTACAAATGGTTTCTTTCCAAACAAATTCTGTTAAATCCCTTCATAGTGAACAAACATATCCATATATTACATACACTGATTAGTCACATCTCTGTTTAGCAAGTATGATAAAATTCACCTCATCACACCAACATATCCCGTGATTTTTACCTGCTTTGGTGATATTTTGTAACTGGCCCTTTTTGGGGCCTTAGTAGGGCCCCTAAATGTGATCCGATTGGGGCGGTTGAGGTGTCAATCTTCCTTATTCCTCGGGGGCCACTCATCAACAACAAAATATCCCGTGATTTTAACTTGCTATGGTGATATTTTGTAACTGGCCCTTTTTGGGGCCTTAGTAGGGCCCCTAAATGTGGTCCAATTGGGGCGGTTGAGGTGTCAATCTTCTATATTTCTCGGGGGCCACCCATCAACACCAAAATATCCCGTGATTTTAAACTGCTTTGGTGATATTTTGTAACTGACCCTTTTTGGGACCTTAGTAGGGCCCCTAAATGTTGTCCGATGGTGGCGGTTGAGGTGTCAATCTTCTTTATTCCTCGGGGGCCACCCATCAACACCACAATATCCCGTGATTTTAACCTGCTTTGGTGATATTTTGTAATGGGCCTTTTTGAGGCCTTAGTAGGGCCCCTAAATGTGGCCGATTTGGGTGGTTGAGGTGTCAATCTTCTTTATTCCTCGGGGGCCACCCATCAACACCAAAATATCCCGTGATTTTAACTTGCTTTGGTGATATTTTGTACCTGGCCAGTTTTGGGGCCTTGGTAGGGCCCCTAAATGTGGTCCGATTGGGGCGGTTGAGGTGTCAGTCTTCTTTATTCCTCGGGGGCCACCCATCAACACCAAAATATCCCGTGATTTTAACCTGCTTTGGTGATATTTTGTAACTGGCCCTTTTTGGGGCCTTAGTAGGGCCCCTAAATGTGGTCCAATTGGGACGGTTGAGGTGTCAATCTTCTTTATTCCTCGGGGGCCACCCATCAACATCAAAATATCCCGTGATTTTAACCTGCTTTGGTGATATTTTGTAACTGGCCCTTTTTGGGACCTTAGTAGGGCCCCTAAATGTGGTCCGTTTAGGGCGGTTGAGGTGTCAATCTTCTTTATTCCTCGGGGCCACCCATCAACACCAAAATATCCCGTGATTTTAACCTGCTTTGGTGATATTTTATAACTGACCTTTTTTGGGGCCTTAGTAGGGCCCCTAAATGTTGTCCGATTGGGGCGGTTGAGTTGTCAGTCTTCTTTATTCCTCGGGGGCCACCCATCAACACCAAAATATCCCGTGATTTTAACCTGCTTTGGTGATATTTCGTAACTGACCCTTTTTGGGGCCTTAGTAGGGCCCCTAAATGTGGTCCGACTGGGGCGGTTGAGGCCACCCATCAACACCAAAATATCCGGTAATTTATTTATTGGTGTTTAAGGTCACATATTTCTGCACAATGGCTAACCATGACCGTGACAGTTTTACGGGTGGAGGAAGCCGGAGTATTCGAAGAGAACCACCGAGCAACGGCGAGCAACTGTCAACTCCCCAACATACCAACTCCACACAAACAGGGTTAGCATTGGTTGAAGACAGGTGCACCATCGACGTGCACTACGCCTTAGTACGCCACCGTGCCCCCACGCGAGCAATGGGGGTGAAGTGTCTTGCCCAAGGACACAACGCTGTTGCCGCAGGTGGGATTCGAACCGAGGACCTCTCGCAGCCTGCACCTCTACCAACTGAGCCCCCCCCCCCCCCCCCCCCCCCCCCCCATTAACCCATTATCTAACGCTAGTAGCAGACGATACTCGTCAAAAAAATTATCGTTTAACTAAAAATTTTCATTTTTTGCATCCAAAACACAGGGTGTTACCCCTCATTGGAATGAGCGCAACGCGCTCGTTCGAATGAGGGGGTCATAACCTATGTTTTGGAAGCATAAAATGTAAATATAAAAAAGACGGAATAGCGATTTTTGTGTACGGTGCTGGCCGTTTTTGGCTGTTACTTTAGGTAAAAGATTAAACGCATTTTGACCAATTACTCTCAGCCCCAAGGAAGGGACAAACTGACCTAGGGGGCAATGATTAAAAAGATAGCTAAGTTGTTATAACAAGTTGCTAAGTTGTTATAACAAGTTACTAAGTTGTTATAACAAGTTAGTTAACTTGTTATAACAACTTAGCACAGGTAAAAAAAATACATCAGCTGGCGTCAGAACGCTGCCGTACAAAGCTTTAGCCTGAAGGCAATTAGTATAAATCGACATTTATTACTTTCCAAAGTGTGATTTTCTGGGATTTCCGAGTTTGATTATAAACGATAACTTCACAAGTAAATTATGCAATCAACAATTGTGTCATATATCTGTGCGCGCAAACGAAGACGCTTTGCCGTGGGTGTAGTGGGGACTTCATTGTTTTTTTTTAACCCTTTAACTAATATGATAAGCAGACGACACTTGCAGCAACATTCTAGAATAGCTATTATTTTCATTTTTTTGTCTTCAAAAACATAGGTTATGAACCCTCATTGGAACGAGCTCCACGAGCTCGTTCCAATGAGGGGTCATAACCTATGATTTAGAGACAAAAAATGGAAAAAATAACGAAAATTAATTGGCGATTTTTGAGAATAGTGCTGGCCGTTACGTTAGGTAAAGAGTTAAATAATATAATTATCGTTAATAAGGAAAAGTAATAAACAGAGTAATCGCTTGACTGGATTGGTTACGTGAAATAATTCATTGGAGGCGATGGACTATATTGTAAAACACTCGTGCGTATTCGCGCACTCCTTTTTGTAAAACGTCCCTAACCTCTCATGAATTATTTCACGTAACCAGTCCAGTCAGGCGATTACTCTCTATATAGTACTTCATCATCGTAATAATAAAGCAAAATGGGACTAGGACATCTTATGCTTATTTGCAGCCCCACCCCTCTACCCCACCGCCTCAAACACCTTCCTTGTCTGCGTCAATTCAATCTTTGCTACCTATAGATGGCTTCCACTAGACACAAGCGCATAGATATAAAACAAGTATGCTATATATACATCTTGTCCCCAATTACAGTCGCAAACCTTAATAGTCGGAAATATTGAGTTTCAACCCATAGTTGGGAATTCTGAAGTATGAGAAGGAATATTTGGGCTACCAGTTGAGAATATTTTCACCGAACGGTGAAGTCTGCCTCCAAAAGGGTGGAAAATTTGCAGTTGGAATTCTAGAATTGGAACCCGCCATTCAAGTCCCTCTAGCCGCATCCATGGTTACGGGTGCCATCACTTGTTTTGACATGCATGTTACGTGATTAGTGATTAAACTTGGAGTTTAAATGTGTCAATGCAATAGCTTTCCTGTTATACCCTTTTCGCAAAGGTGGACACAAATTACCCCCTCAACGAACGCTGATAAAGCAGAAGCTTTTAACGAATACTTCTGCTCAATCTCTAGTATAGATGATTCAATGCATCCCTTCCGCCCGCTTTAAACGACTCTCCTCACCCAACACTTGCGGAAGTTGTCTTGGACGAAAAGGATGTTTCAGATGCACTTAGGTCACCGACTGTCTCTAAAGCTTGTGGCCCCCGACAATGTAAATCCAAGAGTTCTTTAGGGGTGTTCGAAATCGTTATCAAAACCATTAACTAGTATTTTCAACCGTTACCTCAATGAACATTTTTTCCCCTCTCACTGGAAAAGGGCAAATGTTTCTCCCATTTTTAAAAAAGACTCTCCAAACCTTGTGTCCAATTATCGACCGATTTCTCTCTCGAGCTGCATCGGTAAAGTTTTTGAAAGATGTATCTTTAAGAAATTAACTCACTTCCAGTCGGGACTCTACTGTGCTCCAACTTACCGAAATTTACAATACGATTAGCCAGTCTCTAGACGAAGGAAAAGAAATACGATTCGTCTTCTGCGACATCAGTAAGGCACTCGACAGAGTTTGGAACAAAGGATTATTCCACAAAATAGAAACAATAGGTATTCCAAGTAAACTCCTAGAGTGGTTCAAATCTTATCGGAGCGACAGGCAACAACGTGTCGTAATTAACTCTGAGTCATCCTCCTAGAGAAACATTACAGCCGGTGTTCCTCAAGGATCTATACTGGGGCCCCTGCTATTTCTAATTTACATCAATGATATTATCGATGATATATGTTGTGGTATTCGCTTGTTCGCAGATGACACTTCCCATTATATTATCATTGAGGACCCCGTGAGAGCTTAATAGGTCCTGCAAAGAGATATAAAAACGATCGAGGGATGGGCAAACCAATGGCTGGTCGATTTCAACCCAAACAAAAACCGAATCATTGGTCATTACACGGAAACGGACTGAAATCAAGCACCCCACCCTTTTAATGTCAAACACAAATATCGAAGAGGTTGATCATCACAAGCATCTGGGGTTGACGTTTAACGACCATGGCTCCTGGGGAAACCATATCAGTAACACAACCTCAACTGCCTGGAAAAGAATTGCCCTTATCAGAAAATTCAAATTCTCCCTCGATCGTAAAACCTTGGAAAAAAAATATTTTGCATTCATACGCCTCGTTCTTGAATATGCGGACACGGCTTGGGACAACTGTACCGAAACCGAGTCCATGGAGCTCGAAAAAATCCAAATTGAGGCCGCTCGAATCATTACAGGGACAACTAGGAGTGTCAGTAAGGAGTTATTATACGCCGAGACGGGGTGGGAAACATTACAGACCCGACGCGAGAAGCATAAATTAAAACAATATCTTAAAACGTATCATCACTTCACTTCTAATTATATATCAGTTTTAGTTCCCCCCTTATTATCCGATGGTCATGAATATGCCTTGCTCTCTAATGGGGACTTGTATGTGCCGTTCACTCGTACAGTGCAGCACCAAAGATCCTTTATACCATCAACTACTACTAGGCTGTGGACTCTCCTTCCAACGACGATCCGAGAAAATACTTCTTTGGGCAATTTCGACTTGTACATCAATAGAGAAAAGGGTTTTGTTCCCAACTTTTTCCTTTTTAATAAATCCCGAAGAACCCAAATATATCACTGTCGGATCCGCCTAGGGTGTAGCAATCTCAACTGTGATCTGTATATCAATCATTTGACAAGCTCACCCTTTTGAGGTTGTGGAATTCGTGAAATTGCTGAAAACTTCCTATTAGATTGTCCGATGTATTCCGATCCAAGGCGTGCAACGCTTGGAAGGCTGAACTGTGGCTTTGACATCGACACTTTGTTGTACGGATATCCGTCCTATAATGTCCAAGCTAACGAAGCAATTACTAATTGTGTTCATGAGTTTATCGAAGCATCGGGTAGATTCAATTTCTTCGATAATCTATCGTTTAGCGTTTAATACAACGTTTTACTATCATTGTATGAAGCGATTCTTTACAATTCGATTTTTTTCCATTGGAATTTTTTTTTTAATTAATTTTTTTTTTTTTTTTATTTCCTATATATAATATGAAAAATGTTTTTTGATTAAATTTTTTTTTTTTTACTTCCCATATATAATATGAAATCTCTTTTGACTGATTTTAATTTTTATTTTCTTTAAGTAGAAAAAAAATAACTTTAGTGGAAAAACGGAATTTGTTGATTTTCCGAGAAAATAAGCTCAAAAAATCTGAGAAATTACCTAAGTTGAAAAAATGGTTTTAAGTGAATATTTTTTTTCCTGTTAAGAAATTTAAAATTAAAATCAGTTATTTTTTTTATTTGTTATATCTTTTTAAAAATAACATTTTAAAAAAACAATTATCATTTTTAAAAAAATGTAATTTTTATTGGAAATGCGCAGTCTAGCTCAACTGAAAAGTTATCTGAAAAATCACCGTATCGCGAACTCATCGATTTGTAGAACTAAACCACAAATTTTATAAGAACCGCAGTTGTCCAGAAAAAAAGCACCCGAATTAAAATCGAGCGCGCGAGATCTGAGCTTGAATGGCGTAGTATCGTCGAATAGATTGGAGTTGATAAATTATTTGTTCACTAGATGGGGGAAAATGCGAATCAATTATGTGGAAAGACGGGCGAAAAAGAAAAAAGAAAACAATTCGATTCAATCGGCGGAATTAAATAAGAGAAGAAAAAGATCAAATATAAATTTGATCCGCCTCTGTCCGGGTGTTCCGGATCCTCAACCCTTTAAACTGCCTGGCGTGTTGTGACTGGCTGTTGAACGTTTCGTCAAACCCTCTTAAACCAAATAACATAATCCACTTTAAATGCCATTTTGCCAGTCTATACCCCATTTTCCCGATGGGATTAGAGTACACAAAGAGCTGGAGCAGTGCCACATGTTAGTAAGGGTTGATAAATTCCAGCACATGACAGAATAGTGGGAGCCAGTAGTAATGGTTAACGACAGCAACGGTAAAGATTGCAAGGCTTGTAGAGCACCATAGCAAAAGTGAATGCAGTGCGGGCTAATCATAGGACAGATGGTGATGAGTATGGACAAGTCGACAGTTTTGGCCTTGGAGCATGGTGTGGGGTTGATCGAGAAGCCAGATGCTGAATAGGGCAAGCAGCCATAACTGTCGTCAGATAGGTATTCTTCAAAAGATATCCCCAAAAAGGTATCCCTAAAAGGTATCCTCAAAAGGTATTCCCAAGTAGGACATCGCAGTATCATAAGCATTCTCAAATACCGATATGAGTTGTCGAGCCGTAAGTGGAGTCATTCGTTCATGCAATTGCTCTGTGGCTCATTTGTCGTCCAAGCGATGCCTGTTTTAGTCACTATTTGATAGCTTATTTGCTTGAAAAGGTTCGAGTCCTTCGAGTAATACCTATCCCTGCTCGATTGTCTTTTGGGTTTGAGAATCATAGAGACATTCGTTATATACAATGGAGATACCTCTGTATGAGAAGGTGCCGATTACGGGAAATCAAGCAATATGATTGATAATTATAAGACTTGGACGAGTGCAGAGTTCGTAACAAGAGGTAGCCAAGAGTAGGTGGGACTAGATATACCGCTAGGGTCAGAGTATCAAGAATAGAGTCTGTAATGCGTAGAAATCGAGGACTTTGTGGGAAAACCGAACTAGTAAAGCAATTGTCAGATTGCTTGGGTTAATTCTAACAGAGGATTTGGGGAAAATCTGAAGCAGAAAAAATACTTGGCTTCACCAAGTCCTTTTCTGTAGTTTTGGGGTGTTTTTTGCTGAATTGGAGTGATGTTCGGGTCTATTTGGGTAATTCGTCAAAGTAACGAAGGATTTGGGGAAACTCTATACCAGAAAACTACTCGTATACAAAAGAACGCGCCTATTATTTGAAAAAGCAAGGGTTCTTGGGCAATCTGCACCTAAAAAAAAGATTTTAGACAGTTTTTCGTGATATGGAATGAATGACTGGTTATTTGTGGTAATTAGATGCACTCTCATCGAATCGAACACACCCTCCAAACATCTGCCCCGTTCTATTAGAAGGTTGTGAGGCACATAGCAACCACATGCTATCATAGAAACCAAGATGACGGCCTCCGATATACAAAATGGACGACGGAAACACGTGTCACGTCATCCATATATTGATACTGAGACCACGTATCAATATATGGATGACGGCACCACATGGCCGCTCACGCGGGCGGTCTACCATGGCAACCCAACACAGCGCCATTGGATCACCTGACTAAGGCGCCACATGAGATCCCCCGATGAGATCCCCCAACCTGTACCCGAAAGATGCGAGAACGTCTACTTGTGTGGATCTGAGCCAGACCATACAATGTGGTAAGAAGTTTTTAATATACGTTTTGTTGTCGAGATTAAAGTTTTAAAATAATGTTTCTGATTAGCCTAGTGTCAGTCTTCCAGTGCTACAAATTGGGATTATAATGGTCTACACATGCAACAACCCCCCCCCCCCCCCTCCCCCCGAAATGCGACAACCACAACACGTGGTATTTGGAAAGTGTATTATAGTGATCCGCGTTGACTGAAAGCAAGTGTTTGCCGCGAATAATTAAAATGTACAGTAAAAATTTAGTTCGTGAGTGTCGTCTAGTGGTGCACTTACTTTCAACCCCTGTACAGTGTTGATACGTCGCGGAGTCCGAAAGTAGTTCGGTGGTTTAATCTGAGTACATGGGCGGCGGAAGCTCGATTAAAGTGGAGAGGCACAAATTCACAATGCTACCATGGTTCGACCCGGTATGAAAAAGGTTACAATCGTTTATCGGTAAATGTACCATGACTCGTCATAGTCTCTTGTTTAGACGAACACGCCGCTGTGTGGTAACTGTCCTGTCCATTTCTACGACTTCAACCATCTTCCAACCGAAGATAGTTGCGGTAGAAGAAGAACGCATCGGAGCGGCCGAAACACATGTATCGTTTTGGTATATTTGGTATTCGACATATCTAGGGAGGGGGGGGGGGGGGTCAGATTCAAGTGTGTTCAAATCGAGTCGCTGGGTTAATATTTGGTGTCTCTATTGGAACATGGATTAATATTTTCACGTCTGTGCGCGTCTGTAGCACTGACTGCCGGGGATCCCGACTAGGAATGTTAATTACTTTGTGGCAACATAGTTCTGATTTGGATTCGGTTCATCCACTCTGTCGACCAGTCCAGCAAGTCTACGTCACATACCTTATACATGTGAATAATTATAATGTACAGTAAGAATTTGTTTCGTGAGTGTCGTCCGCTCTTCGTGCTGAGTGGACACTACGAAATAATGACTTGCAATGTATTGTCCTGGAAAAATAATTAGGTTTGACATCTTCACGATCTTATCATTAAAGCCTAAAATAGTCAAGGAGTTTAGCGACAGAGGTCTCATTCTAAACGATACATTGTCTTAATATTCTTTACAAAGTTGCATGATTTCGGCCGGAATATATAATGAAACAGATAATATGGGTTAATATTCACTATGTTCTGTTCAATAAAGTGGACTATTTCACTCGTTCACAGAGTACGGAAAACTCCATTGGACCAGCCATCACTGCATAGACAATACTGCAAGGCAAGGCATTGTGCACTAAGGCGTACTGCATGTCAATGGTGCACCTGCCTTCAACCGCCGGAGGCTCTGATTGTGCGGGTTAAGTTAGTAAGTCTGCTTCTCGTCGGGTACTCCGACTTCCTCCGCTCGTAAGATTGTCCGACACGATGTGACTGTTGTTGTTGAAAGTGTCGTTAAACCCAAACAAACAATAAGCCCCAACTGAACATTTGAACCGCACAAAATATTTTGTATTGATCACATCAAGGGAGAAGACTAGGCACAGGTTTTGGCAAGCACGCAATGACAAATAATGTGGACATTGGACCCTCGAAACGACTGTACAGACGCTTGACATAAATTTTGAAAAGTTATCAGGATCGACGAGAGAAATTTGAGGCACCGGGAACTGACACTTCGACACAAGTTCTGAGGCTATCAGTCTAATTCTGTTCGGAATTCGACGTTGTTATGGACTGTTTGTTCACCCACTTTCAGTAAGTGGAATTTGTGCGCAGACGATCGCTGATGTATCGTGCCCCCTTACTTATACAGATATACAGGTATTCACTCCTGCCCAGTTATAGATATGCCAATCAATAAGTATTTAACACTTTGCATTCTCGTGGTATCTTCCATGCCATTTCAAGGGCTGCAGTTAGAAGAGTCCATATCCATTATTTGAGGTAGAGCAATCAAAATTTTCAACGCGCAGCCTCCAGGCTGCGCGTTGAAAATATTGATTGGTCTACTCCAGACATTTCCTGAACAGCCACCCTATAAAATGATGTTACGGTGTATCATGTTCCTGGCAGGAAAAGCGGCCGCTAGGGTTTAAAAGGGTTAATACCGCTTCAAAACATCAAGATATTGACATAAGTTGTGGAACTCCCTGGCGTAATCGCAATTCTCTCAAAATGTCGATCAAATGAAGTCTCAGATGAACAACTTTCTAGCGCTGATTCAAATGAATCTTTATGGTAGTTTGTATATTCAATCAATTAGGATATATCGCTTTTCGTACCCATGAAATATACCAGACGAGGGTATCTAAACGCAAGCGATTGGCTACTTAAGGGCCAGACTGGTTCCAGTCCACAAAAGCGTCGAATTCCTTGCCGAATTGGACTGGTGGTTTGAGAACTTGCCTTCGGTAGTCTCCGTCTCATAGTGTAGAACGTATTAGACATATGTTCCTTGTCTTGAACCTTGTTGGATCCACTTCCTTGCTCACGAAGGCTCGTTATAATCCATTAAACGCCAAAAGGTAGATGTATCGTTTTAACTAAAACGTCGACATAAAAAGCACCATGATATACCACGGTGAACAATGACAGAACATACAAGAGGTGGAGTAAAGGTGACTGGAATCAACACCCTGACTTGGAGTTTTTCTTGTGTTTTACGTGCATCGAAGGCGCCCATGAAATGAAGGAAAACACACCAACAAGGGCGTCGATTTTTTGCCCACCATACCTTACCCGAGTTGTGTTCCCTTCCTGAATTGAGTGAGTGAAGCTGACATTTTTAAAGGCAAATATCACCTTCGGCTCTCTGTTTACATTCTTTCTTGACACTGTTTTTGCACAATATTTGCTACGAGTTTACTGGAAATGCAACTCACGGGGAATACCTATTTGCAGAACGAGAGTCTGTTGGTGTTGACATAATAACATCCAAGGTGATACACAACGGAAACGGTGACATGTCAAATTATATTGTACACAAGACACACCGGGAACAAAGGCGAAAAATCTGATTTTGACTCATATATGTCTCACAAGTCCCTCGAATTGTGTGCGTCAATGGTTCGAGAATTTTGTTCGAGTTCAACATGCAAAAGTGTTTTGGTAGTAGTGGAATTGGCCTGGGCCGTATCGTACCCGGCACAAGGATATTTCCAGACACCCCACAAGCCTCGACTTTCGTTGATTATTTTAATTGAATGTACATTATCACTAGCAAATTCCTGATCATATACAATGATAAGACATCACTAGGATGAGATGATGTGGTTCGAAACATGTACAAGTAGCAGTCCACAGAGTGGAATTAAGAGACTGGATTATGTTTATGTTCATCTTATATCTCTAAAACATAGCTGATGACATCTCATCGTATTCATTCAAACCAGAGGTCATAGGCTTTAGTTTGGAAACAAATATTGAAAAATAACATGTTTTAGCGATTATGTCTGTAGTAGGGCTATCGAAATTTTGCCGTCGTGTTAGGTGAATGGTAAAATAGAAATACAACACAATGAAAGAACAAATTATATCATGTCCAATTAAATTCGGTTTAACGTGGATTGATTGTTACTTACAAAAATAAACAATCGAAAGGGTAACTTTAACAATTTCAGTCCGGTGTGCATCCCTTTCTGCGTAACATACGATATAAAGAACAAAATATCTGAAGCGAGGCTCGATAATAATTTAATCCAAGAGCCTGAAAGACCTGTTGGATTACATTATTACTGAACCTCCCGAAAAACCAGGATGGTTTCGCCCATTTCGGCATTGACAGTATTGACGTAGGGGGGGGGGGGGGGGGGTCGTTGGAGAATAGGATGGAAGGAAATGCGAACGGTCATAGAAAATTATCCGGAAACTCACATATATATACCAGTAATGGCCCGAAAGACTGACTGGTGTGGCTGGAATGCAATATATAAATCCATGCTGGAGAGTAATGTGTCTTTACAATGAGCAAAACGCGCCTTTTTTGAATCCATATGTAACAAATTTCCCAGCCAGTATAAAAGGCTGGAGGAGGAATTTGTTAATATGAAGTCAAAGAAATGTGCATTAAAGGCTATCGAAGTGACAGATCACACGAGTGAATCTTCCTTCGTATCCTTAGTGTAAAGTGCTTGTGCTCCCATTCCAGCTAATTCCTAATAAGACTGATACAGCTTCAGGTCGCTGCATTTGAGTTCGTAAGGACACTTCCACACCACCTGGATTTTATGGTTGTGGTATTTGATTGTAAACTATAGAAACTATACGCTTCTCACCGTTTTCCCACGTCCCTGTTCCAACCCTGAATAATATAACACCCTGATTTTAAATAATGTTTTTATCGTGACTTATCACTTTGCAGATTTATTCAACTGAATTGCGAGAAATAACATTTCTAGTTGAGACGACTAAAACTACACATAACGTATCATTACAGGTTGTGCAATGTATGGGAACACATTCCAGGTCTTTCATGGCTATGAGATCAGGTTTTTCAACTACCTTACACTGAATACGCTCGCAGTAGATGAGTGTGCCGAGCGTTGCATTGATGAAAGAGGATGTCTGTGTGTTGCATTTGACTGGACACCAAAGAAATACTATCTTCAGAGAGTAACTGCATACAATCAACCCACCGACTACATGATGAAAACTGATAGCGATTATTACAAAATAAATTGTGCTTGACTTCAAGAAACGATCTTCTAGTTTGCCTCTTTACCTAACGAATCGGGGAACAAATATTTTTTAACAAAAATAATAAAAAAATCATATCATCGTCCAGCTCGTTCCAACGAGGGGTCACATGATATGGTTGTCTTTATTATTTTCTTAAAATTTGAAAAAAAAAAATAATTGTAATAACAAATGTTGATGTGTGCGCATTGGGTAAATGGTTAATCATTGTAATAATATTGGCATTGTTTGGAAACTGATTACGTTGGGTAAAGGGTTAATCGTTATAATAAAATTGTCATTTATGGAAATTAGTATGTGCTGGGTAAAGGGTTAATCGTTGTAATATTATTGTTATTGTATGGAAATTGGTGTGTGTTGTGTTAAGGTTAATCGTTGCAATAATATTGTCATTGCATGGATATTGGTGTGAGTTGTGTAAGGTATCACGGAACGAAATATTTTTCTATAGGCGACCATTATAACGTTCAGGCGGAAGAAAATATGATCGCATCACTTTAATTTTGACATTCAGATATCTATGTCAAGTATAGCCCTTCAGACAACTTTTTCTGATCCGAAAACAGGGGGTCATGCAACAAATAAGAGAGAAAAACTGGCACAAAGGGAAGTGCCGGTCACGTGCACATATTTTTCACGGAATTCCCTACAAAAACACACAAAAAGTAAATTGTATTTTTAGGTCCGAAAGTCATCAAATCACTCTCTTTTTTATCAGCAATATTCAACAATAATTCAAAATGTCAATAGAATGTTTCAAACGGTTATTGAAACAAAATACTTTCCCAAGGCTGTTTATTTTTTGAGATTGCATCATTTCCGAGTGCAACATTTTAAGGTGGTTCACTCTTATTTAAATATTTAGTTCCGCGATACCTATAATCATCCCCAACCCCACCAAACAGACAAGTTACCACTTCCCTGAGATAAAAGAGTCATTTCTGCATTAGAATCCAACTTTTGGCTTTGGATGAGTCAAAAACATGGAAAATTTGCTCTTTTAAGGAAAAGTGTCCAAACTTTGTCAAATGGGCTTGAAAACTTGTATTGCCTCCAAAAGATCTTTCTATCCTGTTACTTTATAAATAAACTGAGAGGGATGAGAATTTACAGTTTTCTTTAAAAAACTACCCTGATCCCAAAATAAAACTATCATCTGCATCAGCAGAACATATTTTTGGAAAAAAGTCTGTCTCATTTAACCATACTGCAAGCAAAACAGTGTCCCAACCCCATGGAACAATATGGATGTCAATTTTGTTTCCAAAATTGGGGATGCAGCTATATATTTCACCAATATAAAAGGACTCTGCCATTTTATCCTAACAACTGATGTCAAATTTTATTTTACCATCTGATGTAGTAAAATATAGCCCTGAATAGGACCCCTCGGTATGCCCCTTTTCATCCAAATCTATGATATAATTCATAAATTAATTGATATTGACCCAAAACAAAACTACTGTGATATGAACTTTCCTATCTGTAATAGTTTTTAAATCACATTCTGGCATTTGATGCATTACACATTGTGTTTGATGAATATTTTGCAATTTTTGTAAAGGAAAAGCCTCAGTTTTCTCAGTAAAGGCACATAGAGTCATTGGTATGGCACTGACAAAACATAAAACAGTGTTTTCTCCAAAAGAATGACCTGTACCTGCTACTGTGGTATCTCATAACACTGCTAAGATGCCTACAACCATCAAATATTGATTCTATAGTGCTATTCTTATGCTGCAAGTTCCCATAAGATAACTTTTATAACCTTTGTTTTAATCCCCACAGACACCCATTCTGGCAAAAAGAATGAAATTGTAGAAAATATGTTTCCAAAGAGGATGAATCAGACATTTACTTCAAGAATATAGTGTTATAGGATGTTTAATATACCTGTGTGTGTGTGGGGGGGGGGGGGGGGGTGGGAGGGGGGGGGGGCTCAAAAGTTAATCAGCTGCCAGTTATTGAAAATGTAGATCCAGGCAAATGAAAAGCAAAGAAACACCATGTCTGATGAACAGGCGGGCGGGCAGGCGGGCGGGCAGGCAGGCAGGCAGGCAGGCAGGCAGGCATGAGAGTACTGAATGACATACAATGAAAAATACAGTGGAAGAGCCAGGGCAAGGTTGTTAAACGGAAAAATAACTCAGTGGACCATGAATGCTGCAGTCTCAAAGTAAATCATAAGAAACTGAAAGTGTATATTAACTTCAGCCTCTAAAAGCATGCTGCTCAGTCTTTCCAAATGTTTATCATCAGCAGAAGGGTTAAAATTAATTAGCGATTTTTGAGAATAGCGCTGGCCGGTTTTGGCCGTTACGATGCGTAAAGGGTTATAGAGTTGCCCAAAGAGTACAGTCGCCATTGTATACAATTCCTGTCTGGCGACTGACAAAATCCAAAGAGTAGCGTCGCCATTTTATACAATTCCTGTCTGGCGACTGACCAAATTCATGTTTGTAAAACAATGCAATATTTTTAACTTGAAAAACCGTGAGATTTGATTCGTGTGAGGTTCGAATCGAAATTCTGAACGAGATTCGATTTCGAGATGCGATTCGACCAACACATTTATGATTTATGCCCTGTTCAAAATCGTTATATTTTTATCAAAGTTCTGACTTTCATGCAGAAATTATGCTTTGGAATATACTGTTAGGAAAGACCCCAACAGTCAATTACGACACAGCATTGCGGCTTAATTGCAGAAACTGGTACAGTTCGCTGTTGATTTCTGAATTGTTCATCTCAGCATTTGCAAACATATAACAATTACCGTATTTCCCAGGCTTAGAAAGAAGAACGGATTGCCACACAGAACTTCAGGTAACCTATTTACGGTTTTCCTAAATTCCTAATTTGAACTGACATGCCTATCACTGTTATTACAAATGTTTTTCGTAATGTAATAGCACCAACATCTAAATCACATAATAGTTCCGATTTGTTGGGGCTGATCATGAATATTTTTATCATTCGGATCATGTGGGTCTATCATCTAATCATCAAGAAACACCTTTACAGTTCATTATATAAAATGCTATCATCGATTGTTGTTAGTGGTGTTAGAGGATGCAACTGAGAGTAGACATCCTGTCACAATTATCGCAGCAAATGCTCCTCATTTTGTGCGCTCCTTACAGCAGAAAAATGAAGTAGCATGAAATACACAAGAACGTTTTCGCTGTGCAATGTAAATGCAATGCGCTGTTAACGAGGTCGGAACTCATGAACTGAAGCGATCAAACAGAAAGAAAATATTGAGACTACCGTATGAGGAGGGTGGATTACTACAACGTCGCTTATGATAGATTTTTCCTTAGAAATTATTTACAACGTCTAAGAAAACAAGAAGCATTTGCAAACTTCCATCACATCCATCGCATGGACTACCGGGTGGCACCCGGTGGTCCATGTAATGAAAGTTTGCAACTGTTTCTTGTGTTGTTATGGACAATTATAAATTCTGTTCGAGTGGTGAATATATGGCGCTGCGATTAAGTACTAATCCATCCTTTTCATTCTGTATGTGCAGTCGAATTTGAATATATATTTACGTCATTACATGGATATGTATCCCAGTAGAGGATCGGAATGGTGTTAATGACCTCGATTTACTAGTATAGAGTTGTACAGAGTTGGGCGCGCTATCTTTCTGCAGGGATTGAGTTACGCTAATGGTGCGGTTTTACAGGGACAAAAGTGCACTTACGCGTCATACTTTTTTTTCCAAAACAGTCACGATACTTCTATTATTCACTGTAGATTTGACAGGATAACAAACTTCTGATGAATGTTCAATTGAACATTACGCTTCCTATCATCGTTCTCTTACAATCTAATATAGAAGCGTTGGATTAACCCCATAAACCCCATTAAATCTTTATCGGTAGAGACAGGCAAATTCTGAACAAACGAACGCCGGGAATTACCCCAGCTGACATTTCTACAGTGGACATTACCGTAGGCGGACATTTCTCAGTGGACATTTCCCCAGTGTAGGCGGACATTCCCCAGTGTAGGCGGACATTTCCCCAGTGTGGGCGAATATTACCGCCAGACATTTCCGCAAAGACGGTATGACCTTATGAGAAAGTAACGACAGTTTCTGAAACAAATTTACGAGGATACAAAGGAGTCCTGGTAACCACAAAGGAACAACGTCGACTGTATACGAAGGAAGCAATTCTAATCACTGCATAAATGTTTGGCTCTGAAACAAGTGGAGTAACTTTCAACATTGGGGCGATACATTTTGAATTTCAAAAAAAATGAAACAAACAAAAACGCAAAAAATATAAACCCCTAACAAATTAAACTATACAAGAAAAATATGCTGGGAAAATGTCCACTTTTCTAAAAAAAACAGCCTTGAGCAGGCTTGGCAATTTCAGGAGAGCGATTTTTTAGCTCTCCTTACTGCCCTCCTGAAAGAATTAAAGAGAGCGAAAAATTGCCCTCCTAAATATTTTGGTCTGGGATGATTGAGATTACATGTATTATGCTTACATTAAATTTTTGTTGTACAGCAAAAATGTAATTTAACTTCGAAGTCACATAACATCACGTAATTTCATTTTGAAAGTGGTTTAGTGGTAAAAGGTAATGGCTGCAACCATACCCAAACACAGTTGCAATCATTTGAAGCAAAATGGGTCACAGCAATATTTTTTTTCTGTCAGTTTCAAGTTCAACAACTGACATCACAGTTTTAGGGGTAATTATTCAAGGAATATTGACACTATAATATACTACCATTACTACTATCCTGTCACTTGAAGCACTTGCACCAGGATGTGACTGTAGATTCAAGCAGACCTGTTGTCCAAGAAAGTCATACGCCTACCACTACCACGTTCAACCCCCCTTGGGGGGTTGAAGGTGGTAGTGGTAGGCGTATGACTTTCTTTCTTGGACAACAGGTCTGGGTACACACACAGGTCTTGTCAAGTGTGTGTTCGGTTGTTGAGTGAGACATCTAGATGTCTAAGAGATTTCGCTTTACCTTAGTAAAGTTAATAAAATCACTGATGTAGTCTGTTGGTTTCAGTTTCAATGAGTTCGTTCAACTGGATACTTAAAATGCTGTGTAAAGCTAATTGCTCTCCTAAGCTGATTGAGGAGAGCGATTTTTTGCCCTCCTGCATTTTTCAGAATGCCAGGCCTGCTTGAGACATGTCCGCTTGGGTAAAGTCCACCCATCATGCATGAGGTAATGTGCGGTTGTAAAATGTCTGCTGTGGAAATATCCGGGCACTGAACAAATACCTATTACAGTGCATATAACACAGTGTAAATGAGCATTGCAATATGGACTCGTTCAATATCAAGAAGATGACCTTTGGATTCACAGCTCTGCTCTTGGAAGCATATCATACCAACAGCATTTTCTGTATGAAACTGACAACGTGCTTGAATTCAATACAGCAGTGAAAATTATTCAGTTAAAAGTAGTATTCAATTAACATGGATATGACCACTTTTCTGTTTTCTAGAGGTTTTCTGATCATGTTTTAAGCAGCTATGTCAAGCAATATATAACAGACTAAAGCCAGTATAGAAATTTTGTATTGAACGTACGGAAAACGGTTTTGTATTTGGAAGTTATATTCAGTTAACAGTGTCATTCAATTAAGAGGGCGAAATAAGTGGGCTCCATTGTGCTATAATTAGAAAAAAAAACTGATAGGGAATTTCGATTTGTTCGCGACGGGGTCAAGATCTGGTCATAAATATATGTCTCGTTACCTGATCACAGCATTGTAGAATCTCACCTGTGGAAACTTGAACGCCAATGAAATGCATATCAAATGGAACCTCCTTCTCCTACTTTGCTGTTTACGATGTGAGCGATTTATTTCCTGGTCTGCTCTGAGTCAAAGCAGACCCGGAAATATAGAGCTTACATCGTAACAACAGGTTACACTATATAATATGGTTGTAACCTATAGCAAAAGGTGTTGTGATTCTTTTTCGCTTTCTTTGTTTTCACTGCGCAAGCCATGTTGTTAACATGTAACATGTTACCAGGGAGCTCCATTTTATACTCATTTTTCGAAATTTTCTCCAGTGATGCAATGGTAATATTCACAGTGTGGTCGAGGTGCGGCCAAAAAGCAAACCTAACCCGATTCGTTCGATAAAGATGTCGCTGCTGTAATCAGAGCGTCGTGTAGTGGTGAAGACTTGTGCACATCAGTACGGTTTGACTATTTGGTTTAACGATACGTTCATCATCTAGGGTCATACCATCTCAGATTCCATTATCGCCGAGTCATGATCGTTGATACAATATTTAAAAAGAGGAAAAAACTTTCTTGAGCTTTAGTGCAAGCAGGGGAGTCGCGAGGATGACCAATTTATGGAGTGCGGGATGGAAGGGGTGTAAATGTGGTTTATCCTGACTGTGATGGCTCAAGCCCCGAATGACTAGATTCCAACAACATCTTCGAGGCATGCCTTCGTTGAAGGCATGCCTGGATGATGTAGTTGGATTATTAGACAGTCAAGATTAAAGTTTTAAATATCAAGTTTTCTGGAAATTTCTTAGTGCATAAATAAAATATGCCGTGACGCAGCTTCTTATACACCCAATTATACACCCAATTGGTTGCAGCAGAAACCAATCGGGTACTGAAGACCTTAATTGTATAACCAACTGTTTTAACCCAATTGATCGCAGCAGCCCCAATCGGGTAAACAACTGTTGGTGCGACAGAGGTCTAACTTTCAAATCTTGTCTTTTTAGAAAGAAGTTGATTAGTAACAAGAGAGAATAGATATCTAATATTGTACCCCATTTACACGACGAGATATATTCCTGGAATATTTAATTTCTAGGAATAAAAAATAATCCCGGATATTTATTTTTCGTCATGTGAACGCAATTATTCGGAGAATATTTACTTATTCGGAGAACATATTTTTCAAAAATACTCCATCTCGAGAGGTGGTCGAACATCAAATAATCCAGGAATAAAATTCGGTTTCACGCTCATGTAAATCGCAGGAGAAAATAATCTAGGATTATTACTACTAATTTACACGACGAGATATATTCCTGGAATATTTCATTTCTAGGAATAAAAATATATAATCCTGGATGTTTAATTTTCATCATATTAATACTCCCGATTTGTTAAATGACATGAGAAGGCAGATTATTTTTAGAAATTTATTCCTGGATTAAAATTTATTCCCCGAATAAATATAAACCCAGGATTATTTTTTGCCATATAAATCGACCTTAAATTATAAATTAGTCTCCCATACTGACAAAATGTCCCGAATGACAAAAATGCTTGGGAGTTGTGACCCTCCCCCCCCCCCCCCCCCGATTTGCGACGCCCCCGAGTACAACATAAGAATAGTTTTATCTTCACATGTCAGCATATAGGTAAATACATGTTATCAGGAGATTTACGAGAAGGATGATTCTTGTTTAACGTGAAACGTTTGTATTTTTTAGCCGTTTTTGTGATAAGAGTAAGTCTGAGTTTCACATTTACACTATTGTTGTTCTGTGTTGGCACTATTGTGGGTTTGTGTATAGAAGGAATTGGTGGGAAGTGTGTTGTGTACAGACAGATACGGTAAGTATGGCCTGTAGATGGCTGCATTCGTCAGGGTGGATTGTAGTGAGGCAAGTCTACAAGTGGAGGAGTAGCCAGAGGCCTGCAGGCAGAGCATATATGAGGTGTAAGTGTTTCGGTCGATGGACAGTAATTGGGTTTTTAAAATAGTTGGTTGCATTCAAGCGGTAGATTGCGAAGTTGAGGGTGAGGCTGGGGAGAGATGGTAGAGCTGGAGTCACCCCGACGAAAGCTTAATTTTGGTGGCGGGTGAATGGAAGGTGTTTGTCCTGAACGAGGAAACATGAGGTTGAGGCCATGTGGTGTATAGAATACAAGTGAAGAGGGGAGGATCAATAGAAATGTCGATTGGTGGTGACAGGCTGTCAGGATCCGGCGGCGTAATGATGGTACTCGATGTTTGGGCTGAAAGACAAACACCACATGAGGTGGTAAGTGGGATATAGAGTATATAATAGAGAAATAAGTTTGGTAATTTAGTTCCTAATGATTCTGAGGGAAAAGATGAGGGGTGTGAGATGGCTGCTAACGTTAATATGAACCATAGGGAATGTCAAGAGAAGGAGGGGGATCAGTGGTGTAAAAGTAATATTGAGGCCCTTAGTCCACATACTGTAATTATTCAGTACATTATAATGTTATATTTAACTCCCCTGCACACTGATGTCGAAATATCTAAATTTCAGGGTGCAAATGTTTCCCATAATGCAGCTAACAATTTAACCATTTCAATGTGTTTGACAGAGCTCAATGAGCTCTGTCAAACAAGATTGAATTGGTTAAATTCCCAGTTGTATTATGGGAAAAATGGCTACTTCAAATCTGGATATTTTGACATCAGTGTGCAGGGGGTTAAGCAGATTGACTGGGTACAAACATTCTATTCATTATAATGTCAACCCAGCATTGACTAGCTTAATAAGTTCAAGTGATGGTTAGTGGTTACAATATGGCCGTCGTGGACTGGTCTCTTTCCACGGGTGGGCAATATTTCTGCGGACGCAATAATATTAGTTTCCAAACACTAATTATAGGAGTAATAGTCAAAAATTTAATTAATGAACCAACTGCACAACCCGGTGCTTCCTTAATTAAAATTTTCCTGATGGTGATTTTCGTTCGTGTATGTGTTCTTTCCTTCGTTAGTCGGTCAGCACCTTAATAATAATAATAATAAATAACAATAATTTTATAGCCTAGATTCCACCCACGGTGATCAATGGCTGTCCAATAATTGCATACATACATATACACACATACATTTCTCTCACAGATACATTGATACATGGATCACTATTGTCATTTATTGGTGCCCAACGCCACATCAGCAACCAAGGCTATATCGTTTCGATAAGCGACAGAACGTAAAAGAAAAAGGGTATTGAATTAAAACCAAATAAAAACAAAAAAAACAACAACAAAAAAAAAAAAATACAATTTTACCAAAACAAGTATGTGAGTGTAACTAGACGAGTAACGAGGCAATCCTCACTCACTCAGTCACACTCACGCACCTGGTAATGTCAGTTTATGACCAAAATTAAAAGACCACTGAAGGAAATGCCTTTCGAAAAAAGTAGGTTTTAGTACCAGACTTGAATGATTCAAGTGATTTACTATTTTTTATGTCGATTGGAAGAGAATTCCAAACCCTTGGGCTAGCAACCGCAAAGGCCTTATCAACAGCACTAGTAAATTTAGATACGGGCTGAACCAGATTGAGTTGACCTGATGACCTAAGAGACCTCGGTGGTTTGTGGATGGTAAGCAAATCGGATAGGTAGGATGGTGTAGATCCCGAGATACACTTGAACACCAAAAGGACAAGTTTAAATTGAATTATTTGCTTAACGGGCAGCCAGTGTAAGTCAGAGAGTACTGGTGTTATATGGCAGTGCTTTTGAGTTCTGGTTATGACTCGTGAAGCACAATTTTGGATGTGTTGTAGCTTTTCAAGAATAGATGTTTTAGAGCCAATCGTCAGAGAGTTGCAGTCGAGGCGCCTGATATCAGAGACGTGGACAGGCTGTTGTGACGTCTGCCTATCAATGAAGGATCGAATTTTGCTAATATTTGTAAGATGAAAAAATGCACTGCGAGAGACATGTTTGATATGTTCATCAGCGGCTCAATTGTCATCCATGAAATAACCTAAGTTTCGAACACAGCTGCTCGGTTTTATCGCAGAACCTCAAATATTGAGGGATAATTTGGATATTTTTTTTAAAGTTGATGAGGTAGACCTATACATATTACTTCTGTCTTGTCATCGTTCAATTTAAGAAAGTTTTTAGTCATCCATGCCTTGATGTCTGAAATACAAAGCCCAATCTTACTGCATGCTTCGGGCTCAAAGACGTGAGTAAAACTAATATACAGCAGTGTGTCATCTGCGTAAAAATGAAAGTCAAGGCCATGGCTTGGGGGAGTCATATTGGAATTGGTTGGTTTCGGATACTGCTTCTACGGTTTGATGTAACAACTTGTACATAATGCATTCACATTTGTAAATGAATTTAATTAAAATTATTTCGTCATTTCAACTATCGCCTCATGTTGTCATGTGCCACGTACACAACCCCGTAATTGGTTTCTAAGAATATCGCCCTGATTCTTTATGCAAGCTGGTGTTGAAGCATCCAACATCAGTGCTTTAACTACTACACTGCTATGAGACCCTAAATAATGATATTTTCTCAAAATGTTGGAAATGTTGAGGGCCCCTAAAGACGTGGAGGCACCCTAACCTCGTTGTGTGGGCGGTACGCCACTGGGGAGGATGAGATCGAACAAGTAGGGGGTTAACAAATAGTTGTGAAGTGATTGGAAACTTTTTTTTTCGGAAGGGTGCAAGTCGGTGGATGGCCGGGTGTGTAAGTACCGCAGCACAGGAAGCAATCGGTGATGGGCTTGGGTGGTTGAGGATCAGGGAAAGGTCAGACTGACTTTCTGAGACACTCCACCGAAGGTCGTTGACTCCCGTACTCCGCCCTCTTCTCGAGATTTGTTCTGTGTTTGTACCACGATTAAATGCAGTGAATAAAGCTGATATTTCTAAAGAAAAACACCACCTTCGGCGGTCTGATAACATTCTTGCGTGACACTGTTTGTATCCAAGCATTTCATTCTCACCATGGCGTGAGTCAGACGCTAACTTTTGGGCAGATACTTTCTTACATGATGGGATTCCGAGCGTGGTGTACAAAGAACATTTGTCAATACCCGCATTTCATTACACGCCTGTTCTATGAAACCCCCATCTACAGCAACACTAAACCATGCGGAAAATAAAAATCTGTTCCGCACGTATGTGCAGAAGAGAAATCGTTAACGGACGGCTTTTAAATAGAGGCGAAACTTCACTGGAATTTTCTACGAATCGTGCGCTGCAATTACAATTCGAATCCCTGACGATAGCTGAAAATCGTCCCCTGGTTTTCAATGTGTTATATGCGCCAATAGGCACACAGAGCACATTGGAACTCAGGGAAAGAAATAGTAACACGGGTTCCCTTGGCAAATTTGATTGGCGATAAAGTAACACGGGTTCCGATGGCAAATTTGGTTAGCGATAAAGTGTGTTATTATTATTGATAGTTGTCAAATTAATTGCTGAGTGTCCTACTAAAAAAATGCTTGCATTGACGTAAAGGGGTTTGTTTGTTAACCCCCTCATCGCCTGTGGTCTCTCGTTCTATTCTTCCGCGCTGGCACTCGTGCCATATCGATTAACCCATTCACACGCGCGTGTCATTCTGTGTATATATGGCGTGACGCTGAATATACATGTACACAGCAATCACTGTGAAATGAAGAATATGTGGCAAGTGTGTTATACAAAGGAGAGGGTTAATATCAGTAACATTCGAAAGAATGAGATATGGAATATGGAATACCATTGAAGAGTCTGCTTATTGCTAATGAGAGGAGAGACGAGGTGTGGGAGGGGTGTTTTCTTGGATTACAGCGGCCGTACTGTACATGAATGTAGCCTTAACCTTGAGATTTGTGAGAAACATCGTCGCCTACAAAAAAACCCACATCTGTTGGACGTTTCCCGTTTGGTTAAATAGTAGCATATAATAAATCAACGGCATGAGCGTGTCTGATTTGAAAGATATTTGGTATGCTGACGGATCATCATAGCGGAAAGGACATTCAGAAGTAACGGGTTTTACATGAAGGTCGTGTAATATCCTCGACTAATCCCAATCACAATTGAATAGAATCCAATAGCTATCTTGTTTTCAGTCGTTGATTTATTATATGCTACTATTTAAACAAACGGGAAATGTCCAGCAGATGGGTTTTTTCGTAGTCGAAGATGTTTCTCACAAATCTCAAGGTTTAGGCTACATTCATGTACAGTACGGCCGCTGTGGACTGGTCACTTTCCACGGGTGGGCTACATTTCCACGGACGCAATAATATTAGATTCCAAACACTAATTATATGAATAATCATCAAAAATGTAATTAATGAAGCACCGGGTACCACCCGGTGCCTCATTAATTAAAATTTTGCTGACCATGAATATTATTACCTGATAAACGCATGCGCGAACGTCACTACCTACGCCTGGAATATGACCAGTCCACGGCGATTGTACTGCAACACAACAAAAAAGTGTTATATTTTATTGAGTTGTATGAGTTGAAGGATCATGGAATACGAACCGAAAACATTTGGAGTATACTTGTTTCGATTTCAAAAATTGAGATGCAACCAATGTTGCATCGTATCGTTCGGAATAAATCATCAAAGATGAGTTATCCCGAACGACACGATGTGCATCAAAGATGAGTTATCCCGAACGACACGATGTGCATCAAAGATGAGTTATCCAGAACGACACGATGTGACGTCAAAGATGAGTTATCCCGAACGACACGATGTGACATCAAATGTGAGTTATCCCGAACGACGCGATCATACATCAAAGATGAGTTATCTCGATTGGAACGATGTGTCACCAAATATGAGTTATCCCGAACGACACGACCTGACATCAAATATGAGTTATCCCGATTGAAACGATGTGACATAGGTCGCATCCAATAAGATTTGACTTTTTAGATTTACAGAGACTCTCCCAACTTTGCAAATGCCCTGTTTTGCATGCACTCAACTTCATACAATTGATTGTTTCCCGTTCATTTCCACGCTTTTTCAGAAAGTATTACGCCTTTTCTTGGTAAGGGATTAGCTGTGCAATTTTAATTCAAACTGCGCGCCGTCCCCACCGCCTATGTTCTCTTGCACTGACTGCTCAGCTTCTGGATTTTCACTTTTATCTCTGTTTATCTATTTGTTTCTCTACCTTGTCCAACAATTGAAAGGTATCTGAAAATATATACACTGCAAAAATGTAGGTCGTATACAAAAAAAAATGGTTTCATACCTTGTTATATATATGGAACCAAAATTAGAACCTGTTATAGAACCAAATCTAAAATGTTTCCACTATAAAATTAAACTTTGAAGGTTCCATTATGGGGGCAAATTTGGTCCAAAACTATAACCACGTATACATAATCATAAATAGAACCAACTATAGAACAAACATTTAATTGATCACATAATGGAATCAAAATTTGTTTCATACTTTGTCACGTATGGAACCAAGAAACAGAATAAAATTTAGAATTAAATGGGTCCATTAAAGAAGAAACAGTGTCACCATGGCTTGTCGTTGCAACCCAAAATATAACCCATAATGGAAGTCATTCAAAATGGTTCTATTAAAGAACAACTGTTGGTTCCATTTTTACATGGAGATTTAAACAAAAAATAACCCCCAAAACAAGGTTCAATTACCATACCTAAACATGTTCTGTTTTTGTCGTCTGCATAAAATCATAAAAACATCGAGCAAGGCCAATCAATCCTCCCCTCTTTCGTATTTTCAACCCACTGATTGGTTTGAGACAAAATCTGGCGTGCCGGTGTGACAGGAATGGAAGTCCGTAGGAAAATTAGACCCTCTGGACTATTATTCCGCGGAATTGTAGTCCTAGGTCTAACATTTCTATGAATAGTAGTCCGCCCTACTATTCCTAGAAATGGTAGACCTAGGACTATAATTCCGCGGAATAGTAGTCCAGAGGGACTAACGTTCCTACGGACTTCCATTCCTGTCACACAGGCTTGCTTAAATAAATGTAGAGTAGTGCTGTCTTAAAAATTATACAGATAAACTTTGTTTGGTAATTCAAAGATAAATAGTGGAAGTATATGTATTATCCAACAAACCTAAATGAACTACAGTTGAAACAAGAAATCCTGTCACAATTAGCGCAGAAAATTCTCGCTAGTTAATGCGTTCCGTACTGCAGAAGAATGAAGTAGTTTAAAATACACAAGAGCGTTTGTGCTGTGCAATGCAAAATGTAATGCGCTATTTGCGAGGTCGATAGTGAAATAACGAACTGAACCGGTCAAACAGAAAGAAAATATTGAGAATGCAGTATGTGGAGGAAGGATTACCACTAAATCGTTGTGGGATAGATTTTTCACTTAGTAATTATTTACAATTTTTGAGGACGAAACACAGGATCCACTTACAAATTTCCACAAATGGACCACCGAGTTGCACCCGGTGGTCCATGTGATGAAAGCGTGCAAATGATTCTTGTACTGTTGTGAACATTTATAAATACTTTTCGAGTGGAAAAAATATGGCGCTGCGATTAAGTATTAATCCACTCTATTCATGTTGTATATGCAGGGAAATAGTAATATCTATTTACGTCTTTACATGTACATGGCAAGGCAACTTTTAACGATCACATGTTTAGTAAATAAACCTGTCGTGTACCCACTACAGCACTGGATAAATAATCAATAAAAACAGATAAACTCATCCCATCTTATTTTAAATCGTAAATCGGTTTGTAATTTATAAAACACTTCACCCGGAACACCGTGTGCTGCACGTGTGAAAAATCCAGAAAAATTAAGAGGCTTACTAGTCACTCCGTTGATGAAGCAGTTACGAAACTGGCGACGTCATTTCAAATATTTCGCGTTGTGACGTCAGACGGTAATATTTGCTACTGGTGCCGTAAACAGTAAACTATGCCAGCTCTCATCCAATCAGAGGGCGAGGATTGTCCTCTCATTGGAACATAATTCGATTACTTTCAATGGCCAGTAATGTTTTGCACTGACTGTCGCTCATACAATCAGTCATCAGCAAAATTTTAATTAATGAAGCACCGGGTTGTACCCGTTGCTTCATTAATTATTTGTTTGATGATTATTCCTGTAATTAATGCTTGGAATCTAAAATTATTGCGTCCGTGGAAATATTGCCCACGCGTGGAAAGTGACCAGTCCATGGCGACTGTACTGTACTTAAAGCGACTAGCAGGCGACATTTGCCAAACTTTTTTCCAAAAAATAAAACTGCCATATTTGTGTTTCGATAACATAGCTTATGGCCTCTCATTGGAATGAACGTGGCGAGCTATGTCTTCGAGGCATGCTTTGAAAAAAAAACTATAGAATGTATTCATCGAGCTCGTTCCAACGAGGGGTCACAACCTATGTTTTTGAGAAAAAAATTAGTTATTCAAGAATTTTTTTGCAAGTGTCGTCTGCTTTTCATGTTATGTAAAGGGTTAAAGCGAATCTTGGAAAGCTATCAAATTGTGAATTGCGATTCTTCTGTACAGCGATGGGCACAGGAAGAAATATTATCTGTAAAAAACCGCTTTCAATTAGCGACTTCATTTCTTAATCACAATGTTACGAAACCAGTAATTATCCAGTTGTAGCCTGTGATTGACACCACAATAACCAATAAAACCTGTCACATCCTATAACCTGTCACATCCTATAACCTAATATGTGAAAGTATCTTACGCCGTTTTCCGCGCAATTAATGTTTACAAAATGTAACCACTATTTACTCTTGTATTAAACTCTAGGCTCCTTTAACACATGTATTATTATCACTGTGAAGTACCTTTGATTCCTTCTTTCCCCAGTACCGTTCACGCAACTCGATTCTCTGAAATATAAAATATCATTCCGTCAAATGCAGGTTTTGATGTAAAACGAGGTGCAATATGGTAGAGATCCAAGGATACTTGCCAAATGAGAACAAGCTACAACTGAAACCCATATTCTGGCCACTATGCATGATATCACATTTTAAATACAAGAGGTCCTAAATGCGCGAGCCTCTCACTAACTGCGCGTTCAGGTTTAGCTCTGATTGAAGGCAAGTGTACTATCGACGTGCAGTATACAGCGCTACCATGCCCTAGGCCCTTCATGTGTGCAATCGTGATTAAGAGCCTTGTCAATGGACACAACGCGGGTTACCACAGGCCAGTATCGAAGCATGCACCTCTCGGTTTGAAATCCGATAACCTAACCACTGAGCTAGCGCACTCTCATTTATAAAATACTAGCGGGCGAATACCCGGCGTTGCACGGGAGAAGATGGTTATATCAGATTGGTCGAGAAACGGAGAAATATATCAAGGTCACTAGTTTGAAGGTCAAGATCACAACGCACGGACACCCCGATAAAGACAAAATGATCGATGGGTCAATATACCCGCACATATGAAATTTTAGCCCGATCGGCCAAGCCGTTTTCGAAATAAAAGGTCAAGGTCATCAATTTCAAGGTCAAGGTCACCCCGCATGGGCACGGCACCCATCCCATGTTACTCGCAGGAATGATATACCCGCACATATGAACTTTTTTCCCGATCGGCCCAGCCGATTTCGAAATAAAAGGTCAAGGTCATCAATTTCAAGGTCAAGGTCACACGCATCCCATGTTACTCGCAGGGACGAATTAACCCCGTGTAAAAAAATTGAGATCGATCAGTGGAGAAACGGAGGAGTTCACCCGGAACAAAGATAGAGAGACAGATACAGATATTCGCATTTTCATATTAGATATGTCTACCTTCTGGGATATGGATGAACATGTTTCATACTGTTTCCCTCATTACCGACCCTGTTAGAACGCGTGCAGGACAAGAACCACTAAACATGTCAAGCTCTCAACTCACCAGTCGAGGGCATCCGGCGCTGTTACGAAATGCTTGTTTACCCACATTCCGTGATGGAATTTGCGCGGAGACTCCCGTTGATATAATGTGAAACCCCTTCAATTGCAAAGAAATACATTCTTGCGTGCTCGATTTGTAGATATTCCAACTGATAAATATTCATCTCGCCTTAAAAACATCAATATATTAACAACAATGGTGGAATTTCGCGTCGCAATCATACAACTACAGTCGCACTGAGTCTTCCTTCACGTGTATTCAGTTTACAGTACCATAATGTAACTTTCAGTCGAATCAATTGTCGGTTGAGAAACCATTCTTGCGCCGATGCAGAGAAAATGAATGTAAATGGTACTTCTAGGTTCATTGGAATGGAATATTTCAGTTGGTCGGAAAAGCGAACCTCAGGTTCGCTTTTTCGACCAACTGAAATATGTCATCCCATCGAGTCTGAAACATGAGTCGATGGGACTATTTTAAGGGGTAGCCTGATATCAGGACATAACAGCTTCGAATTGCCTACACAATTTGACAGGTGGCTTGGGAGCTTCTCAGCATGTTTCTACAAACTTGCAAATTATCATTACAAAATAAAATGTTATAGAGGTGTTCTTGTGAGCCACGATTTCATTTTAAATTAAATAAAATAGACTTGAATAGAGTTTACAAAGGCAAAGATTGAACTTATTGGAGTAGGTTCGGAATTGTCACGCAAAGAGTGACGAATGTGAGATATTTTTATGGCGCAATGTATAATTTACCCTTTTCTTAATCTAGCTGGCGCCCTTCGAAAAATATCCAATCAAATTTAAATATTTTTTTTTATTTTCTGTCTTGTTAGCATAGCTTATCTCCCACCCCTCTTTCCGTTGGTTGGGTGAGCGTTTCAGTAAGGGAAAAGCTACGGCTTTGAGGCAAAAATTCAATTATTTGTGAACATGTTTTGTTTCCAGATGTGTTTCCTAGTCATATTAGGTGAACGTTTTATGGAATATAAGAGAAAATTAATTCAATTCTAATTCCGAAACTAACATACTCACATTTTTTTTCAATTTCGTCGTCGGCGTTGACTTCTGGCTTCACACGTTTATTGGACGAGTTGTCAGACGTGTTGCGAACGATATTTCCGTGATTTTTATTTGCCCATCCCATTTTGCACTGTAAATATACACTGGCACCATATCTGGGCTTACTTTCATGTACAACATCTTCACAATTACATTCAGCATGGCAACTTTCCATCCAAATATCAATGGAAAAACTATGTGAAGACTGAAACCCGAATTTTCCACCTCACTGACACTCTACAAAGATCACGTGAGGAACTCTGTCTTGCGACTGCTGTTAAAGTAAACCCCGTCCCAGTCGCGCCTTGGAGACTCTGAAAACTCTGCTGGGAAATGCCAAGCGAGCTGCAAAAATGTATCGTCATGGCAAATATTCTTGTTAAAACCACCTATGACAATAATACCCAGTGTCCTGACTGCTTAAGTGTGTTTCAGAACCAAATTCGACATGTTCGTTTTGTCTGCAGTTCCCAGTCCAGATTGGATACAAGAAACGACTTTTGGTCGTATATGTATATGGATGTATATGGCCCGGGTACTTTCCTGTTTCTAGACGGACTTTCAGATGACGATTTCCTCTCGTTTGTTATGGGAGATGTTACAATAATTCCGTCGTCCCTGCCCCAGTGACGGGCTCGAAGACCAATTATTGACAGACTGTATCTCTTTCGTCTGTAACCTATGTCGCAACGCATGAAATGCTCCCGCAGTAGCGGTTGACTGCTTCTTTATCAGTGCTTCGGATCCTCAATCGGTCTGTTGCTGACTAAATATTTTTCTTTATTCCACCTGTATCCTTTTTCGCCCCTGTCATGTACATATGCACAAAATACAGTTGTCGTTATCTTTTGCTTCAGCTTTGTAATATATGTTAATTGATCTGATGTACTCTTCACTTATGGAGGAAATCATCATCATCATCAACCCGTATTAACCTAACCAAGTAATAACCTCTTTATTATTTTAAACCGGAATAAATAATTACTAAATGTTATCAGATCGGTAACAGTTTTCGGACTGTTATTTTTTCCATTCTTTAACCCTTTACCCAACGTAACAACCAAAACCGGCCAGCGCTATTCTCAAAAATCGCCAATTAATTTTCAATATATTTTCATTTGTTTGTCTCAAAAACATAGGTCATGGCCCCTCGTTGGAACCAGCTCGTCGAGCCCGTTCCAACGAGGGGTCATAACCTTTGTTTTTGAGACAAAAAATGAAAAAAATAGTTATTAAAGAGTCTTTTTTGCAAGTGTCGTCTGCTTTTCATCTTAGGTAAAGGGTTAAAATTTGAAGTTTCCTCTTCTCCTAGTTCAGCTATACAAAAGGCCTCGGCTTCCCCACTGGGATAGTCTCAACGTGCAGATAACTGAACTATCTCTTCTACAACTTCGACGAATCTGCCCTTACGACTATAAATTTTAGTTTTCATTATATTTTCTGTAAACTCTCTCCTGTCGTCCCTTCATTCGTATAATCCGCAAGTATTGCCACCATTAATTCCCCACCATACAAAACACACATATTCAAATTACTCGGCTATGCCTAAATTTCGTCGCCTGAGTGCTAGAATGTTCTATGTCCCATAGGGGACATAGAACATTCTAGCACTCAGACGACGTAATAACGGCAATTTTCCTGATGACATTCGACGAATAACGACGAACGTTTTCCATGTAAACAAATTATAAGCACCTGAGAATTCAAAAATGAGGACCACATTACGCTCGTTCATATCTGTATAGATCTGCGTCATATCTGCCGAATTTGAGTCATATCAGCCGAGGTTGGTAATGGGCAATTCTGGAGAAAACTGATATCTAATAAATAAATAAATAAAATCATTGGAGATTTAATTTTATGTGCTGGCTGATCATATTATATATTTATTGGGGTTTACGAATTCCTGTCGCAGTGAGCGGGCAATGCTTGTCAGTTAATGAGCTCCTTTCTGCAGAAGAATGAAGTTGTCTGAAATTCACAAGGGCATTTGTTTTGTGCAATGCAATATATAATGTGCTATTGGTGAGTGAAATCACGAACTCAACTGATATTATATGGATGGCGGATTACCACAAAATCGCTGTAGGATAAATTTTATGCTTTGTACTTATTTAACCCTTTACCAAACGCCGACGGTTTCAAAATTTATTATTTTAAATATCATTTTTTAATTTTTTTCAAAAACATTCAACAAAACCATATCATGTGACCCATCAATGGAACGAGCTCGACGCGCTGGTCCCAACGAGGGGTCTAATGATATGGTTTTGTTGAAATTGTTTGAAAAATAATATTTTTTCAGCTGCTGAATTTGCATATTACGCGGGCGGATGCGGGCGATTCGTTGGGTAAAGGGTTAAAACTTCTGAGGGCAAAACACAGGAAGCACTTGTAAACTTACACCCGGTGGTCCAGGTGATGTAAGTTTGCAAGTGTTTCTTGTGTTGTTACAAACAATTATAAATATTTTTCGAGAGGAGATTTTGTTGTGCTGCGATTAAGTGGGAACTCACTTTCTTCATTCTGTATATGCAGTCGCATTTTAATATCTCTGTTCATGTCCATGTACGCCAAAAGAGGTTAGAGGTTATGTTAATGATCACTGTTTACTGGTATAGAATTGTAGAGAATTGGGCACGTTATTTCTCTACAGAGATTGAGTAACGCTGATAGTGTGGTTTGACAGAGACAAAGGCGAACTTATTCAGCGCGCAAAAACTTCAAAATAGAACACAATACATTCACAGGACATCTAGTTTCAAGTGTGGAGCACATTGTGATTGGTTTTCTACATGACTTTATCTGGATACTTGTGTACTATTTTAATTCTTTGAGTCTTTGCACGAAAGTGTCCTGGAGAGGCCTTGGTGATGAATTATATATTGTATCATTGGAGATAATGAATCAATTAATAAAGTGATTTAAAATGCAGGGGTGCAGTTGCACAGTAGAAAAGGGTTGGTTTTAGAGTTAAGTTGCAATTTATTTTAAAATCATTTTAATCACTCTGCCACAGAGCTTGAATCAGTTTTACAACATCAATGCGATTTAATCAGATTCTTCCTCGAGAATTTGGTAAAATTGGGTGATGAAGTTCTGCCTCAGAATTTGCAGTTATTGTATACCTGTTCAGTTGCATAAGGCTGAATAGAATAATGGCATATTTCTGATTATGAAAACAAGAGTATATGCTCAGGCATCAAATATGTGCTTGCTCAAGATATATGAAGCATTTTCACATACTTGGGTACTTGAAACATTTCGTCGCCTGAGTGCTAGAATGTTCTATGTCCCATAGGGAACATAGAACAGTCTAGAACTCAGGCGGCGATTTATCTGTACAATTTAGTTATTTATTGGGGTTTAATGACATTTTCGACAGCCAGAGTCACCTCGTGTCGGACAGTAGTAAAGGTGGAGGAAGCAGGAGTACCAGGAGAGAACCACCAAGCAACGGTGAGCAACTGTCAGACTCGCCAATGTACAAACTCCACACAAACAGGGTTGGTATTGGTTTAAGACAAGTGCACAAGTGTCCCACATGGGCAATTGGGTTTAAGTGTCATGCCCAAGAAAACAACGCCCTTGCCGCAGGTGGGATTCGAACCGATAACCTCCCGGCTTGCAGCCTGCATCTCTACATATTAAGCCACCGCGTTCCCAACTGTATAATTGGAATCAATATGAATCCAGTTCAATTCGGTTCAATTTTATTTCACAAACAAACCACTATCAAGTGGCACAAATGTTAACCATTTACCCAACGAATCGTCCGCAATCGCCCGCGTAATATGCAAATTCAGCAGTGAAAAAATATTATTTTTAAAAAAAAATTCAACAAAACCATATCATGTGACCCCTCGTTGGAACGAGCGCGTCGAGCTCGTTCCAATGAGGGGTCACATGATATGGTTTTGTTGAAAATTTTTGAAAAATTTAAAAAAATGATATTTAAAATAATAAATTTTGATATCGTCTGCGGTGGGTAAAGGGTTAATCACCTGTCGCTGTATTCGCATCGCAACGACTCGATTCCCTTTCATTAATGTTTCATTAAAATTCGTTTTCAGAAATCTTTTCCACACTATTATTTTGGAGTGCCGTATTTATATTTATATTTTTACAGGCTCTCTGTTGTTGTCGTTACTAATGCTGATCTAACAACTTAACGTTTTTATGAGTTTTAATGAATAAATACGTAGTTTTGTTACCAACTCAGCCAAGATCTATTTTATTTGATCGGGAGATGGCTCGATTCATAAACCCTCCACTCTGCTATGCAATTAGAATAACGAATGAGGGGCGCAGTGGCGTTGCGGTAACCGGTTCTCGTCAGATCACCGAAATTAAGGAACGTCGAGCCCGGTTAGTTATTGGGTGGGTGACTGTCTGAGCGATCGCTTCGGACTCCCGCGTTGTTCCATTGGGCAAGGCACTTGACCTCAATTGTCCACATGGTGGCGCGATGACGCCGTACACTACGGCGTACTGCACGTCGATGGTGCGCATGTCTTCAACCAAACTAACCCTGCGTGTGCTGCAGTGCGCAGTTACGATGTTGGGGAGCAGGAAGATGCTCCTCGTTGATCGGTGGTTCTCTCCGGTTACTCCGGCTTCCTCCACCCGTAAAATTTTCACCGACACGATTTGACCTTGGCTGTTAAAGTGCCGTTAAACCTTAAAAAATAAATAAATATGAATAACGAATGGGGATTGCGTCACGCATAACGCAATACCGTTACATCATGATCTTCATTCATACAAAAATCATTTCATTGAAGCCGAATGATAGTAAAGATATGTATGAACAAGTCAAGATAAATTGATTATTCCATCCAGGTGGGTTTCCGAGATAGTGTATTGAAGACTTGACCTCGCCTCTCGGTCATATATTGACAAGTCCTAGCGGACTCGTCGACATATTCCCATAGACAAGGTCTCGACTTCAAATTCCACGTAATTTATTCTAGTTTATCCAGTTATGACTACACGTTTTATGGCTCCATCAACCAATGATTACCTTTTAAGGAATTTTAAAAAAAACTAATAATAGGATCTTATATAAGTGGGATCATTGCTTGATAGTGTTAATTTAGTTTTTTTCATTCTCTCTCTCTCTCTCTCTCTCTCTCTCTCTCTCTCTCTCTCTCTCTCTCTCTCTCTCTCTCTGTGTCTCTCTGTGTCTTTCTCACTCTCTCTCTCCCTCTTTTTATATACCCCCGCCCCCCCCCCTCCCACACACACAATCATGCACACCAAAAAATCAACAGACTAATGTTATCCTATGATTTAATTTCACACACAATGTGTCTGATACGACAGGGATCATTTATCAAAACGTTTTCTGCCATTCTCTTCTAAAATTTACACCTCAACCCCAAAGCCTAAAAAGTACTTTCTTCACTTTTATTTGTTACCAGCATTGGGGGCGCGGTGACTCAGTAGGTTAGGGGGCAGGCGGCAAGCCTAGAGATCCTTGGTTTGAATTCCGCCTGCGGCAACCGCGTTGTGTCCTTGGGCAAGACACTTCACCCTCATTGTCCACGTGAGGACACGGTGGCTTTGTGTACTAAGGCGTACTGAACATCGATGGTGCACCTGTCTTCAACCAATACTAACCCTGCATGTGTGGAGTTAGTATGTTGGGGAGCTGGCACTTGCTCGCCACTGCTCGGTGGTTCTCCGGGAACTCCGGCTTTTTCCACCTGTAAAACTGTCGTTGTCATGGTCAGCCATTATGCAGAAATATGTGACCTTAAACACCAATAAATAAATAAATAATTACCTACATCACATGTTTTCTGTTCAAGTATGTTCAAAACCAATGATTACATTTTATTTATTATTTTCTATTTATTATTGTGGTTTAAGATGATTTTCCGCTTCCCAGGCTCTCCGATAACCGCTACAAATGTATGCGTGGAGATTAGCAGTAGATTATAATCATAAAAAAAGATTATAACCAGTCACGTTACCCACTCTAATCTAGTTTTTAGGGCTCTCATTCCAGGCATTGATTTGTGTACTGAGCATCATAGCAACAACAAAAACGGTTACAACTGAGTTCACTTTTAATGGTACGTGGGACTATGAATGGAGGGAGGTGTGTTAGAATACACGTTTCTCTTTGTCTCCTCCCTTATGAAAAATCAATACAAATTGCCCCGCAAAAGCACTGTAGTGAAAACCGTCCACACAACTCCCGTTTAAAACCACCAAGCATTCACTATCAACTTATTTTGGTCACGTTTATAAAGGTTCTGACAATTTGTGTTGTGGCAGAGTGAAAAGCGAAATCCCGAAAAAAGTTGACTGATAAAAATAAACGGACATCTTCGCTGTTTATTTGTACTTATACCCAGTAACCCATGCCATGGCATACAATTTTCGTCACTGAGTGAGATGTAAAGGAAATTTAACTCCCACTTAATTTCCGAAAGCTGTCAGTAAATTTAACAATAAAGGTATGGTAATTTCGTATAAAATTTGAAATTTCAAAATGTAAGTGCATTTGTATCATTGGCGTGCGTATAATTTGTCAAACTCGAGACGCTTTCCTGTAGATTTTTTATAGCAATACTGAAGCTGGCTTCTTTACAATTTTTTCCCAGTGGGTATGAACTTTCGCCTATTTTACTCTGTTGAAACCAATTTAAAAATCAGAAAACGGCGTTTTCATCCTGTTTGACTTTCTGTAACTTTTTTCTGTTTTGTTCATTTTAGTTGGTTATATCAAGAGTGACCGCACCGTGACATATTATACAGACACTGTCCGTTCCATTAACACTTTACCCAACGAATCGCCCGCATCCGCCCGCGTATTATGCAGATTCAGCAGCTGAAGAAAAAAATATTTTTCGGAAATTTCAACAAAACCATATCATGTGACCCCTCTTTGGAACGAGCTCGTCGAGCTCGTTCCAATGAGGGGTCACGTGATATGGTTTTGTTGAAATTTGTCGAAAACAATTAAAAAACGATATTTAAATCAATATATTTTGATATCTTCTGCGATGTGTAAAGGGTTAATATAAATGTTTAGGAGGTGAGATTTGCTAATTTCGTCCTGTGAAGAATGAAAACATGAAAATTGCTTTAAAAGCACATTCTCTAAACAACGAATTAAAGTGAAAGTGTTGTTTGGTGTGAAATTGATTGATATTCTTACCGACGGATTACCTGCGATGTAGTTGCTTGTAACCAGCTTCCTGTAAAAGCCAAATTTCCTTTTGTAATTTTTAATAAACGAAGACTACAGATAGTTCCGAGAGCTGTCTGTTTTTCATTTTTTCAATTTTTTTAACCAAACCATATCATGTGACCCCTCGTTGGAACGAGCTCGACGACCTTGTTCCAACGAGGGGTCACACGATATGGTTTTGTTGAAATATTTTGAAAAATAATGTTTTTTCAACTACTGCATTTGCATATTATGCGGGCGGATGCGGTCGATTCGTTGGGTAAAGGGTTAATTAGAATTTCCTTCCTCATCTCATAATTTCAGGTAACTTTATCTAGAGTCGATTTTGGTGACGACATAAGTCAAGGATGCAATGCGTTAAGAAAGCTACCAAAAGGAATATGGAGTGCCTTTTTTGTCTTCAATTTAAAAACAACACGAAAATGCCTTAAACTAAACGTATTTCAATGTGAATGCACTTTATTTTACACTTTTATGTCACTTATATATTCTGCGCACCCCAAAACTACTTGATCATCACAAACCTATCCACGAATGAATGACAAAATTAATGACGTAATGACGCATCTGCAGACTACCGTTAAAACTAGAAGTCCTGTCACGCATTAATTGCGCATAGAAATTGCGCGCAATTGCCATATCAAATGGCATCCAAATCACGACAGGTTCTCCTGGTTACTCATAGCAAACACAGGCAATGTTTCTGTCAATGGTCCTCCGGGTTACCCGGAGGTCCATTGACTGAAGCATTGCTTGTGCACATTCCATATGCACATAATTTGATAGCCTTACTAGGGTCATAACGCGTAGATTAACGCGCAGATCGACGTGCTATTTGTGCGCATTTCGTGACAGGACTTCTAGTTTCAACTCTACAACCCATTCTCAACACTCAAGTTTTAGTATATGGATCGTGCTTTTGTTTCAAAGTATTTGAGTAGAATAAGAACAAGTTTCAGTTCAACTTCTCCATTTCTCTCAATTTACGATGTATATGATATCAGGGTTCAAATGAAGTTTACATTTGTAGTCCAACAGTTGGATAGGAGGGAGTTGTCGAGTAACTTATGTACAAAAGCTTATAAAATTGTTCCAAATGGCATTTTCAAGAGATTATCTTAACCATATTTATCCTTGTCTTTGAGTGGTCATCAGAGCCAGCACTCGGATGGGCAGGGGTTGGTGGCGACACATCTGTGAGTAACTTTGAAACATGCGAATAAACGAGTGCCCTCTCGCCCCCACGGGTGAATCAACTATGGAACCCACCAAAGATCACAGATTTTCTTCTACGTCTTGGACTCTAATTTTGCTTCTGTTCGTAGTATGGCAGTAATATAACTCATTACTCTTATAGCTGATGAGGTCAAGGGGATACATATAATAAATAGTCGTGGATGATAGCGGACTGTTTGAGAAAAAAAGACGTTTCGTAGGCATCCGTCTACTCAACTTCTCTTCTTTTCAAAGAGCCTATTCTACAAAACGGTCCCAGTATTCAAACACGACACATCTAATATAATACCTTACCTCCTACAAGTATCTGGGAATTTCATTGGTTCGAAGACGTCACATACAGACTGCTTATAAAACCATATACTGCCTGTCAACATCAATATACGCTGACAGCTATGGGTAATCTCCCCTTTGTTGATTGATTATTCAAAATGGCAGCAGCCGATAAACACTTCAAGTTGAAAGATTGAGTGTTGGAAGCCCATATTTGGTCTGAAGTGCAGGTTACGCAACTTAAAAGGCTTCATATTCTGTGGATGTGTGTCATGTTACCTTCGAAATGAAACTGTTTGGAATGTATGAATTTGCCTTGTTACAATTTATGGGAGAGTGCCTGTAGACAAAGACACGTGAACACATTGTGAAAATTCTCTCATTTAATTTTGATCGCTGTTGTTATTAGTTCTGTGCATCGATGCAGCAATCGGTAAGATATATTCGTTACACAGTTTGTTAGTGGCCTAATACGGTATATATGGTGTCAGTTAATTCCAATATCAAATTAACTGACACCATATATACCATATTAGGCCACCGACCGACTGTGTAACTAATAATATTTCTCTTAAAATATATTTTAGTTATGTTAAGTGTACAGTACGGAATTATAACTTGAGTGTCGGAATTGATGTTTTTTTAAGTTTGATCAAGTACTTCTTTATCCTGCTCTTATCAGAAGGATTGGTTCTGTGACGAGTGCTTTGGAAGTTCAACAACACCGTAAAAGACATTGATTAATTCTCCAGTGTTTTATTTATGGATATAAATACTTTACTTTTTCCCTCAACTATTCTGTTTGCCGGTTTTATTGACCTGTGAGCGTCGTTAAAAATGTTGAGAGCGTTCTCAATGGGCTGCTAACAGCCTATCGTTGTAAGTATTTGTGCATATTTTCAAGTTGTTTTATACGGGTTCATTGTAAGGTCTACCCATACATCACTTCTTATTGATATGAATACAACACACACAGAAATAGGGCTTAGCACTTTATCTAACGCACTTAACCCTCTCTCTGCCACCACGGCCGATTCGAACCCTTTCTCTCTGTTTCTACAGTTAAAACTAGAAGTCCTGTCACGAAAAGTGCGCTTATCTAGGCTTAATTACGCGTCGGAATTTCGCGCAATTGCCATATCGAATGGCATCCAAAGCACGGCAGGTTCTCTTGGTTACTCATAGCAAACACATGCAATGTTTCTGCCAATGGACCTCCGGGTTACCCGGAGGTCCATTGGCTGAAACATTGCGTGTGCACAGGCCATATGTACAAAATTTGATAGCTTTACTTGGGCCATAACGCGTACATTAACGCGCATATCAACGTGCTATTTGTGCGCATTTCATGACAGGACTTCTAGTTTTAACTGTACGTCTTAGTCTATCCCATTAACTCCACGTCTGTGTGCCCCTTCCGATGCCCCTACCTCCCTTTCTTTCTCTCTCTCGCTCTCTACCGAGAGAGAGAGAGAGATACAGTACGTGGAGAGTGGATTGTAACTAAATCACCCGCGGAGTGGAGTTACCACCCAAGCTATAACTTTCAATTTTTGTACATATCGACAAAAATACAAGCAATGTTTCAGCCAATGGACCTCCGGGTTTAACCCGGAGGTCCATTGGCTGAAACTTTGCAGGTGCTGGTTATGCTTTGCAACAAATTTGCAATTATTCTTCGGGTGGAATCTCCACTCTGCGGGTGATTTAGTGATAATACACTCTCCACGTACTGTAGATAGATAAAAACTTACAAAAAACAGTTGGAATCGGTCACGGTGACAGAGACAGGGTTAGACTAGCAAAACCATTAATGCAGTCAACTTGGAAATAAAATATATTAGGAAATGAGGAAGCTATTTTATAATGAAATGCTTTAATAGCTTTCCCTTGAGATCCATTACGTGACAGTTTATGTAATCACGGAAGTGGTATTTTCTTAAGTGAGACCGCTATTGGATTGCAAAGCAGTCACACGCCGTGGATTCTGATTTCATAATAATATATTGTGATAGTCCGGTCGTATCCAGAAAATCAAAAAATCCCACAACCAATGTTCTCGCATTTTTTACCGAACTGTGAGATTCTGCAGTACAATGAGGAGAAAAACGGGTAGATAATTTGGATCGGAACGCGTTTCAATCGTGACCCGGTCAAAAATGTTTGGCCGCGTGTATGACAATAATACTGTATCTGCATGAACAGTGTATTTTACTAATGAAAGTATTACCAATGACCAAATAAAAGTTGATTGCTCCCTCAGATGGAGCCCGAAGTGTTGTATTTTTCACGACCCATGTGCTGCAAGTTGGAGATCTTTCTCTACCTATCCTCATTATGAACGATCCTCTAACAAAAAAAAATAAAATGTTCGCTTGTATGATTTGTTTATGCCGTATTTACCCTGTCATCCTTTATAGTGTCGTTACTTATCAATACTGACTTTCGGAAGGACAACCTCAGACCAAACGCCCTGTCGATTCGATGGATAATATAAATTAAATGTACGGGAGTGACAAGACGCATTTATTTTCGTGAAAATGAACATACTTTATTGGGAATTTGCTATCTACACGCGAACGGTTCTGTTCCTACTTAAGGGAAGGATGAAAACCCAAATCCGCTTCTAGCTCATCTTCATTTTCAGAATCGCCTGTTTTATCACAACCACCACCTGGCTTCAACTCCCTCTTCACTGCCGTCACCCGTCTCCTCTGCTTGAAGCAGAGGAGACGGATGACGGCAGTGACGAAGGGGTTGATGTTGATGGAGGTTGTGAATAGTGAGTGATACTAGTGATTCTAAAAATGGAGACGAGTTTGAACTTTGAAGCGAATGAAGATCTTCCTGTTGAAGAGGAGACCCTGGAACTGATTGAGAGCTACAGTGATTTGGTTCAGGCGTGGAAGGGCTGACGAAATCTTACAAAGTTACGAAGGGACAGTCTTCCAATTCAGAAAACTTCAGTTCAACACATAAACCGGGAACCCAGGAATTTCCGTTCCCGGGATTAAACACCAATATATAAATATAAACGCATAAATAAATAAAGGGGTTAAAGCCCTTGTACAAAAAAATTATTTTCATCAAGTACAACACAAATTTTTGACTGGTTTATTTGTATTGGAAATAAACATCATGTTCTATTGAAGGTTGAGTATCACACCTACTAATCGGTCTCACGCTGTGACGTGCAATTCGACGCTGTGATGTTCTGTTCGGGCGCTGTGACGTGTTTTTTAATGTGAAAAGTCATCGCTGCTGCTAATTTTATCAATGTTCAATCAAATGGGTAGGTAATAAACACAGCTTTTTACTTTATCAGTTAGACTGATGTTTCCCAATCCCAACCAGCTTACTTTCACGTAGCAGATATTATCTCTCTTCGAATAATAGGGCTCACAAAATGCCTGGGTACAACTTCTGTGCATCGCCACTCCACTCAAAATCACATACCTAGGTGACGCCCCATTGTTCTGACGCAAGGAGATGGCCCTCGTAGCCTAAAAGAATATCCCTTCGATTTAAAAAACGTACCCCGACAGATCCCGGATGCAGAATAACCCCAACACAGTCCGTCAAAGTGAACCACCGAGTTGTGAAAAGTGGCAACGGCGCTGTGATGTTAACGGCAACCACGCTGTGATGTTCACCATTTCTTAACCCAAATAATAATTTGTAAGTAAATTTTTTTTAAACGCCATTATACGTTTACCTTCAGTTTCATTAGTTGGTTCGTTCGTCGGTATCATCTACTTTGTTTTGTCTTTGGTAGCACACCCGTTTTCGTTCATAAATCCACTGTTCTGCTACGAGTCAGGCCTTTTCGCATTTGACGATTTTCCTTTTGTTGGACTTGCTGGTGATGTGCAGGGACCACTGACTCATTAGGGGGTGGGGTGGGTGGCTCATCTCAACACGTCAAAGGGGACAGCACGAGAGGGGCACTCTCGTGTTATCCTCATTCGGCGTCCGTCATTGGAAAGGAGCCCCACTACCAACCCCCTTCTAAACGCCCGAAAATGAGAGAGGGTTTTCGCTCATTGGTGGGAGTTCGGATGGCTTCGGGGGAGGAAAATTGAATGTTGAAACTCATAAGCTGCAATTTACGTCATTATGAAAAAGAAAATGTTCCACTGAAAGTATTTGATACCCCTGGGCAGAGGGAGGACACGACTCGTATACCAGGCGGCCAGAAGTTCCTGAGCTATGGGGAAGGGGCTACCCCCACTCCCCCTTGGGTCCCATCCAATCCACCTGGTCTAACTTGATAACATGGTATCCATAATTTTTGACATAGCAATAGTATACTATCACGTAAACCAGCTACCACTCAGGCTGATGACTCGAAAGAAGATTATCGGAGGTCGGAAGTGTTATGATTAAAAAACATAGAACTGTGACTCGTCTTGTCGATGACGCGCCCAATGATCGCAAAGGCATGAATTTATATCTTACTTCAGCGTATAAGAATGCATATTTTCTCCGTGAATTTTTAGCACGTTTCAGGCCAAGGTTTTCTTTTGGCGCGGAATAATCTGAGAAACATAATTCTCAGCGCCTTATATTCATCAGGAATTTTACAGAAAGTATAGGTTGTTGGACTAAAGCGTTATTATTTTAAAAGATGTTCTAATGATGTCATTGACAGTTTTTCAAATGATTTCCAGTGTATATTTAAATGACACCTTTATACTTTCAAGGGACGATATCCTTGTTCACGGACAGGACATAAATGGTGCATGAAACATAGGAATGCGTATGTTTGTTCAACCCTTTACCCAACGAATCGGCCGCATCCCCCCGCGTAATATGCAACTTCAGCAGTTGAAAAATATCAACAAAATCATATAATGTGACCCCTCGTTGGAACGAGCTCGACGAGCTCGTTCCAACGAGGGGTCACATGATATGGTTTTGTTGAATGTTTTTGAAAAATTTAAAAAACTTATATTTAAAATAATAAATTTTGAGCTCGTCGAGCTCATTCCAACGAGGGGACACATGATATGGTTTTGTTGAATTTTTTTGAAAAATTTGAAAACATTATATTTAAAATAATAAATTTTGATATCGTCTACGTTGGGTAAAGGGTTAAAAGCACTTGGAAATTGACACACACAGTTGGCTAAAATGACTACTGCAGTATCTTTCCGCGGTCTGCCGTTTGTCGACTTTAGTCGCCTGTCGCGCCAGAAGAGTTAAGGCCAATTTTAAAAGATGCTTTTAATAAAAACGTGGATGAAATATTGATCAAACATTTGCAATCCTCCACATTCTATTTAATCCATTAATCATCCACAAACAAATTAATACTGATTGGACGAAATAACAAACTCACTACGAAGGCCACTTGAAAAATCAAGCGCAAGATTGTTGAAAGTATTCAATGGGTCGTCCACAACTCGTATAATGTAAATTGTGAACAGAATCTGAAAAATAACACGAAAGTTCTACTCCTCGACCGATATATTTGTCTTTAAGATATGACATACTGGGATGAGGATTTCTTTCAAAAACGTTAGAATATACACGGTTATTTCCAGGAGGTTTTTGAACGATCAGCTCATCTCAATAAAGAAACAGAAGCGACATGGTTACAGCAAAACGGAAAGTATTGATCTTGGAAAATACAAGACAGTTCCCAGGTTAAGCTTTATCATTACCGTGTTCGCAATGGGGTTGATAAGAAGTTTGTTGATTCTCTCGTTCTTGGGTTTTTGTCAGAGTAGCAATACGACATTCACAGTGAGTGTATTTAAAACTTGTCCTGGTCGTAAAATGAACACCTTGAGCATTATTAAAGAAGTGACAACTGCCACGGATATCACCTGTGCACGTGCGTGCAAAGAAGATAAACTCTGCAGAGCAACAAATTTCATTCCAGGAGAGCGAAAATGCCATCTGTTAACAGAAAATACAGAATGCAACCAATTGCCCGTCGATGAAGGAACAAAAGCCATCCAGTTGGTAAGTGTCTTTCAAAACAACAACTACAACAACAACAACAACAACAATATAAATAAATAAATAAATAAATAAATAAATAAATAAATAAATAAATAAATCAAATTTTGCCCTTTGGATTGAAATTCTTGCGCACAGCATGGTTGCTATTCAACGCAAGATTGAAAGTGTGGAGACCAACCATGATTGAAAGTATATTAAATTGTCATTCAGTCAGAATATATTTTGTTGAAGAACGCTTCTAGAATGTGAACTGTGAAATAATAGCGGGCGTCACAGTCTCCTTAAAACCTTCACACTAAAAGTGTCCGCTCTGCCCGGTACAGGTATGAAAAGTTTCTTCATAAAGGTGATCATAAAAATAGATGTCTAACATTTAAGATATCTCGAGAATCTTCAAATATCATCCAATGAAGCACTGCCATCGCAGATTGTTGTTGTCACTTAAAGAAGGTGTCGAAATCATATGGAGGTATACAGTACGTTGAGAGTGGATTGTAACTAAATCATCCGCGGAGTGGAGTTATCACCCAAGCTATAACTTTCAAACTTTATACATATGGACAAAAAACACAAGGAATGTTTCAGCCAATGGACCTCCGGGTTTAACCCGGAGGTCCATTGGTTGAAACTTTGCCTGTGCTTGTTATGCATTGCAACAAATTTTCAATTATTGCTTGAGTGGAATTTCCACTCTGCGGGTGATTTAGTGATAATACACTCTCCACGTACTGTATGTCACTTAATTTCAACTTTAATGAAATTTGATTGTAATGTTTACTGACATTCAGTCTGGTTTTAACATGGTAATATTGAATATTTTTTTCTCAAATTGAATGCGAATTTGATGTAGAATGAATTCAAGTTCTCCTTTAGGTGTATGTAAGATGAGAAAGCCGAATCCCCTGCCGTTGGTCTATCACAATATGGAATGATAGGCAAGTACATGTAATATGCGAAAACATGAATGACGTGAGAATTTCAAAGATGCTATTCAATCGAAAAAATCCAAAAATCTACATTGTTTTATTTTTGATGCTCTAGAAAATGCTAAAATTTCGAGAAAATCGAACATATTTTAATGTTTCGGACATAGACCACAATCACCCCCCTTCAACGACAGTTCGGCAATAACCGTGGAAAATTTTGGACGACTGCAACATATTTTTAGATATGTTTTGTGTTGGAGAGTGTATTCCCCAAATTTAGGAAGGTTGAACCTCGAAATAGGGCTGAAATGAAAGATAAAAAGAGCTGTAACTCTCGCATTGCTCACATCGCCGATCGAACGTTAAAAGGTAAGACATAGAGGAGATCTAGTGTTTTTGAGTGGATAGCGAAAATTATCTCATGAAGTGACCAAGACAAATGTTTATTTTTCGCGAGCGAAAATTACCCATTATATGTGTCAAATGTGAGATAATTTTCGGTATCCACTCAAAAACACTAGATTTTCTTTTTATTATACGCTTTTTTAGACCTTTTTATAAACATCTGATAATTCCACACTTTTCAACCATGAATTGATCCATGAAAGTTAACCCTTTACCTAACGTGAAAAGCAGACGACACTTGCAAAAAAAATTCTTGAATAACTAATTTTTTTCATTTTTTGTCTCAAAAACATAGGTTATGACCCCTCGTTGGAACGAGCTCGACGAGCTCGTTCCAACGAGGGGTCATAACCTATGTTTTTGAGACAAAAAATGAAAAAAAATAGTGAAAATTAATTGGCGATTTTTGAGAATAGCGCTGGCCGGTTTTTGGCCGTTACGTTAGGTAAAGGGTTAACAGCGCATTGAATCATTGTAACGCGGAAGTGATTTGATTGATGCTCGGAACGGATACGGTCTTGCAATCTGATTCTGCTGGCAGGTTTCTAAACCAAACATGGCCCGAAAGTCCGCTATATATAAATATATACCAAACAAAAAACTTATATTACGGACTTTCAGGCCACGTTTGGACAAGCGGGTTTCAAGCATCAATTCAAGGTGAACACGTGTTGAATTATTTCTGGAAATGTTCAGTATCCACCCAAAAACACTAGATTTACTTTTCATTATACGTTTTTAGAACAAATTGATCATTTCCAGTGATAATTTGGCTCGTATTCACCTTGAAGTGATGCGTTGAAAGCCGCCATTTTGATTGATGCAGAGCAAGTGCCTGAGAAACAGATTTTTTACTTTTTTGTTCTCTTATCCTTGTATTTTAAAATTATTCATACTAAAAGGTCAACTGACCTAAAATGAACTAAAATAACTCTTGATTTCAATTTTACCCCATTGAATTTTAGATGTTTTGCGAAACCGATCGCCTTTAACATCAAAGCGTCGAAAACTTTCCATTAATTTAAACCAAGTTAAGGAATACCCACCTTCTTTCACTGAACATTTTTTTACGAGCACAGTCAGTTTTTGCGGCTAAAACTGGTATTGCATAAGGCTTGACAGAAAAATATAAAACTGAAAATTTGACATCTGAATACAGTTATGCAAATCAATAAGAGATACAGGGTTTCTTGAAAGGAAGTCGAATATATTTTCGGACTCTCTTTCCTCGTTGCTTGCCTTACTCCAACCCAAATTGAAACCCCAACCTGAAGAAATCTTTTATTTTGGAACGTCGTGATAAGATGAACACTCTCATGACTGACCATGACTGGCGGTGTAGCGAAACAGGCTCTAGACAAGCCTATCACCGAGTTTAAAATTCCTTTCAATGAGCTTAAACCATGTATTGGCTGTTATATCAAATCGTTGTGGAAACGTAGTAGAATGGGGCAACTAATACAAGCCCCATCGCTTCCGACCAAACATAAATAATAAATACATATATCTAACGATCATGTACATTTTGGCTTGGAATCCACGAGAGACGGTACGTATGACATAATGTGTTCCGATTCCGTATCCTATAGACGACTCATTCTGAATCCGTATCATATAGACTACTCGTTTCCGGGAACGCAACGGCCTATCATCACATGCGCATGAATACATTCTGTATGCGTTTCAATGATTGACTCAGCTGATCGCTCACAAAAGAAAACAAAATTACTTACAATTAGCGAAAATTGGAGGTTCTGCGATAAAACCCAGCAGTTGTGTCTCTCGCAGTGCATTTTTTTCATCTTAGAAATAATAGCAAAATTCGATCCTTCATTGATACGCAGACGTCACAACAGCTTGTCCACGCCTTTGTTACCAGTCGCCTCGATTACTGCAACTCTCTTCTGATTGGCTCTAAAGCATCTATTCTTGAAAATCTACAACACATCCAAAATTGTGCTGCACGGGTCATAACCCGAACTCAAAAGTACTGCCATATAACACCAGTACTCTCTGAGTTATACTGGCTACCAGTTAAGCAAAGAATTCAATTTAAAATTGTCCTTTTGGTGTTTAAGTGTATCTCGGGATCTGCACCATCCCACCTGTCCGACCTGCTTACCATCCACAAACCACCGAGGTCTCTTATGTCATCAGGTCAACTCAATCTGGTCCAGCCCGTATCTAAATTTACTTGTGCTGGTGATAGGGCCTTTGCGGTTGCTGGCCCAAGGGTTTAGAATTCTCTTCCAATCGACATAAAAAATAGTAAATCGCTTGAATCATTCAAATCTGGTACTAAAACCTACATTTTTCGAAAGGCATTTCCTTCAGTGGTCTTTTAATGTTGGTCATAAACTGACATTACCAGGTACGTGGGTGTGACTGAGTCAGTGAGGATTGCCTAGTTACTCGAAAAGTTATACTCACATACTTGTTTTGGTAAAGTTGTAGTTCGTTTTGTTTTGTTTTGTTTTTTGTTTTTTTAGGTGTGGGGGGGGGGGGGGGGTGTTTTGTTTTAATTCAATACCCTTTTTCTTTTAGGTTCTGTCGCTTATCGCCACGAAATAGCCTCGGAAATTATTATTATTTCGTACAGGAATCAACCCTTATGATCAATTTTAAATTTTTTTTATCCTCTTAAACCAGACCTTTTATGTCTAAAATCAAGGATTTATAATGTATGCACAATACTAGAATCGTCGCTCATTACTGTTCACACTACTCCAGTCTTTGATATTTTTTTATTAATTTTTTTTTATATGTTTTTATTCAGATTAAAAAGTGGTATAAGTATGTACATTCATCTAATCTGAGTATACATGCATTAAATTCCGTTCCTTACTATACAATTATGGACATTTTTGGTGGTGAATATGATGTGATATGTACCTAAAAAAATATATTCACCGAGGCGTTAGCCGATGTCATTATAAGTTTTTAGGTTCATATCACATCATATCTACAACCACAAAAGTTCACAATTATTTTATTATTTATGCCATCCTCTAACAAACTATCTTCTATTTGTAAATTAAAAGTTCGATTATATCAACCAGAAATACTTTTATTTAACAATAACATAGGTTTCATCTGCAGAATAACATAAAAATGAGACGGAAGTCAGATTGACTGCGCAAACACATCTATCGAAATAGAACGAGAGAGGGAATTTCCTTAAGCTATATTTAGAAAGTTGATATTCACTAGAAAACCAGTGTACATGGATTTTTGAGTACCAAGATCCACCCAATTGAACTGCGGTTATTTATAAAGTATATAGTAAAGACATATAAGACAGCCTTTTCTACTCTAGGTGTAATCAATGCACAAACGTAAGATGCAGTGGAAGGTGTTATTGTTGACCGTATGTCGTTGCATGTAGCCTATTCCTGCGAAAAAAACCAACAAACAAGGTTAGAGTCGATGGCTATTGTCCTGAAGATATGTGGTGGTATAAAGTCGGTGGATAAAATAGGGCTTTTAGAGATAGCCATTTATTATCTTAGGATTTCTTTAGAGTACAGGAGGCGGAAATATAGCTCCAGGCGATATTGACGGAGCTCTTCGACGAAATCGTTGAAGAGGGGTCCACACTTTCTCACCTTGCAAGAATGAATATTTTTTATGAATATCAGAACTACTAAAACAAGGATATATTCATGTGCACTGAAACTATTATTATTATTACTATTATTAATATTATTATTATTACTGTAGCCAATGAGGATAAAGTTCGGTGTCAGGGGTCATGGAATACCACAATTTTCCTGCAATCTGTCTGTACGTTATGACAGGATAGTTTATGACACTGAACATTCAAAGAATAAATGTAGCACTCTCTCTTTAGTGTTAGAACAAAACTTACACAGCTCAGTCTCGAATAATTCACATTTAAAAAGGCGAGCGTTCGTAAATAAAGCTCCATGTAGGATTTTATTTTGCAAAGGTTGAAGATAGGTGTCTTCAGTAATTAAAAAAGGAGATGCAGAAGTTCGTTCATTTCATCTTTGACTGAGCTGGGTACGAGACCGCATGTTGCAGAAATAATGGGTAAAACGTTGTGTTTGCACTTTTTATATCATGATTACCTATTATACTATATATAAAAAGCCTGTGACATAAAGTTTAGCTTTACACACTAACAGTCGTGAACACGTCAGCAATGGTATTCCAATAGTTAAAATTTACCCCAACAGTGGAACTACATCCAAGATTTCCTTTGTTGATCTCGCCTTGAATGCAAACTTGTCTAAATTTATCACGCGTGGCCCCGTGAAGAGGGAAATGAAACCGGCAATTATTTATTGCCTTTTTTAGACAAGGTTACCTCATAAGATACTAAACAATTAACAAGCATACGTTGTCTCATATTAATAAAGCATCCATAATTCGAAATAGTGTGTTATTTGTTATTAAAATGAAAAAAATGTCCCGTAACTTGCGCGTTTCGTTTTCTCCTTTGTTTCAGCGATAAAATTGCCAGCGGAAGTACCGCCCACCGGTGCTCATGTAAACAAAAACAGAATCGCACATGTGAATATTCATTTATTCAACATTTAAACTCTTATTAATCCAACGAGCGTGGTACAAATGAAATATACACAAAGTAGCTTGGTGTACAAATGTTTACCACTCGTGGTGAAGTGGTGTTAACCGCGCGCCAAAGGCTCACGGTTAACACCACTTCACCACTTGTGGTGAACATTTGGTACACCAAGCTACTATTGGTATATTCTATATGTTACCTTTAGTTTTTTTCTAGCAGCGGGCTTAGGATGAGGTCGGAATTTTTATTTTTGATTTAATTTTGCTACCCTGGAATACAGTAAAGCGCGTTTTGATATCAATTTCTCACTCAAGAGGCAGTTAAGAACAAAATATACCTTTGTCGCACCGTGTTTGATTAAAAAGGAGTTTATTGTTATTTTTTTATATTTTTGTTGTAGAAGATAGGTTGAGAAAAAAAATATTTCCGAAGTCAGTCGACGATTTGTTGTCTAAAAGAGATCATGCCATGATGATATTTTTTTCAAAAACTCTTTGAGCGCTTTCCAACTCTTGTTAACCCTTTTTGTGTAGAAAACCAAGATTTGTAATTACCGCATTTTAGAAGTTGTTTAAAATGAGAGTTTCAGAAGGTGCCATTATGCTGGGGTCTATTAATATCTCAATCCAAACCATTTTTAAAGAATAACTATATTATCGAATGTTTGGAAGTTTGTGTCCAGGTGAACGCAGAGCATCAGCCGCATTGAAAATGAATCCAAATATCGTCATTCAACCTGCGGATAAAGGCAAATGTATAACCCTCCTTACCAGCGAAGCTAATATTGCAGAGGGCACACGCCAATTGAATTCTGCCCAACTCTACGCAGAAATATCCTCAGACATATCTCTCAACACGCCACATAGAGTCAAAATAGCCGTTAATGAAATGCTCAATCAAAACGAGACTGACGACAAAATGCTCGCATTATTAACCCCGGCCGCGCGACAAATACGCCTCCCGGATCTGTACCTATTACCCAAAATTCACAAAAAGGCCCCTACTACAGACAGGACTGTTATAGCTGGTTGAAAAAGCCCCACTAGAACAATATCAAGTCTTTTGGGGCTACTTCATAGTCCACATTGTACAAAAACAGGCTACATACATAAGAGGCAGAGCTTGCTTCATACATAGCATTGGGAATGAATCGGTACCGCGACACGCTCTGCTGATATCTGCTGACATTGCTAATATGTGCACAAATGTACCACACAGAGAAGCCATAACAGCCGTGGAAGAGGTATAAGAGGCACATATATCTATTTCATACCAACAGCCTCGCCCTTTAACACAATCGCCCATTAACTTACTCACCATTATATTAAAAACGAATTCGTTCCAGTTTAATGAGCGTCTCTATATCCAAACTCTTGTAGCTACTATGGGGAGCATTTCTTGCCCAGAAATAGCAGACTTGACCGCCCACGTATGGGAGAAAAAGCTTATTGCAATGGGCCGCCAGTTTATCCTTAAATGGATCAGATACATGGATGACACTTTTATCATCTGGTCGGGCACCGAAACAGAACTCCACAAAATGATGAAACAAGCCAAAAGCTCACATTCGATCGTTAGCTTTGTTTATGAGGCATCAGAGATACAAGTCACATTTCTAGACACTGAAATTTACAAGGGGACCCGTTTTTTCAAAACGGGCATATTTGATATAAGACTTCATATCAAACCAACGAAGACCTTCCAATAGCCCCATCTCAGCTCCTCCCACCAAACGGCCACATTCAAAGGCCTCTTCAAGGGGGGATTAATCCGATTTCTACGTAACAATTCAGACGAATCCACTTTTGTGAAACACAAACAAAGCTGTTCTCACACACTCATCACTTTCTAACTCAGTACTCTACAGCGAGCGAACAGAGAGACTCAAGGCAAGTGTTCGTGAAAAAAGTAAAAATAAGAACACTTCAACACCTCGGGTCTTCACAGAATATAACCCATGCATTTCAAAGATAGAAAATACCTTATTAAAATATTGGCCCCTCTTAGAACTGTAGCTTCCACTAAAAATATATATTTTTCCAAACACAGATTCTCGTCTTCAAGCGGGGAAAGAATTTAAGAGATTATTTAGTGGGGGCTGATTCCACCCCCCCCCCTCCCCCTCCATCCCTACAAAGGACTGGGTCCATCTCAAACCTCTATTTATCCTATAAGAAACGGAAGATGAAGTGTAAATCAAAATCTACTAAAATCTGTCTCTCAAAATCAGATATCTGACTGATTAGCAATTATAATTGCTACTCACCAAAGGTGACAATTACAGAAACCCTGCGTATCGGTTTAGTCATAGTGGGCTTCGGGACGACACACGCCTGTCTCAACATGCCAACCAATCAGCTCCATGACATTATTCCAATAAACCAATCACAATACATGTTGTGACGTCAGCAATGACCTAACCCGATCCTTGCTTGCTTTTATAAGCCAGGTGTCACACCAGCATTTAATCGAAACCATTAGACGTTTCAGGAAAAAAACTTCATTGACCATGAAACCTTTCAGATCTTCAAATCGAGGCAATTTCAGATCGAGACAATATCGTCTGATACCTTCCACCAGGCATATACCAATCCCCCAGCTGGACACTTCCATGCTTCGCAAAGAAGCAAAAGATAAGCAGCGCCAACAGCACGCAGACCAGCTGAAGAAAAGGGTCCTATCAGATGAGTGGACATACACAGTTAACACTCCCCCAGTAAAAGGATTACCTGACTGGGAGGAACTCATCCCGAAACTTGAAAACAAATCCACTGAACTACGGGACAGCATGAACCTGGTAATCATCGACCACGTGGACGACTGGGTCAATAAAGAAATATCCCCAGAGACAGAGGAAGTGAAACTTGCGGCTATGGCCACCAAAGTATCCATCCTTGTTGCCCAGCAACTCCTATTGGCGATGTCAAATAAAAAGATAACTGACCAGGAGCCTGAAGCGTCCACAAGCAGCACAGACGTATAAAGGTCAATCGCTGACTACCAACGACCCTTTTCAGGGCCACCAAAATCTCAGAAAGAGTATCTTATCACACAAACGTAATTGTTCATGCTCACAATTGCCTTACATATAATGGATTAATGTAGCGGCATACTGAGATTATTAGTGGGCTCCGCCCTTCAAGGGTTAACTCTTGTACTCTATCGTCCATAAGTATAGTATAACGTTCGATGCACACAAAAAGACCAAACCCCACTTGTTTGAGGGAGTGGAAACACTAAACCCGGAGAATACATAAAATCGCCAACAAATTGCGAAATTGCGAACCAGAGTTAGTCGTAATCTCTTCCATTGATCCATACTGTTCGCCGGAAAAACAACACCTGTAAGGATTATCCCATCCTGTGTGGAGAATTAAACTAATCGAAACACAAAGAGCCATTTTATTAGTACCCACTGCGTCGATCCCTAAATGAAGGAATGAATCGGAATGAAAGACATAACCATGCAAGAGCTTGTTTATACTTTGTCTTGATCTACAGTTAAAACTAGAAGTCCTGTCACGAACTGCGCGCTTATCTAGGCATAATTGCACGTAGGAATTGCGCGCAATTGCCATATGGAATGGCATCCCTAGCACGGCAGGTTATCCTGGTTACTCATAGCAAACACAGGCAATGCTTCTGCCAATGGACCTCCGGATTACCCGGAGGTCCATTGGCTTAAACATTGCTTGTGCACAGGCCATATAGACAGAATTTGATAGCCTTACCATGGTCATAACGCGTAGATTAACGCGCAAATCGACGTGCTATTTATGCGCATTTCATGACAGGATATCTAGTTTTAATTGTAGTATAATCAATATTAACAAGGAATTGTTTACAAATACGAGTACTATGTAACATATTTTTTCCAACTGAACAAACCACTTATATAATTAACAAAAACAACCATCAAACAAGCGGACTGAAAAATAATAGACAACATTGAATACGTCCTCAACTAATACAAGTAATGCATACAGCTACAACACCCACATCTCACAAAGAGGGAACAAAATCTACCCCTAGAGTATAGTATAATACCTACCAAACTTCTCTACGCTCGGTACGGTACTCTTTAAGCCTTGACTCACAGATGTGAACACCCCAATCAGAGAGTGTATATGCAGATCAAGGATACTGCTCTGTGTGAATTAATAGCCGTTTACACATACAAACACGCTGTGCAGAAATCAATAACTAGTGCTGGACGACATTTGATACAACCTAAACTGTTTTTTTTAATTTTTTGAAAAATAATTTTTTTCAACTGCTGAATTTGCATATTACGCGGGCGGATGCGGCCGATTCATTGGGCAAAAGGGTTAATAGTATAAGAACAGTTATTAGAGACTACAAGGATTGTGGTGAACATGGTTCCCTGTGACTATTTGTTGTAAAATTTACTTGTAGTATGCATGCATCTGCTTAGGTATCGGTCTTAAAGTTTTCTGTTCAATTCAAATGCAAAAATTCCTTAGTCTGTGTTTGTTTGTTCCTTCCCATCCAAAACAAAATCACAATTGGAGCTACCATGAAACAAATTGTCCCAATGGCTTGGGCTCCGGACACTTTCGCACAAAGGTCAGATGAATCCTTGTGTATTCTATCATGATTCTACAAATGTTGCGACCATTTAAACTCCTACTTTAACCTTAACGTTTTACACATTAAAAGCATCAAAACACGACACCCGCATAAATGTTTTTTAGAAAACGAGCTCGTTCCAACGAGGGGTCACATGATATGGTTTTGTTGAAATTTTTTGAAAAATTTGAAAACATAATATTTAAAATAATAAATGTTCATATCGTCTGCGTAGGGTAAAGGGTTAAAGAAGTACTCGTCATTTAACTTTGAATTCAAACACTTCCTAAGCTTTTTTTAGGTATACACTTTAAATTTAATGCACAAATGCTGTCCTGAACTGGTTGGTCTCACGGCCTCAGAAAACCGATTATTTTTCTGAGGCCTTATGACTACCCAGTTCAGAACACCAATTGTGCCTTAAATTGTTGTCCGATTAGGGAATGAGATTGGGAAATTTGAGGTTGAGCATTGGGAAACATTATGCCCAAATGCCACTGGGAAAAGGTCCCATATTCGACCCCTGTAGACACTCCAAAGAATCCCTGATACATTTATTTTATTATTGTTTGTTTTTGTTTTCTTCCAGATGTCAACGTCTTGTTTATACACCACCGCTATGAATCCATGTTACTTCAACCAAACATTGGATGCAACAAGGTGCCAATGTACCGATGGAATAGACTTTAGTGGTGAAAAGTCTGAAAATACACAAACAGGTGACATTTTCCATTTTACTTGAACAGTGCTAAAATATCGGTCTCTCCGTTTAAGATTAAAATAACGAACTTGAAGAGCCATTTCCTGTTGCGAGGTTCTTTTCTTGTAACATGGCACGGGAATATCGTTTTCAGATATATTTGGATATATGTAGTTCTAGTAGGTTTTCATATATGACATAAAATACGCCATGTTCATAGATTTAAATTAACCCTTTACCTAACATGACAAACAGACGATACATGCAAACAAAGTTCTTGAATATCTAATTTGTTTCATTTTTTGCCTTAAAAACATAGGTTATGACCCCTCATTGGAACGAGCTCGGCGAGCTCGTTCCAAGGAGGGGTCATAACCTATGTTTTTGAGACAAAAAATGAAACAAATAATGAAAATGAATTGAGTATTTCCCGTGAATGAAGCTGGCCAGTTTTTGACTGTTATGTTGGGTAACGGATTAATCTAAGTGTTGAGCTCAGGATTTGGTTAAACTTGGGGGAGGGGGGGAGTGACAATACCTTTTTATCCACGGCCCAAATCCCACATCGTGAAATGAACAGGGCAGCCTCTAACAGTTACTAGTTTAGTAAATTCACCTGCCATGTACAACCTCTGCTGAACGCGTAAAAAATCTATAAAAATGAAACTGTTTGCAAGTCACTCCGTTAATGGTTTTCCTGTAGCTGCGAAACGGGCAACCTGCTTTCAATTATTTTGCATGTCGACGACAAACGGTAACATATGCTACTGGAGCCGTAAACAGAAACAAATTTGGCAAGTCCTCGTCCAATCAGAGGGCGGGGATTTTAGTCTTATTGAAATCTTGGTTTGTGTGTACTGACTCGGTACCTCTACTGTTGTTTTGTTTTGTAAATGAGTAAATTATGTTAACAGAAAATAACATCATAAAATCTGGAAAAAAACTTTGCCCTCTTTTGGGTTGGAATAGAATAGTGAGACCTTTAAATTAGCACATGCATTTTAACTAAACGGACAGAGTAATTTTCGTTTGGAAACCTTACACACTAAAAACTAAAGTGTTAAAACTGACACTTGCAAGGTGTTAAACCCAATCTAACTCTTAGGGTTTGATTTTAACACTCAAAATGCAATGCTTTAAGCACTTACACATTACGATCGTCAGACATCTGAAACTTGAATGGATGGCACTTCCCACGTGTCTAGCATTGGTGGTTCTTCCAGAATCATCCATAATTTGATTTGCGGTTGGTGGGTACATAATTAATAGGATACAACGCAGATGACGCGGATCAGGCTCGAGAGTTCGAGCCTGATCCGCGTCATCTGCGTTGTTTCCTTTTAAGTGTCGCGACATTACACTTGTCAAGAGGTACTATTGTGACAACTGTCAAGTTCTGGGATATCTCCACTTGAACAAAGTGCTAGTTATTTATTTATTTATTGGTGTTTAAGGTCACATACTTATGCACAATGGCTAATCGTGACCGTGACAGTTTTACGGGTGGAGGAAGCCGGAGTACCCGGAGAGAACCACCGAGCAACGACGAGCAGCTGTCAACTCCCCAACATCGTAACTCTGAAGTCTGCACCGCAGCACAGGCAGGGTCAGCTTGGTTGAAGACATGCGCACCATCGACGTGCAGTACGCCTCAGTACACAGCGTCATCGTGCCCCCAGGTAGGCAATCGGGATGAAGCGTCTTGCCCAAGGACACAACGCGGCTGCCGCAGGTGGGATTCGAACCGAGGACCTCTCGGCTTGCAGCCTGCACCTCTACCAACTGAGCCACCGCGCCCCCACAAAGTGCTAGTTCAGCACTTAGTAAGTGTTAAATACAGCACTTCAAGTGTATTTTTTAACACTTTATTTTTTAGCGTGTACATAGTTTCTAGGTTATCGAATTACAATTGATCAGATAAAATCACCAAACAATAATCCATTTTTAAAGTATAAATATCTTGTGAAGAAACATTATCGGAGTTTATCACCTTTTTTCAGTGAAGTATGGCTACATATTTCTGCAATTAAACATCATTGTTAACCCCGATTGCCTACATGGGGGCACGATGACTATGTGTACTAAGGCGTACTGCACGTTGGTGGTGCGCATGTCTTCAGCCAATCTAACCCTGCCTATGCTGCGGTGCAGAGTTCAGAATTACGATGTTGGAGAGCTGACAACTGCTCGTCTTTGCTCGGTTGTTCTCTCCGGCTACTCCTGCTTCCTCCACCCGTAAAACTGTCACCGACATGATATGACCCTGGTTGTTAAAGTGTCGTTAAACCTTAATAAATAAATAAATAAATAAATAAATAAATAGATAAACATCATTCAGAAAACAAACGGTAACGAACGCAGCTGTGGGCTAATGATAAAGAGATTCGAAACAAACAGTTTTCTTCCAATTTATTTAATTGTTTCGCGAAACACGAACACGGACGTCAGTGGCTTTTAATAGTCTTTTCGCATGAGTGGAGAGGCTGCGGGAAATATTTTCTGACAGACCAATAAAGTTTGTAGAGAAATGTTAACAATTTTGGTTCCATTTTATTTTATCAACAAAAGGCCCTCAATGTTTCCCCTACGAACCGACAATATTCCAACGACAGTTTTGGCAGTGGAGCTGTTTCCATTATAGGTCAAAATAGGTTATAGGATTACCACAATAAACTATGTATCTTTCTCTTCCTACACTCATAAGACCAGCAACTGACACCATTTTCTGGAAAGCTCTCACTGAGAGCTTTCCAGAAAATGATGTCAGATTCTGATCTTATAAGCACAGGATCAACAGTATACTTAGTTTATTGCGGTAATGCTACAACTTATTTTGACTTGTACAGTAGCCTTTGGAGGGGAGGGTTTGGGGGATATATTCGTGGACCTGTATTGTTTCTAGAGAAATATTGACAACTTTGGTTCCATTTTTGGAAAATTTTATCAACAAAAAAACCCACAATGTTTCACTTCGAATAAAAAATCCTTCAACACAAATTTCGGCGGTGGAGCTGTTTCCGCATAACCCGTTTAGTTCTGACATTGAGGAACCTTCAAAAGCGGGAGAAGGACGAATTTTTTAGGGTTATTATGAACCGTGAGAGAGACCAATGTTTGGCAGTCTACAGGCACCATTCCTTCGATAATTGAGTTCTAAACGCAGTGATTTTTATTGAATTTCACAATGTATATTTCGATAGGTTATCAGCTATATAATGATCCGCTTTGGCCTGTTCATAAAAAAAACTTAAAATTGTATATTTTTTTTTTGTTCCAACGAGAGGTCATAAGCTATTTTTTAAGAAAAAAAAGGTATTTTGTAATTTATTTTTACAGGTGGCGTCTGCATCTAGGATCTGGACAAGTGTTAACTGTTGAGGAAAAGAAGCCTCAAATAAATTCAGAAATGTCACCAGACATTTCTTATATTTGGCCCAAGTTTAAGATTTGGGGCATGTCAAACCAAACAAGCTCGACCAGGATACTTTTATATTTCTCGCCTCCGCAACCAAAATTTCATTGTTAGCGTCACTTTAGTGATTCAGCCATTTTTTTCTTCTGAAAGATAGTTTTTAAGGCGAACTGGGAAATCAATACACAGCAGCAGTAGATCAGGCATCCAATCACCCCTTAGTTGGTAGACAACCCCGACCAGGACGCCTTTGGTCTCCCGAATCCCGTGACCAGTGGCATAGTATTAGTTGTCTCGTTAGTCCGCGTCAGTGGCCATATCGCGACATCCGCTCACTCTGGCAACCATCAGAAAAATCATGCACACGTGACTTATGACCCCACGGAACGAGCCTTGGGGTGGGTCCACCAAATGAGGGACGACCAGGTACATGATCCACTACCCACAACATTTACATGACATGGAAGCTTAATTATCTTCTTTAAAAGTATTGCCCAATAACTTTGCGTCCTGTGTTTATCACGCTTATGGTCAACTTTAAAACGAAAGGTCGACAGTTCGATCCTGTCCAGTAGAAACGGTTTTTGTGTCCTAGGGAAGAACACTTAATCCCCATTGCTGGACTTACCTTCAACCGTTGCTAATTCTGCTTACTTGGAGTTAGTTAGAAAGTCTGACATTTGCTACTACTGCTCGGTGGTTCTCTGCGAGTATCCCAGCCTCCTCCACCTGACATGACCACGGCTTTTGAAAGTGTCGTTAAACTCCAGTAAATAAATAAACAAACAGTACGTAAACTGGGTTAGTTTAGTACGTAGTGGAAGAAGCACATGTTCTTGGTGCCCCCCCCCCCCCCCAACTCTAGGATTGCCTCCACAAAATAGAAACTAATTCAGCGGAGAACAAAATAGAAGTTACTTGAATAAGGTCAAATCAGTTTTTTTTCTCTACTTTCAATCTGAGAAAAATGTGTTTTTAATTTCGTATTATACCACTTTTACCTATTTTACTACATATGAAACGCCTATGACATAATTTTTAGCTTTATACACCAACCGTGATGAACACGCCAGCAATAGGATTTCAGTAGATAAAATTTACATCTACAGTGGAACTACATCCAAGCTGAACTTTGGTGACGTCGACCTGAATGCGAGCTTGTCAAAATTTATCGCACGTCGCCTCGCGAAGAGTGAAATGAAAGTGGCAATTATTTATTACGTTTTTTAAATGAATTTACCCCATAAAACGCCAAAAAATAACAAACATGCATTGTCTCATGTTAATAAAGCAGCCATAACTCGAAACAATATGTTATTATGTTATTAAAATGAAAAAGGCCCTATTTCTTTTACTATTTCGTTTTGGTGATAAAATTGACAGCGGAGGTATCGCCCACCCTTGCCCATGTAAAAAAAAAAAAACAAATTCGCACGTATGTACGGCTGGTGTTCAGTAAAATCGAGAAAAACTAATAGCGACGCTCAATAATCTGACGATCATGGTATAAATAAAATATACCCAAAGTAGCTTGGTGAACCAAATGTTCACCACTCATTGTGAGGTGGTGTTAACCGCGCGACGAATGGTACTAAGGGTATACTATATATTTTTCTAATTGTTACAGGACAAATTGGGCAGAACTGTTCATCAAATGCCGATTGCATTGTTCCAAATTCCGAGTGCAGAAATGAAGGGGTTTGCGGTTGTGTGGCGGGATACAGTTTTGCTCCGGGAAACATGACTTGTGTAACAGGTAATAATAATATCACCAGTGTAAGTAATATTGTCACAATGAACCCATCCACACATTTTCTTATTTTACATTTCGTTGTTTAAATCGAGAAAAAAACACCTTCGGTGGTTATCACAACTCCTTGAATCCTGATGGTATCACCAAGCCCAGAGAAGTGTAATCAATTGGAAGATTCTGTGTTTGTTACTTGGGGGAAGACCAATCAATATTTTCAACGTGCAGCCTTGTGGTGATGTAACAGCTACACTCATTGCGCAATTGTCTACTCTACGAATTCATGTTCAATCACAATCCTGGACCGGGCAAACGGCCTTTCGGATTCAAATGGTGAACAAGACAATCACCATCGTCAACTCAAAATGCACGTCATGTGGTTAGATCCATATACCAGGATTGTTTGATTCTTGAGACAAAATCATAATCGTTCTGACGAAAGTTGGGTAGTTACTGTTAGTGTTGATAAAATCAGTCTGCTCTGTGGCCATGCTCTTGGGCAATCAGAATAATTTTGTTAGGAATTGTTATACAGTTAAAACTAGAAGTCCTGTCACGAATAGTGCGCTTATCTAGGCTTAATTGCGCATAGGAATTGCGCGCAATTGCCACATCGAATGGCATCCAAAGCAAGACAGGTTCTCCTGGTTACTCATTGCAAACGCATGCAATGCTTCTGCCAATGGATCTCCGGGTTACCCGGAGGTCCATTGGCTGAAACATTGCTTGTGCACAGGCCATATGTACATAATTTGATAGCTTTACTTGGGCCATAACGCGCACATTAACGCGCACATGGACGTGCTATTTGTGCGCATTTCATGACAGGACTTCTAGTTTTAACTGTATGTTGTTTGTTTACTCACATTTCGTGGAGTCTGCGCGCAAGCAAACGTTGATACAGTGTGATGTCTCTTCACTCACAAAAATAAACAGATATATATTTTCTGCTTCAGTTATGCATATTCCAAGTTTGGGCGCAGACGGTCGTTGATACAATGTGATATCCCTTCACTCACAAAATAAACAGATATTCTACCCTGCTTCAGTTATATATATTCCAATCATAGGTATTCAATGCATATTGGAAACGTCAAAATATTAACACAATTAGCGGACCTGTAGTGCGGCATCATTCATAATGAGAATGATATCAAAGATTTGTCCAAATCACGTCTTAATTGAGAAGTATTTCAAAGAAAATGAATGTTTATGGTATTTTGGTAAATTAATTCATCTGACACATTTCTGTTGGTCGGAAAAGCCAACCGTACGGAACTGAAATATTCGATTCAATCTAAACATTGGCTATGGACTATCTGAAGGCTAGACTGGTTGAAGGCCATAAAGGCATCCAATTCCTTAGAGGCTTGTGTTCTTTGGGGCATGCTCTGCGGTTTGATAAAAGTATGACCATACGATTCACAGAGTGCGACCTTTTTCACTCCGAAATCGAGATGAGACTTTTTTATACGAATGATCTCTATACAACTGGATTGCTGGAACGTTCATTCTCCCAAATAAAATGGCCTCACAGTACGGCCGCCGTGGATTGGTCACTTGCCACTGGTGAGCAGTATTTCCACGGACGCAATAGTATTAGATTCCAAACATTAATTATAGGAATAATCATCACATTTTAATTAATGAAGCACCGGGTACGACCCGGTCGGTGCTTCATTAATTAAATTTTTGCTGATATGATTTTTATTACCTGTAAACGCGTGTGTGGACATCACTGCCCCCACGTGGACTAAGACCAGTCTATGCCGTCTGCGCTGTAACATGCCTCTTGTTTTCAGTTTTTAGAGGCATCGCAGTCACTGGTTGCTATTTAAATATTACACGTTGATGTTCTACAAAAAAACAAAACAAATATATTAATGATATGTACGATTTTCACAACAATGCAAATTGAATATTTCCAACATATTTTATATTTTATTGAAAACAAACAAATGCTGATATTCGAAATTTGATAATGGGTTAGCTAGTTTTCCTGCTATTCCTCCGTTGATATTTGATGAAGCGAAGTCTGTAACAGCTTTCATGTCATCAAAAGTCATCGAATTTATTTATTTATTTTATTGGTGTTTAAGGTCTTATACTTATGCACAATAGCTAATCACGACCGTGACAGTTTTACGGGTGGAGGAAGCCGGAGTACCCGGAGAGAACCACCGAGCAACGACGAGCAGCTGCCAGCCCCCCAACATTGTAACTCCGTACTGCAGCACAGGCAGGGTTAGATTGGTTGAAGACATGTGTACCATCGACGTGCAGTACGCCTTAATACACGGCGTCATCGTGCCTCTATGTGGGCAATCGGGGTTAAGTGTCTTGCCCAAGGACACAACGCGGGAGTCCGATTTGATCGCCCAGATGGTCACCCAACCAATGATTAACCGGACTCGACGTTGCTTAACTTCGGAGATCGTCACCGCGACCCACGTCATAGAAGGAAGACGATAACAAGTCTATTGACCTTAATGACCTCGAGCCATCTTTGTGGGCGAGAAGGGTGGTGGAATTTATCCCCAACAATCCAGTTGGATGGAAATCAGTGGGACCTCCCGCCCCACGATCGTCTTTAGCAAATCGTGTTTAAGACGTTGGAAAATAATACAATATGCGCAGTTGACGATTTCAAGCACTTGTTTACCTCTTCCATTGTTGTGGCCTCATCTCAAAATCATTGTCACAGCACGCGCGTTCCGTGCAATCTTCGGAGGCGAAAAATAATATTGTATAACTCTGCTCGAGAGATTTCAAAGGAGGGAATCAACCAACACATCAAATTAGAAGTTAAGGAGACCTGATTAAAGGTTATCTCAAATTGTTTTCAGCAGCCCATTGTTTTGTGATTTTTTAAAACATATTCTTAAACCGTCGAAATGACGTATACCTCACATCTTTACATATGCAATTAACGGTGCAAATGCTTTGTACAAAACTCAGAAAAAGCTGGGTAATCTTGCACTGATGGAAGGGCTCGCAGAACTCGTGGAGCTTTTTCCACCAGTGTACTCCAACGCATAATTTTATCGTCTTTCGGGTGTGAAGTTAAGGTGGCTTAAGGGTATATGACCCCCACCCCAAAACCCACATAACATTAGGTTTCCTGTCGGGACATCTTCATCTGGATTGAGGCCTTCGATATATAATTTCTTACAAGACTAGATTTGATACATTGAACTTATTCATTTATGGTTTAGTTATTGGGGTTCAACCACACTTTCGACAGCCAGAATCACCTCGTGTCGGACAGTATTACGGGTGGAGGACCACCGAACAACGGCGAGCAACCTTCAGACTCCTCCAACGTACTAACTCCGCTCAAGCAAGGTTGGAGACAAGTGCACGTTCGACTTGCAGTACGCATCAGTACACACTGCCACCGTGACCCCACGTTGGCAATCGGGATTAAGTTCCTTGCCCAAGGACACAACGCTGTTACCCCTGACGGGGATATAACCATATATCTTTCGATCTGAGGTTCAATGCCGTAACCACTGAGCCACCGTGGTCCCACCTTAACCCTTTGCCCAACGAATCGGTCGCATCCACCCGCGTAATATGCAAATTCAGCAGTTGAAAAAATATATTTGTTTCAAAAATGTTCAACAAAACCATATTATGTGACCTCTCGTTGGAACGAGCTCGACGAGCTCGTTCCAACGAGGGGTCACGTGATATGGTTTTGTTGAAATATTTTGAAAAATTTCAAAAAATGATATTTAAAATAATAAATTTTGATATCGTCTGCGTTGGGTAGGGGGTTAAACTTATCGCACAAACAATGTGGGTCGTGCAAATGAAGGCCTCTACTACCCTATTCGGGATTTTGGGGGCCCATCTTGACCAAAATTTAGCGTCTGTACGGTGCGTGTTAATTCAATGAGAAGCAGCATGACATGTGCCATCAGTATCGAGACATCTCAGGTTAAAACCCCATCCTCCTGCCCAAGTGTCAGTAGTGTATCCGTTATCACAAAAAGAGCATGGCTATGGAAGAGGTAAACGAATACAAAGAAAAACTCCCTCAAATTCGTCCAATTTGTGCGGACCTGAACAATGTTATCAAATATCTTCCTTTTTTAACTCGGCATTTGCCGATCACCCTAACGAAAAAAGAGAGCGTGTCCTCCTGAAAACGATAACATATTCACGCATTTAATAGATTATGATAAACGATTATCAGGGCGGCGGAACCCCGCGGTGGCTTGGGGAATCAGCCCCTTCACTTTTTGGCCGGGCCATGTTTTTTGGTATTCATATATTTTAACACAAACAATGACTGGTGAAACAAGGGGCGGATCCAGGGCCTCCCCCATAGTTTCGCCAGCTATGTTTCTCTCGTACTCGTTCAGTTTCGATGGATTCGGATCATTTTTGTGCAGTAAGTGGCAGTAAACGCTAAAATGTATACAGTCTGTTAATAAATCGGTTAACTGAAATAGATCGTAATCTTACAGACATACAAGTACCAAATCCACCCCCAGACAAGATAATCCACAAACAGTATAATTGTTGTAATCGTCTGGTAAAGCATACAGGTGATGTCTATTTATCAGCTTTGGTCGTTACGACCAAAGCTGATAAATAGACCTCACCTGAATGCTTTACCGCCGTTTTCTAACGGCTCTAAAAGTGTGAAATCTTTCAAATACATCTCTTGAAAACTCTCAAAATATCCACTCAGATGCATGGGTGAGTTAGTAAGTTTGCTCCTCGTCGGGTACTCTGACTTCCTCCCCTAGTAAGACTGTCCGTCGCGATGTGACTCTGATTGATGAAAGTGTCGTTAAACCGCCGAACAACGACGAGAACCACCGAACAACGAAGATAACCACCGAACAACGGCGGGCAACCTTCAGACTCCTCCAACGTACTAACTCCGCTCAAGCAAGGTTGGAGACAAGTGCACGTTCGACTTGCAATACGCATTAGTACACACTGCCACCGTGCCCCTACGTTGGGAATCGGGATTAAGTTCCTTGCCCAAGGACACCACACTGTTACCCCTGGCGAGGATATAACCATATATCTTTCGGTTTGAGGTTCAATGCCGTAACCACTGAGCCACCGTGCTCCCACCTTAACCCTTTATCCAACGAACCGGCCGCATCCGCCGGCGTAATATGCAAATTCAGCAGATGAAAAAAAATATTTTTTCAAAAAATGTTCAACAAAACCATATCATGTGACCCCTCGTTGGAACGAGCTCATTCCAACGAGGAGTCACATGGTATGGTTTTGTTGAAATATTTTGAAAAAATTCAAAAAATGATATTTAAAATAATAAATTTTGATATCGTCTGCGTTGGGTAGGGGGTTAAACTTATCGCACAAACAATGTGGGTCGTGTAAATGAAGGCCTCTACTGCCAGATTCGGGATTTTGGGGCCCATCTTGACCAAAATTTAGCGCCTGTACGGTGCGTGTTAATTCAATGAGAAGCCGCATCCCATGTGCTATCAGTATCGAGACATCTCGGGTTAAAACCCCATCCTCCTGCCTAAATGTCAGTAGTTTATCCGTTATCACAAAAAGAGCATGGCTTTGGAAGAGGTAAACGAATACAAAGAAAAACTCCCTCAAATTCGTCCAATTTGTGCGGACCTGAACAATGTTATCAAATATCTTCCTTTTTTAACTCGGCATTTGCCGATCACTCTAACGAAAAAAGAGAGCGTGTTCTCCTGAAAACGATAACATATTCACGCATTTAATAGATTATGATAAACGATTATCAGGGGCGGCGGAACCCCGGGGGGGGGGGGGGGGGGGCTGGCTGGGGGGATTCAGCCCCTTCACTTTTTTGTCGGGCCATGTTTTTTTGGGTATTCATATATTTTAACACAACCAATGACTGGTGAAACATGGGGCGGATCCAGGGCCTCCCCCATAGTTTCGCCAGCTATGTTTCTCTCGTACTCTTTCAGTTTCGATGGATTTGGATCATTTTTTGCAGTAAGTGACAGCAAACAGTCTGTTAATGAATCGGTTAACTGAAATAGATCGTAATCTTACAGACATACAAGTACCAAATCCAACCCCAGACAAGATAATCCACAAACAGTATAATTGTTGTAAACGTCTGGTAAAGCATACAGGTGATGTCTATTTATCCGCTTTGGTCGTTACGACCAAAGCTGATAAATAGACCTCACCTAAATGCTTTACCGCCGTTTTCTAACGGCTCTATAAGTGTGAAATCTTTCAAATACATCTCCTGAAAACTCTCAAAATATCCACTCAGATGCATGGAAATGGGGGTTTTGGGCCCCTGGAATTTAACATTTTCTTACCGACGACCATCCATCGCCCGATCCAGCCCACCCCCCCCCCCCCCCCCCTCCTCACACTCTTTGAAAATCGTTCTGTCGCCCCTGATTAGGATATTTTTCTAAATCTAACCCTGAAACCGGCGAGCGCTGTTTACATAACAGCTCTCTGTTCATTTTTTCTTCATATTGTGTCTCAAGAACATAGCCTTTGACCAACGAGTTTCGTTCAGTGAAGAATGGTACTGTCAAGTCGGCTCCTGCGGACCGTCTGATTATTCGGAAAACGCAATTTAAAGAACGTGCCATTCAAAACAGGGACGGCGAATTCCATATTTCTTGCCCCAGGCACCACCATCACGACGAAAGGCATCCATAAAAACAGTTTTTTTCATTGCTTGTAGGAAACCCTAAACTATTATTTTTTATGACAGTGAACAAAGAATGCGGCGTAAGAAATGGGTTGTCACGAACGACGTTTTTTCCACAACAAATTTCGCAAGACAAATAATTTTTCTGATTGTATTCTTTTATGTTTACAAATCATTCACCCCTGAACCCACAACAGTTTGTTTGAAAAATTCAGGTTGTTTCAGTCAGTACATAAGTGAAATTCACAGAGCTTGTCGAATACTTCAAAATTAAGAAACAGAATTTACGTAGATCTACATTATTGAGATTCGAATGGTATATGCTAATCGCACAATGATATCACTTTTTTATGAATATAATTTCACCAAGCGTCATAAATTGGAGCAAGTTTTTATCATGTTTCTAATCAGAGAAGCAGTGAGCGCGGTGGGTAGGTGGTTACGGCATTGGACATCAACCCGAAAGGCCCACGGTTCAACCCCCACCAGGGGTAACCGCGTTGTGTTCTTGGGCAAGGCACTTAATCCCGATTGCCAACGTGGGGGCGCGGTGGCGCTGTGTACTAAGACGCACTGCACATCGATGGTGATTTTGTCTTCAACCAGTGCTAACCCTGCTTGTGTGGAGTTAGTCCTTTGTGGAGTCTGACAGTTACTCACCACTGCTCGGTGTCCTCCCTGTTTACACCAGCGTGCTCCACCCGTAAAACTGTTCGACGCGAGATGACTCAATGGTAAGAAGATTGCATTCCGAAACCGAAAAGTCGACGATTCGATCCTGACCAGCGAGACACTTTATCCCACGTACGACATGATGGTGCTGTGTACTAAGGCGCACATCACATCGGCGGTGCACTTACTTTCAACCCCTGTACAGTGTTGGTACATCGGGGAGTCCGAAAGTAGTAGTTCTATGAACATGGGCGGCGAAAGCTCGATAAAAGTGGAGAGGCACAAATTCACAGTGCAACCATGGTTCGACCCAGTGTGAAAAAGGTTACAATCGTATATCGGTAAATGCACAATGACTCGGTGTAGTCTCTTGTTTAGATGGATATGGCGCTGTGTGGTCACTGTGGTCACTGTCCTGTCCGTTTCTTCTACTTCAACCATCATCCAACCCCAAGGCCAGCCCTCGGGATGGAAGATAGTTGGAGTAGAAGAAGAACGGACCGGAGCGCACTAAAGTGAACTTCTTTGGCTAAATAATGTTATAGGAGTACCTGTATATTGACACGTTTGCAAGCGTCTATTTTAACTCATCGTGTAACTGCAAAATATATCTGTGGAAACAACTGGAGGGCACGTGCCCCCTGTGCCATACTGGCTCCGCCGCCTCTGAATGGGTACTCCGGATCTTCAACCCGTAAAACTGCCCGACACGTTGTGACTGCCTGTTGAACATTTCATTAAACCCTCTCAAACCAAATAACATAATGCACTTTAAATGTCCCTTTGCAGCTCAATTTCTCGATGAAATCGAGAGTACTTAGAGTTGGAAAGTCTGACAGTTGCTACTGCTGCTCGGTGGTTCTCTGCGAGTACCCCAGCTTCCTCCACCCGACGTGACCCTAACTTTTGAAAGTGTCACTAAACTCCAATAAATAAACAAACAGTACGTAAAACTGGGTTAGTTTAGTACGTAGTGGAAGAAGCACATATTCTTGGTGCCCCCCTTCTAGGATCGCCTTCATAAAATAGAAAATAATTCAGCGGCGAACGAAATAGAAGTTACTTGAATAAAATCGAATCAGGTTTTTTCTCTACTTAAAATCTGAGAAATATGGGTTTTTAATTTCGTATTATACCATGCATACCTATTTTACTATATTTGAAAAGCCTATGACATAAATTTTAGCTTTATACACCAACCGTGATGAACTCGTCAGCAATAGGATTTCAGTAGTCAAAATTTACACCTACAGTGGAACTACATCCAAGTTGAACTTTGGTGACGTCGACCTAAATGCGAATTTGTACAAAATGTTCGCACGTTGCCTCGCGAAGAGTGAAATGAAAGTGGCAATTATTAATTATGTTTTTAAATGAATTTACCCCATAAAACGCCAAAAATCAACAAACATGCATTGTCACATGTTAATAAATCGAAAAAAATATGTTATAATGTTATTAAAATGAAAAACGCCCTATTTCTTTTTCTATTTCGTTTTGGTGATAAAATGGACAGCGGAAGTACCGCCCACCCTTGCTCATGTAAACAAAAACAAATTCGCACGCATGTACGGCTGCTGCTCAGTAAAATCGATCAAAAATAATAGCGTCTCTTAATAATCTGACGATCATGGTATAAATAAAATAATCCCAAAGCAGCTTGGTATACCAAACGTTCACCACTCAATAATTGGTGAAGTGGTGTTAACCACGCGCCGAAGGCTGCTATGGGTATACTGTATATTGTCTAATTGTTACAGGGCAAATTGGGCAGAACTGTTCATCAAATGCCGATTGCATTGTTCCAAATTCCGAATGCAGAAATGAAGGTGTTTGCGGTTGTGTGGCTGGATACAGTTTTGCTTCAGGAGACATGACTTGTGTAACAGGTAATAATAATATCAGCAGTGTAAGTAATATTGCCACAATGAACCCATCCACCAATTTTCTTATTTTACATTTCGTCCCTTAAATCGGGGAAAAAATACCTTCGGTGGTTATCTTAACCCCTTCAGTCCTGATGGTATCACCAACGCCAGTGAAGTGTGATAAGATGGAAGATTCTACATTTGTTACTTGGGGGAAGACCAATCAATATTTTCAACGTGCAGCCTTGCGGTGATGTAACAGATACACTCATTGCGCAATTATCTACTCTACGAATTCATGTTCAATCACAATCCTGGACCGGGCAAACGGCCTTTCGGATTCAAATGGTGAACAAGACAATTACCATCGTCTACTCAAAATACACGTCATGTAGTTAAGTCCATATACCAGGATTGTTTGATTCTTGAGACAAAATCATAATCGTTCTGACGAAAGTTGGGTAGTTAGTGTTAGTGTTGATAAAACCAGTCTGCTCTGTGGCCATGCTCTTGGACAATCAGAATAATTTTGTTCGGAATTGTTATACAGTTAAAACTAGAAGTCCTGTCACGAATAGTGCGCTTATCTAGGCTTAATTGCGCATAGGAATTGCGCGCAATTGCCACATCGAATGGCATCCAAAGCACGACAGGTTCTCCTGGTTACTCATAGCAAACACATGCAATGTTTCTGCCAATGGACCTCCGGGTTACCCGGAGGTCCATTGGCTGAAACATTGCTTGTGCACAGGCCATATGTACAGAATTTAATAGCTTTACTTGGGCCATAACGCGCACATTAACGCGCATATGAACGTGCTATTTGTGCGCATTTCATGACAGGACTTCTAGTTTTAACTGTATGTTGTTTGTTTACTCACATTCCGTGGAGTCTGCGCTCATGCAAACGTTGATACAGTGTGATGTCTCTTCACTCACAAAAAATAAACAGATACCTTATTCTGCTTCAGTTATGCATATTCCAAGTTTGCGCGGAGATGGCCGTTGATACAATGTAATATCCCTTCGCTTACAAAAATAATAGATAGTCTGCCCTGCATCAGTTATATATATTCCAATCATAGGTATTCAATGCACATTGGAAACGTCAACATATTAACACAATCAGCGGAACTGTGGTGCGGCATCATTCATAACGAGAATGATATCAATGATTTGTTCAAATCACGTCATAACTGAGAAATATTTCAAAGAAAATGAACGTTTATGGTATTTGGTAAATTAATTCATCTGAAATATTTCCGTTGGTCGGAAAAGCGAACCGTACTGAACTGAAATATTCGATTCAATCTAAACATTGGCGATGGACTATCTGACGGCTAGACTGGTCAAAGGCCATAACGGCGTCCAATTCCTTAGAGACTTGTGTTCTTTGGAGCATGCTCTGTGGTTTGATAAAAGTATGACCATACGATTCACAGAGTGCGGCCTTTTTCACTCCGAAATCGAGAAGAGACTTTTTTATACGAATCATCTCTATATGACTGGATTGCTGGAACGTTCATTCTTCCAAATAAAAGGGCCCCACATTACGACTGCCGTGGACTGGTCACTTTCCACTGGTGGGAAGTATTTCCACTGACGCAATAGTATTAGACTCAAAACATTAATTATAGGAATAATCATCAACCCGGTGCTTCATTAATTAAATTTTTGCTGGTATGATTTCTATTACCTGGTAAACGCATGTGTGGACATCACTGCCCCCACGTGGACTACGATAAGTAACCTGCCTCTTGTTTTCAGTTTTTAGAGGCATCGCAATCACATGTTGCTATTTAAAGATTACACGTTGATGTCCTATAAAAAACAAATATATTAATGACATGTACGATTTTCACAACAATGCAAATTGAATATTTCCAACATATTTTATATGCTTTTGAGAAAAACAAAAAACAAATGCTGACATTCGAAATTTGATAATGGGTTCGCTAGTTTTCCTGCTGTTCCTCCGTTGATATTTGATGAGGCGAAGTCTGTGAAAGCTTTCACGTCATCAAACGTCCTGTAAGGAAGACGATAGCAAGTCCATTGACCTGAATGACATCGCGCCATCTTTGTGGGAGAGAAGGGTGGCGGAATTTATCCCCAACAATCCAGTTGGTTGGAAATTAGTGGGACCTCCCGCCCCTCGAACGATTTTAGAACACCGTGCTTGAGGCGTTGGAAAATAATACAATATGCGCAGTTAACGATTTCAAGCACTTATTTACCTCTTCCATTGTTGTGGCCTCGTCTCAAAATGATTGTCCCAACACACGCGTTCCGTGCAATCTTCGGAGACGAAAAATAATATTGTATAACTCTGCTCGAGAGATTTCAAAGGAGGGAATCAACCGACACATCAGGCCTCTACAAATTAGAAATTAAGTAGACATGATTAATGATTACCTCAAATTGTTTTCAGTAGCCCATTGTTTTTGTGATTTTTTAAAACATCTTAAACCGTCGAAATAACGTATACCTCACATCTTTACACGTGCAAGTAACGGTGCAAATGCTTTGATACAGAAATCAGAAAGCTGTGTAATCTTGCACCGATGGAGCGGGCTCGTGGAGGTTGTGGAGCCCTTTCCACCAGTGTACTCCAGCGCATAATTTTATCGTCTTTCGGGTGTGTAGTTAAGGTGGGTTAAGGGTATATGACCCCGCCCCAAAACCCACATAACATTAGGTTTCCAGTCGGGACATCTTCGTCTGGATTGAGGCCTTCGATATCTAATTTCTTACAAGACTAGATTTGATACATTGAACTTATTCATTTATGGTTTAGTTATTGAGGTTCAACCACACTTTCGACAGCCAGAATCACCTCGTGTCGGACAGTTTTACGGGTGGAGGAAGCCGGAGAGCAACCGGCAGACTCCTCCAACGTACTTACTCCGCTCAAGCAAGGCTGGAGACAAGTGCACGTTCGACGTGTTGTGTGCCTTAGTACACACGGCCACCGTGCCCCCACGTTGGCAATCGGGATTAAGTTTCTTGCCCAAGGACACAGCGCTGCTACCCCTGGCCGGGATATAAGCATATATCATTCGGTTTGAGGTTCAATGCCGTAACCACTGAGCCACTGTGCTCCCATCTTAACCCATCACCCAACGAATCGGCCGCATCCGCCCGCGTAATATGCAAATTCAGTAGTTGAAAAAAAATAATTTTCCTCGTTGGATCACATGATATAGTTTTGTTGACATTTTTTGAAAAATTTCAAAAAATGATATTTAAAATAATAGATTTTGATATCGTATGCGCTGGGTAAATGGTTAAACTTATCGCACAAACAATGTGGGTCATGCAAATGAAGGCCTCTGCTACCAGATTCGGGATTTTGGGGGCCCATCTTGACCAAAATTTAGCACCTGTACGGTGCGTGTTAATTCAATGAGAAGCCGCATCACATGTGCCATCAGTATCGAGACATCTCAGGTTAAAACCCCATCCTCCTGCCTAACTGTCAGTAGTTTATCCGTTATCACAAAAAGAGCATGGCTATGGAAGAGGTAAACGAATACAAAGAAAAACTCCCTCAAATTCGTCCAATTTGTGCGGACCTGAACAATGTTATCAAATATCTTCCTTTTTTAACTCGGCATTTGCCGATCACCTTAACGAAAAAAGAGGGCGTGTTCTCCTGAAAACGATAACATGTTCACGCATTTAATAGATTATGATAAACGATTATCAGGGGCGGCGGAACCCGGGGGGGGGGGGGGCTTGGGGAATTCAGCCCCTTCATTTTTTTGCCGTGCCATGTTTTTTGGTATGCATATATGTTAACACAACCAATGGCTGGTGAAACAAGGGGCGGATCCAGGGCCTCCCCCATAGTTTCGCCAGCTATGTTTCTCTCGTACGCGTTAAAGTTTCGATGGATTCGGATCATTAAATACAAAATCCACCCCCAGATAAGATAATCCACAGACAGTATAATTGCTGTAAACGTCTGGTAAAGCATACAGGTGAGGTCTTTTTTCAGCTTTGGTCGTTACGACCAAAGCTGATAAATAGACCTCACCTGGATGCTTTACCAACGTTTTTTAAAGTGTGAAATCTTTCAAATACACCATCTGAAAAATCTCAAAGTATCCACTCAAATGCATGGAAATGGGGGTTTTGGGACACTGGAATTTAAAATTTTCATACCGACGACCATCCATCGCCCGATCCAGCCCCCAACTTTGAAAATCGTTCCGCCGCCCCTGGCGACGGTACTGATAGTGCACACCCACGCAGTGGCGTGGGCGCACATAGATAACCCCGGCACGTATCCATGATTTTATAATTTTTCTATATACCATGCAACAGAGTTTGGGGTGCCATCTGGCGGCGTGGCTCTCCCACTGGCAAAAAAATCCAGAATCATTGTAACGGAGATTTAATTGTTTTTGGCGTTTCAAAGGACATTATGTAAAATATATTGTCATAGAATGCTGGGAACTATGTGAAATAATTAAGCAATGAAGTAACTTTCGAAGTTAGGTGGTTGTTGGCGAGTTAGGTATTGTTTGAATGTTCGAAGTGACAATGTCGTCCGTTGTCGGTTTCGTCAGATTCAAAAGCTCAGTTTCAATTTTAATTGAGAACGTACACTTCACAAATTGTTGACAACGAATTAAAAAATAAAACAAGTGATTTATTGACACTTTTAGTGGGCCTTTTTCATTTGTGGGGAATTTAGCCCTATTTCCTTAGAAACAGACGGAGTTCGGATGAATTCAAGTTATGCTGACGTACGGTCTGGGGAAATCTTTGTTTTCAAAACACGGGCATGCAGTCTTGTACTGAGTTGTAAAGTTTTACAGAAACAGACATGCACGCGAACAGCGATATTCGTTTATTTCCAAGATTTTCCTTCACAAATTCACTGGCTCTAGTCTATGAACTATTTTTACCAGTGATACAATACAATGACAGTTTAAGACTGTCAGAATTACAGTGTAGCGGCCAGCCAATTTTGTGATCCGACGTGTTCTCCTAGGCTAAAGGCTAAATACCAGAACCACTCACAACTCCCATTTAAATTACACTTCCTCTGTGTTTTGGTAAACAATGTTTTAATTCCCAGATGCTTGAGGCTTTGCAACCAGAATAGAACTGAATTCATCCTCAAACTAATCAATGTCGTCGCCCTCCTCGTCTGACCAACATCTGGAGGTGGGGATTCTGTTAATTTGTACATGTCTGTTTCTCCAAAAATGGCAAAAAACGTTTAAAAAGCCGAAATACCAACCTCCCCAGAACCGACCTCTAAATGACATTTGCACACTGATTCCAGAGAAAATATTTCATTTCTACTAATTCTAGTTTGTTTTAGCATTCAAAAGGAAACTGAAATTTAATTTATTACAAAATGTGTGACTGCATTATGCATTTCTGTCTGTCCATCCATCCATCAGTGAGTTGGAAAACTCATAGCCTCACCCTCTGGGGACCTCATTTTACAAAATAACAGGCTGCTTATTTTCTGGCTTGGTTAATACATGTACATGAAACAGTTTAGTACACTTACTTGAGACAACTTGTACCAAAAAGGAGACAATTCAATAACTTTTACTGGGACAATTTGTACCTTTTGTCTAGACAATTTGTACCTTATTGTCAAGCCAATTCGTACGGTCGTACCCCCTAATTGTGGTATGAATCGTCCAGGGTGCAAGTTGTCCAAGAACCGTCCATCACAGACAGCGATTCTTTGCTTTTCATTTGCCCGGTTGTACATGTACATTTTCAATAACTGGCTTCTGACTATTTTTCACATTGTAACCCTGCCACCTTACACACACACGCATATACAAATATATTAAACATTAAAAAGCAGTATCTTTTTGAATATCTGATTTATCCTCTCTGGAAAACATACATGTACATTGTATTTTTCTTAATTTTACTCTTTTTATCAAAATATGTCACGAGTGTCTGGAGGGATTAAATCCAAGGTTGTGAAAGTGCCTTTTTGGGTATTTGCAGTATAAGCACTGCACTACAGAAGCAATATTTGATGGTTTTTGACATTTTAATGGTGCTGTGAGATACCACATGAGCAGCACTGTCGTGCTGTTGGAAAAAATCAATGTGTAATGTTTTATCAGAGACCTACCAATGACTCTAGGTGCCTTAATTAAGAAATCTGAGGGATTTTAAAAAAAAACAACTTTTTTACAAAAATTGGAAAATATTCATCAAACACATTGTGAAAAATCTTCAGAAGCCAGAATGTGATTTAAAAACTATCACAAATGAGAAATTTAATATCATAAGAGGTTTGTTTTGTGTCAACATCAATGAATTTATGAATTATATCATAGTTTTGGATGACAGTGGTTATGCTGGGGGCCTTGGGGGCACATTCAGGGCTACATTTTACCACAGCAATATGCAGGAGAAAATATGACATCATTTGTTAGGATAAAATGGCTATTGATATTGGTGATTTATATAGCTACAACACCAGTTTTTAAAACAAAATTGATATTCATTTTCTTTTGTGTGGAGTGGAATGATTTTTCCCCCAAACTATTGTCTGCTGATGCAGATTTTATTTTGGGATTGGGGTAGTTTTCAAAGAAAGCAGTGAATTCACAAGCAGAAGTTACTCTTTTATCAAATGAAAGAGGTAAAATGTATCTTTGGAAGGATTAGAATGTTGGTTAAAATCCCTCCCAATCATTTTTACACACCAAGCAAAATGCCCCCTACAGTTTTTGAGGGTAGTACCACAATCTCCCTCATTATTTTAAGAGCAGTACAAAAATTCCCCCTCCGGCCTTTTACACCAAAAGGTTAAAAGGCAGGGATTTAGAAACTTATGTATTTAATTTGTAAATTACATAAACACTCATTTACAAAAAAACATGCATCAGTAACTATTTATCAGGACAGTTATTTATTTATTTATTTATTGGAGTTTAAGGAAGTGCTCGGCCTCGAGCGGTAAAAAGATTTGGACATTTTTGTATGGCTTTAAATATACTTCTAACAAATTAGTGGGGGGGGGGGGGGGGGGGGGGGGGGGGGGGTGGAGAAGTTTGGTTCACCAGAAATTATGGAGGGAGGAATTTTCAGGGAAAAGTTTTGTACGTTACCCTTTGGAAGGTTTGGGGTTGATTATAGGAAATACATACATGTAAATGTACATGTATTTTGGCTTCCAACACTGATTTAATTATTATTATTCGGATATTACACGTATTTCACATTTAATTGTTCATTCAAGAAACACAGACCAAATAATACTGTTTTACTTTTTGAAAAGTTATATTTTTGTCACAGTCAGTAATAAAGGTCATATATTGCCAAAAATAATGCAGTTAAATGCATCTTGAGCAAGTGTGGCATCCAGAACTGAGTAGCACACTATAAACTCTGGCAAATACCAAATACACATGTAACCACCTATTTTACCTATTAACACATTTAATTAACCCATGGTTTCCCCTCATAGTACTTGTTATAGAGGGGATTCCAAATATATTCCAATCCTCTCCCAAATCACCATCCACATACTCGGCCAGAAAACCCCAATTTCACTTGTATTCACTGGTATAATAGAAGTTTTCTCCATATTATAACCCTTTACCTTACATGTACATGAAAAGAAGATTCCACTTTTGAATTACTAATTTCTTTTCATTTTTGGGTCAAAAACACAGCTATGACCCCCCCCCCCCCCTTTCCTGGAATGAGCTGAACAAGCTCATTCCAATGAGGAGGTCATAAGCTATGTTTTTGATGCCAAAAAATGCAAAAATAATTAACATTGAATGGCAATTTTGGTGAATGGTGCTAGCCAGTTTTGGCCATAACTTTGAGTGAATGATTAATAGAAACTTTCTCTATATTATGATGTTAACCCTTTACCCTGTACATAAATAGAAGATACCACTTTTGAATAACTAATTTCTTTTCATTTTTTTCTGTCAAAAACAGCTATGACGCCCCCTCACTGGAATGAGCTGAACAAGCTCATTCCAATGAATGGGTCATAAGCTATGTTTTTGATGCCAAAAAATGCAAAAATAATTAACATTGAATGGCAATTTTGGTGAATGGTGCTAGCCAGTTTTGGCCATTACATTGAGTGAATGATTAATAGAAGCTTTCTCCATATTATGATGTTAACCATTTACCTTACATGAAAAGAAGATAGCCCTTTTGAATAACTAATTTCTTTTTATTTTTTGCGTCAAAAACATAGCTATGACCCCCACCCCTCCACTGGAATGAGCTGAACAAGCTCATTCCAATGAGGGGTCATAAGCAATGTTTTTGATGCAAAAATAATGAACATTGAATGGCAGTTTTGGTGAATGGTGCCACTAAGCCCGATTTGGCTATTTCAATGTGTGAGTGATTAAAAATGTTAAAAAACAATTTCTTCATTCACAGAGTATTTTGGAACATAAATTTGGGGAAAGGGCATGGGGGGTGCTTGGGAAAAGTAACAAAGTTGCAAATGTGAATGAATGGCTTTTGTGCACATACCAATATAGTAGTCTGATACTAGAGTTGTCAGGGTCCCCATGTTATAGCACAAAACTACATTAACAATTGTCCCCCTACCACCTATACTGAACCCCTCAGCTGATGAGAAAGTAAACAGCACACACACTCAGTTTCCTATGATTTGCTTTAGTACTGCAGCTCTCAGGGTCCATTGAGTTTTTTTTTTATTTGACAACCCTGTCCTGTCTCTTCTCACCATATTTTTCATTGTATGTCAGTCAGTATTCCTATGTACATGCAGACTGTCACTTTCAAAATATGTGATTGCATGTCTGTCTGTCCATCACAACATTCCTCTGTACATGTAGCCTGTCACTTTCAAGATATGTGATTGCATGTCTGTCTGTCCATCATACAAAGTGTTGGTTTGTTTTTCATTTGCACGGTTCTACCTTTTCAATAACTGGCAATTGCCCCCCCCCCTCCCATACACACACATACACAAATATATTAAACATTAAAGAGCACTACATTCCTGAAGCAAATATCTGAGTCATCTTCACTGGGTACTATGCATGCATGTATTTTCCCTAATTTCACTCTTTTTATCAGAATGGGTGCCTGTAGGGATTAAATTGAAGGTTGTAAACGAGCCCTTGTGGGTACATGTGCTTGCGGGACACACACCTCACTACAGAATCAATATTTGATGGTTTTAGGCATTTTAACAGTGCTATGCTATAACATAGGAGCAGTGCTCAGCTGGTCATACTGTTGGAAAAAAAATCGTGTTTAATGTTTTGTCAGTGCCATACCAATGACTCTAGGTCCCTTAACTGAGAAAGTGAGGCTTTTTTTCACAAGAATGGCAAAATATTCATCAAATGCATTGGGACATATCTTCAGAAGCCAGAATGTGATTTAAAAACTATCACAAATGGGAAATTTAATATCACAGGAGGTTTGTTATGTGTCAACATCAATTAATTTATGAATTTTTTCCTAGTTTTTTATAAAAAGGGGCATACTAGGGGGACACCTTCAGGGCTGTATTTTGCCACATCCGTATGTACATGTAGAAGAAAACTTGACATCAGTTGTTAGGATAAAATGGTACTGTCTATTGATATTGGTGAATTATACAGCTGCAACCCCAATTTTTGAATCAAAATTGACATTCATATTGTTTCGTGGGGTTGGAACACCACTCTTTGTCTTTCTATATGATTAAATGAGACAAATTTTTCCTCAAAGTATTACATGCTGATGCAGATTTTAGTTTTATTTTGGGATTAGGTTAGTTTTCAAAGAAAAGCTACATGAATTCCTTACCTCTCAGCTTATTCATTAGGTAACAGAGTAGAAAAATGTACTGCAGGCAACAGCAGTTTTAATCCATTTGACACAGTTTGGACAGTTTTCTTAAAAACAACAAATTTCCCATGTTTTTAACTCATTGGAAGCCAAAAGTTGAATTCTCATGCAGAAATGACCCTTTTGTCACATGAAAGAGGTAAAATGTACCTTTGATAGGATTTGGGGTTGATTAAGGAAATACATAATTTGACTTCCGAACCTGATTTAATTATTATTTTGAGAGATTATTTCACATTTAAAAATTCATTGGGGTACCACACACCTTACAGTACCTTTTTATTGTTTTGAAAAATATGTTTTTGTCAGTAAGGGCTATATATTGCAAGCGAATTCACATCTTGAGCAAGTGTATCCCCCAGGTGCACACTACAGCCTCCAGCAAATGCCAAATAACAACCAATTTTACCCTACATGTACACATGTATTAACAAATGTAATTAAACCATGGTTCCTCATCATAGTACTAGGGGCGGGGGGGGGGGGGGGTCCAATCTTCCAACCCCCTTCCAAATCACCATTCAAACCCACAGCCAGAAAGCCCATATAGCACTTTTATTTACTGGTAAGATGTTTGTCTGAATTATGCCGTTAACCCTTTACTTAACATGAACAGCTGATTACCCTTGCCCACAAACTTATTGACTCACTAATTTTTTGTGTCAAAAATATGACTTTTTACACCATTGGAATGACCTCATTCCAATGAGGGGTCATAAGCTATCTTTTTGACACAAAAAAACGAGAAAATAATGAACATGGAATGGCAACACTTGTGAATTGCACCAGCAACTTTTGACCGTTATATTTGGTAAAGGGTTAAAAAATGTTAGAAAATAATTTCTTCATTGAAAGAGTATTTTGGAACACAAATTTGGGGGTGGGGTATAGTGGAAAAAATAACACAGTAAAGTTGCAAATGTGAATGAATGTCATTTGTGCACAGCAACCAATAAAGTAGTCTTGTACTAATAAAGTAGTCTGGTACTGAATTTTTCCTCTTATATGATGCACGACCCTCTGTTTTTAGGTCGGAACAAGTTCTCTGAGGGCTATTTTGACAAAGATATTTGACGTTTGTTGAAATATCGCGCTATCAAGCTCAAAATTAGTAGATTTTAACAAAGGGCCATAACTCTTGAGAAAAAGCGCAGACACGCCCGATTTTGCGTCATTGGGTGTTGCACGTGCATATCAAGCGACACACCAAATATCAAAACCCGTCCAGAAATAACTAATTTTTTCACCAAAAAGGGCCGGCGACCGGCCCTCGCCATACCAATAGTCAAGGTTTTTTGTTGTTGAAAAATTCGACTAAAAATAGGAAACTAAATGAATAGAATTAAATAAGTGTGCCTAATGATATCACGGAACACCGGCGACGTTTTTTTCTCGAGTCTGGCAAATAACTGACAACATTGGTGTCATTAAATTGAGATAGGTCGGATATCACACATAAATCTGCTATTACGCACCCCACCCCCCCCCCCCCCCCCCCACCCTTATACATCCTGCAAGTATAAATATCTCCATAATAAAATTTCTTGCCTAATGTTCCCTACATGGGGTAACTTGGAGGGGAGGAGGGGGGGGGGGGGGGGCGTATGGATGATTTTTAGCTCACCGAAGGGAGCTTAACTTATCACTTGCCGTCCGTCGACGTCCGTCGTGAATTTTACATTATCGACTTCTCCTCTCAAACTACTGGACCAAATTGAACCAAATTTGGTGTGCATGTTCCTTATCATATGTCAATTCAAGTTTGTACAATTAGCCTTGCCGCGCCCACAATGTGCACCACAAGGGGCATTACTCTGATAGCACCCATACATTGTTTTTTGAAAAAATTAAAAAAATCTACTCCAGAACCATCATGTAGAATATTTTGATATTTGGTAACATCTCTAGGGGTTATATACCAGTCAGATTCAAGTTTATTCAAATCGAGTCCTCGGGTTAATAATCGGGCTCCCAAAGGAGCCCGAATTTTAACTTAGTGAAATATGAGGAAATTTCTTTAAAAATCTTCCATATTTGGTATGAATGCTTTCGTATTTGGTATACAACATCTCTAAGAGGGTCAGATTCAAGTTTGTACAAACCGGGTGCCTCAGTTAGTATTTGGGCTCTCTATTGGAGCCCAAAGATTCTTTTCTTTAAAAACCCCCTTCTTCAGCTCCACCGGTCAGAATTGTTTCATATTTGGTATATAACATCTCAAGGGGGATCAGGATCAAGTTTGTTAAAATTGAGCCCTGGCTTATTATTTGGGCTCTCTACGGGCAGGGGTGGGAGTGGCATGGGGAGCATGTTAGGTTCAGGTTTGTTCAAATCGATTCCTTAGTGTTTTTTCCATAAAAATTGCCTCTCATGCATTCATTCCTTTGTAGCGTTGATGAACCATGCATAACTGAATGTGACCCCAAATACTTCTTTGAACCACGTTGGCAGGTGAGCGATTAAGGCCTCTTGGGGCCTCTTGTTTAGTCAAGTTGTGACAAAGTCCGGCTGGTCTTATAGTTTGGTGAATGGCGGGCGGGCGTAAACAATTGGTTTCCGGATGATAACTTGATAATGGTTCGTCCCACGTTCATGAAACTCAATAGGTAGGTTGACATCGGTGAGTGGAAGAACCCTGTTTATTTTGGACATGCTCGGTCAAAGGTCAAGGTCACAGTGACTATGAACATAGTAAATTGTAAACAATTGGTTTCCGAATGATAACTTGTCCCACATTCATGAAACTTCATAGGATGGTTGGCATCGGTGAGAGGTAGAACCGTATTTATTTTGGACACACTAGGTGAAAGGTCAAGGTCACAGTTACCTTCTACATAGTAAATCGTAAACAATTGGTTTCTGGATGATAACTTGACTACGCTTGAACCCACATTCACGAAACTTCATAGGTAGGTTGGCCTAGGTGAGTGGAAGACCCCTATTTATCTTGGACACGCTAGGTCAAAGGTCAAGGTCGCATTGACCTTGAACGTAATAAATCGTAAACAATTGGTTTCCAGGTGATAATTTGACACTGGTTCCACCCAAAGTCACGAAACTTCATAGGTAGGTTGTCGTTGTTGCAAGAAGGAGCCCTATTTATTTTGGAATCATTAGGTCTAAGGTCAAGGTCATAGTGACCCTTTACATAGTAAATTGTAAACAATTGGTTTCCGGACGATAAGTTGATAATGATTAAACCCACTTTTGTACCGTCACAACTTGACATTGGATTGGTGATCCTATCGGAATTATTTTTTTTTTTGGAGGGGGGGGGGGGGGTGTGCCCCCAGAACACCCCATGGCTGCGCCACTGTGCCCCCACTTGGGAAATCGTGATTAAGTGCCTTGCCCAATGACACAACGCAGTTACCCCTGCTGGGGATCGAACCGTGTATCTCTCGGCTTGATGTTAGTAGTAAATCATGTACCCGATCGACCCACATCAGCCGGATCTCATGTGAGATGGCCCAGTTACTTCATTTTTGGTTGTCATGGTAGCCCGCGTGACTGCCATCTTGTGACAGCATCCCCATAGTGATACGTGGTCCTAGTGTACATGCGCCGCGCGTTTTTGTTGAGGAGAGACGAGTGTATGTCATCCATTTTGTATATCTGAGGCCGCCATCTTGGTTTCTATGGCAGCACATGGTTTCTATGTGACCCAAAACCTTCTGATAGGAAAGAGGTGTGTTCGAAGGGTGTGTTCGATTGAATAGGAGTAAATTTAAGTACAACAAAAAAACTGACAATCCCTCTAAATAATCCCAAACTACCAAAACTACCAAACCCCCATCTAGGGCTTATAATAGTAGCACGTAGTGCTAAATAGAACTAAATGAATGATGAGAGGTCTCATGTGGATAAATTTTACGTGAACTGGAATAAATCGAATTACCACGAACATCCAGACAAATCCTCTAAACCATCAAAACAACTTTATTTGGCACGGATTCCTCAATTTTGGGCTTAAAAGAGTAGCATGCAGTGCTTTAGGTTGAGGTGCGTTTCCTGGTATGAGTAATTGTATTTGTTCGAATACTTTGTAAAATTACCCAAATAAATCCAACAGTTCTTTTACTAGTGCGGATTTCCCACTAAATATTCGGTTTCTATCTGTTGTCACCTAGAATTCTTCTTTTTGTAACTTTATTGTTTCGAATGTGCACCATAGTCTCTGTATTTTATCTACCCCGGTATATTCTGTGGTTTATCCTTCTATTTCCTGGCCTGTTTTGCCTCTTACTGGGCCCATTTCTGCCTATCCCAACAGTCTATTTTGTCTTGGACGTCTCAGTTTTTGCCTTCCCTGTGTATAATCCTCAAACCCAAAATACAATCAAGCAGGGATAGGTATTATTCGAACGACTCGAATCTTATCGAGCAAATAAGCTTTTGAGCAATTACTGAAAAAGTCATTGCTCGAACGACTCAAATCCCATTGAGCAAATGAGTATCGAAAGAGCAATTGCTTTTACGACTCCTAATGCCCATCGGGGTATAGGAGGATACCTATGACATGATGACGTAGTACTATATATACTTGATGATAATTTAGCTCCTAGCATCTGCCCAGTTCTAGACCTTTCCATGATCTTCATATCTCCAATACCACTATTACTGATTTTCCCAATATTGCCATCGTCTGTCCTATGATTAGCTTTTGCAGTAGTCACCAAAACCTGTAGTCTTCTTCCACTCTTGCAGCCTTGTACCATTACTAGCACTAGTACAGGCTCCCTAACCATCTCAGATTGCTCGAACGAACAGAATCGAACAAATGAGCCATAGAGTAATTGCCTGAACGAGTGACTCCACGTACGACTCTTTTGCTCGTCTAGGTATTGAAGGATGGGAAGGATCTTGGGAACTGACAACGTGATATAATAACCTTAGTTATTGAGATTGACGTACAATCCAGCTCATAATATAGTCTTGGTTTTTGAAAGTGTTGTTAAACTCTAATGAACCAATTTGCCATTGAATTATGATCTTTTGTCAGTTTAAAAAATGAAGGTTTGTTTTACTATAGCTTGTCTCGAGTTTGATCCTTCCGCAATCTTTCAAAATTTCCCGATTGCCATATTTGTCGCCACATTAACATATGAACATACATGTGTGGTTCTGTGTTTATTTGCATGTCGCTCTGCAACACGTTTTTTGCAAATTGTTATATTTCACATAACCGCTGCTATTTCTGCGATATATACCATCTCTTTCCTGAAAAATCTTGCTTAGGGCCTGCAATATTTACCGAAATTAACAATATTGGGTGTGCACCATTACGTGTCACGTATTTTCATATTACAAGACTGCAAGGCTGGTCGAACACCATACTAAAGATGAATCCAATACAGGCTGATCATAGGGCCGATGGTGGTGATGATGGACAAGTCAACAATCGAGGCATTGGGGTTATGGAAGGTGTGGGTTTGATCCAGAAGCCAGATGGTGAATAGAAGACGGGGCCATAGCTATCTTCAGATAGATATTTTATAAAAGGTATCCTTAAAAACGTATCCCTAAAAGGTATCCTTAAAAGGTATTCTCAAGTGGTACCTCAACGTGTCATAAGTATCCTCAAATACCGGTATGACTCGGAGAGCCGTAAGTGGTGTCACTCGTTCGAGCAATCGCTCTGTAGCTCATTTGCTCGATGAGATTCGAGTCGGCCGAACGGTGCCTGTTTGAGTCACTACTTCATAGTTTATTTGGGGTCGTCTCGAAGTGCCGACGGTTATTGTTTCCAAAGGTAGGACAAGGAGGTGTGATTAATCCTCTTCATCAAAGGGAAGGAGATTATAGTTTATTACATGCCCATGCAGTCTCTCTTATGCAATACGGCGTGCAATACGGCTGTGCAATACGGAATTCCGTATTGCACACCAACCTGTTCCAACCGGGACTTTTTTTATGCAATGCGACTGCATAAAGTGCATGGTGTTTACCACCGTTGATAGAAAAGAACATTAGGTCAGTAGGTGCTTGGGTCATGTAATAAATACAAAACCACATGTATGTTTCAATGAGTCGTTTTGTATTCAATTCGTCAGATGTGCGTAGAAAGAAAACGTCTCGACCTTCGGTCTCGACGTTTTCTTCCTCCGCACGTCTGACTCATTGAATACAAAACGACTCATTGAAACATACATGTAGTTTTGTCTATTTATTTCTAATTTATAGGACAGATTTCGACAATAACGAGAAATATTTTTATAAATCAAGAACCGATATTTGTGGACGAGGGAGAACATAAATAGCATTTTTGATTGATAAAATATTTTTCGCAATAAATGAATAGCGGGTTTCGATCGATAAAATACACGGGAAAATATTTAATAAATCAGAAAAAAATGAAATATTTCCCCCCCCCCCAAAAAAATATTTAATAAACCGGAAAAGCTAGTTTTGAGCACCAAAGTTGAACATTTTTTTTCCTATTGATGACAAAATTTTCTGTTACACACATACATACATATATACATTATAATGATGGATCATGTTGTCTTTTCACCTTTATTTTCTCTTTCCCGGTGCCAATTTTCCACCCGCATTCAACTGCAAAATACTTGCCTCATGGAAAGCCTGTTCTTTCTTAATAAAGTCAATCATTTTATATAAATTGGGATGAGAACCTACTATGAAGAGTTAAAGTTTTCTGGGCCGCCCTTCTACGTGGTTTGTTGTTCGAGGTCCGTCGGTTTCAAAGCGATTCCAGGTTTCTCTCCCATAATAACAATAATAACACTTCGGCCGGCCGCTGATTTGTCGCGGTTCTCATATGAGAAGGCCTTGGTTACCCATGTTCTACCAACTGCCTCCCTATTCCCGCGCTTCTTCTCTCCTCCCAACACTCGGAGACGAACTGCTTGATGACATCCCTTGCCCCATTCTTCCCAATCTCTTCGATTAGTATATTAACCCTCTCCTTTGAGTAGCCCCCTAACCACATGTCCTTCATTCTCCCATCCCACTTCCCCATTATACTCCCCGTGAATCTTGTTCTTTTAGACTGGTATTTTGGGCATTCAATAAGAAAGTGTTCCAGGGTCTCCACCACGACCAAGTTACACATCTGGCACTCCTTTTCACTGTTTTTCTCAATTTTCCCCTCAGCTCCAGGGACCGCGACCTCAGCTTGAATAACTGTGACCCCCAAAGGTGCCATCAAGGTACTCTTCAAAACCAGGCTTCTCTTTATCACGCAGGCCACCCAAAGATCTCTTTGATTTGACCCCCTCTCTCCAATTACGGTTACAACCCTTCATGACCCTTTTTCAGACGATCTTTTTGCCCTGGTTTGCCCCAACGTCAAGGTCCGAGATCTCCAATGAGTAGTTTTCTACTAGCTCCCTCACTTGGACCATCCACCCCGTCTTGATATTTGAGTTGAAAGTTCTCAGGAACATTACTTTACACCATCGGCTATCGGGGAGATTTACCAAATAATTAAGATAACCGAGTTTCAATAGGTCTATCCTGTCCTTGATCCTCATCCACCCAAGCTCACCCCTGATCGCTTCTAGTGCTGCGGCATTACTCGAGCCTGTTATCCATCGGCCTGCATCGTTCTGCAGGATTCCCAAGCTCTTAACAGCTGTGTGGTTTAGGGGTACAACTTCCGTACCGTATGTTATACTTGGCAGACCCACCATTTCCCAAATAGTTTTCCCCACGAAAACCTTATTGAAACTGTTTCTCCCTGTAAGTTTCATTTGGTTAAGGATTCGCTTCCCCTCAGAATCAATTTATTTGTGTGGTTTCGGTAGATGCCTCTTCTTGTGATGTTTATATTTACCCCCAGGTACTCATAGTCACTAGTCTCTCCTACACTAAGAAGTCTACTGCTGCCTTCCGGAATGCAGAACTCCCCCACTCTCCATCTTCGAGTCGGATCCACTTTGCGGCCCACGGGTATAACTTTGCTCTTGCTTTCATTAGGTTCGAGTCTCCATTTGCTCCCATATTTCCCAACAATTCCCAGCATCTTCGCTAGCCCCTCTTCGCTTTCTGACACTAGCACCATATCGTCTGCTTAAAATAGCCCTGAGATCTTCAAGTCACCAACTGCAACCCCCTCGTCGCTATGCAGGAGTTCATCTCCTAAACCTTTGATGTACAATGCAAAAAGAATTGGCGAAAGGATACACCCCTGTTTTAGACCTATCTCCATAGGCACACGTTTTGTTGTAATGTTTCCCAGACTAAGTTCACTCTGTACATCTTGATATAATGCTTTCATAATCCCAACAAACTCCCCCCCCCCCCCCACACCCAAGCCCAGAGCCTCCCGCTTGCGCCACATACCCTCCCTCCATACTCTATCATATGCCTTTTTAACATCCAAAAAGGCCATGAACATCTTTTTCTTTTTTACTTTCGCGGATTCTATCATTTGGGATAGCGTGAAAAGAAGGTCAGTGACTCTCCTTCCCTTCCTGAAGCCATTCTGGATTTCTCCCCAAAAAACCTTCTCTTCGATCACCTCCTCTAATCTCCCATACAGGACTTTACAAAAGACTTTTCCAATGTTGCTGCTGACAGAGATCCCTCGATAGTTATCCAAGACGTCTTTTTCCCCCTTTTTGTGAATAAATGTCACTTTACTTTCCCTCCATTCCTTTGGGACCTCTTGTTTTTCTATGGCTAAATTGAAGAGGGCAGTTAGGCTTTCCAAGAGTTCCTCTCCCCATTTTTTGATAAACTCGTTAGGAATTTCGTCCACCCCCTCCCGCTTTTCCATTCCTTAGTTTCGAGATCACCCTTCGCACCTCCTCAGTTTTGATTTCGCTGCACACGAAGTTCGATAGATTTGCCTCGACCTGGTTCGGACACTCTGGTGGGTTCCCCATGCCCCATCGCTTATCGTTTACCTTTTCCCAGTGCTTGACTAGTTCTAATGCGATTTGATCTCGCTCTTCTGTAACTCTGCCATCTACTTTAATGCTCTGTGGGTTATTCCCTTTGTTACGTTTGTTCACCCATTTCCAAAATACGCTCGAACTCGACCCCAATGTCGTTCTTATCGTCCTAATAAGACTGCTATTTCGCACTCTCCGGTTGTCGTCTTTAATCTTGTTTACTTTATTTCGTGCTTGTTGGTATTCTTCCTCTGCTACCATGGCCTCGTTGCTTTCCACCCCCTTAAGTTTTCTACTTCTCCTGTATGCAGCACATTTATCTTTTCTAACCTTTACGGCTCTTTTCAGTCCCATGTTCACCGAATGAATGAAAGGTTTTAGCGCACCGAAGGCGCGTAGGGACGATGTGGGATTTACAAATCCCTTGCGACCCGGTTAACCTTATTTTATTTCACTTGGATCACGCAGGCCTAGCTTTCCTATTGACTCAAATGGGGTCTGAGGGGGTATGCACGCGGTTAGAATTCCGGCAGTTTACGTTGGGGTGATAGATTGTCAATACTCAATCCCTCAACGCCATTATGAATATTAGAGAGGGGGCTCTATTTGGTTCCATCTCGGCGATGGTAGAGATTTGAGTCCCACAATGGTGGCGAGCCAGAATATATGTTGTGCGATGGCAAATTTAAGGGAAGAAGAGGAAAGAAAACCAAACAGCAACGCCGGTTTGGTAGCGGCCCCGGTATATGACCATAGCGGTTACAAAAAAGGAGTGGAGAAAGCTCCAACAGTTTAGTTTTGAAAAACCGGGAGCCATCCACCAAGCCTTCTGGGAGATAGGATGCCGTATGTGATTTTGAGGGATCTGGTTATCCTTCGGGAATTCCAAATGACCTTCTCCACCTCCCTACCCCCCCCCCCCCCAAAAAAAAAAAAAACACCCCCCCCTCCCCGCCAAAAACACCCTCTCACAGACACATATCCTCAAGCCCTTAAAAGGGCTGTTAAATCTTTATTCAAATGTTTATTAATATAAAATGTACACTCGTCCTCATCCAGACAAGGTTGTTTCAATCCTTGCCTGGTGTTTGGTGGTTTCTTGTGTATGTTGCAGAAAGGTAGGTTGCACCAATTCCTCCTACGCTTATCTACCATTTCCATGCGTCTTCTTGATAAGAGTGTTGCAAGAAAATTTGAGAATGTTCAATTAGAAATAATTTGAGAATGTTCAATTAGAAAAGTTATAGGTAGAGAGAAAGATAGGTATCCGCTATTGTATATTGTGCATGTTATGGATGGGGTAAGGGATGTGTTTCTTCGGAGCCCACTCATCACACGCAGAGTAGCGAGGCAATCCTCACTGACTCCACGCAGTTTAATTCTATTGAGTACTTTTAATTTACTGTGGCTTATTTTGTTTTTCTGTTAAGGGTTCGGTGTTCGTTCAGCTTCACCATTGATTCACTATCCTGGAGTACGTGGAGGGTTTTGTTATATAGATCTTATTAAACGCATTCCAATCTCGCTTCAGCAGAGTTGCGAGGTAGTCCTCACAGACTCTATTCTAAAGTTCTCAATGAGTGGCGCGGCAATCCTCACTGACTCCACGCAATTTAGTTATATTGTAAATTTTTTATTTTTTTTTTCTGGAAACTTATTTTGTTTTTCTGTTAAGGGATCGGTGTTCGTTCAGCTCAACCATTTATTCACTATCTTGTAGTCTGTTGAGGGTTTTGTTTTGTAGGTCTTTTAATCGCGTATCAATAGTTTCTATTTTTGCTAGCTCTTGAAGTTCCTTTATCGTTGTCCATTTCGGTTTGCATAGTGCCACATGCAGGGCATAATTTTGAACCATCTGTAGCTTCTGAATGTTGGTTTTGCTCAAGTCACTTGTTATTATAGCACCGTATTCTAGTACCGGACGTATAAATGTTTTAATTTAAACAATATTTATTTCCAACCTCAGTGAGTACAGTATACAACATGAAGATGTTTGTGGATTCGACAGTAAGCCTTTGGCTTGTACAAGGTCGTTTCCACACCATTAATTAATTACCTCTAATATCTTCGAGAAACAGCTATAAAATATGTTAAATCCAAACCAGTAAATAATTTACTGAGTAATAATACGGTTTGATATAGGTTGGAAACACATTTCTGAAATTCTGAAATTATAGAAAAAAGAAGAAGGAAAAACAAAAAAAAAAAATAAAAGAGAAAACCAGAAATAGTAATCATTTAAGTTCTGATAGGCTACAAATTGTAAAACGCCACACTCCACAGAACGGAAGACATGGCCTGAAATGACAACGGAGAATGGCTTGTGGTGGGTTACTTGGTTGGCAACATAGACTGAGGGTGTCACATTTGAATTTCAAAATTCGTTAAGATTAAGTGCCCTGGGCGTCGCGTGACGGTAGGTGCATGGAGTGCATTGGATTCTCTTCGTCTTCACTGTGTGTAATTTGTAATACATCGGTCAAAGGGAGATTATTCGATGTTTCCTTGCCAATGACGGAGATATGCTCAATAATGTGGAGCTTGAGAAGCACATCTCTGTTTGCTCACCAATTTCTACCTCTGATCATCTTCAGAAAATTGATACGTTTAGTAGCTCTAACTGTAATGGAGTTTACGTGACTGTTTAGACTGAGATTGCTATCTAGGATAAATCCCAAAAATTTGACCTCTTTGTTTGCTTCTAATTTGTGATCGTACAACTGGAGATCGATACTAGGGACTGGTTTTTTCCTTTGCTTCTTGAATGTTCACACTCACCCCAATATGTTGTAACATAGCCAATGCCGCATTTTGTTTGGACAAACATAGTTAACAGAGTTAACAAAGTTATCGAAGTTGTATATGCAACTTTCTACTCACTGATAAGTGCTAACTATTTGAGAGTTGTCAGTAGTATGTAATGTGGTTTTGAGGGGCAGGTTGGATGACCCCGGTGGATGACCCCGGAAGTGACGTCATGTCACGTGACGTAGTGGCGCCATTTTGTGTTGTCATGGTAACCCGCGTGAGCGGCCATGTTGTGACGTCATCTCCATAGTGATACGTGATGTGAGTGCGCATGCGCAGCGCGTGTTGTTAGGGTGATACGTGTTTCCGTCGTACATTTTGTATACTGGAGGCCGCCATCTTGGTTTCTATGGTAGCACGTGATTGCTATGTTACCCAATTGTTCTGCAATAGTACGGGGTATGTTCAGAGGGTGTGTTCGATTGAATCGGAGTAAATATAATTACCACAAACTACCCGACAATCTCTCCAAATCACCAAAATCCACCCGAAATCACCGAAATTGACTTTATTTCCCAATTTTATCGGTTTAGCACGTAGTGCTATAGTACCGAGAGGGTGCAAGGGGTGCATTCGACTGAAGTGGAGTAATTTTCTGGTTCGGCTTTTCCCAGAATCCTCATTTAATTACCCAAATAAACCCGTCAAGTTGTATTATTTCGAATTCTTTAAGAATCCCTTTTTTTTGGATCCCATGACGTGTTATTTCCCTATTAAGAGTAGCACGTAATACCGAGGGGGTGTGTTCGTTTGAAGTGGAGTAATGTTCCCATTTTTTTTTGATCCCGTGACGTTTTATTTCCCTATTAAGAGTAGCACGTAGTGCTATAAGACAAATTTACCCAGAAATCCTCTGCTTCTACTTGGAACTATATTTTTATAAATTCCTACACTCTATTTTTAGTAACATCTTTAACTGGCCCCCTAACTAATTGTTAGTGTCTATATTTAGCAATTTCTTTAAATGACCCCCCTAACTACATGATTTTAAATAATAAAATTAATGAGGATCAAGATGTTTTTACACTAACCAATCAGAGCGAAGTTAATCCACCAATCAGATTTCTGGATTCCCATTGTGTTTCTTTCCCATTACTTTCTATACTAATTTTCTAAATTTCCCAACTTTAACCTATAATCCTATAGGAAACAAACACAAACACCCATCGAGAATGAAAATATCGATGAAAAAACGTTGTGACGTAGTGACGTTTTCAAAAACGTCCGTCACGTCTAAATAAATTCCGGAGAAGAATAACGTCGCGTCATTCTGTTTCGATCCTTCGACCTGAACACATCGCTAGAGAGTTTTCTATAGCAATTTTGCCTTTGCAAAAATTTATGAAGATGTCTGAAGCTGCTACTGCCGTTACCAGAACTGATGTCTACGCCTGCGAAGAGTGTGGGAAGACCTTTACGGACCGTCGGAACCGGAATCGCCATGTACGCACCCAGCACGCCGCCGAAGAGAAGAAGACCCACGATTGTACCAACTGCAACAAGAGTTATGCTTCCAAGCAGAAGTTGGATCAACACCTGAAGAAATGTTTGGAGATATATACATGTATGGAATGCGGCCAGGAGTTTAACCAACTACTCCATTTTAATCGACACAAGAGCGTTGCCCACCGAACAGTTCCTGTACCATCTAAAAGGAAGACTGATGAACCGAAGAGAGGACCACCTAAACAACCACGGACCACGACGACCACCCATGTTGACCCAATTGAGTTTGAAAAGAATATGATGTCTGAAGAAGAGCCAGATGAGATGTTGACCGTGTACGAAGATAACTGGAGTTCTATTAGAACTCGCCACATGATGAACAGAAGAGTCCGGGACCAATATAACTACCGGATCAACGATGTGAACCTGAAGATGATGACTGATGAATTGATGACTACCATATTTCTGCCACAACAGCTAAGATTTAAAATTAATTTGAGTTTTGGTTTTATCCTGCGACACAATGAAACGAATGAACTGAAGTATTACCATCCATCACAAAACAACGCCCGGGCACTTGATGTTCCACAACTTGTATGCTGCCAAGAAGACTTTGAAGAATTCCTTGATGATGTCATGGAAGAAGATATCCTGGAATGGGCCAAATTATAACGACCCAACACCAAATGGCTTGTTGAGAGAGTTACCAACGTCACATTTTATGTGAACAAGCTGAAAGACCACCCAATTGGAATGGCAGAAGATCTTTCTGACGACATTCTCCAGAACAAAGCAGTAAATGCTTTGGTGAAAGATAAACATCGCCATTTTACCCATGAAGACAACCTGTGTATTTTCCGCTGTTTAGCTTTATGGAGTGGTTCCATAACAGACAACCTCAACTATACAACAGATGCCATGTACAACAAGTATACAAAGAAGCCAAAGAATGAATTCCGTGGAGTAACTTTAGCCGAATTACCTGACTTGGAGAAATGTTTCGAAGTAAATATCCAAGTATATGAACTTGTCAAGAATGATGATGACCAAATTGTTGCCAAATTAGTACAGAGATCTCACAGAAAGTATGAAGATACCATGTATGTGAATGTTTACAAGAACCATTTTAGCTACATCATCGATATAGACCAATACTGCAAATCCTTTGAATGCCGCAAATGCGGCAAATTATGGAAGACCTCCTGGGCAATAAATCGTCACGAGAAAACCTGTACAGATGAAGTCAAGTACCAGTATGTTGGCGGTGTATACCATCCATCCCAGTCCATATTTGATCTGTTAGAAGATGAAGGTATAGAAGTATCTGAAGAGAAGAAGTTTTATCCATACCGTGCAACGTTTGATTTTGAAAGTTACTTTGTCAAATCCAGTCTACCTGCTGACAGTGATAAACTGATATGGGAAGCAGAACACCGACCATTGAGTGTGAGCATATGTAGTAATGTTCCAGAATACCAAGAACCGAAATGTTTTATTACAAATGGAAATTCTCAAGAACTTGTTGAAGAAATGATGACATACCTCACAGCTATTTCAACTCATTGCTACCAACTGATGCAGACCTATCATGCTTGGACCTTGTTTAAACTCAGACAGAAAATTGATGAAACGCTGGAAGCGGAAGCCAGAGCTACTGGAGAAGATACATCCAAGATGCACCCTTTACAAAAATTGGATAAGAAATTTCAAGACTACCTGCAGGAGATGCCCGTCATCGGATTCAACTCTGGAAAATATGATATGAATGTAGTCAAGCGTGAACTGATGACATACCTGAAGAGACAGGATCCACTCAAGTTTGCAGTGAAGAAATCGAATAACTACATGTGCGTCTCGACAGAATCTTTCAAGTTTGTTGATATTTGCAACTACCTCGCTCCAGGATTCAGCTATGACAAGTTTTTGAAAGCATTTGGCTGCTCCGTGACAAAGGGATTTTTACCATATGAATGGATCGACAGCTTGAACAAATTGGATCAAGACCACCTACCAGACCATGAAGCCTTCTACAGTTCTCTCAAGAAAGAAAATATATCCAATGAAGAATACCAGTACTGCCAGCATGCATGGAACGACCTGGAGATGACAACTTTCCGTGATTTTCTGATCTGGTATAATAACCGAGATGTAAAACCATTCCTTGAAGCAGTTGACAAGCAGTTTACTTTCTACCAAGAACGCCACATCGACATGTTTCAAGATGGTATCAGTGTTCCGGGCCTCACGTTGAAATACCTGTTCCAGACCATGAATGATGACACTTACTTCACGTTATTTAACCAGAAGAATAAAGACCTGCATCACTTGGTGAAAGATAATATCGTTGGTGGACCTTCAATTATCTTCAACCGATACCACAAGAAAGATGTTACCCAAATCAGAGAAACAAAATATGGCAAAGAAGCAAAACCATGTGGAAGTATTATAGGCTTTGATGCGAATGCATTATATCTTTGGTGCCTAATGCAAGAGATGCCAACGGGTTGGAGTATTAGACGCCGTGAAGAAAACCAGTTTAAACCAGAACATCCAATGAAGTATGGTAAAATGGCTGAACAATGGTTAGAGTTTTTATCCATGAGAGATGACATCCACATCAGGCATCAGTTTAACGGAGCTGAAAAAATGATTGGTCGAAGACAGTTGCCTGTTGATGGTTCGTGCAAAGAGACACAGACTGTATACCAGTTCCATGGCAGCTTCTGGCACGGACATACCTGCATGAAAGATAAGAATGGCCTTCCTATCATCCATAATGAAGTCAGAGATAAACCGATGAAAGAACTGCTACAAGACACCCGTACCAATGCAAAGTACATGAGCGATTTGGGCTATAAACTTATTGAAATCCGGGAGTGTGAGTGGAGAGAGATGAAGAAGACCGATGCCACACTCAAAGCCTTCCTGAAAGAGAACTTTTCAGACAAAATAGATGGTGCGATGACAGAGGAAGAAATTCTGAACAAAGTGAAGTCTGGTGAACTGTTTGGTTTAGTCGAATGTGATATACATGTACCAGATCACATGAAAGAGTACATTGAAGAGATGACACCTATCTTCAAGAATACAGATATTTCCATAGATGATATTGGTGAACACATGAAGGCCTTTGCCGAGAAGAATGGAATCATGAAGAAACCCCGTAGAAGTTTGATCGGAAGCTATGGAGCGGAAAAAATGTTGTTTGCAACCCCTTTACTGCAGTGGTACCTCCAGCATGGTATTGAAGTTGATCACGTCTATCAAGTTATCCAATATAAACCAAGAAGATGTTTTGAAAAATTTGGAGATGAAGTATCTCAAGCAAGAAGACAAGAAGATGTTGTCCCCGACAAGTCGATCGTTGCCGACACCATGAAGCTGTTGGGGAATTCTGGATATGGCAAAACCGTCACCAACAAAGAGAAGCATCGACGTGTGTCCTATTGCGACGACGAAGAAGTTACCAAAGCTGTAAATGACATGTCCTTCAGAGCCTTGAATCCATTAGATGAAACATTATATGAAGTCGAACTCAACAAGAAGACCATCAAGTTGGATCTGCCACTTCACATCGGATTCTTTGTTTACCAGTATGCGAAACTCCGGATGCTTCAGTTCTATTATGATGTCATCGATACTTTTATCAACCGCCAAGATTTCGAATATGCTGAAATGGACACAGATTCTGCATATATATGTACTTCGTCACCATCCATAGATGAATTAGTGAAACCAGAGAAGAGAGTAGAATTTTACAAACAGAATCACAAGGGGTTTCCATCAGAGTGTTGTGATTTCCACAGAGATGATTATGTGAAAACCAAATTAGAAGGCAAAGAATGGCTGTCACCCTCATGCTGCCAAGAAAGAACGCGTTTTGACAGGAGAACTCCAGGCTTGTTCAAGGTAGAATGGGAAGGAACCGGCATTGTTGGACTGTGTAGTAAAACATATTATTGTTTCGGAGCCACCAATAAATTCAGTTGTAAGGGAATCAGCAAACGCCACAATGATTTGACGAAAGACAGATATTTGCAAGTTTTGAAGACTCAACAAAGTGGATCTGGCATCAACCGAGGCTTTGTGATGAATGACAACACTATGTATACCTACCAGCAGAGCAGAGATGGACTATCATATTTCTACCCAAAACGAAGAGTTTTAGAAGATGGAGTTAGCACCATACCACTAGAGATTTAAAGAAGAAACAATTGAGTGAGTGTCATATTTTTCTACAACCTGAACCAAGTCTAGCTTTTGCCTGCAAAAAAAAGTTCCATTTAGTTGACCGAAAAATTCCTAAAAACCGAAATGGTTTTTGGGTGGTCTACTCAATCATATTAGGCTCATCAAATTTTTAAAGTCCTTTATGGCATTCTCTAAAGTCCTTTATGGCAGTTCTCATAAAGTCCTATATGGCATTTTCTAAAGTCCTTTATGGCATTCTCTAAAGTCCTTAATGGCAGTCCTCATAAAGTCCTATATGGCATTCTCTAAAGTCCTTTATGGCAGTCCTCAAAAAGTCCTATATGGCATTCTCTAAAGTCCTTTATGTCAGTTTTTCTCTAAAGTCCTTTATGGCAGTCCTCATAAAGTCCTGTATGGCATTCTCTAAAGTCCTTTATGGCAAGTTTTTCTCAAAGTAAAAAGTCCTATATGGCATTCTCTAAAGTCCTACATGGCAAGTTTTTTCTCAAAGTAAAAAGTCCTATATGGCATTCTCTAAAGTCCTTTATGACAGTCCTCATAAAGTCCTATATGGCAAGTTTTTTTCTCAAAGTAAAAAGCCGTATATGGCATTCTATAAAGTCTTTTATAGCAGTTCTCATAAAGTCCTATATGGCATTTTCTAAAGTCCTTTATGGCATTCTCTAAAGTCCTTAATGGCAGTCCTCATAAAGTCCTATATTGCATTCTCTAAAGTCCTTTATGGCAGTCCTCATAAAGTCCTATATGGCATTCTCTAAAGTCCTTTATGGCAAGTTTTTCTCAAAGTAAAAAGTCCTATATGGCATTATCTAAAGTCCTACATGGCAAGTTTTTTCTCAAAGTAAAAAGTCCTATATGGCATTCTCTAAAGTCCTTTATGGCAGTCCTCATAAAGTCCTATATGGCAAGTTTTTTCTCAAAGTAAAAAGCCCTATATGGCATTCTATAAAGTCCTTTATGGCAGTCCTCATAAAGTCCTATATGTCAGTCTTCAAAAAAAATTCTAAATGGCAAGTCTTACAAGGCAATACATTTTTTCTAGTGTAAAGATTTTTCAATTTTTTTTATTTATTCTAATACAGAGAGTTTTTTCATCATTATCATCATCATCATCATGTTCATGATATACTTTAGGCTAACCCTATTGGAAGTGGAGGATACTTCTTTAGTTTCATTCAAAACTTAGTTTCATTCAAAACTTTTTAGTTCCATTTATTTTTAAAAAAATGTTGATTCATGGTATCTTTTAGGTTACACCTATTGGAACCAGATGATACGGCTTTATTCAAAATTTAGTTTCATTCAAAACTTTTTAGTTCCATTTATTTTTAAAAATGTTGATTCATGGTATCTTTTAGGTTACACCTATTGGAACCAGATGATACGTCTTTATTCAAAATTTAGTTTCATTCAAAACTTTTTAGTTCCATTTATTTTTTAAAAAATGTTGATTCATGGTATCTTTTAGGTTACACCTATTGGAACCAGATGATACTTCTTTACTTTTCAGTTTCATTCAAAACTTTTTAGTTTCATTCAAAACTTTTTAGTTCCATTTATTTTTAAAACATGTTGATTCGTGGTATCTTTTAGGTTACACCTATTGGAACCAGATGATACTTCTTTACTTTTTAGTTTCATTTCATTTTTTTTTAAAGTTGATTCGTGGTGTCTTTTAGGCTACCCCTATTGCATAACCAAAGGAATAAATCAACATCATCATCATTACTAAGAAATTCTCTGTTGTGAATATTTAAAAGAAATGAGAAATTTTTATGATAGAAAAACTAAATTGCTAAGTTGGACATGTTGTTTTCGTTTTCTTTTTTGATGAACAAAAAAAAATGCCCTCAAAGAGGATACGAACTGTAGGGAGTGGGAATGCACTCGAGCTATTTGACTTATCTCCATTGGACAGAGGTTTGTAGCTTGACCTGTCCCAAGCCAGTATAAAATGCAGAGGGCCATATCCTACAGTTTAAGGATCAAGATTGCAGTTTGATCGCCAAACTGACCAATCAGATCAAAGTTAATCAACCAATCAAATTTCTGTATTCTCAATGTGTTTCTTTCCCATTACTTTCTATACTAATTTTCTAAATTTTCCAACTTTAACCTATAATCCTATAGGAAACAAACACAAACCCCAACCAAGAATCAAAAATTCAATCAAAATTTGTTGAACTGGGGTGATGTTTTCAATCACGTCCGTCAAAGATATATAAGATTAGGCGAAGCATGGACTTGGCATTATTCACGATCGAACCATTGACAAGAGAAGATGTTCCGAATTGGCACCAAGTAGACTTATGCTAATGTCACCCAGTACCAGGGTGAACAGATGATTCATCTCAGAAGATACTTTCAGGGAAAAGACCAGAAACCTTATCCTACGAAGACTGGTATTGCTCTATCTTTAGAAGAATGGAATGCCTTGAAATCTCAAATAGAAGAAGTAGATGCAGCCATCAAAACCCATCAAACAACTTTAATTGAAGACACTAAACCTACTAACCATGAAGACTTCAAAAAACCAAATCAAGAATCACCTTTGAAGAAGAAGAAGAAGATCACAGTGAGAATAACCCAACCACGACCATTGAACGTTGATGAAATTGATAGTGAACTCAGGCAAGTTCGCTTGCAGCATGAACTTTGCTTGGCATATGCTCATTATGTCGAAGAGAACATTGACGCTGTAATGAAAGAAAAATGCTATGGATGTACAGTCGATCACCCAAGTCAGATTCAGCATAATGTATGCCTAATGATATCTGAAGAAGAGAAGATTATAACATGTTTTAGTGACGCACTTGAAAGAGTTAACAAGAATGATGTTCATCTACTGTGGCACCATAATACTTCTGGAATGAATCCACCACCAGTACAGAAATAATATGAAGATATGTTCGAGAAACCTCTCACAAATGAACAGAGACGTTGTATTATGGATTTGGTGATTGAATTTATGACCATCAAGAAACCTGTTACAATTGGATTCTAATTGAAGATGTACATAGATGTTGTAAATAGATGATTTTTTATAAAAAAAAGAAGAAAAAAGAAGAAAAAAAGTATAAAATGAAGAAACAAGAATAAAAGGTGGTAATGACGCTTAAGTTATTTGATGTTTATCTTCTTGACAAATATCAAACAAACTTAAACTGTCCCCAGCCAGTAAGTCAGAGGGCCACCAATTTTAAATATTTTTTGGATGACGGTTCATATTGACCACCTCTCCAAAAGGTATAAAAGGGGGGAGTAGTCCCCACGTTCAGTGGGGGCCACCTCCCCAAAAGGTATAAAAGGGAAGTAGTACCCACATAGAACAACAAAGATGGATCCTCGTTGGAAGCATCCATTCACTTGTTTATTGTGTGGTCCCACGGGTAGTGGTAAATCATCCTTTGTAAATCGGGTTATTCAAAACATTCAAAATATTATATCACCTGTCCCAAGTCACATCATTTGGTGTTATAGTGAATGGCAACCATTATACAATACTTTACCCCAAGTAGAATTCGTAGAGGGTCTCCCTCAAGAATTAAAATTTGATAGTTTAGTCATATTGGATGATCTGATGCTCGATGCAGATGTTCGAGTGTCTAGATTATTTACTAAAGGTAGTCATCACCGTAACATTAGTGTGATCTACATTGTTCAAAATTTATTCGATAAAAATAAAGTCCATAGGACTGTAGCTCTCAATAGTCATTACATAATCTTGTTTAAAAATCCTAGGGATCGTTTTCAGATCTCACACTTGGCAGCACAGATGTATCCTGGTCATTCCAAGTTTCTGAGAGAAGTTATCGAAGATGCCACTTCGACACCATATGGTTACCTTTTAATAGATCTCAAACAAGATACTCCTGAACACATGAGATTAAGAAGTCAAATTTTTCCTGGGGAAACCCAATATGTGTACCTCCGAAAAGTATAAAAGGGGAGCAACAAGTCTGACTCGAGTCAGAAGCATGTCTGACCGTCTCAAGCGCAACATCGCTCTTCTCAAGGTTCTTATTAAATCGAAACCCGCACTCGTCAAATCCATACTAAAACATACAGACAAAGAATTGATAACTTGTTTGTGTGACTGTGCCTCGAATATACTGAAGGGAGCAGTACCTCTGACCAAAGCTCAGAGAACCAAACTCGTTCGTCAGAAACAACTAGTGAGGGCAGTGGCAAACAAAGGTACCTCTGACAAAAAGAGGAGACAAATCCTGCAGAAAGGGGGATTCTTGGGGGCATTGCTACCTCCTGTACTATTGGGTGCTGTTAAAGGTATATTTGGATGATGGAATATGCAAAGAAGATGGCTTTGGTAGAACCAAGGTTATTGGAACGTCTACAAGAGACTCCAAGACAACCGAATGAACTGGCTGTTTCATCACTGGATAGAGAAATGAGAGATATTCTCGATGCCCCTTTTCTTTCGGCTGATGAAAAGATGACTCAATATAATCAAATTTTACAAAGATACTTGACATTTCAACAAAAGGTAATGGCTCCTCGGCCAATTAAAGTCGAATTCGAGAAAGATAATAAAGACGAAGACATTCTCGATTCTGTACCTATGACAATGAAGAGAAAGGGAAAGTTGTTGTTGAATCGTATTAGAAGTGACCCAAATATATCTTGGAATGAGAAGGGTAAATTAGTCTACAAAGATCAAACAGTGGTAGGGTCGAATGTAACAGATCTTCTAAACGATTTACTTAGAAGACGAAACTCTTTCCAACCAAAGGGATGGGAAATGTTGGTCGAAGCTTTGAGATATAGTAACATACCCCAAGAATTAATTGGTCATAAAGAACGTTGGGATTTTATGAAACAGGCACCGATAAAGTCGGAACCAAAACAACCAAAGAAAACAGAAACGCCAAAGTGGACCGAAAAAAGGTATAAATAGAGTTGACACTTGAACAAGGCAGTCATGGAAGCATTGTACTATGATTCTGAAGTGCCTGGTAGTTTTGGTGGTGTAGACGCTCTTCATAGAGCGTCCAAGAAAAAACGCAAACAAGTTGTAAAATGGTTAGAGACTCAAGACACATACACTCTTCACAAACCTGTTCGTCGTACATTTCGTAGAAGAAAAGTAATAGTTAGTGGTATAGATGCACAATGGCAAGCTGACTTGGTAGATGTTTCAAACATAAGTAAATTCAACAAAAACATAAAATTTTTGTTGACATGTATAGATGTGTTTAGTAAATATGCTTGGGTGATACCATTACAAAACAAACTTGGTGATTCCATCGTGAAAGCTTTTAGTAAAATTTTCAAACAAGGTCGTAAACCAGAAAAATTACAAACTGATCAAGGCAAAGAATTTCTAAACAGAAAATTTCAGAATTTTCTCAAAGATCACAAAGTCGACTTTTTCACTACACAAAATGTGGAAACAAAATGTTCCATAGTAGAAAGATTCAATAGAACTTTGAAAACCAAAATGTGGAAATATTTTACCAAGAACAATACACTAACTTTTCCACTTCAAAACTTGGTGAAATCATATAATCATTCTCATCATCGCAGTATAGGTATGGCCCCCATCGCCGTGAACTTTAGAAATCAAGAAGAGGTTTGGCAAAGGTTGTATGGACAACCCATAAAACACAAGACACCAAAGTACTAAGTAGGAGACAGAGTGAGAATCAATAAAGTTAAGAAAACTTTTGAGAAAGGTTATTTGCCCAATTGGACCGAAGAGTTATTCGCAGTAGTAGCCATCAAGAAAGGACATCCAGTCACATACATGTTACAAGATGATAATGGAGAAATACTGAAAGGGTCATTCTACACTGAAGAGCTTCAGCGAGTTTCACATAAAACTATTTACAAAATCGAACACGTACTCAAGAAACGTGGTCGAGGTAAGAAAAGGGAATTGTTCGTAAAGTGGTTGGGATACCCAACTTCGTTCAATTGGTGGATCAAACAAAGTCAGCTCACCTATAAAAGGAAGTGAACCTCTGAAGTTTCTTCAAAATGGAAGAAGGATCGAACGGTTCTTGGCCTCTGTTTGGTAAAATAATTCCAAGGAGCGAGATCACTTAGTTTTCACAAATAATCATTTTGTATATCATCATCATTACCAGTGTCGTTAATCTCACTTTCGAAAACACAGACAGCAAGTTGTGGACTGCTCTCTTGAGTAGTAGCATAGGATATTTGTTACCAAATCCAACCATTAAGAAAAAGTAATGTTTTATTTGACTCTACCAAGTAATAGTTCTATGAACGTGTTTCCAGAAAACACGTTGACTACGTACACCACTCAGTTATCACAACCAGTGAATCTCACGGTAGAATGGGAAGTAGGTCTGGCAGAGATTCAGTATCCAAATACTTGGTTCAATATTCGTGGAGAAGAAGCTTTCGTTACAGTGTTCTGGTCTTCGAAAAAGAATTACCGACTTACTCTCAAGGAAGGTCGTTATTCGGATCCCATTGATGTGATACGAGCTATCAATGGTGTTAAAGAATTACTCTTGCCTTGTCACGATAAGGTAGCTTTTGAACTGGATAGAGTGACTGGTAAAGTTCGTATCACGGTACGTGATGGAGTCGTGGTCACATTGAGCCCTACTCTTCAAAATATTTTGGGATTTAATGAGTGTGTTTTTAATTCAGGAACTTACAATTCTTTCAGAGTTGCCGATGTCAACCAAGGATTTTATTCACTCTATGTATATTGTGACTTGGTTCGTGACCAAGTCGTAGGAGATACAAGAATACCACTTCTTCGTATCGTACCCGTGCGTGGAAAATATGGGGATATCATCTCTAAAACATTTGAGAATGTGTATTATGTACCAGTAGAACGAAAAAATTTCAGTACCGTCCAGGTGTATATAAGGGGTAACACAGGAGCCATAGTACCATTCGAGTTCGGGAAAGTGACAGTGACACTTCATTTCAGAAATCGTAGATCTCTTCATTTCACATAAACATGACTTACTGTTGTTGTAAGTCCAAATTATACGAAGAATATTACACGAAACAAGCTGGTCTACCGGCTTTTTCTGGAGCTCAAATACAGAGAGGATATGGTTTGGGAAGTATATTGGGAGGACTGAAGAATATGGTGTTACCTTTATTGAAAACTACAGCCAGGACCGTGGGAAAACAGTTATTGAGAAAAGGAGCAGCCTTTGCCGAAGATGTCATTGAAGGGAAAAATGTAAAAAAGGCAGCAATCAATAGAGTCAAAGAGGCTGGTGCAGGAGCTTGGAATGAAGTGGTTGGTGGTTCAAAACCACCCGGTAGGAACAGTATAAAAAGGCCCGCACCACGCAAAACTAGCAAATCGACAAAAAGAAGGAGAACTGTTCAGACCAAAGACCATCTTGGTGCATGATGTCTCTCATTAATGAAAAATCTTGTGAGTGTGTCAACAGCGAACTCGACTTGTTTTCCATACCACCAACACAGACTAGTGTGGAACATGGGCAATGGGTAGAACACAGGCCTTTGGCGACTATAGGAAACAGTGGTCCAATAGAATTCCACATTGCAGGATTAGGAGATGATTATTTGAATTTGGCACAGACATACTTGTATGTTAAAGCAACGTTTGTAGATTCCAATGGGGCATCAATTGCACCCGATGCCAAAGTGGGCCCAGTCAATTTATGGATTCATTCCTTATTTAATCAAATCGATATCAGCTTGAGTGAAAAACTGGTATCTCCTTCCAACAACACTTATCATTACAGATCTTTCATAGAAACTTTGTTGAGTTATGGACCAGCTGCCAAGAAGTCACAAATGACTAATGCATTATGGTACAAGGATACGGACGGACACATGGAAGATTTGACAGATGATAACAAGGGATTTCTTCTTCGAAAGAAATTTATAGAGAAAAGTAAAATCGTGGACATGACTGGAAGATTACATTTGGACATGTTTTTCCAAACTCGTTACTTGCTGAATGGAGTTAATGTTTATGTTAAAATGAATAGAGCCAAAGATGCTTTCGCATTGATGGCCGATACCGCTACATACAAGATCAAAATTCTAGATGTATCCATGTTTGTACGCAAAGAGAGACTCCAATCATTCGTGAGAATGGCTCACGAGAAAGCACTAACAAAAGCAACTGCAAAATATCCTATCGATCGTGTGGAAACCAAGGTGTTTTCAGTGCCGAAAGGAAATCTGGGCATTACACAAGAAAACTTATTTTTAGGCCAACTACCTAAACGCATCGTAGTGGGATGTGTAGACAACGATGCTTTCAATGGAAACTTTTCAAAGAATCCATATAATTTCAAGAACTACAAAATCAATTACTTGGCATTGTACGTGGATGGGCAGCAGATTCCAGCCAAACCATTACAACCTAGATTCGAACAACAAGAAGTGGCGAGATGTTATGCAACTCTGTTCCAAGGAACTGGACAAATGTATGAGAATGAAGGAAACCACATCAGCCGAGAAGAGTACATAAATGGATACACCCTATTCGTATTCGACCTGACTCCAGATCTATCACATGGACAACACTTCGATCTGGTGAAGAGAGGAAACTTGAGACTAGAAGTCCATTTCGAAAACCCATTACCAACCACAATCAACGTACTGGTGTATGCAGAATGCCAGAACATCATAGAAGTGGATAAGAATAGACAAGTAATCTTCGATTACTCAACATGAACACGTTGCAGTTAGAGAATGCACTTCGATCAGATAGTTGTTTGAAGAGAATATGTTTGGGTGTATTTTCAAGAAACAAATTACCAAGAAGATTACCAGATCACAGACCAGTGGCTTTGATAGTCCACACCACAGAAAAGGAGAACATTGGGTGGCTCTCTTTGTGAGTCACCACAACGCAGAATACTTTGATTCCTATGGATTACCACCACAACACAGACCATTCGAGAATTTCCTGAAGAAGAATTCCAGATATTGGAAGTATAATACGAAACGCCTTCAAGGACCATTACCAGTGTGTGGACAATACTGTCTGTTTTACTTGAAACATCGCTGTCACGGTGTACCGATGGAAACCATATCCAACATGTTTACCACTGATCTAACGCATAATGATCTGTTGGTTAATGACGTCATAGAGGAAACCAGCCACTAGATGTCGCTGCATTGAAGGAAAACTATAAAAACTGGTGCACTTGGTGTTCAGCTCATTTGTGTTTCGACAGCCAAAGAAGAAGAATGTCTACTAATGTGACCGTCTTCAAAATTAACAACGATTTACAGATTCAACTGTTCAAGAACGACGTTGGGTTCCAGTTTACCACCAGAGATTGGGAACAAGTGACCAAAGCAGTGGATATTGCAAAGAAGAGAAGTCTTGAAATAGGAGAACCCAAACCAAAAAGAGAAAGAAAACCAAAGAAGAATGAAGATAAAAAGGATTGAAGAATGTTCACTATTCCATGTTTGATCATGATGGCACTGAATGATTATCAATAAAGAAACCAAGAAACAAGAAATCCAAGAGACTTTGTAGAGAGAATGAGCGTTTCATTCGAAACGTATTTTCGTGATGTTCCGCCACCAGTACTGGAGCAGTTATTACGTGGAGAAGAAAAAATAAGAAATACACCAGAACAAAGACCACCAAAACACATCAAGTATGCATTGGAGGAAAATCGTCTCAAGACATTTCAATTCATGTTACAAAGTGAAAGTGTGAAAACCCCGAATGAACTGACAAAAGCTGGATTCTTTTATTTGGGGACAGGAGACAGAACTCAATGTTTTCATTGTGGTATTATTGTTCGTTTCTGGGAAACAGAAGATGATGTTATAGAAGAACACAGAAAATATTCTCCAGACTGTTATTACATTCATAATTTACCACCTGAATTCATGGACGTTGAAAAAGAAGAAGAAATGGCCATCAGAGAAGAAGAAGAAATTGACACATCATTTCAAGAAGAAGAAGATTCACGGAGGACAAAATGTAGTGTGTGTTTATTAGCTGAAGCCAATGTCGCTCCGCGACCATGTAACCATTTGTGCCTGTGCAAAGACTGCTGTAAACCACTGAGAAGATGTCCAATCTGCAGAAAGACTGTTTATGAATATCTGACAATCTACATACCATAAAAAGATGTATTTTTGTTGTTGAATAAAATAAATTTAAATTTATATTTAGTGTTATTATTTTTTTAACTTTCCATCGAAGTACAAAGAAAAATCGAAATGAGGAATAGTAAATTAAACCTCGTACGACACATCTGTTGGGTAGATCCTCATATGAGTATATGGTGGAACTTAGCTTCATGGCCTTCATGTACACATATGGGTCTAACTTGTAATTTAAAAAATGGATTCTGGGTAAATTTGTCCTATAGCACTACGTGCTACTCTTAATAGGGAAATAAAACGTCATGGGATCCAAAAAAAATGGGAACATTACTCCACTTCAAACGAACACACCCCCTCGGTATTACGTGCTACTCTTAATAGGGAAATAACACGTCATGGGATCCAGAAAAGGGGATTCTTAAAGAATTCGAAATAATAAAACTTGACGGGTTTATTTGGGTAATTAAATGAGGATTCTGGGAAAATCCGAACCAGAAAATTACTCCACTTCAGTCGAATGCACTCCTTGCGCCCTCTCGGTACTATAGCACTACGTGCTAAACCGATAAAATGGGGAAATAAAGTCAATTTCGGTGATTTCGGGTGGATTTTGGTGATTTGGAGAGATTGTCGGGTTGTTTGTGGTAATTAGATTTACTCCGATTCAATCGAACACACCCTCCGAACATACCCCGTCATATTGCAGAACAATTGGGTACCATAGCAATCACGTGCTACCATAGAAACCAAGATGGCGGCCTCCAGTATACAAAATGGACGACGGAAACACGTATCACCCTAACAACACGCGCTGCGCATGCGCACTCGCATCACGTATCACTATGGAGATGACGTCACAACATGGCCGCTCACGCGGGTTACCATGACAACACAACATGGCGCCACTACGTCACGTGACATGACGTCACTTCCGGGGTCATCCACCGGGGTCATCCAACCTGCCCCTCAAAACCACATTACATACTACTGTTGTCGGCAGAACAAACTAAACACAACCCATCTACTTAATCGAAACAAACTATAACAACACTACCTCCCGCAGGTCAATGTCAATTAATTGAAGATCGTAGGTACTTCAAGACTAACCCGTTTATTTACTCGATAAGATTCTAGTCGTTCGAGTAGTACATATCCCTGCTCGACTGTCTTTTGGTTTTGAGAATCGAAGAGGTATTCGTTATACACAGGATAGATAACTCTGTATGAGTAGGCGCAAATTACAGTTAAAACTAGAAGTCCTGTCATGAAATGCGCACAGATAGCACGTTGATATGCGCGTTAATGTGCGCGTTATGGCCCAAGTAAAGCTATCAAATTCTGTAAATATAGCCTGTGCACAAGCAATGTTTCCGCCAATGGACCTCCGGGTAACCCCGAGGTCCATTGGCAGAAACATTGCCTGTGTTTGCTATGAGTAACCAGGAGAACCTGCCGTGTTTTGGATACCATTCGATATGGCAATTGCGCGCAATTCCATCGCGCAATTAAGCCTTGATAAGCGCACTATGCGTGACAGGACTTCTAGTTTTAACTGTACGTGAAATCAAGCAATCTGGCTGATAATTATAAGACTTGGACGAGGGCAGAGTTCGTACCATGTGGTAGTTAAGAGTAGCTAGGACTGGATAATCTGCTAGGGTTAGAGTAGCTAGTAGAATAGCGTATATAATAGAAACCGATGATTCAGTGCGAAAACAGAACTAATAAAACAATTGTCAGATTGTTTGTGGTAATTCTAACCGAGGATTTCCAAATCAGAAAAAAAGTACTCCAGTTTACTAGAACATGCCTTATAGCATTACGTGCTTCTCTTATAAGCCAAAAATGGGGTTTCGCCAAGTCCGTTTCGGTAGTTGCTGACTTGAGGTGATTATCAGGTCTATTAGGGTAATTCTTCAAAGTAACCAAAAAAATCCTTACCAGAAAACTACTCTTATTCAAAGGAACGCGACTGTTATTTGAAAAAAACAAGGATTCTGGGGCAATCCGTACTGAATAAAATGATTTTAAACAGTTTTTCGTTATATGGAATGAGTGAGGGGTTATTTGAGGAAATAAAGATTAACATTAAATATTAACAGAATTAAACATAAATTGAGGGGGTTTCAGCCGTAAGTTTAGAGCTCATACGAGGTTGTCTCAAATCATTATTAAGCAAAGGAGATATGAACAGTTGGCATATCGAACCAAAACTGGTTCGATATGCCAACTGTCCATCTCTTCTTTGTTTCAAAATGTTTGGCGACTGCGTTGAATAAGCTCCAAGTTTACTGCTGAATCTACTTCAGTTCATGTAATATTCTGTTAAAATTGAACGCTAATCCTCGTAAATGTATTTGATTTGAAATAAATACTGCTTAAACAGCACTGATTCCATCTCAGGGACAAGATTAGGAAGTGAACCTATGTTTTTTGCAGTGTAGTGGACGAGCAGACGATACAAAGAATAAACATTCTGAAGCGAGGCTCGGTAAAATTTTAATCCAACAGCTCGACAGAGTGAGAAAACGCGCCTTTTTGAATTCATACACAACAAATTTCCCAGCCGGTCTGAAGGACTGGGGTGGGGAGGGGGGTAGTTGTTAATATGAAATCATAGAAATGTGCATTAAAGGCCGTAGAATTGACAGATCACACGAGGGAATCTTCGGTCATATCTTAAGTGTAAAGTGCTTGTGTTCCCATTCCCGCTAATTTCAAATAAGACTCAAAATGAAGATACAGCTTCAGATCACTGCGTATGATTCGTAAGGAACCCTCCCCACCACCTAGATTTTATGGTTGTGGTATTTGATTGCAAACTAAATATTGGTAAAGATAATGTTCTCTCTCTCTCAACTAATTTCTGGAAAAGGTTGAGGTAAAAGTGTACACTATATGCCTATCACCGTTTTCAACGTCCCTGTTCGAACCGTGCTTAGTAAAAAAACTGATTTTACATAATGTTATTTTTGTGACGTATCACTTTGCAGATTTATTCAACTGCATTTCGAAAAATAAAATATCTAGTTGAGACGACTAAAACTACACATAACTTATCATTACAGGTTGTACAGTGTATGGGAACACATTCCAGGTCTTTAATGGCTTTGAGATCAGTGGATTCAATTACTATACACTGGGTAAGGTCACAGTTGATGTGTGTTCCCAGCGTTGCATCGATGAAACAGGATTTTTATGTGTTTCATTTGACTGGACACCAAACAAATGCTATCTTCAGAGAGTAACTGCATACGATCAACCAGCCGACTACATGATGAACATTGATAGCGACTATTACAACAGAAATTGTGCTTGACTTCAAGGAACTATCTTCTAGTTTGCCTCTTTACCTAACAAATTGGGAAACAAATATTGCTTAACCCTTTCCCCAATGAAGACGATATCAAAATTTACTATTTTAAATAATATTTTTTTTAAATCTTTCAACAAATTTCAACAAAACCATATCATGTGACCCCTCGTTGGAACGAGCTCGACGAGCTCGTTCCAACGAGGGGTCACATGATATGGTTTCGTAGAGATTTTTTGAAAAATAATGTTTTTTCAACTGCTGAATTTGCATATTACGCAGGCGGATACGGGCGATTCGTTGGCTAAAGAGTTAACCAAAATAATAACCACAATCACATTATCGTCGAGATCGATCCAATTAGGGGGTCACATGATATGGTTTCCTTTCTTTATTTTTTTTTTAAATTTGGAAAAAAATAATTGAAACAAGAAATTTTGTTATAGTGTGCGGTGGGTAAATGGTTAATCATTGTAATAATATTGTAACTGCATGGAAACTGATGTACCTTGGGTAAAGGATTAATCGTTATAATAATATTGTCATTGTATGGAAATCCTTATGTGCTGGTTAAAGGGTTAATCGTTGTAATAATACTGCCATGGTATGAAAATCGGTGTGTGTTGTTTAAAGGTTAATCGTTGTAATGATATTGTCACTGCGTGGAAATTGGTGTGTGCTGTGTAAAGGTTAATCGTTGTAATAATATTGTCATTGTATGAAAATTGGTGGGTGTTTGGCAAAGGGTTAATCGTTGTAATAATATTGTTATTGTATGGACATTGAAGAGTGTTTGGCAAAGGGTTAATTGTTGGAGTAATATTGTCATTGTATGGACAATTGTAAACCCTCTGCATCTACATCTATCCACCTTTTTGCGACTCAAAACGTCATATACACGTTAACATTTATTAGGCTGCATTAGTTGGACAAATGACCTGCTCTTTGCCTTCAGTTCACCTCACCAGAAAGAGTAACCAACTTTGTAGTTCCTTCAGTATTTTCAAGATCTCGGGTAAATAGCAAGAACATGTACAGATGAAAGTTGAAGTCTTGTGACTGTTCGTGATTTCACTACCGACCTCGATAATAGCGTATTGTATTTCGCCTTGCACAGCGCAAACGCTCTTGGGTATTTCATTCTGCTGTAAGGAGCACATTAACTAACGAGCATTAGCTGCGCTAATTGTGACAGGACTTCTAGCTTCAGCTGAACTGAAACTACGACTTGTGTTCAAGTATTAGTTAGGACACAATTAGTGGCATAAAAAGCTTTGAAATTCGATTCGAAATCTTATGAATGATAGAAGGAAAGTTCACAGAGGCCTTGCGTACGAAACAATTTTGATTCTCTTCTGGTATATTCTGTTTTTTTAAAAAGTTGCCCAAAGAGTAGAGAGGCCATATTATACAATTCCTGTTTGGCGACTGACAAAATCCATGTTTGTAAAAACTTGAAAAGCCCTGAGATTTGATTCCCGTAAGGTTTGAATCGAAATTCTGAACGTGATTCGATTTCGCATTTCAATTCGACCAAAAGATTTATGATTACAGTGCCCTGTGCAAAAGCTTCATACTTTTATCAAAGTTCTTACTTTCATGCAGAAATAATGCATTGGAATGTACAGTACGTGGAGAGTGGATTGTAACTAAATCACCCGCGAAGTGAAGTTATCACCCAAGCTATAACTTTCAAATTTTGTACATATCGACAAAAAACACAAGCAATGTTTCAGCCAATGGACCTCCGGGTTTAACTCGGAGGTCCATTGGCTGAAATCTTGCTTGTGCTGGTTAGGCCTTGCAACAAATTTGCAATTGTTGCTTGTTTGGAATCTTCACTCTGCGAGTGATTTAGTGATAATACACTCTCCGCGTACTGTACTGTTAGAAAGACCACTTTTTGAAGTTTCGTCTCAGTCTAATTGACACTACAGAATGCATTTGCAACCACAAAAGAAAACGTCGGCTGTATACAAAGGAAGCAATTCTAATCACTGCATAAATGTTTGGCTCTGAAAAGTGGAGTAACTTTCAACATTGGGGCTATACATTTTGAATTTCTTTAAAAAATGAAACAAACAAGAACGCAAAAAATATTAACCCGAATCAAATTAAAAAATAAAAGAAGATAATGCTGGGAAAATGTCACTTTTCTGAAAAAAAACAGCCTAGAGAAATGACCACTTGGGAAAAGTCCACCCATCATGCATGAGGTGATGTGCGGTTGACAAAATGTCTGCAGTGGAAATTCGAGGGGATGTCAAAATGTTTTGAGCCTAACATAAATAAAGCTGGAATATAGGTACAGAACATATATATTTTTCAACATAGTCCCCTTGTAATTCAACACACTTGCTCCACCTGGTCTGCCAGTCGTTGATGCCGCGTCTGTAGAAGGCCATATCTTGGTCCTGTAGCCAAGCCTCCAGATCAGAAGTAAGTTCCTCGTCATCTTGAAATCTTTGACCACGTAAGTGTTTCTTTATATTTGGAAAGAGATGGTAGTCACATGGTGTCAGGTCTGGAGAATGAGGTGGGTGAGGCAGGATTTCAAAGCCACATTGTTGGACAGCTATCACTGCAGCATGGCTGGTGTGAACTGGTGCATTGTCCCAATGAAGAAGAACTCCATGTCTGAATTTGACACGACGCTTGTCCTTGGTGGACTGTCGCACCTTCCTGGATAAGTTGGCATAATATTCACGGTTCATTGTTGTTTCAAGTAGCAGATAATCTATACGAATAACCCGTCGACTATCCCAAAATATCGTGGCCATAACCTTGCAGACGGGTCTAGAGGCTTTGAACTTCTTTGTTCTGGGAGACTTGGCATGTTTCCATTCCATTGATCCCTGTTTGCTCTCGGGGTCATAGTGATGAATCCAGTTTTCATCACAGGTAACTAACCTAAAATGGAAGTCGCCAGGATTTTGGTTATATCTAGTTAACATGACATTATTGATCGTGATCCTCGAGCGCTTCACTTCATCTGTAAGCATTCTTGGAACCCATCTTGCACACACCCTTGACATGCATCGATGTACGTGAAGGATATTCTCTATTGATCCATATGATATGCCAGTTGTGTCCCCTAAATAATGGAGTGTGATTCGGCGGTTATTCATCACAAGCTTGTGCACCTTGTCAATATTTTCTTGGCTTGTGCTAGTTGTGGGACGACCAGAACGGGGGTCATCTTCAGGACTCTCTCCCCAACGTTGAAATTCCTTGACCCATCCCTTAATGGTGGCGGATGATGGGGAAGCCTTCCCATAAACAACTTTTAATCTTTCTTCAATATACTGGCTGAATTGCCTTCCAGAACCAAAACACTTATAACTGCTCTGTATTCAGTTTTCTCCATTGCTGCCATTTCAAGTGGGGTTCCACTTTTTGGATGTCGGTTGATGGCTAATTAGTGAGAGTATAAGTGCCAGTAAGTCAGTCCTGACCTCAGCATAAACTGTTGTTCGATATCCTATAGTTGATTTCAGAACCCTGATATTAAACTTGCGTTAGGCTCCTAAGCCTTTCGACATCCCCTCGTATCCGTGCACTTAACAAATACCTATTACGGTGCACGTTACACAGGGTGCATGCAAATGAGCATTACGATAGGACTAGTTCAATATAAACAAGATGAGCTTTGGATTCACAACACCGTTTTTGGAAGCATATTTTACCAACAGCATTTTCTGTATGAAACTGCAGCTGACAACTTGTTTGAATTCAATACAGCAGTGGAAATTATTCAGTTAAAAGTAGTATTCAATAAACATGGATTTAGCCACTTTTCTGTATTCTAGAGCAGATTTTAAGCAGCTCTGTCAAACAATATATACTGTTAAAAATAGTAGGGGGTATTTGATAAAAGTGAGATACATGAAGAAATATATTTATATTTTCATGAAAAAGACAGTTGATGCATTGCACTGTGACAGCTGGTGAATAATTTCAGCGGTAGATGGGTGTCTGACCAGCACACATTCCACACACGGAGCTGTAGAAGACATGGTCGGTCAGTCAGAGAATTTACCACATTCAGTCTAAGACCTCAATACCTTGTAAATCTTCCTCGGTTCGCGAGACAAGCGCGGATTCAACGTGGCATACTCCTCACCAAACTTTCGATATCAGCTTGACTGATGTTATTTCATTCTTCCTGCAGTGTAGCGGCGAGTTCCTGGACATTGGTAGGGGGATCTTGGCGTTGTCGCAGGCGCCTGCCAAGCATATCCCAGAAATGCTCGATTGGTGATAGGTCTGGACTTAGTGCTGGCCAAGGCAATGCAGTGATGTTCTGCTCCCGGAGGAACTCTGTAGCGACCCGGGCCCTCTGTGATCTTGCATTGTCATCTTGGAAAATAAATCGACGGTCGTGACGTCGCGCAAATGGCACCGCATGAGCTGCTAGCATGTTGTGACACGGTAGTACTGCCATGTGACACGGCCTTGGAAAACATGCAATGCTGTTCTGCTTGTCATGGTTAAGCCTCCCCACACCTTAACCGATCCACCACCAAAACGATGGTGTTGCCTAACGGTTACGTCATGGTATCGTTCGTTCAGCCGCCGCCACACTCTGTTCCGCCCGTCGTGGAAGTCGAGAGTGAACCTCGATTCATTGGAAAACATGACGTAGCCCCACCGGCGATTGTCCCAGCGATGTCGTGCTTCACACCAATTACGCATTGCTGCGATGCGACGTTCAGTAAAACGTTGAATTATTCGAGGCCGTCGAGCGTACAAATTCCAGCTATGTAGGCTATTTCGGATAGTCTGACCACTGACTCGCACAGCTGTCGCTCGGTGCAGCTGCTGGCCACCTCCTGAGGCACTTTGATGGCGGTAACGTAATGTTGTGGTTCGGATGAAACGATCCTGGTTAGCAGTTATCGCCCTTAGACAACCTGACTGAAGTTTGTATTCAACATTGCCTGTCTGACGGTAGCGTGAACACAATCTGCTAATCACCACCGATTGAGTAACGTTGAGAATTTCAGCCACTGCAGTCTGCCTGTTGCCAGCTTCCAACATGCCGCGGCACGTAAACTTCGTCACGTGTCAGTCTTCGCATACCTCAAAATTTACGTTTCGATCAGAAACTATTGATGAACGAGTTTGTACCAAGAAACGAACGATGAGACCTCCGAACAAGTCCGTCCAGTACAAATGAAAATTTCAAAGTGTACCCCACAGACGTTAACTCGGCGCTCGTGTGAAAAACTTGCACGAAATTTTCGTGGGCCGGTGACATCCATGATCCACACAAAACCTGGTAACATATTGACGTGTCCAATCATGCGTATCCAATACCATTTTCTGAAAATATCAAGATCACTTTGGATATCCCCCTACATTTTTTGAATAGTATATAACTAAAGCCAGCATAGACTGTATTAGGAATAAAACGGTCTGTAAGCAAGGGGTATGCAGGGATTGGCGGGGTAATTTCTTGAAATATTAAAATAATATTATTAAAATATTATTTATTCAATTAACAGGAGATTATTCTATGATCTATTCACAATTAACAGACCAAATTTGTATTGAACGTACGGAAAACGGTTTTGTATTTGGAAGTTATATTCAATTAACAGTGTCATTCAATTAAGAGATCGGGCTAAGTGGGCTCCACTGTGCTATCGTTAGAAAAGCTTACAGGGAATTGCGATTTGTTCGCGACGGGATCGAGAGCTGATCAAAAATATATGTATCGTTATCTGATAACAACATTGGAGAATCTCACCTGGGGAAACTTAAAATAAAATAAAATGTATATCCACGGATGCTGTGACAGGTGCCACGCCCCCCCCCCCCCCCCCCCCCTGCCAAGCCTGGACAAAATTTCCTATAGTTGGAAATTCGGGGGGCAAGTCATGAGTAGGTGGAAATTCCTTCCATTTGGATTTTAGATCTATCTTCTTTGGTGATGTCTCCTTTACTTCCCAACTCGGTTTCAAATCAGCAGAAATTCCAACTCTTACTATTTACAACTACAGTGTACGCAATATCGAGCTTCAAAAGTATGCATGATGTCAGTCGGTATGAGATTCCTATAGTACGTTTACTTATCGTAATAAAGCAAATCCTCGAAAATGCACTTCAAGAAAATCACATCAAGTAAAATCGTTATCCTGAGTTAATTCCATCATTCACAGTTTGAAAATGATGAAAAATCAAACATTTATCATTCCTGCATAAGATCTGATTAAATGTCTCTGTGCATATCAAATGGAATATTCATTCACCGGTGTGGTTGAGGTGCGGCAAAAAAGCAAACCTAACCCGATTCGTTCGATAATAATAACACTTTGGCTGGCCGCTGATTTGTCGCGGTTCTCGGGTGAGAATGACTTGGTTCCCCCTGTACTCCCAACTGCCCTCCTATTCTCACGCTTCTTCTCTTCCTCCAACACTCGGAGACGAATTGCTTGATGACATCCCTTGCCCATTCTTCCCAATCTCTCCGATTAGCATATTAACCCTCTCCTTTGAGTCTCTCACTAACCACAGGTCCTTCATTCTCCCATCCCACTTCCCTACTATACTTCCAGTTAATTCTTTTAGACTGGTATTCCAGTGTTCCAGGGTGTCCACCACGCCCAAATTACACATCTGGCATTCCTTTTTCACTGTTTTTTCCAATTTATCCCCCAGCCCCAGGGACCGCGACCTCAGCTAGAACAACAGTGACACCCCCCCCCCCCCCCCCCCACCGAAAGGTGCCATCAATGTACTCTTCAAAACCAGGCTTCTCTTTATCACGCTGGCCACCCAAAGACCTCTTTGATTTCACCCCCATCTCGCCAATTAAGATTACCATCTTCCATGATCCTTTCTCCGGCGATTGTTTTACCCTGGTTTGCCCCAACGTCTAGGTCTGAGATCTCTAATAAGTAGTTCTCCATTATCTCCCTCACTTGGACCATCCACCCTGTCTTGATATTTGAGTTGAAAATTCTCAGGAACATTACTTTACACCATCGGCTGTCGGGGAGATTTACCAAATAATTAAGATAACTGAGCTGCAATAGGTCTATCCGGTCCTTGTTCCTCATCCACCCAAGCTCACCCCCGATTGCTTCTAGTGCTGCGGCATTACTCGATCCCGTTGTCCATCGACCTGCATCGTTCTGCAGAATTTCCAAGCTCTTTACAGAATAAATTTGCTGCTGCTGTCATCAAAGCGTTGTGTGGTGTAGAATATTGGTACACATCAGTACGGTTTGACTATTTGGTTTAACGATATGTTCATCATCCAGGGTCATATCATGTCAGATTACTTTATCGTCAACGCATGTTCATTGATACAGTAGTTACAAAGAGGAAAAAACTTTCTTGAGCTTCAGTGAAACCAGAAGCGTCGCAAGGATTACCAGTGTATGGAGTGCTGGCGGGTGGGGGTGTAAACACGATTTATTCTGACTGTGATGGCTCAAGTCCCGAATGACTAATATTCCAACAACATTTTAGAGGCGTTCATTCGTTGAAGACATGCTTGGGTGGTGTTGTTGGAAGATTAGATAGTCGGGATTAAAGTTTTAAATATCAAGTCTTTCTGGAAATTTCTTACTGAATAAATATATAGAACTACACAAACGTTTGAATGGGTTAAGAATTATCGCACGAGATTGCTTTGGTCCAGGATATCACGAGAGCTGAAGGTTCGAGTGATATCCTGGGCCAAAGTAATCGAATGTGATAATTCTTAACATATTCAAACGTAAGTAGTATAGCCCGCACGTTTCACCTCACGGAATCCATTTTTTACGGAATCGGCTAGGAATCTCAATTATGGAATGCCTTATATGTGTATAGGGGAAATCTGATTCAACCTTGATCAATGTTATAGTCGAGACTGAGATAGGTATAGCTAGGAAGTAATGGATGAGATAAGGGACAGAATAACATAAGCCAATAGTACCGGTACAAGACCACAATGGAACACGAATGTTGTAGAAGCTAATGATAGGACAGATAGGCCATAGACCAGTAGTGGCCTTGGAGCTTTGGTGACACGATGGAAACGTTTGGTAAGACTACATTAGACCTCATTGAGGGATTACTCATTGTCCTTATGGCCTCATACGACAAAAAGGGATTCTACAGAAAGTATCCTCGGTAGATATCCTCAAATAATACAATACCAGGTCATAGGTATCATCACATATTGAAATGAGGATAGCAGTCGTAAATTATACCTCATTGAGGGATTTTTCTTGTCCCTCATGGCCTCAAAAGAAAATGAGGCTATGGGGGTAGTAACTGAGGCTTCATTGAGGGTTTTTACATAGCCGTCATGGTCTCATACGACAAAAAAGGGATTTCATAACCTGAGACGTTTCACAAAAAAGGATTCCATGGGATATGGCCATTTGATATAGAGGTGATGAGAATCGGGTAGGACTTCATTATAATAAGGGAAGATGACTCGGCATAGAGATTATGGAAAATCAAGTAATCTGATTGGTTAGTTATAATCTATATAAATGAGCCAGATAAAGGAAACTACAAGAGTACTCGGAATAGGGTCAGAACTAACAAGACCAGCTAAATACAGTAATAATAAGCAAAGTTGTTCCAGCTGATAGGCTCTTCTACTCTACTGGAGTATACTCCATGACAAAGGAACATGGTCAAGTAGACGAAAACTATTGCATATATAGATAGAAGCAGAGAATTCTGAAAGAATTCGAAATAGTAAAACGTGTCGGGTTGTTTGTGGTAATTCTCTGAATCGGGAAATTACTCCTATACAATCGAACAAACCCTCCGAACATACCCCAGTCTTGTTGTAGGCCTTTGGGTAACATAGCAACCACGTGCCACCATAGAAACCAATAAGGCGGACCCCAGTATACAAAATGGACAACGGAAACACGTATCACCCTAACAACACGCGCTGCGCATGCGCACTAACACCACGTATCACTATAAGGATGACGTCACAACATGGCCGTTTACGCGGGTTACCATAACAACATAACATTGCGTCACTGGGTCATGTGACGTGACGTCACCTCCGAGGTCATCCAAACCGGAGGTGAAACGTGCGAGCTATACTACTAACGTATGTGCGGTTCTGTATTTAACACACACCTGCCATGTTACAACCAGTCTACACGAAAAATTAACTAAAAGCACTTTTTTAACTGGACAATTGCTGCGTTTCCTTTGTTGCCACAAGACATCACTGTTAGTTGGCGGGGCACCAACCCTAACTGGCTTTTTAATTTTTACGGCATTCAGTTAGTCGAAACCAATTGACACCGATCAGTGTCACTTTCACGATGATCGAACTTCCAATATTGACTAAACTACGGATAATAACAGCAAAAAAAGTTTAAATAGCTAATAAGTTTAACCGACTCCATCATTACATGACCAGTTGTGGAAAGTATTTGTTAAGGATCAAGCCGTCAGAATGTAATTTTTATTTTGTAAAATTTTGACTCGAATCTGATTGTTTAAATATCCCGGGTAAACAAATCTAAATGGGGAACTTGGAATTTCCAGGCAATCTCGACTCCATTGCTTTCGACCAATGATTGACGTGATGTATTTAGACTGGTTCCTTCTCTGTTTACGTTGGAAACGAAATCGAACGTGTTTTGTAACACCACATGTGCGATACAACTTTATTTTTATCGTACAGGCTGAGCAGTGGAAATCCAGTGTTTTACATTAATAGATGTGTGATAAATAATATATGCATATAGTGGTCGTGGCGCAACTTCCTATTAAATTAATACGTACCGTATCGATACACCCAATTGGTCGCAGCAGCCTCAATCGGGTACTGGAGACCTACATTGTATAACCAATCGTGTTTGCGACAGAGGGCTGAGTTTCAAATCTTGTCTTTTAAGAAAGTAGTTGAATACTAACAAGAGAGAGTCGATATAGTAGTCTCCCATACTGACAAAATGTCCCGACTGAGAAAATGCGTGAGAGTTGTGCCATCCCCACCCCCTCCATTTGCGACGCCCCTGAGTACAATATAATAATATTTTTATCTTCACAGTTCAGCATTTAGGTTAATATATGTTATCTTACAATCAACATGTATTTTGTCTGTATTAATTCCGCAACTGTCGTGTATCCGACCCCCTGATACAGATGTTTGTATCAGGGGGTCGGATACAAGCACGTTCCTTTCGCGTGAGTTCCATTTGTTTTTGTTCATCCGTACGAATATATAGTTCGTTGTATATTCGTCTACATTCTTGACTTGTCCCTAATATATTGTAAGATAAACTGATTAGTACCATTATGTGGATGTGCACAATATGTATCCGAGTCGAGCTCCGGGTTCTAAGGGCAGATCACGACGAGTCGAGGACGAGTCGTGATCTACCCTTAGAACCCGGAGCGAGACTGGTTGGAAAGTGTGTTGTTAGTGTTCAAACAGATACTGTAAGTATGACCTGTAGATGCGTGTATAGGTCAGGGTGAATTGTATTGGGGCAATGATACAAGAGGGAGGAGTAGCTAGAGGGCTGCGGACAGAGCATATATGAGGTGTACGTCATATTGTCGGTCGATGGACAGTAATTGGGTTGTTAAAATAGTGGGTTGGATTCAAGCGGTAGATTGCAAAGTTGAGGATGAGGCTGGGGAGGGAAGGTATAGCTGGAGTCATCCCGATGAAAGTTAACTTTGGTGACGGATGAATGGAAGGTAGTTGTCCCGACAGAAGAAGCATGTAGGTTGAGGCCATGCGATGTGAAGAATATAATTAAAGAGGGGAGAGGGGATCAATATGAACGTCGATTGGTGGAGACGGGGAGTCAGGATCCAGCGGTGTAATGATGGTAAGCCGTGTTTGGGCTGAGAGACAAACACCAGAGTAGATTGTAGGTGGGATATATAGTATATAATAGGAAAAATAGGTTTGGTGATTCAGATCTTAATGATTCTGGGGGAAATATGAGAGGTTGGAGATGGCTTCTGACGTTAATAGAACAATAGGGAGTGTCAAGAGAAGGGTGAGAACAGTGGCGTAACAGTGATATTGGGGATCTTATGCCACATACTGTAATTATTCAGTAAATTATAATGTTATATTCTAGCTGACTGACTGAGTAGAACAATTCTATTCAGTATAAAATCTACCCGGCCTTGATTAACTCAAGAGTTTCTAGTGATGGTTAGTGGTTACAGTGTGGCCGTCGTGCACTGGTCTCTTTCCACGGGTGGGCAATATTTCCGCGGACGCAATAATATTAGTTTCCGAACACTAATTATAGGAGTAATAGTAAAAAATTTAATTAATGAAGCACCGGGTTGAACCCGGTACTTCATTAATTAAAATTTTCCTGAAGGTAATTCCCATTCGTACTTTCGTTCGTTTCTGTGTTTGTTCCTTCGTTAGTTAGTTGGTGAGCACCTTAACTGAGAAGGAGTAATTTGGCATTGGTTGGTTTCGGATACTGCTTCGACGGTTTGACGTAACAACTTGTACATAATCCATCCACGTTTGTAAATGAATTAAAATTAAAATTCTTTCGTCATTTGAACTACTGTTTCATGTTGTCATTTCCCTCGTGCACAACCCCATAATTGGTTTCAGAGAATATCGCCCCGATTCTTCATGCAAGCTGGTATTGAAGTATCCATCCTCACTGCTTCAACTTTGGAGATCCGTAATAATGATTTTTCCCAAAATGTTCAAATTGTTGGGGGAGTGGGGGGGGGGGGAGCCTAAAAACGTCCAATTGTTGTGGGCCCTTAGGAGACGCCCTAACCTCGTTGAATGGGCGTTATGCCACTGAGGAGGATGGTATCTGATGAGGAGGGTGGTAACAACAGTTGTAAAGAGTGTGTAAACTTTTCAGAAGGGTGCAAGTCGGTGGATGACCGGGTTGGTAAGTACCGCAGCACAGGAAGCAATCGGTGATGGGCTTGGATGGCTGAGGATCAAGGACAGATGAAACTTGCTAAGACTCTCCACCAAAGTGCTGATATTTCTAAAGAAGAACACCACCTTCGGCTGTCTGATAACATTCTTGCGTGACACTGTTTGTGTCCAAGCTTTTCATTCACACCATGATGTGATTCAGACACTGAGGTCCCGTCAGATGCGTTCTTACATGATGGTTTTACGCGTACACGGGATTCCGCACAGGATACGCGTACACAGGATTCTGCATTTTATTAAACGCCTGTTCTATGAAATCCCCTTCTACACTAAACCATGCGGAAAATGAGAATATGTTCCGCACGTATGTGCGGAACGGAAATTGTTGACGGACGGTTCTAACATAGAAGCGAAATTTCACTAGAATATTCTACAAATCGTGCAATGCAATTACAATTTGAATCCATCGCGATAGCTGAAAGTCGTCCCCTGAGTTTCAATGTGTTCTATGTGGTAGTAGGCACATAGAACACATCAGAACTCAGGGGACGAAATAGTAACACTGGTTACCCTCGCATATTTGGTTAGCGATAAAGTGCGCTATTTTTGTTGATAGTTGTCAAATGAATTGCTCGGTGTCCTTCTGAAAATTGTTTGTATGGACGTGAAGGCGTGTGATAAACACAGAACGACACGCGTGTGTGAATTGGTTAATCGATATGACACTTGTGCCATCGCGGAAGGATAAAACTCGAGGCCTGCGGCCTCTCGTTCTATTCTTCCACGCTGGCACTCGTGCCACATGGATTAACCCATTCACATACGCCTGTCGTTCTGTGCATGTATCGCTTGACGCTGAATATACACAGCAATCATTGTAAAATGAAGGATATGTGGGTAGTGTGTTATACAACGGAGAGGGTTAATATCAGTAACATTCGAAAGAATGATGTATGGAACATGGAATACCACTGAAGAGTTTGTTTCCTGCTAATGGGAGGAGAAACGAGGTGTGGGAGGGGTGGTGTGCTGGAATACAGGGGTTATCAAAGCGTTCTTTTGTATTCACAATGACAAATCAGAGGCTGGTCGAAACGTTTTTATTAATACTCACTTTCTGTTCAAAAGGTAGCATAGTTGTGCCGTTTTCAAGACGATTGCTATGTGCATGCATTAGCGGTGGCAAAAATATGTTTGTTTATCGGAAGTCAAGGAAGGGTTGTGGGGGGGGGGGGGGGGGTAGTTCTCCGCCGTTCCATCGAGACAGACAGACAGAATGCGACGATTTAAGACAAAAGAACTCAGTGAATTAAAAACAAAGTTTGCCTCCCCCCACCCCCCCACACACACACACACCCCGTATAAAAGACTGTTTATGACCCTTCCTTTGAATGAGCTCGTTCAATCGAGGGATTATAAGCTAACCTTTTTCAGCATTTATTCACTAAAATGAAAATTTGAAAGAGTTGTATGGATAAAGCGCTATTGTGTTAGGGTCGTTTTGTTAGGTGGAGGACAAAATGTTTATAGAGCGAACATATTGGCTGGGAGTGGGTGCCAACGAGAATTAATATCTATTTTGTGGGAGAAACATGTCGCGTTTTCAGCTTGCAGAGTTGCAATTGTGCGCATGTCTCTTAGTATTCCGGAGTGTGTTGGTGATATAATTTTCATTTTATTATTCAATTATCATACTTTAGTAACATTTGCTTTTATTCTTATCCCCTTGCGTGTTGCTGGCGAATAATCTTGTTCAGGACAAGAATGCATATCTCACTGAAATAAGTACACTGTGTAGTATGAGCACATTTAATAACATTTTCTCTTTGTAAACTGTACAGATTGTTCAATCATGATTCCGTGAGTTAAATGCAGATGAATACTTCATCAAATCTTGTTATGGCTGCTGCTGAAAAATATCTCGAAAAGCTATGGATCCGCTTGGGATCCGCTGGTGTTTCTCGCAATTCATAACCACGCCTTATAAATAGTGTGCGGGCGTTTAAGCAGCGAAAATTTCCGCAGACGGACATTATCCCATACAAATCAGTGGCCAAAATACTATGACATCGATGTCGGACATTTCCTCAAGCAGCTCCGCATCTGTTATATTTTTATTTATTTTGTGCCATTTTTGCGGTTTGTTTGTTTTGTTATTATAATAATTCTTGATGTATAGCTCCAACGTTACTCACTTCGTTCTCGAGATGACTTTTAATGCTCGCTTTGTGTACAACCAACATGGTTATATTTTATTTTGATTTTGTGTTAATCTTTGCGTTTTTGTTCGTTTTACTCTTATAATGTTTCCAACTGTATAATCACATTGTTGGGGTTACTCTTTCTTATTTTCGTGCGAGTTTTATGAACAGAATAAAAAAAATATATAACTTGGAAAGTGTTGATACTTTCTCATAAATGACCACCCATGTTTGAGGGAATGTCAGAAGTAATGTCCGCCCACACCATGGAAGTGTCCTTCGGGGAAAATGTCCCGCCTGAGGTAACCTAGCTAGGAAAGCAAGACTCTGTATTGATTCTCGCGAACTTATTCGGTGAGAATCAATTTTCAGTTCTTACAAAAACCGAACTTCGAATTTTAAGCTGATATTCGATTCAATTCGAAATCAGCTGCCCGATTCGTTTCCTTTCGAATCTTTACACGGGAATATAGCTTGGTATCAATCATTGTCATCGTCTCACAAAACGTATAGTGCAGATGGAATTTGTCCGTAAATAATGGTGAAAAATAAAGACAGTGTAATTGCATCTATATTAACATAAATAGCATTCAACCCATGCCAAATCCCATGCAAATTACAGTCTCACTTGTCTCTTGCACTCTTGAAAACAAAGTTAAAGTCTCCAAACAATTTTGACGATGAGCTGTTGCTAGTTGCTAGTCATATACAGTGCTGGTAATTCTCGTATCCGTTCCTGGGTAATATTCCAACTGCATCATCAATGCATGACTTTCAAGAAGTCATGCCTTGATGATGTAGCTGGAATATTTTATCAGTCAGGGCTTGAGTCATCACAGTCGGGAAAATTAGTTTTACAGTCCTCCGCCCCCTTATAAATCATCTTCGAGACGAGCAGGATTCGATTCGAGGTTCGATTCGATTTCAAATAACAGACCCGATTCGATATTCGAAATTCAATTCGAATCTAAAATGAGTGATCCACAGGACCCTACTTGAGAGTCTCGCTATACCATTGGCATTGCAACCAGTAAATATTCCATCATAATCAACACACGTCATATTTCTATATTTAATCGTGTTTAATCTTCAGGGCTACTTCCAATGTTGATGCATGTTCTCGCATGTTATTTCAACCGAAGTATTGGCTGCCTACAGTTAAAACTAGAAGTCCTATCATGAACTGTGCGCTTATCTAGGCTTAATTGTGGGTAGAATTGCGCGCAATTGCCAAATCGAATGGCATCCAAAGCACGGCATGTTCTCCTGGTAAGTCATAGCAAACACAGGCAATGTTTCTGCCAATGGACCTCCGGGTTACCCGGAGGTCCATTGGCTGAAACATTGCTTGTGCACAAGTCAGATGTACAGAATTTGATGGCCTTACTATGGTCATAACGCGTAGATTAACGCGCAGATCGACGTGCTATTTATGTGCATTTTGTGACAGGACTTCTACTTTTAACTGTATATAGGCATCCGATACTTCACAAAGACACCCCTGCTAACCCAAGGTGTTGTTACCGTGTTAGGAAAGATCAAAAAGAAAAAGAAGAATTATCCAGTCTTTTAAGACCACATTCCGAATCTTTGGCAAGAATCAAATGACCATTATGCAAGAATCATGAATGCAAGAGTTGATTGTTATTGGTTCATTTCATTTGTGAGAATCATCGACCCTGATTCGCGGACAGCGGCGGCTCAACACTTTTTTTCATAGGGTAACTGGATAAGGACATATCTCCATCGGGAAAACAGAGGGCGGGATGGAATAGTTTCGATTGCGAGTGTTTATATGCTCTTTGTATAAGAGAGCATGTGAGGTTCAAGTTTCCGGAGGGCGTGTGGGAAATGTCTGTAACTCATGACCCATCACCCCTCGAAGATCCGCCATTGCCGTTTCTGTGTATCGAACTCTGTAATATTGCTCGTCATTATTATACAGATAAGTAATAAATGTTATTGTTAATTACGATTTGGCGTTGTTTGTTTCCCTCATTTATCGATTCCGCAATTTTTGTGAAACAATACCATTCGTTTGTTAACTGACGACAATTTCTTTCTGGCCAGAGCGAGGCTCATTGAATTATTAGTTATCCTTGTGACTTCATCAATTTAACCTGTGTCGTTCGATGTCATCACCTTTGTACAATTTTATTGGCAGGTTTTCGAAACCCCATGCACCATATTGAGTAACATTGTTATCATATAATCGCAATGGAATTGTCCATCACAAAATTATCGTCTGCAGCATCCCCATTAAACGCGTGGCATAAAAAGTCAACATGATGTTGTAACAATGTGAGTACGCAGCGCGTGTTGTTAGGGTGATACGTGTTTCCGTCGTCCATTTTGTACACTGGAGGCCGCCATCTTGGTTTCTGTGGTAGCACGTGATTGCTATGTTACCCAATTTTTCTGCAATAAGACGGGGTATGTTCGGAGGGTGTGTTCGATTGTAGAAGAATAAATCTAATTACCACAAACAACCCGACAATCTTTCCAAATCACCAAAATCCACCCCAACTTTTACTATTTCGAATTCTTACAGAATTCTCTGCTTCTATCTATATATACAATAGTTTTCGTCTATCTGGCCATGTTCCTTTGTTCTAGAGTATACTCCAGTAGCGTAGAAGAGCATATTACTTTGAACAGTTTACCTTATTATTACTATATTTAGCAATTTCTGGTCTATTCTTGTTAGTTCTGACCCAATTCCAAGTACTCTTGTTGTTTCATTTATCTAGATCATTTATAACCAATCAGATTGCTAGCTTTCCCATAACCTGTATGTAGACTTATCTCCCCTGTGTATAATAAACGCCAATGTCCAATGGCCACATCCCATGGAATCCCATTTTTGGGAAACACCCGTGGCTATGGAATCCCTTTTTTGTCGTATGAGGCCATGAGGGCTATGTAAAAGCCCTCAATGAGTCCTCATTTATTATCCCTCATACCCTCATTGAAATTTGAGGTTATGAGGACCTTGAAAAATCCCTCAATGAGATATAATTTACTACGACTCTTAGCCTCATTTCAGCATTTAATAGGTATATCCTGTGGAATCCCATTTTGGAAAACGCCTGTGACTGTGGAATCCCTTTTTTGTCGTATGAGGCCATGAGGGCTATGTAAAAGCCCTCAATGAGTCCTCATTTATTATCCCTCATACCCTCATTGAAATTTGAGGTTATGAGGACCTTGAAAAATCCCTCAATGAGGTATAATTTACTACGACTCTTAGCCTCATCTCGGTATTTGAGGATACCCATTGTCTGGTATTGTATTATTCGAGGATACCTATCGAGAATACCTTTTGGAGAATCCCTTTTTGTCGCATTAGGCTATGTAAAAGCCCTCAATGGGTCTAATGTAGTCTTACCAACCGCTTCCATCTTGTCGCCAAAGCCCCAAGGCCATTACAGGTCTATGGTCTATCTGTCCTATCATTAGCTTCTACAACAGTCTCGTTCCATTGCGGCCTTGTACTATTGGCTTCTGTTATTCTGCCCCATATCTCATCCATTACTTCCTAGCTATACCTTCGCTCAAGCCTTCAAAATGTTAAATCACTGTACACATATAATTTACTACGACTCTTAGCATCATTTCAGTATTTAATAGGTATATCCTATGAAATCTCATTTTGGAAAAGGCCTGCGATTGTGGAATCCCTTTTTTGTCGTATGAGGCCATAAGGGCTATAATAAACGCCTATGTCCAATGGCCACATCCCATGGAATCCCATTTTTGGGAAACACCCGTGGCTATGGAATCCCTTTTTATGTCGTATGAGGCCATGAGGGCTATGTAAAAGCCCTCAATGAGGCCTCATTTATTATCCCTCATACCCTCATTGAATTTTGAGGTTATGAGGGTCTTGAAAAATCCCTCAATGAGGTATAATTTACTACGACTCTTAGCCTCATCTCAGTATTTGAGGATACCCATTGTCTGGTATTGTATTATTCGAGGATACCTATCGAGGATACCTTTTGGAGAATCCCTTTTTGTCGCATTAGGCTATGTAAAAGCCCTCAATGGGTCTAATGTAGTCTTACCAACCGCTTCTATCTTGTCGCCAAAGCCCCAAGGCCATTGCAGGTCTATGGTCTATCTGTCCTATCATTAGCTTCTACAACAGTCTCGTTCCATTGCGGCCTTATACTATTGGCTTCTGTTATTCTGCCCCATATCTCATCCATTGCTTCCTAGCTATACCTTCGCTCAAGCCTTCAAAATGTTAAATCACTGTATACATATAAAGCATTCCGTAATTGAGATTCCTACCCGATTCCGTAAAATATGGATTCCGTGTTTTTACATAAATTATCGAAAAATTCTACCCTCCATTGTGAACTACAGGACGCTCAATCCTATACGATGTGATCCTGGTTGTTGAAAGTGTTGTTAACCCCCAATAACTACTTTAGCTCCTAGATGGTTGTATGTTAAGAGAATGATTCAGTTTTGCCTTAGGACTGGTGTCTTTTACTAACGAAAGTGATGTTTTTCACGGTACCTCTTCTTTCTTAGGTCAAAAAAGATGGGTGACCGACGGAAAGAGGGATCATACGTGACTAGGCTTAAAAAGTAATCGGAACACCACTGTGGTGACCTGAATACTTTTGAATGTGGGCAATGGGTCTATCTTTATATTATTTAGGCGGCCCTAAAAAGGGCCTTGGGCAGCAATCTATGATCGCTGCCCAAATTTCGACCCCACAGGGAATTTCTGTGGGTTTTCTCCCAGCCGTCTCTTATACTCTGTATAGGACTGGGTCCTGAAAACCCAGTCCCGCCATCCCCCTCTAATTTCCTTTATTACGGCCTGGTGGTTCATGCGAACCACCAGTTTATAAATTTTTTCTTGTATTTCCAATGGGAGAAACTCTATTGTTTGGAAAAATGTAGCCCGACGAACGCTTCCAGCGTTATTTTAAAAACCCCTGACGGACGTTTAAGAAAGCCTTTGTTTACTTGCGAGTATCGAAGCAGAAATTTCTTTCAGACATTCGTGTTTCATCGTTGACACTAAATGTATTGGCGTTTCATTATTTGTTAATGCTTTCTTATAAGTAATATACCAAAATAATCCTTAGACATTGCTTGCTTCATAAATATTACTAGGGTGTTACTAACCATATTTCTATGTTAGTTACACGCAATTGTTTTGAACGTAAAATCCATTGGAAATACTAATTATCTCTTCAACAGCTTTCGGGAATTTCTCGTGTACAACCTGTTATACTTTCTTGTAATGATATGGACGCGCAGTCATAGTAAACGATTTTAATATACAATATTCACACACAAAACCAAAAATTATTGTATACGTGAAACATTTGCAAAAGAGTGGAAAACAGACAAAACTCTTCAATGTTATAGTTCGAGTCAGACGCTGGCTAGGTTGGGTAGACTAAAAAATTGAGAATGTGTGGCGGAACTCAGTGTCCGGAATCTATCATAATAAACACAAATTCTCACTTATACAACAAACTATATCATTATGTTGTATTATACACGTTAATACTAATATAGAAAGTTTCTTTAATACCCTCGAGTGTTGATGAAAAAACACGGAATCCATATTTTACGGAATCGGGTAGGAATCTCAATTACGGAATGCATTATATGTATACAGTGATTTAACATTTTGAAGGCTTGAGCGAAGGTATAGCTGGGAAGTAATGGATGAGATATGGGGCAGAATAACAGAAGCCAATAGTACTGGTACAAGGCCGCAATGGAACAAGACTGCTGTAGAAGCTAATGATAGGACAGATAGACCATAGACCTGTAATGGCCTTGGGGCTTTGGCGACAAGATGGAAGCGGTTGGTAAGACTACATTAGACCCATTGAGGATTTTTACATAGCCTAATGCGACAAAAAAGGGATTCTCCAAAAGGTATCCTCGATAGGTATCCTCGAATAATACATTACCAGACCACGGGTATCCTCAAATACTGAGATGAGGCTAAGAGTCGTAGTAAATTATACCTCATTGAGGGATTTTTCAAGACCCTCATAACCTCAAAATTCAATGAGGGTATGAGGGATAATAAATGAGGCCTCATTGAGGGCTTTTACATAGCCCCCATGGCCTCATACGACAAAAAAGGGATTCCACAGTCACATACGTTTTCCAAAATGGAATTCCATAGGATATACCTATTAAATACTGAAATGAGGCTAAGAGTCGTAGTAAATTATACCTCATTGAGGGATTTTTCAAGGTCCTCATAACCTCAAATTTCAATGAGGGATAATAAATGAGGACTCATTGAGGGCTTTTACATAGCCCTCATGGGCTCATACGACAAAAAAGGGATTCCACGGTCACAGGCGTTTTCCAAAATGGGATTCCATAGGATATACCTATTAAATACTGAAATGAGGCTAAGAGTCGTAGTAAATTATACCTCATTGAGGGATTTTTCAAGGTCCTCATAACCTCAAATTTCAATGAGGGATAATAAATGAGGACTCATTGAGGGCTTTTACATAGCCCTCATGGCCTCATACGACAAAAAAGGGATTCCACAGTCACAGGCGTTTTCCAAAATGGAATTCCATAGGATATACCTATTAAATACTGAAATGAGGCTAAGAGTCGTAGTAAATTATACCTCATTCACGGAATTTTCAAGGTCCTCATAACCTCAAATTTCAATGAGGGTATGAGGGATAATAAATGAGGACTCATTGAGGGCTTTTACATAGCCCTCATGGCCTCATACGACAAAAAATTGATTCCATAGCCACGGGTGTTTCCCAAAAAAGGGATTCCATGGATGTGGCCATTGGACATAGGCGTTTATTATACACAGGGGATATAACTCTGCATACAGATTATGGGAAAGCAATCAATCTGATTATAAATGATCTAGATAAATGAAACAACAAGAGTACTTGGAATTGGGTCAGAACTAACAAGAATAGACCAGAAATTGCTAAATATAGTAATAATAAGGTAAACTGTTCCAAGTAATAGGCTCTTCTACGCTACTGGAGTATACTCTAGAACAAAGGAACAAGGCCAGATAGACGAAAACTATTGTATATATAGATAGAAGCAAAGAATGCTGTAAGAATTCGAAATAGTAAAAGTTGGGGTGGATTTTGGTGATTTGGAAGGATTTTCGGGTTGTTTGTGGTAATTAGATTTACTCTTCTACAATCGAACACACAATCCGAACATACCCCGTCTTATTGCAGAAAAATTGGGTAACATAGCAATCACGTGCTACCTTAGAAACCAAGATGGCGGCCTCCAGTATACAAAATGGACGACGGAAACACGTATCACCCTAACAACACGCGCTGCGCATGCGCACTCACACCACGTATCACTATGGAGATGACGTCACAACATGGCCGCTCACGCGGGTTACCATGACAACACAACATGGTGCCACTAGGTCACGTGACATGACGTTACTTCCGGGGTCCGGCACCGGGGTCCTGCAAACTATCCCTGTCCGGGTACATGACATACTACTTATACTACCGTCCGGTATTATTGGAAGCTACCATCCGTTAGTATGCTACCACACTTAGTATTAGTATTAGAAATTACAGTACAGTCGCTGTGGACTGGTGACTGTCCACGCGTGGGCAATATTTCCACGGACGCAATAATATTAGATTCCAAACACTAATTACAGGAACAAAAATTTAATTAATGAAGCACCGGGTATAACCCGGTGCTTCATTAATTAACATTTTGCTAATGATGATTTTTACTACCTGGTAAACACATGCGTGGACATATCTGCCCACGTGTGGATTACGACCAACCCACGGCGACCGTACTGTACCATACATCCGGTATTATTAGAGGTTACCATCCTGTAGTAGTATGCTATCATCCGGTAGGATTAGAGGCTACCATCCGTTAGTATGCTACCAACATGTTGTATTAAATACGACAGAAGTACTCATCAACATCCGGAATTATCAGAGGCTACCAGCATGTAGTACACTACCGCCCGGTATTATTGGAAGCTACCATCCTGTAGTATTCTACCTTCCGGTGTTATTAGAGGATGCCATCCAGTAGTATACTACCATTTGGTTTTATTAGAAGCTACCATTCTGTAGTAGTATACTACAATCCGGCAGGATTGGTGGCTACCAACCGTTAGTATACTACCATCGTTTAGTATTAGAGGCGTGAGAAGCCTTCCCTACCATCCGATAGTATTAGGGCTTCCATTTAGTGCTATTATTAGAGGCTACCATCCGGTAGAATTAGAGGCTACCATCCGGTAGTATATTGCTACCATGCAGTATTTGATGCAACAGAAACACTCACTTTCATATGGTAATATCAGAAGTCATGTAATATTAGAGACGACAGAAGCCCTCTCTACCATGCGGTAGTATTAGAGCTACATGTACCATCCATTCGGTATTATTATAGGATACCGTCCGGTAGAAATAGAGGCTACCATCTGTAAGTATACAACCATAATGTAGCGTTAGATACGACATAAACCCTCACTGGTATTTGGAAGTATTAGGGGCTACCATCCATCCGGTATAATTAGAGGCTATCATCCTGTAGTAAACTGCCATCGGGTAGGACTAGAGGCTAACATCCGTTAGTATTAGATCGTCGATTGAGTGCAAGAATGTTCTATATCCCATAGGGGACATAGAACATTCTAGCACTCAGGCGACGAGATGCTACCATCCGTCCGATATTATTGGAGACTACCATCCTGTAGTATACTACCACCCAGTAGTATTAGAGGTTACCATCCGCTAGTACTTCCGTATTTGCGTGTAGAAGGTGTGGCATCTGTCGCCTCTAATACTGGTGTGGAGGGGTCAAAGACATATGAACGCTGTGATGAGAGACTATTTGAAAAACTGGATTAACCCTTCACTCAACGCACAAAATATCAAAATGTATTGTCTTAATTATTCTTTTTTTTTTTCTCAAACAGAGAGCTGTTAACCCTTTACCTTACATGAAAAGTAGACGACACTTGCAAAAGAAATTCTTGAATAACTAATTTTTTAAAATTTTTTCTCTCAAAAACATAGGTTATGACCTATCGTTGAAACGAGCTCAAAGAGCTCGTTCCAACGAGGGGTTATAACCTATTTTTGGGGGACAAAAAATGAAAAAATAATGAAAATTAATTGGCGATTTTTTTTAACAGAGCGCTGGCCGGTTTTTGCCGTTACGTTGGGTAAAGGGTTAAATAAACGGTAAAAAGGCATGAATGCGGTGAAACCTTCTATATTTAGACACGTTATTATTTATGTCACCAGTTCACAAATAACAATGAGGAAGAGAAAAACAAAGCTTTGACTATACTCCCCCCACCCCCCTGTAATACTATGAACAGCATATGGTACTCTGTGGAGTGGTGGCATTTCTCAATATGCCATAAATATCTTCCGATATGAAAATCATTCAATTTTCTGCTACCATTCAATAGAAATTATTGTCAAAATCCACAAATGCAAAAACAAAACAACAAGGACAGCTTTCTCGAAGTCTAAAAGGGACACAACTTTGGTTAGTACGTGTGAACAAAACCGGCCATATGCGGATTTCCTTTCCCCTTTTCTAGTTCTTCTCCCAACCAACGGACATCAAAATCCGAAAAGCAATGCTGAAGTCATAACGCAAAACGTTACTTGGGACAGTTTTGTAAGTATAACAATGGTCATACAGCTGAAAGAAGAAGTCCTGTCAGAATTAGTGCAGAAAATGTTCGTTTGTCAATTCGCTCCGTACTGCAGAAGAGTAGTCTGAAATACACAAGGTCGTTCGCGCTGTGCAGTACCAAATATAATGCGTTATTAGCGAGTTCGGCAATGAAATCACGAACTGGACTGATCAAACAGAAAGAAAATATTGAGGCTATAGTATGTGGAGGGGGGATTAAAACTAAATCGCTGTGGAATAGATTTTTCACTTTGTAATAATTTCCAACTTCCGAGGACAAAAAAAAGTCGCACATGCAAACGTTCATCACATGTTTATTGTGCTGTTATAAAGAATTATAAATCATTTTCAAGTGGTGAATATATGACGCAGCAATTAAGTAGTAATCCACTCTCTTCATTCTGTATATGCAGTCGAATTTTAATATCAATATACGTCACAGCATGTACACATATCCCAGTAGAGGATAGGGATAATGTCAATGATCTTTATTTACTAGAAGAGAATTGTACAGATTTGGGCACGCTGTTTTTCTACAGAAATTGAGTTGCGCTGATGGTGCAGTTTGACAGGGACAAAAGTGCACTTACTCAGCGTGCTGTTACTTCAAAACTTTACACAATACAATAACAGGACTTATAGTTTCGACTGCAACTATGGGACGTGAGCTTGGACTAATATTCGCAATATGTGGTTATCCTTTTTATCTTGCCGTCTCTCAGCATACCCAAATACATCAAAAATTCGACAAGCTATGTTTGAGTTATACAGCATATTACTTAACATATCACTTGTGTATAATCGGAGAAGTAATCGGTTTGATGATATTGGGCAAAGTTTAATTGGGCCATCAATAATTTAATTGCATTACTTATTTGTTTAATGTGATTACTAACTTATTTAGTCCAATTATTAACCCGTTAAATAAGGTCACTAATCCCTTTCCAAGATTTTTTAAAGTTTTTCTTATAATTTTTTTTTTTAAAAGAATTGTATGAACAAATGCATGTGAACAGCAAAAACAAAATCTTTCAGTTTTTCTAAAGTATCATGTGAAGTCTCCATAAGACGTGTTCAAAAGGGAAACATGGTATTAAAAGAAGGTGAGCGACTATCATTGCCAAACGAGAGGTGATACTACGACACGGTTCAACACACTGTTATGATGATAGGTTTATTATATGACTGACACACTAACAGTAACTTAATTTGCTTACCTCGATTGACTTATTCCCTTCAATCAAACTGTGTCACGGCTTGAAGCCTTCCCTAGTTACGAAGTCATTTTTTAACGAATAAATATTCCGACATTATTCATACGGAAATTCTCGGCAATTTCCGTAGGAGTGTGATATGGATTTTTGATCCGGGTAAATCTCACCTGTTGTAATCCGACAGTCTGGATAAAATCGTCAAACAGTAGAAATATTTAGGGTAAAAATATTATAGTCATATAATAAATTTGGTTACAGGTCTTTTGTGTGCATGTGGATAATTGTTTCAGGGCGACGAAGGTGCACAGGCAGTGTGTGGGGGAAGTTCAACCTCTTTCGACCCTGTTGGCGATGTTTTTGAAAATCTGACTTGTATGCCAAGACATGTTACTGCATAAGTCTTAGCGTATTCAATTCGACTGAATATTGGGGTTGAAAAAGGCCGACACGGTAAGCGAAAATGTGTTTTTCGAGTTTTCACACTTTACAATTAAAAAAAATATTTTCCTGAAAATGTATCTTGATTTTACTTTAAACTATATGTATTTTCAAATTCACAATTTTACGAAAAATTACGAAAATACTAACACAATGCGCATTTGGCTAGTAAGCTTGCAGCTTTTACAATGCCGTTCCCACAGCGGAAACAATAGATCTATGAAACAGATTAGCACGGTTGCAACTATAGCGCAATTTTTTTTCACAGCGGTGTTTTTCCAGTTAAATATTTCTAGAAAACTGTGTAAATAATAATGTTTTAAATCAGCTATTGTAAGTAGTTATTGTGGGTTACCGAGTTTGAAAAGGCAGGAATATTGGTAACTGAAGATGTGATGCAATTATATGTCACGTACATGCACGTCGGATGTGGTGTTAGATATCCGTTCACAGTAGGAAGGCACTGGGTAACGGGGTGAGTGGATAATCAAAATTAGTATAGTGACTTTTTCATAGGTTGTATTAAGTAGAGTACATGCTAAGAAAAACATTTGAGAAGTGCGATGGATGCTGGGTCATTTTAGAAAGTTTAGTCCTGTAGGTGGCAACCAATCTTGGATGCGTTATACCGAACGACACGATGAGACACTGGTGGTAACTAACTTTTGACGTCGTAACAAGTATACATAAGTGCTTTTTAATTCGTATTCAAACATCCTTCAACTTGAAAATAACAAGGTGCAACGCCATCGGTATCCCCCCGACCCCCCGCCTAGAAGTGGTTTACTAACCAGAAACCATAAACATTGATTGTTTCAAGTAAAAAAAAAGTAGAAAAAGGCCCATAACTCTAGAAAGATGATTGGACAAAAATCCCTTACTTATTAATAACCTTTGACACATGATAGTCCATCAGCATGCCAAAGATCATTCAACTCCGACATGCACAGAGCGAGATACAGAGGTCTAAAGTTGTTAAGGATGGACGGACGAACGCGAAGTCGAAAAAAGTCGTAAAAGGCCCATAACTATAGAAAAAATGATTGGACAGAACCCCTTACTTGTGAATGTCTTTTCCGCTGCGATGATCCGTCAGTATACCAAAGGTCTTTCAAATCCGACATGCACTGACAGAGACAGAGGTCTAAAGTTGTTATGGATGGACGAACGAACGGACGGGCCCCATTGCTAGATCCCTCTTAGCTTCGTTTTGGCGTGGGGATAAAACTACTTTCTGTTATGTTGCACGGATACAGCATAAACCTTTACCACAGTCATTTTGAATGGCTGCCAATGACCTAAAATCTTTACGATTTTGCAGTGAACTCCATTTACGCTAGAGATTGTTATTTTTCCCTGTCATTGTGTCGGCTTTATCACGATTAAACCGATTTCACACTCAAACACTGGACCTTGGTGGCTCCATGGTTAGGGCACTGGAATATAAATCGGAGGGTCGATGGTTCCTTACAGATCAACGGTGACTGTGTTGAGGCTCTTAGAAAGAAACTTAATCCCGATTACGTGGGGAGCCCGGTGGCGGTGTACGGAGGCATATTGCACGCCGATGGGGCAAATTCCTTCAACATCTTTTTATTCTGTTTGCGCATTGTTAGTGAATTGAAGAGTGTAAAAGTTTGCTCGCCGCTGCTCGGTGGACGTTTCCTGGTAATTCGGCCGTCTGCATCCGTAAAACTATCCGACACGATGTGGCATTGGTTGCTGAAGGAGTCGCTTAAGCCCAATAAGGAAACAAACAAATACTCGAACACATGTATTGTTCACCCAAATTCTCCACACTACTTTCTATGGTACTTATTTTTTAGATGAAAGCTTTTAATATCTAATCTTATTTTGTCCATTAATATCGATTATGTTGGCAATGTGAGCGTCAAGATGCTCGATAGTTTGTGGTGGATTTATGGCCAATGCCACGATAGTCGTATTTACAGTCCACTATGAAAGCAATGGATGCAGTATTTTAAGAGGGACAAAAGACTCTCAGTGTCTATTATACGCGAGATAAGATCAATTTTGGCACTAATGCGTCTCTCTTGATGAACATTATTGAAAGTTGTTATCATTTCCTCTCTGCTAAAAACCCACTACCGGCTATTCCCTTTGTTCCATCTTCGCTGTTATTCGAAAAAATCTCCACAGCAAACAATGAATGGTGCATTACTTTGGAAAAGAATCTGGTATTCTTCAGAACAATAACCGGATATTTTGTTAAATAACACACGTTTATTGTTGCATTACAAATACGCAGTGTGGTCTGACTGAGATTTTACCTCGAATTGCTACTGAACCATCCATACTATTGTCTTCGGTGGGTTACGCGAATATTAACTCCCCGATTAAACTGTTCACATTTTCAATTTTAATTCTCCCCAGACTGACATATTATTTCATTTTTATTCGCGTTTAAAAACAAGAATTTCAATTAAAATTTCCTCAACCCAGGAAATTTGACCAGATAATGGTGTCAGGCTTCCACTTCGACCATTATATGGCCGAGACCTGAGGGACTTGTAATATCCTTTACTTAATCTCAAACACAATGCAGTAGAATCCAGTAGCTATCTTTCTTTTCAGACGGAATGTTAATTTATTGTATGCTAATATTTAACCAAACGGGAAACGTCCAGCAGATGTTCTTTTGTATTCGACTATGTTTATCACAAATGCACTCTCATGGTTTAGGCTATATTCATGTACAGTAAGGCCGCCTTGGACTGGTCACTTTCCACGGATGGAGAATATTCCCGCGGGCGCAATAATATTAGATACCAAACACCAGTTATAGGAATAATAATCAAAAATGTAATTAATGAAGCACCTGGTACCATCTGGTGCCTCCTTAATTAAATTTTTTCTGATGATGATTTTTATTACCTGGTAAACGCATGCGTGGACATCGCTACCCACGCATGAAATATGACCTGTTCACGGCGATTGTACCGTAAAACAACAAAAATAGTGCTATTTTTTATGAGTTGAAGAATCCTTGAATACTTGTTTCGATTTCAAAATTGAGATGCAGCCAATGTTACATCGTATTGTTCGGGATAACTCATCAAAGATGAGTTATCCCGAACGTCACGATGTGATATCAAAGATGAGTTATCCCGAACGACACGATGTGTCATCAAATATGAGTTATCCCGAACGACACCATGTGACATAAAATGTGAGTTATCCCGAACGACACGATGTGACATCAAATATGAGTTATCCCGAACGACACCAAGTGACATAAAATATGAGTTATCCCGAACGACACGATGTGACATCAAAGATGAGTTATCCCGAACGTCACGATGTGATATCAAATATGAGTTATCCCGAACGACACGATGTGTCATCAAATATGAGTTATCCCGAACGACACCATGTGACATAAAATATGAGTTATCCCGAACGACACGATGTGACATCAAAGATGAGTTATCCCGAACGACATGATGTGATATCAAAGATGAGGATCCCGAACGACACGATGTGTCATCAAATATGAGTTATCCCGAACGACACCATGTGCCATCAAATATGAGTTATCCCGAATGACACGATGTGACATCAAATATGAGTTAACCCGCTCGAAACGGTGTGACATCAAATATGCTTATCACGAACGGGACCAGCGAAATGTTGTTAACAAACTGGTCAAATCCGCGAAAGAGAAATACTTTTTGGACTTATTGTCAGCTAATGTTAATTGCCCTAATGCGCTATCTGTCGTTCTTGAGAAGCTTCTGTATCGTCAATAGACAACCGCACTCCCAGAGCATTCGTCATCCAAAGACCTTGCGAATAGATTTTCTTCTTTCTTTTCTGGGACTATCAGAGCTTCGCTTGATACAAGCTCACAATCTGATCTTCGACAGATGGTCGACATGCTATGCACCTGTGTTAAAGCTCTTGCACAGTTGTACCAATTTAAACCTTTGTCTACAACAGATATCCAGGGGGTATTAATCAAGGCTCCATCTAAGCAATGCGTGATAGATATCATTCCAACTTGATTGTTAAAATCATCTCTTTCGGAATTAACTACACCGATCTTCAAACTGGTCAATGCCTCCCGCCAACCCGGCGTTTTTCCGACAAGCATGAAACATGCTTCAGTAAAACCTCTTCTCAAAAAGCCAACACTTGACCCAGAGGTTCTGTAAAACTATCGACCTGTCTCTAATCTTCCATTCCTCTCAAAGATTATTGAGCGTGCGGTGGCTTCTCAGCTGAATTCTCATTTGGCAGCCCATGGCCTAGCCGAAGTTAACCAATCTGCATACAGGTCTAATTGCAGTACAGAAACGGCTCTTCCAACAGTCCAAAATGATATCATCATATCCATGGAAAGGCACAACCTAACATGTCTTGTTTTGTTGGATTTAAGCGCAGCTTTTGACATCATAGACCATAAAATACTTATTGAAAGACTGGCAGTGGGAATAGGCATTAGTGACCGAACACTTAATTGGTTTTCGTCATACCTTAATGGTCGCACATGGAGTGTCCTTATTGGCAGTGAGTCGTCAGACAAGGTCACACTACGTTTTGGCGTCCCTGAAGGATCGGTGTTGGGTCCCCTACTGTACACTGTTTATGTCTTACATCTCGGTGACATTATCCGAAGCCATGGCCTTGATGTTCATTTTTACGCAGATGACACACAGCTTTATATTAGTTTTACTCACGCCTTTGAGTCTGAAGCATGCAATAAGATTGAACTTAGTATTTCAGACATCAAGGCATGGATGACTGAAAACTTTCTTAAATTGAACGATGACAAGACAGAAGTAATATATATAGGTCTACATCATCGACTTACAAAAATATCCAAACTGTCCCTCAATATTGGAGGTTCTACGATAAAACCCAGTAGCGGTGTTCGAAACTTAGGTTATTTCATGGATGGAAATTTGGCCGCTGATGAACATATCAAACATATCTCTCGCAGTGCATTTTTTTCATCTCAGAAATATTAGCAAAATTCGACCCGTCATTGACACACAGACGTCACAACAACTCGTCCACGCCTTTGTTACCAGTCGCCTCGACTACTGTAACTCTCTTCTGGTTGGCTCTAAAACATCTATTCTTGAAAAGCTACAACATATCCAAAATTGTGCTGCACGGGTCATAACCAGAACTCAAAAGTACTGCCATATATCACCAGTACTCTCTGAGTTACACTGGCTACCCGTTAAGCAAATAATTCAATTTAAAATTGTCCTTTTGGTGTTTAAGTGAATCTCGGGATCCGCACCATCCCACCTGTCCGATCTGCTTACCATCCACAAACCACCGAGGTCTCTTGGGTAATCAGGTCAACCCAATCCGGCTCAGCCCACATCTAAATTTACTAATGCTGGTGATAGGGCTTTTGCGGTTTCTGGCCCAAGGCGTTGGAATTCTCTTTCAATCGACATAAAAAATAGTAAATCACTTGAATCATTCAAGCTGGTATTAAAACCTACCTTTTTCGTAAGGCATTTTTTCAGTAGTCTTTTAATTTTGGTCATAAACTGACATTACCAGGTGCGTGAGTGTGACTGAGTCAGTGAGGATTGCCTCGTTGCTCGTCAAGTCACACCCATATACTTGTTTTGGTAAAGATGTAGTTTGTTTTTATTTTGTTTTAGTTCAATACCCTTTTTCTTTTAGGTTCTGTCCCTTTTATCGACACGATATAGCCGTGGTTGCTGATGTGGCAGTGGGCACCATTAAATGATAATAGTGATCCATGTATCAATGTATCTGTGAGAGAATGTACCTGTATATGTGTATATGTATGTATGCTATTATTGTACAGCCATTGAGCACCGTGTGTGGATTCTAGGCCTCAGAATTATTATTATTATTATTATGTGACATCAAAGATGAGTTATCCTGAACGACACGACGTGACATTGGTCGCCTCCTATAAGATTTGATTTTTTTAATTTTACGAAGACTCCTCCAACTTTGCAATGCCCTGTTTTACATGCACTCAACTTCATGCAACTGATGGCAAAGTCATTACCCAATTGTTCACCTTCCAGCAACTCTTGCCATGTTTTGACAGCGTAGATACCTTCTACTCTGATGGTTTTCTGCTCTTTTCCACTCTTTTGTCAGAAAATATTGTGCCTTTGCTTAGTAAGGGATTAGCTGTGCAATTTTATTTCCAACTGCGCCCCTTCCCCACCGCCTATGCTGTCTTGTACTAACTGCACAGCCTGTGGATTTTCACTTTTATCGCTCTTTATCTCTTTGTTTCTTTGCCTTGTCCCACAATTGAAAGGTGTCTGAACATCAAAATCAATACACTGCAAAAAATGTAGGTCGCATACAAAACCAAAATTGGTTCCATACCTTGTTATATATATGGAACCAAAGATAGAACCAGACATAGAACTAAATCTAAAATGTTTTCACTATAAAATTAAACTTTGAAGGTTCCATTATGGGGCCAAAATTGGCTCCAAACCGTAATCACGTATATATAATCAATAATAGAACCAAATATAGAACACACAAATAATTAATCCCATAATGAAATCTAAATGTGTTTCTTACTTCGTCACTTATATGGAATCAAAAACAGAACCAACTTTTGATCTAAATTATTCCATTAAAGAAGAAAAATTGACACCATGCCTTGTAGCATGTATGGAACCCAAAATATAACCCACAATTGAACTCAGTCAAGATGGTTCTGTTAAATAAGAACTGTCGGTTCCAATTTTACGTAAAGATTTGAACCAAACATAAAGCCCAAACAAGGTTCAATTATCAAGCCATAATATGTTCTGTTTTTGACGTCTGCATAAAATCATAAAACATCCTCCCTTCGTTCGTATTTGCAACCCACTGATTGGTTTGAGACAAAATCTGGCGCGCCAGCTTGCTCACATACATGTAGGATAGTGCTGTTTTAAAACAATTATACAAATCAACATTGTTACACGCAATTCAAAGATAAATGGTCAGTGGAAGCACATGCATTATCCAACAAACCTAAATGAACTACAGTTGAAACTGCAAGTGATAGTTCAATAAAGTCGTATTAACAGCGTTTGAGAAACGAGAAAATCGAACATCTGCAGTTGAAACTAGACGTCATGTCACAATTAGCGCAGAAAGTGCTCGATAGTCAATGCGCTCCGTGCTGCAGAAGGCTGAACTAGCTTGAAATACACAAGCGCGTTTGTTCTGTGTAATGCAAAATGTAATGCGCTAGTAGTGAGGTCGTTAGTGAAATGGAGAACTGAACAGATCAAGCGCAAAGAAAATATTGAGACTGCAGTAAGTGGAGGAGGGATTACTACTACATGTAATGCGCTGAGGGATAGATTTTTCGCTTAGTAATTATTTACAATTTCTGAAGACAAAACACAATAAGCACTTGCAAACTTCCATCACATGGACCACCAGGTTGCACCCGGTGGTCCATGTGATGAAAGCGTGCCAGTCATTCTTGTACGGTTATGAACATTTATAAATACTTTTTGAGTGGAAAAAAATATGGCGCTGTGATTAAATAGTAATCCACTCTCTTCATTCTCTATATGCAGTGGAATTGTAATATCTGTTTTCGTCATTACATGTACATGTATCCTAGCAGAGGTTAGGAATGAGGTTAATGATCTCTACTTGTTAGTATAGAATTGTACATAATTAGGCACGCTGTTTTTCTGCATTAATTGAGTTACGCTATTTGTGCAATTTGACAGCGACAAAATGCACCTACTCAGAGCGCTATTATTTCAAAATAGTGCACAGTGCAGTCACAGAACTTCTAGTTTCAACTGCAGGTTATTGTAAATCCAGGCGAGACACCATGAAAGGGCATCTAAGCTACTCTCCTTGCCAGTTGACACTATCCACTCCTACAATGAAACTATCGGTATCTCGGTTAATCTGGAAGAAAACGGTTGAAGGGCCTTGTTTTGTGTGTGTTTTTGGGGAGGGGGGGGGGGGGTATGTGACACCTAATTAAGTGATCTGATGTTTGAATTATTTAAACTTCGAGTTAGTCCGTCTATGATTACATAATAAGTAAAAACTTGCATTTAACCTTCAGTTCAATATTTCGAATTAAATCAATGTTGAGAGACCGGGGCAATTATTGTCACACCGTTTCTGGCAGATTTTCGATTTTAAAGCGAGCTGTCGTTCTTGCGCACCATCGCACCTGCAATTATTACTTTTTGTGAGTACATAACTGCCTCGCCGCTGTTCCACCAAGCGATCGGTGTACCCTTACCTAACGATTCGGCTGCATCCGTCGATCAATATACAGTTTGTGAGGTAGATTTTTTAAAAAATATTCAACAAATCATGTGACCTACTCATTGGTAGGAGCTCGCGATGGAGTCACATGGTGTGGTTTTTGGTTTAAGAATTAGAGGAAGAAAATTAAAATAACAAATTGTGTTATCACGTGTAATGGATTAAAGCTGTTTGTGGAAAATGTGCCTAATAGTACAGTGGGCGCACAACTACACCATTAATTGTAAGCTGTTGCATTTCAGGACTTCAAACTAATCAGTGTTCACTTTCCCATAACTGGTACACAAACAACATTATGAATTATTGTGAACAATTGACTGTAACATAGTCTGAGGTTCGCGGCTCGGAGCTTATGTTCAACCGAGACGCGAAGCGTCGAGATTAAACATACGCACTGAGCCACAAACCTCAGACCATGTTACCGTCAACTCATCACAATAAGTATATGTTCCAATAAGACACTCCCCAAAGCCCAAAACCTACATCGTGAAACACGAGAGGTGTATTTACTAAATTTGTGATCGTTAAAAGTTGCCTTGTTGAAGGCAACTTTTAACGATCACAGGTTTAGTAATTAAACGTGTACCCCACCACTGGATAAATAATTAATAAATTCGTTCCATCTCAGTTCAAATGGTAAATCGGTTTGCAATTTAAACAATACTTCATCCGGAACACCGTTTGTTGCACGTGTGAAAAATCCAGAAAAATGAAGCGGCTTGCTAGTCACTCCATTGATGAAGCAATTACGAAACGGGCGACGTCATTCCAAATATTTTGCGTTGTGACGTCAAACTGTAACGTTTGTTACTGGAGCCGTAAACATAAAATAAAATACGCCAGCTCTCATCCAATCAAAGGGCGGGGATTTTACACTTATTGGAACATTATAATCTGTTGTGAAGAATTGACTGTAACATGGTCTGAGGTTCGCGGCTCGGAGCTTATGTTCAACCGAGACGCGAAGCGTCGAGTTTCAACATACACCCCGAGACGCCAACCTCATACCATCTTACCCTCAATTCATCACAATAACGTATATGTTCAAATAAGACACTACCAATAGCCCAAAACCTACACCTGGAAACACGAGAGGCTTATTTACTAAACTTGTGATCGTTAAAAGTTGCCTTGTTCAAGGCAACATTCAACGATCACAGATTTAGTAAATAAACCTCTCGTGTACCCACGACGGCACAGGACAAATAATCAATAAAACCAGATAAACTCATTCCATCCTATTTCAAATCGCAAATCGGTTTGTATTTTAAACAACACTTCACCCGGAACACCGTTTGCTGCACGTGTGAAAAATCCAGAAAATTGAAGAGGCTTGCTAGGCACTCCGTTGATGAAGCAATTACAATACTGGCGACGCAATTTCAAATATCTCGCGTTGTGAAGTCAGATTGTAACATTTGCTACTGGAGCCGTAAACATAAAAGAAACCAGGCTAGCTCTCATCCAATCAGAGAGCGAGGGTTTACTCTTATTTTATCTTACAATCAACATGTATTTTGTCTGTATTAACTCTGCAACTGTCGTGTATCCGACAGCTTGATAAAGATGTTTGTATCAGGGGGTCAGGTACAAGCACGTTCCTTTCGCGTGAGTTCCATTTTTTTTTCCTTTTGTTCATCCGTACGAATAAATAGTTCGTTATATATTCATCTACATTTTTGACTTATCCTCAATATATTGTAAGATAAAATGATAATTACCATTATGTGGATGTACAAAATATGTATCCGAGCCTCGCTCAGGGTTCTAAGGGTAGATCACGACTCGTCTTCGACTCGTCGTGATCTGCCCTTAGAACCCGGAGCTCGACTCGGATACATATTTTGTACATCCACATAATGGTAATACTCTATATAGAATATAAATCGACAAATTGCAAGCAATGCTTCGCACTGGCTGTCGCTCATACAATCAGTCATTTGACTGACTTTCGATTATTCATTTGGTATGGTATTTCGCGTGTTATATCGAACTAAAATAAATTAGATTATTGGTGCGAAAAGCTTAATCGAAATTCGGGTAATCCTTTTTAGAATTCCTACTAACTGTGTCCCAGTGTTGTGAACAGTGTTCAGATGTTCGCTGATGTTATTCATGAAACATTTTCCCGATGCCGGAAGTCAACAATAGAGAACTTCACAATTGTAGCGAGCAGTATACAACGCGTTTCCCATTTTCAAAATCGCAAGACTGGTTTCAGAGATGCGAAAACGTGGAAGTTGCCTACGTGAGACACTAAAGCCTCCACACGCTCAGACACTGTTCATACTTTTAGCAGTGACACAAACCCATCTCATGCCTATCTGAACCATACCAATTCTAAAATGTATGTATATGCAAGAGTTATCATAAAATAATTTACGAGCCCAAAGACCACAGAAGACATCTGTGGCTTTACAATATAAAAAAGTGATTAAACATGCCCTATTTAAAAGGTTATTCGGGAAGGTTGCCGATAGAATGATAGTTGAAAAAAGGATGTATTTCAGGTCTCGAACTTATGTTCTGGCTGCTTTTTTGATGTTATCTGGAAATTAATTCTGAACTGTGGCGGCCGCCATCGAAGATGTTCTGTTGCCCGCAGTCTTCAATTTTGCCTTTGTGATTTTCTCATGTCCCTTATACAACAAAAAAGGGATTCTCCAAAAGGTGTCCTCAAATGGTATATTGCTATGTCACAGGTATTCTCGAATACCGAAATGAGGCTAAGAGGGAGTATAAATTAGACGTCATTTCGGGATTGTTTCATGGTCTCATACGACAAAAAGCGATTCTCCTCAAGAGGTAATCCTGAAATGATATATTTCCCTGTCATAGGATAAGAGGGACGGTAAATTAGATCCCACTGAGTGATTTTTTGATGGCCCTCATGGCCTCATACGACAGAAAAGGGATTTTCCGAAAGCCATCCTCAATAGGTATCCTCAAGTGAGTGATATATTGCCATGTCATAGGTATCCTCGAATACCGAAATGAGGCTAAGAGGAGTCATCTGTGCAGTCACTCTATCGAGCAATTTCTCTATAGCTCATTTGCTCAATGGGATTCGAGTCGTTCGAGTAATACATATTCCAGTTACTGTTCGATGGCTTATTAAAGGAACTTGGAATAGGGTTAGAACTGACAAAAATGGGCCAGAAAAACTAATTATAGTAAAAATAAGCAAATATGTTCCAACTGATAGGTTCTTCTACTCTACTGGAGGGTCGGGTAGACAGAAGCTATAGCATAGATAGAAGTAAAATGTTCCAAAGAACACCGAATAATGGGTAGAGACCGAGGATTGAGAAAGAATTTGAACTAGTAAAACAATTGTCGGGTTATTTGTGGTAAATAAATATACTCGAATTGAATCGAACGCAACCTATAGCACTGCGAGCTACTTTTATAAATCAAAATGGGGTATCGCTGAGACCCTTTCATTGATATGGTGTGATTTGTAGCGTTGTTTGTGGTAAATATACCTAGTAAACGAAACGGGAAACAACTTCCATTGAATCGAACATACCCTCGGAACATACCACTGTCCTGTAGTTTGCCTTTGGGTCACACAGCAACAACGTTCTACCATAGAAACCAAGATGGCGGCGTCGAGTATACAAAATCGGACGACAGGAACACGTATCATCCCAACAACACGCGTTTCGCATGCGCACTAAGACCATGTATCACTATGGTAATGACGTCACAACATGGCCGCTCAGGCGGATTTCCACGAAAACAAAACTTGGCGCCACGAGACATGACGTAACTGGGTAACTGGCGATGGAAACACGCATCACCTTAACAACACGCGCTGCGCATGCGCACTATGACCACGTATCTTTATGGGGATGCCATCACAATATGGCTACCAACGAGTTTTCACTCCCGAAATGTATTACCGGTTTTGGATTGACTTGCCCAAACATGCGATTCTCCGTTAAATACAACACTTGAATGGAGGCTGAATATTTGTACCGTTGTAAAACGGGAAAGTGCCACATCTTCAACTTGAAGAGCGGTAATTCGAGATTTGATTAAATTCTCTATCCCTTCCGATGCGAATTCAATTTGATCCGACATTTGAGATTAGCAGGGATCTATAATATGAAATTTAGGCAAACCTAAAAGCGAGCGAAAACTACAACTGTCCAAGTTATTATGAAATAAAATTGTTGGCCCAATATATTTTTTTTTCTTTTGAATATATGCGCCTGAAGCAGACCACAGTGACTCTTCCCAATATTTGTAAACAGCAGACAACGTGTTTTGTCTATTTCGAGATAACTATTTTTACCTGTGTTTTGATTGGAAGATATTATTTTCCAGTGCTCTGATTGAAAGATAATTTTATCATTGCTTTGATTGTAATAGATATATCACTATTTTGTGTACTATATGGGTAAATAATTGTACAGTTGTGCAGGTGTCCGGAGATATTTTAGGCGAGACGAAGTCCAAAATATCTCCGGACACTTGCTCAACTGTACAATTATTTACCCATATAGTACTCAAAATAGTGATATATGTGATTTAATCCAAAGCCCCTCAATGTTAACAAAAGTCAAAAAAATTATATTTTAGAAAGTTTGACACTAGTAAAAGCACATTTTAAAACACTTTTTGCTTGCTCTACCCCCGAAAAACAAAATGGGCAAAACCCATTGTTTGCTTGCTAGAAAGTCTGTTGAAGTTATGGCACGCATTAGGAGTTCAGATATTGTGAACAGATCGGTGGCTTCGAAGTGAACTCACATCATGACGTAATTTGTTCTCCCGCTAATATAATGTCTCAGTTCAAGGTGGAACACTTATTCAATCCCTCATCGAAAGTGCGGCAGATAAATTTAATAATCGTTCAATTTTAAAGCATTTGGAAGAATAATTCCTTTTTTTATCTGAAGAAGAGGTTCGCTTTCCCTCAGGGGGGGGGGGGGGGGAGTGGTGCCTGATTGCCGTCTTAATACTTGAACAAGGCGGGTTTTTTAGGTTGCTTATTTATTTACTGGTGTTAAGGTCACTTTTCTGCAGCTATGGCTAATTGTGATCGCACAAAAAGGTGTAAAGTCAAGTTTAGCCAATCGTTTACACCCATGCTTCCCATTTTAGGGGCCTTCTACCCCGGGCACTGGTGACCAGGTCCTATTTTACCAGTAAACCTGAACTTGTTTACCACAGCAAACAAGCACTGCTTCACTTCCGAGGTTTCCACGGGAGTCCTTTTTAGTTTACCAGGGCTGTTGGTTATTAAAAGCAACAAAAAATTAAAAAGTCCATGATAATTTGGACAGGATGCACACTCAATTCAGTAGCTCTGTCGAGAAAAGTTTGTCGATAATTCATGTGTTAGAAAGTTTTTCACACCTCCTTTACAGCAACTTTACTTTTGAATGGTAATGATTACAGTACCGTGACAATCGTACAAATATCCAGTTATTGGGACTGTTTCAAAACCGTCCCAATATCCAGATATTGGTACTGTTTTACTGAGCTGTTCTCATCAAAACCATACTTGTCGTGATTTTATAGGGCTTGTTTTCATGACAGAGAACAAAAGAAATATTAGGTAGCTGTGGATTAAGGAAGATATATTTCTGGCGTCGTTGTTTTCCGGAATTTATCCGAGGAGTTACGGAAATTGCTGCGTTCATTTTTATTTTTTCACATATAGCGTGTAGCGTTTATTGTTACTATTACCAACTGTTAGTAGCCACATAAATATACTGGAAAAATTTCTTCGATAAATAAATCATTTCTTCAATTGCGAATGTCAATTTCCGCCATGCGCAAACATGTCAGCCTCCTTGTGTACCACTTCCGTTGAAAAATTTTGAAGTTGATGCCTTTGAGATTAGCTTAGCTTTGAGTTCATACAAATGATACATACGTGGTGCATAATAGCTTGCGAAGCAAGCGATCCTTCGGGTCGCTTGCACGCGACCCTGCTGGTCGCTTTCGCTCTCTAATATTTTGCCAATCTTTTGAAGGAGTAAAGATGATAATGTGAACATCAAAGATTGAAATCCCGGTCATACCAACTTAAATATATATCTCTTTTTGAATTTTATGTTCATCAAACTGAAGAAGACTCACTTAACGGCCGATTACTTCTGGAAGTAAACATGATAGACGAAATGTCAGCAAACAGATGTCACAAAGGCAGATGAATTTCAACAAGTGTCGCTCAAAACAAACTACTGCTCTTTACGATTTTCTGATCCTATTATTGATGTCCATACATATGAGTTTAAATTAATTATTAAAATAAGTTTATTCTATTTATTTATTTATTTACTGGGGATTAACGACAGCCAGTGTCATCTGGAAATCGGTTTATACAACCGTTTAAAACATCCGGTGCTGTCCCAGGACTGAAGTAAAATTATTGAAACAGAAACAATACATAATAGGACACCGCATGGGTCCACATCGATTTCAATTCAGTAGCCTTTTTGTCTAGTATGTCCCGACAGACATCAGGCCGATAATTGCGTACCCGTTCAAAAGTTCAATGAGGCTTTTAAAAACTGGAGAACACTTTCTCGCCTTGAATTAATCTTTTATATATGATAGTACATAAATATTGGTATTTCTATAGCAAAAGGATATGTTTCCTTTTTCAGGTGGACAAGATAGTTCGCACTTTTGTCTTGACACATCTATCCTATTGCAAAAACTTTTTGTTTGGTTTTGTAATCCAATTGCCATCATAGCTGTATGATCAAACGAAGAGGTGTTGTTAAAGGTTGTGTAACTTGTAGTTCAATCGTTGTTGCATATTTGTGGCAAATAAAATGTGTTAGTTCAACAGCCGTCTATCAAACCCAGATTGACACCCCTGAACATCTGCATAATGGACTTCACATGTAAAGCAAGAAAATCGACAGTATGTCTGAACGGAGAGGTTAGAATCGGACAATTGGAACGCAAGTACGATACGATTTACAGCATAAATAAATATTTCAATATTTGTTTTGTTATGAAAACAATAGTTCATATGTATTATGTATTGTTTCTTTTTAAGGTCAGTATTGGTATAACTTGTTGTGCCAAGAGCTCATAAAAAAAGATCCTATTCGGGCAGGTTTTCTTGTCGCTCATTTTTGAACTCAACGACTGACTGATTAGGACACGGAGTAAATTGCTATAACTTACGTAGAACGCGTGTTGATACACACGGAGACTGCAAACATATGTAAACTAATTGATCTTACAAGAATGTACCCCCCCCCCCCCCTCCAATACATGTGAACAGGTCTAGCCAAAATACAAAACTGTATTAAGGATAGCAACCGCGTGTCCGATCATTCGATTCAGAAAGATAGCATTTTTTACCCGCACTCAAAGAATTGATCACGCATGTTGAGGCCGCCATTTGATAACAGTAATTAAATGATAGATAAATCACAAACTGGGCGAAATAAATTAGATTATTTCCAAATGAAACAAAATACTGCATTTTGATTGGCTGAGAGGTAGGGTGCAACTTGCAATCCACAGTAGCTTTTTTACACCGTGGTCAACTACGGTGTAAAAACAAGAATACACAATACCAGGCAACACTGCTAAAAAGTGCCTATTTTTAATTATTAATTCATACCTTCTGGTCGGTTATGTTAGGACAAACATAAAAATACAGGAAATTTAATATTTATGTGCAATAAAATATTACAGATATAGAGGTCATTGGAACTGGCTCATTGAGCCAGTTCCAATGACATCTATATCTGTCTTGTTTTATTAAGAAACTTACAAAGTACAAATTTTCTGTCAGTTTTTTCCCACAATGTAAGTTAAAATATTAAGTACCCCAAAATGCTTAAAAATAAATCCGTTACCCTTGTGTTTCCCAGGGTGTATGGAAATTTTCACCGGTCTGGGAACTCATACACCCTTCGACTTCGCCTCAGGGTGTATGAGTTCCCAGACCGGTGTACATTTCCAAAAACATATTTTGTATAGACCTACCATGCGTCAAACCTGAAAAATAAAGCAGATTCACACAGCTGAAACACTACTATACATTTCAACGACTATAGTACAAGTATAATAATGAATGAGGATTACGACATGTTTAGCGCAATAACGCAATGCCATGACGTCATGATTTTCATTCATAACAAAATCAACTCAGGTTGTCAAAACAAATGCTAACAAGTCAAGAAGGGGAGGAATATTGTAAGATAAATTAGTTATTACTACCAAGTTGGTTTCACAGATGATGTATTGAAGTCTCGACACCGCCTCTGAGTCATATATCGACTCCACCTTACAGAATCGACGATATATGCCCCGCGACGAGGTTGAGGCGTCATGACACATCTCGGAAACCTGCATAGTTATTTAGCAAGTGGACTATTATTCACGAGGTCGGAAAATTAATTCGAAAACAAAATAGCGCTCACTAGAGGGGGTGTATGGGCTCATACACGGTCACTGACAGGGTATGGACTCAATCCGATAATCGATTCCCCATTGCATAACCTAAAATCGCATTGTCCAGCGATGCTATTAGAGCACGTTCATTGGTCAAATTAAACAGGAGGCATAAAGCCTGTTGCACCAGGAGAGGCACGCTTACTGTTAGAATGTGTTTAGTATATTTGATAAATAATTTATATTCGTCTGAGAAGAGCGAATGATAGTATAAGTTGGGTGTTTTGAAAAAGAGTGACTTACAGTCAGAGTCACATTCATTGTATATACAACGGCAGCCGTGGATTTGTCACTTTCTTCGGGTGGGCAATTTTTCCTTGGACTCAATAATATTAAATTCCATACACTAATTATAGGAATAATCATCAAAAGTCTAATTTGTTATAAAAACGTTGTCCCTAGAAGACACCTTCGGCATTTACAGACTGGGCTGACACAGTGCTGCCATTAAAAAGCGGACAGTGAGCTTCAAACGGACCGCGAGCGGATCGTGATTTTATCGGACTTTCCTGTCCTAGTTCTTGCTCTGTGCAATCTTACCTGTCGAAAAAGAAAGGATAATACAATGAGTGGACAGCGAAGGTATAAGGATCAGGGTATAATACAGGATGCCAAGTACCCAAATGCAACGGTATAGGATCAAAAGGTTCTAGATGAATTTCCGCAGTCATTTGGTACGTATACTGTCGAATTTGGGGCGTCGCGGGGGGGGGGGGGGGGGTGCAGATACCAGAAAGTCCCATGAAAACTGGATATAGTCAGTTTTGAAGTAGACTTCCCTGTTAGGGCTGTCACGGTTAATCGATTAGACGATTTTTCATCGGTCACGCCAAAATCGATTAGTATTTTTCGTTGTCGAAGCATCAGTAAATTTTATCCGGTTCTAGACGTTTAATAATTAAAAAAAAATAGATGAAAAAACTATTGTTTCTTAAGGTAAAAGGTCAAGAACGTCGACGTTAAACCCCACGAAGCCATTAGAAGCATTTGACTTTTAGGTATATTCAAAGCTTTGATGTTCTGAACTTTTGAAGTTCGCAACTGGCGGCCAGTCTTGATTATTACACTGACGGTTCAAAAGTTCAGAACATCAAAGCTTTGGATGTACCTAAAAGAGGATCCTCTTCGTTGTTTACTTGAGGTAGGTCAACTGGCTTGAACTTTTTTTAACGACTTCAAAGAGGGGAGAGGGTGGGTGGGGTCATCTATGTACGAGTAATCGATTATAATCGATTATTTGCGACGATTAATCGATTCCTAAATTTAAAAATCGTGACAGCTCTAGCCCCTGTACAGTTGGAGTCAACACGCATAGAAATTTTGGTTCCACCAGGAACCAAAACTGGTTCTTCAGTTAGTCCTGGTGGGAGAACCAAATTTGGTTACGTGGAACCAAGCATATACAAGTTTATTTTCTTCAATCTGTCATATTACCTGCACTGTCAAGGCCTCTGTACATTTCAAAATTATAAAATATTAAGCCGAGTCAAGTTGAAGTTTTAAAATGGCGACGAAGCAACCTCAGAAGCACGATTTCAGTTCTTCCATCACGCAGACGTTAACTCTTTACTTAAAGCAAACGATGTCAAAATTTATTAGTTTAATTGTTGTTTTTAAAAAAATTCAAAAGATTTCTACAAAATCATATCTTGTGACCAACCCCTCCCCCCCCCCCCGCATTAGTACGTGCTCGTGACATGAAAGGTCACATGACATGGTCTCATCGAGATTGTATGAACAAATAATTTTACCAAGTAAAGGGCTTTATGTTCAGCTAATGAATTATCTACTGGTGTTAGGTTGATTGTAATGTGTACACAGCTGGAGGTCACTCAGGCGTTGTACACATTAGATATAAATGCACTGCTGGTCGACCCTTTGAAACCGTAAGGCCGATTTTTCGATCAATGGCACAATTTCGTCCCTTTGCTGTCTTATGATAAGAGGTCTAAAAACGGTGAATTGATGATAAAATATTAACTGCAGTCTGCAGCCAGACGGCTGTAGACTGCAGTTATTATTTTGTCCTCCTTGTATATTGATATTGGACTGACCCATCGCACCGCAAGTGTACAGAAAGGCGATACCATTTCATGAAACGAGTGTTCAAAGAGTTAAGTTTCAATTAGCATTCACGCTAATCTCGAAGCAATTAAGTGCTGGTCAACTTTGCACACTGCCCAAATCATAACAAGCCACTCAGAGTACTCCGCTGGTGGGTGCCAAGACTTTCCAGCATATTTCCAGGCATTTCTTTGTTCAAAGCCAGCAAGTGCAGTTCATAGGGTTGGTGTGGCAGAATGTCTTTTTGTTTTTGTTGTTTGACATTTGGAGGACGAGATCACCGATACGGTTGGTGATAGCTGTGCTCAAAATAACTTTTTTTCTTTGCGTTGCAAAATGCTACACATTTCCAAAAAAACAATAGCATTTTGTAAAAATTGCATAGCTATTTTTGTATACCAGAGTTATGTTATGCTGTTTTGTATTGAATTCTTCTAAATAGATAGAATAGTTTCCATCCATTTCTGGGCATTTCCAAATAATCTGCAACACATGAAACATTTACTATGTTTTTTTTTAACTGAGCTGCCTTTAGATGTTGCATGGACTTGGATATTTTCAATTGGCGTCCTGGTTGTTTAATAGAATTCTCAATATGGAAGTTGGCATTTTTAATTTGATGGGCTTGAAGTTATTTTTAATGGACATATTATGCAAAATGTTGTAAAAACAGGAAGAATTTAAACCAATAGAATTCATCTTACATATGAAGTTGCTAATGATGCTTGATGGAGAGTTAATCTGAGTTATGTATGGAATGTTCCACAATCAGAAGTAAAGCATCAGTGAACTAGTTTTCAAATTTGTTTGCAAATTTTCATTTACATGTACATTTTGCAATACAAGCTAATCAACTGCAGCCTAATATGCTGCAGTTGATTATCTTGTATCGCAAAATGCTATACATCATTGAACATTGTATAGCTTTATGCAAGTTTTGCATAGCAAAAGGCGACGCGACACCGCTTATGTTGAGCTCTGAGAGATAGTACTCGTGTTGAGTTCTAAATCTATAATCATGGCTATGGAAGTTCTGATATTTTGTAGTAGTTTTCTCAGCCATTTTGCTGAGCATCTGATACCAGATGTGTCCAGCTCTGGGACCCCACTAGCTCGTTGTTTTGCTGAATGTTTAAACTTCCACGAAACGGATGAGGAAGAAGATGTTCGATTATTTGGTGTGAGAGGCTTAACATTGGACGAAATTTATGCAACACAGCAACGACAGATTGAGAAATGTGCTCATGATATGATCATCCTGATTTTAGATGGGGATGACCTAGCTGATCTATCTCCAGATGAGGTTAGTCAGCAGATCAAGAATTGTGTTTACTATTTGGAACGTTGTGAACATGTCCAGGACATTTTTGTTTATGAAAGTCTCCATCGTTTTCGTATCACGCTGCCAGGTCAAGGTCGTAGGTTTTCCAATAATCCCGAGGAGATTGAGCGATACAATGCTGATGTGGATGAATTGAACGCCACTCTCGCAAAAGGGTTGCGATCCTATTTCGGAGCAACTGTGCACTTTTGGAGAAAACTCCGCCTAGTATTATGTGTACCCTATAAGGTTAAGGATGGCGGTCCTAAAATAATTTTACCAAGTAAAAAGCTTCAAGCTCAGCTAATGGATTATCTACTGGTGTTAGGTTGATTGTAATGTGTACACAGTTGGAGGTCAATCAGGCTTTGTATACATTAGATACATCTGCACGGCTGGATTAACCCTTTGAATACGTAAGACCGATTTTTCGTTCCAATGCTTCATTTCGTCCCTGAGTTGTCTTATTATAAGAGGTCTATATATGGAGCAGTGATGACAAAATATTAACTGCAGTCTGCAAACTGGCGTTATGAACCCCAAAATACAAAGGCCAAACTGTGTAAATGGGCTTAGACAGAAACAAACGACCATTCCTTGTATAAATGCATGCAGTAGTCGTGATACAGGGGATTCCCAACTTCTTATTTAGTTAGTACCGGTCTCAGTAATGTTCACGATGAGACCCCTACGTACACAATCCAACACATAACTTTATTTACTTGACACCTACTGCGTGTGCACGTAAGAACAAGTAGCAAATCTAGTTTTGTAGGAAAGTACCTGCTAACCAGCAAAAGTGTTATACCCCCCTTTCGGTTATTTTAACGAGATGTTTAGAGTAGATCGATTATAATTGTGGGACGACTTCTGCAGCGGCAACTTCATGGCCTCCTTCATCACGAATACTGCGATGGGATGTTTAGCTTGCGCAAAGTGTGTCTCTCCACGCAAGGGAGAGCTGTTTTTCTTCCCAATTTGATAGAACGGTGCGCTGTGACAGAACCCGCCACACAATTGACATTTCTAGATAATGTTTCGACACCTCGGGAACTTTCCCCAACCGGGGAACGATACCGCGTTCTCTGGCTTGAGACACCGGCGCACATATGAACTCAGCCGCAACCGATCCAACAAGAGGTCCCATGATATGCTTTTGTAGACATTTAACGAAACATTTAAAGAAAATAAAATGAGATAAAGAATTTAAATATCGTGTGCGTTGGGTAAAGGGTAAAGTGTTTACGGACAACGCAATTAACGACAACACTTGAAAACAATTTCTGGAAAACCAAAATATTTTCTTTTTGTCTCCAAAACATACCCCATGACACTACCTAAGCGAGATCGCCTCCTTAAGTGGTAATAACATGTTATGAAGGCAAAAGTGAAAACCCCCAAAAATCGAAGGTCGGTATTTGTGAATAGCACTGATCGGATATACCCATTACGGTACGTAAAGGATTAGAGTGAGCTATAAAGTACAGTTGAAACTAGAAGTCATGTCACTGTATTGTGCACTATTTTGAAGAAATAACTCACTAAGTGCACTTTTGTGCCTATCAAAGTGCACCATTAGTTTAACTTAATTCCTGTAAAAAATAGCGTGCCCAGCCAACTCTATACAATTCTATACTAGTAAATTTAGGCCCTTAACCCTTTACCTAACATGAAAAGCAGACGACACTTGCAAAAAAAATTCTTGAATAACTAAATTTTTTCATTTTTTGTCTCAAAAACATAGGTTATGACCCCTCGTTGGAACGAGCTCGACGAGCTCGTTCCAACGAGGGGTCATAACCTATGTTTTTGAGACAAAAAATGAAAATATTTTGAAAATTAATTGGCGATTTTTGAGAATAGCGCTGGCCGGTTTTGGCCGTTACGTTGGGTAAAGGGTTAACGTCATTCCTAACCTCAACTGGGATACGTGTACATGCAATGGCGTAAATAGATTTAAAATCCAACTGCATATACAGACGGAAGAGAGTGGATTACCACTAAATCGCAGCACCATATATTCTCCACTCGAAAAGTATTTTTTCCTTATAATGGCACAAGAAACACTTGCAAACTTTCATCAAATGGACCACCGGGTACAACCATACAAAGTTAGCATTCTGCTCTCTTCATTTTTTGCTTCTTCGTTACCTTTTATAGTTTTTGTTGTCTTTTTGGGGGCTGTGTGAACAACATATCACTACCTGAAAAACAAATATACACCTACGACCATTATCTTGAATCATCAAAGTAGGAGCGTCCTTGAACGCTTTCCATTCTCTAATGTTTCAATTAAGTCCTCGGGTGATGCACCTTACTTTGTCAAACAAACAGCTAACTAATGTACGGTATCAATTCAGAAAATCTTTGAAATTTGTTTGGTACTCCGCCATCTCAGCTGTCAAGTTGTTCTGCTGTAAACTGTGTTGATTTTATGTTCTCCATCAATGATCTATTGTTAATGTAAACATCAGTTGGAATCATCAATAACATTTAAATTAACCTAACCTGGGTGAGTGGACGTGTAAACCACCCGGAAGATTTAAATGTGTATTGTACATAACAGTCGGCAATAAACTCAGTCACCCAGTAGGACAGATTCGCTTTGATAGTAGCAGTTTGTCTCTACCCACAACTCCAGCATTATTCCAATGATACGTGATTAACAAATGAGACACCACGGTTGTGTATTCTTGCACATTATCTCAACAGGCATTAACGTTCATGTATTGATATTCCTTTTTAGAAATAGTTTGTATGTATCTGCATTCTGCAACATCGCATATTATGGTAAAACGAAAATAAAGTCATATCGATTACATTCTCTCTCCCTGTAAAAACATATATTGTGTTTATACCTGCACGCACATGTATGTGCATTTTCATGTACATGTATCTTTCCATTGTACGTACGTATATGTCTGCCCATGAGTGTATATGTATGAATGAGGTCAAGTAGTTATCAACTTATGAGCAATCCCCAACCTCTTAGATGCGGTTATTGCTTACTTTGCGAGAGGTGTTATCGTTTTCCCACTCAAATGTTTGGAGTTTCGCACATGTATAGAACTAAACCCAATTCGCTCGGTACTCTGGAAAAATCTCCGAAACAAGACGGCAAGAACAGAATGATGAAGATTTTCGCAAATATATGGACGCTATTTAAAACGACTTTGTATCAAAATCAGACGGTAAAACAATGTTCAGAGGTACTCATGACATAGGAAAAAATGTTGCTTTTCTTATGTTTTCATCTGTCATAGAGACTGAATAATGGCATTATGTCACCAACTTTTCAAGATAAAACCGTATCACTCAGTTTCATAAATACTGATGTGCTAGTTATTTTAAATAAGCAATTAAAATTTCGGTGCAAATATGTCCACAGTTCTCTAAATATGGCATATTGTCCTTGTATGTGATATATTTGCTGAACTTGGGTCCCTCAGAATAAAGAATGATTTTTATACAATTCGACGAAGTTGAAATGGAATATTGAGACAGCAAGCTTTCCCTCTTTTCTTTTCTTCATGGCACGTTTTTCTCCCACTTTGCCTTGTCCGATAGCCACGCAAATTGCCATACTGATGTGTGACCCTTGTCCGTTGAATATCTCATCTTTCATTTTACGAATTCCACCCCTTGGTTAGAATGGGCTGATACTAACTGTTTGTCGGAGCATTTTAATATAAGGATCATTTTAAGTACCGCTTTCCGATGTTTCGAAAATGTAATCTCTGCAAAAAAAACATATCTAAAAATGCTTGGCCGACCTGGGAAATTATCAACCGTTAAAGAAGTACCCTGCGGTGGCGTCATAGATGCTTTATAATCTAATAAGTAGAAGTTCATCCGATGTTCACGAAATTTTAAAATGTTGCACAACTATCAAAATTAGGTGACAGCTGATTTGTTGTTTGTGTTTTTGTGGGTGGGGGTGGGAGGGTCGATTTTCGATTTATCGTCAATTTTGAAGTTTTTACGTCAAATTACATTTAGACTCTATTACCAAGCTTTGGCAATTTTTAGGCTACAAACAAAAAATTAAAACACGCATAACTTCTTACTTCCGTAAGCTACAGCTATAAACTTCATACGCTATTTGCTGCATGAACGTTCCCGCAAATGGTTATATTTAGATGAAGAAATTGCTCTATTAAAAGCTTTCGGCCAAAGGCCTTCATCAGTTTTGCAAGCTTCGGAAAACACTACACACTCGGTTGAATGCAAATTTCACAATGAAGGCAGAGAAAGGACGTTAGACGCCGAATCACCCTTTACGTAATTCTAGCGTCATCGAATGGTAATTTTTATTGTTCCGTGTGTTAAATCCTGTTCCCTTTCTCGTTTCCAATTTCATACACCAGTAATCTTCACGCACGAGCCTGAGTTGCTTACCCCCATTTACTTTCTCAAGAATACTGAAGTAAGAGTCTTTCAATGAATGTCCCGGTCTGGAAAAGAGGATGTAACTGGGCATATGGTCGTGCAAGCTAATGTCCCTGATGTGTTCACTTAATCTCTCGTGAGTGGTTCTCTCTGTCTCTCCGGCGTATACCGCTGCCTGACAAACCTTACACACCAAACAATAAATTAAATTCTCAGTTTTACAGTTCACCTTTTTACACACGTCAAAAGTGTTCGTATGAGACGTATTACCTACTGAGTCAAAAAGATAAAACCTTGCAGATGCTACACGAATCCCGTCATAGTTCAACGGGTGGTGATGTCAGCTTACTCGTTTTCTGATGCACTTGAATATCACCCATGTTGCTGTCTCTCCGGTATGATATGAGGGGCGGCTCTTTGAATTCTTCTTTCATCCGACTTGATTTGTGCAATACATTCAGATATTTGCGTGTGGTTTCCTTTACTTTTGGTAAGGAATCATTGAAAGGTGTAACAAGGGGTACCCTTTCACTGTTCTTATGTTTTATCTTCCGTTGCTGGAGTAGTTCCTCTCTATCGATAGGGTCAACCTTCCGTAACTCCCTCTCAATAAATTTTGAGCTATACCCTCTTCTCCTCAGTTGACGTTTCAAATCATCACGATTTTTCCAATAGTCCGATTGCCTTGTACAGATTCGCAGTATACGGAGGCCTAAACTGAAGGTAACTGTCCGTTTTGAATGTGATGGGTGGCTTGATTTCTTATGCAGGAACAACATTTTATCGGAAGGTTTCCTGAATAGGTCTGTGAATAGTTCGCCTCCGGATAATTGAATCATTGTATCCAAAAACTCCAAGCGTTCTGCAGAGTACTTCAATTCCACTTTTATGTAAGGGTGTATAGCATTAGCGTGTTCATCGATTTGTTTTAGTTCATCTTCGCCATGAGTCCAAACTCCAAAGCCGTCATCTATGTAGCGCTATACATAGCTGTTTTTGTCAAATCTCAGTAAATCCTCATTCCACTTTCGGAGATACGTACAGGCATAGTTTTTAACTAATCGTGACCCGATTGCAACACCATCCGTTTGAACGAAATGCTTGTTACCAAAGCTGAAGTTATTATTGTCCAGAACGGTTTGAATCATTTCCGTTACACAGTCAGTTGGAATCAGTGGATCTGTACTGTATTCAAGGGCTTCGTGACATGCCTGCGTATCCTCCACTCGCGGTACTGACGGATATAATTATAACAAATGTCAAAGCAAAACAGTAATTTTTTGGGATGTCCTTGAAACGCTTTATTTTATTCAAAAAGTCTACGGTGTCCTTTCTGAAGGTGTTTCATCTTCCGTTAGCTTGTGTAATGTTATGTTAGTTTCTATAATATTGGAATTTGAGGGGTTCTTTTGTCGCGCACTGTTTATCACCGGCATTGTATTGCCGACACTTCGTTCTTTCGTATTTAAAGTGTTAGTAGAATTTGCTGGAGAAGTGGCCACGGAATCGCGTCTCGGAGTCGACGGGGTACTCATGATATTGTCCAAGGAATCCCGCTCATCAGAATTGGCTATTAAACTATTGGAATTCTTAGCGTCACAGAGTTTTTCCATTTTTATAGACTTTGTGGTTGAAAGTTGTCGGCATAAATGTAAAGTCAAATTACTAGAAGAGGAACTTATCATTTCCTGACAAATTTCAATGAAGTCATTTCTAAGTTGATTTAATTTGGAATCACAAGCTGATAAAATAACATTCATCAATCCCATAGACGCGTCGGCCTGGACTCTTTCACATTTAACTATGTATTGCTCACCTACAGTAAGTGGAGAGTGGATTGTAACTAAATCACCCGCGGAGTGTAGTTATCACACAAGCTATAACTTTCAAATTATGTACATATCGACAAAAAACACAAGCAATGTTTCAGCCACTGGACCTCCGGGTTTAACCCGGAGGTCCATTGGTTGAAACTTTGCTGGTGGTGGTTGTGCTTTGCAACAAATTTGCAATTCTTACTCGGGTGGAATCTCCACTCTGCGGATGATTTAGTGATAATACACTCTCCACGTACTGTATGTCCATTTCTGGTCTCCATTTCCATTATGAATCCATTTGGTATCACATTTTCAGCGATCGCCTTTTCCAGAAATTCTTGATGGGACGCGTATCGTGCTATTTTCTCTGCAATCCAGCGAACTGCATCTTGAGTTGTTTTTGTCGACAGCACAGGAGCGTTGATATTAATCTGTTCCATGAGGTCCAGATAAAGGGACGAAAGTAATAAATGAAGAAATTCCTCTATTAAAAGCTCAATTAAGTTGTAGATATAAAGTTTACAATTAGTATGTTGTAGATTTAAATTTTACCTGGTTTGAATGAACAATCAGTATATTTTAGAATTAAAGTTTGCCTGATGTGGACGAACAATTAGTATGTTGTAGAATTAAAATTTACCTGATTTGGTTGAACAATTAGTATGTTGTAGAATTAAAGTTTACTCGATTGGATGAACAATTAGTATATTGTAGAATTAAAGTTTGCCTGATTCGGATGAGCAATTAGTATGTGGTAGAATTAAATTTTGCCTGATTTGGATCTACAGTTAGTATGTTGTAGAATTAAAGTTTGCCTGATTTGGATCAACAATTAGTATGTTGTAGAATTAAAGTTTGCCTGATTTGGATGAACAATTAGTATGTTGTGGATTTAAGTTTGCCTGATTTCGTTGAACAATTAGTATGTTGTAGATTTAGGTTTGCCTGATTTGGATGAACAATTAGTATGTTGTAGAATTAAAGAAGTTTGCCTGATTTGGTTGAACAATTAGAATATTGTAGATTTAAAGTTTGCCTGAATTGGATGAACAATTAGTATGTTGTAGATTTAAAGTTTGCCTGATTTGGATGAACAATTAGTATGTTGTAGAATTAAAGTTTGCCTGATTTGGATGAACAATTAGTATGTTGTAGAATTAAAGTTTACTTGATTGGATGAACAATTAGTATATTGTAGAATTAAAGTTTGCCTGATTTGGATGAGCAATTAGTATGTTGCAGAATTAAAGTTTGCCTGATTTGGATCTACAGTTAGTATGTTGTAGAATTAAAGTTTGCCTGATTCGGATGAACAATTAGTATGTTGTAGAATTAAAGTTTGCCTGATTTGGATGAACAATTAGTATGTTGTAGATTTAAGTTTGCCTGATTTGGTTGAACAATTAGTATGTTGTAGATTTAAGTTTGACTGATTTGGTTGAACAATTAGTATGTTGCAGATTTAAGTTTTCCTGCTTTGGATGAACAATTAGTATGTTGTAGAATTAAAGTTTGCCTGATTTGGTTGAACAATTAGAATATTGTAGATTTAAGTTTGACTGATTTGGATGAACAATTAGTATGTTGTAGAATTGAAGTTTGCCTGATATGGATGAACAATCAGTATGTTATAGAATTAAAGTTTGCTTTATTTGGATGGACAATTAGAATGTTGTAGATTTAAGTTTGCCTTATTTGGATGAATAATTAGTATGTTGTAGATTTAAGTTTGCCGGATTCGGACGAACAATCAGTATGTTGTAGAATTAAAGTTTGCCTGATTTGGTTGAATAATTAGTATGTTGTAGAATTAAAGTTTGCCTGATTTGGATGAACAATTAGTATGTTGTAGATTTAAAGTTTGCCTGATTTGGATGAACAGTCAGTATGTTATAGAATTAACGTTTGCCTTATTTGGATGGACAATTATTATGTTGTAGATTTAAGTTTGCCTTGTTTGGATGAACAACTAGTATGTTGTAGATTTAAGTTTGCCTGATTCAGACGAACAATCAGTATGTTGTAGAATTAAAGTTTGCCTGATTGGATGAACAATTAGTATGTTGTAGAATTAAAGTTTACTTGATTGGGTGAACAATTAGTATATTGTAGAAATAAAGTTTGCCTGATTTGGATGAGCAATTAGTATGTTGTGGAATTAAAGTTTGCCAGATTTGGATCTACAGTTAGTATGTTGTAGAATTAGAGTTTGCCTGATATGGATGAACAATTAGTATGTTGTTGAATTAAAGTTTGCCTGATTTAGATGAACAATTAGTATGTTGTAGATTTAAGTTTGCCTGATTTGGTTGAATAATTAGTATGTTGTAGAATTAAAGTTTGCCTGATTTGGATGAACAATCAGTATGTTATAGAATTAAAGTTTGCCTTATTTGGATGGACAATTAGTATGTTGTAGATTTAAGTTGGCCTGATTTCGTTGAACAATCACTATGTTTTCGATTTAAGTTTGCCTGATTTGGTTGAACAATTAGTATGTTGTAGATTCAAGTTTTCCTGATTTGGATGAACAATTAGTATGTTGTAGAATTAAAGTTTGCCTGATTTGGATGAACAATCAGTATGTTACAGAATTAAAGTTTGCCTTATTTTGATTTACAATAAGTATGTTGTAGATTTTAGTTTGCCTGATTTGGTTGAACAATTAGTATGTTGAAGATTTAAGTTTGCCTGATTTGGTTGAACATTTGGTTGAACAATTAGTATGTTGAAGATTTAAGTTTGCCTGATTTGGTTGAACAATTAGTATGTTGTAGATTTAAGTTTCCCTGATTTGGATGAATAATTAGTATGTTGTAGAATTAAAGTTTGCCTGATTTGGTTAAACAATTAGTATGTTGTAGATTTAAGTTTGCCTGATTTGGATGAACAATTAGTATGTTGTAGATTTAAGTTTGCCTGATTTGGTTGAACAATTAGTATGTTGTAGATTTAAGTTTGCCTGATTTGGATGAACAATTAGTATGTTGTAGAATTAAAGTTTACTTGATTGGATGAACAATTTGCATATTGTAAAATTAAAGTTTGCCTGATTTTGATGAGCAATTAGTATGTTGAAGAATTAAAGTTTGCCTGATTTGGATCTACAGTTAGTATGTTGTAGAATTAAAGTTTGCCTGATTTGGATGAACAATTAGTATGTTGTAGAATTAAGTTTTCCTGATTTGGTTGAACAATTAGTATGTTGTAGAATTAAAGTTTGCCTGATTTGGGTGAACAATTAGAATATTGTAGACTTAAGTTTGACTGATTCTGGATGAACAATTAGTATGTTGTAGAATTGAGGTTTGCCTGATTTGGATGAACAATCAGTATGTTATAGAAATAAAGTTTGCCTTATTTGGATGGACAATTAGTATGTTGTAGATTTAAGTTTGCCTTATTTGGATGAACAGTTAGTATGTTGTAGATTTAAGTTTGCCTGATTCGGACGAACAATCAGTATGTTGTAGAATTAAAGTTTACTTGATTGGATGAACAATTAGTATGTTGTAGAATTAAAGTTTGCTTGATTGGATGAACAATTAGTATATTGTAGAAATAAAGTTTGCCTGATTTGGATGAGACATTAGTATGTTTTAGAATTAAAGTTTGCCTGATTTGGATGAGCAAGTAGTATGTTGTAGAATTAAAGTTTGCCTGATTTGGATGAACAATTTGTACGTTGTAGAATTAAAGTTTGCCTGATTTGGATGAACAATCAGTATGTTATAGAATTAAAGTTTGCCTTATTTGGATGGACAATTAGTATGTTGTAGATTTAAGTTTGCCTGATTTGGTTGAACAATTAGTATGTTGCAGATGTAAGTTTGCCTGATTTGGTTGAACAATTAGGATGTTGTAGATTTAAGTTTGCCTGATTTGAATGAACAATTAGCATGTTGTAGAATTAAAGTTTTCCTGATTTGGATGAACAATTATTACGTTGTAGATTTAAGTTTGACTGATTTGGCTGAACAATTAGTATGTTGTAGAATTAAAGTTTACTTGATTGGGTGAACACTTAGTATGTTGTAGAATTGCAGTTTACCTGATTTGGATGAACAATCGGTATATTGTAGAATTAGAGTTTGCCTGATTTGGATGAGCAATTAGTATGTTGTAGAATTGAAGTTTGCATGATTTGGATAAACAATCAGTATGTTATAAAATTAAAGTTTGCCTTATTTGGATGGACAATTAGTATGTTGTAGAATTAAGTTTGCCTTATTTGGATGTACAATTAGTATGTTGTAGATTTAAGTTTGCCTGATTCGGACGAACGATCAGTATGTTGTAGATTTACGTTCGCCTGATTGGGATGAACAATTAGTATGTTGTAGATTTAAGTTTGCCTGATTTGGATGAACAATTAGTATGTTGTAGATTTAAGTTTGCCTGGTTTGGAAAAACAATTAGTATATTGCAGAATTAAAGTTTGCCTGATTTGGAGGAACAATTAGTGTGTTGTAGATTTCAGTTTGCCTGATTTGGATGAACAATTAGCATGTTGTAGAATTAAAGTTTGCCTGATTTGGATGAACAATTATTATGCTGCAGATTTAAGTTTGCCTGAAATTTATGAACAATTATTAAGTTGTAGATATAAAGTTTAGTTGATTGGCTGATCAATTAGTATGTTGTAGATTTAAGTTTGCCTGATTTGGTTGAACAATTAGAATATTGTAGATTTAAGTTTGACTGATTTTGGATGAACAATTAGTATGTTGTAGAATTGAGGTTTGCCTGATTTGGATGAACAATCAGTATGTTATAGAAATAACGTTTGCCTTATTTGGATGGACAATTAGTATGTTGTAGATTTAAGTTTGCCTTATTTGCATGAACAATTAGTATGTTGTAGATTTAGGTTTGCCTGATTCGGACGAGCAATCAGTATGTTGTAGAATTAAAATTTACTTGATTGGATGAACAATTAGTATGTTGTACAATTAAAGTTTTCTTGATTGGATGAACAATTAGTATATTGTAGAATTAAAGTTTGCCTGATTTGGATGAGCAATTAGTATGTTGTAGAATTAAAGTTTGCCTGATTTGGATGAGCAAGTAGTATGTTGTAGAATTAAAGTTTGCCTGATTTGGATGAACAATTTGTATGTTGTAGAATTAAAGTTTGCCTGATTTGGACGAACGATTAGTATGTTGTAGATTTATAGCTTTCCTGATTTGGATGAACAATTAGTATGTTGTAGATATACGTTTGACTGATTTGGATGAACAATTAGTATGTTGTAGAATTGAAGTTTGCCTGATTTGGAGGAACAATCAGTATGTTATAGAATTAAAGTTTGCCTTATTTGGATGAACAATCAATATGTTGTAGAATTAAAGGTTGCCTTATTTGGATGGACAATTAGTATGTTGTAGATTTACGTTTGCCTGATTTGGTTGAACAATTAGTATGTTGTAGAATTAAAGTTTGCCTGATTTGGTTGAATAATTAGTATGTTGTAGAATTAAAGTTTGCCTGATTTGATTGAGCAATTAGTATGTTGTAGAATTAAAGTTTGCCTGATTTGGATGAACAATCAGTATGTTATAGAATTAAAGTTTGCCTTATTTAGATGGACAATTAGTATGTTGTAGATGTAAGTTTGCCTGATTTGTTTGAACAATTAGAATATTGTAGATTTAAGTTTGCCTGATTCGGATGAACAACTAGTATGTTGTAGATTTAAGTTTGCCTGATTTGGATGAACAATTAGTATGTTGTAGCTTTAAGTTTGCCTGGTTTGGAAAAACAATTAGTATATTGCAGAATTAAAGTTTGCCTGATTTGGATGAACAATTAGTGTTTTGTAGATTTAAGTTTGCCTGATTTGGATGAACAATTAGCATGTTGTAGAATTAAAGTTTGCCTGATTTGGATGAACAATTATTATGTTGTAGATTTAAGTTTGACTGATTTGGATGAACAATTAGTATGTTGTAGAATTAAAGTTTACTTGATTGGATGAACAATTAGTATGTTGTAGAATTGCAGTTTACCTGATTTGGATGAACAATCGGTATATTGTAGAATTAAAGTTTGCTTGATTTGGATGAGCAATTAGTATGTTGTAGAATTGAAGTTTGCCTGATTTGGAAAAACAATCAGTATGTTATAGAATTAACGTTTGCCTTATTTGGATGGACAATTAGTATGTTGTAGATTTAGGTTTGCCTTATTTGGATGAACAAATAGTATGTTGTAGATTTAAGTTTGCCTGATTTGGACGAACAATCAGTATGTTGTAGATTTACGTTTGCCTGATTGGGATGAACAATTCGTATGTTGTAGATTTAAGTTTGCCTGATTTGGATGAACAATTAGCATGTTGTAGAATTAAAGTTTGCCTGATTTGGATGAACAATTATTATGCTGCAGATTTAAGTTTGCCTGAAATTTATGAACAATTATTAACTTGTAGATATAAAGTTTAGTTGATTGGATGAACAATTAGTATGTTGTAGATTTAAAGTTTACTTGATTGGGTGAACACTTAGTATGTTGTAGAATTGCAGTTTACCTGATTTGGATGAACAATCGGTATATTGTAGAATTAGAGTTTGCCTGATTTGGATGAGCAGTTAGTATGTTGTAGAATTGAAGTTTGCCTGATTTGGATAAACAATCAGTATGTTATAAAATTAAAGTTTGCCTTATTTGGATGGACAATTAGTATGTTGTAGAATTAAGTTTACCTTATTTGGATGTACAATTAGTATGTTGTAGATTTAAGTTTGCCTGATTCGGACGAACAATCAGTATGTTGTAGATTTACGTTCGCCTGATTGGGATGAACAATTAGTATGTTGTAGATTTAAGTTTGCCTGATTTGGATGAACAATTTGTATGTTGTAGATTTAAGTTTGCCTGGTTTGGAAAAACAATTAGTGTATTGCAGAATTAAAGTTTGCCTGATTTGGAGGAACAATTATTGTGTTGTAGATTTCAGTTTGCCTGATTTGGATGAACAATTAGCATGTTGTAGAATTAAAGTTTGCCTGATTTGGATGAACAATTATTATGCTGCAGATTTAAGTTTGCCTGAAATTTATGAACAATTATTAAGTTGTAGATATAAAGTTTAGTTGATTGGATGAACAATTAGTATGTTGTAGATTTAAAGTTTACCTGATTTGAATGAAAAAATCAGTATGTTGCAGAATTAAAGTTTGCCTGATTTGGCTGATCAATTAGTATGTTGTAGATTTAAGTTTGCCTGATTTCGTTGAACAATTAGAATATTGTAGATTTAAGTTTGACTGATTTTGGATGAACAATTAGTATGTTGTAGAATTGAGGTTTGCCTGATTTGGATGAACAATCAGTATGTTTTAGAAATAACGTTTGCCTTATTTTGATGGACAATTAGTATGTTGTAGATTTAAGTTTGCCTTATTTGCATGAACAATTAGTATGTTGTAGATTTAGGTTTGCCTGATTCGGACGAGCAATCAGTATGTTGTAGAATTAAAGTTTACTTGATTGGATGAACAATTAGTATGTTGTAGAATTAAAGTTTTCTTGATTGGATGAACAATCAGTATATTGTAGAATTAAAGTTTGCCTGATTTGGATGAGCAATTAGTATGTTGTAGAATTAAAGTTTGCCTGATTTGGATGGGCAAGTAGTATGTTGTAGAATTAAACTTTGCCTGATTTGGATGAACAATTTGTATGTTGTAGAATTAAAGTTTGCCTGATTTGGACGAATGCTTAGTATGTTGTAGATTTATAGCTTTCCTGATTTGGATGAACAATTAGTATGTTGTAGATATACGTTTGACTGATTTGGATGAACAATTAGTATGTTGTAGAATTGAAGTTTGCCTGATTTGGATGAACAATCAGTATGTTATAGAATTAAAGTTTGCCTTATTTGGATGAACAATCAATATGTTGTAGAATTAAAGGTTGCCTTATTTGGATGGACAATTAGTATGTTGTAGATTTACGTTTGCCTGATTTGGTTGAACAATTAGTATGTTGTAGAATTAAAGTTTGCCTGATTTGGTTGAATAATTAGTATGTTGTAGAATTAAAGTTTGCCTGATTTGATTGAGCAATTAGTATGTTGTAGAATTAAAGTTTGCCTGATTTGGATGAACAATCAGTATGTTATAGAATTAAAGTTTGCCTGATTGGATGAACAATTAGTATGTTGTAGAATTAAAGTTTACTTGATTGGGTGAACAATTAGTATATTGTAGAAATAAAGTTTGCCTGATTTGGATGAGCAATTAGTATGTTGTGGAATTAAAGTTTGCCAGATTTGGATCTACAGTTAGTATGTTGTAGAATTAGAGTTTGCCTGATATGGATGAACAATTAGTATGTTGTTGAATTAAAGTTTGCCTGATTTAGATGAACAATTAGTATGTTGTAGATTTAAGTTTGACTGATTTGGTTGAATAATTAGTATGTTGTAGAATTAAAGTTTGCCTGATTTGGATGAACAATCAGTATGTTATAGAATTAAAGTTTGCCTTATTTGGATGGACAATTAGTATGTTGTAGATTTAAGTTGGCCTGATTTCGTTGAACAATCACTATGTTTTTGATTTAAGTTTGCCTGATTTGGTTGAACAATTAGTATGTTGTAGATTCAAGTTTGCCTGATTTGGATGAACAATTAGTATGTTGTAGAATTAAAGTTTGCCTGATTTGGATGAACAATCAGTATGTTACAGAATTAAAGTTTGCCTTATTTTGATTTACAATAAGTATGTTGTAGATTTTAGTTTGCCTGATTTGGTTGAACAATTAGTATGTTGAAGATTTAAGTTTGCCTGATTTGGTTGAACAATTAGTATGTTGTAGATTTAAGTTTCCCTGATTTGGATGAATAATTAGTATGTTGTAGAATTAAAGTTTGCCTAATTTGGTTAAACAATTAGTATGTTGTAGATTTAAGTTTGCCTGATTTGGATGAACAATTAGTATGTTGTAGATTTAAGTTTGCCTGATTTGGTTGAACAATTAGTATGTTGTAGATTTAAGTTTGCCTGATTTGGATGAACAATTAGTATGTTGTAGAATTAAAGTTTACTTGATTGCATGAACAATTTGCATATTGTAAAATTAAAGTTTGCCTGATTTGGATGAGCAATTAGTATGTTGAAGAATTAAAGTTTGCCTGATTTGGATCTACAGTTAGTATGTTGTAGAATTAAAGTTTGCCTGATTTGGATGAACAATTAGTATGTTGTAGAATTAAGTTTTCCTGATTTGGTTGAACAATTAGTATGTTGTAGAATTAAAGTTTGCCTGATTTGGTTGAACAATTAGAATATTGTAGACTTAAGTTTGACTGATTTTGGATGAACAATTAGTATGTTGTAGAATTGAGGTTTGCCTGATTTGGATGAACAATCAGTATGTTATAGAAATAAAGTTTGCCTTATTTGGATGGACAATTAGTATGTTGTAGATTTAAGTTTGCCTTATTTGGATGAACAGTTAGTATGTTGTAGATTTAAGTTTGCCTGATTCGGACGAACAATCAGTATGTTGTAGAATTAAAGTTTACTTGATTGGATGAACAATTAGTATGTTGTAGAATTAAAGTTTGCTTGATTGGATGAACAATTAGTATATTGTAGAAATAAAGTTTGCCTGATTTGGATGAGACATTAGTATGTTTTAGAATTAAAGTTTGCCTGATTTGGATGAGCAAGTAGTATGTTGTAGAATTAAAGTTTGCCTGATTTGGATGAACAATTTGTATGTTGTAGAATTAAAGTTTGCCTGATTTGGATGAACAATCAGTATGTTATAGAATTAAAGTTTGCCTTATTTGGATGGACAATTAGTATGTTGTAGATTTAAGTTTGCCTGATTTGGTTGAACAATTAGTATGTTGCAGATGTAAGTTTGCCTGATTTGGTTGAACAATTAGTATGTTGTAGATTTAAGTTTGCCTGATTTGAATGAACAATTAGCATGTTGTAGAATTAAAGTTTTCCTGATTTGGATGAACAAATATTATGTTGTAGATTTAAGTTTGACTGATTTGGCTGAACAATTAGTATGTTGTAGAATTAAAGTTTACTTGATTGGGTGAACACTTAGTATGTTGTAGAATTGCAGTTTACCTGATTTGGATGAACAATTAGTATATTGTAGAATTAAAGTTTGCCTGATTTGGATGAGCAATTAGTATGTTGTAGAATTAAAGTTTGCCTGATTTGGATGAGCAAGTAGTATGTTGTAGAATTAAAGTTTGCCTGATTTGGATGAACAATTTGTATGTTGTAGAATTAAAGTTTGCCTGATTTGGACGAACGATTAGTATGTTGTAGATTTATAGCTTTCCTGATTTGGATGAACAATTAGTATGTTGTAGATATACGTTTGACTGATTTGGATGAACAATTAGTATGTTGTAGAATTGAAGTTTGCCTGATTTGGATGAACAATCAGTATGTTATAGAAATAACGTTTGCCTTATTTGGATGGACAATTAGTATGTTGTAGATTTAAGTTTGCCTGATTCGGACGAGCAATCAGTATGTTGTAGAATTAAAGTTTACTTGATTGGATGAACAATTAGTATGTTGTACAATTAAAGTTTTCTTGATTGGATGAACAATTAGTATATTGTAGAATTAAAGTTTGCCTGATTTGGATGAGCAATTAGTATGTTGTAGAATTGAAGTTTGCCTGATTTGGAAAAACAATCAGTATGTTATAGAATTTACGTTTGCCTTATTTGGATGGACAATTAGTATGTTGTAGATTTAGGTTTGCCTTATTTGGATGAACAAATAGTATGTTGTAGATTTAAGTTTGCCTGATTTGGACGAACAATCAGTATGTTGTAGATTTACGTTTGCCTGATTGGGATGAACAATTAGTATGTTGTAGATTTAAGTTTGCCTGATTTGGATGAACAATTAGCATGTTGTAGAATTAAAGTTTGCCTGATTTGGATGAACAATTATTATGCTGCAGATTTAAGTTTGCCTGAAATTTATGAACAATTATTAACTTGTAGATATAAAGTTTAGTTGATTGGATGAACAATTAGTATGTTGTAGATTTAAAGTTTACTTGATTGGGTGAACACTTAGTATGTTGTAGAATTGCAGTTTACCTGATTTGGATGAACAATCGGTATTTTGTAGAATTAGAGTTTGCCTGATTTGGATGAGCAGTTAGTATGTTGTAGAATTGAAGTTTGCCTGATTTGGATAAACAATCAGTATGTTATAAAATTAAAGTTTGCCTTATTTGGATGGACAATTAGTATGTTGTAGAATTAAGTTTGCCTTATTTGGATGTACAATTAGTATGTTGTAGATTTAAGTTTGCCTGATTCGGACGAACAATCAGTATGTTGTAGATTTACGTTCGCCTGATTGGGATGAACAATTAGTATGTTGTAGATTTAAGTTTGCCTGATTTGGATGAACAATTTGTATGTTGTAGATTTAAGTTTGCCTGGTTTGGAAAAACAATTAGTATATTGCAGAATTAAAGTTTGCCTGATTTGGAGGAACAATTATTGTGTTGTAGATTTCAGTTTGCCTGATTTGGATGAACAATTAGCATGTTGTAGAATTAAAGTTTGCCTGATTTGGATGAACAATTATTATGCTGCAGATTTAAGTTTGCCTGGAATTTATGAACAATTATTAAGTTGTAGATATAAAGTTTAGTTGATTGGATGAACAATTAGTATGTTGTAGATTTAAAGTTTACCTGATTTGAATGAAAAAATCAGTATGTTGCAGAATTAAAGTTTGCCTGATTTGGCTGATCAATTAGTATGTTGTAGATTTAAGTTTGCCTGATTTCGTTGAACAATTAGAATATTGTAGATTTAAGTTTGACTGATTTTGGATGAACAATTAGTATGTTGTAGAATTGAGGTTTGCCTGATTTGGATGAACAATCAGTATGTTATAGAAATAACGTTTGCCTTATTTGGATGGACAATTAGTATGTTGTAGATTTAAGTTTGCCTTATTTGCATGAACAATTAGTATGTTGTAGATTTAGGTTTGCCTGATTCGGACGAGCAATCAGTATGTTGTAGAATTAAAGTTTACTTGATTGGATGAACAATTAGTATGTTGTACAATTAAAGTTTTCTTGATTGGATGAACAATCAGTATATTGTAGAATTAAAGTTTGCCTGATTTGGATGAGCAATTAGTATGTTGTAGAATTAAAGTTTGCCTGATTTGGATGGGCAAGTAGTATGTTGTAGAATTAAAGTTTGCCTGATTTGGATGAACAATTTGTATGTTGTAGAATTAAAGTTTGACTGATTTGGACGAATGATTAGTATGTTGTAGATTTATAGCTTTCCTGATTTGGATGAACAATTAGTATGTTGTAGATATACGTTTGACAGATTTGGATGAACAATTAGTATGTTGTAGAATTGAAGTTTGCCTGATTTGGATGAACAATCAGTATGTTATAGAATTAAAGTTTGCCTTATTTGGATGAACAATCAATATGTTGTAGAATTAAAGGTTGCCTTATTTGGATGGACAATTAGTATGTTGTAGATTTACGTTTGCCTGATTTGGTTGAACAATTAGTATGTTGTAGAATTAAAGTTTGCCTGATTTGGTTGAATAATTAGTATGTTGTAGAATTAAAGTTTGCCTGATTTGATTGAGCAATTAGTATGTTGTAGAATTAAAGTTTGCCTGATTTGGATGAACAATCAGTATGTTATAGAATTAAAGTTTGCCTGATTGGATGAACAATTAGTATGTTGTAGAATTAAAGTTTACTTGATTGGGTGAACAATTAGTATATTGTAGAAATAAAGTTTGCCTGATTTGGATGAGCAATTAGTATGTTGTGGAATTAAAGTTTGCCAGATTTGGATCTACAGTTAGTATGTTGTAGAATTAGAGTTTGCCTGATATGGATGAACAATTAGTATGTTGTTGAATTAAAGTTTGCCCGATTTAGATGAACAATTAGTATGTTGTAGATTTAAGTTTGCCTGATTTGGTTGAATAATTAGTATGTTGTAGAATTAAAGTTTGCCTGATTTGGATGAACAATCAGTATGTTATAGAATTAAAGTTTGCCTTATTTGGATGGACAATTAGTATGTTGTAGATTTAAGTTGGCCTGATTTCGTTGAACAATCACTATGTTTTTGATTTAAGTTTGCCTGATTTGGTTGAACAATTAGTATGTTGTAGATTCAAGTTTGCCTGATTTAGATGAACAATTATTATGTTGTAGAATTAAAGTTTGCCTGATTTGGATGAACAATCAGTATGTTACAGAATTAAAGTTTGCCTTATTTTGATTTACAATAAGTATGTTGTAGATTTTCGTTTGCCTGATTTGGTTGAACAATTAGTATGTTGAAGATTTAAGTTTGCCTGATTTGGTTGAACAATTAGTATGTTGTAGATTTAAGTTTCCCTGATTTGGATGAATAATTAGTATGTTGTAGAATTAAAGTTTGCCTGATTTGGTTAAACAATTAGTATGTTGTAGATTTGAGTTTGCCTGATTTGGATGAACAATTAGTATGTTGTAGATTTAAGTTTGCCTGATTTGGTTGAACAATTAGTATGTTGTAGATTTAAGTTTGCCTGATTTGGATGAACAATTAGTATGTTGTAGAATTAAAGTTTACTTGATTGGATGAACAATTTGCATATTGTAAAATTAAAGTTTGCCTGATTTGGATGAGCAATTAGTATGTTGAAGAATTAAAGTTTGCCTGATTTGGATCTACAGTTAGTATGTTGTAAAATTAAAGTTTGCCTGATTTGGATGAACAATTAGTATGTTGTAGAATTACGTTTTCCTGATTTGGTTGAACAATTAGTATGTTGTAGAATTAAAGTTTGCCTGATTTGGTTGAACAATTAGAATATTGTAGACTTAAGTTTGACTGATTTTGGATGAACAATTAGTATGTTGTAGAATTGAGGTTTGCCTGATTTGGATGAACAATCAGTATGTTATAGAAATAAAGTTTGCCTTATTTGGATGGACAATTAGTATGTTGTAGATTTAAGTTTGCCTTATTTGGATGAACAGTTAGTATGTTGTAGATTTAAGTTTGCCTGATTCGGACGAACAATCAGTATGTTGTAGACTTAAAGTTTACTTGATTGGATGAACAATTAGTATGTTGTAGAATTAAAGTTTGCTTGATTGGATGAACAATTAGTATATTGTAGAAATAAAGTTTGCCTGATTTGGATGAGACATTAGTATGTTTTAGAATTAAAGTTTGCCTGATTTGGATGAGCAAGTAGTATGTTGTAGAATTAAAGTTTGCCTGATTTGGATGAACAATTTGTATGTTGTAGAATTAAAGTTTGCCTGATTTGGATGAACAATCAGTATGTTATAGAATTAAAGTTTGCCTTATTTGGATGGACAATTAGTATGTTGTAGATTTAAGTTTGCCTGATTTGGTTGAACAATTGGTATGTTGCAGATGTAAGTTTGCCTGATTTGGTTGAACAATTAGTATGTTGTAGATTTAAGTTTGCCTGATTTGAATGAACAATTAGCATGTTGTAGAATTAAAGTTTTCCTGATTTGGATGAACAATTATTATGTTGTAGATTTAAGTTTGACTGATTTGGCTGAACAATTAGTATGTTGTAGAATTAAAGTTTACTTGATTGGGTGAACACTTAGTATGTTGTAGAATTGCAGTTTACCTGATTTGGATGAACAGTTAGTATATTGTAGAATTAAAGTTTGCCTGATTTGGATGAGCAATTAGTATGTTGTAGAATTAAAGTTTGCCTGATTTGGATGAGCAAGTAGTATGTTGTAGAATTAAAGTTTGCCTGATTTGGATGAACAATTTGTATGTTGTAGAATTAAAGTTTGCCTGATTTGGACGAACGATTAGTATGTTGTAGATTTATAGCTTTCCTGATTTGGATGAACAATTAGTATGTTGTAGATATACGTTTGACTGATTTGGATGAACAATTAGTATGTTGTAGAATTGAAGTTTGCCTGATTTGGATGAACAATCAGTATGTTATAGAAATAACGTTTGCCTTATTTGGATGGACAATTAGTATGTTGTAGATTTAAGTTTGCCTGATTCGGACGAGCAATCAGTATGTTGTAGAATTAAAGTTTACTTGATTGGATGAACAATTAGTATGTTGTACAATTAAAGTTTTCTTGATTGGATGAACAATTAGTATATTGTAGAATTAAAGTTTGCCTGATTTGGATGAGCAATTAGTATGTTGTAGAATTAAAGTTTGCCTGATTTGGATGAGCAAGTAGTATGTTGTAGAATTAAAGTTTGCCTGATTTGGACGAACGATTAGTATGTTGTAGATTTATAGCTTTCCTGATTTGGATGAACAATTAGTATGCTGTAGATATACGTTTGACTGATTTGGATGAACAATTAGTATGTTGTAGAATTGAAGTTTGCCTGACTTGGATGAACAATCAGTATGTTATAGAATTAAAGTTTGCCTTATTTGGATGAACAATCAATATGTTGTAGAATTAAAGGTTGCCTTATTTGGATGGACAATTAGTATGTTGTAGATTTACGTTTGCCTGATTTGGTTGAACAATTAGTATGTTGTAGAATTAAAGTTTGCCTGATTTGGTTGAATAATTAGTATGTTGTAGAATTAAAGTTTGCCTGATTTGATTGAGCAATTAGTATGTTGTAGAATTAAAGTTTGCCTGATTTGGATGAACAATCAGTATGTTATAGAATTAAAGTTTGCCTTATTTAGATGGACAATTAGTATGTTGTAGATTTAAGTTTGCCTGATTTGTTTGAACAATTAGAATATTGTAGATTTAAGTTTGCCTGATTCGGATGAACAACTAGTATGTTGTAGATTTAAGTTTGCCTGATTTGGATGAACAATTAGTATGTTGTAGCTTTAAGTTTGCCTGCTTTGGAAAAACAATTAGTATATTGCAGAATTAAAGTTTGCCTGATTTGGATGAACAATTAGTGTTTTGTAGATTTAAGTTTGCCTGATTTGGATGAACAATTAGCATGTTGTAGAATTAAAGTTTGCCTGATTTGGATGAACAATTATTATGTTGTAGGTTTAAGTTTGACTGATTTGGATGAACAATTAGTATGTTGTAGAATTAAAGTTTACTTGATTGGATGAACAATTAGTATGTTGTAGAATTGCAGTTTACCTGATTTGGATGAACAATCGGTATATTGTAGAATTAAAGTTTGACTGATTTGGATGAGCAATTAGTATGTTGTAGAATTGAAGTTTGCCTGATTTGGAAAAACAATCAGTATGTTATAGAATTAACGTTTGCCTTATTTGGATGGACAATTAGTATGTTGTAGATTTAGGTTTGCCTTATTTGGTTGAACAAATAATATGTTGTAGATTTAAGTTTCCCTGATTTGGACGAACAATCAGTATGTTGTAGATTTACGTTTGCCTGATTGGGATGAACAATAAGTATGTTGTAGATTTAAGTTTGCCTGATTTGGATGAACAATTAGCATGTTGTAGAATTAAAGTTTGCCTGATTTGGATGAACAATTATTATGCTGCAGATTTAAGTTTGCCTGAAATTTATGAACAATTATTAACTTGTAGATATAAAGTTTAGTTGATAGGATGAACAATTAGTATGTTGTAGATTTAAAGTTTACTTGATTGGGTGAACACTTAGTATGTTGTAGAATTGCAGTTTACCTGATTTGGATGAACAATCGGTATATTGTAGAATTAGAGTTTGCCTGATTTGGATGAGCAGTTAGTATGTTGTAGAATTGAAGTTTGCCTGATTTGGATAAACAATCAGCATGTTATAAAATTAAAGTTTGCCTTATTTGGATGGACAATTAGTATGTTGTAGAATTAAGTTTGCCTTATTTGGATGTACAATTAGTATGTTGTAGATTTAAGTTTGCCTGATTCGGACGAACAATCAGTATGTTGTAGATTTACGTTCGCCTGATTGGGATGAACAATTAGTATGTTGTAGATTTAAGTTTGCCTGATTTGGATGAACAATTTGTATGTTGTAGATTTAAGTTTGCCTGGTTTGGAAAAACAATTAGTATATTGCAGAATTAAAGTTTGCCTGATTTGGAGGAACAATTATTGTGTTGTAGATTTCAGTTTGGCTGACTTGGATGAACAATTAGCATGTTGTAGAATTAAAGTTTGCCTGATTTGGATGAACAATTATTATGCTGCAGATTTAAGTTTGCCTGAAATTTATGAACAATTATTAAATTGTAGATATAAAGTTTAGTTGATTGGCTGATCAATTAGTATGTTGTAGATTTAAGTTTGCCTGATTTGGTTGAACAATTAGAATATTGTAGATTTAAGTTTGACTGATTTTGGATGAACAATTAGTATGTTGTAGAATTGAGGTTTGCCTGATTTGGATGAACAATCAGTATGTTATAGAAATAACGTTTGCCTTATTTGGATGGACAATTAGTATGTTGTAGATTTAAGTTTGCCTTATTTGCATGAACAATTAGTATGTTGTAGATTTAGGTTTGCCTGATTCGGACGAGCAATCAGTATGTTGTAGAATTAAAGTTTACTTGATTGGATGAACAATTAGTATGTTGTACAACTAAAGTTTTCTTGATTGGATGAACAATTAGTATATTGTGGAATTAAAGTTTGCCTGATTTGGATGAGCAATTAGTATGTTGTAGAATTAAAGTTTGCCTGATTTGGATGAGCAAGTAGTATGTTGTAGAATTAAAGTTTGCCTGATTTGGATGAACAATTTGTATGTTGTAGAATTAAAGTTTGCCTGATTTGGACGAACGATTAGTATGTTGTAGAATTAAAGTTTGCCTGATTTGGATGAACAATCAGTATGTTACACAATTAAAGTTTGCCTTATTTTGATTTACAATAAGTATGTTGTAGATTTTAGTTTGCCTGATTTGGTTGAACAATTAGTATGTTGAAGATTTAAGTTTGCCTGATTTGGTTGAACAATTAGTATGTTGTAGATTTAAGTTTCCCTGATTTGGATGAATAATTAGTATGTTGTAGAATTAAAGTTTGCCTGATTTGGTTAAACAATTAGTATGTTGTAGATTTAAGTTTGCCTGATTTGGATGAACAATTAGTATGTTGTAGATTTAAGTTTGCCTGATTTGGTTGAACAATTAGTATGTTGTAGATTTATGTTTGCCTGATTTGGATGAACAATTAGTATGTTGTAGAATTAAAGTTTACTTGATTGGATGAACAATTTGCATATTGTAAAATTAAAGTTTGCCTGATTTGGATGAGCAATTAGTATGTTGAAGAATTAAAGTTTGCATGATTTGGATCTACAGTTAGTATGTTGTAGAATTAAAGTTTGCCTGATTTGGATGAACAATTAGTATGTTGTAGAATTAAGTTTTCCTGATTTGGTTGAACAATTAGTATGTTGTAGAATTAAAGTTTGCCTTATTTGGTTGAACAATTAGAATATTGTAGACTTAAGTTTGACTGATTTTGGATGAACAATTAGTATGTTGTAGAATTGAGGTTTGCCTGATTTGGATGAACAATCAGTATGTTATAGAAATAAAGTTTGCCTTATTTGGATGGACAATTAGTATGTTGTAGATTTAAGTTTGCCTTATTTGGATGAACAGTTAGTATGTTGTAGATTTAAGTTTGCCTGATTCGGACGAACAATCAGTATGTTGTAGAATTAAAGTTTACTTGATTGGATGAACAATTAGTATGTTGTAGAATTAAAGTTTGCTTGATTGGATGAACAATTAGTATATTGTAGAAATAAAGTTTGCCTGATTTGGATGAGACATTAGTATGTTTTAGAATTAAAGTTTGCCTGATTTGGATGAGCAAGTAGTATGTTGTAGAATTAAAGTTTGCCTGATTTGGATGAACAATTTGTATGTTGTAGAATTAAAGTTTGCCTGATTTGGATGAACAATCAGTATGTTATAGAATTAAAGTTTGCCTTATTTGGATGGACAATTAGTATGTTGTAGATTTAAGTTTGCCTGATTCGGTTGAACAATTAGTATGTTGCAGATGTAAGTTTGCCTGATTTGGTTGAACAATTAGTATGGTGTAGATTTAAGTTTGCCTGATTTGAATGAACAATTAGCATGTTGTAGAATTAAAGTTTTCCTGATTTGGATGAACAATTATTATGTTGTAGATTTAAGTTTGACTGATTTGGCTGAACAATTAGTATGTTGTAGAATTAAAGTTTACTTGATTGGGTGAACACTTAGTATGTTGTAGAATTGCAGTTTACCTGATTTGGATGAACAATCGGCATATTGTAGAATTAGAGTTTGCCTGATTTGGATGAGCAATTAGTATGTTGTAGAATTGAAGTTTGCCTGATTTGGATAAACAATCAGTATGTTATAAAATTAAAGTTTGCCTTATTTGGATGGACAATTAGTATGTTGTAGAATTACGTTTGCCTTATTTGGATGTACAATTAGTATGTTGTAGATTTAAGTTTGCCTGATTCGGACGAACAATCAGTATGTTGTAGATTTACGTTCGCCTGATTGGGATGAACAATTAGTATGTTGTAGATTTAAGTTTGCCTGATTTGGATGAACAATTAGTATGTTGTAGATTTAAGTTTGCCTGGTTTGGAAAAACAATTAGTATATTGCAGAATTAAAGTTTGCCTGATTTGGAGGAACAATTAGTGTGTTGTAGATTTCAGTTTGCCTGATTTGGATGAACAATTAGCATGTTGTAGAATTAAAGTTTGCCTGATTTGGATGAACAATTATTATGCTGCAGATTTAAGTTTGCCTGAAATTTATGAACAATTATTAAGTTGTAGATATAAAGTTTAGTTGATTGGCTGATCAATTAGTATGTTGTAGATTTAAGTTTGCCTGATTTGGTTGAACAATTAGAATATTGTAGATTTAAGTTTGACTGATTTTGGATGAACAATTAGTATGTTGTAGAATTGAGGTTTGCCTGATTTGTATGAACAATCAGTATGTTATAGAAATAACGTTTGCCTTATTTGGATGGACAATTAGTATGTTGTAGATTTAAATTTGCCTTATTTGCATGAACAATTAGTATGTTGTAGATTTAGGTTTGCCTGATTCGGACGAGCAATCAGTATGTTGTAGAATTAAAGTTTACTTGATTGGATGAACAATTAGTATGTTGTACAATTAAAGTTTTCTTGATTGGATGAACAATTAGTATATTGTAGAATTAAAGTTTGCCTGATTTGGATGAACAATTTGTATGTTGTAGAATTAAAGTTTGCCTGATTTGGACGAACGATTAGTATGTTGTAGATTTATAGCTTTCCTGATTTGGATGAACAATTAGTATGTTGTAGATATACGTTTGACTGATTTGGATGAACAATTAGTATGTTGTAGAATTGAAGTTTGCCTGATTTGGATGAACAATCAGTATGTTATAGAATTAAAGTTTGCCTTATTTGGATGAACAATCAATATGTTGTAGAATTAAAGGTTGCCTTATTTGGATGGACAATTAGTATGTCGTAGATTTACGTTTGCCTGATTTGGTTGAACAATTAGTATGTTGTAGAATTAAAGTTTGCCTGATTTGGTTGAATAATTAGTATGTTGTAGAATTAAAGTTTGCCTGATTTGATTGAGCAATTAGTATGTTGTAGAATTAAAGTTTGCCTGATTTGGATGAACAATCAGTATGTTATAGAATTAAAGTTTGCCTTATTTAGATGGACAATTAGTATGTTGTAGATTTAAGTTTGCCTGATTTGTTTGAACAATTAGAATATTGTAGATTTAAGTTTGCCTGATTCGGATGAACAACTAGTATGTTGTAGATTTAAGTTTGCCTGATTTGGATGAACAATTAGTATGTTGTAGCTTTAAGTTTGCCTGGTTTGGAAAAACAATTAGTATATTGCAGAATTAAGGTTTGCCTGATTTGGATGAACAATTAGTGTTTTGTAGATTTAAGTTTGCCTGATTTGGATAAACAATTAGCATGTTGTAGAATTAAAGTTTGCCTGATTTGGATGAACAATTATTATGTTGTAGATTTAAGTTTGACTGATTTGGATGAACAATTAGTATGTTGTAGAATTAAAGTTTACTTGATTGGAAGAACAATTAGTATGTTGTAGAATTGCAGTTTACCTGATTTGGATGAACAATCGGTATATTGTAGAATTAAAGTTTGCCTGATTTGGATGAGCAATTAGTGTGTTGTAGAATTGAAGTTTGCCTGATTTGGAAAAACAATCAGTATGTTATAGAATTAACGTTTGCCTTATTTGGATGGACAATTAGTATGTTGTAGATTTAGGTTTGCCTTATTTGGATGAACAAATAGTATGTTGTAGATTTAAGTTTGCCTGATTTGGACGAACAATCAGTATGTTGTAGATTTACGTTTGCCTGATTGGGATGAACAATTAGTATGTTGTAGATTTAAGTTTGCCTGATTTGGATGAACAATTAGCATGTTGTAGAATTAAAGTTTGCCTGATTTGGATGAACAATTATTATGCTGCAGATTTAAGTTTGCCTGAAATTTATGAACAATTATTAACTTGTAGATATAAAGTTTAGTTGATTGGATGAACAATTAGTATGTTGTAGATTTAAAGTTTACTTGATTGGGTGAACACTTAGTATGTTGTAGAATTGCAGTTTACCTGATTTGGATGAACAATCGGTATATTGTAGAATTAGAGTTTGCCTGATTTGGATGAGCAGTTAGTATGTTGTAGAATTGAAGTTTACCTGATTTGGATAAACAATCAGTATGTTATAAAATTAAAGTTTGCCTTATTTGGATGGACAATTAGTATGTTGTAGAATTAAGTTTGCCTTATTTGGATGTACAATTAGTATGTTGTAGATTTAAGTTTGCCTGATTCGGACGAACAATCAGTATGTTGTAGATTTACGTTCGCCTGATTGGGATGAACAATTAGTATGTTGTAGATTTAAGTTTGCCTGATTTGGATGAACAATTTGTATGTTGTAGATTTAAGTTTGCCTGGTTTGGAAAAACAATTAGTATATTGCAGAATTAAAGTTTGCCTGATTTGGAGGAACAATTATTGTGTTGTAGATTTCAGTTTGCCTGATTTGGATGAACAATTAGCATGTTGTAGAATTAAAGTTTGCCTGATTTGGATGAACAATTATTATGCTGCAGATTTAAGTTTGCCTGAAATTTATGAACAATTATTAAGTTGTAGATATAAAGTTTAGTTGATTGGATGAACAATTAGTATGTTGTAGATTTAAAGTTTACCTGATTTGAATGAAAAAATCAGTATGTTGCAGAATTAAAGTTTGCCTGATTTGGCTGATCAATTAGTATGTTGTAGATTTAAGTTTGCCTGATTTGATTGAACAATTAGAATATTGTAGATTTAAGTTTGACAGATTTTGGATGAACAATTAGTATGTTGTAGAATTGAGGTTTGCCTGATTTGGATGAACAATCAGTATGTTATAGAAATAACGTTTGCCTTATTTGGATGGACAATTAGTATGTTGTAGATTTAAGTTTGCCTTATTTGCATGAACAATTAGTATGTTGTAGATTTAGGTTTGCCTGATTCGGACGAGCAATCAGTATGTTGTAGAATTAAAGTTTACTTGATTGGATGAACAATTAGTATGTTGTACAATTAAAGTTTTCTTGATTGGATGAACAATCAGTATATTGTAGAATTAAAGTTTGCCTGATTTGGATGAGCAATTAGTATGTTGTAGAATTAAAGTTTGCCTGATTTGGATGGGCAAGTAGTATGTTGTAGAATTAAAGTTTGCCTGATTTGGATGAACAATTTGTATGTTGTAGAATTAAAGTTTGCCTGATTTGGACGAATGATTAGTATGTTGTAGATTTATAGCTTTCCTGATTTGGATGAACAATTAGTATGTTGTAGATATACGTTTGACTGATTTGGATGAACAATTAGTATGTTGTAGAATTGAAGTTTGCCTGATTTGGATGAACAATCAGTATGTTATAGAATTAAAGTTTGCCTTATTTGGATGAACAATCAATATGTTGTAGAATTAAAGGTTGCCTTATTTGGATGGACAATTAGTATGTTGTAGATTTACGTTTGCCTGATTTGGTTGAACAATTAGTATGTTGTAGAATTAAAGTTTGCCTGATTTGGTTGAATAATTAGTATGTTGTAGAATTAAAGTTTGCCTGATTTGATTGAGCAATTAGTATGTTGTAGAATTAAATTTTGCCTGATTTGGATGAACAATCAGTATGTTATAGAATTAAAGTTTGCCTGATTGGATGAACAATTAGTATGTTGTAGAATTAAAGTTTACTTGATTGGGTGAACAATTAGTATATTGTAGAAATAAAGTTTGCCTGATTTGGATGAGCAATTAGTATGTTGTTGAATTAAAGTTTGCCAGATTTGGATCTACAGTTAGTATGTTGTAGAATTAGAGTTTGCCTGATATGGATGAACAATTAGTATGTTGTTGAATTTAAGTTTGCCTGATTTAGATGAACAATTAGTATGTTGTAGATTTAAGTTTGCCTGATTTGGTTGAATAATTAGTATGTTGTAGAATTAAAGTTTGCCTGATTTGGATGAACAATCAGTATGTTATAGAATTAAAGTTTGCCTTATTTGGATGGACAATTAGTATGTTGTAGATTTAAGTTGGCCTGATTTCGTTGAACAATCACTATGTTTTTGATTTAAGTTTGCCTGATTTGGTTGAACAATTAGTATGTTGTAGATTCAAGTTTGCCTGATTTGGATGAACAATTAGTATGTTGTAGAATTAAAGTTTGCCTGATTTGGATGAACAATCAGTATGTTACAGAATTAAAGTTTGCCTTATTTTGATTTACAATAAGTATGTTGTAGATTTTAGTTTGCCTGATTTGGTTGAACAATTAGTATGTTGAAGATTTAAGTTTGCCTGATTTGGTTGAACAATTAGTATGTTGTAGATTTAAGTTTCCCTGATTTGGATGAATAATTAGTATGTTGTAGAATTAAAGTTTGCCTGATTTGGTTAAACAATTAGTATGTTGTAGATTTAAGTTTGCCTGATTTGGATGAACAATTAGTATGTTGTAGATTTAAGTTTGCCTGATTTGGTTGAACAATTAGTATGTTGTAGATTTAAGTTTGCCTGATTTGGATGAACAATTAGTATGTTGTAGAATTAAAGTTTACTTGATTGGATGAACAATTTGCATATTGTAAAATTAAAGTTTGCCTGATTTGGATGAGCAATTAGTATGTTGAAGAATTAAAGTTTGCCTGATTTGGATCTACAGTTAGTATGTTGTAGAATTAAAGTTTGCCTGATTTGGATGAACAAATAGTATGTTGTAGAATTAAGTTTTCCTGATTTGGTTGAACAATTAGTATGTTGTAGAATTAAAGTTTGCCTGATTTGGTTGAACAATTAGAATATTGTAGACTTAAGTTTGACTGATTTTGGATGAACAATTAGTATGTGGTAGAATTGAGGTTTGCCTGATTTGGATGAACAATCAGTATGTTATAGAAATAAAGTTTGCCTTATTTGGATGGACAATTAGTATGTTGTAGATTTAAGTTTGCCTTATTTGGATGAACAGTTAGTATGTTGTAGATTTAAGTTTGCCTGATACGGACGAACAATCAGTATGTTGTAGAATTAAAGTTTACTTGATTGGATGAACAATTAGTATGTTGTAGAATTAAAGTTTGCTTGATTGGATGAACAATTAGTATATTGTAGAAATAAAGTTTGCCTGATTTGGATGAGACATTAGTATGTTTTAGAATTAAAGTTTGCCTGATTTGGATGAGCAAGTAGTATGTTGTAGAATTAAAGTTTGCCTGATTTGGATGAACAATTTGTATGTTGTAGAATTAAGGTTTGCCTTATTTTGATTTACAATAAGTATGTTGTAGATTTTAGTTTGCCTGATTTGGTTGAACAATTAGTATGTTGAAGATTTAAGTTTGCCTGATTTGGTTGAACAATTAGTATGTTGTAGATTTAAGTTTCCCTGATTTGGATGAATAATTAGTATGTTGTAGAATTAAAGTTTGCCTGATTTGGTTAAACAATTAGTATGTTGTAGATTTAAGTTTGCCTGATTTGGATGAACAATTAGTATGTTGTAGATTTAAGTTTGCCTGATTTGGTTGAACAATTAGTATGTTGTAGATTTAAGTTTGCCTGATTTGGATGAACAATTAGTATGTTGTAGAATTAAAGTTTACTTGATTGGATGAACAATTTGCATATTGTAAAATTAAAGTTTGCCTGATTTGGATGAGCAATTAGTATGTTGAAGAATTAAAGTTTGCCTTATTTGGATGGACAATTAGTATGTTGTAGAATTAAGTTTGCCTTATTTGGATGTACAATTAGTATGTTGTAGATTTAAGTTTGCCTGATTCGGACGAACAATCAGTATGTTGTAGATTTATGTTCGCCTGATTGGGATGAACAATTAGTATGTTGTAGATTTAAGTTTGCCTGATTTGGATGAACAATTTGTATGTTGTAGATTTAAGTTTGCCTGGTTTGGAAAAACAATTAGTATATTGCAGAATTAAAGTTTGCCTGATTTGGAGGAACAATTATTGTGTTGTAGATTTCAGTTTGCCTGATTTGGATGAACAATTAGCATGTTGTAGAATTAAAGTTTGCCTGATTTGGATGAACAATTATTATGCTGCAGATTTAAGTTTGCCTGAAATTTATGAACAATTATTAAGTTGTAGATATAAAGTTTAGTTGATTGGATGAACAATTAGTATGTTGTAGATTTAAAGTTTACCTGATTTGAATGAAAAAATCAGTATGTTGCAGAATTAAAGTTTGCCTGATTTGGCTGATCAATTAGTATGTTGTAGATTTAAGTTTGCCTGATTTGATTGAACAATTAGAATATTGTAGATTTAAGTTTGACAGATTTTGGATGAACAATTAGTATGTTGTAGAATTGAGGTTTGCCTGATTTGGATGAACAATCAGTATGTTATAGAAATAACGTTTGCCTTATTTGGATGGACAATTAGTATGTTGTAGATTTAAGTTTGCCTTATTTGGATGAACAATTAGTATGTTGTAGATTTAGGTTTGCCTGATTCGGACGAGCAATCAGTATGTTGTAGAATTAAAGTTTACTTGATTGGATGAACAATTAGTATGTTGTACAATTAAAGTTTTCTTGATTGGATGAACAATCAGTATATTGTAGAATTAAAGTTTGCCTGATTTGGATGAGCAATTAGTATGTTGTAGAATTAAAGTTTGCCTGATTTGGATGGGCAAGTAGTATGTTGTAGAATTAAAGTTTGCCTGATTTGGATGAACAATTTGTATGTTGTAGAATTAAAGTTTGCCTGATTTGGACGAATGATTAGTATGTTGTAGATTTATAGCTTTCCTGATTTGGATGAACAATTAGTATGTTGTAGATATACGTTTGACTGATTTGGATGAACAATTAGTATGTTGTAGAATTGAAGTTTGCCTGATTTGGATGAACAATCAGTATGTTATAGAATTAAAGTTTGCCTTATTTGGATGAACAATCAATATGTTGTAGAATTAAAGGTTGCCTTATTTGGATGGACAATTAGTATGTTGTAGATTTACGTTTGCCTGATTTGGTTGAACAATTAGTATGTTGTAGAATTAAAGTTTGCCTGATTTGGTTGAATAATTAGTATGTTGTAGAATTAAAGTTTGCCTGATTTGATTGAGCAATTAGTATGTTGTAGAATTAAATTTTGCCTGATTTGGATGAACAATCAGTATGTTATAGAATTAAAGTTTGCCTGATTGGATGAACAATTAGTATGTTGTAGAATTAAAGTTTACTTGATTGGGTGAACAATTAGTATATTGTAGAAATAAAGTTTGCCTGATTTGGATGAGCAATTAGTATGTTGTTGAATTAAAGTTTGCCAGATTTGGATCTACAGTTAGTATGTTGTAGAATTAGAGTTTGCCTGATATGGATGAACAATTAGTATGTTGTTGAATTAAAGTTTGCCTGTTTTAGATGAACAATTAGTATGTTGTAGATTTAAGTTTGCCTGATTTGGTTGAATAATTAGTATGTTGTAGAATTAAAGTTTGCCTGATTTGGATGAACAATCAGTATGTTATAGAATTAAAGTTTGCCTTATTTGGATGGACAATTAGTATGTTGTAGATTTAAGTTGGCCTGATTTCGTTGAACAATCACTATGTTTTTGATTTAAGTTTGCCTGATTTGGTTGAACAATTAGTATGTTGTAGATTCAAGTTTGCCTGATTTGGATGAACAATTAGTATGTTGTAGAATTAAAGTTTGCCTGATTTGGATGAACAATCAGTATGTTACAGAATTAAAGTTTGCCTTATTTTGATTTACAATAAGTATGTTGTAGATTTTAGTTTGCCTGATTTGGTTGAACAATTAGTATGTTGAAGATTTAAGTTTGCCTGATTTGGTTGAACAATTAGTATGTTGTAGATTTAAGTTTCCCTGATTTGGATGAATAATTAGTATGTTGTAGAATTAAAGTTTGCCTGATTTGGTTAAACAATTAGTATGTTGTAGATTTAAGTTTGCCTGATTTGGATGAACAATTAGTATGTTGTAGATTTAAGTTTGCCTGATTTGGTTGAACAATTAGTATGTTGTAGATTTAAGTTTGCCTGATTTGGATGAACAATTAGTATGTTGTAGAATTAAAGGTTACTTGATTGGATGAACAATTTGCATATTGTAAAATTAAAGTTTGCCTGATTTGGATGAGCAATTAGTATGTTGAAGAATTAAAGTTTGCCTGATTTGGATCTACAGTTAGTATGTTGTAGAATTAAAGTTTGCCTGATTTGGATGAACAAATAGTATGTTGTAGAATTAAGTTTTCCTGATTTGGTTGAACAATTAGTATGTTGTAGAATTAAAGTTTGCCTGATTTGGTTGAACAATTAGAATATTGTAGACTTAAGTTTGACTGATTTTGGATGAACAATTAGTATGTGGTAGAATTGAGGTTTGCCTGATTTGGATGAACAATCAGTATGTTATAGAAATAAAGTTTGCCTTATTTGGATGGACAATTAGTATGTTGTAGATTTAAGTTTGCCTTATTTGGATGAACAGTTAGTATGTTGTAGATTTAAGTTTGCCTGATACGGACGAACAATCAGTATGTTGTAGAATTAAAGTTTACTTGATTGGATGAACAATTAGTATGTTGTAGAATTAAAGTTTGCTTGATTGGATGAACAATTAGTATATTGTAGAAATAAAGTTTGCCTGATTTGGATGAGACATTAGTATGTTTTAGAATTAAAGTTTGCCTGATTTGGATGAGCAAGTAGTATGTTGTAGAATTAAAGTTTGCCTGATTTGGATGAACAATTTGTATGTTGTAGAATTAAGGTTTGCCTTATTTTGATTTACAATAAGTATGTTGTAGATTTTAGTTTGCCTGATTTGGTTGAACAATTAGTATGTTGAAGATTTAAGTTTGCCTGATTTGGTTGAACAATTAGTATGTTGTAGATTTAAGTTTCCCTGATTTGGATGAATAATTAGTATGTTGTAGAATTAAAGTTTGCCTGATTTGGTTAAACAATTAGTATGTTGTAGATTTAAGTTTGCCTGATTTGGATGAACAATTAGTATGTTGTAGATTTAAGTTTGCCTGATTTGGTTGAACAATTAGTATGTTGTAGATTTAAGTTTGCCTGATTTGGATGAACAATTAGTATGTTGTAGAATTAAAGTTTACTTGATTGGATGAACAATTTGCATATTGTAAAATTAAAGTTTGCCTGATTTGGATGAGCAATTAGTATGTTGAAGAATTAAAGTTTGCCTTATTTGGATGGACAATTAGTATGTTGTAGAATTAAGTTTGCCTTATTTGGATGTACAATTAGTATGTTGTAGATTTAAGTTTGCCTGATTCGGACGAACAATCAGTATGTTGTAGATTTACGTTCGCCTGATTGGGATGAACAATTAGTATGTTGTAGATTTAAGTTTGCCTGGTTTGGAAAAACAATTAGTATATTGCAGAATTAAAGTTTGCCTGATTTGGAGGAACAATTATTGTGTTGTAGATTTCAGTTTGCCTGATTTGGATGAACAATTAGCATGTTGTAGAATTAAAGTTTGCCTGATTTGGATGAACAATTATTATGCTGCAGATTTAAGTTTGCCTGAAATTTATGAACAATTATTAAGTTGTAGATATAAAGTTTAGTTGATTGGATGAACAATTAGTATGTTGTAGATTTAAAGTTTACCTGATTTGAATGAAAAAATCAGTATGTTGCAGAATTAAAGTTTGCCTGATTTGGCTGATCAATTAGTATGTTGTAGATTTAAGTTTGCCTGATTTGATTGAACAATTAGAATATTGTAGATTTAAGTTTGACAGATTTTGGATGAACAATTAGTATGTTGTAGAATTGAGGTTTGCCTGATTTGGATGAACAATCAGTATGTTATAGAAATAACGTTTGCCTTATTTGGATGGACAATTAGTATGTTGTAGATTTAAGTTTGCCTTATTTGCATGAACAATTAGTATGTTGTAGATTTAGGTTTGCCTGATTCGGACGAGCAATCAGTATGTTGTAGAATTAAAGTTTACTTGATTGGATGAACAATTAGTATGTTGTACAATTAAAGTTTTCTTGATTGGATGAACAATCAGTATATTGTAGAATTAAAGTTTGCCTGATTTGGATGAGCAATTAGTATGTTGTAGAATTAAAGTTTGCCTGATTTGGATGGGCAAGTAGTATGTTGTAGAATTAAAGTTTGCCTGATTTGGATGAACAATTTGTATGTTGTAGAATTAAAGTTTGCCTGATTTGGACGAATGATTAGTATGTTGTAGATTTATAGCTTTCCTGATTTGGATGAACAATTAGTATGTTGTAGATATACGTTTGACTGATTTGGATGAACAATTAGTATGTTGTAGAATTGAAGTTTGCCTGATTTGGATGAACAATCAGTATGTTATAGAATTAAAGTTTGCCTTATTTGGATGAACAATCAATATGTTGTAGAATTAAAGGTTGCCTTATTTGGATGGACAATTAGTATGTTGTAGATTTACGTTTGCCTGATTTGGTTGAACAATTAGTATGTTGTAGAATTAAAGTTTGCCTGATTTGGTTGAATAATTAGTATGTTGTAGAATTAAAGTTTGCCTGATTTGATTGAGCAATTAGTATGTTGTAGAATTAAATTTTGCCTGATTTGGATGAACAATCAGTATGTTATAGAATTAAAGTTTGCCTGATTGGATGAACAATTAGTATGTTGTAGAATTAAAGTTTACTTGATTGGGTGAACAATTAGTATATTGTAGAAATAAAGTTTGCCTGATTTGGATGAGCAATTAGTATGTTGTTGAATTAAAGTTTGCCAGATTTGGATCTACAGTTAGTATGTTGTAGAATTAGAGTTTGCCTGATATGGATGAACAATTAGTATGTTGTTGAATTAAAGTTTGCCTGATTTAGATGAACAATTAGTATGTTGTAGATTTAAGTTTGCCTGATTTGGTTGAATAATTAGTATGTTGTAGAATTAAAGTTTGCCTGATTTGGATGAACAATCAGTATGTTATAGAATTAAAGTTTGCCTTATTTGGATGGACAATTAGTATGTTGTAGATTTAAGTTGGCCTGATTTCGTTGAACAATCACTATGTTTTTGATTTAAGTTTGCCTGATTTGGTTGAACAATTAGTATGTTGTAGATTCAAGTTTGCCTGATTTGGATGAACAATTAGTATGTTGTAGAATTAAAGTTTGCCTGATTTGGATGAACAATCAGTATGTTACAGAATTAAAGTTTGCCTTATTTTGATTTACAATAAGTATGTTGTAGATTTTAGTTTGCCTGATTTGGTTGAACAATTAGTATGTTGAAGATTTAAGTTTGCCTGATTTGGTTGAACAATTAGTATGTTGTAGATTTAAGTTTCCCTGATTTGGATGAATAATTAGTATGTTGTAGAATTAAAGTTTGCCTGATTTGGTTAAACAATTAGTATGTTGTAGATTTAAGTTTGCCTGATTTGGATGAACAATTAGTATGTTGTAGATTTAAGTTTGCCTGATTTGGTTGAACAATTAGTATGTTGTAGATTTAAGTTTGCCTGATTTGGATGAACAATTAGTATGTTGTAGAATTAAAGTTTACTTGATTGGATGAACAATTTGCATATTGTAAAATTAAAGTTTGCCTGATTTGGATGAGCAATTAGTATGTTGAAGAATTAAAGTTTGCCTGATTTGGATCTACAGTTAGTATGTTGTAGAATTAAAGTTTGCCTGATTTGGATGAACAAATAGTATGTTGTAGAATTAAGTTTTCCTGATTTGGTTGAACAATTAGTATGTTGTAGAATTAAAGTTTGCCTGATTTGGTTGAACAATTAGAATATTGTAGACTTAAGTTTGACTGATTTTGGATGAACAATTAGTATGTGGTAGAATTGAGGTTTGCCTGATTTGGATGAACAATCAGTATGTTATAGAAATAAAGTTTGCCTTATTTGGATGGACAATTAGTATGTTGTAGATTTAAGTTTGCCTTATTTGGATGAACAGTTAGTATGTTGTAGATTTAAGTTTGCCTGATACGGACGAACAATCAGTATGTTGTAGAATTAAAGTTTACTTGATTGGATGAACAATTAGTATGTTGTAGAATTAAAGTTTGCTTGATTGGATGAACAATTAGTATATTGTAGAAATAAAGTTTGCCTGATTTGGATGAGACATTAGTATGTTTTAGAATTAAAGTTTGCCTGATTTGGATGAGCAAGTAGTATGTTGTAGAATTAAAGTTTGCCTGATTTGGATGAACAATTTGTATGTTGTAGAATTAAGGTTTGCCTTATTTTGATTTACAATAAGTATGTTGTAGATTTTAGTTTGCCTGATTTGGTTGAACAATTAGTATGTTGAAGATTTAAGTTTGCCTGATTTGGTTGAACAATTAGTATGTTGTAGATTTAAGTTTCCCTGATTTGGATGAATAATTAGTATGTTGTAGAATTAAAGTTTGCCTGATTTGGTTAAACAATTAGTATGTTGTAGATTTAAGTTTGCCTGATTTGGATGAACAATTAGTATGTTGTAGATTTAAGTTTGCCTGATTTGGTTGAACAATTAGTATGTTGTAGATTTAAGTTTGCCTGATTTGGATGAACAATTAGTATGTTGTAGAATTAAAGTTTACTTGATTGGATGAACAATTTGCATATTGTAAAATTAAAGTTTGCCTGATTTGGATGAGCAATTAGTATGTTGAAGAATTAAAGTTTGCCTGATTTGGATCTACAGTTAGTATGTTGTAGAATTAAAGTTTGCCTGATTTGGATGAACAAATAGTATGTTGTAGAATTAAGTTTTCCTGATTTGGTTGAACAATTAGTATGTTGTAGAATTAAAGTTTGCCTGATTTGGTTGAACAATTAGAATATTGTAGACTTAAGTTTGACTGATTTTGGATGAACAATTAGTATGTGGTAGAATTGAGGTTTGCCTGATTTGGATGAACAATCAGTATGTTATAGAAATAAAGTTTGCCTTATTTGGATGGACAATTAGTATGTTGTAGATTTAAGTTTGCCTTATTTGGATGAACAGTTAGTATGTTGTAGATTTAAGTTTGCCTGATACGGACGAACAATCAGTATGTTGTAGAATTAAAGTTTACTTGATTGGATGAACAATTAGTATGTTGTAGAATTAAAGTTTGCTTGATTGGATGAACAATTAGTATATTGTAGAAATAAAGTTTGCCTGATTTGGATGAGACATTAGTATGTTTTAGAATTAAAGTTTGCCTGATTTGGATGAGCAAGTAGTATGTTGTAGAATTAAAGTTTGCCTGATTTGGATGAACAATTTGTATGTTGTAGAATTAAAGTTTGCCTGATTTGGATGAACAATCAGTATGTTATAGAATTAAAGTTTGCCTTATTTGGATGGACAATTAGTATGTTGTAGATTTAAGTTTGCCTGATTTGGTTGAACAATTAGTATGTTGCAGATGTAAGTTTGCCTGATTTGGTTGAACAATTAGTATGTTGTAGATTTAAGTTTGCCTGATTTGAATGAACAATTAGCATGTTGTAGGATTAAAGTTTTCCTGATTTGGATGAACAATTATTATGTTGTAGATTTAAGTTTGACTGATTTGGCTGAACAATTAGTATGTTGTAGAATTAAAGTTTACTTGATTGGGTGAACACTTAGTATGTTGTAGAATTGCAGTTTACCTGATTTGGATGAACAATCGGTATATTGTAGAATTAGAGTTTGCCTGATTTGGATGAGCAATTAGTATGTTGTAGAATTGAAGTTTGCCTGATTTGGAAAAACAATCAGTATGTTATAAAATTAAAGTTTGCCTTATTTGGATGGACAATTAGTATGTTGTAGAATTAAGTTTGCCTTATTTGGATGTACAATTAGTATGTTGTAGGTTTAAGTTTGCCTGATTTGGGCGAACAATCAGTATGTTGTAGATTTACGTTCGCCTGATTGGGATGAACAATTAGTATGTTGTAGATTTAAGTTTGCCTGATTTGGATGAACAATTAGTATGTTGTAGATTTAAGTTTGCCTGGTTTGGAAAAACAATTAGTATATTGCAGAATTAAAGTATGCCTGATTTGGAGGAACAATTAGTGTGTTGTAGATTTCAGTTTGCCTGATTTGGATGAACAATTAGCATGTTGTAGAATTAAAGTTTGCCTGATTTGGATGAACAATTATTATGCTGCAGATTTAAGTTTGCCTGAAATTTATGAACAATTATTAAGTTGTAGATATAAAGTTTAGTTGATTGGCTGATCAATTAGTATGTTGTAGATTTAAGTTTTCCTGATTTGGTTGAACAATTAAAATATTGTAGATATAAGTTTGACTGATTTTGGATGAACAATTAGTATGTTGTAGAATTGAGGTTTGCCTGATTTGGATGAACAATCAGTATGTTATAGAAATAACGTTTGCCTTATTTGGATGGACAATTAGTATGTTGTAGATTTAAGTTTGCCTTATTTGCATGAACAATTAGTATGTTGTAGATTTAGGTTTGCCTGATTCGGACGAGCAATCAGTATGTTGTAGAATTAAAGTTTACTTGATTGGATGAACAATTAGTATGTTGTACAATTAAAGTTTTCTTGATTGGATGAACAATTAGTATATTGTAGAATTAAAGTTTGCCTGATTTGGATGAGCAATTAGTATGTTGTAGAATTAAAGTTTGCCTGATTTGGATGAGCAAGTAGTATGTTGTAGAATTAAAGTTTGCCTGATTTGGATGAACAATTTGTATGTTGTAGAATTAAAGTTTGCCTGATTTGGACGAATGATTAGTATGTTGTAGATTTATAGCTTTCCTGATTTGGATGAACAATAGTATGTTGTAGATATACGTTTGACTGATTTGGATGAACAATTAGTATATTGTAGAATTGAAGTTTGCCTGATTTGGATGAACAATCAGTATGTTATAGAATTAAAGTTTGCCTTATTTGGATGAACAATCAATATGTTGTAGAATTAAAGGTTGCCTTATTTGGATGGGCAATTAGTATGTTGTAGATTTACGTTTGCCTGATTTGGTTGAACAATTAGTATGTTGTAGAATTAAAGTTTGCCTGATTTGGTTGAATAATTAGTATGTTGTAGAATTAAAGTTTGCCTGATTTGATTGAGCAATTAGTATGTTGTAGAATTAAAGTTTGCCTGATTTGGATGAACAATCAGTATGTTATAGAATTAAAGTTTGCCTTATTTAGATGGACAATTAGTATGTTGTAGATTTAAGTTTGCCTGATTTGTTTGAACAATTAGAATATTGTATATTTAAGTTTGCCTGATTCGGATGAACAACTAGTATGTTGTAGATTTAAGTTTGCCTGATTTGGATGAACAATTAGTATGTTGTAGCTTTAAGTTTGCCTGGTTTGGAAAAACAATTAGTATATTGCAGAATTAAAGTTTGCCTGATTTGGATGAACAATTAGTGTTTTGTAGATTTAAGTTTGCCTGATTTGGATGAACAATTAGCATGTTGTAGAATTAAAGTTTGCCTGATTTGGATGAACAATTATTATGTTGTAGATTTAAGTTTGACTGATTTGGATGAACAATTAGTATGTTGTAGAATTAAAGTTTACTTGATTGGATGAACAATTAGTATGTTGTAGAATTGCAGTTTACCTGATTTGGATGAACAATCGGTATATTGTAGAATTAAAGTTTGCCTGATTTGGATGAGCAATTAGTATGTTGTAGAATTGAAGTTTGCCTGATTTGGAAAAACAATCAGTATGTTATAGAATTAACGTTTGCCTTATTTGGATGGACAATTAGTATGTTGTAGATTTAGGTTTGCCTTATTTGGATGAACAAATAGTATGTTGTAGATTTAAGTTTGCCTGATTTGGACGAACAATCAGTATGTTGTAGATTTACGTTTGCCTGATTGGGATGAACAATTAGTATGTTGTAGATTTAAGTTTGCCTGATTTGGATGAACAATTTGTATGTTGTAGATTTAAGTTTGCCTGGTTTGGAAAAACAATTAGTATATTGCAGAATTAAAGTTTGCCTGATTTGGAGGAACAATTAGTGTGTTGTAGATTTCAGTTTGCCTGATTTGGATGAACAATTAGCATGTTGTAGAATTAAAGTTTGCCTGATTTGGATGAACAATTATTATGCTGCAGATTTAAGTTTGCCTGAAATTTATGAACAATTATTAAGTTGTAGATATAAAGTTTAGTTGATTGGATGAACAATTAGTATGTTGTAGATTTAAATTTTACCTGATTTGAATGAAAAAATCAGTATGTTGCAGAATTAAAGTTTGCCTGATTTGGCTGATCAATTAGTATGTTGTAGATTTAAGTTTGCCTGATTTGGTTGAACAATTAGAATATCGTAGATTTAAGTTTGACTGATTTTGGGTGAACAATTAGTATGTTGTAGAATTGAGGTTTGCCTGATTTGGATGAACAATCAGTATGTTATAGAAATAACGTTTGCCTTATTTGGATGGACAATTAGTATGTTGTAGATTTAAGTTTGCCTTATTTGCATGAACAATTAGTATGTTGTAGTTTTAGGTTTGCCTGATTCGGACGAGCAATCAGTATGTTGTAGAATTAAAGTTTACTTGATTGGATGAACAATTAGTATGTTGTACAATTAAAGTTTTCTTGATTGGATGAACAATCAGTATATTGTAGAATTAAAGTTTGCCTGATTTGGATGAGCAATTAGTATGTTGTAGAATTAAGGTTTGCCTGATTTGGATGGGCAAGTAGTATGTTGTAGAATTAAAGTTTGTCTGATTTGGATGAACAATTTGTATGTTGTAGAATTAAAGTTTGCCTGATTTGGACGAACGATTAGTATGTTGTAGATTTATAGCTTTCCTGATTTGGATGAACAATTAGTATGTTGTAGATATACGTTTGACTGATTTGGATGAACAATTAGTATGTTGTAGAATTGAAGTTTGCCTGATTTGGATGAACAATCAGTATGTTATAGAATTAAAGTTTGCCTTATTTGGATGAACAATCAATATGTATTAGAATTAAAGGTTGCCTTATTTGGATGGACAATTAGTATGTTGTAGATTTACGTTTGCCTGATTTGGTTGAACAATTAGTATGTTGTAGAATTAAAGTTTGCCTGATTTGGTTGAATAATTAGTATGTTGTAGAATTAAAGTTTGCCTGATTTGATTGAGCAATTAGTATGTTGTAGAATTAAAGTTTGCCTGATTTGGATGAACAATCAGTATGTTATAGAATTAAAGTTTGCCTTATTTAGATGGACAATTAGTATGTTGTAGATTTAAGTTTGCCTGATTTGTTTGAACAATTAGAATATTGTAGATTTAAGTTTGCCTGATTCGGATGAACAACTAGTATGTTGTAGATTTAAGTTTGCCTGATTTGGATGAACAATTAGTATGTTGTAGCTTTAAGTTTGCCTGGTTTGGAAAAACAATTAGTATATTGCAGAATTAAAGTTTGCCTGATTTAGATGAACAATTAGTGTTTTGTAGATTTAAGTTTGCCTGATTTGGATGAACAATTAGCATGTTGTAGAATTAAAGTTTGCCTGATTTGGATGAACAATTATTATGTTGTAGATTTAAGTTTGACTGATTTGGATGAACAATTAGTATGTTGTAGAATTAAAGTTTACTTGATTGGATGAACAATTAGTACGTTGTAGAATTGCAGTTTACCTGATTTGGATGAACAATCGGTATATTGTAGAATTAAAGTTTGCCTGATTTGGATGAGCAATTAGTATGTTGTAGAATTGAAGTTTGCCTGATTTGGAAAAACAATCAGTATGTTATAGAATTAACGTTTGCCTTATTTGGATGGACAATTAGTATGTTGTAGATTTAAGTTTGCCTTATTTGGATGAACAAATAGTATGTTGTAGATTTAAGTTTGCCTGATTTGGACGAACAATCAGTATGTTGTAGATTTACGTTTGCCTGATTGGGATGAACAATTAGTATGTTGTAGATTTAAGTTTGCCTATTTGGATGAACAATTAGCATGTTGTAGAATTAAAGTTTGCCTTATTTGGATGAACAATTATTATGCTGCAGATTTAAGTTTGCCTGAAATTTATGAACAATTATTAAGTTGTAGATATAAAGTTTAGTTGATTGGATGAACAATTAGTATGTTGTAGATTTAAAGTTTACCTGATTTGAATGAAAAATCAGTATGTTGCAGAATTAAAGTTTGCCTGATTTGGATGAACAATTAGTATGTTGTAGAATTGCAGTTTACCTGATTTGGATTGACAATCGGTATATTGTAGAATTAAAGTTTGCCCGATTTGGATGAGCAATTAGTATGTTGTAGAATTAAAGTTTGTCTGATTTAGATGAACAATTAGTATGTTGTAGAATTAATGTTTGCCTGATTTGGATGAACAATTAGTATGTTGTAGATTTAAAGTTTGTCTGATTTGGATGAACAATTAGTATTTTGTAGAATTAAAGTTTGTCTGATTTGGATGAACAATTAGTATGTTGCAGAATTAAAGTATACTTGATTGGATGAACAATTAGTATATTGTAGTATTAAAGTTTGCCTGATTTGGATGAGCAATTAGTATGTTGTAGAATTACAGTTTGCCTGATTTGGTTTTACAATTAGTATGTTGTAGATTTAAAGTTTGCCTGATTTGGATGAACAATCTGTATGTTGTAGAATTAAAGTTTGCCTGATTTGGATGAACAGTTAGTATGTTGTAGATTTAAAAAATAAGAGGCCCATTATTTTTGTTTTTTCGAATGTTGGCTATTTGCGACGATTTTCCGTCAATTTCAGTTTTTCGACGCATTCTAGTTTGTGCCAAACCTGCTGTCATAACAAAAAAACACCGAAGTACCAATTTCAGTTTTTAAACGAACCCATAACCACGTTCCCCCCTTTGTACATTTTTCACGCTGCTCCCAAAACTCCCGAAGATACAGCAATAAGAACATAAAAAACGAAAAAAAAAAAAAAACTGTTCAAAATTCAACTCCACTGGACAGAGTTCAAAGTTAATGATTATGAGTTGAGGGGAAGTATTACGACGTATTATTCCAGAGGTAAAATATTTTGAAGATGTTACTTTAAATACGGAGATATGACGTAAATACTGTCGAGCGTATTATTTTCAGCATTTTGGAAAGTTTTTGTGAAGGAGTTTAATTTTATTAACCACATACCTCCGTATTTATAAGAGGAAAAGCTTTGAAACTACACATAACATTTTTTGGTCATTTGAAATCAACAATGTCTTTGCCTTTTGTACTTGCGATCCGCGATGTGAGCAATGCAAGTTTTACGTTTTTTTCTGAAACTTTCGTTTTTAGCTCCATTTTGAGGCTGTTCCATCTGAAATTCTGGGAATATAATCTTCAATAAAAACATACCTAAATATGTTTTGCCGGCCGGAATATTCTGTCGGAGTCCTGAGGGTCGTGTAATATCCTTTACTTAATCACATACACAATTCAAAAGAATCCAGTAGCTATATTTTTAGTCGTTATGATATATGCTACTATTTAACCAACGGGGAAACGTTTAACCCTTTACCTAACGTAACGGCCAAAACCGGCCAGCGCTATTCTTAAAAATCGCCAATTAATTTTCATTATTTTTTTCATTTTTTGTCTCAAAAACATAGGTTATGACCCCTCGTTGGAACGAGCTCGTCGAGCTCGTTCCAACGAGGGGTCATAAGCTATGTTTTTTGAGACAAAAAATGAATAAAATTAGTTATTCAAGAATTATTTTTGCAAGTGTCGTCTGCTTTTCAGGTTAGGTAAAGGGTTAACAAATGTTTTTTGTAGTCGACGATGTCTCACACAAACACACTCTCAAGGTTTAGGCTATATTCATGTAACACAACAGAAAATAGTGTTATTTTTTTCAAGTTGTAGGATTCATGAAAACATTTTGAGTATACCTGTTTCGATTTAAAAATTGATATGCATCCAATGTTATATCGTAACGTTCAGGATAATCGGGATAACTCATGATGGACGAGTTATCCCAAACGACACTATGTGACACTGGCTGCTTCCTACACGACTGAACTTTTTAAATTCCTCACATTTCACAAATGCCCAGTTTTGAATGTACTCAAATTAATACAACTAATGACAAAGTTATTAGTCTATTTTTCACCTTCCACAAACGTTTGCCATGTGTTGACAGCCTGGATACCTTCTACTCTTTTCCTCCCCTCTGTAGAAAATACTGTGTCTTTGCTTGGTAAGGGATTAGCTGTGCCATTTCAGTTCCAACTGCGCCCCTCCCCACCCCCTGTCCTCTCATGCACTAACTGCTCAGCTTCTGGATTTATTCACTTTTGTCTCTCTTTTTTGCTTTGCATTATCCCACAACTGAAATATGTCTGTACGTATATACAATCCGTACACTGCAAAAATTGTAGGTTCTATACACAACCCAAAATTGGTTCCATACCTTGTTATGTGCATGGAACTATTTTGAAGTAACAGGGCGCCGAGTAAGTGCACTTTTGTTCCTATTAAACTGCACGACTAGCATAATTCAATTCCTGGAGGAAAACAACGTACCCAACTCTGTACAATTTTATACTAGTAAATGGTGATCATTAACATCATCCCAAACCTCAGCCTCGATACATGTACATATAATGACGAAAATATATGTCATTAACCCTGTGGTCTATTTGATGAAAGTTTACAAGCACTTCTTGTGTTTTGTCCTCAGAAATGGTAAATAATTACTTAGTGAAACATCTATCTTACAGCGATTTAGTAGTAATCCACCCTCCGCATACTATAGTCTCATTATTTCCTTTCCGTTTCATCGATTCAGTTCGTGATTTCACTACCGGTCTCGTTAATAGCGCATTACATTTTGCATTGCACAATGCTCTTGTGTACTTCAGACTACTTCAATCTTCCGCACTAAGGAGCGCATTAACTAATGAGCATTTTCTGCGCTAGTTGTGACATGACTTCTAGTTCCAACTGTATAAGGGATGAACAGTGATGGGTAGTCCTACACAATACATAATTGCAATATAAAACCTTTGCAGCCATTGATTTTAACGTAACTGAGCTGAACATAAACTCTTACAAAATGTATAACAAAGCTGAGCTAAACAGAAATTAAATTAAATCATTCTTGGCAGATTTGTGTTTTAAAATTGACAAAAAGAACCCATCCATACCCAGACTAGCTGACCTGCAATAGTAGGACTTGAAGCTGCAGTGCTGACCAAAAAGTAAATTCTGACAACTTGAAATAAATAAGATTTACCTTGAGAAAAATAATCCCAGCAAAATATATACATGTTAAGGATTAAATAGTATTGATACAGACCTAGGCAATAAATAACTGCAATTCAAAAGCTTTGAAGTCATGTGAATCAAAGTAACTGGGATAAGCATAAGCTCTTACAAAATGTACAACAGGCGGGCTAATAGAAGTTCTTCTGAGAATCCTAGTCATTTTGTGGCAGACATGTGTTACAAACATTGATGAAAAGCATCCATACCTAGACTATGAAGGCAAGAAGAAATAATCTCGGTGCACAACATCCTGTGAAATCATTAATAACTGGTCTCCAATGGAAGGACTTGAAGCAACAACGCTGACCCAAATGCACATTCTGACAAGTGGAAATGACTAAAATCTCCCTTCCCCCTTAAGCATAATTTCCCAGAAAAAACATATAAACAGCATAAGGGTAAACAACGTTGGAATAGTGATAAATAAGGCATAGTTGCAATGTAAAAGATTTAAAGTCGTGAGAATCAAAGTAACTGAGCTAAGAGCTAAAAAAAAACTCATACAAACTGGTCTAGGACGCCGTCGATGGCACATTTGCGGCAACAGAATAATTCGTAGTTGGTGAGCTAGAAGAAAACCCGGGATGGACGGTATTGAGATTTTGAGTTCGGTGTCGGTTTCGGTATGTTTAGGGGAGTATACCGCGGTATCGGTTCGGTATTCGGTATCTGACTTGACTGGAATTTGCTGATGCATGTACTACATGAGGTGAATTCGCACCAGGAAAATACAGAATATATTGTTTTTATATCATTCTGCAGCAGCGGCACGGGTGCCAATGTCAATGGCCTCAACATTAGCATTCTTTTGTCAACACAAATCAAACCTACAGTAATTTTGTGACTTATTGCAAACACTCCTTAAATTTCAAATTCCTATTTCAGGCTTTCGAGATCATATTACATGCGCCATTAAAAAGCAATCGTTAGGAGGTCATACCGATAATAGATGTAACCTTTCTTGGGTTGAAATGTTCAAACTCAAAGTTCAAGGCTCAAAAATATATATTTAAACAAAACAGGCTGGATAACGTAAATGTACAAATTAGTCCATCATTCTTGCGATGTGGTGCAATAAAAATATTAGACATATTCTCGCAAATATAAACGGTGAATCACAATATAAGTGAAAATGGAACCCGCGTTACATTTTCAATCTCACTAGATATAGCGGAACAACTCTAGCTACCTGACCCTATGGGTCAAGAATGTGGCGGGAGAACGAAGGTGTTAAAATGTAACGCGAGATAAGTGCAGTGTAACGTGAGTTGCATTCATTCACTCAATTCAAGCACACCAAGTGATTAACCCTATGATTATGCTGTGGGCAGCAATAGGGCAGCAATAGACATAAGTTATATACAACATATAACTACACAGACATGGGTTACATAGATAAATCACCACCCTTGAGCAGTGCTTTCTAGCCAAGTCTTGGCTTCCTTAACAGGCAGCCAAGACTTGACTAGAAATCATTCTTAAGCAACTGGACATGTACAGGTTGTAGTCTGTTGGAAATTCAGAACAATTTCCTAGGTCCTTAACGGTCAACAAATCTGAACAAAAAATCAGTCACTTCTTTAATACAAAATGAACCATTCAACTGCAATCAAGCCTCAACAGGACTTTATAAGTAGCCAATGTATAAACATATTCAAATTCAAATACTTTCGGTATTCAACGGTGGATTCGATTCGGTTTTTCGGTATCCCAATGGTACCAGTATCAGTTCGGGTTTTCGATATATTACACATATCTAAAGAAAACCCACTGTTTTCGAGTAGGATCAGAATGGCCCACTTCATGACAGCAAGGGAATCATCAGTGTTTTTTTTCTATCAGTAGAAAGGCGGGAGTGAAAATTTATACTTCAAGGTTATTACTTGGTTAGTTTTATATCGGCTGAGGTATCAGGCCGAGGTTACTTTATCAGTCTGAGACCGCAGTTGAAAGGCTAAGGTGAAGTTATTGAAGTTACTGATATGACACTAACCAAGTAATAATCTATGTATTCATTAAACCAAGACAAATATATACAAATTATTTTCAGATATGTTACACATTTCCGACAGTGTTATTGTTTCTCATAATTCATACAAAGTCCTCAGTTTCCTCCTCATTATGTACAGTTCTCTTTCTTCTGCTCTTCCACCACTCAGTAACCCCTCGTTGCTGCCATTAATGCCTCGTCATCAAACACCCTGCCCCACACCACTCCATTATTCCCGGTAACACCGATTTCCCGATTGCGTTCGACGACTAAAGGTTTCGTTGTTAACAGTTGCATTGTGTCAGGTAGCGATGCATCAATGGGAATAACCCTGGCTTGGTTCATATCGGCTGAGAACGGCGTCATACAGTTTTCTAAGTGTATTGATGTTTTTTATTCTTTTCACAAACTCCGAAGTTTCTTCTTCATCTTGGCCAGCTATCCGAACGTCTCGATTTCTGCAGTTGGAAACTCGAAACGTTCGGATAGCTGAACCTTCTGTTTTCTCACTTTCAACAATCTCCACTTACTACCACTCTTAGTTTACGCTGAATTTTCTGTCAATGTTGTCAATCGTACAATTCTCTTTTTTTGATCCACCTAATCCTCACTCATTGCCATCATTAACCCCTCACCGCAAAGAACTACATCCTTTTGCTTGGTAACACCAATTTTACTGTTTGATTGCGTCTGACGAATAACGGTGAACGAATTCTCTGTAATTGTAAACAAAATGGCTGTTCCTAGTAACATTCCAAGGGGAACAACCCTGGCTTGGATCACCGCCGTTATATCAGCTGAACTGAAGTCAGCCGAGTTCGATAATGGGCTATGCTATGAAAGAAAAAAACATATCTAATCAATAAATGTACAGTTCGGCCGCCAAGGACTGCTGACTTTCCACGCGTGGGCAATATTTCCACGGTATGCAATAATTTTCAATTCCAAACACTAATTATTGGAATAATCATCAAAATTTTAATTAATAAAGCACCGGAAACCACTCGGTGCTTCATTAATTAAGATTTTGCTGAAAATGATTTTTATTACCTGGTAAACGCATGCGTGTACGCCACTGCTCATGCGTGGAATATGACTAACACGGCGACTCTACTGTATATATAGAGGATATTTACGCTGTTTTAGTGAATTAGATAATTCCCGATATTCACTGAAACAGCGTAGATTTTCTTTTTATTATACATGCTACGCGGCATTTTAATGCGAAATATTCAGCCCAATTCGATTGCAAACAGTTGCAAGACAATAACAAAAAGTTGCTGATTGTTCCTTCAAGGCGACGTTCAAGGTGACGTCATGCGCCGAAACGTAACGTCATTTATGAAGCTACCGAAAAAAATATTCGTTGTGTTCACCTGAAAGTATTATTTTTTACTCACGCAAGCGCTCGCGAAAAATAAAACTTTCAGGTCCCCACTCATGAGATAATTCCCAACACTGACTAAAATATAGTAGATTTTCTTTATTATTATATGCTACGAGACATTTTATTGTACAGTATTCAGCCCAACTCGACCCCAAATGCGTACGTTTCAAAACAATAACAAATATCAGCTGATCGTTCCTTCAAGGCGACGTCATGCGCCGAAGCGTGACGTCATTTACTAAGCTACTGAAGAAAATTTCTCGATAGATATCGAGAAATATGTTTTAGATAATTTGCGATAATTCACACGCTAGTATATAATAAACATGTGTATTAATTGTTATCGTTTTTATCTAAATCATAATTTCATGGCTGACAATTTCGTCATTGGAATAGATTTACAGGACAGTACGCTCTCAATAATTTCCTAAAGCTGTCAATAAATTTAACTATAAGGGTGTAGGAATTTCATATTGAAATTGGAATTTTGAAACGCTAGCAAATTTGTATGATCGATACGTGCATCACTTAACCCTTTACCTAACCTGAAAAGCAGACGACACTTGCAAAAAAAAAAAAATTCTTTAATAACGAATTTTTTTCATTTCTTGTCTCAAAAACATAGGTTATGACCCTCGTTGGAGCGAGCTCGACGAGCTCGTTTCAACGAGGGGTCATAACCTATGCTTTTGAGACAAAAAATAACGAAAATTAATTGGCGATTTTTGAGAATGGCGCTGGCCGGTTTTAGCCGTTACGTTGGGTAAAGGGTTAACTGGTGGAGTGCTGGAAGCCCATATTTGGGCTTTACTCTAAAGGGCAGGTATTGCAACTCAAAAGCTTCAAACTCTGTGAATTTCCTTCATTTTATCTTTGAAGATGAATTCTTTAGTCTGAAGGGAATTTCCTTGTAGTAATTTATGGGAGAGTGCCTACACACCTCCCATAAATTGTTACAAGGTAAAGACTTGTGAACAAATTTTGATGACTAAAAATAATTCAGCACTCTACCAGTTAACAAACTTCAGGCACTTTCATGTAGAGTAGAACAAACTACAAAATCAAGCTGTGTTGAAACCCATTTAAATATAAGAAAACGATGTTTTCTCCATCTCTTGGTGTTCTATATCTTTTTCTGTTCATTATATCAACAGTATGCACATCGTGACATATAATACATACACCGTACTTTCCATTAATATGAACGTCTAGAAGGTCGCATTTGCAATTTGTTTCCTGGAAAGAATAAAACATATTCACTACAATAATCACATAATCAACCATACAAAGGACTAAAGTGGAGACTTACTTAGTTCGGATAGGTGTGATACTGATAATCTTAATGACGAATTAAATGTGAGTTAGTTGCTTCCAGTTAGATTTCCATAAAAAGCAAAAGTTCCAAATTTACCTAACGAATCGCCCACATCCGCCCGCGTAATATGCAAATTGAGCAGCTGAAAAAATTTAATTTTTCAAAATATTTCAACAAAACCATATCATGTGACCCCTCATTGGAACGAGCTCATTGAGCTCGTTCCAATGTGGGGTCACATGATATGGTTTTGTTGAAATTTTTGAAAAAATTATATTTAAAATAATAAATTTTGATATCGTCTGCGTTGGGTAAAGGGCTAATAAAGGAAAACAGCAGACAGCTCTGAGAGGAAACTTGGCTTCATTTTCTACTGACGTCATGGGTGCTTTCTCAACAATAACTTGTTTCTTAATTGGACCTTTCTCTCCAGTCTAATAATTTCAAAGAGATAACATTATCGCAAATCGATTTTTATGACGCTATAAGTCAGCTATAAGCCCTTTTCGAGTCTCCCATCTAGGACATTAATCTATTCAAAGTCACAGGTCGCGGGGTGTAAACAAAGCGATTTCCATGTTCATCGCGTTGAGTTCTAGGTCAGCCAAAACAACTTGTTTTGTGAAATATCAAGTTTAAATTCGTAAAACCGATGTCGTCATTCGACTTAACTGAAGGGGCAGCCCAAAAATATGTTAAACGATGGAATATCGCAGGTTTACAGAGTTGTTTACGGAGGCGATGACTTGTTTTGAATGGCAACAAGGATACGTGTAGCACGGGGTTTCTTGGCTTCGTAAATCCCCGGAAGTTGTTGAAAACAGGGCCCATGGCCACGAAGTAATGACACCGCGTGCATTTAAACACGTGTATGTTGATAAGAACTCAATTCGAAATGAGGAAAATTCTCATACAATATTGCTATTGCCTTAAACAAATGGTAACCCTGGCTAAATGTTTTTTTTTAATTCTTACTAATGAACGTAATGGGGTCCGAAGCACTTCACCCGCCGTCTTCTCCCATTGCCCACAACGTGTTTTCTTGAAATGTTTACACCTCGCGACCTATGACCGTGCATAGATTAAAGTCCAGGATGGCAGTTTCGAAAAAGGCTTATTATAGCGTGTGGGCTACCATTGGAACAAGCTCTTTCCAATCAAAGATCATAAGTTGTATTTCTGAGAAGAAACATTGCATTTTATAAAAGTCTTCGCAAGGTTTTGTTTGTAAGTGTTGTGCACTAGTTGTGCTATGAGAAGAGTGGACGTGAGAAACAATAAAAACTATGAGTTTACACCATGTTGTTTAACCCTTTACCCCACGCAGACGATATCAAAATTTATAATTTTAATTACAATTTTTAAAAAAAAATTAACAAAAATTTCAACAAAACCATATCATGTGAGCTCGTTCCAATGAGGGGATCACATGATATGGTTTTGTTGAAATATTTTGAAAAAATTATATCTTTCAACTGCTTGATAATTTGCAAGTTACGCGGGCGCGTGCGGGCGATTCGTTAGGTAAAGGGTTAAGTGGCATCTCTAATGAGCTGTTTACTATAATAGGTACTCGTATTTATTAAACGCCTATTATTTTTGTTCCAGTTCTATATTTACAAATCCGTGAGTAACACGTGTTCCAAACGGATTTCCGTGGTGGACTTGTTTTCCATCTGGAGTCATGGATCCGTCAAAAGAACTAAACTCCAATCATTTTCGTAATCAGCCAATCAAAACGTCGTATGATGGCCTAGATCAATTCGGAAGCTGAGGTGACATGCGGTAAATCAAATGTCAATTGGAAAATGTTTTTGTTCAAATTTAACGAAATGAAACTTATTCTATAAATTAGGAGTGATTTTATTGCACAGACGTTTTGACTTTGAAACGAAAATATTAACGACAGCCAGTTTCTTGAAAATACGAATAAATAACCTGTTGGGTCACATTTTTATTCATACTTTTCTGTTTTGGTATAGATCCGTCACACGTGTCTGCCTATCACACCTAAATTTTGTTTTTGTTTTTATTTCAAGCAAACGATTAATAAATAACAAATAGTTTTAACCTTTGAAATTCTATGTGTGTGATATTTGATTTTTTAAATTAATGGTTTCCTTATCACAAAGGCGTGTAATAAACACAAAACGCCACGATGGGTGACTGTTCTTCAATTCGGAACTCATGTCATTGCGGGATGTTAGAATTCGAGGCTGCGCCTCACCTTCTATTATTCCGCCTTGGCACCCGTGTTGTATTGTCGAGCACATTCACATATCGTGACGTTCTTCTTATAACCACCCCCTCACTACCATTTACAAATGTTACTGAATGCTAATTTAGTTTGAATTGGCAGGTGAAAATGTCAAGTTTCATCTTTTCGGTTATAGGTATGGGCATATATAATATCACATATTTAATATTCATGACATATTATTTTTGAGAACGGAGTATAGTTTATGACATATCAATGGAAGGAGCTCGTTCCAACGAGGGGATCATAAGCTATATTCCTGAGGCAAAAAGTGAATTTTTAAAATAATAATACTCAAGTACTTTTCCCTAGTTATGTGAGGTAAACAGTTGAAAGTGAGAAACAATAAAGATTAAAGTTTAATCACAATGCTGAAAAGCTACATTCAGTGGATAATTGTTTCAGAAATACGAATATCTCTCATCATCAAATATTACTGAATGCGAACACAAATTCACTTGCCAGATGAAAAGACCACGTTTTACGCTGTCAGTTTTAGGTATGCACGTTCCAGGATGACAATCATACAATATTCCTGGCACTTAGTTTGTGGTAATGGAGTGTATATATCCAGGAGTGGGATTGTCATAATAGAGCATTCACATTTTCACAAGACAACTTCCATAATTGATCATATTCACGTCCAAAGAGAGAAACACTAGACCTGATAATGTATGATTGCTCAACAGAATATGTGAAAAAGGAGACGGTATAAAAACAATTGTTGGTAAACCACTTTACGTGTGGATTAACCCTTTAACTAACATAGCGGTAAAAACGGTCGGGCAATTAACAAGAATAAGCGTACCACAGCCTAAAATATCTTGGACGTTTTTCAATAAAACCACACAAATATGGATATCATTAGAACCAGCTTGCCGAGCTGGTTCTAATGATATCCATATTTGGATGGTTTTATTGAAAAACCGTGAAATTTGTTTTCGAAAATGTGAAATTTAATTCATTTTTTAAAAATGCTGTGTTAGGTAAAGGACTAAACATTTACGCAGCGAACAATACATATGATACGTTATGTAGGGAGGGTATGTGGGGAAAGCTTGAGCCCGTGGGCCTGGAAGGTAAGTTTATTGGAGTTCTGGAAGCATTATATAAAACCGTACAAAGTGAACTCAGCCTGGGTAACATAAAAGCAAAACGTGTGCATATGGAAGGTAGCAGCAAACTTCTTTGTGTAGGAGAGGCATGCGAATACGAGTATTTAGGGGTAAATATAAAAAAAATACGGAAAGAGGCATCTATCGGAACCACACGCAAAACTCATTGTGAAGGGGAGGCTAATCCTTAATCAATGAAACTGACAGGGAGAAACGGCTCCAATAGGGATTTAGTGGGGAAAACAGTTTGGTAAATGGTGGGTGTACCAAATATAACGTATGGTACTGAAGTGATACCTCTGAACCAAATGACTTTAAAGGGATTGGAAACCCTACAGAACGATGCAGGTCGATGGATAACGAGGTCAAGTAATGCCGCGACACTAGAGACAATAACGAGTGAACTTGGATGGGTGATGATGAAGGACAGGATAGACTTAATGAAGCTCTGCTATCTTTACTATTTGGTAAATTTTCCCGAGAGCCGATGGTGCTAATTAATGTTCCAGAATATTTTAAATTCAAGTATAAGACATGGTGGATAGACCAAGTGAGGGAGTTAATATAAATCTATTCAAAGGAGATTTCGATCTTAGAAGGTAAAATAATTATCAGAGAAAGAGACATGTTGGATTGTAATCTGAATTGGCGAGAGGGGGTCAAAACAAAGAGGTCTTTGGGTGGCCTACGTGATAAAGAGAAGCCATGTTTTGAAGAGTGCCTGGGTGGCGCATTTGGTGGTTCATTTTTGGTTAAGATGAGGTCGCGATCGTTGAAGGTACAGTACGTGGAGAGTGGATTGTAACTAAATCACACGCGGAGTGGAGTCATCACCCAAGCTATAACTCAAATTTTGTACATATCGATAAAACACACAAGCAATGTTTCAGCCAGTGGACCTCCGGGTTTAACCCGGAGGTCCACTGGCTGAAACTTTGCTGGTGCTGGTTATGCTTTGCAACACATTTGCAATTATTCCCCGGGTGGAATCTCCACTCTGTTGGTGATTTAGTGATAATACACTCTCCACGTAATGTAAGGAGAAAACTGGGAAAGACAACGAAAAGGAGTACCAAATGTGCAATTTAGGGGTGCTGGAGACCCTGGAACACTTTCTATTAGAATGTCTAACATACCAGTGTTACAGAATTATATTTACCGGGATTATGGTAGGGAAGTGGGGTGGGAAAATGAAGGGCATGCGGTTAGTGGGTGACACAAAAGAGAGGGTTAGTATGTTTATCGGAAATATTGGGAAGAATGGGGTACGGCATGTAATCAAGCAGTTCGTCTCAGAGTGTTGAGTGGAGAGAAGAGGCTTGAGGGATGAGACATTTGGGAGAACTGGGCTAATCAAGACCTTCTTATCTGAGAACAGCGATAATTCAGCGGCCGGCCAAAATGTTATTATTGTTATTAACGAATCGGACTCATCCGCATACGCAATTCACATAATAAGCTGTTGAATATTTTCTTTTCAAAACTGTCAACAACATTACATCATGTGTCCCCTCATTGGAATGAGATCGTGGTGGATTTTTCAATGCCGGGTCACGTGATATGGTTTTGTTGAGTTTGTGTCCAAAATTTAAAAAAAAAAAACAGAAATTAAAATAATAAACTTTGATATCACGTGCGTTGGGTAAACGGTTAAATGATCCAGAAACTAAATTGAAACTGTCAGAGACTTCCCCATTCCTTGATGCTGCGATTACTTGGGCTATTTAAGAAAACATTCAGAAATGGATGTCATATCATGTATGGGTCTGGTTCAAACGAGAGCTTTATTTCAAAAAGTGATTTTTTTTCTCTCATAACCTCTCCAGAAGAAAACAATGATACCCAACGTATTGACATGGTTTATCACAGGCGAAGATAAATATGAGACATTTGAGAAGATCTGTAGCTCCTGTGGTGCAGTGGGTGGAGGATGAAGGTTCCATGAGGTCCGAAAACCCGGTCCCATGGGAAGGAATTGTAGGATTTAAGGTGGTAAATAATGCAATGACACACTTCTTGGAGCAATTACAACAGCAAACGGACATCATCTTTACCAACACGGGGATAGTTTTTTCCGTATAATGTCTTTTCTCTAAGTTGCAGAATGTACTTGATTGGTTTTCCCCTGTGTTTCCATTTTGATTTTTTTTTTTGGATATTATTCCATGAAGCTTTTTATCCCTAAGAGTGTTAAGTTCATTTTCAAACGATCTCAGTTCTTCTAACACTGATTCATCCCACCTGTCCAGTTTATTATTCAGAATTGTTAGATGATGTTCTATTTCTTGTTGCCCTTTGTCAGCATTACGTTTTACAGAAGAGATGTATGCTATACCTCTTCCTCTAATCATAACTTTTAGTGTTTCCCAAAGGAGCTGATCGTTAATAGTGAAACTTTCTGTGTTATCATTTATATTTTGGTATATTGTTTCAGCTGTGACTTGTTTAATAGTAGCTACTTTGTCTGGGTCACCGAGTAGGCTGTTATTAAATTTCCAAATACCCTTTCCACTGGACTGCTAATCAAAGGATAGTTTTATGCTTACTGGGTTATGGTCGGAGCGATATCTAGTGTGGATTTCTGCACTTTAAAAAAAACGGGTTGTAAGTCTGACGACAATAAAAAGGAGTCTAATCTTGTCATTTTATTTGCAGGACCCCTCCAAGTGTAACATCTTTCCTCTGCATTTTCGAAACGCCAAACATCAATGAAGTCCAATTTTTCCATTGAATTCAATATTTTTTATTTGCCCTTTGGTTATTTATTTGGCGTGCATTTAATTGTATCTTTTTCATAACCTTGTGGAATGTCCCAGTCCCACCTGTTATTATTGAATCATTACGCATGCTTTCGATTTTAGAGAATAATTCATCGTAAAAGTGTGGTTTATCAGCACTAGGACCATGGAAAACTGACAGGATTATCTTCGATCCTTGGTGGTAGCGTCCAGAATTATAAAATTTCCACTCTCGTCTAAATTACTTTTCTGAATGGTGATCCAAAAGTGTTTTTCAAAAGTATAGCAACGCCTCTGCCTGAACTTCAGTAAGACCAAGAGACAGCCACATAATCCCTTTCACTCCTTCAACAATTATCCACTTTTTTATTTGAATGCGTATCTGCCAGGGAAGTTATGTCGACGTTATCCCTTCACAGAGAAAAAAAAACTACCCCGTCGGTTAGAAGAATCAGAAGATAAGCCGCGACAGTTCCTGCTTCCTATTATTATGCTAGCTATTTGGGATTAAATGATGGGTAACGTTGAAAGTGCATGTGCTGTACAGTGTTGAGAATCATTCATTTTTCTTTTCTAAACTTACTTTTCTGTACAGAACAATTCATGGAAAGACCTATAAATGCAAAACGTTTTCTATTAACACAAACAATTAATGAAAACAATAACACTGATGTTGTGAGTCGATAATTACTCAAGTGTTTCTTTTTTCAACCCCCATAGTATGGACATGCGTTGATTACAGCAGTCGTTGGTGATTAACTCTTTACGCAACGAATCGGCCGCATCCGCCCGCGGAATATGCAAATTCAGCAGTTGAAAACATAGTATTTTTCAAAAACTTTCAACAAAACCATATCATGTGACCCCTCATTGGAACGAGCTCGTTGAGCTCGTTCCAACGAGGGGTCACATAATATGGTTTTGTTGAAATTTTTTGAAAAATTGGAAGAAATGATATTTAAAATAATAAATTTTGATATTGTCTGCGTTGGGTAAAGGGTTAAACAGCTGTCGTCACTATACCAACTCTAAACCCTTTGGACATATTAACTCGTTTTTCGAAAAGGGTACATTATTGTTCCAGACACAAGTTACAAGAAGAAGTTAATAACAAAATGTCGCGAGGACCAGAAAACATCTGCAGCCTGCAGTTACACACTAGTTGCATATGTTATTTAATCCCCCCCCCCTCCCCCACATGTTATGTTGTACTGATCTATCTCCCTTCAATTACAGAGACGGATGTTACCACTCTCGAGATAGAGGGGTGAATGGGTTAAAGTACATTTATGAATACTCTCCAACAGACCTGTCAAAGTTGTCAGACCCATCACTCAGATTTCGCTGAGGTTATGTAGTTGGATCGGAGAATATTTCTATTAACCCTTTACCCAACGCAGACGTTTTCAAAATTTATTATTTTAAATATCATTTTTTTATTTTTTTCAAAAAATCTCAACAAAACTATATCATGTGACCCCTCTTTGGAACGAGCTCGACGAGCTCGTTCCAAAGAGGGGTCACATGATATGGTTTTGTTGAAATTTTTCGAAAAATAATATTTTTTCAGCTGCTGAATTTGCATATTACGCGGGCGGATGCGGGCGATTCGTTGTGTAAAGGGTTAAAATATTTAAATCGATTACTACCATATCAATGTTGTATAAAATTAACATTTATCATGGTAATGTCCCCTTGTCTTGCTCCAACACCCGTGGGCTGCAGCTACTCAGGTGTGCCTGGTACAAGGCGTTGATAAATTTCACATTGGGGAAAAACAGGTTACGCAAATAAAACCGGGTAACAGAAAAAAAAGGTAGACCTAACTTCAGGTTAAACAAATTTTCAATATTGACAGGCTTGTCCAAACAGTTAAAGCGAAATCAAATAAATTATTAATGAGAAACACATTTTGCTTTTGCATTAACAGCCTTCGGACGACATAGGGGTGGGGGCTGTTCGAAAAAACTTATTAGATTGTTAGATTGTTAGTACTAGTCTTCTGACATAGGAAAGATAAGGATAGGGTGCCAACAGATTTACACTTTCCAGACCCAATACAATTGACAGTGTATTTAATTGGCAGTGTATTTGGTAGAGGGTTGTCTAGGACATTCACCTGGGAAAAAACACCAAAAAACACTCTTTTTTGGTCTGGGCCTAAATAATGTTTCACATTAAGACAAAACAAAATTCATCATTTCTTTAATTCAGAATTTCGTTATTACAATTTTTTGGACAATGCTCACAAGCGCTCTTCAATAACTGGTAACAAAGTAAAGTTGATGAGCAAGTTATGACCAGTGTAGATAATCCAGCCATCAACCAGTAAATGCCAGAAACCGATGTCAACTCATTTATGCTTTTTTCAATGGTGAAAATAACAGATTCCAATTGTTCAGTGCAGCATTGCATTATTACAAATTATTGGAGAGCGCCCGCAAGCACTCTCCAATAATTTGTAACAAAGCAAAGTTGACCAGCAAGTTATGACCAATGTAGATAATACAGCCATCAACCTGCCAATGTCAGCACCCGATATCAATTTATTTATTTTGTTTTATTAACAGTCAAAGTGCGCAATGTGGTTGTTTTTTTTGGTTTGTGGGGGCGGGGGTGGTTAATACTGATTTTTAACTTGGAAGTTTTTAATGTTTGATATTTAAATTGGAGTTGGAGGGAGGGGAAGGTGCTGGTCAACATTCAAACAGTTTCAGTTAAGTGAGTCTTTTTCGGGGATACGACAAAAAAAAAAACAATCATATATATATCCATTTGTTTTGTTTGCGTTTTGTTTTTTTTTGTTTTATTAATTTATGTTGCGGTTCTTATTGTACTGTCAATATCATCATAAATGTCAAATTTCAATTTGTTTTCAAACGTTTGTCTTTCATTAGATAAACCCATTCCTGCGGTGTGCTGATTCAACATCATTGTGTCTGTCCAGCTTGTGAATGAGCCCAGAATTTAAACGCATAAAATCGTCCTTCAGTTTAATTCCAGTATTCGGGTCATTATTTGTCATTGCTTTGATCAAAATGTTTTTCTTCTGAATAAACACTCGGTCTCTAGTTTCTATTTTCTGCAATTTCACGGTAGCATGTCTCGGTAAGGCCTTAGTGTTGGACGGTATTATGTGAATGTTATGGGTGTCTGTTTCTGCTATTGTTAGATCTTCGGCTGAATTTCGTAAAATTTCTAAGAAAACTTTTGCCAGCTCTTCACCCGATCGCTCTTCCATTCTCAGTATTTTACATTATTTTTCCTTGAATATTGCTTGTTTTTGTTTTCCATCCGCATTACGTTATTTCATTTCATATCTGTCTCTTTTATTTTCTCCTCGCGTTGTTTTAATTGTTTCTCTAAATTCTTGACTGGATCATTCAATTGTTAATTTCGAACAGAAGTGCCCCTATCTTGTCTTTAAAAAAACTTTTCTTGTTCTTTTAGTTTTGTTTCCATTATAGCTTCTAACTCCACTTTTAGAATATTTATGTTAGTGTCTATGGTACTGTTAACGACGGAGCGAACTTCATCCTCTGTAGGAATTGATGATAATTCCTCGTCCACGGCTGTGGTCTTATTATTCAAATCAGTGAATAAAGGGTTAACCCTCCACCTAACATGAAAAGCAGACGACACATGCAAAAAAAAAATCTTTAATAACTATTTTTTTTCATTTTTTGTCTCAAAAACATAGGTTATGACCCCTCATTGGAACGAGTTCGACGAGCTCGTTCCAAAGAGGGTCATAACCTATGTTTTTGAGACAAAAAATGAAAATATAATGAAAATTAATTGGAGATTTTTGGGAATAGCGTTGGTCGGTTTTGGCCGTTATGTTGGGTAAAGGGTTAAGGAATGGATCGTCCTCGCTCTGACTTGATGTCGACTGATTTTGCGACGGTTTATCATTCTTTGCTGTTGCATTTTTTTCTTCGCCACCTTTTCCTTTGCTTGAACTGGCGCTAACTGTACTATCCGATCTTAAAGCTGGGCACTGACTCATGATACCGTTACCCCAATCTGACAGGGAAATTTTCGTTTCTGAGTAAATTTGTCAAATCAGTCTCATGAGTTGTACTCAAGTGGCGGAAATCATGTCGTGAACTGAGTTTTTTTAAACATGTGCACGATAATAGGCAACTTGCAAGAAAAAAATAAAAATTGTAGTCACGCTGGCATAGTTTTCTGGTATTTTTTAACTCATCGGTCACGGCGTCTTATGAGACATCACGTCCTGGTAAGCAATTTTAGTACGGCACCAGAAGCCTAGTCATACACTTTGCCAGGTAATCTGGTTTTTAAAGTACTTGTCTAAACTGCATCCCCATAATAATGCACTGTCACAGAGGCCAGTAGATTACTTCTGTGATGGGGATAGTGTATGGTCAACTCTCTAAATGCAATGATTCCAAATATTTCAAAATTAGCTAAGCTTTCTGCGTCTTATACAAACCAAGCAATACCAGCATCATCCATTCAAGTGCAGAAATGGATGTTGCTGGTTTTGAGGCTCGTCATATTATACGTGTTACTGGATACAAGTGTGATAGTTCAATAAGGTCGTATTCACAGCGTTTGAGTTATGAGAAAAACACCAGATACAGTTGAAACTAGAAGTCATGTCACAATTAGCGTAGAAAATAATCGTTACGTAACGCGCAGCTTACTGCTGAAGAATGAAGTAATCTGAAATACACCAGAGCATTTGCGCTGTGCTACGCAGAATATAATGCGCTATTATCGAGGTCCGTTGTGAAATCGCGAACTGAACCGACCAAACACAATGAACATATTGAAACCACAGTATGTGGAGGGTGGAATTTTACAAAATTGCTGAGCAGTGGATTTTGCACTTAGAAATTATTTACAATGTCTGAGGCCAAACACAAGAAGCACTTGCAACTTTCCATCACATGGCCCACCGGGTTGCACCGGGTAATCCATGTGATGAAAGGTTCCTTGTGTTTATTGTTCTGTTATCAACAATTGCAAATAGTAATCCATTGTCTCCATTATGTATTATGTAGTCAAATTTTAATATCTATTTACGTCGTTACATGTACACGTATCCCCGTTGAGGTGAGGAATGATGTTAATAATCTCTGTTTACAAGAACAGAAATGTTGGGCACGCTGTTTTTCTTCAGGAATTGAGTTATGCTAATTGGACGTTTGAAGTTGATAGGGACAACAAGTGCACTTACTCCAGGGCTCAAAATAAGCGATAAGCGGTGTCGCGTCGCTTTTTGCTATGCAAAACTTGCAAAAGGCTACACAATGTTCAATTATGTATAGCATTTTGCGATACAAGATAATCAACTGCAGCCTATTAGGCTGCAGTTGATTATCTTGTATCGCAAAATGTAAATGAAAATTTGCAAACAAATTTGAAAACTAGTTCACTGATGCGTTACTTCTGATTGTGGAACATTCCAGGCATAACTCAGATTAACTCTCCATCAAGCATCATTAGCAACTTCATATGTAAGATGAATTCTATTGGTTTAAATTCTTCCTGTTTTTACAACATTTTGCATAAAATGTACATTAAAAATAACTTCAAGCCCATCAAATTAAAAATCCCAACTTCCATTTTGAGAACTCTATTGAACAACCAAGACACTATTTGAAAATATCCAAGTCAATGCAACCCTTAAAGGCAGTTCAGTTGAACAAAAAACGTAGTAAATGTTTCAAGTGTTGTCGATCATTTGGAAATGGCCAAAAATGGATGGAAACTATTCTATCAACTTAAAAGAATTCAACGCAAGACAGCATAACATAACTCTGGTATACAAAAATAGCTATGTAATGTTTACAAAATGCTATTCATTTTTTGGAAATTTGTAGTATTTTGCTACGCAAAGAAAAACCGTTATTTTGAGCACTGACTTACTCAGCGGACTATTACTTCAAAACAAAGTGCATCACAGTGACAAGACTTCTATTTTCAACTGCATCAGAGTGCTTGAGTAAAAGTTTCCTTAGAAACGAGTTGAATGGTACAGTTGAAAACAACGTTCGGATTCAAGCAGTTTTATTTTCAGACTTTCATGTTGAATTCACTTTTCGCTGAGGAGTTCAAATTGGAACAAGTCGATTCAGTTACTTCTCATAGTATTTCTTAGGCGGATAGTTGTCCTCTCAAATAAAGTTCTAATAAATCACAATTCCCAAATATCCAGTACAGCAGTTTTATGAATCAGTTATCTGAAAACATTAACACTAACAAAACGCAACCTTCAATCCTTTGATCACCAACTGTACAGTGAACTATGATTTCTACTCTACTGTAGTTGAACAATTACTCAATGATACGGTGATACTTAATTATTTTGGCATGGCGGGAGTTCGAACCCACGCCGAGAGAGTTTCCTTCGGCACCAACCGCCTAGCGAAACTATACTGAACCACGCAGACCACTCGGCCACCGACAGGGGTCTGTCGGTGGCCGAGTGGTGTGCGTGGTTCAGTATAGTTTCTCTAGGGGGGTCTGTCGGTGGCCGAGTGGTGTGCGTGGTTCAGTATAGTTTCGCTAGGCGGTTGGTGCCGGGGTCTGTCGGTGACCGAGTGGTGTGCGTGGTTCAGTATAGTTTCGCTAGTGGGTCTGTCGGTGGCCGAGTGGTGTGTGTGGTTCAGTATAGTTTCGCTAGGCGGTTGGTGCCGGGGTCTGTCGATGGCCGAGTGGTGTGCGTGGTTCAGTATAGTTTCGCTAGGCGGTTGATGCCGAAGGAATCTCTCTCGGTGTGGGTTCGAACCCCCGCCATGCCAATGTAAACAAAACCAGCGTCCTTTCTTAATTCTATGGCATCCGAGAAATTTGAAACAGACAAGTGTCGCTGATTTCTTCTGAGGTGCAGTTCGTAGAATTAAGTGCTTAGATGCAACTATCTGATGCTTAATTATTTTGTTTGGAGTCACCAACTTTAGCGCTCTATGCTATTTTCAATCTTTCAGGTTGTGGTTATCTCAAATGTTATTCAATTAAAGTTTGTTGTTAAGGCCCCACAAAGTAGATCTTCTGTTTATCCTGCCATTCTTGCAAAATTGCACTAGGGCGCTTGGTTTTTATTTTATTGTTTTATTTTTGTACTTATTTCTTTGGATGAAATGTTCAGGTTCTTTATGTTTTAAGCCTCATAATCTACAGAATAGCATGGTTGTTGGTGTATTTCGTCCCTTGAGTGCAAAAAGGCTTTGCAATGCTAAAGCATTGCAAAGACCTGTTGCTCTCAGGGAACAAACTTATTAATTTTATTAACTTGGATAAAACTGTCAGACACAAACCATTTAATTTTTATTTTTTTTAAGTTTGCATTGGTTATAAAAAGAGAGCAGCCGGTAGCCAAAAGGTCCATGCGTTAGGGCCCGAGAAACAGATTTTAAACTTGTTTACGCCTAATCTGTATCATCTTGTGTGTGAAACATTACTTTTAAAGGACATTCAGTATAATAGAAATATACGTATCTTTGTTTAGTGTGTTATGATTGATTTATTACCCTGAGTCGTAGGTGATAATCTACCACGACACACTAAACAAAGGTCAGTATGTTTACAATAATGAAGATTTCATTTTATAATGATATAGAGGATCTCGAATTAGTCTTGATTGAATTTTTGAACAGAATTCAATCAAACTGGCCTTAGCCGAGTCTTAATGGAGTTGAGGACGATTTCAATGAACACGGTCCAGAAATTTCGTATCAAATAATGACGAACTTGATATTCGTGTTATCAGCAGCTTTATGAATCAGTTATCAGAAAACACTTTGATTTCTTCTCTTTTGTAGTTGAAAAATTCCTTAATGTTACGGCGATACTTACAGTACGTGGAGAATGGGTTTAACTAAATCACCCGCGTAGTGGAGTTATCACCCAAAGTATCACTTTCAAATTCTGTACATATCGACAAAAACACAAGCACTGTTTGAGCCAATGGACCTCCGGGTTTAACCCGGAGGTCCATTGGCTGGAACTTTGCTTGTGCTTGTTGTGCTTTGCAAAACATTTGCAATTATTGCTCGGGTGAAATCTCCACTCTGCGGGTAACTAATGATAATACACTCTTCACGTACTGTAATTATTTTATTTGGAGTCACCCACTCTGGCGCTCTATGTTATTTTCAATATTTCAGGTTGTGATTATCTCAACTGCTGTTCAATTAAAGTTTGTTGTTAAGGCCCCACAAAGTAGATCTTCTGTTTGTCCTGCCATTTTTTTTTAAAATTGCACTAGGGCGCTCGGATTTTATTTCATTTTTTGTTTTTGTAATTATGTCTTTGGATCAAATGTTCAGGTTCTTGTTTTTTATGTTTTATGCCTCATAATCTACAGAATAGCATGGGTGGTGGCGTATTTCGTCCCTTAAGGGCACGAATGTTTTGCAATGCTCTCAGGGGACACATTTATTAATTATATTAAATTGGGTAAACATGTCAGACATTAACTATTTAATTTTTATTTTTTTTAAGTTTGCATTGGTTATAAAAAGAGAGCAACCGGCAGTCAAAAGGACCTTGCGTGCGGGCCTGAGAAACATATTTTAAACTTTTAGGCATTAGTTTATGAAACATTCCTTTTAAAGGACATTCAGTATAATACAAATATACGTATCTTTGTTTAGTGTGTTATGGTAGATTATCGCCCTTAGAAATAAGGCCCGAGTCGTGGGTGATAATCTACCACAATTCACTAAAAAAGGTCAGTATGTTTACAATAATGAAGATTTCATTTTATACTTATACAGAGGATCTCGAATTAGTCTTGATTGAATTTTGAACCGAATTCAATCAAACTGACCTTAGCCGAGTCTTATTGGAGTTGAGGACGATTTCAATGAACTAGGTCAAGAAATTTCATATTAAATAGTGACGAATTTGATATTCGTGTTATCAGTGGTGAAGCACTTCATTTTGGAAGCCAAAACCGAAAATGTTTTGTTATTCAGGGGATCGTTTTGCAAATATCGACTGCTAGTCTAGTAAGTGGTCCATGAAATAAATAATTGTATACCCAGCTCTGAAATTTGAAGTGAGTGTGGAGTATTTTTTCATCATTTGAAAACAAAAATGGGTGAGTATGTCCAGACTGGATTTTTTCCAAGAGAATTTCATCCTTAGGGAATTCGTCGCCTGAGTGCTAGAATGTTCTATGTCCCATAGGGGACATAGAACATTCTAGCACTCAGGCGACGAATTGTGTCTGTACTCCGTACATGCCAGCAATAAACATTTTAAACCCTGGTGGTTTCTTCCAATCAGTTTAATGACAGCAATTGGGAGGGTCCTTATTCATTATTTGGGGGTAGATCAATTAATATTTTCAACGTGCAGCCTCAGGGCTGCACGTTGGAAATATTGATTGTCGATCCGACACATTCACTTTGGAGACATATTACTTTAGGAAATTATGACATATCATGTTCCTGGGTGTGAAAAGCACTGTCTCCGGTTCAAAGGATTAACAACGACATAGTTAGTCATAGACAGTTACGCTGGTAGTGAACTGTTGACGGCCAGGACATGTACAATGATGATCGTATATCGCTGACGTCCACTTTAGCCAGATCGCATCTTCCATTTGACCCATTGTAATCAACTGCGAGGCACACAAACTGATCTTCCTGACTGCACGCCTTAATGCATTTTTCTGTCGTATCGACATACAGTGACCTGGCATTGTTGTTTTTTATACCGTGTCCAACAAAGAACTGAAACGTTGTTCCGTAATGTGTGCAATCTGAAAACAGAGGCAAAATACAGATAAAGCATAAGCGATATGAAAGGATAAGATTTTATCTTTGATTCTGTGACATCGGAGAATGTGAATGAAAATGCAGTTACTCGATAGAATATATGACCGTGATCAAAAAAGGCTTTAATAGCCGAATGGTACTTGGAACAAAATGTGCTCCCCCGTGTCGACCTGCCCCACACCCCCGCCTTTACCTTCAGAATTTTCTGGCGCCTTTGACAAAAATGTTACCTTTGGCGATCAAGTCACATTTCTGTTCTGCAGGTAAATAATCTATAATGTTGTGGAGAGGAAAGCGGGCTGATAATTTTCGATTTTGTTGCGACCCGGTCGAAATTCTATTTCAGCATTTGTTATCATAGTAAAGTACAAACTGATATGAGAGGTGTTAATTTACAGTCAACCTCCATGAGCAACATGTGTGGGCCCAAGTCTTTCCAATTCTTGGTCGTATTGGTTGAGCCCTCTGAATGTAACTGAAAATTCCAATCTCCTGCTTGAATCACCTTCCCCACTGAGCCAGAGATTGGACACCGCGTCCCCGATGTATGCAGATGGAAAACAATATCAACACTACACCTGGGGTGGCCGCACCGGATCAATATCATATTCCAAACGGTTCCGAATGGTACGTCTTTATGCAACAGATCAAACAAGTGGTCCCACGGCACGCCGTATTTAACGAGCTTGATGTCACAATCTAAGTTGTAAAGGCTAGAGCGCAAACCACTGACCTTCGTCAGATCGGACTTTCCAAGTCAGAATTAAATGCTTCTTCACTTCCCTATTCGTCCAATCCACACCCGTCAGTGGAGAAAAATGGATAGGAATCGCACATAATCTGCGTAGGTTACTTTATTATGACTGTCATACTCTGAACCAAATGTATTCATCAGTTTGGAGTACCTATTCTATTTCAGTATGTTTTATGTCACGTGACTTTTCCCTCCCTTTGATTTAACTATATCCAATAGTTTTACCTATTGAGGGTTAAAAAAATAACCATGCTCTTTAGGGACGCCAGGAGCACGGAGGCAGCTGTTCTTCCTGCCTTCGAACCATGGGATGTACCATAATCGGGACTTGAGCCATCACAATCAGAACACAGCATGCCTTGATGATATAGTTCGAATAACCCTTTACCCAACGCAAACGATATAAAAATTTATTTTTTTATATATTACTTTAAAGATTTTTCAACAAAAAAAACCCCTAGAAAAACACATATGAAGTGACCCCCACATTGGAGCTCGTTCCAATGCAAGGTCACATGATATGATTTTGTTGACATTTTTTGAAAACTAATATTTGTTCAACTGCAGAATTTGTGTATTACCCAGCAGGATACGGCCAGTTCGTTAGGTACAGATATAATATTATTCGTTCGGGATTACACTTGAATAATTGGGGATATGTTGAAAGCTGAATTGTGGGTAAATAATGTCGATAAACCAATATTTTTGGAAATATATCGGTATTCAATCGATATGAGATAATTGATATAGCGTGCGGCACTATATTCTTGAATAAAGCTAAATCCGTTCTGAAAGCTTTAAAAAATCCAATAGGAGATTTGGGGGAATTTGGGTGGAGGTGCGCCCTCTCGATGGGAGGGGGGGGGGGGTGCACCTGCTCTTAAACTCTCCCATCTCGGGCCTTCGGATTTCGAGACACTGCTTGATTCGGCATGTCAGGGAGGTGCTGCTAGTGCCAATAAATTCCCATTTCTCGGCTTTGTCCCCCCTGAAGCGCTTCTGCAGCCTCTGATGTTCTACACACTTCTTAAGAATAGCGGTGGAATATTTAGGACTTATATCTGATGGAACACAACGTACCCTATTCAGAGACAATTTTTACTGGAATCGTTTTTTTTTTATTTTAGGTGACCTAAAAGTGTTAATGCGAGGTTAAAAAAACAACGAATACGTCAAGTTATGAGACAGTGAACTAGGTAAAGAAGCATAAATTATTCATGGGGAATTATGAATATTTAGAGCTCAGTGCTTGGCTATTTTCATATTAGTCGAGATTTTAGCCAAAAAACAACCTGATATCAGCTTAAGGCCAAAGGACGGAGGTTGATGAGAATTCGCAGTGGGCTGATAATGAACTAAACAAGTAATAGCATACTTAGTTATTAAGCCAAAACAAATTAGTTGACATTGATCTCGGATCTGTTACGGTTCACTTACAATGTTTTTATTTCTCATTCCGTCCACAAACTTCGGAGTTTAATCTTCTCCTAGTTCAGTAGACAGTGTTCTCGAACCTGTTACAGTTTACTGACAATGTTTTTGGTTTCATTCCTTCCACAATATAAATTATTGTGATGAGTTGACGGTAACATGGTCTGATGTTAGTGGCTCAGGGCTTATGTTCAACCGAGACGCGTATAGAACGTGGAAAGTGTATTATCACTAAACCACCCAAGCAACAATTGCAAATGTGTTGCAAAACATAAAAAAAAAAAACACAAGCAAGGTTCCAAACAATGGACCTCCGCGTTATACCCGCAGGTCCATTGGCTGAAACATTGCTTGTGTTTTTTGTCCACATGTACAGAATTTGGAAGTGATACTTTGGGTGTTAACTTCACTCCCCGACACCACTCATTGGAATATCAATGACGTGAACATCTCAAAAGTGAACAATCGCAGAGATTTCCTTTAACGTTACCGTTAGGTTTCAAGTTGGTTCCGCCACGTCGCAAAATTTTGAGATCCAAGTTTACAACCTTGATGGAAAATAAACTATTTTTGATAAGCCTTTGTCTCAAAAACTTTGATAATGAAGGATAATTTGAACGCCTTTTCTAAGTGTGTTCCAGCAAGGGGTTTTATTTATTTATTTATTTATTTATTTATTTATTTATTTATTTATTTATTTATTTATTTATTTATTTATTTATTTATCTATTTATTTATTTATTTATTTATTTATTTATTGGCAATCGGAATGAAGTGGCTTGCCCAAAGACACAAAAAGAATATACCCATAGTAGCTTGGTGTACCAAATGTTCACCACGAGCGGTGGAGCTGTGTTAAACGAGAGCCTTTGGCGCGCGGTTAACACCACTTCACCACGAGTGGTGAACATTTGGTACACAAAGCTACTTTGGGTGTATTTTATTTATACCATGATCGTCAGATTATTAAGAGTTGCTATTATTTTTTCTCGATTTTACTGAGCACCAGACGTACATACGAGCGAATCTGTTTTTGTTTACACGAGCATCGGTGGGCGGTACTTTCGCTGTCAATTTTATCGTCGAAACGAAATGAAAAAAAAAGAAACCGAGCCTTTTCGTTTTAATAACATAATAACATACTATTTCGAGTTATGCATGCTTTATTAACATGAGACAATGCATGTTTGTTAATTTTTGGCATCTTATGAGGTAAACCCATTTAAAAACGTGATAAATAATTGCCACTTACATTTCACTCTTCGCGAGGCGATGTGCGATAAATTTAGACAAGTTTGCATTCAGGTCGACGTCACCAAAGGTCAACGGGGATGTAGTTCTATTGTAGGTGTAAATTTTCACTATTGAAATCCCATTACTGGCGTGTTCATCAGGGTTGGTGTGTAAAGCTAAAATTTATGTCATAGGCTTTTCATATATAGTAGAATAGGTAATCATGGTATAAAACACGGTTACCCATGACGGGGATCGAACCGCCGATCTTTTGGTTTGAAGTTCAATGCCGTAACTACTGAGCCACCACACTCCTTCTTATACTCCTTAATGGGGGCCGTAAATGGTACAATTCACTTGACCTCATGCAAAGTGTACCCGTTGTACACATTTTCTAATCAACAAAATTAAAGGCTTACGATGAACGATTCCTATTATAAATACGGTCCGGTTGCTCCGACGCACCATCCATTCCAAAATCACGATACCAATTTCCCCGATAGCCATTTTTGCCGATTCTGAAGGCAGTGATCGTCGCAAGACGTCACGGTGATTCACTGCGTTATATTTGTTCCGTGCACGAGCAAAATGCTCAAAGCTGCGTTCGCGATGCGAATACTACGCGAAAATGTCGCTGCACGGGCTTGTAGAACTATTCCAAGCGTGGTTAGTGATGTCAACGCAAGAGTTTACCAGGCAGTAAAAATCACCATCAGCAAAATTATAATTAATGAAGCTAATTGATAATTATTTCTATAATTAGTGTTTTGGAATCTAATGATATTGCGTCCGTGGAAATATTGCCCATCCGTGACCAGTCCACGGTGGCCGTAAAGTATCCGAGGCGATATTTGACATCGCTATTTAGCCACCCATAAGGAATTCTTCATAACTGTTAAAATGCTTTCTGTTGGTGTGAGAGTACAGAGAACTATTGACAAAAACTATCTGACTTGGTCCTTTATCACTTCAGACGGTAATTCGTGTAACACAAAACCTTTTAAAGAAGTATTACCAGTTTCACATGTCTGTGTCCCGGACTGAAAGCTGTATCCTACCATGCAACCACACACACGTTCACTCCTGCACTCAGATCCTGGAACAATACAATCAGATGACGTACCACACGCGTGCCCAATCAACCCTGCAAGTGGAAATGATATTTGTGACGGCAACAGAAAAAACACTGTGATGTTATTATTTCCAATAAATAGAACAGACAATGGCGATAAACAAAATATGTGTTAACATCATTTGATGGTAACTATCAGTTAATAAATACTCTGTATAAATTATAATCTTTTAACGGTTAGTCCACGAATGTCTGGGTGCGGATCACGTCAGGATGAGAGTTGATAGAATATCATTTCTGTAGAAACCCAAGATCCAAAAGTTTATATATGTTACACCATGAAGCACTCTCCAATAAACTGTAACACAACATTTCTTTTATAAACACAACATTAACAGAGAAAACTGTGATGTTGTTTGTTCCGAAAATTAAGGAGCGTGGTGGCTCATTGGTAGACTGTTGGCCTTCTATGCTAGAGGTCCCGAGTTAAATCCCCGTCCGGGACGACCCGCGCTGTGGCCTTGGGCAAGGCACTGTATGCCAGTTGCCAACATGGGGGCACGACGATGCTATGTACTAAGGCGTACTACACGTCGATGGTGCACATGTCTTCAACCGCTGTAACCCTGCTTGAGCGGAGCTTGAACAGAGATAGAATGATGAGGAGCTTATAGTTGCTCGTCGATGCTCGGTGGTTCTCTCCGGGTACTCCGGCTTCCTCCACTCGTAAAACTGGTCACGATTAGCCATTGTGCATAAGTATGTGACCTTAAACACCAATAAATAAATAAATAAATAAATGTTCCAAAACTTAGAAATGACAGTGATAGTAGATATAATATAATGGTAATATTATTGGTCTATGGTCCCAGCTTTTAATCCCTTACCCAATTCAAAAGATATCAAAATTTATTATTTTAAATATTATTTTTTTTAAAACAAAATTAACAAAACCTTATTATGTGCCCTTTCATTAGCACGAGTTCGGTGAGCTCTTTCCTTAGAGGTCACATGATAGATATGGTTTTGTCTTGATAAAAATTTGTTCAACACTAATTCTTTTAACTGCTGAATTTGCATATTACGCAGACAGATACGATCGATTCGTAAATTAACCCCGTACCTACACTACAGTCGCCGTGGACTGGTATCTTTCCACACGTGGGCAATATTTCCACGGACGCAATAATATTAGATTCCAAACACTAATTGCAGGAATAATCATTAAAAATGTAATTAATGAAGCACCGGGTACAACCCGGTGCTTCATTAATTAAAATTTTGCTGATGATGATTTTTACTACCTAGTAAACACATGCGTGGACATAACTGCCCACGTATGGATTACGACCAATCCACGGCGACTGTACTGTAACACGGAAAGCAGACATTTGCAAAAAAAAAAAAAAAAAATCTTGAATAACTATTGTATTCATTTTTTGTCTCCAAAACATAGGTTATGACCCTTACTTAACCTATTAACCTATGTTTCTGGGACAAAAAATGAAAAAAATAATGAAAATTAATTGGCGATTTTTGAGAATAGTGCTGGCTGGTTTTTGTCGTTATGTTGGGTAAAGGGTTAAGGTTATGGAACCTAAATTAGCAGGCTAAATAAGTCATTACACATAGTTGATAGTGCCGCTAAGCATCCCATGTTTGAACGAAACATCGAGAATTGTGAATGTATCGAAATCGGCACATTGTGTCATGCCAAAGGCCCAGTTGGATGTGATTCCTGCAATGGGGGTACATTTTTGAAATAGCATTCTCATTCAAAGCGTTTTAACCGTTGTAGAAGCTTTACTTCGGTAATGATTTCAACAGCTACAATTTAACATACAGACCAGCTGGTGTAGTTCCTACTATAGGTGTATATTTTTGTAAAGGAACAAAACAAAACGTTTTAACCGCTGTTGAACCATTGCACCGTTAAAAACTAAAATTTAACACACAGGCTTTTCACAGGTAACAACATAGGTCAGCATGGTATAAAAGGAACTTCACGGGAAGTGGATAAACAAATAGCCCACAGCGGGGTAAAATTCCAAGAAGAATTAATCCTCTTCCTAACATGAAAAGCAGACAAGACTTGCAAAACAAATAATTCTTGAATACATTTTTTTTCATTTTTTGTCTCAAAAACATCGGTTATAACTCCTCATTGGAACGAGCTCGTCGAGCTCGTTCCAACGAGGAGTCATAGTCTATGTTTTTGAAACAAAAAATAAAACAAATATTGAAAATTAATTGGCGATTTTTGTGAATAGCGTTGGCCGGTTTTGGCCGTTACTTTGGATAAAGGGTTATACTGGTGGACCGAGAACTTGACGACATCCATACAACAACATGCAATAAGGACTGGGGCGAAAAGAATTCAACCAACTCCTTTGTCTTCTAACTAATTCAATGGCTAAATTTTCTCCACGTTCTTCGTTCATCAAATTTAAATTTCAAATATGTTATATTTTTTATTTCTAGACTTTATTATCACAGTAATAATAGCATTTTGTACCATGCTCGCCTATGTAACTACCTGTGATAATCTGTATCTTACGTTTCAGCTTTTTAACCTCACTACCGGTGTAAAGCGTCTGTAGAGTTAAAACAATTTACAGTACAGTCGCCGTAGTTTGGTCGTAATCCACGTGTGGTCAGTTTTGTCCACGCATGTGTTTACCAGGTAGTAAAACTCATCTTCAGCAAAATTTTAATTAATGAAGCACCGGGTTGTACCCGGTGCTTCATTAATTAAATTTTTGATGATTATTCCTGTGATTAGTGCTGGGAATCTAATATTATTGCGTCCGTGGAAATATTGCCCACGCGTGGAAAGTGACAAGTCCAATGAGACTGTACTGCACACACACAGCAGTAAGTTCATCCATGACGTGACACGCCGGAATTTGCTAACTTCGACACTTTCACACTTCGTGATGTTTCAACATACAACGTTTTGCTGTGCCATCTACAATGCGCAATGGCTTATTAAGTTTAAAATACCTATAATTAAATATGTAAAATAAAATTTAAGTATTGTTAATAATAATGTGACTGAAAAAGCAAGGTATATTCAAACAACTTTGACGATGTGTCTTGCCGTCAATCAATCATTGACGTGCAGCCGACAGTAATGCCCAACGACTCAGGTGTAAACAAAACAAACCCGTGTGTTTGCGACAAAAAGTGTCGTTTATTTCGACAAGCCGAGTGGTTAAAAACCTTATCTTACGAGTGGTTTAAATCTGATTACCGACCCTAGTACCTGTTCATTCTATATCTTCAAGCCTAAAATCCAAGTGGTGATCTTCGGCTTTACATCACACTGTACATGTACCAAGTACAATGGGAATCACATGTCCGTCGCCAAGCCGAATGCTTCGGTAATAGATATGTCTTTGAGTGGAACCTGAGCTTTTTTATTGTTTTTTTCCGTTTTAGGTGACTGGGAAAGGAATTGTACCGAACAAGAGCAGCAACCGCGACAGCCCCATCACCATCTGCGGTTGACAGATTAGTTTGAGTCTGGAGTTCCTAAATAGGGCACTGCAAACCTCAAATCTCTTGTAGAATCGAACCAGACACCAGATTTCGAAGCGTCGTATGTCGGATCGAATCTCACCGCTTTTCAAGTTGTGGATATTGTACCTTCCCACACCCGTCAATATTGTCAATCTATACTCATGTAATCATATTTCTGATACTAAAAGTATTTCTCCAATTTACATGGCATTAGTTTCAACATATACACTCTGTTTAGAATGTTACCCCTGTGTAATAGTGCGAAACTGAGGTGGCGCGGTGGCGTTGTGGTAGCAGGTTCTCGTCAGATCACCGAAGTTAAGCAACGTCTAGCCCGGTTGGTCTCGGATGTGTGACCGTCAGAGTGATCGAGTCGGACTCTCGCGTTGTGTCCTTGGGCAAGGCACTTTAACCCCGATTGTCCACATGGGGCACGATGACGCCGTGTACTAAGGCGCACTGCACGTCGATGGAGCGCATGTCTTCAACCAATCTAACCCTGCCTGTGATGCAGTGCAGAGTTACGATGTTGGGAATCTGGCAGCAGCTCGTCGTTGTCCGGTGGTTCTCTCCAGGTACTCCGGCTTCCTCCACCAGCAAAACTGTCACCAACGCGATATGACGTGAGCCTATAAAGTGTCGTTAAAACTTAATAAATTAATAAATAGTACGAAACTGAAGAGCGGAGCCTCAAATCAATAAACGTAACGACACACCCAATCCATTACGTTTGATGGCGTAAAAGCTGTTACGCTCTAGCGAAACAGATACTACTTCATCAAACGCCATCGCATTAGCTTACATGAATACTAAAAACACTAGATACAAGTTTCCAATATCGGCACTTATTTTTGTCAATAATAACTGAAAAATGTTATAAATATTTAAATTTGTTTTGCCACGAAAAATGTGCACATCATCAATATATTCATTTTCCGCTTACATGAAAGTGTATTATTCAAATATCGACAGGAGACTGCGAGGCGTCGTAAAATAAAAACGTTCGAGAATTTATGTTGTTGTTGTTGTTGAACATTTATAGCAACACCATCTCCTCTTCAAGTTTGCTGCGATAGAAGCACTTTTCAGTATGCAACCAATCGATTATGCGTTCCTACTCTACATGTACAAGTAGTACAGAGAGATGGGATAAGCCTTTTTTGTTGGATCTCGGGATCCGACCTCGGGGTCATTGACCCCCGCGCTCAAATCCATTGGGCCGCCCTCTACCCCTCCCCACCCTGTTTATACCCTATTTTTACGCGCCTCGCCCCCTTTCCGCCCTGTATGTACCCTATTTTTAGGCTATCTCTCACGAAAGTCCATGTAGGGCCCAGCCTCAAAGCCTCTCCAAAGGGATCCAGGCTATGTATAGCCCAACGTGTATTAGGCTTTCCCCGCATTGTTTTGGATCTCCTCGTATGTGGGCTTCCCCTCTCCAAAGCCCTTGTATGGGCTGGGCATCCCCACCAAAGTCCTTCTATGGGCTTATTCTCCCCATCAAAGCCCTCACAAGGCTAACCTAAAGCTGGGGACTTCCAAAGTGAGGCGTCCCTATTAGTACTAACAAAGAGTTCCCCACCACACCCCCCATCTATAGAAAAAAACTTTATTTGTTTCTTGGTAAATATATGTCTCTAAGGTACAATGTTGTCAAGGACATGTACATGTAAATACAAACAAACAAACAGCTCAATTTGAAGGCTACTTTGTCTTTGTTTAGACATCGTCCACTGAGTTCCAATGTGTTCGACGTGCCTACTGGCATTGGAACTCAGGGGACGACATGTCAAAAAAAAGATTAAGATACAGACAGTCTTTGTTTATAAGAAGATATGATAGAGTTCCGTTGTATAGTTATGCAAATACAATTCTAGAAAATATACAATTGTAAACGTTTTGGTTGGAGTTGATGACGATTAAACAAATACAGAAGAGATGACATCATACCTGTCAGATTGTAGCAGTGTGTATGTCCAACACCGGGCGACGGAACAGTAATCTGTTTGTGTTTGTCACATTCGGACTGTGTGGGTTTCTTCTTGAAACTGTCTCGATATTTCTAAAAGAGTAATTGAGAATATTCTATAGAGGAAGAATTTTTACTGTGTTTTCATCTGTATGCAATGCATCCACCATGAATCTATTACTGGGGAAGAGTGTCTGTAACAAACTCCTTAAACCTTTTGCACACTAAAACCTGATTTTTCGGTCCAGTATCGCGATATAACCTGACTTCATTAAGTAGTTAGTTGATCTGTTAATTTGTGTGGTAGACCAATCAATATTTTCAACGTGCAGCCCAAGGCTGCACGTTGGAAATATTGATTGGTCTACCCCCAAATAACGAATAAAGACACTTCCAATTGAGGACACTGTACTGGCGTGGAGGACACCAGCAGTGCTCAAAGGGTTAAATTTTAAGTAACACACAGAACCTCCCGTAAGAAAGACAAAGAACAATAACTGCCATCAATCAATGGACCAATCAAGATTTTCAACGTCCAGCCCAAACCTCACGTCGAAAAAAATGAGGTGTCTTCCCCTAAGCTACGGATGAAGACTCTTCCTGTTGATGACACTGAACGGGCGTGCAAGATACCACCAGCTTTGATGGGGTTAAGGTTGGTTTCAAATAATTATAACACAAAACAGAAAAGGAAACAAATTCTGCTCATTGTTGCTTCTATGACATCAAATACACAAAATAAATACAAAAAATTCTATCTACCGTCTTACAAAACAACTCAAAACACCCATGAAAAAACACATTGAGAGCCCATTTTACCCATGCATGTTGACAAAATGGGCTCCAGGGCTCACTTTAATCCCTGGCTCAAATGTCGACACGGGAACACATACATGTCCCTTGTCAGAATTCAGGTTAACGTTTAATGCAACGTTTGTACAGTATAAACTATTGTAGCCTGTGTATTATTCGGCACAAATTTCACTAACAAATGCGTCGATTCCATGGCTCGCGTACCCACGATGTGCCCGCTGGTAACAAAACTACACGGGATCCACCCTCCGTTTCATTTCCGAACACCCCCTTACAATGAAGGCACGAGGTGTGTTGGGAGTGGGGGTTATTCATAGGCTTTAGCCACCCCTGTCGGGGAGGCCCACCCGTGGAGAAAACCGCTTCCTTTATTGTGGGCTTGAGCCCTCCTTACGTCATGAGCACAAGATAACACGTCGGGGAAATCCCCGCGCAACCACCGGACGGAATCTCGTTCGATACCAGAGTTGGCATCGCCCTTTGTGAGACAAAGTCGATAACTCTTTAGTTTTGGCAGCTTTCGAGTGTTTGCAACTTTCACACGCGGCGTAGCAGACGTTTTGCGGATCTTAACCCCGGCCTTTAATTTCATCTCTAATGTGCACTAGTATGAGCTGCTTTGATAATGGCAGTTTTTCCAGACATTCCTGATGACTTCCTACTCACGATGACTTTTGGGGATAGAGATTCACCCTCAATACTGTTGTGTCATCTGAAGGCCCAAACGGATAATTCAGGAGTTTCGACCCGGATTGTTCACGAGGAACAGTGTTGAGATTGGATAGACTAGTTGTTTGTGGCGGTGATGATGTTTCCGCAGATGTCGACGCTGCACTTGAGGAAGCGAAATATATGTCTGTAGATTCGGATACGTCGGATGAGGGAGAGGTATCCATAGAGGAAGGAACAGATGCTTTAGATGAAAGAGAGATATCTGTGGGGTGCAGCTGGCGTGAGAACTTGTCATGAAATACGTTTCGCTTGATGGGTAAGATACACGTTATTTCAATTAAGCCATTGACTGATGATGTGCTGGCTGCTGAAAGTATTCCCATCTCAATGCCCGTGCCATCTGGGATGAAGTCACGACTTAAACGGGGTGAGTTTTCGGACATTTAGAAACTTCTTGAGAGTGGTATGTCGCTAGAGGATTCATGAAAGCTACATGTATCCAATGGGTGAATTAGCTGATTGTAGGGGGGTGGGGGTGTATACATAGTAGCATCACTGAATTCGCTCGAACCATCCTGATGAAGACCGGATTCTGAGTGTATGTCTTGTGACAAACGAGCAACACAAGTAGGTCTATGGGCTTCTTTTTGGTGTACAAAATACTGAGACTACAGTATGTGGAGAGTGGAATACAACTAAGTCATTGGGGATAGGTCGTCGAGCTCTTTCCAACGAGGGGTCATAACCTATGTTTTTGAGACAAAAAATGAAAAAAAATGAGTTATTCAAGAATTGTTTTTGCAAGTGTCGTCTGCTTTTCATGTTAGGTAAAGGGTTAAATGCACAAGAAACTCGTAATTGTTTATTGATAAGATCTCTTTTGTTATAAACATCAGGTTTTCTTTGTGTTTGATATTTTTCACTTAGCAATTATTTGCAATTCCTGAGGAGAAAACACATGTGGCTTTCTCCCGTTGGTCTGTGTGATGAAAGTGTGCAAGTGTTTCATGTGGTATTGATGAATGAAAAATACTTTTCGAGTGGAGTATATATGGCGCTGCCATTCAGTTGTAATCCACGGTCTTCGCTCTGAAAACGCAGTCAAATTGTAATATATATTTACGTTTTGACATGTGCATTTAACTTAGAAGAGGGTATGAATAATGTTAATGATTTCCAGTGGCGGCGCCAGAAATTTTTTTTGTGGGGGCAACTAGGGGGGCAGACTCCCATGAAGGGGGGCAAATACGTAAAGGATCATGTCATTACTTTGTTATGAGGTAGTCCAAACTTGGACCCAAAGTCCGTAATATACTTTTTTGGTTTGGTACGTCCTGTGGACGTACCAAACCAAAAAATTATATTACGGACTTTGGGTCCAAGTTTCGACTAAATGTAATGGTAATTAGCGGTCCTCCTTTCTAAAAATCCTGGATCCGCGTCTGGTGGGTCTGTGCGTGAGAGAGAGAGAGAGAGAGAGAGAGAGAGAGAGAGAGAGAGAGAGAGACTCATAATGCCCGTCTGTCATAATGCGAAATCCATGAATTTTTTTAGACAAGGGATATGGATAGACATGCCTTTGTTGGCTCATAACTTAATTATAACTTTTAAGTATCTGCATCCGAGTCTTTAAATCTCTACTGCCTGGATGTGTTCATCAGCTAGCCTGAGGCTTTGGGCTAAGTGTGTATGGGAAATTATTGGGAATAAAAAAGAGAGGGGTGTGTGTGTGTGTGAGAGAGAGTGACTGAATGTGTTTGTGTGTGAGGGTGGGTGGGTGGAAATGCATGTGAGATGGCTGGGGGGGGGGGGGAGGGGGCAACTGGGTGCGGGGGGCGGGGGGAAAAGCCTTCGTTGGGGGGAATGCCCCCATACCCCCCCCCCCTCCCGTAGCGCCGCCACTGATGATTTCTATTTACTAATATAGAATTGTAGAGAGATTGGCACGCTGATTTCCTACAGAAACTGAATTGTGCTACTGGTGCAGTTTTGACGCGGAAAAACAAAACTGCACTTACACAGACAGAGCGATATTGCTTCAAATATTACACAATACAGTGACAGGATTTCTAGTTTCAACTGTATAAGATGTTACATTCTCACTAGATATGATCTGGCAAATGAAGTCACGAACCTACTGGCGTGAGTTCTTGGGCATTTAGAACTTTTTGATAGTAGTATGCCATGAGAGGTTTCATGAGAACTTGATGGTGACATATAGCCCAAGAACATTAGGTTTCACTAGGGAAAAAAATCGGAGAAAGCTGATTTTTTCAGGGAATGTCGAGTACATGTCACTGAACGATTAGACAAAAGTCCCCTAAAATCCCAGTTGAGCTTTTTTTCTACAGCCTTTTTTCGAAAACGTGTTTGAAAAAAATTAAAAAAAATCGCACGAACTTTGTAACCTCGAATTGATCCAACTGTATTTTTTGTTTACGCGTATTTCGAGCTACATAATGTCTAATATACATTTACCTAGAGGAAAATGTGCATTCTGTGACAATTTCTGCGAAAAATTATTGAAAATTCACAAAAAAGTATCGGATTTACGCAAAAAATGACGATTTTCCTAACGGATTTGCCCAAAGGGTCGTAGTACAGAACGGGATGTTAGTTGGACAGACGATAAAAAATCCACCACCATTTGAAGACTTTTATCATTGCTTACAAAATAGACATTATGGAAGACCCCTCTGCTTCTGGCCGAGTTCCCCTTTTGGCATAAAATTCGTCAGCATGAGAACTCAACTATTTTCGGGCTTGGGACCGAACAGACACGTCTGTGTCTGGCAGCATTAGATCAATAAATAATATTTACAGAATGTACAAAAATCAATAAATAATATTTACAGAATGTACAAATCAATCAACATGGATTAAGTTACATTGATTATTATCAACGCTATATATAGAAATGACATGACCTATATACATATTATTCATCGAACTCAGAAATTTCCGACAGGACAGCGTTTCTGTGGTTGTTACAAGAATCCGAACTGCAATTACACAAACCTGAGCAAGAGAGTCCTGCCTTCTTACACCCACACCTTTTTGTACAAGCACTCTTGCAACCACAACTGATCAGATTCAGTAGGTTATCGGGGGCACACGGCTTTGTGGCTGCAGTCGGTACAAGAAGTCCATTGTCTAGCGACCACCCCCAATCCGTCGGAGGAAGCGAAGTGCCCAGCCATTGTTGGACCTGGAGATAACATCTGTAGACATGTTGTTGTGCAGCATCGCTGCTTGGTGGGAGTGAGGCTAGGTCGATGGGTTTATTCAGTTTAGATTTTGCTACATAACGCTTGTAAGTGACATATCTATATTGGTCGAGAGAGGAAACAGTTTTACTCCCGTATAAGATCAGAAGTTGTTCCCCGGCAGCGGCCACTGCACTTGGTGTACTGTCATCCGCCAAAATTGTGTTGACATACTGCTGTGAGTCGCTAGTAACATCGGAGACAATTGTACTGAATACTTTCTTCTTACCAACTCGAAAGAGTGCAGAAGTAGTGTCACAACCACTTATAGAATGTGCTACAAGGAGGTTGCTTCTATGGTCACCCATTTTGGTTGCTATTTCACTAACTGAAACTAGTAAGTTTGGGGTAATGGAATACATCATGTGAATATTACATCCCGGTTGAACTCGAGAGGTAAGAATGACTAACAAGTCTGTGTCTGTTCCCACAACGACAACATTGTTGTCATCTGGAGCGATGTCAAGTGCAGTTTCGGCTATCAGTACATCAGCATCAGCCTCGGCCTGCTTGGACTGAATATTGATAGCAGATAGCTCCTGCATTAGAAGATCGATCAGTTGGGTTTTGTTCTTGGCATTTGCAAGGAAATCGGATTGGGGTGTGGTGGCTGGTAACTCGGGTGAGATATTGATATCAATGGAATACCTGTCTTTAGATCTACGGGCTTGTTCCATGCCCTTTGTCGACATTGTACAAGCATAACCATCAAAAACAACCACGACGTTCGCCCCCAAATGTCTCACTAGATAATTGGAATATGATGTACATATGTCCTTATATGACGACTGTTTAGACCATACAACTGCCCTCAATAAAAATCCACCATCTACAACAAACAGAGAATGTTCTGGGATTTTAGTTTGCTCGGAACCGTATATTTTGAGGATCTTACCGAGCGTGCTTTTCTGTGTCTTCCTCATTCCAGCAGAATCAAACAATGCTGGTGGTTTCGGGGCGAGTTCATATTTGAGATACTCTTCCATCTCTGCTTGTGACTGAATAACACATGTGATGCGGTTGAACAGAATTGTGGGGTCAATCACTACCTTACTTCCAGGGACTTTGATGCTATTTGCAATCGATGCGAAAGACTTCACAGTGTCAACACGTCGTAGTTTGATGCTTTTGAACGTTTTGCTTACAATATTCGATACGCAACATTCACCACTTTTGCGAACTTGGTCACAGTTCACAGTTTCGTCGGCCACTAGCCCGGTCGCTATAGAGACTAATTGTAGTTGATCTCTATTCTGAAAGGGGGAATGCACTCTGAGCCAGTTCAATAATTTGGTGATATCATTGGCATCAGACAATTGTGAACTTTGTTGTTCGCCACGACCAGTGTGAACATGAACAAAATTTTCGAGTGCATTACATATCGGAAGGCAAAGAGGTAGTCCATGTACCCATTTCGCAACAGTGCTATCGGTTATTCCCCTGCCATGTGTGAGACCACCAGGGAGCTTGAACATTCTCATTAATCACTGCTCTATGGTCTGATCAGAATATATCCCGTCCCAGAATTTATCTGAGTGCCTTATGGTAAAGTAACCTTTCTCAGTGAACAACTACAAATCATCCTGTTGCATTATTTCTGTTAGCTCATTCATCTGCTTCAAATAGAGATGAGAACTTTTTGCGTATGCAAAATGACCACCTGCGTGAAATACTGGAATCATATTGCGAACACAATATGTGGGGAGTTCCCAGTCGCCTGTGCGCTCTGCTCTCAAGAACAACTGGGGAATACCTATTTGCTCGTAGTATTGTACCCAAAGCTTTCCTGTGCGTCCTACGGACGCATTCTGGAGCAGCTCGTGTAATTTTGACAGTAGATGGTTGACACTTTCTTGATTGACAGCGTCAGCTGTTCTACAGTCACCTCTGGCAAGTCCACAGAATATTTCATTGACTTCTGTGCAGTCTATGTTATCTAGTGTTCGGCTTTCTTCAAACACAAGTTTTGTGATGGCAATTTGTGTTAGCAAATGGGCACGAACTGCTCTTGAATATGCATGACCACTGATCAAATGATGGATTGACCCACCAGCATAAACAGTCCCCCAAAGTTCATCCAAGCCGCTACCAGCCATGATCGAACCAATTGCCCCTAAATATGACATAATCATATGGAAGCCGCCGAGTCTAACGAAAACTTTTGTCAACTTATCTGACGAAGACACAATCTCCACTGCTTTGATATAAAGTAGTTGGTCAAACGTAATCGAACATGGAAATTGAAACAATGATGCTATAATACGGTATTTGAATGAGAAAAGTCGATGCCGTTTGAATTTGAGTTTAGGGGGTATGGTTAATATTTCACACGTTTCACCAGTTCATTATGGAATAAATGACTATTGTTATATATCATTATAAAGCCACTGCTTTTCTGCAATTTTTGATATATAATTTAACTCCCAAAGTAGTCGTAGATTTGATTTAATGGACGTTGTGTACCGTTGTGTGTATGAAAACAATAATTTTTTTTTCGAAATTTTGTACATTTTCGTGAATATTTCACCATTGAGTGTGAGGATTGGTACAAAGTTGGCATTTTCTGTTGGGGATATGTATTCTCAATATAATTCAGCACGATATTTATGATTCTCACCCTACTAAGGCGAATAAGAATGAGAAATATGGAGCTGGGTCGAATTTTTTTAAAAATTTTTTTTTTCATCAAAAAAACGCTATAACTAAAAAAGCTCTACTCGAATTCGCGGGGACTTTTCACACTTTATCCGTAATGTGTGTCCCGGAAACATATAAAAAAATCAGCTTTCTCCGAATTTTTTCCTTACTTTCTCATTTTTATGTCTAATGTGCCTGGACTAATAGTAGCATCACTGAATTCGCACGAACGATCTTGATGAAGACCAGGCTCTGAGTTTGCGTCTTGTTACCATCGAGCAACAGCAATATGAATCCGGGCTTCTTTTTGGCGTGTAGGATGTCGCATTCTCAAAAGATATGATCGGACATATGAAGTCAGGGCCCTACTGAGGTGAGTTCTCGGACATTTAGAAACATCTAGATAGTAGCATGTCATTGGAGGTTTCATGAAAACTAGATGCATCCAGTGGGTGAATTCATTGACTGCAGAGAGGAGGTAGACAATGTAGCATCACTGACTTCGCATCAGCCATCTCGATGAAGACCGGGTTCTGAGTGTGTGTCTTGTTACCATCGGGCAACAGCAGTAGATCTATGGGCTTCTTTTGGGTGTATAGGATATTACATTCTCACAAGGTATGATCGGAAATGCAATAACTTGAGTTCCAAATGTAAGATATCAAGAGACTCTGTGATATACATATATATGGTTCAAATTAGCTTAGATTGGACGAATATACTGCATGTACCAGAATGATGATACAGTTGCATGTATTCTGACCAAGTGATTACCTCTTTGGCTTAAAGTATGCATATCAGATATATGACCAGCATAGACTGGATGTTCAATGAAAAACTGACAAAAATACAAGTCAGTCTAAACTTTACCCCCAGGTTACCTTTTTGAACGGTGGGCAGTAGGCCTATATAGCCCAAGATTCTGTGTTGTGAATGAAACCTTGTAGACACACCGACTTGTAAATAGTTCAAGGACTCCTTTCGGTGCAAAGTAAAAATGCATTCTTCATATATGGGGTGGCGAGCGAATATTCGGTAGTTCAAGATAACCAAGAAAATATAGAATTACTTCCACTTCATCGTCGTCGTATGGTCGAATTCGAGTGGACCTATTCTACCCGAAGGGCCCGTTTTACAAACTTTCCCCCAAGACAAGAATAGACCGTTTCTCGTCAAGAACCGAAGTCCTTTTTGTGGTAGCATATATACCAACCTACAGATGATGGTAATTTTGTTAGGTATTAAACGCTGAAGTTCTATACGTTTTGTGAAATTAACGAAATTTTGAGGAGATTCCTATATAAACTGTAATAATTCTTATGTTGTCAGTTTTAATGATGAGTGTGGCATCACATGTGCATCTGGGTCATGTGTACTGTTATGTAAAATTGTTATTTTGTCACGCATTATATGTAGTTCTGAGTCTTCAACACTACTATATTTAACCCTTTACCCAACGCAAACGATTTCAAAATTTAATATTTTAAATATCATTTATTATTTTTTTTCAAAACATTTCAAGAAAACCATATCATGTGACACCTCTTTGGAACGAGCTCGACGAGAGAATGATGGAGAGAGAGAGAGAGAGAGAGAGAGAGAGAGGGGGGAGTGGGGCAAAGGCAGAGGGACATAGGATAGAAAGAGAGGGGAGATAGATAGAGAGAAAGAGGAGAGAGAGAGAAAGAGAGAGAGAGAGAGGGGGAGGGGGCAAAGGCAGGGGGACATGGGATAGAAAGAGAGGGGGGTAGATAGAGAGAAAGAGGAGAGAGAGAAAGAGAGAGAGGGGAGAGAGAGAGAGAGAGAGAGAGGGAGAGAGAGAGAGAGAGAGCAAATAGGATGGGATATGTTGTGCACATGAAAAAGGGAAATAATTGTTAAACATAAAATTCCATATTTACTGGGATAAATGTGTTTAAACTTGCGCGAAAATGGTTAAAAGTCGATGAATATAGGCAAAAGTACAATTTGAGCAACCCGAAAAAATATTGAAATTTTTGCGAAAAATCGTCATTTTGGTCGTCACTTTTTGACACTACTGGTTAATTTTTCGACATTACGGATTTTTACATTACTGGTCGATTTTTTCGACATTACTGGTTGATTTCGACATTACTGGTTAATTTTTTCGACATTACTGGTCGATTTCGACATTACTGGTAAATTTATACACTACTGGTTGTAACAAGACTTGCCGTCTTCGTAATTCTGCGCTTGCGCTGGGTTTATTTATGCAATTAAATACAAGAAGCAAATGCGAGGTTCGTGTAATTGAACTTCTCCAATTCAGCCTTGTTGTCTAAAAGCTAACACTTTTCATCCACTGGTCACATTATTCCACATACGTTTGTAATGTGCATTTATTACACGTCTGTTGTATGAAATCCACATCTATAGCACCACTAAACCATGCGAAAATAAAAATCCGTTCCGCGCACGTGTGCGGAACGGAAATCGTTAACGGACTATTTTTATAAAGAAGCGAAACTTCACTGGAACTTTGTACAAATCATCGTGCACCGCAATTACAATTTGAATCGCTGGTTGGCGATAAAATGTGTTGTTTTTGTTGATAGTTCGACCCCTCAGTTCCAATGTGTTATGTGTGCCTACTGGAACATCCAAAACATTGGAACCCATGAGACGAGACGTTAAGGCGTGTAATGTGAATGAGTTAATCAATGTGGCAAGAGAGCCAGCGCGAAAGGATAAAACGATAGACCGCAGGCGTGTGCCTTTCTGTGTGTTTATCACACGCATATTCTATGAAATCCCTCCCTATCTAAAGCAACACTAAACCGTGCGAAAAATAAAAATCTGTTCCGCACATATGTGCGGAACGGAAATTGCTGACGGACTATTTTTAAACAGAAGAGAAATTTTACTGGAATTTTCTACAAATCATGCACTGCAATTTGAATCGCTAGCGGTAGCTGAAAATTGTCCCCTGAGTTCCAATGTGTTCTACGTGCACATTGGAATTCAGGGGACGAAATAGTTTCCCTCGCAAATTTGGTTAGCGATAAAATATGTTCTTTTTTTGATAGTTGTCAAATGAATCGCTGAGTGTCCTTCCAATCCTTTTTATAGACGTGAAGGCGTGTAATAAACACAGAACGGCACACGCGTGTGAATGGGTTAATCGATATGGCACATGTGCCAACGCGGAAGGATAAAATTTGAGGCCTGTGGCTTCTCGGTTTATCCTTCCGCGCTGGCACTCGTGACATATCGATTAACCCATTCACACGCGTGTCGTTCTGTGTATTTATTGCGGTTGCAACAAACAGTCTCTTTCTCGATTCTCGTTATCGAATTGGTGTGAGCACATCTGCACCGAAGAACATGGAATAAATTTACAGGAAAGTTTGCTTTCCTTAATTTCCGAAAGCGATCAGAAAACTGAACATTTTGGGTATGAGGATTCCATTTAAAATTGAAATTTCAAAATGTTATCGAATTTGTATTTGTATCACAGATGTGGGCATCATTTCAGGGATTCATGTTTTGTCCGTTAGAGAAGTGTAAGATTAGAACAGCAGCTTTTTCACATCAATTTGAATGTTAGAATGCTATTCTCTGTATAAGCACACTTAAAAAATAAGAAAAACGGCGTTTTCAACACTTTTTCTGTAACCTTTTTTCTGTCAGTTATAGTGTGTGCCTGTACACCGATGTCGAAATATAAAAATGTTAAGCTGCAAATGTTCTCCCAGTGCAACTAGGAATTTACCAATTTTTAATTTTGTTTGATCGAACTCATTAAGCTTTATTAAACAAGCTTGAATGTTTGATTATATCTCGATTTGCCGGCTGCTCGACTTTTAAACCCTTTACCTAACATGAAAAGCAGACGACACTTGCCAAAAAAATGATTGAATAAGTATTTTTTTTTCATTTTCTGTCTCAAAAACATAGGTTATGACCCCTCATTGGAACGAGCTCGTCGTCTCAAAAACATAGGTTATGACCCTCATTGGAACGAGCTCGACGAGCTCGTTCCAATGAGGGTCATAACCTATGTTTTTGAGACAAAAAATGAAAAAATAATAAAAATGAATTGGCGATTTTTGAAAATAGCGCTGGCCGGTTTTTGCCGTTACATTGGGTAAAGGGTTAAAATTCACAGTCTACCCGTAAGGTAATTACACATTTTCTCGGTTTGCCCGCCGCTAATGGAAAGTGTAACTACAGTTTGTTCCAAATAATTGTTAACAGTGGTATACTACAAATATTTGCTATCTATTAATGCCATTACTCCATTAACACGTGACGTTAGTTCGCGCTGTATTCTGCAATATAGGTAACACAACTTAAAGGCTTCACATTCTATCCATGTGTTTCATATTATCAATGTATTTCGTCCATAGCGATTTGACTTGTTACAATTTATGTGAGAGTACCCACAGGCACTCCCCCATATATTGAAACAATGCAAAAACAAATGGACAAATTTTGACTATCGAGAATAATTTAGCACCCTGCAAGTTCATGCATGCACACAAGCACACAGGAAGAGACGTTTTTCTCACTGTTTGATTCCCAGAAAATTAGTAACAAATAATAAATTTCTCACCTCTTTTCATCCCAGTTTAAAAATAAATGTTAATGATGATCTAGGTATTAATGCTTTATGGCCTTTTGTCTGTACATTTAAAAAAAAAAACAACCCTTACAAATGAAGTTTCTTCGTATAATTTATTGTACTTATTAGAACTAGACTCTGACAGTAATCCGTATTAAACTTCCACAACAAATGTTGTTTTAACAACGTCCATCACTGACTACTACTTAGAAACAATAGAAGCCGGCAAAACATTAACATCACGCGTATTTTGACAATCCTTTAGGGATGGCGATATAGACCAAAGCAATTTTAGCACTGAGTTTTCCATAGGGTCAATAGGGTTAGTGTTAAATTGTGAAACTTATAGGCCAAAGCGGCTGGGACTAATAGTGCAAAATGTCTGTAACTTATAGACCAAAATGTACATACCGACATAAGTTACAAACATTTTGGTCTATAAGATACAGACACTTTGGCCTATAAGTTTCACAGTTTAGTACTAACCCTATGGACCCTATAGAAAACTTAGTGGTGATCAATGTTTTGGTCTGTACTGCCCCCCGCACCATGTTTATGACCAATTCATATAGTACATTTTTGGCTTATAAGATTCACTAGAGGATAAGGGAACTGTTTTTTTGTCTTTTTATAACAACGACTTGCTTGTGTATGTGAACATGACAAGATATCTCTTTCTAATATTGTGTTTAGCCGTCATAAGGGCTACCACGAAGACACATTTGAAAACACACTCATTTGTGAGAGTAACAAATTATTGATAGGTTAGAATGAAAAACAGAGCAGGCTTGGCAATTTCAGAAGAGCGATTTTTTAGCTCTCCTTAATGCCCTCCTGAAAAAAATTGAGGAGAGCAAAAAATTGCCCTCCTAAATATTTTGGTCTGGGATGATTGAGATTACATGTATTATGCTCACATTAAATTTTTGTTGTAGAGCAAAAATGTAATTTAACTTCGAAGTCACATAACATCACGTAATTTCATTTCGAAAGTGGTTTAGTGGTAAAAGGTAATGGCTGCAACCATACCCAAACACAGTTGCAATCATTTGAAGCAAAATGGGTCACAGCAATATTTTGTTTCTGTCAGTTTCAAGTTCAACAACTGACATTACAGTTTGAGGGGTAATTATTCAAGGTATATTGACACTATAATATACTACCATTACTACTATCCTGTCACTTGAAGCACTTGCACCAGGATGTGACTGTAGATTCAAGCAGACCTGTTGTCCAAGAAAGTCATACGCCTACCACCTTCAACCACCCTTGGGGGAGGGGGGTGAAGGTGGTAGTGGTAGGCGCCTACCACTACCACCTTCACCCCCCCTTGGGGGGTGAAGGTGGTAGTGGTAGGCGTATGACTTTCTTGGACAACAGATCTGGGTACACACACAGGTCTTGTCAAGTGTGTGTTCGGTTGTTGAGTGAGAAATCTAGATGTCTAAGAGATTTCGCTTTACCCTAGTAAAGTTAATAAAATCACTGATGTAATAGTCATTGGTTTCAGTTTCAATGAGTTCGTTCAACTGGATACTTAAACTGCTATGTAAAGCTAATTGCTCTCCTAAGCTGATTGAGGAGAGCGATTTTTTGCCCTCCTGCATTTTTCAGAATGCCAGGCATGACAGAGATAATAAAAATTAGGATGAATGAGTTTAACATGTATCCTGATTGTTTGTCAAGCTAAAATCCAATCATTTGTATCCAGATTTTATTAGGAATCCTCATAGAATTCACTTAAATCTGGATACAGGTTATTGAATTTATCATCCCATTTTTATACCGTCTTTTTGGCTGCCAATTAAGATCAGGATACAAGTTAACTTTCTTCACCCGGTATTTCTCCAGTTCATAACCGCGGGCAACTAAGAACTGTCTTATCCTTGCCTTTCGCTCTAATTCATCAATAAGTTGCTGTCCCCACTTTCGAGTATTTCTGAGGTCCGCCACTTCTCCTCAGATGATTAAAAATATCTTCAGCTAATTGGCGCCTCCTTGCTTTCTCTCTCTCTACTCTGATAGATTCTTCTTCTAATCGGCGGATCCAATCAGCGTTAGACATTTCCCCGGACCTCCACATTCTGCATTCGTTCATATCTAGAGAGTACTTCATATTGTCTCAAAATGAATTGTTGATGAATGAAAGGTTTTAGCGCGACGAAGGTGCGCAGGGACGATGTGGGATTTACAAATCCCTTGCGACCCGGTTAACCTTATTTTATTTCACTTGGATCACAGGCCTAGCTTTCCTATTGCCCCAAATGGGGTCTGAGGGGGTATGCACGCGGTTAGAATTCCCGGCAGTTTACGTTGGAGTGATAGATTGTCAATACTCAATCCCTCAACGACATTAAAACTTTTAGAGAGTGGGCTCTATTCGGTTCCAGCTCTGCGATGGTAGAGGTTTGGGTCCCACCATGGTGGCGAGCCAGAATATAATATTGTGCGATGGCAAATTTAAGGGACGAAAAGAAAAGAAAACCAAACAGCAACGCCGGTTTGGTAGCGGCCCCGGTATATGTCCATAGCGGTTACAAAAAAAGGAGTGGAGAAAGCTCCAACAGTTTAGTTTTGAAAAAAACGGGAGTCATCCATCAAGCCTTCTGGGAGATAGGATGCCGTAAAATGAATTGTTTTGAATGCGTGTTTGATTATATACACTATGCGAGGATCCAAAATGCACTGAAGAACGCTAACGCCACAACTCCATCGAGTGCGGGAACAAAATTGTTGACATCGGACGGATGTGATAGTAATCGTCTGTTGTCAACATGTTTTCCCGCACGCGATCGAGCTGGCGAGTAAGCGTTCTTCGCTGCATTTTCGATGTCTGCATTGTCTATAAAACACTGCTGGAGATATCATAACGTTATTTTCTTATCACCAATCATGAGAATTGAGCTATCCATCGAGGTAAAGATTCCACCACTAGAAGGTGAATGTGGGGAACGAGAAGTGAAGAAGGACATAGAGGAGTGCAATACTATTCCAACCCCATCACAAGAAGTCGGTTGTGGCAATAAAGTGAAGATGGAGAAAGAGGAGTGCAATACTATTTCGAGGAGTAATTTGCAAAGATTGCAAGAATAGCTGGGGTGGATAATATCTCATCATTGTCACTTGATGAAGCTGAAGAAGCCTTACACTGTTTTGTTCGAAAAATTATGAGAGATACCTACCATTATGCAACAATTAAGGGGAGATGATCACAGCATCTCGTCACTTAAAAGGATGTCAAAAGAGCCGGCAAGAGAAATGGAATAAAGTTTGTGAACTAAACATATTTTTGTTTAGTAAAAAATGGCTCTTATAAGGGCCACCATATTCTTAGAAAGAGATATCACGTTTACACACTGTGTTTTTATGAACGGTGCATTTCAGTGCTACCACAACTGAATGAGGTAAACTTTTGTTCAGTTGTATTTTCATTACTCAATTCAAAAGATGTCAACTTCATAGCTCCAACGCTAGATTTCCCTGTCATGACATATTTTTATGTTTGCAATTTAATTTTGTTTTGCCTAAATGTTTTTGTGTGAAAACATTTAGGTAAAACAAAATTAGTTTGCAAACATAAAAATAGTTTTTGTTCTAAAATGTTTTTTTCTGTCTTGCATGTTTTTTTTATTTTATAAAAAAAATATTTTTTTGTGTTTGCAAATTAATTGTATGAAAAAGTTTTTTCATAAAATTAATTTGCAAAGACAAAAAATATTTTTCTTATAAATATTTTTGTTCTGAAATGTTTTTTCTATTTTGAAAGTTTATTTATTTTTATAATTAAAAATCCTGAGTTGGAAAAAAATTCCCCTGTTTCAATAACAACAAAATATTATTACCTTTTCAATCCGAAAATTTAATTACATGAATATTTACAGATTTGTAAAGGTCTCATGAAAATGTCACTTTCAAAAATGTTTCAATGTTTCTTGGCAAGTTTTCCTATTTTAGAATTACTGTCTTTAGCTTTTCGTTTCCTTGTAACTTTCTTTGGCGGTTCCTCTTTCTCTGGAAATAATACTTCTAATTCATTATCGGTTTCCATTTTTGTTTTTTGGGTATGTTCATCTTATATAATAATGTATCATCACTATCATTAAACTCTGGTAATACAGTTTCTGTTGAGACAACTTTCTTATTTGTAAAGTTTGTTTTCTGTTGATACAGAGGTGACAGTGGTAGCATGCTCATCCCTGTATAGAGAGGTTTTTGAGGATTTACAACAGGTGTGGGGGAAAAGATGAAACCTGTATTCGGTAATGCATCTATATGCTCTATCTGTTCTGAGCACGGATAAACTTTAGTCTGTTGAGGTTGTACAACAGCTGGTGAACCCCATTTTGGTTGAGACACAAAGTAATCCGAAAGTTTTTTTTCAATCCACATTCATTAATCCAATGTCCTTCTTGGTGACAATAATAACATGGCCCTTTGTCTGCACATGTATTGCCCCAATATCCTTTCTGATGACAAATGGAACAAATCATCTCTTTGGGTGCTGATTTCAACTTATAAAGTAAATTGACAAGTCTTTTTATTTCACCCCATTTAGATGGCTTATAGTAAATACTTTTAGCATCACTTGCTTTTTCTAATCTTGGATCTGTAACTTTATCCATCTTTAACTTTTGGAGCGCTTCGAAAATATGTCTTGTCTTATTGAAGTCAAAAAGCAAGTGTGAAACAGCCTAAGAGTCGTCCACCTTTTATACCTTCCTTCAATATACATTTAAATGTCCAATAATGTGCATTTACACAATATTGTTTAAATATACATTAATTTGGTTACAGTTTTGCTATCTTTACACCCAATGGCCTCTGGATACTATACACTGGTTGTTAAAATGTATTAGTGATTTTAATACAGCTGTTGAAAGATACACTAACAAATAAGAGCTGTAACATATTTACCATAGGATTTTCCCATAGAGTTGGTGGGTAAATAAAAACGTTTTTGAATACATAATTTACCAATGTTCTTAACATTTTGTGAAATGTGAAGTCATAACACTTTTTGAAATAATTACTTTTCGTTTGTGTATGAAAAAAACATTTATTAACAGTATAATTCAGTGGGTGTTAAATGTACATTTAAATGTACATTTAAATGCACATTAAAGGAAAGTATAAAATGTGGGGAATCTTAGGCTGTTTCACACTCGCTTTTTGGGAAACAAAAAGGCAAGATATATTTTCACAGCGAGAAGAAGATAGAAGAAAAAGATGAAGAGAGCGATTGGACATTACAGTGAGACAGAGAGTGAAGTAGATAACAAAGATCAGAGAGTAGTAACAGCAAGACACTTATATAGCATGCACCTTCTCCGACAAAGAACATCAAGACAATTTCATTCCAAGTCCCATATGTGTAGAATAACCTTCAAACATTGTAATCAGAAGAATCCATTTGACATCCTTGGAAAAGTATTTGAAAGTATGGTGAAAAATATTAAAGAAGAATGTGCTATAGAAGACAACGATCCAACGAAAATATCAGTTAACCACCCAGGATTAGAAATAGGTATATTTATCCCATTTACTAAGGCTTCAGCTATCACTTGTAACACCATATTAGATGAAATGGAAAAAGTTGTACAATCAAATGATAAGTTTACTATCCATGATGGCCAATTATCTTTAGAAATAACACACACTTCTCTACCACAGGGGTCTGGGCGACATTCACCAATTGCATTTGCATCTGTTGATAAAATGGTTGGAAACAAGAAAAGTATTATAGAAATTAAAAATGTTAACGATTCAATGTGTCTCGCATGGGCCATTGTAGTGGAAAAGTGTCATGTTGGTAGAGATAATTCAGAACTTTGGCAAAAGGAATGGAAAAATATTAGATATTCTGATAGAGTGGCACAATACTGGAAAGCTAAGGGGGATATGGACAAAGCAGGTCTTGATTATAATATTACTTGTGGATATGAGGAGTATTATAAAATACTAGACCTGCTTTACTCAGAGTATGTCATCAAAATTCATCCACAGTATGCAAAAAGTGAATTTGTATTCGAACCTCCAAATACCACCACTGATAGTAAAGTTATTCATATGTACCGCTATGACCAGCATTTTGATACCATCACTACAATTACAGGGTTTTTAGGATGTTCCTACTCTTGTGCACTTTGCAGTAAAGGGAATAATAACAGAGAACGTCACATATGCCCTTTGCTTGTGTTTTCTATGCTCCAACAAAATGTATTCCTGAACACCCCGTCACCTGTTACAGTTGTAATAGACAATTTAGTAGTTTATCATGCTGTAATAACCATATCACTTCAAAAGGCAAAGAAGAAAAAATAATTTGTCAATTAGTTCAAAAATGTAAACAGTGGAAGTCATTAATATATCGAATAAAAGGAAAACACATTTGTGAAGGATTCAAAAAATGTAAATATTGTCAACAAGTTGTTAATTCTGATCACCAATGTTTCATTGCATAGTACTCTTCACCAGAGGATGGAAAGTTACCAAGCATTCCATTTGTATTTTTTTATTTTGAAACCACACAAGACTCAGGAGTTCAAATGTCTGTGTTGCTCAATGTGCATGTGGGGAAAGTATTTGCAAATCTATAGATCAAGAATGTATTTTCTGTGACAAATTTGGACAACGACAATCAATTTTTAAAGGGGTATCTACTTTGTCAGATTTTTGTGATTGGCTTTTTCGAAAGGAACATAAAGGGACAACAGCAATTGCTCACAATTTAAGAGGTTTTGATGGACAATTTATTTCAAGACACCTCATTGAAAATGGTACATCAACTCCTGAAGTAATTATGAACGGGAACAAAATTATTTCACTTAAAGCTTGTGGTATTACATTTATTGATTCTTTAAATTTTCTGTCAACGAGATTGGCACAGTTTCCTAAAACGTTTGGCTTGACAGAATTAGCAAACTGTTATTTCCTCAATTTGGCAAACACACAAGCTTATCAAGATTACACTGGTCCTTATTTAGATTCAACATTGTATATGCCAGATTCTGTGTCTCCGTCAGATTGGGAAGATTTTATCAAATGGTACAACCAACAGTTTACTAGTAATGCCAGATTTGATTTTCAAAAATAAATGGAACTATACTGCAAATCAGATGTAGATATCTTGCGTAGAGGGTGTGGGGAATTCAGACAACAAATTATAGACAGTGATGGCATAGACCCCTTGAGAGAAGCAGTTACCTTAGCCAATGCATGTACAAAAGCTTGGAGAAAAAAATCACTTCTAGAAAACAAAATGGCAATCATTTCAGACATAGGTTACCCTGCTAAAGTCAAATACTCCATTAAAGCCATTAGATTTTTTACAAACAGTTGCACAGGAAGAAAACATACATATTCAACATGCACTGAACGGTGGGGAGGTTAAAATAGGGGGATTTTATGTTGACGGATTTCACAGAGACACAAATTGAATCTTTGAATTTTATGGATGTATGTGGCATGGGTGCATAACATGTTACAAAGGAACACACATGAGAAAAAACTAATCAGTTTACTAAGTTAACAAACTCAAAACAACAATACACAGGAACGCATGCACCATTTAGAATCATTGGGGTATAACATGAGAGTAACACGGGGACATAAACTTGATCATTTCTGAAAATCAAACCTTGAAGTAAAATCAACATTTAATTCATCTTTTACAAACATGGACCCTATTAAACCACATGGAGCATTATTTGGGGGGGGGGGGGGGGGGACATTCAATACACATCATAAAATAGACCACAACATAGGCAATGAAATAAAATACCGGTATTTGTTCACTCTATCCTTATGTCAATAAATACAAAGAATATCCAGTAGGTCACCCAAATATACTCGCAAAAGAAAACATAGACATGAATAATATTGGACAATACAAGGGACTTATCAAATGTAAAGTTTTACCACCACAAACCCTACACATGCCAGTACAGTTAAAACTAGAAGTCCTGTCATGAAATACGCGCAAATAGCACGTTGATCTGCGCGTTAATCTACGCGTTATGACCATCGTAAGGCTATCAAATTCTGTACCTATTGCCTGTGCACAAGCAGTGTTTCAGCCAATGGACCTCCGGGTAACCCGGAGGTCCATTGGCAGAAACATTGCCTGAGTTTGCTATGAGCAACCAGGAGAACCTGCCGTGCTTTGGATGTCATTCGATATGGCATTTGCGCGCAATTCCTACGCTCAATTAAGCCTAGATAAGCGCACAGTTCGTGACAGGACTTCTAGTTTTAACTGTATTACCAATTCATTGTGACAAGAAAATGGATTTTACACTTTGCAAATGATGTGCAGACCAAGAATTGGAAAACGTGAGCATACACGAGAACAAAGTATTACAAGTACATGGACATCTGTTGAACTTTTTAAAGCATTGGGAATGGGGTACACATTACTTAACACTGATCAGATTTGGCATTGGAAAGAATGGGCTTCAGAAATTTACAAACATTATGTGAACAAATATTTAAAAAATGAAATAAGAAGCCAGTGGATATCCAGATGGGATGAAAACAGAAACAGACAAAGACACATTTAAGAAAGACTATGTGCAAATTGAAACCATACATTTGGAAAATATTGAAAAAATCAAGGACAAAAATCATTTGCTAAAACCATGTTAAACTGTTTACGAGGGAACAGTGCACAGAGCAATGTAAAAACTAAAACAGAATACACACAAGACCCATCAAAATATTTTGAGTTGATACAAGATAAATACATCATTATTAAAAATGTTGAATTATTTGATCATGATAAATGTATTGTAGTAATTACACAAAGTCTACAGATGTTTATGAACCTCACAAATCAGTTAATGTTGCAGTTGCATCTTTTGTCACAGCTAATGTACGAATGGAATTGTACAATGTGATATGGCGTTTGGGTAGACGAGTATTATATTTTGACACAGACAGTTGTATTTACATACACAATCCCTCACTTTGGAACCCAACAGTTGTAAACAGTAGGTTAGGTCAATGGACAGATGAACATCCAGATGCACAAATAATTGAATATGTGGGATTAAGTCCAAAAAAATTATGGTTACAAATACACTGAAGATGGTCAAACACACATTTCATGTAAAGTTGAAGGAATCACATTAGATTACAATACATCACATAAAGTCAATTTTGAATCCATGCAGGAATGTGTACAAGACAGACACAATTACAAATTATTGAACATTGAATACACACACAGAATTAAACGTAACAAAAACAGACAAGTCACTAGTGAAAGACAAACCAAAACATTCAGATCTGTATACACAAAACGTTTTGTAGTGGATAAATATGATACAAGACCTTATGGGTTTAAGGTATAAAACACCCTTCAGATTTCTCATTTGGACTTTGAACACTGAACAGGCAAGATGTCTCTACCACTTAATCCTACATATCCTACATACTTATCAGAGTTAAGAAGACTTTCGAGTTTTAGTATGACTACAAATCCTATTTTGCAACCCACGAAAGAATAATTAGCTAAAGTTGGGTTTTTCTATGTGGAAGATGGTGAGTAAAATGTGTTTTGTATGTGGACAAGGGTTTACATAATTGAGAAGAAAAAGATATCCCTTTACAAGAACATGTTAAGTGGACACCAAATTGTCTGGATGATTTTCTAGATTCTAATTCTTTATTCGCACTCGTGGTACTAAATGATCAAAGTACTCCATTCAGTACGAAGTTAAACAACGTCGAGCCCGGTTAGTCCTCGGATGGGTGACCGTCTGAGCGATCGATTCGGACTCCCGCGTTGTGTCCTTGGGCAAGGCACTTAACCCCGATTATCCACATGGGGGCACGATGACGCCGAGTACTAAGGTGTACTGCACGTCGATGATGCGCATGTCGTCGACCAATCTAACCCTGTCATTGCTGCAGTGCGCATTTACGATGTTGGGGAGCTGGTAGCTGTTCGTCGTTGCTCGGTGATTCTCTCTGGGTACTCCGGCTTCCTCCACCCGTAAAACTGTCACGGCCATGACTAGCCATTGTACATAAGTATGTGCCATTAAACACCAATAAATAAATATTATAGTTTATGAGATTATGGCGAATATCAGTTTCTTCAGAGACCAGCATCTCCGTTGTGACTATGCTTCAATCTCTCGACCGCGAATTTCCCGGTTACCGGTTCTAAACATGAGTGCTAATGCCCGGATAATTCATCGATTAGAATCGGAACGGAATGCAACCTTTGATTCCCGGTTCTGCCCTTTTAATTTCCAGGGTATCGGAACTGATATTCAGAAACCAACGCCGGAAAATTCCCGGTATCGAGACTGACTTTCAAAAACGATAACCAGAAAAGTCCCGCTCCCGGTGTTAAAGCCTAATTGAAATAATGAAGACAAAATGTCCCAGATGAAGTGTGTAGGTTGGAACATGGGTTCTGTATGGAACCCGAAGCCGTCATAAGTTAGGCTTCGAAGAAAATGTGCAAGCACCTGCGGACGACATATCACAACTGTGTACAAAAACTCACCGACAAGGGGCTTCCTTACAGTTGGAGAGTTAGTATCCTCGTTTTTATTATTCTGGGGCATGGTGCAACAAGTAATTCGAACGCTGGGTCACTTCCATAAAAGGACACACACCAACCGAAATATATGGAGGAGATCCATGTGCTTTAATGGTATGTTAGGAATACAACATATAAAGCTATGTTTGGGCTGACGCACGTCTACATCGAGAAATGTGCACATTGTTGGGCAATATTTCTGGGTTAGGTGAGTTATGTCTGGACAAAAATGCAGACCAGCAGTGGAATTTTTTTTTTCTACCATCTTCCGTGCATTTTTGTCTTCGCTTTATTGCGCAAACTATTTGTACTCTATGGAACGCGGTGGCTCAGTGGTTACGGCATTGAATTTAAACCGAGCGGTCCACGGTTTGATCCCCACCAGGGGTAGCTGTGTTGTGTCCTTGGGCAAGACACTTAATCTTGATTGCCCACATGGAGGCACGGTGGCGGTGTGTACTAAGGCGTACTGCACGTCTGTGGTGCACCTGTCTTCAACCAACGCTAACCCTGCTTGTGTGGAGTTAGTACGTTGGGGTTTCTGGCAGTTGCTCGCCGTTGCTTGGTGGTTCTCTCCGGGTACTCCGGCTTCCTCCACCCGTAAAACTGTGACACGAGACGACCATGGCTGTCGAAAGTGCCGTTAAAAGCCAATAAATAAATAAATAAATAAATAAATAAATAGATAAATAAATAAAACAATTTGTAACACCCCCCCCCCCCCCCACCCCCCCAAACAAACAAAATAGCAAAACTCTTACCTGTTGGAAATGCGACCCATAAAAAGAAGCATACAATGAGAAGTAATATAAAACAAGGCAGAATGATTTCAAAAGTTTATTTCCCAGAACAATTTCTTTCAACAACAGTAAAGTTAGGTGAACATGATAAGGTATAAAATGATTACAAATTTAAAAACAAAAAAAAACTTATGTAAGAACTGAAGCTTCTCCCTATCGCATTATATTCTTCTCCATACTGCCGTACATCACACAACACTTTTCCGATACGGCCCACTTCACAGCTAAAATTTAAGTATCAAACCTATCTTTCTGCAGTGTCCACGCTAACCCGTGACTGTCTGGTACCACATTTTTAGCCATTCTCTGTATTGTAAGGCTAAGCAAGGTGTTTTGGTGCCGAAACATTAATGGGAGGGGAGGGGTGTACTTCTCTGTCTGATGCAAATAAATTGATAAAAGTTTTTTAAAAAACGGCTGTTATTACAAGAGTGCACTGACAATAATTTGGTCTCAGAAAAAAAAACCGTCAGAACACGAAAGTTCTAACAAAAGCATCGGTGGGCAGGAGAGGCGGGCACCTAGTTTTTTTTCTATATGCCATTGATTCAATAAATGGTCAGGCTAAATGCTTTCAGTATATATCTGTTGTTGAACTTATATAATAACAGACTAATCGACAATTACTGTTACTCGACTGTGCTTAGCGGGTTGCGGGTCCTTAAAGGTTGTATTTTATTAGAGAAATTCTTCATACCTCTCGACTATATGGAGGATTTATCTAGTTAACTGGTAGAGTGTAGTAAGCCCATATTTGAGCTTTATTCTGAAGTTCAGCGGCCACAACTTGATGGTTTCATATTCTGTGAATGTGTTTCATATTATTCGTAAATTAAAATTATTTAGTGTGTGAAGATTTGTCTTGTTACAATTAATGGGAGAGTGCCACTGGGCACTCTCCCATTAATGGGAACAAGGCAAAGCGACATGAACACATTTGGGTAACTAGATCTAATTTAGCACTGTACAAGTTAAATGCTGCCCTTTGTAAAGCTGATAACCTACAACATTTTATTGAAGAAAAAGCAATTCCTCCTTTTCCACTCACTGGCAATTAACGTTGATAGTTTTTCCTGACACTATTTCTAACAGCTTTTTGAAAGATGAAGTAATGGAACATTTTACTGTTTCGTCATCGATCGCGCTTTTCTATGCCAGAATGCCCTTCCTTCGTATGTGTTGGTGTCCACATTTTAACAATCGAAGACGTTTTGCTGCCAAATCACAACTGTCAGTGCAATTGGCTAAAGGGGTACACGGTAGCATGATAACTTCCTTCCACGTGTTATGGAACTATAATGGCATCAACTGCATGAAATGACGAATGCTTCCTCTCTATCGCCCCAAAGTTCTAGATAATGCCAAATGATGTTCTGCTTGACGTATGCATTATACTTGTTTCAATTTCTGTTTGCTGGCTTATTGCTCAAGCACGAATCACGGCACATACTGATAGGTGAAGAGGAAATGCATTACAAGGTGTTGATGTGTACGTGTGTGCGGGGGGGGGGGGGGTGGAGTTGTGTGTGTGTGGGGGGGGGGGGGGAAGATTGTGGAAGTACTGCAGCATTAGGTTTTCTAGATGTGCGCACGTAGAGAAATTCTGATTCCCCTCAAGAACCTGAACTGGTTGTTCTATGTGTCCTGGTGAGGGAAACAAATTTGGTTCAATGGATACAAACATACACAGGTTTTGGTCCTTCAATTTGTCACATGAAATGGACGGGAACGGTCTCGGCTAGACATTGTATGATCTATAAAATTTTAAGCCGTGCCGTAAGTTTTAAAATGGCGGCGGAGCCGCGCCAGAAACACTTTTTCAATTGTTCCATCACTTATGCGTTAACCCTCTACCCAACACACAAGATATCAAAATTTATTATTTTCTTCTTTTTTTTTGAAATGTCCCAAATAATTTCAACAAAAGCATATCATATTTCTCCCCCCCCCCCCCCCCCCACTGCATGTGTAACATACGTGTGTCCCGAGTGAGATAGCAGGGAGAGACAGATGTATCCCACCCCACCCACGTGACATTATACATTTATAACGTTATTATGACGGCATGCATATCGTATCAGTTTGTTGCTACCAACTGATTTACATTGATGTCATAGGAATAAAGTGTGATCAAAGTTCGATGCTCTAAAACTCTTTAAACCCGAGCTCTTTCCGATGCTCTTTCTGATGGTGCCAATAGTTTTTCAAAACAACGAATACCAAATGAGTTGATTACATCAGCACGTGACCGCCGATTACCTCTGGCTAACGTAACCGCTGTATGGTGGGGGGGGAGAAAAATAATCCCTGATGGGTACGGGTGTGGGATGGGAAAATCCCACCCGAGGGCAAGATATTTGGGCCAGACACGAGGCTTGCCTCGTGTCTGGCCCAAATATCTTGCCCTCGGGTGAGATTTTCCCATCCCACACCCGTACCCATCAGGGATTATAATAGTCTCCCTCACTCGACCAGATTGTTCCAATGATGTTTCATATGATATTTTTGTGTTAATATTTTTTTACCAATATATTCTTTCCAACTTCTTAATTTGTAAATTATGCGATTGTATGCGATCAATTCGTTAGGCAAAGCGTTCAATTACGCGACAAAGGCAATGATTATTATTGTCCACATAATCTAGCCCTTTACCCAACGCAGACGATATCAAAATTTATTATTTTAAATATCATTTTTTTTTTAAATTTTTCAAAAAATTGGATATTGAGCTCGTTCCATTGAGGGTTCAGAAGCAATGTTTTTGAGGCAAAATTGAAAAGATAATGAATTTGAATGCCATTTTTTTTCTGTGAATAGCGCTGGTCGGATTTGGTCGTTACGTTGGGTAAAGGGTTAAAATGCTCCTTGGTGAGTGTAACTCGGTATTTACAATGCCGCTAAAGATGTTATTTCAAAGATTTCCGTTCTCTGTCTATTCAAAATACCCAATTAGGTAACCATGTGCAGTTGGAGTATTGGAATTTAAGCCGAGAGTTCGACGGTTCGATCCTGTCCAGCAATAACTGTGTGATCTTCGGGAAGACACTTAATCCCAAATGCCTTCATGGGTGCATGGTGGTGCTTTGTACTAAGTCGTATTGCAGCTCGATGACACACTTGCTTACAACGACTGTGAGGAATTAGTAAGTTGGAAAGTGTGGTAGTGGCTCACCACTGCCCGGTGGTTGTCTCCGGATACACCGGCTTCCTCCACACGTGGAATTGTCCGATACGATGTGATCCTGTCTGTTGAAAGTGCCGTAAACCCACTTTATTACACGTCCATTAAACCTTAAACCCTTGTATTCAACGGAATCGCCGCTGTGATATAAATGATTCTGTATTCAACGGGTGATATACAAGCCGGAACTTTTTTACCGCACCGTTTTGTTACGCTTTCTAAATTTCGTTATACAATCATCGACCGTCTGTCGCATAGTGTGAAAATGAAAACGTTCAAAGCAAAATAAAGTCGGTTCACAAAAAATTAGTTAGCCAAAAATGAGATAATATTTAAAAAAAAAAACAATCATTTCCAACCAGAACATTAACCCAATCCCGTGGCCATCTCGTTTTGTGGATCCCATTATATCTAAATTGGTCAACTTTATTTCGGTAAATCTTCGTACATCTTGAGAGGCTTCGAACTTCTTTTAAAAATGTTTCTCCCAGCTGTTTTGCAAATCTGCACAAATTTGTACTTATATTTTTACTAACAGTTATAGCCACCGAATGGTTAGGCGTGAATGGGCACCAGCCGAAGAGAAACGGCGATACGAATTTCAGCAAACATTGGTTCCGAAAAGGTTGTTTTGATTTTTCATCGATCCATTTGATCAGTACAGCTTCAGTCAAAACAAACGGACTCTTCATCTTTGGGTTTAAACATCGGAATTAGAATTTGTTTATTTAAATGAATCCCCCATTGTCCATGTGGGGGCACGGTGACGCTGTGCACTAAGGCGTACTGCACGTCGATGGTACACCTGTCTTCAACCAAAGCTAACCCTGCTTGTGTGGAGTTAGTATGTTGGGGAGCTAACAGTTGCTCGCCGTTGCTCGGTGGTTCTCTCCGGGTACTCCGGCTTCCTCTACCCGTAAAACTGTCGTGGTCATGATTAGCCATTGTGCAGAAATATGTGACCTTAAACACAAATAAATAAATAAATAAATAAATAATTTAAATGAATGCATGGGTTGTGAAATAAACACAGAACGCGATGTGTGTTTGAATCGGTGGGTGTTTTACATAACTCGTTAGAATGGCGTAATCATATTTCGCTCGAGCCTACGGCTCTCGCGAAATATGACTACGCCATTCCAACTCGGTATGTAAAACACCCACCGATTCAAACACGCTTCGCGTTCTGTCTACATACAAAACAACCAATTGGCTTCACTTCGTTCACGTTAATAAAAAGGGGCGGTAAACTTTTCGAACGTTTTAAATAAACTGGCCTTTGGGCATCAGTGGAATTCCGATTTTCTTGCAGGGGCCGTCTTTTTTAAATATTTTAGCCTAGGACAACTTTCACGGGCTGGCTGGCTGGCTACTCTACACTGCAGACAAAAGAATTAACACATTTTTTCGTCGCGTCCTGTGGTAGTTCACGAATAGAGTTGAACGTCTGTGCTTTGAGTTTTTCCTCCATACGTCTTGCCTCAAATAGGAAGATTGCCAGAGTAATGGTGTGAGTACCGAGTTGTAAATCCACAGCCCTCGTTGGAATTTGTGTAATCATTTACGGGGAATGGTAAGTTCATACTGTGCAAGAAAAGCAATGTATTTCTCGTTCTATGGTTATAGTCTTGCAATTAAATTTAGATGTTAAGGGCATAGAATCACAGTAATTACTACTTCATATGAAATTTTCCAACTTACATTACAAAATCTGATTTCGGGTTTATCGAAGCTCAAATCGAATTCAATGGACGAGAAACGCGAAACACGAAACACTTTTTTTTCTTAATTTGTTTCAAATGTGTTCGCGCGTCAGGGTATACAGAACAAAATAATTTATTTACCAATTAACCAATTAATTAAACAGTCCAATTAATTAATTAATTAATTAATTAATTAATTAATTAATTAATTAATTAATTCCCAAAAATAACTTGAAAATGAAAACATTTGTTGACTCTACAGGCCTGTCATTTTCAGGAGAGCGATTTGTTCGCTCGCCTACTGCTCGCCTTAAAAAAATAAGAAGGGCGAAAACTAGCCCTCCTGGCCTTAGGAAATAATGATTTCCATAACAGACTTTTCCGAAAACCCTCATCTTTTCAGATCTCTGCTATGTTAGTGGTCTATGTAAGAAGGCCACACTGCCCGTCCACACCTCCGGGCCTTGTCGAGGCCCGGAGGCGTGGGAGGAGCAATGTAGCCATCTCACGGAGGCTACCTTATTAGCAGCACTCAATAAAATGTACAAAGCCCACTATGGAGAATTCATTAAAAGCAAAACTTCATTTCGCCACTTTTAGCTTTTGTAAGCTTGGGGAGAGCTAATTGCTCGCCTAGGCCATGCGAGGGGAGAGATTTTTAGCCCTAACTGCATTTTCAAGAATGCCAAGCCTGACTCTAAAAGGATTTCACAGTTTTTTGGGTAAACATCATCAAATAATTCTACAGAGATTTGATCTTACTTTGAATAAATAGAATCCATCGGTGGAATATTCAACAGCTGTCACATTAGCATCCTGCATGTAACACATTCTCTCCTGATAATCAAATGTCGCGGACGCGCATTTTCCTTGCCTTTTACATATATTTCCACAACGTAGTACATTTGGAGTAGAAATCCTAAGATATGATTTTGGGACTGTGTTCAGTTTATCCCAGGCGCTTAAATCAACAGCATAAATACATTCAATAAAAGTAGAAATAGCCAGTATTATTGGAGTCAAGTGCATCTGACAAAACATTTTGGTAAGAAGAGTGTTTCGTCCTATCATTATCGTAACAGTCCAATAGTTTTCTCTAAAGTGAAGTCGGACTCTGAAAACCTCACATGGTTATTTAGTACCCGGTTTTATTGATCACTGCTTTCATTATTCCATCCTCTCACGGGATATCTTGCCTCGAATAGGATGGATCAATTGATGGGCGTTTTGTGTTTTAGTCGGCTGCCAATCAGAACAGTTTCGCGGTTGCTTGAACCTGTTTATCGCGCTTTGTTTCTACGATCAGTTCACTGTGATTTCCGAGAAACCATATGTGACTCATGCAGACAATTAAGAACAACTGTGAGCTGTTTTTTTTTTTCTCAATTCATTTCAACAGAAACGTCTTTAGTTAGCTTCTTATCCCTTTGATATGTGACTTTCGTTTTAGGCTATTATTTCGTTCCTTTGTGGGTCCCCATCTGCAATGCTTCAAAAGTGCCAATGACATGTTCCACACAAGAGGCGATATCAAGTTTTGCAGTTCGATGAGGGTTGATCACCTGTAGCGGTCGATGTATAAAGGCCATTTACCAACCAGCCTGGTTGGTACGGATCTCTTAGGCTCGTGGTAAATCGGTCGCATTGTGTGCTAGAGGTCGACGGTTCGAAATCCGGCTCCCCAACTTATCTCTCCTCCTGCTACATTTGTGGGCTTGTCCGATCCTCAGCAGTTGGTGGCGTTGTGGACGCTGTGGTGAGCATGGTGGATGTTTCGACCGCTCTGAGGTGGAATCTGGGGTGAGATTCACGGTGGGAGAATCTCAAAAGAAGGGGAGAGTAGTGTAGCGGTCGATGTATAAAGGCCATTTACCAACCAGCCTGGTTGGTCCGGATATCTTAGTCTCGTGGTAAATCGGTCTCATTGTGTGCTAGAGATCGACGGTTCGAACCCCGGCTCCCACACTTATCTCTCCTCCTACTACACACCTACACTTCACCGTTTACGCAACGTAACGCTCAGAACGGGCCACCGATTCTCACAAAATCCCAATTGAGTTGTTTTTTTATTATCTCACTTTTTCCAAAGAAAAATAGCTTATACCCCTTCTTGGGAACGCGTTCGTTCACCTCTTGAAAAGACGCGTCAAAAGCCAAATCTATGACAGTCACAAACATTCGAGTAATCGACTATCGATCGTTCAATCCATATTCGATTGGCATTTTTCTTAGTCGAATAATCAGTGGCGGCGCTACGGGGGGGGGGGGGGGGCATTTGTCCCCCCCCCAAACAAAGGCTTTGCCCCACCCCCCAGTTGCCCCCCAACCATCTCGCATGCATTTCCATCCACCCTCACACACAAACACATTCAGTCACTCTCTCACACACACACACACACACACACACCTCTCTTTTTTTATTCCCAATAATTTCCCATACACACTTAGCCCAAAGCCTCAGGCTAGCTGATGAACACATCCAGGCAGTAGAGATTTAAAGACTCGGATGCAGATACTTATAAGTTATAATTAAGTTATGACCCAACAAAGGCATGTCTATCTATATCCCTTGTCTAAAAAAAATCATGGATTTCGCATTATGACAGACGGGCATTATCTCCCTTGCACTGTTCAATTATTTGAAGTCTCTCTCTCTCTCTCTCTCTCTCTCTCTGTCTCTCTCTCTCTCTCCCTCTCTCACGCACAGACCCACCAGACGCGGATCCAGGATTTTTTGAAAGGGGGACCGCTAATTACCATTACATTTAGTCGAAACTTGGACCCAAAGTCCGTAATATAAGGACGTACCAAACCAAAAAAGTATATTACGGACTTTGGGTCCAAGTTTGGACTACCTCATAGCAAAGTAATGATATGATCCTTTACGTATTTGCCCCCCCCCCCCTTCATGGGAGTCTGCCCCCCTAGTTACCCCCCCCCCCCCCCCCACAAAAAAAATTCTGGCGCCGCCACTGCGAATAATCAGTAAATGTTCCCTTCCTCTAAATGCCTAGAAATGGAAGGAACAATTATAGATAAAAACATGTATTTCCTAAAATAAATGTGATTAATATATTACATTTGCTTCACACCTAAATATTTCAGGTTTTCAGATAACCGATTTGTTGTTCATTCGCTTTGTTCAAGACGAACAATTCTCAAAAACGAACTGTCATGAAATAGTAAAAAATGCCGAAACTGACTTTAACTACTTGTATGCTGCTGGCGGATTTTCCTACCTAGGATAGGATTTCTCGTGACACTGACATATGTATAGTTTGGGCACATTTAATTCATTTCCCGTCATCTACACTGTAACGGTGTTTTCTCCAGTAAATTCTCGAATTAAATTTAGAAGAATATTTCATAAAATCGAGTCATGGCTGCATCATAGCAGCCATGACTAGATATGGTGAAAGATATCTTAAAACGACTCAGCGGGTTAAAAGTTAAACAATAATAAATTCATATTATAAAGGACAATGTATTCCTCAATAGCTGTCCTTAAAAATCCATAAAAGGCGCACCGCGATGTTGCCGTATATAATTCAGATCGAATATTTTCCTTCAAGTTTCACTTCTATACCCGTGACAAAGCACTGCGAAATATTGTTCACAACGAATACATTGAGTTTCTTCAAAAATACTTCCATATCAGGTCAGAATTATAGTATAAAAGAACAGTAGACAAGCGCTGTCGTTCTTTTTGAAACCTGACACTTTTTTAAGAAATGTTGTTTGTTTTTCATGGCTTTTTGAAAATTGCATGTGGGCGGGCAATTTTTTTCATCAAAAGTTCCTGTTTGTGGTTTGTTTAATGTTTTTGGCCTCATAATCTACAGAATAGCATGGGGGGTGGTGTAACTCGTCCCTTGAGTGCAAGAAGGCTTTGAAATGCTAAAGCTGAACAAAGCCTTGTTGCACTTGAGGGACAAAACTATAAATTGTATTAACCCTTTACCCAACGAATCGGCCGCATCCCACCGCGTAATATGCAAATTCAGTAGTTGAAAAAATATTATTTTTCAAAAACTGTCAACAAAACAATATCATGTGACCCCTCGTTGGAACGAGCTCGTCGAGCTCGTTCCAACGAGGGGTCACATGATATGGTTTTGTTGAAAATTTTTGAAAAATTTAAAAAACATTGTATTTAAAATAATAAATTTTGATAACGTCTTCGTTGGGTAAAGGGTTAACTTGCGTAAAATATCAGACATAAACCATTTAATATTTTTTCTTAAATTTGCATTTACTATGAAACGAGAACATGCGGCAGCCAAATCGACCATGCGATACGGCCCGAGAAACAGACTTTTAACTTTTTCAGGTCCTATGATTCGTTTCTAGACTCAGCCTTGGATTGAACACATCTGATGGATAAACAGGCGTCTGAAGAGGACCACATGTATCCTCCGCCTAACTATTCCGGCAATGCCGGGCCGACATTCTTGGAAATGTATTTGATATGATATGATATATGTTTATTACTTTCCAAAGTGTGATTTACTGGGATTTTCGGGTTTGATATATAAACGATAACTTCACAAATGAATTATGCAGTCAACAATTGTGTCATATCTTCGTGCGCCAACGAAGACGGTTTGCTGTGGATGTAATGGGGACTTCATTGTTTTTTTTATTGTTTTGTTTTTATAACCCTTTACCTAACATGAAAAGCAGACGACACTTGAAAAAAAAATTCAATAACTATTATTTTCATTTTTGTCTCAAAAATATAGGTTATGACCCCTCACTGGGACGAGCTCGAAAATCAATTGGCGATTTTTGAGAACAGCGCTGCCCGGTTTTGGTTGTTACGTTAGGTGGAGGGTTAAATAGTATAATTATCGTAAATAATGCAAAGTAATAAACAGAGTAATCACTTGACTGGACTGGTTACGTGAAATAATTCATTCGAGGCGAGGGACTACTTGGTAAAACACTCGTGCGCATTCGCGTACTCGTGTTTGTACAATGTCCCTCACCTCTCATAAATTATTTTACGTAACCAGTCCAGTCAAGCGATTACTCTCTATTTATTCGCCAGTATACAAGAAAATTAATACAGTGTTTACTAACGTACATACACATTTATACAATATATATAGATAAAAGGGATGTGCAACACTTTTCATTCCAGTTTTCCATTCACAACATCAAACGGCGAGGAACCTATGCGGGTTGGTGCAAATGATAGCAAATTTCCACAAGAAGCAGAGGGTTCAGTCGACAAGACCTCACCCAAAGACCAATCAATAAATAATAAAATACGGGTTCAGTGTGCACCCCCATGTGGATAAGTACATGTATTCTTATACAGATCGAGGTAGTTATTCTTACAAAAAGCACCGAGACAGGCTTTTGCGCAAGAACTCATTTATTTGTAGTTGACTGGGATGAAGATGACGAGGAGGAGGGGGTGGCTTTCAACTCGGCGAGTGTGGCAAGAGAGTAGCACGGGGCTTATCGAATAAGAACACGCATTGCCATTTAATGAGCTGATAAATGTTTGGACAACTGCTGGTATTCATGCACGGAAACGGCGATCCAGGAACAGGCAATTGTGATGCGTTGTGTACAACACGATAAGTTTATTGAAATAGCGGTAGCATAGCTGGTCGAATTGGAAGGCACATTAACAATAGCTTGCACCAGACTATGCTCTTTCATCCATTTCTATCCACATCTAGAATCGTCGGAGGCGGTGGTTTCGCAAACACGTTATGCCTGCAGGAAAAAGCCACGTTGTCTGTGATCTAGCTCCCATGTTTCCCTGTGTACTGCTTTGTACCCCAACATACACTTTGACGCTAGTTGGGAAAAGAAATGCTCTTTGTTGGAAAGAACTGTGTTTTTGTTGCAGCAGCCCAGCGGGGCCCCTGCTCTTGGTAGGTAATTGTGGTGACCTAGCAGTCATGGTTTCCTTTGTAGGAAAGCGCCGCATTGTTTAGACACCTAACAGGCATGATATACATAAAGGGAAAGGCTATACTCCCCGTAGAAAAGAACTATGCGATGTAGCAAACTGTGGTAGCCTGGCAGGCATGCGTCCTTTCCAGGAAGGAGACGCACTGTTTAGTATGCCCTATCGGGTACATGTATGGAGCCCCAAGCTGGAAAAATCTATGCCCTCCGTAGAAAAGAGCTATACCGTTTGCTGTGACCCAGGAGGCACATTGCTTTTGGTCGGAAACTGTGGTGTCCCATCAAGTGGGTCTCCCTTTGCAGAAAAGAGACGCACTGTTTACTGCCATTGCAGACATGGTGCCCCAGTCGGCAAAAGCTATACTCTCTGCAGGAAATAGCTTTGCTTTTTGCTACGGCCCAGGAGACACGGTGGTCTTTGCAGGAAACTGCGGTCTTTTAAAGAGCATATTTCCCTTTGTAGCAAAGAGTCACACCGTTTGGTGTCACAGTAGATATGGTGCCTCTAGTTGGCAAAAGCAAAGTTCCTTGTTGGAACGAACTATAATTTTTGTGGTGGCCCACGCGTCTTCTTGGTCATAGAAGGAAGCAAGAATGCTGTTCATTTGTAGGAAACAGTCACATTGTTTGGTGCTTTAGCAATCATTGTGCTCTCATTTGGAAAGGGTGTGGTCCCTTTTTTTTGGGGGGGGGGACCCGCTGTTGGGAGTAGTTTTGGTTGCAGCTGTATTGTTGTTGACCACAGCTTAAGGTGACACCAGTGACCACTATTGTGTGATGTAAATTCTCTCATTGGTTTACACTGTGACAAGACTTTGTGTACAAAAGATTGAACTGAAAAAAAGTCGTGTGAAGATCCTCCAGGTCTCTCTTCATCATTCTGAATGATGGGTTTCTGAGTTTCAATACACCTGCAGGCGGAATAGTCACGACCTCGTCTCTGGGCCTCACGGGCTCGTCGATATGTGATCAGGAGGCGAGGTCGAGACTTCAATACAGTATCTCGGAGACCCACATGTTCCAATTTACCTTACAATATTTCTCTCTTTCTTGCCTTGCTTATATAATGAAAGGATTAGTTACAGTGTTTAACACTTTAAAGCCGGTGGTATCCAAGTCAGAAAATAAGCAGACTGTCTCCTGCAAACTTAGGTCCCCAGAGGGTGAATTTAATGATGCTACCCTGCATAGCAGGGTAGCATCGCTAAATTTACCCTCTGTGAACCTCAATCTGAATCAGGGTCTCAAAACTAAACAGAAATAGGTACCCAGGGGATGAATTTGCCCACTAATTGGGAAAGCATCATCAAATTCACCCTCTGTGGACCTCATTCTGCAAATGTCAGAATGCTTATTTTCAGGCCTGGTGGTATCTTTCATGTAATTTCAACTTAACCAGTTGCGATAGTCCATATTTATTATTTGAGTGTATACTTATTAATATTTTCGCCGCGCATCCTTGAGCTGCATATAGAAAGTATTGATTGGGCTATCCCAGTTTAGATTAGGAGCCAAACTACTCACTATGACGTATCATGTTCCTTGATCAGAAAAGCGCCCCTACCCCCCCCCCCCCCCCCTCCCGCTTCAAAGCTTTAACGGCTACTGGTCTGATAATCATTCAATTGATTTTTTCTTCGAATGGAGATTATGGCCCCATATTGTTACGTTATTGTGATGTGCATGACTTAATTCCAATGCATTATTCTACTAGTTTACAGCAGTGTTTCAGTTGTGTGAGTCTTTGTTTATTATTCATGTTGAACGCATAGTAGGCATATATAAAAATACCATTATGGAAAAAATATTCTAGTCTAAATTATTTCTGTTATCAGAAACGGGATCCTCGACAAGTGTAATAACTCGATGCCAGTTGAGTGCAGGTACATGTAACAAACCGTTCTCTTCGTGAATCAATAATGATTTGTATTTTACCGAGACGGTTTAAGTGTATTTGGGAAAAACGTTCTTGTTGTACGTTACACGTGTTTGTGGACTTAATGACACTTCTCGGAACAAGTATTTTCGTGTCTGTGAAGTCATAAAACAACTCAAGTGTAAGCACTCGTTGTGTGATCCAAGTCTGTTCTACGAGAACAAAACATGATAGACGCATTGACTCCCAGACATGTCGGTTTAATGACTGCATACTCATGTGCACTATACTGGCAATGCACCATATATTATCACACCGCCACCATCAAATAAAATAACTAATTACGGAAAATATCGTTCAAAAAACGCCTAATACGGGAATGACGTCAGATGTCAACTTCGTCGTGATAACAGTGTGAATGAGTTTGTTTCGGAAGGAGAAATGCATTAATATTTTCTTATTTTTCATTAACGGTCTACCTAATACAAATAGCAGACGATGTTTGCAGAAAATGCTTCCCGAATACATATTTTCTTTTTTTGTTACGAAAATATACTTTATGACTCCTCAATGGAACGAGCTCGACGGGGCATAAGCTATGATTGTTGAGGCAAAAAAAAAAAATAAATAGAAGAAAATGAAATTCTGATTGCGATTTCCGTGTGTTTTTTGAAGGTCAACTTTAATCGCAACGTGAGCTAAAAGTTTAAACTACACATTATTACACGCCTGTTCTATGAAATCACTATCTACAGCAACATTAAACCGTCAGGAAAATAAAAATCTGTTCCGCATATGTGTGTAACGGAAATCGTTGACGGACTATTTTATAAAGAAGCGAAATTTCACTGGAATTTTCTACAAATCGTGTACCGCAATTACAATTTCAATCCCTAGCGATAGCTAAAAGTCGTCCCCTGAGTTCCAATGTGTTCTATGTGCCAGTAGGCACATAGGACACATTGGAACTCAGAGGACGAAAGAGTAACACAGGTTCCCCTCGCAAGTTTGGTTGGCGACAAAATGAGTTTTTTTTTGGTGATAATTATCAAATAAATTGTTGAGTGTTCTCCTAGCAATTGTTTTATAGACGCGAAGGCATGTAATAAACACAGAATGACACGCGTGTGTGAATGGGTTAATCGATGTGGCACTTGTGCCATAGCGGAAGGATAAAACTCGAGGCCTGTGGCCTCTCGTTCTATCCTTCCACGCTGGCACTCGATTAACCCTTTCACTCACGCGTGTCGTTCTGTTTATTTATGTGATACAAATAATCACAAAATCGCCACGATCTGACATGAAATTTCTGTATCGAGTTTACTCAAATCGATCTGATGCGAGGTTTATCTCTGCTCACTTCGATTTTAGTGACCTCAGCACAGCAAGTTCACAGGAAATCGCGAGGGTGCACGGTGACTCAATATGGATGCAGGCTGCAAGCTAATCCCACCTGCAGCAACCGTGTTGTGTCCTTGGGCAAGGCACTTAATCCCAGCTGCTCACGTGGGGCAATGTTGGCGTTGTGTACTAAGGCGTACTGCGCGTCGATAGTGCACTTGTCTTCAACCAATTCTAACCCTGCTTGTGTGGAGTTAGTACGTTGAGGAGTCTTATACTTGCTCGCCGTTGCTCGGTGGTTCTCTCCGGGTACTTCGGCTTCTTTCACCCGTAAAACTGTCTGGCATGAGATGACCCTGGCTGTCGAAAGTGTCGTTAAACCCCAATAAGTAAATAAATAAATAAATAAATAAATGAATAAAAATTGAGGAGTCTTATACTTGCTCGTCGTTGCTCGGTGGTTCTCTCTGGGTACTTCGGCTTCTTTCATCCGTAAAACTGTCTGGCATGAGATGACCCTGGCTGGCGAAAGTGTCGTTAAACCCCAATAAGTAAATAAATAAATAAATAAATAAAAAAAGAAATAAATAAATAAATAAATAAATAAATACGAAATCACGACTTATTAGAGATCCTCTATTACTCTTTAGTTCTCAACAAGCATCAATGGAAATTGGCTTATTAACCCTTTACCTAACGAATCGCCCGCATCCGCTCGCGTAATTTGGAAATTGAGCAGTTGAAAAAAATAAATTTTTGAAAATATTTCAACAAAACCATATCATGTGACCCTTCATTGGAACGAGCTCATCGAGCTCGTTCCAATGAGGGGTCACATGTTATGGTTTTTGGAACAATTTATAAAAATAGTAATTAAAATAATAAAATTTAATTTACTCTGCGTTGGGTAAAGGGTTAAATGAAGAGAAAATTCAGCAGTTCAGAGATTTACTGGCCAGTTGAACTCAGCCTAACACGGTCAGGGTTAGCGTATCATATTTTGAAAATCTGCACCACCTTTCAGGACCCCCTAGTCTAACTTGATGTGAAGGTCAATACACCAATCAAAAACATCAAATAGAAGACAACTTTGTCAAATTTGAGTGAAATCGGTGCAGACATTTCATAGAAAATCGCGACTCATTAGAGAAGATCTATTTCTCCTCAGGTATCAACGGGTATCAATGGAAATTAACTTATTAAACGAAGAGAAAATCCATTAGCTCAGGGGATCTGTTGGCTTATCATATTTTGGAAATGAACACAACCTTAAAGGATTCTCTAGAATAACTTCCTATGAAGGTCAGTAAAGTAATCAAAAAACCCGAAATGGGGAAAATCTTTTTTCAAATTTCCAAGACTGACGGACAAATAGAGGATGTGTAATTTATTACACACCTGTTCTATGAAATTCCCATCTGCAGTAACACTAAGCCGTGTGGAAATTAAAAATGTGTTCCGCACATATGTGCGGAACGGAAATCGTTGACGGATCATTTTTACTTAGAAACGAAATTTCACTGGAATTTTCTACAAATCGTGCAACGCAATTTCAGTTTGAATCGCGAGCGATAGGTGAAAATCGTCCCTTGAGTTCCAATGTGTTCTATGTGCCAATAGGCACATAGAACACATTGGAACTCAGGGGACGAGATAGTCACAGGGGTTCCCCTCGCAAATTTGGTTGGAGATAACATGTGTTGTCTGTGTTAATAGTTGTCAGAAGAATTGCTGAGTGTCCTTCTAATAATTGCATTATAGACGTGAAGGCGTGTAATAAACACAGAACGACACACGCGTGTGAATGGGTTAATCGATATGCCACTTGTGCCATCGCGGAAGGATAAAACTCGAGGCCAGTGGCTTCTCGTTCTATCCTTCCGCGCTGGCACTCGTGCCATGTCGATTAACCTATTCACACGCGTTTGTCGTTCTGTGTGTGAGCAGCAATTTCATAATAAAATTCTAAACCGAGTTCACTAAAATCGACCTGAGTTTACGTTTACCTCGATATATCTAGCCATATATTATTATTATTATTATTATTAAAAAAAATCAATTCAGATATCGACGAATTTAATAGACTTTGCATCACATAATGTGTAATGTGGCCCTCGACCTTGCCTAACGGTTAAACCAGGAGGCATTGTTCATTAAAATCACCAACCAAATTTTATTATTGTTTTTAATTTTTGACTCGAAGACATACTTTATGGTGCATCGATGGAAAGAGCTCGACGTGCGTGTTCCAATGATGCGTCATAAGTTATGTTTCCGTGAAAAAAATGAAAACTTCTAGTTGCTCGTGATTTTGTGTTTGCAAATGTTGTCTACAATGAGTATTAGATGGACACTTAATGACATGTAAGAGGAGATTATTCAATTCTACTGCCGAAACCAACCCACTCACAATTTTACGTCGTCGACCTCTGACGTCACACTGTTTATTTGACATGTTTGTGGACGATATTTCCGTAAATAGCCATTTGATAAACTAACTTCGCCTGCAACTATGTTATGGTGTATCATTCGCTAATCTGTCTAATTATTTCTCCAGTGTTGACGGATATCTTGTATTCTTGATGAACAAAAATGGTTTGTGTAGTCCAATATGGTGGGAATCAAATAATCTTGGGAGATTTGTTAAGACATTGAACCCTAGTGATATCTTCCATGCCAGTTCAATGGCTCAAATTGGAATGGTCCATATTCATTATTGGGGTCGGAGGGTAGGCCAATTAATATTTTGAACGTGCAGCCCTGAGGCTGCACGTTAAAAATATTGATTGGTCAGCTGTACACATTCACTTCACAACAACCATTGTAGTAGGTAAGCTCTGTACGACATCCTTTCGCCGCCGGACCAGCCGATGACGTCATTTTAACTTGTAACTTGTTTTAAATTGTTTCAATTTTTAAATGTTTTTTAATTTTTTAATTTAAAAAAAAATGTTAAAGTTTTTATTTGTTTTTGATTTGATGTTTTGTGTTTTAATTAGATTTTTAGGAAATCCCACACACCTGTGCCACTGGGCCAAGGCGAGGGGTTAATAAAAGTTGCATAACTTGTTCGCCATTCCTCGCAAAAACAAATAAGATTAAACCAAGGTCAGATTTCGAGTCAGGACAATTAGCCACCTTTTTGATAGTGTTCAAACTTTTGTTTACGTAAGTTGCGTAACTTGATTGACAAGTGTGTTTACTTTTTTGTGTGTATCTATGCATGCTCGACACGCGTGTCATCTATCGAGTGATGATGTCGTCGATATGAGAAAGGAAACGAAGAAACGTCACTGATTGGTTGAACTCATCAGAGAAGGGAACGCACCCTTCTGAAGACTGAGGAGGTCGATTTATCAATTGTAATTTTTATTTCCAAAGGGATCTTCAGCCAAGCAGGGCGTCTTTGATCAATATGTGTTCGATCAACAATATTAAAATCGGCAAGCGTGAAACTAAAACTCACGTCGGAATCTTCCAAGGAGATCTGAAAATTCAACAGAGAATGTTTACTGCTAATGGTACCACGCCGTCTAAAACTGGAATAGCGCTCAATTTTGAAGAATGGGAGGATATGGAAAACAGATTTTCCCTATACAACAAAAAAGAAAGGAGGGAGACAGTACTCAAGAGAACAAGAAGAAACGTCCACTTTCCGAAATGTGATTGAGAAAATTTTATCACGAACTGAACTGTACTTACGCGGAATTAGCAGAAGAATACAGACAAAATCACCAGAGAGAAATGTTACGGCTGCCCCGTTGACCATCCGTGTCAAATACAGCACGGCGTTTGCTTAGTGATTAACCCTTTACCTAACATGAAAAGCAGACGACACTAGCATAAAAAATTCTTGAGTAAATATTTTTTTTCATTTTTTGTCTCAAAAACATAGGTTAGGACCCCTCATTGCAACGAGCTCGTTCCAAAGAGGGGTCATAACCTATGTTTTTGAGACAAAAAATGAAAATATAATGAAAATTAATTGGCGATTTTTGAGAACAGCGCTGGTCGGTTTTGACTGTTACGTTGGGTAAATGGATTAATGGGGGGGGGGGGGGGGGGGGGTCATAACCTATGTTTTTGAGACAAAAAATTAAAACATAATGAAAATTAATTGGTGCTTTTTGAAAATAGCGCTGGCCGGTTTTTCCGTTACGTTGGGTAAAGGGTTAACCGGGAAGAAAAAATAACCCACTACCTCGATGATGTACTTATGCGAGTCGACCGTGGCAGAGTATTTGTCTCTTGACGTGAAAGGACTGCGGCCATTATTCCACCACCTCTGTTCAGCGAGTACGCAGTACCGGAGAAGGACAGTATAAGATACATAATGTTGGATGATGAGACAGATCAGCTGTGAAAATAGCAGCTTCACTCTTAGCTTCGCGCCGAACCTCTGGAGGGCACCCGAGTTGCTAAAAATAGATACCTTTTCGCGCACACACGTCGCATGGATAAGATACACACCACCCTCTTCCCCACCCCCACCCCCCCCCCCCAAAAAAAAAGCTAAAATAAAAATAAATAAATCACGAGTTTCCTTTCTTGAACCCCCACCAATCTATAAAAGCTGTGGATGTCATAGTCTCGGCTCAGTATAGAATTTGGAACCTCGCTGGGTACACCCCTTCACTTGCGTCGTAAGTGGGCTAACGTCTTCTGGGAAATCGACCTTTATCCATAAATTTATCGAAAACCTGAACGACCTTGTGTTCCCGTCCCCCAAAACACCATCTGGTGTTTTAGCGAATGACACCCCCATATGTGACACCCTATCCCACGTGGAGTTTATGGAAGGGATTCTACAAGAGTTCAAGCCCAATTATCTCATTATTGGACGATCTGATGTTGCAAGTCGACGAACGGGTCGCTCGTTTATTTACCCAGGGCTCACACTATCGCAGGATCAGCGTGTTATACATCGTTCAAAATTTATTCGATAAGAATAAGTTCCACCCCCTCGTGACTCTGAATTGTCATTACTTAAACCCTTTTCAAAAAACGCAGAGACCGGCCACAGATTTCACATCTTGCGGCTCAGATGTATCCGGGGAAAGCTAACTTTCTGAGAGAAGTGTTCGATGACGCAACTGCTATTCCGTACGGCTATTTAGTAATCGATCTTCGACAGCAAAACGATGAGGGGTTAAAGCTTAGATCTTGCATATTCCCGGGGAGACACAAGTCGTTTATGTTTCGAGAGTATAAAAGAGGTTGATCATGGGTGATTACCTCATAATGATGTCTGCCCATCTGGGACGCAACATCGGAACTCTCAAGTTTCTATGTCGTGCAAAGCCCGCGGGAATTAGAAACGTTGTCAATCAAGCCGATCAAGATTTAATTCTCTCGGTTTGTGAATGCGCTAAAAATATAAACAGAAAGTTAGACAATTATCGGAGAAGAACTCTTCAGACAAGGTACGGCGACAGGTTATACAATCGGGAGGTTTTCTTGGTTCGATCACTGGACCGGTTCTGAAAGTATTAGCCCAAGGGCTACTCGGATAACAATGAGACATGCCAAGAAAATGTTTTTGGTAGCTGGATCGTTAAAACGAATCTAACAAGCGACCGAATGATATTGCAGTCCGTTCGCTGTATGACAGGACTATGTAGTGATTGATGTTGTTTTGTTAACCCAGTCTGACCCGGTCTAGAGCTTATGGCGCGCCGTTAACATGACTTTCGTAGCAGTGGTCACGCAGCGAGTTGACCCTCCTCACTAGGAGTGTTATGTCGACGGGACGACAATTGCCCATGCAGTGAAGTATTAGATTACTTAAAGGGAATTAGCAGATAAATAGCATGTTGTTCATTCGCGTAGTAACTGTTCGCTTAGCAATTACTTGGCTGTTGCTTTTATAGTCGTTCTGTGGAATGGCTTCAGAATGGGATCTGTGAATGGAAATGCAGACTTACAACACAACAATTTATATTTAATTATAACCCTATGAAATGCTGATTTACAAAAACAACAATTTATAGTTATTTACAGCTCTGTGCACATTGTATTTAATGACGTAATTAACTAAAAAAATATTAATAATAAAAATAAATTACAGTCAATTTGCTTAAGACTACACAGTTCCAATGTGAGAGTTAGAGAGGAGGGTAATCTTGCATCAGTTACAGTTACTGATGCCGTTCGCGATATGTAGCTATTAGCCGAGGGGTTGGGGATCTGACAACACAGCACTTCCTTATCCCAGTGATATGATTTACTAGTCTACCTAGCTTCCCATTGGGACCTCCCTAAAATGCCTTGTCCCTTCCTGACGGTGGAATGTACTAATTATTCGTGACAACCCGACTAATGATAACATACTTCAAATTATTAAAATACACTTAGCTTATTTCCTATCCTGTGTGTTCCATGAATATTCGAATTCGACCACTCACAGTCATCCTTCCACCAGCACGAAGTAACTCACTGATGGCTTCTTCCAGAAAGACACAGATTAACTCCTGACAGTGCGTTTTATCAACTTTTCCCCACCTTGCATGTCCCGAGGCTAACTGATTATCACTTTTCAATCGAGGAAGTTACATCAAGCTCTCTTTTTTCTGGTAAGAATTAATTATCACTTTATCTTTATTTTCCCAGTTGTTTGTTGATATGAATGAATGGACATCCTTTATGTACAATGGGGGCAACGAACTTTCATTCGTCTCTCATTTAACTAAAGGATGACTTTGAGATTTGTCTTAAATATCAGAATTAGATAATTAAATTATTTTTCACTGTTATTTGGACTAAAGGACTAAAGGTAATAAACTCCATCTGCCCCATAGGGCTGATTTCGTTCCTGATACATTGTTAATTTATAGTAAATCTTAAATTATGTTAGTAGGGTATATCCGAGAGTGCGAGCACATCTCAATCGTGTGTGCTGGAAAGTTAGGTGTGTTGGAAAGTTGAGCTATTTTTAGAAAAATCTTAATTTTTGGGGTGAAAAAGTTGATTTTCTTGGAAGAATATTGGGTTTTCCCCAAAATAATTCAATTTTTGCCCGAAAACCCTGTGTTTTTCCGGGAAAATGATAAAATTTGAACATTTCTGGCCCACTTTCGACGGAATTTGTTAAAAATGTCTAAAAATTCACCGATTTTATAAAATTCACTTTTTTATAAATTTGACACAAACCTCGATGAAAAATTCAGTTTTTTATAATGTAACATCGACTTCGTCATTTAGGGTGAATTTTTCGAATTTCCGGAAGGGTTGTTTGGACGATTGTGACCGGAAGTACGATTAGCACTGAGATTCCCATTGGAAAACAATCCAAAAACACGGCTTTTTTGAGGTCGTAGATTGAGAAATACGCGATCGAACGTTGATTCCCATAGAAAAAAAGAGTCCGATTCGATTGGTGAATTTATAATGTGGGTTGGAACGTTAGGGGATCAAACATTGATTCCCATAGGGAAAAAGAGTCCTATTCGACCGATGAATTTATAAAGTGGACTGGAACGTTAGGTGGTAAATTGTGTTGGTATATAGAGAGAGATCTCACGTTCGATTCCCCCCAAAAATTAGATTAGCTCGATGATGCGATCTGTAATGGATGGATGGATCGCGATTGAAAAAATGTATGTATGTATGATGAGTTGTGAGATGAAAGATAAATTAAAAATAATAACTGTTTTTGTCATTAAAGAAAAAAAAACTGTAAAAAAGTACATATATAAATGAAAAAAAAAAAAATAAAATAAAAAAAATATTTTTACAATTAATAATTATTATCATTTTTTAAAACAAAAACACAAAAATTTAATATTTTATAAAAAAAATTCAACAAAACGACGATAACAAAAATAATTAATCATGAAATCGACAACACCTAAACAATCCGCATTAAAACTGAAGAGGATCGAAAGATATTCAAACTTTGATACTAAAATTTATAGATTGCAATCGCACGACGCCATTGAATTGAAGGACGTGGAGACGAGTGGGTTGACACAGGAATACGAGAAATATATCTTACCTTTGAAATTGAACGAGGCCATACTGGATTTAATGTACAGATGTCATTGGCAATCCTCTCGGAGAAGATAGAAAATTTCGACCCAGACGATTTATTGCTGTTCTATGGGAGTAATATATATCCGAACATTTCTAAAGAAGTGGTCGATAGACTGAATCTGATCACTGGAGAAGAACGAACGTTCGAGAGTGTGAATCTGGTTTTCCTATGGATTTATCAGCGGGGAGACGATATTTTTAAAGTAAATATGCTGAGCAAAGACGTGAAATTATAAAAAAAAGGAGTTAGTCCAATATAGAAAGATTTTTAATATCGAGTCGAAAACCCATTAAAGTTTATTTCATATCTCGCATTCTTTCAGTTGAGGAATGTGTGTTTTTCACATGCGATTAATATTTCAATCGAGCGTGATTGCTTTCACCACTTATACTGTTTATGTTTGCATAATAAAAAATAACTGGATGTTTTTCTCTACTTTGAAGTGTGGAAAAAATAGAACCGGTTTTCAAAACGTCTGCGTTCATTACTGAACGAAGTGAAAATGCGAATCTAGGGTGAGATGTTTTTTGATGCGTGTTACTATTCACCTGTGTTAGGAATTAATTGGAAAGCAAGGTAGTACTTGTTTTCTACGGTATACAATTTTTTTTTTGCGTTACTGATGGGACTTTTATTTATTTATTTTTTTTTTGAATTTTTTTTGGTTTTTTTTGGGTGGGATGTTTTCATTAAAAGAAATATATATATTAATAAAAAGTTAACAATTCGCAAAAAAAAAATCAAAAATGCCGCTCAGGATCACCGATCCAATGTCGAGTTGTGACAACAGTTCCTCGCACCAAGGCCAACACACCTATGAAGTTTCATGACTCTAGGTTGAACCACTATCAAGTTCTCATCCGGAAACCAATTGTTGCGATATACTATGTTCAAGGTCACTGTGACCTTGACCTCTGACCTGGTGAGTCCAACATCAATAGGGTTCTTCCTCGCACCAAGGCCAACACGCCTGTAAAGTTCCATGACTCTAGGTTGAACCACTATCAAGTTATCATCCGGAAACCAATTGTTGCGATATACAATGTTCAAGGTCACTGTGACCTTGACCTTTGATCTGGTGAGTCCAAGATCAATATGATTCTTCCTCGCACCAAGGCCAACACACCTATGAAGTTTCATGACTCTAGGTTGAACCACTATCAAGTTATCATCCGGAAACCAATTGTTGCGATATACTATGTTAAAGGTCACTGTGACCTGACCTTTGATCTGGTGAGTCCAAGATCAATAGAGTTCTTCCTCGCACCAAGGCCAACCCACCTATGAAGTTTCATGAATGTAGGTTGAAATACTATCAAGTTATCATCCGGAAAGGAATTGTTGCGATTTACTATGTTCAAGGTCACGTTGACCTTGACCTTTGATGTAGCGAGTCCAAAATCAATAGGGTTCTTCCCCTCACCAAGGCCAATCTACCTATGAAGTTTCATGAATGTGAGTTGAACCATTATCAAGTTATCATCCGGAAACCAATTGTTTAAGATTTACTATGTTCAAGGTCGCTGTGACCTTGACCTTCGACGTAGCATGTCCAAAATCAATAGGGTTCTTCCTCCCACCAAGACCAACCTACGTATGAAGTTTAATGAATGTGAGTTCAACCACTATCAAGTTATCATCCGGAAACCAATTGTTTACAAGCGCCCGCCCGCCCAAACGCCCCCCCCCCGTCCGCCCGCCCGCCCGCCCGCCCGCCAGACATTCACCAAACTATAAGTCGAGTTTGACTTCGTCACAACTCGACTAAAAAACCCTAAAATATTATATATATATATATTAAATAAGAAGTTTAACACACACAAAAGAAAATGCCAAAAATAAAAACGTATATCGTGGAAAAGTTATAGTCCTCTACCGTACCTGAATTGGAAAAAAATACTGTAGAAAAGATTCAACATTACAGCCGTTACGGAACCTAAGGGCAATTGATTGAAGCCGTGTGTGGGAGACCTGTGATCTAACACTGGTGGAATTACAAGCCAAAGTACGTCAGTCATTGAATTTGAAAGGTGTAAAAAAACATGAAAAAAGACGAATGCATCGGTCATTTGCTCGATGGAAAGGGGGTGACAAAAGATCTACGACAGCTACAAAGGAAAACTCGAATTGTGAAAAAATGAGTAGGTGGCAACGAAACAACGTCGACAAATGACTGTGGAAACTAAGGAGAATGCTCTTAAATGAAAAGTTGAGCGACAGAAGGTTTCAAAAGAGAATAATAAAAAAATGAAAAGCGACGCAGTTCTAGATGACGATTCGTTAGAGAAAAAAAACGATGAATGCAATCGAGAGAGTGCTGAAAGAAAAAAGGATTCGACGCGATAAGGGGAATCGTAAGCGAAGTGTTGGTGTCACCGTTGATTCCGATAGAACGAGACGTCGCCATTAAAAGATTTTTTAAAACTTTTGACGCGACTCCTTGTCTCACAAACTCGATCCCGAATCGTTCATGGAGCGGGCGAAGGGTGGAGTGTTGGATGTATTTCATCTAGTTGTTGTGGGTCTAAAAATAAAAATGATCTTGTATTGTCTGATGAAAAGGGTGACACGAACATGGGTGAGAGCATGGTGCAAGATGCCTCTTTCCAAATAAAAACCGAAACTGTGCATAGAGACGACGAATTAGCTGATGTTTACGAAGTGATGAAAGACAAGATGTTGGAATCTATGGCTCATCATCAGACAAGGGAAGTGATTTGATGGTCGAGAAGGTATTGAATCTCGGAATTCACGTGAACAGACGTGACCCTTTGAAAGCGTCTTCCTACATAGAATTGCCTGATTTTGTATCTAATAAAAATGCCGTGATTAACGTGAAAAATAAAGATAGTAGCAAGTGTTTCAAATGGGAGATCACATCGGCCTTATATCCCGTAAAAAAGAATGCTCTGAGAGTTTCCGAGTATGTGAAGACTTGTAAAAATCTCGATTGGACGGGAGTGCCTTTCCCGACGGGGTTGAAAGACATCGAACGTTCCGAAAAGCTAAATCCCACCGTGGCCGTCAACGTCTTGGGATACGATGATTAAAAACGAAAGTCTATCCTCTCAGACTGACTTCGCACAAGGAGAGAGAGAAGATTGTTAATTTGTTATTAATTTCCGAGAGTGACAATCGACATTATTGCTGGATTAAAAATATGAGTTGATTGCTGTCGAAGCAGATTAGTAAACATAATGGCGAGAGATTTTTCTATTTCAACTGAAATGTTCGAATGAATTCATTCCATCGTCACGAATCGTTGACGCATCATCGGGAATATTGCAACGAAAAGTCAAAGATTGCCGTCGAAATGCCTAAACCTAACACTTACGTGAACTTTTGCAACTACAAAAGAAGATTAGAACCGCCATTCGTCGTCTATGCCGATTTCGAATGTTTCACCACAAAAATGGATTTTTGGCAGCCCGACAAGCATATGAGTTACGCGGGTCTGTTTCGTGGCGCTGCTCACAACAAATGTAATTTAAAATTTCCAGATGCTCAATTCTATCCGGTGATATTTCATAATCTCTCTGACTACGACAGTCACCTGTTCATGAAAAAATATGGGTGTCACTGAAGGAGAGTTGAGCTGCATCGCACAAAGCTCCGAAAAATACATTTCCTTCACTAAATGGAAGGTCGTCGATAAAAAAGAGTCGTTGGATTGACTGAGAAAATGATTCCCATCTGCAGAGAGATGCGTTTCATCGACAGTTATAAATTCATGTCGACCAGTCTGGAAAAATTAGTCGACAGTTTGAATAGGGAGAAATTTAAAATCATGAGTAAACATTTTGATCATCGACGACAATTGGTGGACGTCATGTTGAGGAAAGACGTCTATCCTTACAATTACATGAGTGATCTCGAGCAATTCGACGACGTTGCTCTACCTCCCAAAGGAGATTTTTATTCAAAATTATACCAGTCACAGATTTCTGACAATGATTACAAACACGCGCAAAAAGTGTGGAAATTATTCGACATGAAATCCGCGAGAGATTATCACGACCTCTATCTGAAAATCGACGTGCTTCTCTTGGCTGACGTGTTCGAAAATTTTCGACGAGTGTGTCGTCGACATTACGAACTAGATCCGACTTGGTATTTAACGCCACCAGGACATGGGATGCTCTTTTGAAGACAACCAAAGTCCAAATGGAATTATTATCGGACGTCGACATGTTGCTCATGCTCGAAAAGGCCGTGAAGGGTGGAGTCCCTATGATTTCCACCAGATATGCTAAAGCTAATAATTCTCGCATGGGAAAAGACTTCGATTCAGAAAAAAACTAGTAAATGCATACAGGATTGGGATGCTAATAATCTGTATGGTTGGGCCATGAGTCATCCTTTACCAATCTGAAATTTCAAATGGGTCGACACATTGGAAGAAAAACAAAAATGGAGACACTATCCTTGTATTCTAGAAGTCGATTTGGACTATCAGAAACGTTACACGATCTACACAACAATTATCCGCTGGCTTCCGAATGAATGGAAGTAAATGGCATCGAAAAACTCATTCCCAATTTAAATCACAAACGCAAGTGCGTGGTCTATTGCAAAAATCTGAAATGTTACATCAATTGCGGGATGAGATTAATCAACGTGCATCGAATCATTCGATTTCACGAGGAGGTTTGGATGAAAAAATACATCGATCTCAACTCGAATTTAAGACTGGAGGCTGAGAGTGACTTCGAAAAAGATTTCTTCAAACTCATGAACAATTGCGTGTATGGAAAATCTATGGAAAACATTAGGAATAGAACCAACGTTCAACTCGTCACGTCTGAAGAGAGGTCTAGAAAATTAATCTCGAAACCCAATTATCAACATAGAATCATATTAGATGAAAATCTAGAGGCCACACACGTGCAAAAGATGCATCTAAAGTTCGACCAATCCTGTTATATCGGAGTGGTCATCTGAGACGTCAGCAAGCAGTTGATGTATGAGTTTCACTATGATTACGTCAAATCCAAATTCGATTTGAAAGCTAAACTATTGTTTACCAACACGGACAGTCTGGCCTACAAGTTAGAGACTAGAGACGTCTACGAGGACACAGCCCTAGTCGTGAATAAATGGTTCAGCACGAGTAATTATCCCAACGATCACCCATCTAAGATTCCAAAGGGTGTCAATAAAAAGGTGTTGGGTAAATTCAAAGACGGGAGCGGTGGAAGACAACTCACGGAATTCGTGGGTTTGAGACCAAAATTGTATGCTTATCTCATCGACAGTCAAGAGATCAAGAGATGTAAAGGCGTTCAAGCGTGTGTGACGAATAAAAACATCACTTTCGATGAGTATAAAGAGTGTCTTTTCGAAGATTCGATGGTGTATAAAAAGATGACTTCGATTTGAAGTGAAAAACATGAGATGTACACCAAGAAATCAATAACATTGCTTTGGCGGCCGATGATGATAAGAGAATTATATGTGAGGATAAAATACACACTTTCGCACTCGGACATTATTATTCCACGATAATTCAACAACAATATTGAGAGGATGATGAATGCAGTACGACTGAAGACATCGAAATGTTGTAAGTTTAAAAAAAAAACTTGTGAGTTATAAATGAAAAAAAAGAGTAAAAAAAATAATAAATGAAAAAAAAAAAAAATTATGAATAAGAAAATAAAACACATATCCGCAGAAGGTGTCGTCTTACCCAGCAAACCCCTATCCAACAATGATCTGTCGAAGGCGACGAAAGATTTAAAAATCAAACATTTTCGAGGTGTGTTTTCTAGAGATGCCTTATTAAGGAAAAAAGACGATTGGAATGTGGAATTTTTAATCTGGATGTTATCAGAGGTGAGGGCATGCATTGGATTGCGTGGTTTTCGAACCAGAATAAAATTATTATTTCAATAGCTACGGAATCTCTCTGCTGATAGAAATAAGAAACTATTTAACGTCAGTTATTTGCAATTCCGAATGAGTGCAAGTGCTGGATCGAGTGTTTTGCAGTCGCCTGTGTCTCTGCGTTCTTAAGAGATGGTCGGAAGGAGATCACTTTCAGGATATTCTCAACGATTTACATTAAAGGAGGAGAAAGAAAAAAAACATTGATATAGATAGATATATAAATAAAGAATATAAACAAAAATAAAGCTATAATTAAAATAATAAAAAAAATTTTGGTTGTTATAATTAAAATAATAAAACAATACAAAACAAACATGTCAGTTCATAAATTTGGTTACGCTGACGATACTGAAGGTTCCTCTGGAAAGAAAAGATAAATGGTTGAAGTTGTTGGTGGTGGTGGTGGTGGCATTGCCAACTTGGACGAACGGTACGTCCGGAGATACGAACCTCGAGAAGAACCTTTAAACTTAAACAATAAGAAAATCTACAATCTTCCCGAACTGATCGATCTGTCAGATGCTGCGACTAAAAAATACATCGATAGAGGAGACGAAAATTTCTGGCGTGGTGAGAGATAATGCGCAAAAAGTGTGGAGATTATTTGACATGAAAGTCATGAGAGATTAGCACAACCTCTATTTGAAAACCGACGTGCTTCTCTTGGCCGACGTGTTCGAAAATTTTCGATGAGTGTGTCATCGACATTACGAACTAGATCCGTCTTGGTATATAACGGCACTTACCTGGGATGCTCTCTTGAAGATGATTAAAGTCCGATTGGAATTATTAACGGACGTCGACATGTTGCTCATGTTCGAAAAGGCTGTGAGGGGTGGCGTCTTTATGATTTCCACCAGATATACTAAGGCTTATAATTCTCACATGAGAAAAGATTTCAGTTCAGAAAAACCGAGTAAATACATACAGTATTGGGATACTAATAATTTGTCTGGTTGGGCTTTAGTCATCCTTTCCGATCGGAAATTTCAAATGGGTCGAAACGTTAGAAGAAAAACAAAAAAGGAGACACTATCCTTGTATTCTAGAGGTCGATTTGGAAACTTTACACGATCAACACAACGATTATAGGCTGGCTCCCGAACGAATGGAAGTGAACGGCATCGAAAAACTCATTCACAATTTAAATCACAAATGCAAGTACGTGGTCTATTACATCGATTGCGGGATGAGATTAATCAACATGCATCGAATCAATCGATTCAACGAGGAGCTTGGAGGAAACAATACATCAATCTTAACACGAATTTAAGAATGCAGGCCGATAGTGACTTCAAAAAAGATTTCTTCAAACTCATGAACAATTGTGTGTACGGGAAATCTATGGAAAATATTAGGAATAGAACCAACTTTCAACTCATCACGTCTGAAGAGAGGTCAAGAAAATTAATCGTGAAACCCAATTATAAATATAGAATCATATTCGACGAAAATCTAGTGGCCGTACACATGCAAAAGGCGTATCTGAAGTTCGACAAACCCTGTTATCCCAGAGCGATCATCGTAGACATCAGCAAGCAGTTTCACTATGATTACGTCAAATAGCTATGGAATCTCACTGCCGATAGAAATAAGGAACTATTTAATGCCAGTTATTTGCAATACCAAACGAGTGCAAGCGCCGGATCGAGTGTTTTGCGGTCGCCTGCGGCTGTACAGTCTCAAGAGATGGTCAGAAGGAGATCATTTTCAGGATATTCTCAACGATTTACATTAAAGGAGGAGAAAGAAAAAAAAAATGATATATATATAGATATATACACTTCATCAAATATTTTATATAACTTCGTCAAATTGCCGGCAATTTGAATTTCGGCAATTTGACGAAGTTATATAGATATATAAATAAAGAATATAAAAAAATGAAGTTATAATTAAAATAATAAAAAAAAAAAATGTGGTTGTGATGATTAAAATAATAAAAAAACACAAAACAAACATGCCAGTCGATAAATTTGGTCGCACTAACGATAATGAAGGTCCCTCTAGAAAGAAAAGAAAAACAGTTGAAGTTGTTGGTGGTGGTGACATTGCCAACTTGGACGAACGATACATCCGGAGATACGAACCTCGAGAAGAAACTTTAAACTTAAACAATAAGAAAATCTACAATCTTCCCGAACAGGTCCATCTGTCAGATGCCGCGACTAAAAAATACGTCATAGACTAACATTTCCGACAGAACGCGAGAGATAATTATGTGAATAAGACATGACGGACGATCTGGACTTGAAATCTAAACGAGTGGTGTATGTAGTGGATCCTAGAAAAATGTAATTGGATTTTGAGAAATTGAAAATCCAATTACATCTATTTTTTTAAAGTATTTTATTTATTACTTTTTTTGTTGGTATTTTAATATTATTTGTTAATTATTATTATTTTTTTCATTCGAATTCTAACTCTCTATCCGACAGGACTCGGGCGAAAGCCTCGGTTCTCTTCAGCATGTTCCTGTCGAACTGCATCTTGATCTGAAAGTCTAAGACGATACTCTTGAGTCACTCGCTCTGTTTACTAACGTCGAACACGAAGAGGGGACACATCGATTTGTGTTCAGTGGGAGTGATGTTAGGATTACCCATCAATTCATCAAGTCGATGATATTTCATTCTGAAATCGGCAGCATCGCCGTATAGCCTGCAGAAATCATTCTTATTGAAAGAGGCATTGTAATCGATGGCTGGATGTCTCGTGGCATTTAGAAATACCTGCATGTTTCTCAAGTGACAATGATCGAACAGGGAAGGATTTTTTTCTCTTGAGATCCATCCCTATCAGTCTGAAATGCCACTACGATGAATCATGGCCTTTCCGAAGCAGATTTCACGGTCAATCTCCAATCGAAGTGATTGGTGGACGATAGAATACTAGCCGTGTCGTACTGTCTCTTTCTAAATCCCACCGGTAATTTACTCTTCGATTATATGATCTGGTAGAGACGTACTTTCTCCGCGACTGAAGGCAGCACGTGTGGAACGAACCAAGATTATCTAGCTCAGATGTATCTTACCTACATCGGTTGCAGGGAGTCTCATGATGGCTTCGTCGTTTCCTTTTCGAATCAATATCAGATTGTGGTTGAATCCGTGGAGAATCTTATCGTAATCTTCTGCGAATCCGAATATGTCTTTCAGAGGTATCCCGAACAAAACCGTTCCTCTGGGTCTCGACGTCTTGACGACGTAGTCGAATTCCATGGCGCCACCGGCATTAGCTGCACTCATGTCTGCGACGGTGACTTTCACCCACAATTGATCGAGTCCATTAGATTTCGAAAAATCGTCCTGATACATCAAGACTTCGTAGAACATGCTGGCCAGTCCGGGATGAACACAGATTCTATCTCTTGTCCCGAGAGCATGTATTATATTACTGAACAGATGCATCATGCCATTATTGGCTAGAGTGACTACGTCGTCATTGGCATAATCGCTTCCGTATTCCTTGGTGAGACATCCCTGAATCACTATGTAACTTTCGTTGGAGTGGACGAACAAATCTTGAGTCTTAACGCGGATTCTTATCTCACTGGCATTGTTCAGATTGGTTCCAGTCATGGGTTCGTACTCGTGAACTTCATATTCTTGAAAGCTTTTATCTTTCAATAGACCTTCGGTTGTATCTAATATATTTGTCATGTTTTTTTTTTTTTGGGGGGGGGGGGGGGACGAGGGGGGGGGGGCGGTTGTTAGTTCGTTTGCTTTTTTATTATAAATTGTTTTTTTTTAATTATTATTTCTTTTTCCTTACTATATATGTGTAAAAAAAAGTGAAGGGTTGTTTTTTTTTTTGCCGCCTTCTGCAATTCTTCTTCGTAAATTGTCCCAATGATTTCTCTGCTATCATCATCGTCATCCTTTAATGCTTCTATTTGGTAAGTCACTGGATCTGTGTAAAATATTCTAACGATCGTAAAGATTTCCTCAGTCCATCCAGGAATGTGACCTTTCGTGAAGAGTGACTTATAAGACGTGATTCTCACTCGATCGCCGACTGAAAATTTCGGTGGTCTGGATTCGTTCTTGATTTTAATCCTTTTTGGGATAGAGATTTGCGAGGACGTGTTTTTCGTTTTGAAGATTGCTAGCTTCCACAGGTGTTATCTTGATCGACCTGGGTCGTGTGTTGTTGCATTCTTTGACCAGTTCGTCCAGGGCGTTGATATATTTCTTGGTCTTATTGGCCATGAAATACTTGTACAATTTTTCCTTCATGATTCTTTTCCAACGTTCGATGACGTTAGCTTTCCCTTCATTTTCGATGGAATATAGGTCGACCAATGGATGGACGTGACTGTTGTAAAATTCCTTCCCCTTGTCCACCAACAATTTATGCGGTTTTCGAGAAGATGATGCGAATATGCTCTTCAGAGCCTCGGCCACGCAAGCTTCCAATTTGTACTTCAGAGGTCTCATCCATCCATATTTCTAAAGCATGTCGACTACCGTCAGTATGTATTTAACGTCCTCGTTCTGTTTCGAATCTGATTTCATGTCATCCAGATCAGCCGACCAGATCTGCTCCAAACAATTCACTAATACACTTCTCCTTCAAAATGTATGTGCGACGGGCTTGTGTAGTTCGTTTGCCAATGCATTCATTAATAATTTTTTCTGGACACTTTTTTTTATCACCCCATCCGAATCGACGTTTGGTACACATCACTTTACCGACCAGCGAACGTTCGAGTCTCTCTCTCCTAGTGGGATTCGGTATATTTTTCATTTGCATCAACATGTTTTTATCGCAGATTTGATTACGAGTCACGACGTCGGGATGTTTAGCATAGCACAGATCGTAAGCGTAAGTGGCCGAATCCACCATACTGATGGGTTTGCTCCAAGATTTAGGAGTCAGATCTCGATTCAATCTCTTATTTAATTTCTTGCCGGGTCCCGTGAATGGATGTCCTGGCAGATGCATTTCGAAGGGTAGATTATTACCGCATTTGATGAATTGCATCTTGGTCGAACTGCACACTTTACACGGTCCACAAAGCATGGAACTTTTTTTTGTCAGTACTTTTTTAACATTAAGCGTATCGGTAACTCTCTTGCATTTAACGCAATACATTTGTTGTATTTGTTTTTCAATTGATTGCTTCTGGAATCTTCTTGGGATTCAACAATTTACGAAATGATCGTCTTGCCTCTTCCCTATCTTTTTCCACGAGAGAATCCTTCAATTCTTCCTTGATGATCTGATGACTCTTGACTCTTATATTCGCTTTCTTGACTTCGTATTTTTGTTTTTCGTTCAATATGTCGAGGAATTCGCCGTCCGAAATCCTACCATCTTTCAAAGCTAGGGAGATCTTATCTGACACAGTGTCGATCTTTGCATCGGCTAAAACGATGATGGTGTTGTGCTTCCTGGCCTTTACAGATAATTTCTTAGCGATTAAATTTCCGATCGTACTAACGAATCCGAGAGTCAAAGCCAATCCTTCTATGGCCAACACGATCAGAAGAGCAACGACTGCGGCCGATAATAGACTGATTCCGGCAACATTCAAACCCATATAGAGATCGCAATCAGAGTCAAAACCACACCATTTACAAATTTCTCTAATTTCGAATATTTCTTATTGACCGAACGATGAGAATCTCTGTCTCGCGTCAGATACGATTGAATTCTATTGATTTGTTCGATTCGATACCTCTGCCCCACGTCATCACTTTCTCCTCGTTCTAGCGGTGGTGGTGGTAGAAAAGGTGCCGTGCTCGATGCTCAACTTCTCTAACGATAGATAGATTTTTTTACTTCGAGTTTCCATTTTCATTTTTTTTATTCATTTTTTTATATCCATTATTTTTTTATTATTTGTTTTTATTTTCATCCCTAATTATTTAACGAAAAAAACATTTTTTTGGTTGTCATATCCTTTTCGACAAAAATTCCAAAATGCATCCCCTGTCTTCGGTGGTGAGACCTCGATGCACTAACTTCAGCTCTTCCAGATTATTGGGTTTGGGTTCTCCGATGCAAGGCATGAATTGCTTCCGACATTCGATCACGTCGTCGCGTCGGACGTATTCCGATGCAGGCACGAAATACGTGGTGGCGATGTCTTCCCATTCCATTGTAAAACAGGAATGATTAATGTGGTTAAATTCTCTCTCCTCTCGACAGCCGAGGCATCTTTCGTGCAAGATGCGAGGGTGCTGTTTGTTCACGCAGATCGCATAAGCTCTGCACAGCACCCTTCGAAGAAACCAAGCTCTCGATTCCATGGAATCGATCGTTTTACTCATAATTATTATATATAAAAAAAGAATTTCTATTCTTTTCTTTTACTATTCTTTTTTTTATTATTTTATTTTTTTTTGTATTATTTTCTTTTTTATATATTATGTTTTATTATAACAACACATTCTGTTCATCACATCATCAACTGAATGAACGAATACTTCTCGTCTATTATGATTGCACGTATTATGGGAAAGAGATGACATTTTTTTCGAAAGAAGGATTTTATGCTTTTCGTATTTCGATAAAACCATCATTTTTTTATTGTCATCGTCATCATTAGAATAATATGGGTAATAATCGATAATGATTTTTAACCTTTTAGCAAATTCGATCCACAATCTATTTGATGTAAACGAGTGTAGTCTGCGAATAAATTCAAAACAAGTGCAAATGGATGTTTCAATATTTTCATCGCCACCACGATCGAATAGATTAACTACGTTTTTCGTGCAATAAATACTGTAATGATATTTCTCGTAATTGTAACGTTCTACAGCTTTCACTTCGTATTTTAAACGAACTAGGATATCTATAATCATGTGATACTCTTGGTAAGACACATTTGTTTCGTTCGAACACTTCATTGTTTCGATATTTTCGAAACAGCTTCGATTTAAGAATATGAATAACAATATTAACGAAAACAACGTTCCGTACACATTTAAACACGCGTCATGTACGATATGTTCCAATTGAATTCTTTCCAATATATACTCGTGTAAATGTTTAGAAAACGGTAAAAGCTTTTCGTAAACTGAACGTTTTGTTAACACTTCTGTTTGAAGATGTTTTCTCTCCTTTTGCTTCATTTTTTTTATTGCTATTATTTTTTAATTATTTTTTTACAATAACAAACCCAAAAGAGGTATATTCTTAAACGGCGAATTCGGACACAAAAACAAACCTACACCGATCGGTTCCGCATTCTCTACAGCCTTCAGATAGAGACCATCTCCATGGAAAACATTGCCACTGCCCTTTCTCACCGGTTCTAGATATAATCCTTTACTTTCAATATCTATGCGACATATGGCTCCTCCCTTCTTAAAAAACAACCCGTTTTCCCTCTTCTTCAAAAACAATCCTCTACCCATTAATTTGTTGACTCCCGAACTAGCGAGTCCTGAGAGAGCTCCCCCACCCAGAGCTGGCAACACTGTCTTTTTGAGAATGGGTAGTACTTTGGTGGCGAGTCCCGCCAATAGTGGTAAGAAACCACCTTTCATACTCAGATTATATTCCATTTGAGAGGAACTCAGTCTCATTCCATCTCGATTACGAATCGCTTTTTCCATCCTTTTGATTTGAGTTTTAGTCCAGACGATTCGATCACGACCGCCACTCTCCAGATCTTGAAAACTAAATTTAAATCTAATGGCCTCGCCTTGATTTCTCAATGCTCTGCGAAGTTTAGCTTTCTGTCCTTCGGATATGTTCACGTTTTTAATTATGTATTGACTCATATTTTATTTTTTTTTATTTGATTATATATATTTTTTTAAATTATTAATATTATAAGTTTTTTTTTTATTTTTTATTTTTCTTATACAATATATAAATAAAACCTAAAACTTCTTTAAATAAAAAAAAAAAAATTAAGATATTATTTTTCAAATTATTTATTTATTTTTTTTTTTCATATCTCTCTGATGTGAAATCATAAAGTCACTCTCTCTCTTCGCAATGATCTAACAGATTACTGTTCTGGTCCGTCAACATGGTTGCGATGCTATACAACGTGTCCAAAATCATGGGTAGATAGACGAGATTTCAAGGTCTCTCCACGATCTGGTAACCCGGTGAAATGTCCGGAAAGAATGAGTAGACCGTAGGCTGACCGCTACCATTGACGTAACTTCCCACGATCACATTGACATTCACTAAAATGCTATTGACCACGAGAATGTCAACCATATTTTCGGATGTGGCGTGACCATGATAATCTTTCGATCGAATCCCAACATCTTCGATCGAATCTTCTGCACTAAACTTCACTCGAAAATTATCTCCCAAGTCTAATATCGTCTGTAGAGTACTCGTATTGAGAGCGAGTCTTATCATCTTGCTTCCGTGACCGTCGGTCTTCAGTCTTGTATGGATGTGATGGTTCAGATCGTCTGTGTTGTAACTCTTTTTGGGAAATCGAAACTCAAATCAATCCACACCATTGGAATAGTTGAGCACGTTATTCTTTTCGGTGACGTTGGGAAAACAATAATAAGTCTCGGGATTAACCAATGCTATCTCGTATCTCTTTTCCTTCTTCAATTCGATAGAAGGTTCGAATTTCGTGGTGAATCGAGTCGTATCGTGACTCACTACGATTTGAAAGGACTGTTTCGCAACCGTATTCTCGACTAACTGTTTTAATAGATGTTCTGACATTTTTTTTTACTATTTATTATTTATTGTTTATATATTTTTATGTTTTATCGATATTTTTTTATTTTTGTTTTATTTTCTTCTTTATTATTATCGGAAATATAAAAAAAAAATCATCGAATCCGCTTCGATATTTTCCGTTCTTAAATTCGCTAGTCAAATCGATCACCACGAAAATGTGAAGTCCTTTGTCCCACACCTTCTTACAGAATCTCCTGAATTCTTCCCTGCTCATGTCGTTGGCCACGCGATCTCCATAGATGTGATTGAGATTCTTGAGATCCTGATGAAAGAGACACAGAAAATTAGCAATCTCCCTTATCGTCTGTCTGGTCAGCGAAAATAATTCTGAGACAGATAGAAACAATCCACGTTGCTGTGACGTCCTTGAATGTAATACGATTCACATCGATTCTGTCTCTCCAACAGCAGATCATCAAAGATCATGAGATTCTTATTCTCCGACTTCAACTGTCTGGGATCGGAACGTCGTCGGTGTTCTCGTAAAACAGACATTCCACATTCGAACGCTCAGCGTTTCTCCTAGTCAGTTCTCTCGCCACCCCTTCCAATATATTCGAAGTCTCGTGTCCTTCGAATTCGTCTCGATTTTCGAAGATTCTCGCCATGACGTCCTTGGGTAATTTACGATTCATGCACTCTTGAAGCAATCTGTACTCTGGTTGAAAGAGACTCTTGCCGAAAACGAATAATCCAACCAACCAGGTCGCAACAATAGATTCTTCAAGAGACTGGTCTTTTTGCAATTCGATTTTCCCACTATCAGATCTCTTATGATCTTGGGAAAGAACCTGTCATTCGACCTCTTGGCCATCGCGTCATTCAAAGACATGTCTTTGATATCCAGTTTTTTTTCTCCAGTTTTTTTAACTATGTTTTGAACTATGTTTTGTTCTATTTTTTATTTCAATTCCATTTTGTTTTATATATATATATTATTTATAAAAAAGTTTTTTTTTATTTATGAATCACTTTCAATCTCGATCCTTTCGTCATTTTAGCTAAGTCTTGTACCGGTACGACATCATCATTATAATAGAAGTCTCGCATATGTCTCGGTTCGATTCTCGATCGTTTGGCAGGTGGTTGTAGTGGAGTTATCAATTTATTAATCAACGCGTCGGCACTTCTCTTGCCAGCTTCCGAAACGATTCTACCACTCGCTTCGGTCACAGCTTTCTTACCCGCATCGATCGCCGTCTTCTTTCCAATTTTGAGAGCGCTCGAGGCGATCTGTTTCGCAGTATCGCCCGTGAATTTACGAGTTTAAAATCGCATCATCGAATCCACGATGCCCGATCCACCGTAGGCGTAAGATCTAGCGTATCCCTTGTTATTTATCACTAACATTTTTTTCAAAAATTCGTTTTTTTATATTATTACATGGGCAATTGGGGTGAAGTGTCTTGCCCAAGGACACAAAGCTGTTGCCTCAGGTGGGATTCGAACCGAGGACCTCTCGGCTTGCCGCCTGCACCTCTACATACTGAGCCACTGCACCCCTGGTCGTATATTCTGAATATGTAAATAGATTTAAGCAGTATGTACAGGGTTTTAATGCCATATTTCGGAATTATGGGTGCTGAAGTAATAGAGTGCGCTGAAAAATCTTCCCTTTGGTATTTAGTAGGTAGCTTGGTAATGGTATTTAAAGCGACTCTTCCTCAGTAAGCAACTGTGTGAATTGTTAATCACATAACGAATTCTTAATTAGTTTTCTTTGTAGGTGTCGGCAACTGTCTTCTTTGTTACGACAGAAAAATTGTTATGGACCAATATCATGACATGGGAAACAGTATTTTTCAGAAGTGGTAATTTTTCAGTCACCAGAGACAAAAGGAAAATTGCCGTAAGACTAGAGACATGGTCCGCATTCGTGGCTGGCCAATGGGACAGACGCTTAAAATGATATTGATTTAATTTTTCTGCAGTTCTACAAAACAGTGGCAATTGTAAAAAAAAACTGATCACATAAAGAAGGTGAAAACATTGAAAACAAAAAAGTGTCAATAAATCACCATAAACTAGTGCCGTTATCACATGCAAAAGAGCTAAAGGTATACTGCATATATACAGTAGGTGCAGAGTGTATTATCACTTAATCACCCACAGAGTGGAGATTTCACCCAAACAATAATTCCAAATTTGTTGCAAAGCATAACAAGCACAAGTTAAGCTCTGGACAGCCAATGGACCTCTGGGTTAAACCTGGAGGTCCATTGACTCCACTGGCTGAAACATTGCTCGTGTTTTTTGTCCATATTTACAGAATTTGAAATTGATACTTTGGGTGATAACTCCACTTCACAGGTAATTTTGTTGCAATGCTCTCCCCATGTACTGTATATATACCAAATACAAGCTGTAGCTTTGGGTGTACAGCCAAGCGATACTTATCACAGTACGCCTCAAAATCCTAATAACATAAAGGCAACAATGGCAAAACAATAAACAAAAAAACAAAAAATAAATAAATGAAAAATTAAAAAAAAAACTTAGAGCTGCCGGAACTGAAAAGTTTGCCGGCCCAAGGCCCAGATAGAATCTAATGGGAGGTTTATTTTTATCAAATATTACAGTGATCTGTTTTTTGATACTCAGTTACCACTTAAGTGCTTCATCCACGCACAGACGTAGCCCATTAAACACCAAGCTACCTAGTATATACCAAAGGGTAGTTTTCAGTAACAACTCGGTCTACATGTATGTATCTTGCATTTACTCGAATAAATCAAGTAATATCACGTATATTGCTTCGAGGGAATCAATTAAATATCTGCAATTATATTTAAACCTTTTTAAACAACCCTGACTTATTTTCTGTTTCACCTCGGTATCTCTCGGTATACCTCGGTGTTTAGTAGGACCCTTTTCTGGGGGCTGGTTTGGTTTGGATCGAAATGCCATAGGATGATTTCGGTTCGGTTAAATTAGCAGCCGGCTTGGGTCAAATTGCTGGAGGACAGTTTGGATGCAATTCTCACTGATGACAGTATATTATAGAACACATGGAACGCGGATTTATATATTTATTTATTGGGGTTTAACAGCACATTTGACAGTTAGGGTCACCTCTTGTCGGACAGTTTTATGGGTGGAGGAAGTTGGGGTCCCAGGAGAAAAGCACCGAGCAAATGCCGGCTCCCAACATACTAACTCCACACGAGCAGGGTTAGCAATGGTTGAAGACAAGTGCACCATCAACGTTCTGTACACCTTAGCACACAATGCCACTGTGCCCACACATGGGCAATGGGGTTGCAGTATCTTGCCCAAACTGTCGAAACATATATGGAGAGGTGTCCGGGGAAAAGAGTAAAAGACTCACAGAAGAGAAACGGCACAGGCAGATTGATAATTGTAATGCATTGTAACGGATGTTATATAAATGTACAAATTATACTCAAATGTCAAAAGTAGTGCTTCTGAACACTAAACTGTAAACATATAACCAAATACATAAGTAAAACATGAATAAAACATAATATCACTGCAAGTTCTGTTTTTATTTAATCCATATCCCATATCTCATTGACATACAACCAAAACCCTCTCTATTTGTCTGATTTCACGTATCTGTCAATGCAGACATAGAAAAGTTTTTCAATTTTGTGAAAGTTATGAAAATTTTAATGGAAATTGTTTACTTCGGTAAATTCTTTGGGAAATAAAATACTAAAGTACTAAAGGAAACAATTACATTGCATTACCAAAATAAAATTTAAATTTAGGGGCGAAACCACCCACCTGCGTCTGTGGGGCGAAATGACCCGGGGCAAATGAGGATTGGGGCGAAACGACTCGAGGGGCGAACGGGAATTGGGGCGAAACTACCCTGGAGCAACTTATCAGCAAGGTATCACCTATTTTCAAGCAAACTTTTCATTACTATTTATTACCCTTAAAATTAGGATAATTCAAAAACTGCGTTTCGTTTTGATTCTTGAACTTCACAAGCTATGTGTACGTGCATATCTTTATGAAATCGCACCAATATAATCAACAAGATCGCCGGTTATATCTGCGGTTTTTCGATGACGGTACATCATGTAATCACCGAATAGGACAAGTTACATGTACAACGAAATCAGGAGAGTTCGATCTGAAATAATAAGATTATTTGCTGCGCGTATTGAAAAACCTCTAAAAGGACAGAATACAAGTGGTGTGTAGACATGTAAATATGACGCAAAGCTGAGATGCGAGTTGGGTTGCTGCAGAAAACAAACGCATTAGACATTTTATTTGATTGTTGATATCGGCCCACAGATTCCTTGAGGGCGTTAAGCCGATTGCAATTGTACCGGCAATTGTGAACCGAAAGTCACGTGATCTTTCCCCTGAAATTTACTGTCCAATTCAAAATATCGCTTGACGGTATCAGAAAATTCTGCTCTGGAACACATTTATCTGATTGGGTATGTGCCACCCTTTGCGGGCCTACGGCCCATTGTGGTTCATATAATGCCACAAGTGGGAGGGCGGTTTGCAGGTAGTTTATTTGTTTTACTGCTGGGGCATGGCCCATTTGAAAGCCTTTCCCATAAACAACTTTTATCCCATATTTCACTGAAATCTGATAAGTAATGTTCAAGTTATAATGCAAACAGACATCAGAGCGCAGATGGACATATATACAGACGGACATATGGCTAGACTTCAAATGCAAGAGATTGTTGCAGAGGTGCTGACATACCAGTGTCAAGGATAAGGCTGTGTCAGATGACAAACAAAATCTCTCATCCAATGGACCTGCAACAAATCTCAGGGCAAAAAAGGTTTTTGTGTAAAATCATTGAAGTGTTCACAAACCCATTTTAGAATTCAAAACACCGGAATAACTTTACAGGGTCATGTAATATTAAGAACAGCATGCTAAAAACATGGCATATGCACCACCACGCCCCCCCCCCCCCCATCTCTGAAAATGTTAAGATGGACATATTTTCAACACTAGGCATACATACGAGGGGTTTATCATCTTTGTGAGAGAAATCCAACCCAGCAAAAATTGTGAGATCAACGTACACCTGTTAAAAATAGTTTGTGTCAATCAGATCATCTACATGTGAGATGTGGAATAATTGCCTTTGTTTTGCAGCAACCTTAATCCCCCCCCCCCCCCCACCCCCAACCCAATAGTAACTGTAAAGGCCAGAAATAATGATTGGACCATCAAAGAGAACAAAGACATAATGCCACATGTGGGGGGGGTGATTTGCATGAATTGTCTTAGTTTTACTGCAGGGACATGAGAGCCTTTCCCATGAACAATCTTCATTCCAAATTTTATTCAAATCTTGTAACCCAAACCTGAAATATGAGGCAAACAGACAAAAAATTGGTATTTTATGAGACAAACAGTAAATTTGCAAAGTTAAAAAGTGGGATAAGTCTGAAAAGTGAAAAGTTATAAATATGATAGAGATCCGATAACCCAAACCCGATATGCGAGGCGAACAGACAAAAATAGGCTATTTTTGTACATTCAAAGGGACATAATGCACAGACAAAATATTTTCAACAGCAAAACGGCTGTTACTCCTTAAAGGTCTTACATGTATGATAGTGAACATGTGTATGAAATTTCAATGAAATCTGAACAGTAATGTTCAAGTTATAATGTGGGCCGACATCTGAGTGAGGATGCATAGACGTACGCACAGATGCATGGACAGTACAGTACCAGTTTCTGAACTCCTTCAGGACATTGCTACAGTCTTACATACCAATTATTGACCAAATCTATAGATATTTGTTCAGGTTGTCATGCTAATGAGCTGACCAAAGGCAAAAATTAACTAACTGAGGGTCATAACTCCACATAGTATGGCTGAACTGTACAAATTTTCGAACTCCTTCAAGACATTATTATGAAAGTCTCACATACCAAATATTGACCAAATCATTTGATAAGTGTGCAGGGCACAGTGCTGATGACCTGAAAACAGGAAAACGTTGACTGATTAAGGGGTATAACTCTGTTCAGTATGGCCAAACGGTGTCAGTTTTCGAACCCATTCAAGACATTGTTAAGAAAGTCTCGCATACCAAACGTTGACAAAATCCATTGATATTTGAAGTTATCACACTACAGGGCTGAAAACAGGAAAACATCAACAAATTAAGGGTCATAACTCTGCTCAGTATAGCCGAAACATACCAATTGTTTTTAATTCATTCAAGACATTAAGAAAGTATCACATACTAATACTGAATCAAATCTACTGCTATTTGTTCCAAGTTATTGTGCAAACAAACTGAAAACAGGCAAAAATTAACGAATTAAGGGTCATAACTCCGTATTGTGACATTTTCTGGATTTTTCTAGCATTACGAAATTACTTTCTATTAAAACAATGGGTGGTATCCAGAGTATCACAAGACAAAAAAAACTATTTGCAAAGGACTCCCCCTTTCAAGGACAACGGGACAGCGTTGGCATTCACCACCATGCAGCCTTGAGGCTGCATTTTGAATTCCTGTGTTTGTTGTTCTTATGAAATATTATTTTATTATTATCAGTTATGGTACAAATATGGTACCAATAGCACACTTTCAGGAACCGCTAATGTCTGATGTCGACTGTGTGTCAGTGCGTGAGGTGCACATATACTTTTTGGGGTTCATACACCACATCCTTCATTTTGCTGTATAATTTGTGTACATTGATTTGGAATTTATAGAATTGTAGACTTAGGAATTTCATATTATTGTTTTTGCCTTAGTTATGGTGCTTTATAGGTAATGGGCAATTTAGCTTGAATAAAGGGGGTTCATGAAGATTCAGCCCTCGTACTTTTTCCGAGAATATTCTGTCTCAGTCCTGGTCTAATCTTATCACCTCAGAGGTCAAATCTTCACAGAAAATCTTTTCTTTAAATGTTCTATGCATTTTTATATAGTTTTTTTAAGGATTTATGATTACTAATCATGACAAAATTGTGCAATATGAAACAAACTTTAATGAAGCTGGAACACAAAGCCCTTCCCAAAACAAGCTGAGAGGTTCTCAGTTCGAATCCCACCTGCAGCAACTATACTAAGGCGTACTGCACATCGGTGATGCACTTGTCTTCAACCAATGCTAACCCTGCTTGTTTGGAGTTACTATGTTGAGGAGCCTGATAGTTGCTTGTCATTGCTCAGTTGTTCTATGCGGGTACTCTGGGTTCCTCTCACTGTAAAACTATCCAACATGAGGTAACCCTGGCTGTAAAAAGTGTTGTTAAACCACAATAAATCGAGAAATCATATTTGCTGCATCCAAGACATTTGAATGATGGTTTTGATTGGGTTGGGGTGTTTGGGGTTATACAGTGAATCCCACATAATTAGATATCTCTTAATTGTATATCCCTGTTAATTGAGTATAATTTCCCAACACAAAACCATTTACCATGCCTCCAGTACATATTGTTAATTGAATATAGGTTATAGACTAATCTCCTGTTAATTGAATAAAAAATCTTGTAACATGTCGAGAAATTACCCTGACTCTTCCCCGTTTTCCTTTGATAATAGACCAATTTTGCCTCAGTACATCCGATACAGGCATTTAATCTATTATATCTTGATTGACAGAGCTCGTGGAGCTCTGTCAAACAAAATATAATAGAATAAATGCTAAGTTTATCTCTAGAATACAAGAAAGTGACACAATCCCTGTTAATTTAATACTCCTGTTAATTGAATAATTTTCATTGGCGAAGTGGCTCGTCAATTAACAGGGTTCCACTGTAAAGCAAAAACAAATATCACAAACTAATAATGAAACTATGTACTTGAGAAATTTTCAAGTGGTCATTCTACAACATGTTTTAGCTGGTACTATACAGTTTTGAAGGTTAAAATGCCATTGTTATTGGTCGAAGGTCTAACAAAACACATATAATATTCTATGTCTGTGTTCCAATAATCTGTGACAATTACGTGACAGTAAGCCGAGAGGTTCCCACCTGTGGCAACCATGTTGTGTCCTTAGGCAAGACACTTCACCCCCATTGCCCACATAGGGCTATGGGGGCATTTAGTACCAAGGTATACTGCACGTCAATGGTGCAATTGTCTTCAACCAATGTTAACCCTGCATGTGTGGAGTAGGTATGTTGGGGAGCTGTCATTGCTCGCCAAAGTTCGCCATTGCTCGGTGGTACTGCCCAGGTACTACGGCTTCCTCCACCCATAAAACTGTCGTGGTCATGATTAGCCATTATGCAGAAACATGTGATCTAAAACACCAATAAACAAATATTGTCAGTTCTTGTCTTCCTGTTTTGTTTTAATTAATTGCGCCCTAACAATTACAGGGAGTTTGTCACCGACTATATACACCCAAAGCGTACTCTGCAATTTGACTCGAACCGGCCGCTACATTTTGGCCTGAACCAACTGTTAATGCACTCAAACTGTCCTACAGTGGAAATATACAAAAACTTAACATTTTTTTTACAAACTTGCACAATAGTAGTCACCAAAACATGTAGGACAGCTTTTGGATGTAGAAGTTATTTTCTTGATTGATGATTGAGTAGACAAAAATTGAGTATAATTAAATGGATGTCAAATGATCAATCATCTTTTGCTGCTCAGTGTTTATTATTTTCATTATTATCCATTTTTGTAATTAGGGACCTTGTCCATTAGGACAAGACCCTTGCGGTAATTAACTGATACTAAATTGTATGGTTGTTCATAAATTTATATTATTTTGATACCAGGTCTTGAACAATATTAATATTTGTGAACGCTCTCACCCATTTACAACTTGTCCCTTATCATAGTAAACCAACAACTTCAAATTGTGCGCTCACTCCAGTAGCTAGCATTGGGATAGTATAATGTGCTTTTTCAGAAACTTGATCAAGTATGGATGTCAAACAACAATTTTCATTACTGGTAATAAAATAATATTTGCAAACATCACCCCTGCGTTTTTTCAGTTATGAACTAACCGGGGTATTTTGTTGTGTTTCTAAAAATGTTATTAGCAATTTCCATCTTGGTTTCAAAAAGTGATGATAAATAGTTAATATAAGGCCAATATGAAAGAAAAATGGTCAGCATTTGGACAATTTTGTATAGCATTTTGCGATGCTAATCCAGTCATCAAATGCCCTGTTATTATAAACATAAAATGTTGTGCTTCTTCGTGAAAATTGTTTTGTTACTACCTGTTAAGAATTCCTTCCAGGGCATTATAAAAAACATTTGGAAAAATAATAACATATGATACGCAATTATTTCATTTTTTTAATGTCACTTCTTTGACCCTGATCATTTTTATTTCAACATAGTTAAGTTTTCCCCAAATTGTTTTTTAATATTTATTTATATAAAATAAACTAAAGTTGAAAATTAAATAATAAATTAACAATTTGTGTTCTGTAACTTCTGTTACTTCTTTACTATTTTTTCAATAAGAATTGGTCTCGGTAGTTAGAGGTGCAGACTGCTAGCTGAAAGGTCCTCGATCAAAAACCACCTGTGGCAACCACTTTGTTTCCTTGGGCAAGACACTTCATTTACATTTCCCACGTGGTAGCATTGTGTACCAAGGCATACTGCATGTCAATCGTACACTTGTCTTCAACCAATGCTAACACAACCTGTGTGCTGTTTGTACGTTAGTTGTTTGTCATTGCTCGGTGGTTCTCTCTGGCTTCCCCACCTGTAAAGCTGTCCAGCATGGGGTGACCCTGGCTGTCAAAGTGTCATTAAACCCCAATAAATAAATCAATAAGAATCATGCACTCCTATTCTGGAGGACAGTTTGGGGCAAATTGCCAGAGGATAGATTGGGTTAGATTAGTATCCACTTTGGGTCAAATTGTTGGAGCACAGTTTGGATGCAATTCTCACGAATTCCAGTCATTTTGGCCCCAAGTCATTTCGGCCCCAGCCATTTCGGCTTCAAGTCAATTCAGCCCCAAGATATTCAGGTATACATATGATATATGGTATTCCTTCATGCCTAGTAGATTTTCTTTCATGATGAATAAATGAATGAAAAGTTTCACTACTGCAGGCTCAGGGTATTAAAAGGTTGTTAAAATCCAATTAAAAAAATCTCATTAAAATCCCTTTAAAACCCCATTAAGTGCACCCATTAAATTCCATTAAAGGGAACTGAATTAAGTGGTATTAATTTTCAAGAAATTAATGGCCAATTCCATTAAATAAGTGTTAAATATTTTAAGGGTTCTCCACTTCTTTAATAACCATTAAATACCATTTTAATTGCCATAATTTTATTAATATTTAATAGCCATTAATTGTTATTTAACGGCACCCTGTAAAAATATTTTTAAGTGTCTTTTAATGACATAAAACATTTGATGGTCATTAATTTCCATTAAAGGGAACAGTTTTAATGGCTAAAATTAATAGCTGTTAAAGTTATCACTAGTTTTATTGGATAAAATTAACAGCCATTAAAAATAAGACCTGTTTAATGGATAAAATTAATGGCTATTAAAATTAACATTAGTTTTAATGGATAAATTAATAGCAATTAAAAATAACACCAGTTTTAATGGCACTTAATAATTGTAATGCAGCAGTTTCTCAGATCAGGTCTTTTAACTAGTATTATGTTTGTTCATGGCTCCATGATTTCTATGGGGTATCTGTAATGCTCTGTGGGTTCTATGGGGTATCTATGGAGTTCTATGATGTCAGTCGAAACTTGGACCCACAGTCCGTAATATAATTTTTGGGGTTGGTACGGCCTGTAGGTCCAACGCTCTCGATCCCTGTGCTGTACTATATGATCGACAAACGATTTACTTGCCGGTCTATCTCGCCTCGTGAGAACAATATGGCATATACTGAAGCTTTGTGTCAATTTGTGACCGAAACTGCGAAAGAGGGATAATTGTAAAAAACAAAAAACTCGGTGTCGGTCACCATAATTGTTCAGAAATGAAAGATTTAAATCATCGATGTGGTTCGTGAGAAAGAAACTGGCTGCCATGTTTGGTATTTTTAAACATTATGACGTCACTCCTTCCTTAAGCAATTGGTTTCAACCAGGGAATCCCTGGCTGAAACACAATACACGCCCTTCACCTTTAGGGGTGTGTTCTCCCTTATAAAAATGTACCATGGTAAACCATAGTACGTCCCAAAATACCCTGGTATTACCAGGGTATTTTGGGATTTACCGTGGTTAACCATGGTACTTTTTTATAATGACTGTTTCAACCAATCGCATAAGGAACGAATGACGTCATAATGTTTAAAAATACCAAACATGGCTGCCAGTTTCTTTCTCTTACAATTATCCCTCTTTCTGTCAAATATTGGCACAAAGCTTCAGGATATGTCATATTGTCTCACGAGTCGAGATAGACTAAGACCGGCAAGTAAATCGTTTGGCGATCATATGGTACTCTAATGTGCCGAATAATAGTGTTGGCACTATTATTTATTAATTTTGGATAAAAATTCCGACCATCACTTTTATTTGGTAATGAGACAAAAAGTGAAAACGCCATCACTATTATTTATATTTGGTGAAAATGCAAGCCATCCAGGGATTTTTCTGGGTGACGATAGGGGTCGAATATAGGCCCCATTCCCAATGAGATTTTGGCATTTTTTTCCCAATTTCTAACATTAAATTTCCAATTGGTACCCAATATCAATTTGTTCACAGCATTTATGAACATTTACAGCAAAATTAGGCCTTCTTATGATGATAAAGGAACTGTCATACCATAATTAAAAAAAAAAACTTTTTTATTTTTAATGTGCCTGTATAGAAGAAATGTGTACTTTTCTATACCCTATAGAGTCAACAGGATTCCCAATTTGGTCCAATAAGATGGCTATTTTCCCAATTGCATGGCCCCCTAGCCCCATTCCTAATACACCCGGTCCTACTAATTACCGACCAAAACAATCCAAAGCCGTCCAAAACAGTCCAAAACCATCCAAAACCGACCAAAAGTTCTAATTACTGACCAAAATACCGACCAAAAGACAGTAAGTACTGACCAAAAAAATAAATGAGTACGACCAAAAAAAAGACGAATTTTAGAATCTCGAAGGTTTTAATGAGTGATTTGTGGGTGGTTAAAAAGAGAGGTAGCGGTCGACCTCCAGTTGCAGATAATTTCCAGGGAAGTGAGTATCATAGGGGTAAGGTGAGGCATTATTCAAAAGTCGGGGTTGTCTCCGTAAAATGGGGTTATCGTGGTGTCATATCCACGGGTAATATAACCGGGGTGGGGTGACGTTGAAACTCGATTCGAGTAAAAAATGGGGTGTTTTTTTGGGGGTGGGGGTGGGGAGCGGTGATTTGAAATTCGTTGGGAGAGCGGGTATTCGTGAATTTATTTGTAGGTAAAATGAATGTACGGTTTAGTGTAGGGGTTTAGAAACTCACTGTGTCGGGGGTGGGGGGGGGGGTGGGGTGGGGGTTACATATGTTTAATTGTGGGTAAAATGAATTCAAGGTAGGATTTGTATGCCTTTTTGCAGAACTGAAGTTGTGTATTTGTTCATTATATATAGCCTACACTGGTGGTTCATTTTGCCTGGGTGGCATGTTGGCGCTTTGCCCCAAGCCTCAAAATAATTTTCAAATGTTAACCTGTCACCATGACAGATACCAAAAAGATTGTGCCTGTCATTTTCAAGTTTAAGCCTGTCATGAAATTTGAATTATTTGATTGCGAGTTACATGTTATTTTGTGATGCTATGGTGTTGTAATTGCAATAGTTTACAAAGGTATTCATGAATTGATGAATAACAGTATAAATTACCTAATGCTAGCAGCAGACGGCACTCGTAAAAAATTTCTCGTATAACTCAAAATTTTCTTTTTTGCTCCCAAAACATAGCTTATGACCCATCATTGGAACGAGCGCAATGCGTTCGTTCCGATGAGGCGTCATAAGCTATGATTTAGAAGCAAAAAAAAAATAAAATATTTAAAAAAATTAATGGCGATTTTCGTATATAGCACTGGCCGGTTTTGGCCGTTAGGTTAGGTAAAGAGTTCATGAAAAAAAACTCATGATTTTTTTTATTGTTTCCTTCTGTTTTAATTATCGTTAAAAAATGTAAAAATCCAAATCCAGACATCGCTGATTATTTAATGTTTCATATTGCTCATATCAGTGTAGTATTAATTGTCCATACGTGGACGTCCAAACCCCAATTTCCACCCAAAGAACACTCTTTTGATCATTATTAACATTTGAATCGAACCTAGATTTATTTTTTTTTTTTTAAAAAACGTCTTATGAAAGATTCAGTGTGCTGGTTTGACAACTTTGAAAAGAACATGGGTAGCTCTCAGTTCTAAACATTGTACTGGTCATTATGACAGGCTCAAGTGTCAAACATGCAAGTTGAGCCTGACAATGACCATGACAGGCTGCTTATTTTGAGGCTTGCTTTGCCCCCCCCCCCCCCACAGTGAGGTTCGAAACCCATACACCATACCGTTCATTCAAAAAAAAAAAACACTCCGATTTTTACTCAATGTGAGTTTCAACCACTCCCCCTCCCCCAAATTATTATCCGTTGATATACCTAAATAACCCCGTTTTACAGAGGCGACACCGACTCACCTTATCCCCACGATAGCATCTTCCCGAAAATTCTCTCCAGCTGGAGGTCGGCCGCTACCTCTATTTTTAATCAACCACAAATCACTGATTAAAACCTACGAGATTCTAAAAAATCTTATATTTTTGGTCGGTGCTCATTTATGTTTTTGGTCGGTACTTATTCACTTTTTGGTCGGTAATTAGCACTTTTGGACGGTTTTGGCTGTAATTAGTAGGACCCATTACACCTAGAAAAATCCCTGCCATCACTATTATTCAGCCATCATTGTTATTTGGCCCTTCAGAGTACAGCACAGGGATCGAGAGCGTTGGACCTAGAGGCCGTACCAACCCCCAAAATTATATTACTGACCCGACCCGACACCCCCGGCTCCTCATTATATGGAGGGGGGCACGTCCCGGACCGAAACGTCCCAGTACCTATAGTAACAAAAACCTATTCGAGTGTTGTGTCTGACAGTACCTATAGTAACAAAAACCTATTCGAGTGTTGTGTCTGACAGTTCCGAAAGTAACAAAAACCTATTCGAGTGTAGGTTCATTTTGAACCGGTTGATGCCGTTTTCACCTGATTCCTATTGATATCCCAACAAATTCCCAATTTTCGAGAAAAAAAAATATTCAGCACTGGTACGAAATGCATGCAACACTTTCGTCATTTCTGTAGCGGTTTTTAACTTCGTGCTTGCTTAAATTAGACAAGGTCCTTCAAAATTTCGATATGCATCGGAAAACAAACCATTCATGGTTTCAACAGCCTGGCTGCTCAGTTTGTCCACACAGGATTATTTCTTTCTGTTTCTCAAAATCCGTCAGTTTTAAACGTGCCGATGACTAAGTGCATTTTTGGCAATCGCGCGCCTAAACGGTTTTCGACGCTTGGGTTTTGTTGAGTTGAGACAGACGTACCCAAGGCAAGCGTACATGTCAACTCGGAATACTGTCAACTCGTACACACAATTAGACAATTCGCAAACTTCTTCGACTGATGATTCATTACCCAAGAGTACGGTAGGCCCTACCTGTGAATGAGCCATTGTGTCAAATGCATCCCAGTGAAACACAATAATGAATTTATCAGTGACACAAGATCGGGCCGTTGTTTCTTACCGAACCTGCACGACTGTCACCCCCCCCCCCCCCCCCTGTCACCACCACCACAGTCGGACATCCTAAAATCGCAAAATAAAGTGGATGACTGTGTCCTGTTGAATTGGGAGTGGTGAAGTAACGTTCAATGGAACTTTATGATTACTTTTCTCAGTTTCCATTTACAATGGATTTTTTTTCTTTAAGCTCAGTATCATTATCAGTATAAAGTTACTTAATTATTTTACGATTGTTCATACCGTGCTGACCCGTGTCGAAGCCCATATTCGTGATTAAGCCCACCTCCCGCTTTTCCAGATTTGTGAACCAGGGTGCCCTACTCGAGTCAAAGCACCCCCCCCCCCCCCAAGTTTCAAATTGGACGAAAGTTGTTTGAGACAAGACGTCAAACTTACAGGCATCAAATGGAAAAACAGGTGACTTGTTGCAACTCTGTACCTACCAAATAGAACTGTAATACTGTATTATGTATATTTTTTGGAGTTGAGGTTTTTGTATTGTTAAATTCGTCTTTTGTGTAATACATTATGTCTGTGTTCAGTGTAATAAGTCTTTATTAAAAAATTATATATCCCAAGCAAAACTGATATGTTTATTTTTTTGTCGACCTCGTTTTTGGAAACTGTCACTTGTTTCAAATGAGTGTGCACGCTGCTCTCCATAGTTGTCTGAAACACGCGCACAACATATAGTTTTCACAGTGGTTGAACATCATCAGAAAGATAATGATTAAACACTGCCACTTTCGAGCGGTGCACAACTCATTGATAAAGAACACTGCCACTATCGAGCGTGCACAACTCACTGTGAAAACGGGTGTTCAGAAATTAATGAGAAAGAGGTTCTGGTTCTGGTTCTGCCTGGTAAGCCACAATCAACAGGTTGATTATACTGCCATGGTAGAGTGTACATGTTAGAGTTAAAAAGAACAAACAACCAGATAAAGTTTTAAGAACAAGGAAGCATCGTTCTAATAGAATTGTGCTTGTGAGACCTGGGCTTTGAAGGCGTCAGATGATGTTGCGGACACAATTCCAGATGGTAGTGAGTTCCATTCCCTGATGGTACGTGGGAAAAGAGACTATTTTCTATAGTCACTAGGGCTTGATGGTACTTGGAAGGCTAGGTGGTGGGTATGCCTCGTCCTGCGCACTAGTGGTATTAGCTTGCTATCTTTGTGTATTGCCACTTTCTCATTTACAATTTTGTATAGCATAGTAAGCCTTGCGTCCCGTCGGCGATCGATTAGAGGTCTCTACTTTAATTGTTGGACCGTACTGTCCACATTAGATCTATTCCCATGTGTATTACTGACATATCGTGCTGCTCTTCTTTGGATCATGTCAAGCCTATGTATGTCCTTTTGGTGATAGGGGTCCCAAACAGATAATGCGTATTCTACAAGAGGTCGAACCAATGATTTATATGTATTTTATTTTACATTTGTTGAGCTGATGTTTAGGTTACGACGTAAGAAGCCTAGTGTTTATTGTCTTTATCACAAACGTTGTTTATGTGGTTACCCCACTTGCGATCTGATGTAATTAGACAGCCCAGGTATTTTGCACTTTTGACGGATTCTAGGATATGGCCATGTGGTGAGTATTGGTGGTTGATCGGGTTGGCTTTATGTATATTTTTTGGAGTTGAGATATAAAATATAATTAATTAAAGATATAAAAAGTGTAATTACAACTCTGGTATTTGAGAATTATATAGTAATATAACCAGGAATATCATTTATGGCTTATTGGTTCAATAAAACATGCTCATTTATTATTTCATCATGCTCTGCAACATGTGAAGTTATGACTTTCAGTGTAAAATCAATTTTTTGAATGTTGACAAGGGAGGCAACTATTTTGTTATTCATATTCCGCTGTGTAAATTTTTTCTGGTCTTCATATTATGATTTTGTTTATTGATTTTGTGTGTAGCTATTTTTTGTTTTATTCGTAATAAATGTACATATTTAAAAAAAACAGCTATTTTTAAACAGACTATGTTTGTCTGTTTTCAAGGGGGTGGTTTGCAGTGTTGATTGACATACTTACGTCCATTTCTGGCTTCGAGAGTAACCTGTACACAAAAAATGAAAACAACACCGCATGGTTTTCTGTTTGTTTTATTCATTAAATTGAGGATTAAAATCCGAAATATGAAAATGAAACGCATGTACAAGATAATTATGAGAATTTTTAAAGCAAATTCTATAAAATTGGTGGGCGGTTTCCAAAGAAACGTAACATACCCAGTGGAAACTTACTTGTCTTATATAGGCCTATCGCCAATTTCCGACGCGACTTGCAAGCACTATTACTCGTCCCGAAGCCCCCCCCCCCCCCCCCAACATTTTGCAATTTATCCACTGCAAGCAACCCCTGGGCTTCGACACGAGTCAGTACGGTATTGTTTTTGATGGCGTCTGTATATCCAAATATCAGATAATGTAAGGGGATAATTGTCGTTATTCTTTCCATTTTTGATACTGTAGGCCGACTTTGTTGGGAACGGGTCAACTCGCCCCGGGCCATGTCGCCCTGGGTCAAATTGACCGGGTTAAGTTAAATATTTTCTTCATAAAATCTTGATGCATTGGTGTTTCAAAACAGATGGTGATCATATCATGATTAGTTGTGCACATGTATATGTACTAGCATGCCCAGCACATCCTTTCGAAGTACATTGTATACATATGCATTGTTTCAACTGCTATATTTTGAAAGTAGACAATGGAATTAGTAAGTTAATGTATATATATACATATGCGTTGTGACTACCGGTACATGTTTACCTTTGCATGTGTAATTGATAGTGTGCTTTCTGTGGGAATGAAGTGAACTGAAGTACACATGTAGTGCTTTTTCATTTTGGTATACAACAGGGTCAAGTAATTATAACCAATGCATATAAGGTGAACGTGGAAGTCCTCTCAAGTTGACAATGTGTAGAAACAGTTAGTTAATCTTTAATACAGTTACTTCATACTTGTTCTGGTCATGATATAGCCATATATGCTGAAAGTGACCTTAAACACCAAAAATGATAATAATATGTGATAGAAATTGTATGAGACATGTACATATACAAAAGCTATTAAAATCATCCAAACATTCAGATACGTTTTTAATGGTCATTAATTTCATAAAATATTTATTCTGATAATTGATTGCTATTAATTTTTTTTTCTTAAAGAGAAGAAAATAATTCACGTTTTCATTGCCATTAAAAACAAGTTTTATTCATCAGTTCAATTAATAGCTATCAAAAGATGAAGAGTTTTGTCATTTAATTGCTGTTAATCACTTCATTACGAAATGTAATGGGTTTTTATGTTCATTAAAATCTATCCAAAGAATATTTTTGAATTTTTAACAGTTTTTAATGGGTTTTCTTGTTTTTCATGGCCATTAAATACAGTTATTTAAACATTTGAATGGGCTCCACGAGTTTCCATTAAAAAAAAGAAACGGAAATTAATGGCCACCTTTAATGGAAAATGATAGTTTTAATGGGATTTTAATGGAATTTAATGGGAAATTAATGGACTGGTACTGCAGTAGTGTTTCAGCACGCCGAAGATGCACATAGACGATGTTGGATTTGAAATCCCTTGCGGCTTGAATAATTTTATTTCCTTATGAATCCACGAGAGTCGGAAGCGAGGGTCAGTAATGTTATTTGGTTTGAGTGTGCGCATTGGAAGTGGGGAACTGGGGTCAGACCCCCGCGGACCTCGAACTGGAAGGTGACTAGGAACAAGAATAGCTACAAGAATTCTGCTCTGTGTTTTAGAAATTATGGTAGTATCGAAATCGCAGTTTGGTGGTTGTTTTAGGAAGAAGAAAAGAAAAAGAAACCCTGTGAACTTCAAACTGGAAGGTGACTAGGAATTGTGGATAACAACATTAATGGATGAGATGACTGCACATACTTTGCGAAATTTCAAAGTAAACAAATTTATCTTACTTACATAGATTGCACCTTAAATGTATGTAAAATTGAACACATGGATAATTTTTAATGTCATGTAAAACTTTTCTGTACACTGTGTAAATACAAATGACTGAACATTACTTAATAAAGGTAATTATCCATTATTTCTAAACATAAACTATGCGCTGATCTTTATAGATCTCTACACTCAAAATGGTGCCGAAATGATCAAGGGGCCGTAGTGACTGGGGCTAAAGTGACTAGGGCCCAGAGGACTTTGAGGCCGAAGTGACCAGAGGCCGAAATTACTTGTGGCCGAGGTGACTGGATACCATTATCAGAGATGAGAGACATTAATTATTACAGAACACATCGAATGTGAATTTACTGCAGAGAAAATTGCTCGATGATATATTAATAATTTTTTCAATAAATATCGAGCAATATATTAATATTTTTTTTTAAGAATTATTTTTCGGAGTTAAAACGAATATCGTAGCGTATCTAAAATATCCTAACAGATGTATACTGCTTTTCTTTTGGATGAGTCTTCCATGGGCCAAGTTTTCCTCAGGCCGAATCTTCCTCCAGTTAAAGATGAATAAAGATGACATGCCATTTTCAATGGCGGTAAATATCCAAAAAGGTTATTATTTTCCATTTTTTAGTGTTCGAAACTACGAAGCACTGTTCAGAAATACAGATGGCACCAAAAAGCAACACATTATTACTTTGTTTTGATTTCTGATGGGACCGAAAGTAACTTGTCAGTATCATTTTTGTTCGAATTACACCCATTTCGTAAGCTAACCAAATCGTCCACTGCAGTTTTACCCAAGTCGTCCGCTGCAATTTTACCCAACTGGTCCGAAACTCGTCCGCTGGGGGAAAGTATTGTATTTTGAATCATTTTTTATTTATTTATTTATATAATAATTTTATTGTATACTTTATTGTATATTATCTATTGTAATATAATTATCTTAATATACCCCATTGCATAAAAATTTCATATACTTATACGAAATTCTTAAAACAGACATATCAGAACAAAATAAACTACTCAGCCGTCTAATTATTTCGACACTGTTTAACGCGGCTCCGATTACTGTTTATTTAATGGACTACCTGTAATCATTATAAAGTATATGTATGTTATATTAAGTTCCGCAGCATAATCTTATAATTTGGCAATTATTCATTGTAGAGCGCCACCGGAGCTTTACAGTGAATACTCGCAAGATTATTAGCAAATGTATTATAAGAAATAATTATATTAAGAAACGCATCAAAATTTATGTTATATTAAGTTCATCAACATAATCTTATAATTTTGCAGTTATTCATGGAAGAGCACCACCGGTGCTTTACAATGAATAATCGCAAAATTATTAGCAAATGTATTACAGGAATTAATTATATTAAGAAACGCATCAAACTTTGTTATAATTATGTTAATAAACGCATCAAAACTTGTTATATTAAGTTCCGTAACATAATCTTATAATTTTGCAATTATTCATTGAAAAATATTTGCTATCCTATGCTGTTATTACCTTGTGAATCTTGTGTACTGAATAAATATAATTATTTCGTTTCATACTTAATAAATATCATTAATTTTATTTTCCATGTTTTTATGATATTCAAACCCTAGGCGGACGAATTGGATAAAGTTGCAAGCAGACGAATTGGGCAAAATTGCTAGAGGACGATTCGGTGCGCTGGCGGACGAAATGGGTAAAATTGCAGGCGGACGATTCGGATTTCGGACGAAACGTCCGTATACCCTTTTTTCAAGCAAACTTTTCCTTACTTTTACAACACCTTAACATTCGGATAATTCAAAAACTGCGTTTCTATTCGTTTTGATGCTTCACGAGATACGTGCCAATGCATGTGTGTATACAATCGCACCAATATAACAACAACTATCAGTTATATGTGCGGTTTTCGAGTTATCATTGGCAGACAAGTTGCAACGAAATCAGGAAAGTTCGATCTGAAATAACGAGATCATCAGCTGAGCATATTGACAAGCATCCAGAAGGACAGAATTCGAGTAATAGTAATAATAACACTTTGGCCGGCCGCTGATTTGTCGCGGTTCTCGGATGAGAAGGGCTTGGTTACCCCTCAAGTGTAGATATGCATATATCACGCAAAGCTTAGAGGCGAATTTGGTTGCAACAGAAAACTAACGAATTTGACATTTTGTTTGATTGCTGGTCTCAGCTAAAACATTCCCAGAGAGGGATAGTCCAATTGCAATTGAAAGGGCAATTCGACACCGGAAGTTACGTGATTTTTTTTACAGACATTTACGATCCAATTCAAAAAATCACATTGACGGCTATAGAGAATTCTGTTCAGGAACACATGTATCTGACTGGGTATGTGGACCCTTTTGTGGGCCTACGACCCGCTTGGAGTTCCTATGATTAGCCATTGTGCAGAAATATGTGACCTTAAACACCAATAAATAAATTGGAACCAAATTTGGCGCGAATCTCTCTGTGTGTAAAGCACAGTATCGCACACTCTATATGATTAATTTGGCCTCCCAACCAGATATCCATATAACACAGAGAGATGTAAGTAGAAACTACACAACCCGATAGGCAGCAAACATATGCAGGATAATGTCTATTACATATTGATTGACTGTGATATGTGTAATTTATTTTACCGCTGCAAATTTCTACAGATATGTTAACTTTCGCCAAGATGAAGTTTTAAAATGGAGTAGCGCCAGGAACACGTTTTCAGTTGTTCCATCACTTATGCGTTAATCCTCTACCCATGATACAATATATCAAAATTTTCTATTTTTATTTTTTGTTTTAAAGTAGCAAATAATTTCAACAAAATTATGTCATGGATCTCCCTCACTCGTCGAACTCGTTCCAATGGTGTGTCATATGATATATTGTTGTTAATATATTTTTACCAATATATTCTTTTCAACGTCTTAATTTGTAAATTATGCGATCGTATGCGGCCAATTCGTTAGGCAAACGGTTAAGTTGCTGGACAACGGCAATTGTCCACGTAATCTAGACAGCGAACTCCATATAAAACTGCCTGTTTGTAGATCATATAAAGAACTCATTTGTTCTGGTTATTTGATGGGTTTTAGTCCTACATAGAATAAAATTTGTCGAGGACTTTTCTGTGTTTCAGGAAGAGAAACAAACACTTTATATGATAGCGACGTCAAAAACACGTTTCCAAATGCTCCTTCACATATGCTTTAACCCCTTACAAACCACACACGATATATTAAAAAACAACATATCATCTGTCAACCACGCTGGGACGCGCTCGTTCCAATGCTGGATCACATGATATGCATTGTTAAAAGTTTTTGACAAATTCATTTTTTTCAACTGCATAATTCGCAAATTACACTGTCGGATGCGGCCGACTCGTTAGGAAAAGTGTTAAGTTGCGCGACAACGCCAATTTTCCACATAAACTAGACTCTGTATAAAATTGCCTGATTGTAGATCACATGGAGACTGTTTTTTTTTCTCCAACGGGTTTTGATTCCACTTGGAACCAAATTTAGGGGGCGCGTTAGAGGTGCAGGCTGCAAGCCGAGCTGTCCTCGGTTCGAACCTCACCTACGGAAACTGCATTGTGTTCTTGAGAAAGACACTTCACCCCATTGCCCACGTGGAGCCACAGCGACTTTGTATACTAAGGCGTACTGCACGACGATGGTGCATCTGTCTTCAACCAATGCTAACCCTGCTTGTGTGGAGTTAGTATGTTGGGGCGCTGACCGTTGCTCGCCGTTGTTCGGTGAATCTCTCCGGGTACTCCGCCATCCTCCACCTATAAAACTGTCGTGGTCATGATTAGCCATTGTGCAGAAATATGTGACCTTAAAGACCAATAAATAAATAAACTGGAACCAAAGTGACCAACCAAGGCGGCAGTACTGTAATTTTGTGCAATGAAGTTGACCATCACGATTGACCATGTTAGCCCGCGTAAATGTAAGATGAGATATTGCAAGTGTTTCCGTTGGGTAATGTTGGGAACAAGGGTTTCATCTTCAGTCTGCGGAAAACGTCGTATTTTAGACATGATATCTAACCCGACCCGAGGAGGATATGATATGTTCGCATAAGCTTAACCCTTCGCCTATTATGAGAAGCAGACGACAAATGCAAACAAAATTATTGAATATCAATTGTTTTCAGGTTTTGCTTCAAACATAGCTTATGACCTCTCATTACAAAGAGCTCGTTCCAATGAGGGGTCATAAAGCAATGTTTCTGAGGTAAAAACTTAAAAGATAATGAAAATTGAATGGCAATATGTTTGTGAATAGCGCTGGTCGGTTTTGGTCGTTTCGCTTGGTAAAGGGTTAAAATGATCCTTAGTATTTAGAATGGCGCTAAAGCTGTTATATCAAAGATTTCCTTACTCGGACTATTCCAAATACTCAATTAGGTAACCATGTACAGTTGGAGCATTGGATATTAAGCCGAAAGTTCGACGGTTCGATCCTGAACAATAACTGTGTTGTATTCCTCGGAAAGCACCGAAGTTAAGCAACGTCGAGCCCGGTTAATCCTCGGATGGGTGACCGTCTTAGCGATCAATTCGGACCCCGGTGTTGTGTCCTTAGGCAAGGCACTTAACCCCGACTGTCCACATGGGAGTACGATGACTCCGTGTACTACTGTGTACTGCACATCGATGGTGCGCATGTCTTCAACCCATCTAATCCCGCCTGTGCTACAGTGCGGAGTTACGATGTTGAGGAGCTGGCAGCTGCTCGTCGTTGCTCGGTTGTTCTCTCCGGGTACTCCGGCTTCCTCCACACGTAAAACTGTCATGGCCATGATTAGCCATTGTGCATAAGTATGTAACCTTAAACACCAATAAATAAATAAATAAATAAATAAATAAATAAATAAATAATAATTCTTCGGAAAAACACTTAATCACAATTGTCTTCGTGGGTACATGGTGGCGCTTAATTCTAAGGGACACTGCAGGTCGATGGTACACTTACCTTCAAACCCTGCTGACTCTGCCTTTGGAAAATTAGTAAGTTGGAGAGGGCGACAGTGGCTCACCCCTTCCGGTGGTTCTTTACGGATAGTCCGGCTTTCTCCACACGTGGAATTGTCCGACACGGTGTGATCCTGGCTGTTGAAAGTGCCGTCAAATCCCGTAAAAAATATGCAATTGGCTTCATATAGAATAAACGTATAGTGTTTTCAAGTAAAAAAAATATTCTACTAGTAGGATTAAGAATGAAACCGACGAGCCTCTGGTGAGTCGGTTTCATTCTTTATTCTACGAGTAGAATACATTTTTTACTTGAAAACAGTATACGTTTATTTTGTTTATCTCATAAATCTTCTACAGGGCAGTCGCGGCAAAATTGTGCTATAATTCGCTTCAAAACACAGCGAGAAGTGAGGAGCACATTGGTCCAATTCGATCGACCAGCAAAATTGGCAAAAATAAACAAGGCGCAGTAATACATTCCTGACTAAAAATAGTTCCTCTACAAACTTGCAAAAATGCTTTATTATATGAGCAGTGTGTGGTGTATTCTACTGGCATTGTGTAATATTTTCAAAACGATTTAAAGAAATCAACAATCGAAGTATTAATTATGCCAGACAAATGTGGTAGAGGGCAGAGGTCAACAAGTCCGTCGTTACTAGGGAAATAAATTCTTTCAGTGCAAAACCTACGGGGAAAATTTATCACCCTACCAGGTGAATAAAGCAAAAATTTATCCAAGGCCTTTATTGTTCAAATAAACGGCCATTTATGGGATAAACTTCGTTCTCGTTAATGAAAACGGACGACGTACGTTTTAACTGGCTGAGTGCTAGGAGCCACTATCAGGGCTTTCAGAAAAATGAGGGTACCAGAGCAAAAGCCAACATTTTCCTTGCTCATGTTTCATATTCTGTCAAACACCAATACTGTTTTGTTTATGTAAGTTTGTTTTATTACAGATTATTGGAGAGTGCCTATGGGCACTCTCCAATAATTTGTAATAAAATACATTTTGAAGAACAAATTCGGACCACCAAAAATAAAACAGCACTCAACGAGTTAAATAAACTGGCCGTTGAGCGTCACTGGAATTCTTATTATGTTGGAGCTAGAGGACCGTCTGTTTTCAAAAGTTTGACCAAGTACAACATTCTTGGGCTGACTTGCTGGTTACTCTACATTGTAAAAAGAAGAATTAATACAGTTTTCGTCGCGGCCTGTGGTATCTCTAGAATGGAGGAGAACGTCTGTGATTTGAGTTTTTCCACCACACGATTTGCATCAAATTTTAAGACTTCCAGAGTACTGGTGTGAGCGCCAAGTTTTAAATCCACAGTCCTGGTTAGAATTTATATAATATTTTATGGGGAATTGTAAGTCCACTCTGTTCACAAAAGCAATTAATTTCCCGTTAGATGATTAGAGCCTTGTAATTAAATCCCCTCATGGAATCACAGTAAGTACTACTTCATACGAAATTTACAAAATTATTTTACTAAATCTAATTTCGGGTTTACCGAAGCTCATATCGAATTTAATGGAGAGAAACGTGGAACACTTATTTTTTCTCAGTTCGTTTCAAAGGTGTCCGTGTGTCACAGTATACATAATATATAATTAATTTACTAATTAACCAATTAATTAAACAGTCCAAGATAAATAATTAACTAATTAATTAATTTATTAATTTCCCAAAATAATTAGAAAATGAAAATATTTCTTGACTCTAAGACCTTCCAACCAGTGCTATGAAAAAAAAATAATTGTCTGCAAGTCTCTTTTCCAAGTCTAAGAGACTTGGAAAACCCCATCAAATATTTCTAAGAGAAGATTTGATCTTACTTTGAATAAATATAATCCATCGGTGGAATATTCAACAGCTGTCACATCAGCATCCTGCATGTAACACATTCTCTCTTGATAATTAAATGTCGCGGACGCACATTTCCCTTGCCGTTTACAGAGATTTCCGCAACGCAGAACATTTGGAATAGAAATCCTAAGATATGATTTCGGGACTGTTTTCAGTTTTTCCCAGCCTCTCAAATCAACAGCATATATAGATTCAATAAAAGTAATGATAGCCAATATTATTGGAGTCGAGTGCATCTGGAAAAACATAAGAGTGTTTCCTTTTGCCATTTTTGTAACATTCCGATAGTTTTCTCCAAAGCGAAGTCGGACTCTGAAAACATCAAGTGGTTATTTAGTATCTGATTTTATTGATCACTACTTTCATTATTTCATCCTCTCACGGGATACCTTGCCTCCCATTGGATGGATCTATTAACGAGGGTATTGTGTTTTACTCGGCTGCCAAACAGAATCGTTTCGCAGATGCTTGAACCTGTTTGTGCATTTTTTTATGTGCGATCAATTAACTGTGATTTCCGAGAAACAAGAGTTGACTAGTGCAGACCATTAAGAACAATTGTGAGCTGTTTTTCTCAATTCATTTCGACAGAAACGTCATTGGTTAGATTGTTATCTCTTCGATATGTGACTTCCGTTTTAGGCTATTATATCGTTCCTTTGTGACGCAAGTCCCCATCTGGAATGCTTTAACACTTTACCCAACGTAACGGCCAAAACCGGCCAGCGCTATTTACAAAAATCAACATACAATTGCCATTATTTTTTTCATTTTTTTGTCTCAAAAACATAGGTTATGACCCCTCTTTGGAACGAGATCGTCGAGTAATAGGTTATAGCCCTGCTTGGAAACAGCCTGCCCAATTCAGTACATTCTATACTAGTAAATAGATATTAAATAGATTTTAAAATTCGACTGCACATACAGAATGAAGAGAATTGATTACCAATAAATCGCGGCGCCATATATTCTCCACTCAAAAAGTATTTATAATTGTTCATAACAGCACAAGAAACACTTGCAATCTTTCATCACGTGGACCACCGGGTGCAACCCGGTGGTCCATGTGATGAAAATTTGCAAGTGCTTCTTGTGTTTTTGCCACAGCAATTGTAAATAATTACAAAGTGAGAAGTCTATCCCACAACGATTTGGTAGTAATCCACCTCATGAAAAGACGCGTCAAAAGCCAAATCTATGACTGTCACAAACATTCGATTAATCGACTATCGATCTTTCAATCCATATTCGATTGGCATTTTTCTTAGTTGAATAATCAATAAATGTTCACATCCTTTAAATGCTTAGACATTGAACAAACGATACATATAAACATTTATTTCCTAAAATAAATGTGATGAAGTATTAATATATTAGATTTATTACACACCTACACACCTAAATAGTTCAGGTTTTCAGATAACCGATTTGTTGTTCATCCGTTTTGTACTAGACGACAATTTCTCAAAAACGAACTGTCATGAAATAGCCAAAAATGCTGGAACTGACTTTAACAACTTGTATGCTGCTGGCGCTTATTCCCGCGTAGGGTAGGATTTCTTGTGGCACTGAAATATGTATAGTTTGGGCACATTTAATCCAATTCCCATCATGTACATTGTAAGGATTTTTCGCCAGTAAATTCTCGAATTAAATTTAGAAGAATTTTTCATCAAATCTAGTCATGGCTGTATCATAGCAGCCATGCCTAGATGTGGTGAACATATGTTAAAACTACTCACCCGGTTAAGAGTTAAACACTAATAAATTAATATTTATAAAACGACAATGTATTCCTCAATAGCTGTCCTTAAAAATCCATAAAAGGCGCATCGCGACGTTGCCATATATAATTCAGATCGCATATGTCCCTTCACGTTCGACTTCTATACCCATGGGAAAGCACTAGGAAATGTTGTTTCACAACAGATAAGCTGAAAGTCCTCTGAAATACTTCCATTTCATGTCAGAATGATCGTGTAAAATAAAAGTAGAGAAGTTTTGTTGTTGTTTTTGAAACAGGACACTTTTTTAAGGAATGTTGTCTAAAAAGGTCAAAGGTAATCGAAACCGAAAATAGCCGTTATAAAACATAATTTATTACCCCCAAAATCCCACCCCCACCCCACCCCCAGCTCCCACACACACACAAAGTACATATGTTTCTCGGGCCATTTTTGTAAAATAGCATGTGGGCGCGCAGGTTTTTTTTATTTCATTTTTTATTTTTGTAAATATGTCTTTGCATCAAAAGTTCATGTTCATGGTTTGTTTTATGTTTTAGGTCTCGTAATCTACATAATAGCATGGGTAGTGGTGTATTTCGTCCCTTGAGTGCAAGAAGGTTTTTGAAATGCTAAAGCAGAGCAAAGCCTTGTTGCACTTGAGGGACAAAACTATAAATTGTATTAACCCTTTACCCAACGAATCGGCCGCATCCCACCGCGTTATATGCAAATTCAGCAGTTGAAAAAAATATTATTTTTCAAAAACTGTCAACAAAACCATATCATGTGACCCCTCGTTGGAACGAGCTCGTTGAGCTCGTTCCAACGAGAGGTCACATGATATGGTTTTGTTGAAACTTTTTGAAAAATTTGAAAAAAATATTTTTAAAATAATAAATTTTGATAAGGTCTTCGTTGGGTAAAGGGTTAACTTGCGTAAAATATCAGGCATAAACCATTCAATATTTTTTCTTAAATTTGCATTTGCTATAAAACGAGAACATGCGGCAGCCAAATCGATCATGCGAGAAGTTTAACCAACATTTTTCCCTTTGTACAAACCGTCATACTGTTTGGTGTCTTAGCAGACATGGTGCCTCTATTTGAGGAATGAAAAGCTCCCTGTTGGAAAGGACTATCATTTTTGTGATGGCTCAGGAGTCTTTTTGTTCATGGTAGGAATGTTGTTCATTTGTAGGAAACGGTCACATTGTTTTGTGCTCTAGCAAGCAATGTATCCTCAGTTGGAAAAGGTATCATCCCTGTAAGGCTACCCTCAATAAAGATTTGTATTATACGCTAAACGATAGATTATCGAAGAAACTGCGGAAATATATAAATCGTATCCCCCACTGTGAAGATATAGAAATGTTCACTTTTACGGTATCAATCAAAATGGCGGCTTTCAAAGCAACACTTCAAAGTGAATACGAGTCATATTATCACTGGAAATGATCAATTTGTTCTAAAAATGTTTAATAAAAAGTAAATCTAGTGTTTATGAGTGGATACCGATCATTTCCAGCAATAATTCAACAAGTATTCACCTTGAATTGATGCAGGAAACCGGGGGCGCGGTGGCGTCGCGGTAACCGGTTCTCATCAGATCACCGAAGTTAAGCAACGTCGAGCGCGGTTAGTAGTTGGATGGGTGACCATTTCAGCGACTGGTTCGTGCTCCCGCGTTGTGTCCTTGGGCAAGGCACTTAACCTCGATTGCCTACATGGGGGCACGATGACGCTGTGTACTAAGGCGTACTGCACGTCGATGGTGCGCAGGTCTTCAACCAATCTAACCCTGCCTGTTCCGCGATGCAGAGTTCAGAGTTACGATGTTGGAGAGCTGGCAGCTGCTCATCGTTGGTTCTCTCCGGGTACTCCGGCTTCCTCCACCCGTAAAACTGTCACCGACATGATATGACCCTGGCTGTTAATGTGTCGTTAAACCCTAATAAAGTAATAAAGTAAAGATGCATGAAACCAACTGGTCCAAACATGGCCTGAAAGTCCATAATATAAGTGTTTTGTTTGGTACGTCCTTTCAAAAGACGTACCAACCCAAAAAGTATATTACGGACTGTCGGGCCATGTTTGGACTAGAAACCCGCCAGCTGAATCAGATTGCAAGACCCTGTCCGTTCCGAGTATAAATCAAATCACTTCCACGTTTCAATGATTCAATGCGCTGTTAACTTCCAAGCATCAATTCATGGTTGAAATGAGTGGAATTATCAGATTCTTATAAAAAGCGTATAATAAAAAGAAAATCTAGTGTTTTGGGGTGGATACCTAAACTTATCTCACTTGTGACCGAGACAAATGACTCTTTTCGCTCGAGCAAGCGCTCGCAAAAAACAAACATTTCTATCGGTCACTCATGAAATAATTTTCGGTATTCACTCAAAAACACTAGATATCCTCTATGTATTTTGCCAAGACGTTTTAATGTTTTGGGAGAAATACATTCTTATTCTAGGTTTCTCGTGTTTATGGACTTAATTCACTTCTCGGAACAAGTATTACCGCGTCTGTGAAGTCATAAAAGGACTCACGTGTAATCACTTACAGCGCCACCCAAGTCTTTTCTACGAGAACAAATATGGGAGACTCATTGGGAAATATCTCATTCGTGCTGATGACTTCCTTTGGATTGATTATGAATTTGTCTGAGAGGAAGTCATTTTTCCTTTCAAAAATTGTTTTAAAAAATCAGCATTAGAAAGCAAGAAAGTAAACAGTTCAAATATATTGGAGTCCATATAAGTCGATTTAGTGATTGCATGTTCATGTACCATATCCACTATATTGACACTGTAGCATATAGTATTACACAATCACCATCAAATCAAATAACTCATTATAAAACATATCGCACAGAACACGTCTAATATGGTGCCAGATGTGTAACTTGGGCATGGTGGAGACCCTGGAACACTTTCTTCTAGAATGCCCAAAGTACCAGTCTAAAAGAATGAGATTCACAGGGAGTATAATGGGGAAGTCGGATGGGAGAATGAAGGACATGTGGTTAGGGGGAGACTCAAAGGAGAGGGTTAATATGTTAATCGGAGAGATTGGGAAGAATGGGGCAAGGGATGTCATCAAGCAGTTCGTCTCCGAGTGTTGGGTGGAGAGGAGAAGCGTAGGAATAGGGAGGCAGCTGGGAGTACAGGGGTAACCAAGGCCTTCGTCAGAGAACCGCGACAAATCAGCGTCCGGCCAAATTGTTATTATGATATTATTATGGTAATTACCAGTCCTGGAAATGAGACGGATGAGAGTGCAATTGCTCCCGTCAGCACCCGTGATTTCTAGTTTACTTGAGCTAAAAAATGCACTCGCAGAAAAATATTGTGGAGCACTAAAAAACTAACTGTGAGGGCATATAAATGTGCGTTGTTTTGAGAAAGCAGCAGACTGGCCAGTTGCAAGGTACTGTCATAATTCAGCAATTTATTATACACTTAACCCTTTGGACACTAGTGGTATCTGCCATGCCAGTTCAATAGCAGCAATTAGAAGAGTCCATATACATTATTTGGGGGTAGACCAATCAATATTTTCAACGTGCAACCTCAAGGCTGCAGGTTGAAAATATTGATTGTCTACCCCACACATTTACTGAACAGCCATCCTGTTAAATGACGGTATGACGTATCATGTTCCTGGATGGAAAAGCGCCCGCTTGGGTTCAAATGTTTCGGGTGTTTGGTGACAGTAGTCCCTCGAAAATTCATATACTAACATTTTACGGGTACAATTTACTCTCGTCTCTGATTTTGCGGGAGCTTAAAACTGCACCCGTCAATTTTGTTCATTTCCAGCACTGGAATTACGTCATAAGTCAACTTCGGGGTGATAACGTTGTGAGTGAGTTCATTTCCGAAGTAGAAATGAATTTTATTAAAAAAATTTCCCTGAATAACGAAATATTTTCATTTTATGTCACGAAAATATTTATTATGGCTCCTAATTGAGACGAGCTCGACGGGTCAAAAGCTATGATTTTTTAGGCAAAAAAAAAATGAGAAAGAAATTTTGATGGCGATTTTTTGTGTTTTTGCTGGCCAATTTTAATCGTTACGTAAGCTAAAAGTTTAAACTACACATTACGTGATAAAAATAATCACAAAATCTCCACTTTTTGACATGAAGTTTCTGTACCGGTTCAATAATATCGATCTTAGACGAAGTTTACCTCGGCTCAGATCGATTTTAGTGAACTCGGTACATTAATTTCATATGAAATCTCGATGGAGCACGGCGGCAAAATAGAGATGCAGTCAACAAGCCGAGAGGTTCTTGGTTCGAATTCCACCTGCGGCAACCGCGTTGTGTCCTTGGACAAGACACTTAATCCCAACTGCCCCCCTGGGGGCACGGCGGCGTTGTGCACTGAGGCGTACTGCATGTCGATGGTGCACTTGTCTTCAACCAACGCTAACCCTGCTTGTGTGGAGTTAGTACGTTGGGGAGTCTGACAGTTGCTCGCCGTTGCTCGGTAACTCTCTCCCGGTACTCCGGTTTTCTCCACTCGTCAAACTGTCCGACACGTGGTGAACCCGGCTGTCGGAAGTATCGTCAAACCCCAATAAATAAATAAATAAATAAATAAATAAATAAATAAATAAATAAATAAATAAATAAATAAATAAATAAATAAATAAATCGCGACTTATTAGAGATCCTATATTTCTCCTTAGTTCTCAGCATCAATGGAAATTGACATATAAAATGAAGAGAAAATTCAGCAGTTCAGGGATTCCACTGGATAATTGAACTAAGCCTAACAAGGTCGGGGTTAGCCCATCATATTTTAAAAAATCTGCACCACTTTTTAGAATCCTCAAGTTGAACTTGTTGTGAATGTCAAAAAACTAAACAAAAACACCAAATGGAGGACAACTTTGTCATATTTGAATGACATCAGTGCAGACATTTCATATGAAATCGCGATTCGTTCGAGAAGAGCTTTTTTTCCTTAGTTCCAGTGGGTATCAATGGAAATTGACTTATTAAATGAAGAGAAAATCCATTAGCTCAGGGGATCTGTTGGACAATTGGACTGGATTGTAAGCATAACGAGGCCAGGGTTGGCTTATCATATTTTGGAAATGAACACAACTTTGGAGGATCCTTTAGTATAATGTTCTGTGAAAGTCAGAAAAGTAATCAAAAAACTCGAAATGGGTGAAATTTTGCAAAATTTCTAAGATGGAAGGACACAAATACAGGATCTATTATGAGAAACGATTTCATAAAAAAAATCTGAACCAAGTTCACTAAAATCGACCTGAGTCGAGGTTTACCTCGATATATCTCCTATTATTATTATTATTATTATTATTATTATTATTATTATTATTATTATTACTGTTTTCAATTTTTGACTCGAAGACATTGTTTAGGGTTCATCAATGGAACGAGCTCGACGCGCAAGTTCCAATGATGCATCATAAGTTATGTTTCCGTGAAAAAATGAACATTTCTAGTTGCTCGTGAGTTTGTGTTTGCAAATGTTGTCTGCATTGAGTATTAGATGGACATTTAATGACATATAAGAGAAGATTAATCAATTCTACTGCCGAAACCAACCCACTCACAATTTTACGGTGTCGACTTCTGACGTCACGCTGTTTATTTGACGTGTTTGTGAACGATATTTCCGTAAATAGCTATTTGATAAACTCATTTCACCTGCAACTGTGTCACGGCGTCTTCTTTCTAAATGACCTCTTAAACAATGACAATTCTTTCCTGTTATACACCGAGTTTTGCGCGAATTTGGTTTAAAACCACCCTTTACTGTCTACCAGGGAGTGTTAAACGCGATTCCGAAAAGCTGGAAAAAGGCTAATTAAATCCCTTCCAAGAAGTGCTGACATTACAAACAGTCGTGTCGAGAAATTGAACATCACACAAAAAGTAAATCGAACGTTCTACCCACTTTTCCTTGAGCAAGTCAGTGAAAATTCCCAAAACGCTCAAACTAGATGGAACAACGTGTTGAACACTTCTCTGCAAACTTCAGATTGGGAAGCGATCTACAAAACTCCGTTTGTGACCACAGATGATCCAAAGCTGCAAGCCACGCAGTTAAAAATTTTACAAAAAAATATATGTACAAATTCGATGCTTTTTAAAATGAAACTTGCAGAGACAGAACTGTGTACCTTCTGCGGTAACACAAAAGAAACTATAAAACATCCATTTCTTGACTACCCATTCTCTAAAACAGTTCTACTGAATTGGCTTTCAAAATTAGAGGAATGTTGTAACTTGACTTTTCCCATGACTCCCGAATATATTATTTTACATTCAAACAATCAAACCATGCCTCCGATCACTGATCTCAGTGTTCTTTTATTTAAACAGTTTATTCTCCCACGCAGAACAACGGGATGTACCCCTAATTACACAAGTTATATTGAACGGCTGAAATATTATAAACAGATCGAATTATTGTCATTCTGTGTATGTTCAGCCAAAAAGAAAACTACCACTCAAGAGAGGTGGACCTCATTAGCTACTGTTGTTTGATCCTGCATCAGTTTTTAAGCAATTTTAGCCAACACGCCGATGTAAAGTTAATTATAGCAGAGTATTTTTCAGGTAACTCTCCTCCCAGACAATCAACGAGCCAGTTTCAAACCTCACTTCCATGAGATTGAGACAGAAATACCGCCTATGACAAACATTCCTGAAGTGACTACTGTTTCATTGAATATGAGTTCGTTTCTTTTTTTCATTTACACAATTGTGCATATTCCTGTGGTTTATTTTTTTGTAAATCACCTATGTGAATACACAACTGTATCGATTACCACTGTGCATCTCTAATGTAATACTATATCTGAATACAAAATATAAAACAAAACAAAAACTATGTTATGGTGCATCATTCGCTAATCTGTCTAATTATTTATCCAGTGTTGAGGGATATTCTTGATGAACAAAATGGTTTATGTAGTTCAATATGGTGGGAATCAAATAAAGTTGGGAGATGTGTTAACCTTTTGAACCCTGGTGATAATTTCGGAAAAGGACCGTATAAGATGTCTTCAGACTGTTGAATGTTGGGACAGATCATCTGTGAAAATAGTAGCTTCACTCTCGGCTTTGCGTTGGCCCTTGGAGGGCACCCAAATTCTTAAAAAGAGATACTTTTTCACGCACACACGTCGCATAGATAACACCCCTCCACCCCCACCTCCACCCCCACCCACCCCCCCCCCAAAAAAAAAATAATAAATCAAAAGTTTCCTCCGTTGAACCCCCGCCAATCTGTTAAAAGTTGTGGATGTCACAGTCTCGGGTTAGTATAGAAAATGGACCCCAACTGGGTACACCCCTTCACTTGGGTAGTAAGCGGACCAACGTCTCCTGGAAAATCGACCTTTATTCATAAATTATCGAAAACCTGAACGATCTTGTGCATCCCGCCCCAAAAACATAATCTAGTGTTTCTTGTATGGCACCCTATCCCGCGTGGATTTTGTGGAAGGGATGATCCAAGAGTTCAAGCCCAATTATCTCGTTATACTGGACGATCTTGTGTTGCAAGTCGACGAACTGGTCGCTAGTTTTTTTTTACCGAGGGCTCACACTATCGCGGGATCAGTGTGTTAAACATCGTTCAATTTTGTTTCGATAATAATAAGTTCCATCCGTTCGTGACTCTGAATTGTCATTAGTTGAACCCTTTTCAAAAAACCCAGAGACCGGTCACAGATTTCACACCTAGCGGCTCAGATGTATCCGGGGAAAGCTAAATTTCTGAGAGAAGTATTCGATGACGCAACTGCTATTCCTTACTGCTATTTAGTAGAAAGCCGATGAAGGGTTAAAACTTCAATCTCGCATATTCCCGGGGGAGACACAAATCGTCTCTGTTTCGAGAATATAAAAGTGGGTATCATGGGTGTGTACCTCATAAAGATGTCTGCCCGTCTGAGACGCAACATCGGAACTCTCAGTTTTCTTAGTTGTGCAAAGCCCGCTGGAATTAGAAACGTTGTTAATCACGCCGATCAAGATTTAATTATTTCGGTTTGTGAATACGCTAAAAATATTTTAACAGGGAACGTACCTATTTCGAGATATGATTTAGCAAAGATCCGTCACCATAAACAGAAAGTTAGAAAATTAGCAGAAAAGAACACTTCAGACAAGGTACGGCGACAGCTTATACAATCGGGAGGTTTTGGGGTTCGATCATTGGACCGGTTCTGAAAGTAGTAGCCAAAGGGCTACTCGGGTAACAATGGGACATGCCAAGACAAAGGATTTGGTAGCTTTATCGTTTGAACTAAAGTAACAAGCGTCCGGACGATATTGCAATCTCTTCGCTGCAAAGAGAATTGACAGAGATTTTGAACCAGACCAATCTGAGCGAAATTGAAAAATCACGAGGTACAATCAAATTCTGTAGCGTTCTTTGACATTCTATGAAAAATCAGTCGAAACGACAACCGTCCGGATTAAAAATGAAAAAGAAGAACCCACTCAAGACAGTGACCGTGACATTTTGAACACAGAACCCATAATCATGCAAAGGAAGGCGAGAGTATTATTAGGGTGCATGAAGGCCATTCCGAACAGGGCATGGAAGATTAGGGGCGCCTAACATATAACGATCAAACAGTAGAAGGATAAAAAGATCTAGTTAACTGGTAGAGTGCTAAATTATTTTTGAACATCAAAATTTGTTCACATGTCTTTGCCTTGTTACAATTTATGGGAGAGTGCCTGTAGGCACTCTCCCATAAATTGTAACAAGGCAAATCTACACAGTTTAAATAATTTCACTTCGAAGATAATATGAAGCATATCTACAGAGTATGAGGCCTTTATACTACAGTCCCTGCACGTCAGACTAAAGCCCAAATATGGGCTTCCAGCACTCTACCAGTTAATGACTTACTGAGACAAGGAAGAAAGTTTACAACAGAAGAGTGAGAAGTGTTAGGTGAGGCACTGCTATACACTGGTATTCCCCAAGAACTCATAGGGAACAAGGAACGATGGGTTTCCATTCATAAACCTACATGAGAAATGCGACACTAACAGGTAAAAGATCTGCCTCTGAAGACGGCAATCGAACAGGTAAAAGTAAGTGGATGAAATTTAAAATACACCTGTTAGCAGTAAGTCTGGCACATTATGAGGTTAGAAGAGCTTTACTACGCACCTACTGCCCCTGGGAGTTTCGGTGGGATCTCAGTCCTTCAGAGGGTTTCTGATAAAAAATAAATCTAGAAGTCCTGCCACGAACTGGCTGCCCATCAAGGCGTAATTGCGCGTAAGAATTGCGCGCAATTGCCATATCGAATGGGATCCAAAGTACGACAGGTTGTCCTGTGTACTCATAGCAAACACAGGCAATGTTTCGGCCAATGGACGTCCGGGTTACCCGGAGGTCCATTGGCCGAAACATGTCTTGTGCAGAGACCATATGCACAGAATTTGACAGCTTTACTGTGGTTATAACGCCTAGATTAACGCACAGATCGTCGTGCTATATGTGCGCATTACAGGACAGGACATCTAGTTTTAATTGTATACATATATACTTTATAAACCGTTACGCCATAATTTTATCAAAAAAAGAAAACAATCGTTAGTGTGATTGATTATCAATGGCAAGCGGATTTAGATGACTTATCAAGTATTAGTAAACACAATAAGGGGACTAATTTCTTGCTAACCCTACCAATGTGTTTTCCAAGTTTTCATGGGTAATCCCATTGACAAAGAAATCGTGGACATCTTTCGTTCAAACTTTTACAACAATTTTCGATTCAGGACGCAAACCTGTGAAGTTACAGATGAAGGAAAATAATTTTCAACGCTGATTTTTTTTTTTGCTACTTTCAATGTCGAAACGAAATGTTCCGTAGTGGAAAGGTTTAACAGAACACTCAAAACAAAAACGTGGGAATACGTTACAAGTAAAAATACATTAACTTTACCGATACAGGCTTTGACGGCGTCATACAATACTACCTATAATCGTGGTATAGGTATGGCACCGGAAACAGTTACGAATGGTGACCAAGAACACATTTGACAAAAACTGTACGGAACCCCAGTCGAATCACGCCAGTGCTGCAAAATAGGAGACCGAGTCAGAATTTGAAAGGTTAAACGAACATTTTAAAAGGGGTATTTGTCCAACTGGACGGAGGAGCTTTTTACCATAGTAGAAATAATACCGGGGTATCCAATCGCACACATGTTAACCCTTTACCCAGCGAATCTGCCCGCGTAATATGCAAAATCAACAGTTGAACAAATTGTATTCCGACGAGGGGTCACATGATATGTTTTTGTTGAAATTTTTGGAAAAATTTAAAAAAATAATATTTAAAATAATAAATTTTGATAACGTCTGCGTTGGGTAAAGGGTTAAGGGATGATAATAATACTACACTAGAAGTGGGATTTTACACCGAGGAACTTCAGTGCGTAGCTGAAAAAACGGTGTGTAGGACAGAAAGCGAATCAAAACACGTGGAAAAGAAAAGTGCAAGGAATTGCTCATAAAGTATTCGAGCCATCCGAAGTCGTTCAACTCTTGGAAAAAAACAGACTCAGATTGTTCAATAAAAGTCCGCGTTTCACGAAAAACTGTCATTAACATGGAAGACGACCATAGTAACAGGTCGTGGCTAATTTCTGGTAAAAGGGTTCCGAGAAGTGAGATAACGTATTTGGTTCAAGTCATTATATTATACATAATCATTATCACCGGCATCGATAATTTAAGCTTGGATGCAAATAATCCTCACCTGTGGACATCTCCTTTGCGGTGCGCTATCGGGTACTTACTCCCTAATCCGACCATCAAGAAAAAATAATATTTTATCCACACGACAGATCAATGAATCCTATTAGTTATCCTTGTGTTTTCCAGGGTGTATAGGAGTTCACAGCGGTTTGGAAACTCATACACTCTGAGGCGAAGACCGGTGTAAACTCCCATACCCCTTGGAAAACACAAGGATAACATATTTATTTCCAAGAATTTCGGTGTACTTAGTCTTTTCCCACAATTTAGAGTAAAGTACTGACAGAAAATTTGTACTTTGTAAGTTTCTTAATAAAACCAGACAAATATGGATGTCATTGGAACTGGCTCAATGAGCCAGTTCCAGTGACATCCATATCTGTAATATTTTATTGCACATAGATATTAAATTTCCTGTATTTTTATATTTGTTCTAACATAACCGAGCAGAGTGTATGGATTAATAATTAGAAATGGGTACGTTTTAGCCATATAGCCTGCTATTTTGTATTCTAGTTTTTACACCGTGGTTAACTACGGTGTAAAAAAGCTACTGTGGATTGCAAGTTACACCATACCTCCTAGCCAATCAAAATGCAGTAATTTGTTTCATTTCGAAATAACTTTCCAGATACCACTCCCACATGTTTTCGAACGCAATTGGACCAACCCATAAATCTCGAAGTCGGACTTACTGAAATTCAGTACCCTAATACGTTGTCTAACATTACAGATGCTGAAGGATTCAAAGATGTTAAATACAAAGGGGAAGTACGCAAAATTGTTTTAAAAGCCGGAAGATATATAGACATCCCATAGATCATTGGAGGACTAGAACGAATCAAAGAATATCTTCTCCCTAATCCTGATTGTTTACAATTTGTCTGGGAACCCCATATCTCAAACACTTACCATTGTTGTGAAACACGAGCAAAAGTACAGTAAGCCTCTGTCTTTAAGACATATTTGGGCTTGAGAAAGATTCGCTGTACCGAGGTTGGTTTAGAGCAACGCGTGTGGCTTATGTAAACCGAGCTTTTTATTCTCTATATGTGTATTGCGACTTGGACTTGGTGCGAAACTTAGTCGTCGGAGACTCTTGATTTCCTTTGTTACGTATTGTGCCCATTGAGGTGGAATATGGAACAACAGTAACGCGAACGTTTGAAAATGAGTACTTTCCCCTCTCTCAGAAGCATTTCTGAACCGTGGAGGTTTATATAAGAGCTTACACTGGGAAACCTTACCATTTGAGCGTGGAAAGTTGACAGTAACCAACATTTCCGTCTAAATCGTCTAAATGCCTCGCCTTCTCCTTGTACCACAAGCAGTCGTTAATTGAGACTTTCCCCCCAGCAGGTCCATAACTCAATAATGTTTCTAAATAGACTCTATGATGGTAGGTATTGTACGAGGGTGAGATACGTTTTCCATTAACACTGGTTTCCACCTGATTGAGTAATGAGTGCATCCATAAATTAATAGGGCCCACGGTGCCGTCATCCGCTGATATCTCACCATTCATCTTCAGTATTTGGGCTTTCACGTGATGATAGCTCTGACCTGAATTCAAATAGTCGCCATTTCGATCGGCCCATCGTTAAAGGGTGATATTCTATCCATTGACCCGACTCTACAGTTATCTGAGTGGGAGGTATCGAAAATAGATCCACTTCGCTGTTGATACATTCTGTTGACTTTGGGTTAATTAACGACATTATCAGTCTAAAGCGTCCCTCTTCACTCTTTGCTTTGTTGTTAGATATGGCCGATTTTTTTTATCTTAGCATCCCATTTATACCGAGTAGGCATCTTACATGGGGGGGGGGGGGGGGGGGGGGGAGGACGTTGTTCAGGTTGACCAAGGAGTAATCCGCAATACCCTGCATTAGAGCTTCATTGAATCGCTTCAAACCGGCTTTCTTCGCATTTTTTCCCACATCCTCAGCAAAATCGATACCTTTTCTCAAAAGTTGTGTTCCCACATGTTTAACCAGTGGATATACCGCGTGCTTTAGGATATCCAACAGACTTCCTAGTCCATGCCCCCTCGGAGTCTGGGCACCCGAACAGGTTGGTAATCCTGTGCCCACTTGTTCAAGATAATAATCTTCGAATAACTTCGCATTGCAACAGTCCGTCATTGTTTAAAATGAAGTGTTATCGTACATTTAAAAATGAACAGATTGAAAGACGTTTTTGCATTGATGGGTGATTCACCAAATTATAAAATCAAAATTAAAGAAGTGTCCATGTTTATCAGGAAAGAACGACGTAATCCCGCTGTGCGATTAGCCCAGGTGAAAACATAAGAGAGAGAGAGAGAGAGAGAGAGAGAGAGAGAGAGAGAGAGAGAGAGAAAGAGAGACTGCGAAATAGCTTATAAATGAGGTGCAAACCAAAATATGTTCTGTACACAAAGTGAATTTGAGCATGAAACAGGAAAAATTATTTTTATGTCAACTACCGAAGCGAATTGTCGTAGGCTGTGTTGATAATGACGCTTTTGACGACAGGTTTCACCTCTCACCAGATCTATCTCACTTTAACTTAGTCAAGCGAGGGAACCTGAGATTGGAAATGCTCTTTGAGGATTCACCCCCAACAACAGTCAACGTTATAGTATACGCGGAGTTCCAGAACATAATAGAAATCGACTAACACAGAAACGTGATATCCGATTATTCAACATGAATACTTTTTAACTGTACCGAATTAAAACTCTGACGAATATCTGAGACATTTTAGTTTTGGGCGTTTTTGCCAGGAATCGCTTTCCGAGAAAATTACCTACCTGTAGGCCGGTGATGTTTACAGCTAGTACCCACCCCAGTTACAGACGGGGAGAACACTGGATGGCTTTTTACATCGAACACAGAACTATTGGATACGTTGATTCGAATGGGTTAATTCCCCAACACAAGACTTTCAAACGATTTCAAAACAAACAAATGGCGATTTAATCCGATTGGTATCCAAGGACTATTACCTGTGTGTGGACACTATTGTTAATTTAACATACTATATCGCTGCAGAGGTGTCTCAATGACAACTATCATTAAAATGTTCACGAGCAATTTATACGAAAATGAAATATTTGTGAAGAATTTTATCCGCCATCGACATTACTCCGTAAGCCATGGAATCAGCAAGAAGAAACACCAGAATAAAGGCTCACAGACTGAAAATATTTGATTCTATTCAAGGTGTGTATTTTTCTATATGCGTACGGAAGACAAAAGGAAATGATGTTATTGCAGTGTTCAGATTCACAGGTGGGAGAAGCAGGGCCATGTACAATAAGAGCATAGTAAATGGGAATCTCTCTGCCCCTTTCTGGACCTTATCCCTCCAGAAGAAGAAGAATGAGACGAAGACGAAGAGCTGGAAGCAGTTTCGATAGATAACCCAGACTTATGAAATGTTGAATACTGAGTGTGTCTAGAGTCACAATCAATTATTTTGATTCAACCCTGTCATCATTTGTGCTGCTGTGAGAATTGTTGCAGATAATTGAAACATGCTATGTATGACGAAAGGCAGTTACGGAATATTTAAAATTATTACTTTCCAAGGTGTGATTTACTGGGATTTCCCGGTTTGATTATAAACGATAACATAACAAGTGAATTGTGCAATCAACAATTGGGCCATGTATCCGTGCGCGCAAACGAAGACGCTTTGCCGTGGTGTAATGGGGAATTCATTGTTTTTTGTTTTTTTAAGCCTTCACCTAACATGAAAAGCAGACGACACTTGCAAAAAAATTCTTGAACAACTATCATTTCCATTTTTGTCTCAAAAACATAGGTTTTGACCCCTCATGTTTTAGAGACAAAAAATGAAAAAAATAATGAAAATTAATTGATGATTTTTTTAGAATAGCGCTGGCCGGTTTTGACCGTAACGTTAGGTAAAGGGTTAAATAATATAATTATCGTCAATAATGAAGAGTAATAAACAGAGTAATTGTTACGTTTTATCCTCCCTCCGTCACGAGCATTTCAAAACAGGCACCCTCCAACGCGATATACACCGAGTCGGTGTCCATTTCGCAGTACTGAAAATATTGTCTATCTAGGTACACATCAATAAAGTCGAAATACAATTCCAGCATTCTCAGTTTCGCGTACTGGTACAGGAAATAGCCGATGTAATGATGTAGATCGAAATGCATTCTCTTTTTATTCAGTTCCACTTCAAATAAATCGTCACCCAGAGTGCTTAAAGTTCGGAAGAAGGGCTCATAAATGTACCCAGACGCTGTTGTCAATTTGCAGTATTTGACTTCGCGATCCTTCTCTTTGTTTGTGTCAGTTTTTCTATAGACGCACTTACCCAGTAATTTCATGGTATCAGCAACAAAGGCGCGGTCTGGGTGAGCGTCCCTTGCTGTCCTGACGTCTGACAATTGTTCTGGAAACAGGCTTTCCCTTAGTACTGGATATATTTTTTGTCGCCTATAACCCGTGCGGCAGGTACCAGGATAAAAGTGGTGTCGTAAGCAGGATTTTCTTTCCTTAAAAACGTCCAAGAAGCTTCGACGAGGTGTTGTCATGATGTCGTTTTCTTCTGCGAACTGCTTCATGTGGTTGCCGATTTCATTCCTGCTAACTGATGCGTTTTTAAAGATAAGAGTCATCTGTGAGAAATGGGTACGAAGCCTGGCTAGAACATTGATATCGCTCTCGGCCATTCCAAACTGTTTTTCCGACAGGATGTGATCAACTATTTCTCCCTCTGTCATTTGCCATGCGGCCTTCCATTTTGGAATGGTTTTCAGAAAGTCTTTGACGCTGTCGTCAGATGTCTTCAAATGTTTCCACTCGCATTCCCACATTTCAGCGAGCGTGTATTTCAGGCTTCGTATATATTGGCTATTCTTCTTCGTTCCTGCAAGGAGTTCTGACTTCTTATTGACTTCGTTGACTTTCATTTGGCTCCCATCTTTGTTCCTGTTCAGGTGTCATTGATATCCGTGAAAATAACAGCCCATAAGTTGAAAGGAAGTCTGCGTCTAATGACTCCAACCGTTCACTTGTAACGACCGACGTCCTCGTCTCTTTTTCGTGTTGTTGAACTGATGCTGAATGCTGATTCCGTCCCTGTTCGCCACATATTCTAACCATTCCCGTGCCATGCGTCCGTATTTAAATTACCTTTCCGGTTTGAAAGCAATCATTCCCAGCCAGGATCCTGATTTCTTCAACAAGGGCCCAAAAATAGAGAGCAATGGACTCGAATCCAACAATGCTTCCACGGAGTTTCACTTCCTCGCTATATTGCAGGGCTCAAATTCTAGTTTGCCATTTCTCCTGGTATCAATTGAAAATGATGGAAGGTCCTCCAGTGACGTTGTATTTCACGAGTTGATGAAAATCGCAGTTTTCTGTCATTGTACTAGGTGAAACATATGTCCCCAGGTAAGGTGTTAAACAGAAACTGTAGTGTTAATCCTGGAACTGATATATCTTCCTTGAACATGTCCAAGCTCCGATCTCTATAGAACAAAATCGGCTTGTCCAAAGCTTCTAGAAGCTGCCTGACGTCGATATTGTTATACCAGATAAGAATGTCCCGAAAGGTGGTCATATTTAAGTCTTTCCTTATCTGCTGGCAACACGCTTATTCTTCTTCAGAAATGTTAGATTTCTTCAGTTCAATGTATAATGCTTGGTGCTCTGGAATATAGGTATGTTGCAGTTTGTCGAGACTGTCAATCCACTCGCAAGATAGATGGCCCTTGTTCATTGTGGCGTTGAAGGCCTTCAGATACGCATCGTAGCTGAAGCCAGGAAACAGATAATTAATTATGTCCAGAAACTTGAAACTGGGTGTTTTTATACACACACAATTGTTCTTATTTTTAACTCTAACATCCATAGTTGAAAAGTGCACGAAATAGTCCATAACTTCTCTCTTGACTAAATTCACATAGTATCGACGACTGTAAACCATTTGAACCCCAGAGGCCGTTTTTCCGCCTGGGTCACAAGCTACGTCATAACGTCATTAAGTGGGATGGCTACAAGGTAAATGTGCGGTGTAGACCAATCAATATGTTCAACGTGCAGCCCCAATTCTGCACGTTGAAAATATTAATTGGTCTACCCCCAAATAATGAATATGGAATCTTCCAACTGCTATGATCGAACTGAAAAGGAAGATACCACCAGAGGTGAAAGGGTTAAATCCGAGAACTGGTCATTCTCTGAGGTATTGTTCAAATGTTTCGAAAGGGTTAAATCCGAGAACTGGTCATTCTCTGAGGTATTGTTCAAATGTTTCGAACAGAAGTTGAAGTGGATGTTTATCATTTTCAGGTTCGAACTTAACTAATTCGCGAATCCGTGTGAAAAGTTTCTCCATAGTGGTAGAATGTTTTTTTCTCATAACAGCCTTCGAGCAGCGGCAGCTATATTATTCAAATAGCACAACATCCTTTCAACTAAGTCCTTAGAATCACACTCGGTGACAAAACAGTTGGTGTATTCATATCCGGGAACCTTGCTACAAACGAAAACGCTGAGTGGAACGTGTCGTGCTTCCCACTGTCTTCACTGTTGGGTGGAAATGCAGTCTTTTCAAAGAAAGATTCAAAGTCAAATGTGGTCCTGTATGGGTAAAATCGATCCTCTTGTCGAACCACGATGACTTCTACAAGTTTTTCAAAGGTTGTCTTTTGGGGATGGTGCGTGCCCCCAGGGTACGAACGAAACACTGTTCCCTCAGCATTCCAAAGTTTGCTGCATTTTCGACAAGTGTTGGACTTGGAGTAGCTATTGATATCTTTAATGTTCCAATAAGACTAAAATCGTCCTCCTCCGATTGGACGAGAGCTCGCTTAGTATATTTTATGTTTACGGCTCAAGTGGGAAATGTTAACGTCTGGCGTCACAACGCGAAATATTTGAAATGACGTAGCCCGTTTCGTAATTGCTTCACCAACGGAGTGACGAGCAAGCCGCTTCATTTTTCTGGATTTTTCACTCATGCAGGAGACGGTGTTCCGGATGAAGTGTTGTTTAAACTACAAACCGATTTACGATTTGAACTGAGATGGAATGAGTTTACCTGGTTTATTGATTATTTTCCAATGCCGTCGTGGGACACACGAGAGGTTTATTTACTAAACCTGTGATCGTTAAAAGTTGCCTTGAATAAGGCAACTTTTAACGATTACATGTTTCGTAAATAAACCTCTCGTGTTTCACAATGTAGGTTTTGGGCTATGACTAAGTGTCTTATTGCAGGGCATACGTTATTGTGATGAATTGACGGTAACATGGTCTGAGGTCTGAGGATCGGAGCGTATGTTCAACGGTTGAACGTAAACTCCGAGCCGCAAACCTCAGACCATGTTGCCGTCAATTCATCACAATAACTTGCAATGTAGCTGAGATGGATTTTTAACGGATTCACGTACATTGAGTCACTATCTCGTCTAAACGAGCGCTGTATAATACATCTCATTTTGTTGTTGTTGTTGTTGGGATTTGAGCATGTGACTATGATATTTACTTGGAAAGGGTCTTCAGAGACAGACGTACATCTTTGAATTTCTTTTTGATACATCAGAATATTTCTTGAAATAGCATTCGTTGTTCTTTTCAAGATCATGACGTGTCGATCCGCTCCATGACGCCAAGCAGAGATATAAACTTTGATTGTCCAGATAACGATCCAGTATGTTCGGATGACTGAAGAGCCTCCATAAAAGGTTTTTTTTTTTTAAAATGTAGTCGAGCTTGTTTATCGGTGCTCCTCCTATCGGGTGGTCAACGAGTTTACTGACATAAAATGTAATGTTGGTGAGCCTGTACACACCACATTTTGTTGTCGGTCCAATAAATCTTCTCGAATTACCTCCAAAAACTGATTGAAATCGTCTCGAGTAGTTATCAAACGTGGCTGGTCAAAAACACGTGTGTTATTTGTTGATGGGTGGAAATAGCACAGTTACTCTGTCTCAGCGTGTTTTAGAATAAATCCCAGGCTCATGTTAAGTTTAAATTTTGACTGTTGAATTTCGAAAACAATGAACAGTAAATCTTCATTCACTGATCTCACGTCAACCGTCCGATTATTGAAGGTGTCCTGTGTGGGTCGTCCCACGACGTGGTGAGTACGGATCGTGCCCCAGTGGTCTCGGTACAAATAAATAACTTCCCGATATTCGTCTTCTTCCAGCAAAACTTCGTTGAAATCTTCTGGGTCGATATCATGGATCTCGGTGGCTACCCAGCGTATTTTTGATGGCTTCGGAGTGCTGGCTGAAGCTGGTCTCTTTGTACATGTAGCTTCGAGAACTGTTGCATTATGTCGGTTAACCCTTTACCCAACGAATCGCCCGCATCCGCCCGAGTAATATGCAAATTCAGCAGCTGAAAAAATATTATTTTTCGAACAATTTCAACAAAACCATATCATGTGACCCCTCGTTGGAACGAGCTCGTCGAGCTCGTTCCAAAGAGGTGTCGCATGATATGGTTTTGTTGAAATTTTTTGAATTTATTTTAAAAATAATATTTAAAATAATAAATTTTGAAATCATCTGCGTTGGGTAAAGGGTTAAAGTGAAGCAGTTGATGAAAAGTTTCTCCACATGTACCGCACGTGTACAGTTAAAACTAGAAGTCCTGTCATGAAATGCGCATAAATAGCACGTTGATATGCGCGTTAATGTACGCGTTATGACCCAAGTAAAGCTATCAAATTTTGTACATATGGCCTGTGTACAAGCAATGTTTCAGGCAATGGACCTCCGGGTAACCCGGAGGTCCATTGGCAGAAACATTGCATGTGTTTGCTATGAGTAACCAGGAGAATCTGCCGTGCTGTGGATGCCATTCGATATGGCAATTGCGCGCAATTCCAACGCGCAATTAAGCCTAAAAAAGCGCACTATTCGTGACAGGACTTCTAGTTTTAAATGTAGGTCGCAGGGCAGGTTTTATTATGGTGGACCAAATCGTCCTCTCTCGCGTAATCTTTAAAACAGTGTTCGCACTGAAACCTCTTTCTCACTGGTGATTGCCCATCTATGGGGTGGCTTTCATACTCGTGTTGATTTCTGTCGAACTTTCTCGAATATGTCTTATCACAGACACGTATACATGCTATATATGTACATTTTGCTACATGTATATACCCTTGTCACAGTGCCATTAATGTGCATGTACTTCACATTTTAAAAATTAATATCCTTCGAAGCCTTCAAGGACAATTTGTAAAACTTTGAAAAGCATTTTAAAACGAAAACTGAAATTTGAATTTCATAACTGAACACCCACCCTCGTCCTCCTAAATTTGCCAATATAACTACACACATATGGATATCATAATGACATTGAAACTGGCTTGGTTTGTTTCTTCAGCTGGTTCCAATAACAGACTGATTTGTACGGCTTTCGACAAAATTTCAGGATATATTTCTCAGGTCATGTAATGTATTATTAGCCTTATATTGGTTAATTTGCTGTCACTATCGGTCTTTGTAAAGTAACGGACAGAGACGGCGGGAGTTCATTAAAAGTGGTGGGACACAAATTTCCAAGGCTATCATGGTTCGGTCAGTGGGAGAAAAAGTTACAATCATATATCGGTAAATATACCATGACACACTAAAGTGTCTTGTTCAGATTAACATGCCGCGGTGTGGTCACTGTCCTGCCCATTTCTCCGACTTCAGTCATCTTCCAACTCGAACGAATGACGTGTCTTTAGGAGTTTCCAGATCAACAAATTCGAAAATGACTTGTTACAAATGCCGTCGCATTTGGAGTTTCTATATCACCAAATGCCAGTGTTTACAACTGCATCATGCTATTCATGTTATAATTCATTATTAATGCTTGTGTGATAAGTTGTATAAATTAATGTAATATAAATTCATGTTTCTTGGACGACGACAGTTGTTAGAATTAAGCGGAGTGAAACAATTTATTTTTAAATTTCAAATGTTTCAAATTATATTTCCACAAGGTTAGGCTCAGTGTTGTAAATTCTCTGGGGATGTATCAGTCAATAATACATTTTCAAGGCTGGATTCATACTGGCGCTTGGCATATTGTTTCATATTATTTACTGAATTTCGTATTGATTTGTATTATTCCAACCTTCCTGTAACATGGACCTCTTTGCCTTTTCTCTAGATCTGTCCCTCTGACGTATTTTACTTCGCAGTTCTGACGTAAACCAGTGCTTATCTTTTGGGCGGATAACAACTGTAGATGTGAAGAGACATCTATCTATTATATCCAAGAAGTTGTGAGTAAAATTTTCAGTGGCAACATTGATGTCTTGAGTATTTTAAATTAGATCACCCCAATTCACTTCTGTAATGAGATGAAATCGGCATTTTTATAACTCCCAACACCTCAAGAATAGGGTGTATTCAGTGGATAGTCAAATTTAATCGGTGTGATCGGAAACCTCAAGATCGAGGGTATCACATTCCATTTTATCGATTTGATCACTGGTCAATACTGGGTCAAAAGGATGCTTGTACTAGCAGTACCTCGTGTGGGTTTATCTACATAATTGTGTAGGTTATAAAGAGTTATAATTTCATATAATTTTCCTGTTGGTTGAAAAAGGCCCGAATTGAAATCCCCAGTGAAATAAACAGGGTTTGTAGACTTCAAAAAGGTCTTCGATAAAGTTAATCGCCAACTGATGTTTAACAAACTTGCAAATATCGGTATAGATGGAAATATTTTACGCACGTTACATTACGGTTACAATCCATGTACCATTCAAGTAGCTATTCCGTCAAAACAACAAAAGTCATCGGCCCGCCTTACATGTACGTATCAAATATCGGTGTTAGGCAGGGCTGTGCGATCTCCCGGACACTTTTCAAATTTTTTATTGATGACATTCACACCTATTTCGACCAAACATGCTATCCAATTTCAATCGACGTTGTTAGAATAAGTCATATGCTGTTTGTTGATGATTTGTCTTGATCGTTTATCCGACTTCTCTTCTGTGAACATGCTCCCGGTTAATACAGGTAAGTCCAAAATTGTTAAGTTTGAAAAGAGTAGAGAGAGAAAATAACCCCCCCATTACAAAAAACATAGGCTTGAAGTCTATGAAGCGTATACGTATCTCGGTTTGCTATTCCACCGGAACCGAAGGCTGAAGTACGCGCAGAAGTGTCTGAAAACGAAAAATATATGTCCCGCCAGTACAGCGTTTATCAATTTATACAATATGCTCGTAAAGCATATTTCATTATATGGCTGTGGAGTTTGGTTTCCAGAGATTAATTACCGTAATAATACGCCGCGTGAAAGTGTCCAATAGCGGTTTTGCAAAACAGTATTATGTGTAAACCAAAAAGCTTCGAATCATGCCGCGCGCTCTGAATCTGGGCAGTTTCCATTGTTCATCTCCGCCGTGATTCGTATGCTCAAATAAGTCATAAAGCTCCAGTCAGGGCGAAATATTAACAGTATTCTGATGAGTGCCTGTACTGAAGAGTTCAGGAACAAGTCGAATGATTCCTTACATACGAAAATTAATGATATTGTCCGCATGTGCAATCTGGAAAGAAATTTCGAGATATTCACTCTAGTGTGTATGTAGATGTTATCCTTGAAAAACTTCGTGACAATCATCTCGACTTTTTCATCGACGATCTTTTTGACGAACAAGGTCGTGGCAATTGTAAACTCCGCAAGCACAGATTCTTTAAAAATAATTTTGATCTAGAACCATATCTTATACACACCCATTCGAGAGCGCGGTGGCTCAGTGGTAGACTGTTCGCCTTCTGTGCTGGAGATCCTGAATTCGACCCCCGTCCGGGACGACCCGCGTTGTGTCATTGGGTAGGGCACTTTATCTCGGTTGCATACATGGGGGCACGATGACCCAGTGTATTAAGGCGTACTGCACGTCGATGGTGCACACGTAATCAACCTCTGTAACCCTGCTTGAGCGGAGCTTGAACTGAGTTAGAATGTTGAGGATTTGACAGTTTCTCGTCGATGCTCGGTGGTTCTCTCCTGGTACGCCGGCTTCCTCCACCGTAAAACTGTCACGGTCACGATTAGCCATTGTGCATGCGTATGTTACCTTAAACACTAATAAGTAAATAAATAAATAAATAAATGATTAAATAAATAAATAAATAAATAAATAAATAAATACACACCAATTCATTAAAAGAAACAGATGTTTATTTACGCGTCTCCGTATTAGCAATCACTCGCTGGCCATCGAGAAGGGCAGCCACTGTCAGCCTCCAACACCAGTCACTGATCATGTATGCCCTTTCTGTAGCTTAGGTGTGATTGAAGATGAATTTAACTTCGGTATATCGTGCACGCATAACTCAAGAATCGGAGAAGAGTTATGGGAGAACATCAACTCCTTAGATAATACATTTCTTCAAAAGAGTGATTCGGAAAAGTATGTTATACATAATGAAAAATAATAAACACGATCTGTGTAATGTGATCTGTAGTTCCATGCGCAAACTCTTCGATCAACGCATTGGGAGATAATCCCCCACTCTCATGTCCTCCACTCACACACATTGGACAAGTACTGTGGAAGTTTAGCTTTATTGCTTATTAGTCTGTGTATCCTTAGCACGCTTTCATGTAACTAACTAATCCTTATTTGGTTATTGATATATTTATGTCTTCCTTTGCATACTGCTCTATCGGGATGTATTTTTGAAATTAAGTTTATTCTATTCTATACATATTAAAATGAAAAGCTGTAAACATTATTTTGCCTTTCTGTCAAGTGATTCCAATAATAAAAGCAAAATTAAAGACGTGGGTGGCGGAGTCTAGCCACTGTTTACAAGGCTGTGGTCAATAGGTGAAAATGCTCCGGTAGATGTAGGAATTGTCGCTTTATATAACGTGTATGATTTTTGCAGACTTGCTGGATGAGATTATAACAACTACAGTACGGTCGTCGTGGAAAGGTCAAAATCCACGTGTGGGCAATATTATTAGTTACACAGTTTTTTGGTGGCCTGATATGGTATATATGGTGTCAGTTAATTTCCTATTGGACGAGAGCGAGTCCAATATGAAATTAACTGACACCATATATAAAATATTAGGCCACCAACAAACTGTGTAACGAGTATATCTTACCGACTGCTGCATCGATGCACAGAACTAATAACAAAAGCGATCAAAATTAAATCAGAGAATTCTCACAATGTGTTCACATGTCTTTGCCTTGTTACAAGTTATGGGAGAATGCAGGCACTCTCCCATAAATTGTAACAAGGGAAATTCATACATACCAAACATTTTCATTTCGAAGGTAACATGACACACATCCACAAAATATGAAGCCTTTTAAGTTGCCTTACCTGCACTTCAGACCAAATATGGGCTTCCGACACTCAGTCTTTCAACTTGAAGCGTTTATCGGCTGCGCTATTTTGAATAATCAATGAACAAAGGGGAGCTTACCCATAGCTGTCAGCGTATATCGATGTTGACAGGCCGTATATGGTTTTATATGCAGTCTGCATGTGACGTCTTTGGACCAATGGAATTCCAGATACTTGTAGGAGGTAAGATATTTGTAGGCATGCGTTAACAGTGAGTCTCCGGCATGAAACAATGGAACCGCCATCGCATTTTCAGGGAAAGAATCACTGGGGCCTACACGGTGCTTCTTTCATTGAATATTTGCTGAAAACTACTGATGATTGGTTGACAAAAATGACCGTGGGAAAAAATGCCCAAGCGTGGATTTTGAACATTCCACGGCGGCTGTAGTGATAGCAGTATATTTTGTTTTATTATCTTAGAACGCATATGGCACAAACAATAATTTAGCAATATGTTACACAAACAATAAATTTTACAATAGTAGTAGGAGAGCGATGGATCGTGCCCCGTTAAAACACGGAATCCCATTTTACGGAGTCGGATAGGAATCCCATTTTACGGAATCCCTTTTTAAGAATCTCATTTGGAAAACACCTGTGGCTATGGAATCCCTTTTTGGTCGTACGTGTCTATGTGCCTTTTCACATAAGCACATATCGGCACATAAAGCATGTGCTTATGTGCTAGGGCACATTGTGTCACATTGTACTTTTTCACATAAGCACATATGACAAAAGGGATCCTCCAGAAGGTTTCCTAGATAGGTATCCTCAAATAATACAATACCAGGCCATAGGTATCCTCAAATACCCGTATGTGCCTATGTGGTAGGGCACATTGTGTCACGTTGTGCCTTTTCACAAAGCACATGTGACAAAAAAAAAAGGATTCTCCAGAAGGTATCCTAGATAGGTCTCCTCAAATAATACAATACCAGGCAATAGGTATCCTCAAATACACGTATGTGCCAGGGCACATTGTGTCACATTGTGCCTTTTCACATAAGCACATATCGGCACGTAAAGCATGTGCCTATGTGCTAGGCACATTGTGTCACATTGTGCCTTTTCACATAAGCACATATGACAAAAAGGGGTGCCGAAGGTCGTGTTTTTCAAAAAGAGGTGCCGAAATTGGGGTGCCCGGCGATATTGCCATTGGATATAGAGGCGATGAGAATCGGATAAAAACTCCGTTGTAATAAGGGGAGATAACTCTGTACGATTAAGTACAGGTTATGGGAAATCAAGCAATCTGATTGGTTAGTTATAATTTATATAAATGATCTAGATAAATGAAACAACAAGAGTACTTGGAATAGGGTCAGAACTAACAAGAATGGACCAGTATAGCTAAACATAGTAATAATAAGCAAGGCTTTTCCAACTAATAGGCTCTTTTACGCTACTGGAGTATACTCTAGAACAAAGGAATATGGTCAGATAGGCGAAAACTATTGCACATATAGATAGAAGCAGAGAATTCTGAAATAATTCGAAATAGTAAAACTTGTCGGGTTTATTTGGGTAATTAAACGAGGATTCTGGGAGAATTCTAAGAAATAAATTTACTCCTATTCAATCGAACGCACCCCCGGTACCCCCTTGGTACTATAGCACTACGTGCTACACCGATAAATTGGGGAAATGAAGTCAATTGCGGTGATTTGGGTGGATTGTCGTGTTGTTTGTGGTAATTAGATTTACACCTATTCAATCGAACACACCCTCCGAACATACCCCTGTCTTGTTAGGTTTGGGGTCACATGGCAACCACGTGGTACCATAGAAACCAAGATGGCGGCCTCCAGTATACAAAATGGACGACGGAAACACGTATCACCCTAACAACACGCGCTGCGCATGCGCACTCACACCACGTGTCACTATGGAAATGACATCACAAGATGGCCGCTCACGCGGGTTACCATGACAACCAAACATGGCGCCACCAGGTCACGTGACTATGACGTCGCTCGGCTTGCGGGTTATAATTAGCACCGTAAGCCATCTTTATCACCAGGGTAACAACTTTCTTTGCGGTTCTCAAACTATTTCAATGTAGAGAGGTTGTTATATGTACGCATATGTTTTATTTTTACGTACACGTGTATGAATATATATACGTACATGATTGCACAAGAGGGTATATGTATGAATGGGGCTAAGTAGTTATGACCAATCTCTAAACTCTTATATTTGGAACTCCACGTAGAACGAAGATCAATGCGCCCGGAAACAAGACGTTAGGAACAGAATGATGAAGATTTTCGCAAACATATGCAGAATAGTAGTATGCATGTTGTAGACAACCCTAATTACCCGCCCCCCACCCCCGAATCCCCCCTCTGCGCATGCGCGTGACGTCATAGTCACATGACACGCATGCGCGGCGGCCATCTTGCATGTTGTGCGCATGCGCGGCGGCCATATTGAATGTTGTGCGCATGCGTGGCGTCCATCTTGGACGCTGTGCGCATGTGCGGCGGCCATATTGGCTGTTGTGCGCATGCGTGGCAGCTATCTTGAATGTTGTGCGCATGTGCGGCGGCCATCTTGGATGTTGTGCGCATGCGTGGCGGCCATTTTAATGTTGTGCGCATGTTCGACGGCCATCTTGGATGTTGTGCGCATGCGTGGCGGCCATCTTGGATGTTATACGCAAGCGCGGCGTCCATTTTGAATACTGTGCACATGCGCGGCGGCCATCTTGGATGTTGTGCTTCGAGTCGTTATGCGCGGCGGCCATTTTGACTTTGTATACATGCGCGGCGGCCATCTTGGATGTTGTGCTTCGAGTCGTTATGCGCGGCGGCCATTTTGATTGGCGCGAAAAGCACATTCATTAGGGATTATTTCGCGTATACCACCATGCATTGCGATATATGTGGACTCATTACGCTTTTGCCGAGTCCAATAACAATAATATTGAAGTTATTTCCCTTCAGTTTTAACATTTCGATGTTTTATTACCCTTTTTAAATAATTTAATTACTGGCTTCAAAAATAAATAAAAAGAAATAGCGAGTTCTGTCGCTAAGTTTATATTTTTTTACTCCACGCCGTAAAGTTAATGTATCACCCCAGCCCATTTTTCCATTAAAAGTAGAGTCGTGTTCGTTTTACAGCCCTTAACAAAGTGTACGTTAGGTAACAATAGCGCGTTAATAACGCCAGAATGGCACCTCATTATTTCCAGATCGGTATAGCCATCTGGCAATAATAAAGAAAAAAAATCCGACATGTTAAGTTTCTTGCTGGGTAAGCTGTTTTCCTTAATCATGCGACAATTTAGTAAAATTATGGCGTTAGTTTCTCCATCGGCTTTCCACAATATTAAGGGCTTCGCAGTAGCGATTAAAGTACTCTCGCAAAAAAAAACTAGAAGCGTATTATTCCTACTAAACATAAATAATTCCCTCACAGTTCCAATGTATTGTGAAATTTTATTAAAACAAGTGGAAAAGTTAAGGCTTCGTGTCATTTTCATCGGCAGAATATACATGTACGATCGAAGCGAAGAAAAAATATTTAGATAGGTAATAAAACTTTCTCATCAGATAGATGTATTTCCCGACGACTTTCATTGCTTCTTAGCAATAAACCTCTGTCAGCAGATAGCTAACGGTCAATAATCGCCGCCATAAAACTTTTGCTTCGGTGAGACACTTGACCAAAAGATAGCGAAGTATAGTTTGACATACCTTCACTTTTAAAACACCTGAGAAACTTATATCCGGGGGTAATAAAACAAAACACCTGACGGTCAATAATCCAGCGATCGTAGGGAACATACAAGGACACAATGTTTGTTAATCTCTTCCAGAATCACTTCAGTTTCATCCGGGATATTGATGGGTATTCCAAAACTTTCATCTGTCGCAATTGCGAAAAGATTTGGAAAAAGGAGTGGTTGTTGGTACGGCATGAAGAAACATGTACTGGGGAGGTGAAGTACAATTATGTTGGAGGTACGTACAGAACCCCAAAAAGTATTTTTGACCAGCTTGAAGAAGAGGGTATTAACGTACCAAAGGAGTACCGCTTTTACCCATTCCGAGCAACATTTGATTTCGAGGCCTTCTTTGATAAAACCACACTTCCCGCTAACATTGAGAAGAGGCAATGGAAAGCTCGCCACGTTCCTCTGTGCGTTTCAGTTTGCAGTAACGTCCCGAGCTATGAGGAACCCCAGTGTTTTGTCACCGATGGAGATTCAAAAGCTCTAATAGAAAAAATGATGCCCCTCCTGAATGCAATTGCCTATTCCGCGAATGGTGTGCTAACGACAAAATATTACGCAACACTCTGTCAATTCTCAAAACGCATCGAAGATGTTGTCGCGCTGGAACCTGGAACGGGTAAACACCCACTCCAACAGATGCGTGATTCATTCGAAAATTATTTGAAGGAATTGCCCGTTCTTGGTTTCAATTCGGGGAAGTACGACGCAAATCTAGTGAAACGAGAGCTGATGGACAATCTTGTAAACTTTTCGAAAATCAAAAACACAGTGAAAAATAACAAAAACTTCATGTGTCTGTGAACGGACAGATTGAAAATCATGGACATTACAAACTATTTGGCACCAGGCTTCATCTATGACATGTATCTGAAAGCTTTTAATGCGACAGTTTCAAAAGGATTTTTACCATACGAGTGGCTCGATAGTCTAGCAAAACTGGAGCAAGATCATCTACCAAGCCACGAAGCCTTCTACAGTAAATTGAAAAATTCCAATATTTCGACTGAAGACTACGCTTATTGTCAACAGGTATGGGCTGATCACAATATGAAAACATTCAAAGACTTCTTAGTATGGTAAAACAATATCGATGTTAGGCCATGTCTGGAAGCTTTGGATAATCAGTTTGCATTCTATAGAAACTTGGGTGTAGATATGTTCAAGGACGGAATTTCTGTTCCTGGATTAACTTTGAAATATCTCTTCAACACTTTCACAAGTGATATCTACTTCACACTTTTCAACGACACGAACAAAGATCTTTACCACCTCGTGAAAAACAATATTGTGGGTGGCCCTGCCCTCATTTTTAACCGACACCAGGAGAAGGGGGGTACTAAAATTAGGGTGCAGAAATATGGCGACGACGCAAAGCTGTGTGATGGTGTTATTGGATTTGATGCAAACGCCCTTTACCTTTGGGCCGTTATACAAGATATGTCGACAGGTATATACGTGCAACGAACAGCTGAGAATGGATTCCGGCCACAAAAGTCCTTCAAATACGGCCTAATGGCCCATGAATGGCTAGAATTTATTGCAAAACGAGACGGAATTACCATTCAGCATCAATTCAATGGGACGGAGAAGAGGCTTGGGCGACGTTCATTACCCGTTGATGGGTGGTGTAGAGAAACCCAGACATCTTATCAGTTTATGGGGTGTTATTTCCACGGCCACCAATGCCATTTAACATCGGTGGAGACGGAAAACAAATTGAAATAAATGCCTTTAATGAGCAACCCATGATCGAGCTCTTAGAAAAAACAAAGCAAAAGAGTCAATATATCAAAAAACTTAAATACACACTTGTTGAGATTTGGGAATGCGAATGGCGATCTCTGAAGAAATCTGACGCCGACGTGCAGAACTTTTTGAAAACTTTTCCAAAATGGCATGTTGTTGGTGGAATGACTGAAAAGGAAATTCTTGACGGAGTTCTATCGAAACAGCTCTTTGGAATGGTCGAGTGTGACATTCACGTTCCACAATGCCTACGAGAGTATTTCTCCGAGATGACCCCAATATTCAAAAATGTGTCGATTAGCAGAGAGGATATTGGTGAACACATGAGAGAATTTGCCGTGGAAAATAATAGCATGCCCAACCCACGTCGAAGCTTGATCGGGAGCTTTTAGGGAGGGAAAATTCTTCTGACAACACCACTTCTTGATTGGTATCTTCGTCATGGGTTAAAAGTAACAAAAATATACCAAGTTGTCCAGTACCAACCAAAAGCCTGTTTTCAGAAATTCGGACAACAAGTGTCAGACGCCAGAAGCCAAGGAGACGCACACCCCGATCAGGGAATAGTTGCAGATACTATGAAACTACTCGGAAATAGTGCATATGAGAAGACTGTCACAAACAAGGAGAAGCAGCGGGACGTCAAATACTGTTCAACACGGAATGTATCCGACTATCTTCTGAACCCCTCCTTTTGAGCTCTGAACACGTTGTCAGAGAACATATTCGAAGTGGTATTGAACAAAAACACGATCAAACTCGATCTCCCGCTCCAAATTGGGTACTTTGTCTACCAGTACGCTAAACTCAAGATGCTGGAGTTTTATTTTGATTTTATTGATGTGTATATAAGCAGAAAAGACTTTGAATATTGTAGTAGTATGGACACGGATAGCGCATATATTTCATTTGCAAATTCGTCTTTCGTGAGGCTCATGAAGGAGGAGAAAAGACAAGAGTTTTACCGCGAGTGGGAAAACTGGTTTCCCTCCGAATCATGCGATGCTCACAGAGACTCTTTCATCAGTACAAAGCTTCAGGGAGAATGTTGGATTCCGTCACCGTGTTGCATTGCAAGAAAAAAGTTTGATAAAAGGACTCCAGGACTTTTTAAAGTTGAATGGGAAGGTGACGGAATCGTAGCGCTTTGTAGCAAAACTTATTATTGTTTAGGAGATAACAACAAAGTGAGCTGCAGAGGAATCAACAAAAGGCTAAACACAATGACAAAACAAAAATATTTGGATGTGTTGGAAACAATGGACAGTGGAAATGGTTTTAATCGATCGTGATTTTATTTCGAATAACCACGTCATGTATACTTACACACAAACTATGAAAGGACTATCATATTTCTACCCAAAAAGAAAGGTTGCAGCTGATCATGTAAGTACATCTCCTCTGGAACTTTAAAAAGTGGTGAAAGAGGGGAGCGGGTATGTTAAGGACAGACAGACAGGAAAATAACGACATATCCATCGTGATTAACAAGATAAAACACTCATTCGAATATACTCACTCAGTGGAAAATCAAGCTCCCCGAGCTACGTTTCACTAGATTTGTGTCGTACTTCCCCGAATGGAAACCAAGAACGAGCAAATTCCTTCAAATAATTTTCGAATGAATCACGCATCTGTTGGAGTGGGTGTTTACCCGTTCCAGGTTCCAGCGCTACTAGATCTTCGATGCGTTTTGAGAATTGACAGAGTGTTGCGTAATATTTTGTCGTTAGCATACCATTCGCGGAATAGGCAATTGCATTCAGGTGGGACATCATTTTTTCTATTAGAGCTTTTGAATCTCCATCGGTGACAAAACACTGTGGTTCCTCATAGCTCGGGACGTTACTGCAAACTGAAACGCTCAGAGGAACGTGGCGAGCTTTCCATTGCCTCTTCTCACTGTTAGCGGGAAGTGTGGTTTTCTCAAAGAATGCCTCGAAATCAAATGTTGCTCGGGATGGGTAAAAGCGGCCCTCCTTTGGTACGTTAATACCCTCTTCTTCAAGCTGGTCAAAAATACTCTTTTGGGTTCTCTACGTACCTCCAACATAATTGTACTTCACCTCCCCAGTACATGTTTTTTCATGCCGCTCTTTTTTCCAAATCTTTTCGCACTTGCGACAGATGAAAGTTTTGGAATACCCCTCAATATCCCGGATGAAAGTGAAGTGATTCTGGAAGAGATTAACAAACATTGTGTCCTTGTATGTTCCCTAAGATCGCTGGATTATTGTCCGCCAGGTGTTTTGTTTTGTTACCCTTATATAAGTTTCTCAAGGGTTTTGAAAGTGAAGGTATGTCAAACTATACTTTGCTATCTTTTGGTCAAGTGCCTCATCGTAGTAATAGTTTTAAGGCAGCGACCATTGACCGTCAGGTGTTTTGTTTTATTACCCCCGGATATAAGTTTCTCATGTGTTTTAAAAGTGAAGATATGTCAAACTGTACTTCGCTATCTTTTGGTCAAGTGTCTCATCGAAGAAAAAGTTTTATGGCGGCGATTATTGGCCGTTAGCTATCTGTTGACAGAGGTTTATTGCTAAGAGGCAAGGAAAATCGTCGAGAAATACATCTATCTGATGAGAAAGTTTTATTACCTATCTAAATATTTTTTCTTCGCTTCGATCGTACATGTATATTCTGCCGATGAAAATGACACGAAGCCTTAACTTTTCCACTTGTTTTAATAAAATTTCACAATACATTGGAACTGTGAGGGAATTATTCATGTTTAGTAGGAATAATACGTTTCTATTTTTTTGCGTGAGTACTTTAATCACTACTGCGAAGCCCTTAAAATTGCGGAAAGCCGGTGGAGAAACTAACGCCATAATTTTACTAAATTGTCGCATGATTAAGGAAAACAGCTTACCCAGCAAGAAACTTAACATGTCGGATTTTTTTTTTTCTTTATTATTGCCAGATGGCTATACCGATCTGGAAATAATGAGGTGCCATTCTGGCGTTATTAATGTGCTATTGTTACCTAACGTACACTTTGTTAAGGGCTGTAAAACGAACACGACTCTACTTTTAATGGAAAAATGGGCTAGGGTGATACATTAACTTTACGGCGTGGAGTAAAAAAATATAAACTTAGCGACAGAACTCGCTATTTCTTTTTATTTATTTTTGAAGCCAGTAAATAAATTATTTAAAAAGGGTAATAGAACATCGAAATGTTAAATCTGAAGGAAAATAACTTCAATATTATTGTTATTGGACACGGCAAAAGCGTAATGAGTCCACATATATCGCAATGCATTGTGGTATACGCGAAATAATCCCTAATGAATGTGTGTTTCGCGCCATTCAAAATGGCCGCCGCGCATAACGACTCGAAGCACAACATCCAAGATGGCCGCCGCGCATGTATACAAAGTCAAAATGGCCGCCACGCATAACGACTCGAAGCACAACATCCATGCATGTGCACAGTATTCAAAATGGCCGCCGCGCATGCGTACAACTTCCAAGATGGCCGCCGCGAAATGTATACAATATCCAAGATGGCCGCCGCGCATGCGTACAACATCCAAGATGGCCGCCGCGCTAGCGCACAACATGCAAGATGGCCGTCGCACATGCGCACAACATTCAAGATGGCCACCACGCATGCGCACAACATCCAATATGGCCGCCGCACATGCGCACAACATCCAATATGGCCGCCTCACATGCGCACAACATCCAAGATGGCCACCACGCATGCGCACAACATGCAATATGGCCGCCGCGCAGGCGCACAACATCCAAGATGGCCACCGCACATGCGTACAGCACCAAGATGGCCGCCGCGCATGCGTGTCATGTGACTATGTCGTCACGCACATGCGCAGAGGGTGGCCGGGGGGTTCCGGGTAATTAGGGTTGTCAGCAACATGCATACTACTCAGAATATTAAAAATCATTGTGTGCAGAAATCAGAAAACAACCTCCAGATGTACTCATCACACAGGCAGGAATTTTAGCTTTTCAGTTTTTTTCTTCCGGTCAGAGAGAGGGTGAATAATGCCATTTTGGCACCAATTTTCAAGATAAAATGTCGAAACCTCTAAAATGTTATCAGTCAGTTTGATAAATCCTGAGGGTTATTTCAAATGTAATTTCGTTGTAAATAGGTTTAATGTCTTTGTATATGACAGATTTGCTAAACGCTGGTTCATCTCAATAGAGAATACATTTATATCACTGCATCTGTATGTGTTAACAATAAAATGGTTGGGAGTACATTATAATCTCCGTGGCCTGGCCATATTCCACGTGTGGACAGTGATATCCACGCATGCGTTTACTGGATAATAAAAATAATCATCATCGGCAAAATTTTAATTTATGAAGCACCAGGTTTCATGTTTCTCATAATTAATTCCTATAATTAGGGTTAGGAGTCTAATATTATTGCGTCCGTGGGAAATATTGCCCACCCGTGGAAAATGGCCAGCCCACGGCTGCCGTACTGTATATTCTTTTACTACACGCCTGTTCTATGAAATCCCCATCTACAGCAACACTAAACCATGAGGAAAATAAAAATCCGAACTGAAATTATTGGCGGGCTATTTTTAAATAGAAGCGAAATTTCACAGGATGTTCCACAAATCGTTCACGCAATTACAATTTGCATCGCTAGCGATATCTAAATATAGTTGGTTGGCGATAAAATGTGTTCTTTCTGTTGATAGCTCGTCCCCTGTGTTACAATGTGTTCCATGTGCCTACTGGGACATTGGAACTCAGGGGACAAGTTATCAAATGAATTGCCGAGAGTCCTTCTAATAATTGTTTTTATAGACGTGAAGGCGTATATTAAACACATAACGACACACGCGTGTGAATGGGTTAACCGAATGGCACTTGTGCCATCGAGGAAAGGAAGGATAAAACTGGAGGCCGTGAATGGTGGTGTGTTATCGCTTAGCGTTTCTCGGAATAGAGTTGTCGTTCTTTGACTAACCACTGCACGTTGGTATTGTAAACATCACGACTCTATTTGGTTGCACATCTTCAAATTTTTCCTTGCGAAGAATACCAGCCAAAGGAGTCCCGTGTTGCTCGCCCCTAGGGAAATTGTGCGTGACAATCAACACGGCAATCGACATCGGGTTGTGCATTGCATACCACACAATGCTACGATATGACCGTTGACAATTTTGCCGGGATAATAATGTCATCCACTATGGATTCCTCATTAGTGTGATCGCAGTTTGACAATGCGACTCAATAGCATCACAAAGTAAACCAATAAATACCCTGAAACAATTGCGCACACCGACAGGAAGTAATGTAAGTTAGTCTTTCAAGGGTTCATTTGAATCGGTTCAATTGTTTCAGGTGGCCTTTATGGGAAAATGCAACGTTAATGTTGGATACAAATGTGTTACAGATGTAACCTTCCGTTATGTGAGGGTATCAGAGTGACTCAGTGGAATGAGCCCACGGGCTGGGATACTGTATAATGTGACGAGTGTATAACGGGCTTTATGGTGTGCATTCACTTAATCTGCAACAGGCTTTATGCAGGGAATTCAATAATTACGCGGGATTAAGGTTGTGAATTCAATGTGTTCCAGGCTTTGGGCTGTGAAATCAATTGTCCAGGTGGCTTTATTCTGGGAATTAAATTAATGGGCACGGGTTTTAGGCTAAAATTCAATTGATGCGTACCAGGCTTTATGTTGTGAATTCAATTTTGTGTTACTGGGCTTTATCCTTTGAATTGTATTATTACACACCCATTTAAAATTAAGGATTGTTTTTGACATTCTAAGATGTGTGAGAAAAATAAACTTTTATCGCACATGTGTGGGAAACAGATTTTTGATTTTTTTTAAAGTAAGAATGGAACCAGTCATATTTCTTGGGATACATGTGCCCATTTCGATACTATGGGTCATTTACTTTGATGTTGTAAAGTTGATATTAGCGGTCTATGGTATCTGTGTTTCTATTGTTTCCGTAGATACTCATGTCCAATACACCGACCGGCCATCAGAAGAAACTTTCTAATTTATTTTCTTAAGGTGAACGCTACTGACTATTCATTAAATAACCCGATGGGTTAAAATATGACATGGCAATGACATGCAGTTCAAACAAAAGAACAATGTTGACAGAATATGAAAGCGTCTATGAGTGACTTCATTTCGAATGAATGCCGTTTGCGCGAGCAAGTTTGTAGGTCCCCAAAATCGAAATACAAAACAAATTGCCTGTGGATATTCACAGACACTCGTATGGATTCTGTTCCCCTGTTAAAGTCTATAACACGAATTTTAATAAATTTTGAGCAGGCAGTACGATCATTTCTCTTGGACAATAGGGATATAAATTGCATTTACGTGGGATGAATCGACAATGACTACCGTAATCTTGATTAACCCTTTACCCAACGCAGACGATTTCAAAATTTATTACTTTAAATATCATTTTTTAATTTTATTCAAAAACTTTCAACAAAACCATATCATGTGACCCCTCTTTGGAACGAGCTCGTCGAGCTCGTTCCAAAGAGGGGTCACATGATATGGTTTTGTCGAAATTTTTCGAAAAATAATATTTTTTAGCTGCTGAATTTGCATATTACGCGGGGGGATGCGGGCGATTCGTTGGGTAAAGGGTTAAAATCTTAATCTGTCAATCAGTCGAGTAACAACAGTCGCATGGAACTTGGAAGTCAGACACACATGTGAGTTTTTTTTTTATTGTTGTAATTTCTCATTGAAGTATTTTCAGAATTTACACCTGTTGTTTGTTGTGAAAGTATGGCGACTTTTTGGTGGGGATTACATCAAACATTCGCAATTCGTGCTGTACAATTGAGGCATAAAAATACGGTAAATTGTATTTCAGATGAACAGTGTTTCATCGATTGAAGTGGTGACGCATTACAATTTACAATTGGAACCATGAACGAAAGTTCAATCAGCGTACGAAATAACAATAAGACTGGTCTCCTGCTTGTGAAGATTAATTTGGATTTTTGTCTTATATTTCCTTTACGTCTACGAAGGATAGGTTAATTCTTACTAAGTATTACCGGTAAATGCCTGTTTTAGAAATTTGCGAAGGTGTGTAATAAACACAGAATCGCACAAGCGTTTGGATGGGTTAATGGTTATCGCCTTCGTTTCGTTTGGCGCAGAATACTACTAGAGGCTTCGCTTCTCGTGGTATTCTTGCGCCCAACCAAACTCGTGCCTGTTGGTAAAGTTTGGTTTGCACAGCATACCACTCGAGGCTTCGCCTTTCGTGGTATTATTGCGCCCAACCAAACTCGTCGATAAAAACATTAACCCATTCAAACACTTGTGCGATTTTGTCTATTTATTGTTATACACGCTACATACAATCTGAGAACCGTGGGTTAGGTTTGTGCTGTGATACGAGTTAGGCTTGTGCTGTGATACAAATTAGGAATGTGTTGTGATGTGTGAAATGCAGTGATAATTACTGGAAAGCATTTTGCAGAATGATTTAGCTGAGTATTACCAATTTGAGAGGATTTAATACTTGTGATATAACCAGAGAACATGCAAAGTACTTTGTCAACAGAAACAACCTATATATATACATATGTACCACATGTTCAATAAGCTATTATATGAGAATTCGTTTTGTGACAAACAAAGTTGTGAACTCGTTACAAGAAACATTTTCCAATTCAAATTCTAGTAATGGATATTTCACGAGTGCAAAATTTGGAAAATGTATTGGTTTAGAAGGGAGAGATCTTGTAGCATTTATCGAAAGGAAGAGAGTCTAGCGAAAAAGAGAGGATTGAAAGAGATGAAAAGACAGAAAGGAGTGGACTTGATAGAGAGGAGAGAGTAAGGGAGCGCGAAAATATAAAACTGCTGGAATTGGAAAATGAGAGAATAAAGCGTGAGCACCAAGATAAATTGGAATTGATTGAAAGGCAAATAGAATTTGATAAAAATAAAAATGAGAGGCCAAACACAAGCTGTAAATCAAGTAATAAATCCGCAAAACTGACAAAATTACCCCCAAATTCAGGAGGATAAAGATGTCATAGATTCTTATTTACATCGGATTGAAAATTGTTGTTAACCCTTTACCCAACGTAACGGCCAAAACCGGCCAGCGCTATTCACAAAAATCGCCAATTAATTTTCATTATTTTTTCATTTTTTGTCTCAAAAACATAGGTTATGACCCCTCTTTGGAACGAGCTCGTCGAGCTCGTTCCAAAGAGGGGTCATAACCTATGTTTTTGAGACAAAAAATGAAAAAAAAAATAGTTATTCAAGAATTTTGTTTGCAAGTGTCGTCTTCTTTTCATGTTAGGTAAAGGGTTAAAATGTAAAATGACTGCAGAAAGAGTGGAAAATAAATACGAGTGCTTTGTTAACTGGTAATGCGTTAAGAACTTATTGAAGCATGTCACTTTCCGATTGTAGAGATTATTATCAGGTTAAGGGAGCATTATTGCAAAGGTCTGAATTAATTCAAGAGGGATTCAGACAAAAAAATTGTGTTCACCAGAAAAAGGGGTAAACGGACCACAAATTGCTGTTAGATTGCAGCGTTATTTGCTTAGATGGGTTGAGTGGGCTGAAATTGATAAAACATTTACAGGAGCTAATGCATGTCCTAAGCCTTTGACTCTTTTTCATGAGGAAAGAAAGCCAGGAAACATTAAGGTTATGTGTGAGTTGGAGTTGGTGGAGCAATATATAGCGACTCACGGGAGAAATTTTAATGAGGGACAGCTTATGACATAAAATAAGAAAGCGGTTAGACAGGACAAACAATTTAAGTCGGAACGTGGTGATAAATTCCACAGATGTAAGTCGGGAAACGTTCAATAAAGACTTTACTTTGGTCAAACGCCAGGTCATACGGATGGAGATTGTTTAATGTGACGCTACGATTGAATCAATTTATTTATTGGGATTTAATCACGCATTCGATAGCCAGGGCCACCTCGTTTCGGACAGTTTTACGGGTGGAGTAAGCCGGAGTCTCCGGAGAGATCCGCCGGGCAACGGCGAGCAAGTGTCAAAATCCCCTGAATACTAACTCCACACAAGCAGGGTTAGCATTGGTTGAAGACAAGAGCAACATCGACGTGCAGTACGCTTTAGTACAGAACGCCACAATGCCCTACGTGGGCAATTGGGATTAAGTGTCTTGCTCAAGGACTCAATGTGGTTACCGCAGAAGGGATTCGAACCGAGGACCTCTAAGCTTTCAGCCTTCATCTCTACGTAATGAGCCACCGAGCTCCCATGACTGAATCACGTGACGAACAGTTATCTGATGTGGAGTGTAAATCACGTGGTAAATCGGATGGGGAAACAAAAGTAGATACTAGTAATGCTTGTTTTAATGATGGAGTTTGGCAACACGAATGCTTAACTACTGGTAATAGAACCGTTAAGTTACATTGTGGTCATGAATTACCGTTGGTTAGTGCTCTCTGTAGAAACAGAGTAAAACTTATGCCTGCAGAATTCGGGATGTTTAATGGTAGACGTCTTCAAGTTCTTAGGGATAGTGGATGTGGTGGTGTAGTAGTTCGAAAAGAGTTGGTAAAAGATGAGCAGTTTGCTGGCAAAATTGAGAAATGGATATTGATTGATGCAGTTCGGGAAGCATCAGTAGCACGTTTAAGGACAGATACGCCTTATTTTACAGGATATATGAAAGCTTTGTGTATGTCAGAACCATATATTTGATTTAATTATCGGTAACATTAAATGAGCCAGAGAGCCAAACTCCATCCATCAAACTTGGTTGCCCCATACCAAAAGTAATAATAAAGAGATATCCAATAATGGTGAAAAATTGTATGAGAATCGAATGCTCTAAGTATCGATTTAGGATACGCTGTGCAGACTGGAAACCAGAAACAGAAAGAGGCAAAGGGTCTTAAAAAACTTAAGGTCATGGAACAACTTAATGTTGATAGTAATCAGTTTGGAGAAATGCAAGGGGTTGACGGGACCTTAAAGTGGGTTCGAGAGATGACAATATCCTTAGACAAAAAGGTTTTGAGAAAAGGGAAAATGGTTTGGTTTGAGGGTAGAACAGGGTTAATTTTTAGACATATTCTTAACGGAGATTTAGAACAGGTATCGACAAACAGTTGTGCCCAAGAATTATAAAGAAACTGTTTCAAGGATTGCACATGCATCCATCCTTGGTGGTCGCATGGGTATAAAAAACTGTAGATCAAATATTGACACATTTTTACTGGCATGGGTTACAGCAAGATATAAAAGTTGCATTGTTTATCTTGTTGCATTTGTCAGAGAACGTTTCCTAACGGTAAAGTTGCTAGAGTTCCTTTGGGTGAAATGACTTTAACTGAGACACTGTTTGAAAGGGTGGCGGTAGATTAAGTCGTCCAATTTCATCAGTCACATTGGATGATATTTTGTCAATGGGACATTGAAACGTGTGTTAAAAAGGGTGTGTGGAGAACGCCAAGGGATTGGGGTAGATATATTCCTCCACTTCGTTTTGCTAAAAGAGAAAACACTCAGGGAAGTTAGGGTTTCAGTTCATTCGAATTCATTGTATTGTAGGTCAGTAAGAGGCCTCCATGGCTATATTGAAAACAAATATAGACAAAAACAATTAATGACTCTGAAATTTGTATAACCTACCAATGTGTTTTGGACATATGAAGCAGGTTAGAAAATACATTGGAGGTGGACAGAAGCGAATTGCAATCTGCTTCGAAGAGGAAAAATAAATGATGACAAAATAATAATAAAATTTATGATAACAAAAGTGAAAACAAAACTTTAATAAGTCTTGATATTGTTACCAGCAAAGTGTAATAAATTACTGATGCAGTGGCAGGGTCCTTACAAAATTCTAGAGAAAAATGGCCCATGTGATTATAAGATTCATGTTAATGGAAAGGTACAAATGTTTCATACTAATATGTTAAAGAAATTCTTACCAAGATCATCAGAAATACAAAGTAGTAGAATGTGGGAAAGGAAAATTTGATTGTAAGGCGAATGGGTTCATCAATATTTTGGGAATCGATGGGATTATTGAGGGTGAGGATTTAGGGTTGCACGTTGAAAATATTGATTGGTCTACCCCCCAATATTTAATATGGACTCTTTCAATTTCTTCCATTGAACTGACATGGGAGATATCACCGGGGTTCAAAGGGTTAAATCAAAAATAACAAAACACCATCATTTTTATATTTGAGTTCTACAACTCACTAATATTTTATCAAAATCAGACGGACTTTATTTTTTCTGACATTGACGACCTGGCGTCACCGCAACAACAAAAAAGGCGAATATGTTGTCGGGTGAAAACTGAATACATTTAAGATATTGTTTGTTATAGGGGAGTATATTTAAATAATTTCGAGAAGGACAGTTCATAAACGTGGGGGATATTAATGAAGAAGGCATCAATTAATTGGTGTGATTTTGGGTAAGGGGGGTAATTTGAAATTGTAACAACTATAACGTAATGGAGACATCATCGGCATTATCGTGTTTGAAATTTCATAAATGTATATATTACTATTGGAGAACTGTGCGTGTTAAAAAATCGGCGTTTTTAATGAAAATGCGATTAAAGTGTATTAACCCTTTCAACACAGGTACCCTGGCAGATATAATTTCAGTAAACACCGTCAACGGCGAAATGGGCAAAACCATCCTGGTTTGTCGGAAGGTTCAGTAATAATTTAATCCAACAGATCTGTCGAGCTGTTGGATTAAATTATTACCTAACCTCGTTTCAAATTCCTTGCACTTTATATCGTCTGCCCGTCTACTACCATTTTTTGTTCTTCACGAAAAAATTTATGCACATCGGATTGAAAGGGTTCTCAAACGAGAGCAGTGTGTGTAAAAAATAGACGTTTTTAATGGAAAATATTCGTAAAGGCAACAAAATGTGAAGTGATGTTGAAACCTAAAAGTGGCAATAAACTGAAAAACAAAAAGACAGAAACAACTCTACAACATATTAAAATTACTTGTAAATCTGACGTCATTTAATTGCTTGTTGCGTTAATGTCAATTACGTCACCCAACAACTCGGTCATAACCGTTGGGAAATTCCCAAGTCGGTGCCACATTTTTAGGTATGCCTTTTGTCAAAGAGATGGGATTTACAAAAGTTGAAAGAGAGATGCTTGATACAGTCCACAATATTAACAGATCTAGAATAACGCGTAAATTGGGTATTGTTCTGAATAGAGGTCGAAAAAAAAAATCTCAAGGCCAGGTGGTCGTAAATATCTGTGCTATAGTTTGTGTGTGTAACATGGAAATTGATGACGTGATTGTCTGAAGTAGAAAAACATGCAAAGTCCGAAAATCGCTATAACGTCGCGAACACGGGACATTCTAGCACTCGGGCTATGATAAGTCTGTTGAATGACTTACAGTTAAAACTAGAAGTCCTGTCACGAATAGTGCGCTTATCTAGGCTTAATTGCGGGTTGGAATTGCGCGCACTTGCCATATCGAATGGCATCCAAAGCACGGCAGGTTCTCCTGGTTACTCATAGCAAACACATGCAATGTTTCTGCCAATGGACCTCCGGGCTGAAATATTACTTGTGCACAGGCCATATGTACAGAATTTGATAGCTTTACTTGGGCCATAACGCGTACATTAACGCGCATATCAACGTGCTATTTGTGCGCATTTCATGACAGGACTTCTAGTTTTAACTGTAATAATAATAGTCTAATTTATTGGGGAAATAAGGTAAAAAGCAACTTCTGTATTCTTATGCTACTCATACCTGAATAATCTGAAATGATGATACAAATTCGTTAATATTTCGAATTGCAATTTTGATATATCAGTGTTAAAGTTACTGGTTACTTTGGGAAATTAATCGGAGTTAACTTTCCTGTAAATCTCTACCAATGACGAAAACGATCAACCAAGCAATATTCCTTTGGACGACAATCGATCGTTCACGGTATTATCGATTGGTGTATTCCTAAGTCGAATAATCTGTAAATTTCACTCTCTTTGAAGACTTAGAAGTGGAATGCACTCCTACTTTGAGAAAAGTGCAGATTTTGGCTACATATTTTACAAAGTTTCCAAGTTTATGAGACTTGGTGCCCAAAATGTGTATTTCTCTCGACTTTAAAGGTCGTAGTACAGACACATTACACATGCGAATCTTCTATCATATAATATATTTATGAGTAAAGGGCCGGTGAACTCTCTCCTCCTTCCTCCTAATTCCTAACAGGATTGCAATGACGGGTTGGTAGACACTTTCGCTCTCTGTTTCTCTGTCTCTGTCTGTCTGTCTGTCTCTCTCTCAACAAGTCAACGGCCACAAATCCAGCGTTTACCATTCATGATGTTTGTTTATGTTCAGGGCGGGTTTGTTCTCTTAACCCTTTACCCACAGAATTGCCCGCATCCGCTCGCGTAATATGCAAATTCAGCAGTTGAAAAAATATTATTTTCCAAACATTTTCAACAAAACCATATCATGCGACCCCCTCGTTGGAACGAACTCGTCGAGCTCGTTCCAACGAGGGGTCACATGATATGGTTTTGTTGAAATTTTTTGAAAAATTTGAAAAAATGAGATTTAAAATAATGAATTTTGATATCGTCTGCGTTGGATAAAGGGTTAATCATCTCAAGTGGTCACTTGTGTACTATACGTTGATTATAATCGATTATCTCGGCCGATTACTTGTGGTAGAAATAATTATTCATGACGCCCCTACTTTTCCGCACTCTCTAATTCATTACCTGGAGTTACGGCTACTTATCCAGTGCTATTCACAAATACCAATTTTTATTTTTTTGTTTTTCATTTTTGCCTACTAAAACAGGTTATTACCACTCAATGGAACGGTCTCGCCAAGCTGGTGTCATGAGGTTTGTTTTGGAGGTCAAAAGAAAATGTTTTAGTTTTCTATATATTGTTTTCAAGGGTCGTCGTTAGTTGTGGTCGGTAAAAACTATACCCAAATTACACGATATTAAAATTTGTTATCTCATTTAAATATTTTGTTTTAAATTTTTCGTAAAACTTCTACAAAAGCATACCATGTGACCTCTTGTCGGATCGGTCGCGACTGAATGGATATGTGCGTCGGTGTCTCAAGCCAGAAATCACTCGATCGGTCGCCGGTTGGGGAAAGTTCCCGAGGCGTCCGAACACTCTCTGGCAGCATCAACTGTGGGGTGGGTGCGGTCACAGCTCACCGTTCTATCGGGTGGGGGAAAATGGCTCTAACCCACGCGGAGAGAGACACGCTCCGTGCAGACTAAAAATCCCTCCGTAGTATTCGAGAAGATCGAGGCCACGAAGTTGCCGCTACGCATGTCATCCCACACACGTGCGCCATTGGACCAGTGGGAGACGTTAATATAAGTTATGTAACCTGCTCGCCAAGTAGTCGCTACGGAGGTCATCACATAATTACAGTACGGCTGCCGCGGACTGGTCACTTCCCACGGACGGGCAATATATACACGGACAGAATAAAATTAGATTCCAAACACTAATTATAGGAATATTCATCATCATCAAAAATTTAATTAATGAAACACCGAGTACAACCCGGCGTTTCATTAATTTATTTATTGGTGTTTGAGGTCACATACTTATGCACGACGGCTAATCATGACCGTGACAGTCAGACAAAAATCACCAATTAATTTTCATTTTTTGTCTCAAAAACATAGGTTATGACACCTCGTTGGAACGATCTCGTCGAGCTCGTTCCAAGAGGGGTCATGACCAGTGTTTTTGAGTCAAAAATGAAAAAAAAAATAGTTATTCAAGATTTTTTTTTTGCAAGTGTCGTCTGCTTTTCATGTTAGGTAAAGAGTTAACAGGAAAACGTGCTGCGACACCATTTTGATGGACTCCGGATCCGTGCATTCCAATCACCCGAGGCCTCCGATATTGATTGAGTATTGCATTTCCGAACATTCAAAGTCCAACTATTTAAATATTTTATAAAATTTTGTTCAATTTCCGTCTATTATACCTGGGTTGACAACTCAAAAATACGAAATGTACTACACCATTGGATATAGTTGAACATGTTTACGGGTGGAAGAAGTCGGAGTACCCAGAGAGAACCACCGAGCAACGACGAGCAGCTGCCAGCTCCCCAACATCGTAACTCCGCACTGCAGCGCAGGCAGGGTTAGATTGGTTGAAGACATGCGCACCATCGACTTAGTACGCCTTAGTGCACGGCGTCATCGTGCCCCCATGTGGACAACCGGGGTTAATTGCCTTGCCCAAGGACACAACGCGGGAGTCCGAATCGATCGCTCAGACGAACACCTATCCGAGGACTAACCGCGCTCGACGTTGCTTAACTTCGGTGATCTGATAAAAACGGTTACCGCAACGCCACCGCGCCCCCTGTTTCATTAATTAAAATTTAAATAACGAAGCAGCGGGTACAACCCGGTGTTTCATTAATTAAAATTTTGCTGACGATGAATTTTATTACTTGGTAAACGCATGCGTGGACATCACTGCCACGCGTGGTTTACGAACCATCCATAGCGGCTATACTGTATAATCGATGTGTGCTAAATACCTGCTTGTAAAACCCTGAAGGGAAGTATAACACTCTTGCTGTTAAGCACGTATGTTCAGGCCTGGCATTCTGAAAAATGCAGGAGGGCAAAAAATCGCTCTCCTCAATCACCCTAGGAGAGCAATTAGCTTTACACAGCATTTTAAGTATCCAGTTGAACGAACTCATTGAAACTGAAACCAACAGACTACATCAGTGATTTTATTATCTTTACTAAGGTAAAGCGAAATCTCTTAGACATCTAAATGTCTCACTCAACAACCGAACACACACTTGACAAGACCTGTGTGTGTACCCAGACCTGTTGTCCAAGAAAGTCATACGCCTACCACTACCACCTTCAACCCCCCAAGGGGGTTGAAGGTGGTAGTGGTAGGCATATGACTTTCTTGGACAACAGGTCTGCTTGAATCTACAGTCACATCCTGGTGCAAGTGCTTCAAGTGACAGGATAGTAGTAATGGTAGTATATTATAGTGTCAATATTCCTTGAATAATTACCCCTCAAACTGTGATGTCAGTTGTTGAACTTGAAACTGACAGAAAAAAAAATATTGCTGTGACCCATTTTGCTTCAAATGATTGCAACTGTGTTTGGGTATGGTTGCAGCCATTACCTTTTACTACTAAACCACTTTCAAAATGAAATTACGTGATGTTATTTGACTTCGAAGTTGAATTACATTTTTGCTTTACAACAAAAATTTAATGTGACCATAATACATGTAATCTCAATCATCCCAGACCAAAATATTTAGGAGGGCAATTTTTTGCTCTCCTTAATTCTTTCAGGAGGGCAGTAAGGAGAGCTAAAAAATCGCTCTCCTGAAATTGCCAAGCCTGTATGTTACAACCCACTTTGTAATAAAAGTTGCAAAATGTAATAATTATTACAAAGTGCTACTACATGGACGGGAAAAACGTTGCAAAATATAACAATTATTACACAGTGCAACTACATGGACCGGGAAAAACGTTGCAAAATGTAATAATTATTACAAAGTGCAACTACATGGACGGGAAAAACGCTTCAAAATGTAATAAACTTTTTTTCAAACGTGCAATGTGAAACTAATTCATGTTATTATACAAATATTAAAATAACTTGCTGTCTCTCTAATTCTATGGCTGTCTTAGGGTATATTATGTGCACTTCTATTTGAGCGGGTTTTGAAGATTTTCGAACTTTTATTACAAAATGCAACTACATGGACAGGTAAAACGTTGCAAAATGTAATAATTATTACAAAATGCAACGAAAATGACTCGACAAGAGTTGCATTATGGTAATACACTTTTTTTTCCAATGGAATTATCGGAAAAGTTTTCACCTGATAAATTCACTTCCATGTACCCGTGCCATGTGTCAATCGGCAATATATTTAACTCTCCATTACCATTTCCGTTGATTTTGCAAATCTTTATTTTTCTACCACTTGCAGTATAATGTTGATGAAAAGACACCGAGGTTCATGAATAATTTTCGGATTATTCTCGTCCATTCCGAAAATACACGTTGACTATATTGATATTTCTCCATGTGAATGAATACATGTACGTTCTCCATAGGACAGCACTGAAAGATGGATTAGTCTTTAGACACTATGTTGATGCGATATTCAACACCCCACCCTCCACCATCTGACTAGTGTTGAAATAATTTGACACTTTTAACCCGTTAACCGCCAGAATTGACTGGGACATAACCGATAAACCACAATAGCAAATCACTACCAAACCTCGAGGGTCCGCGATTTAGAGAAGTGTCAGACTTCAAGATATAGGGTGCATAAATCACGGACCAATGTGTGCAACATGTCGAAGTCTGGTGGACAGTCAGGGTCATATCGTGGCGAGCAGTTTAACGAGTCGAGGAAGCCGGTTGTTCCGTAATAGAACCACCGAACAGCAGCGAGTAACTGTCAGACTCTCCAACGAACGAACTCGAGTTAGCATTAGTTTGAGGCGTGTGTACCATCGACATGTCATGCATCTTAGCACACTTTCCCACCGTGTTCCCAAATAAGCAATGGAGATTAAGTGTCTTGCATAAGGTCACAACGTGAGTGACACGGACCCGAACCATCGGCCCCTCGATCTCAAGTTCGACAATGTAGCCAATGTGCCACCGCGCTCCACTTTAACTCGCTGAAATGAATAAAGAAATTTTGAGTGAACCAGCTGAACTGTTTGGGTGAACAACGCGATGACAAGATTGTGGGTATAAGTGATTTCAACTGAGATGCCATGGTCTGATTACTTACAACTCACGATATATACTAGCCAGAACACCTAAGCTAATGTGTGCATGAATAAAATCCTGAAAATGTTCCTGGTGTTTGATTGTGTGTGTGTGTGTGGCGGGGGGGGGGGGTGGGGGGTGTGTTTACGCGCACTCAAGGCGCACAAGGCCGTCTATATCTGCGCGAGCCCAACTTACAACCTAAATTACTTATTTTATGTTTGTTTTATGCAAAAAGGTAGGCCAGGACCGGTGGGAACACTATAATAGGACGTCAAGACACAAAGAGCCACCCGGCCAGGGGACAGGGAAAGAAAGAGAGAGGAGGCCACAAAACACCCATCCACCCTTTGGAGTCACCGTGGCGAATCACAGGCGTCCTCTACTCACGACTCGGGCTACGGTTCCAGCCACTAGACTCCTCATGCGACATAACGCGGAGAGATGAAGGGAATTGACATTGTCATCAGAACAGTTGCCCACTTGGCTTATTTCCGCTAATTCTTTTGATATTGCGTTTTTTGAATCCTTGGGCCTAGCCCACTGATCCAGCAAACACAGCTAGCCTACCCCAAGGACAGCCGTACTAATCTAGGACCGGGGTTACTCAGCGGCACAGCCCTCTCGCTGGGTCCGAATAACGTCCAGTCACTCAGCTCCGTGGACAACGGCAGCACGCTCACCATGACGTCGCCGACGATATAGCTACTCTAACCGTTTCTCGCTCTTGATACCTGTTTTTTTCTTTTCACATACACCCTGCATTAAGCATCCATACCTAGCCTGTGATGCAAACGACGCGTACTGTACATAGACATGCGACTAGAGTTGGAAATTGAACCTACAGTTGTTGGTCGGCGACAGGATATTTGGGCTCCCGGGGACCGGGAGGAGTGGGGGTCCGGGAGTGGGTGAGGACAGGTTGGGTACATAACATACCACTAGCCTGCCCGGCAGGCAAAGAACAGGGAGAATATCTCTGGGTCATAGGTCAGACACCTTAACGCTTCTCCTGGTAACAGCCAGAAAGGTGATGTTCAAGTTACAGCTCGGGCCCGAAGTCCCAGGTGTATATTTGGTAGCTCATTCGCAGCCCCCATCCCCCAGTGAGTACTATAAAGGTGTTGGTACCGTTTTATGACATCGCGCTCTTAGACTGGAAAAGGGTCTTACCTGCAAGGTTGGTGAGGCGCTCCTGGAGTGTCTCTTCTGTGTTGAGAGGTACTGGTGTCTCGGACACCTCTAGCGCCAGGCCAAGGGCTTGTACCCGATTCACATGCTGATCTTTAATCGGCTAACACATTATATGTGTTTGACTACCGCAGCATAGTTGAAAAGGGGATTGACGAAGGCCGTGAAGAGTCTCAGATTAGACCCTCTATCATTCCCTCTCCCCGACTTCCCAGGTAGAACCGTCGAAGACTTCTAGCAGGCGCATGTTGGCTTTTGCTCTGGTGGTTACTTTCTCACAAGACGTTCTGAAGGTTAGGTTCTGTTAAGGATGATGCCCAGAAAATAGGCTTCCTGGCAATGATTGATCCTCTTTCCTACGAGTTCAAGCGTTCTGGTTGGTTTCGTGCGTTTAAACTGGGAGTTACGGAATGAATGTATTATACTTCATATCGCGGCAACGTGTGCTTCGCAAAGAAATCGATAGAAGCTGATTGGATTGACGTTTCCCATCAGAAACTGGCTTATGTGCTTTGGGAATTACACCATCGCAAGTCTTTGACAAGGCGTCACTGATTTTTAAGCTTCTGTCTTTCAAGTCCTGACTTCACTTCAGAACATTCAAAAAAGGTTCCAAAGGCTAACGGCAGCATAATATTAGCCCACGTGCATTGAGTATTAACAATCCCTGAAGATTTAATGAAGGCGAGTGCACAATCGACGTACAGTGAACAGTAGTACACAACTCCCCCGTGTCCCCACGTGACAGGCCCAAGGTCTTGACCTCCTGTATATATGTAACTGCCAATGCGGGTACTGGCGATCACTAATGATCATTTCCCCCGTATGAGGATGTGAGGATTGTCATCTAATCCTCATGTCGCTCCCAACGATCACTAGGCATCCCTGGCGACCGCCCCAAGTGACCACCAGTGATCATCTCCTCGTATGAGGACGTGAGGTGTGTGTGTGTGAGGACAGTACTCAATTTATTTATTATTGGAGTGGGCTGGGGGAAACGGGTCCATAAGGCAATACAAAGTGATACGAACAAACACTTGACACATGCAAAATAATTCGCACAAAAACACATTGACAGCATTTGATTAAGAAATACATATAATATTTTCTATTAATGATTGTATAAATCAATCAATTAGTTTCATTACTCTGCTTGAAAATATTTTATTTTATTATATGCTAGCCTGTGTATTATCGCAAATTATCTGAAAGATATTTCTCGATATCTATCGACTCGATGGATATCGAAGAATATTCCTCAGTAGCTTCCTAAATGAGGTCACGCTACGCCGCATCACGTCGCCTTGAAGGAATGATCAGCTGATCTTTTTTTATTGTTTTGAAACGTACGCATTTGTAGTCGAATTGGGCTGAATATTGTGCAATAAAATGTCTCGTAGCATATAATAAAAAAAGAAAATCTATTCTATTTTAGTCAGTCTCTTCGAATTATCTCTTGAGTGTGGACCTGAAAGTTTTATTTTTCGCGAGCGCTTGCGCGAGTGAAAAATAATAATTTCAGATTCACACACGATGAATTTTTTCAGCAGCTTCCTAAATGACGTTACGCTTCGGCGCATGACGTCGCCTTGAACGTCGCCTTGAAGGAACGATCAGCAGATCTTTGTTATTCTCTTAACTGTTTGCAATCGAATTGGATTGAATATTGCACAGTAAAATGTCACGTAGCATATAATAAAAAGAAAATCTACGCTATTTAAGTGAATATCGGGAATTATCTTATTCGTGTGGACCTAAAAGTATTATTTTTCACTCGCGCAAGCGCTCGTGAAAAATAAAACTTTCAGGTCCATACTCATGAGATAATTCCCGATATTCACTAAAACAGTGTAGATATCCTCTATATATTATACAACGTTTTTTCCAGTCGAAGTAGTAGCATTTTGTAATATTAATTACATTTCGTAACGTTTTTCCCGTCCATGTATTTGCACTTTGTAATAATTATTACATTTTGCAACTTTTATTACATTGTGCGTTGCAACACACGTACTTCCTTAGAAGACTAGATTTGCTACTTGTTCTTACGTCCATGGAGAATTGGGGAGGTTGGGGGTCTCGGCGTTACCATTATTGAGTCCGGTATGTACTAACTAAATAAGAAGTTGGGAAACCCCTGTGTCACGACTACTACATGCATTTAAAGATTTCGTGAGTTTTTTATAACTACATGTATAATCACTGAAAATATTCCAACTTCTTCAATCATGATGTGGTTGAAAAATGTTCGTCAGTCGGGAATTGAATCATGGCAGCCGGACAAATTGGGTTTACGCACCCAGTCTGCCATTTTCGCGAAGCCTTCGTAGGCGCATCCGTGGCGCGGCCCTCTATTTGTTTTAAAGTCAACTACCGGGTGTGTTATCGAGAATAATAGAGCGCCCTATGTATACAGCCATAGCTCTTGCATAGGTCTTTCGAGAGCTTTTATAAATTGGCTTTTCTGTTTCAAAATTTGAATGAATATCTACAAACTTTTCGAAGGTTTTAGGTGGAAAACGTAGCAGTTATGTGCGAAGATTTCTGAGGGCCCCACTGACATTCCATTTACTCCGGGGACACCTCAGACCCTGCCAATGTGCTATCCCAAAACTCTATGATCAACTCTGTCATATCGTTCTTCTCTTCAACCCTTTTGTTGAAATTTGGCGTCCTCCAGGCCAGAATCGTGGATGCGACACTACGATCGGACTGTGAATGATTGGTATCTGGTTGCGAAACTTTTACTGCGTTGGATCGAGATTGGTTATGAAAAATATTGAAGAATCAGGGCTAATTTAGGAAAAAGAAAATGATAATAACCAAACCTGAAATGCAATGCAATAGTACTACACTCAGAGAAATCCTCGCCAAATATGGTTGCAAGGAGAACCAAAAACAAAAGAGTATTCATGTGATATAGAACCAGGCAAGTTCACATATACAGTACGTGAAGAGTGTATTATCACTAAATAACCCGCAGAGTGGAGATTCCACCCGTGCAATAATTGCAAATTTGTTGCAAAGCACAACCAGCACCAGCAAAGTTTCAGCCAATGGACCTCCGGGTTTAACCCGGAGGTCCATTGGCTGAAACATTGCTTGTGTTTTTTGTAGATATGTACAAAATTTGAAAGTTATAGCTTGGGTGATAACTCCACTCCGCGGGTGATCTCGTTACAATCCACTCTCCACGTACTGTAGCCGCCTGTCTTGTTAATGTGAAAAAATTCCGTTGTTGCGCAACTTCGCCCTTTGCCTAACCAATCGGCTTCACCCACCCGCATCTCGCACATTCGCCTGCATCCGCCCGCCCACATCCGCCCTTGTTATTTAGAAATTAAGCAAATAAAAATATTTTCCAAACAATTTCAAAGAAACCACATCATGAGACCGCTCAATGAAACGATCTCCCCGAGCTCGTTCCAATGAGTGGTCACATGATATGTTTTTTGAAAATTAAAAGAAAAATAATAATTAAAATAATAAATTTTGACATCGTATGCGTTCAGAAAAGAGTTAACATATGCGTGATGGAAAAACTGATACGTTTTTCTGACGTTGCTTTGTCGCCTTTTAAAAACTTAAACTCGGCGCGGCTTCATATGTTACAATTTATACAGTGTCCAGAGGCCGTCACAGTCCAGTTCATGTGACAGATTGAAGAACCAAAACATCTGCAATTTGATATTTTTATGAGCTCCTGGCGGAACAAGTTATACCTATACTGAGCTTAAAATTTATAATATAAATGTACTATTGTTTTCATAACAAAAAAAATAATGAAATATTTATCCCTGCTGTAAATCGTCTCACATTTCTGTTCACCCAAATTGACCGATACTTACCAGTCCGTTCGAGCGTATTCCCGATTTTCTTCTTTTGCACGTGAAGTCCATTGTGCAGTACATGCACAATTGTCAACCCACGTATGATAGACGGATATTGAACCGATTTTTATAAAACATTTAAATAGTTGGACTTTGAATTTTCGGAAATGCAATACTCAGTCAATATCGGAGGCCTCGGGTGATTGGAATGCATGGATCCGGTGTCCGTCAAAATGGTGTCACATCACGTCTTCCTGTTAACCCTTTACCTAACATGAAAAGCAGACGACACTTGCAAAAAAGATTCTTGAATAACTAATTTTTTTATATTTTTTGTCTCAAAAACATAGGTCATTATCCCTCATTGATACGAGCTCGACGGGCTCGTTCCAACGAGGGGTCATAACCTATGTTTTTGAGACAAAACATGAAAAAATAATGAAAATTAATTGGTGATTTTTGTGAATATCCGCTGGCCGGTTTTGGGCGTTACGTTGGGTAAAGAGTTAAACGTTTGACTATTTGCTCTTCGTCTAAAGACGATACCTGCTACCTAAATCGACAGACGACCTCCCGTGTTCGGGCAGACGACGAGTTACACCTGCAGCATGGGACCGGTACATTTGGACGTCACATTTACACCAACGGTTACTGCCTGCAACATCGACCGTTGTTATTTAGCCCGGAAGGACTTATAATAGGATAAGTTCTCAGACTTTACGAAATCGACCTGCTGAAAATGGACCTCGGGTTACGCGTCCATATCGTGGTCCAATACCAACGCAACCACAACCTCAGAGTGACGTTGGCACATCGACGCCTGTGTTAGACGTAGAATCAACACGCGTTGAACGTAAGTTAAAGCAATTTATTTCGTTGATTTCAAAAATGGGCAGTGAATTTCCCTTCCATTTAACCCTTTAACTAACATGAAAAGCAGACGACACTTGCAAAAAAAATTCTTGAATAACTATTTTTTTTCATTTTTTGTCTCAAAAACATAGGTTATGACCCCTCGTTGGAACGAGCTCGACGAGCTCGTTCCAACGAGGGGTCATAACCTATGTTTTTGAGACAAAAAATGAAAATATTTTGAAAATTAATTGGCGATTTTTGAGAATAGCGCTGGTCGGTTTTGGCCGTTACGTTGGGTAAAGGGTTAAGACGCGGGGATGGGCGGCTTCGAGCTTATCGTAGACGTGGTGAACGGTATTCTGAAGTCTCTATACGCGAGGTAGACCATTTTATAGTCGGAAGTGTGATGGTATCGGTTGGGATTTCTTTCCACCGCCGCACACCGCTTGTGATTGTGGACGGTAATCACAGCGGTCAGCGTTATTGAGACGAGATCCTTATACCTGTTGTTTTCATCAACACCCACCAGAACGTGGCGGTTTTTCGGCAGGGAAACGCCAGATGCTACACGGCACGTGTTTCGGCACATTCGTGCAGAATATTCCTGTGCTTCGATGGCCAGCTCTCTACCCTGACTTGTCCGCAATTGACCACTTGTGGGACAATCTGGATCGCAGTGGACGTCAACTACAGACATTTTGTTGCAGTAATTGAATCGCATATCACAGCTCGAGATGCAGACACTTATTCGCTCCAGGTGAAGACGATGTGGTGCCGATTAAAACGTGAATAGATGCAATAGTCGTTATTGACTGCACCTGTGACGTTACAGTTCGACCACTTCGAGATTTTTGTCATAGCTGGGTGAGACGCCTGGTAGAATGTGCGAAGGCTTTTAACACATATGGACCGAAATCTGTTGTCCTTCATATTTCTAATGGATCTGCCGCATATTTAAATAAAATCCCTTGCATTGATATGTTTGTGTAGTTTATTTCTTGACTCGGTATATCTAAATCGATATCTGAAGACACTTACCTGTCTGGCTTCAATCACATGTGCGCCGCGATATATGCAACACATTTTAACCCCTTATACAAGGAGCAGGCGGCACGTGACAACAGTGGCGGCGCCAGAAATTTTTTTGTGGGGGGGGGGGGGGGGGCAACTAAGGGGGCAGACTCCCATGAAGGGGGACAAATACGTAAAGGATCATATCATTACTTTGTTATGAGGTAGTCCAAACTTGGACCCAAAGTCCGTAATATACTTTTTTGGTTTGGTACGTCCTGTGGACGTACCAAACCAAAAAATTATATTACGGACTTTGGGTCCAAGTTTCGTCTAAATGTAATGGCAATTAGCGGTCCTCCTTTCAAAAAATCCTGGATCCGCGTCTGGTGGGTCTGTGCGTGAGAGAGAGAGAGAGAGAGAGAGAGAGAGAGAGAGAGAGAGAGAGAGAGAGAGAGAGAGAGAGAGACTCATAATGCCCGTCTGTCATAATGCGAAATCCATGATTTTTTTTAGACAAGGGATATGGATAGACATGCCTTTGTTGGCTCATAACTTAATTATAACTTAAAGTATCTGCATCCGAGTCTTTAAATTTCTACTGCCTGGATGTGTTCATCAGCTAGCCTGAGGCTTTGGGCTAAGTGTGTATGGGAAATTCTTGGGAATAAAAAAAGAGAGGGGTGTGTGTGTGTGTGTGAGAGAGAGTGACTGAATGTGTTTGTGTGTGAGGGTGGATGGAAATGCATGCGAGATGGTTGGGGGGGGGGGGGCAACGGGGAGCAAAGCCTTCGTTGGGGGGGGGGGGCAAATCCCCCCCCTCCATGCCCCCCCCCCCCCCCCCGTAGCGCCGCCACTGCAATAATATTCTCGACGAAGTAAAATGCTATTTGTTGCCTAAACATATAGCTTATGCTCAACGTGCTCGTCCCAGTGAGGGGACATAAGCTATGATTTTGAGACAAATATAATGAAATATGAATGACGATTTCTGTTGATGGAACTGGCCGGTTTTGTCCGTTACGTTAGGTAAATCGTTAAGCGGGTGGGTGAGAACAAAATACAAAATAAATTAAAACATATCCCAATGAAACGATTGTTTTTGTAGTGCATGTAACTTGAGCCAATCTGTGTATTTTTTCGGCTAAATCAGAAAATTAGTGTATCCTAGCTCAAAATACCTTTTGCGTCTTCCATGTAGTACCTTGTGTTATTCCAGAAACGTGGAAAAACGTAAAGAAGCAATACAAAATAATCTAAAACATTAGAAACGCAAGTATTGACAAATTGAAACATTCTGGAACATTTGTACAGATATCTTTACTATGGAGCCCGGTAGGTGACAGGTTTCACTCATATTTTATTTCGTTTTATCGAAATAATATTTCGAAATACGAAATAATATTTCGAAATAACGAGATATTATTTCGTTTTAACAAAATATCATTTCGAAATAACGAAATAATATTTCGTTTTAACGAAATAATATTTCGAAATAACGAAATATGATTTCGTTTTAACTAAATAATTATTTCGTTTTAACGAAATAATTATTTCGTTTTAACGAAATAATATTTCGTTTCAACGAAATAATTATAAGTATCTGCAACGGTAAGCAGGGCCAGATTACAAATGTTGAATACTACGCTAGTAACATAGAGTGGTTTATCGGTGCAGAAAAAATTAATGTGGCGGAATGTCCATGGATCCCCCCCGCCCCCCCCCCCCCGCTGCCGACATGGCTTTTCGTCCCTCCCCTTCTAAAAACATTCTGATTGCAGGCCCGATACCGGTAGACTAGAAATGACCGACAAAATTAGAAATGGACAACAGAGAACTACATTATAAGATACATAGGTGTACGGCCATCGGGGCCCAGGGGTGGGGGCTGCGATGTTGGGGAAAATCAATTAATCAATTTTTTCTGACAGTTTTCATAATATTTTGAGCCAAGCTTCATTGACCTTCTCGCAGTTTCAAACACCCAGTCTGTTGTCTTCTGCTAAGGCGTATCGGCCTAAAAGACCAAACTTGGAACCAAAGTCCGTAATATAGTTTTTTTGGCGTGGTCCGTCTTACAGAACGTGCCACACCAAAAAATGTTATTTCAAACTTTGGGTCCTAGTTTGGACTACAGTCTTTTCAGAGTGAAAACGTCTCTGATGACTTTAGATGCACAAGCGTAACAGTTTATTTTAAAACATTTCCCGGGACATCATCCCCCAATGCTGTGTCGGTGTGTGGGGGGGGGCGGGGTGGGGGGGGGGGGGTGGCGAATCGCCGCCGCCTATAAATATTTCTGTCGGACATTTTCATATTCTGCCGGAAAATAATTGCTGAATTTGTTTGAATCGAAAGCAAACAGCTTCAGTTTTTTGAGATGTCAAACATTATTATTGTTAACGTTATTGACTAAATCCAGCAGCTGGACAAGTCACAACTGATGCATCCGGGGGCCCTAGAATTGTTCTCAGAGCCTCAGATTTAAAACATTTTCCCTGTGGAGGCTCTCGACCCCCACCATGGGAGGGTGACATCCTCTACCATAAACTCCCCCACCTCTGAGTTGGACACCTCGGGTTTGCCTTCGGCACACAAAAGTTTGCCCGCCCCACCCACTCCTCTATGTTGGATTTTTATTTTTTAAATACGGCTGGCTTTGGGCCTGCAGTAGAAGGCGTCCAGTCCCCGCTCTCCCACCTCGGTTCCGCGTGTCTCAATGATGCCGGAAAAATCCTCCAGCCCCTTCTACAAAAAAATTGCCCGTACGACTATGATAAAATGACGTTCCCCCTTAAAGTTTGGAAAAAATATTCAAAACGTTTGTTGAAAAGGACTAAGTTTCCTGAGTCTGATTGTAAGTAATGGAAGTGGACAATTATTCATGGGGAAACATCGACGGAACATGGCATTTTCTGACATGTACTAACTTATTAATTTCTTTTTTTTTTTTTGAAATTATTATTTCGTTTTAACTGAGTACAGCTGCAGCTCACCAAGAGTATTTTCTATGAAACTGGTTTTAGCGCCCTCGCCGCCCCGAGACCTTCCCTACCCCCCGCCGTCCCTACCAATACTGCAGGCTCAATGCAATACTAAATTGAAAAGATTCAGAACTGTACGACGATTAGAAGGTAGTTTGATTCTACGATATTTAACCCTTTACCCAACGTAACGGTCAAAACCGGCCAGCGCTATTCTCAAATTAATTTTCACTATTTTTTCATTTTTTGTCTCAAAAACATAGGTTATGACCCCTCGTTGGAACGAGCTCGTCGAGCTCGTTCCAACGAGGGGTCATAACCTATGTTTTTGAGACAAAAAGTGGAAAAAATTGGTTATTTAATATTTTTTTTGGCAAGTGTCGTCTGCTTTTCATGTTAGGTAAAGGGTCAATACACTACGTGGGAGCGTGATGGGTCAGTGGTAACGTCTTGGACTTTAAACCGAAAGGTGCTGGGTTCGATCCCCTCCAGGGGTTACTGCGTTATGTCCTTCCGCAAGGAACGTCATCCCGCTTGCCCACTTTGAGGCACGGTGGCGCCGTGTGCGGTGTTGGCGCACTTGTTCTCAACCAATGCTAACCCTGCTTGTGTGGAGTTAGTACGTTAGGGAGTCTGGCAGTTGCTCGGTGGTTCTCTCCGGGTACTCCGACTTCCTCCACACGAAAAACTGTCCGACACGAGGTTACCATGGCTGTCGAAAGTGTCGTTTAAACCCCAATAAATAAATACATAAATAAATACTCTATGTCCTGAGCCAGCCAAGAAATGTTGGTGCGCCTTTCAAAATATGTGTCTCTACAATTGCTACTTTCTACCATTCTATCTGTCGCCAATACTTTCGAATGCAGGCAAATCACGTTTTAACTACACCCGCCCGGCAACATGTGAGTCATCGTCGAAATGCTTCTGGCAAAAGCAAAAAAAAAACAACCGACGCTTGACTATGATTGTCACAGAGTGTTATAAAACGACCTGCCAGAAATCACAAAAACGGGGCCGATAATGAAAGCGCACGGGAAAGGAGACATTGATAATATTCTTCCATAAACATATCGCAAAAACCGGAAAGATTGTAAGGTCAATTGATTTGCGAGTGTTTCAAGAGAATACGACTTAATTTATTGCACAATAAAGTGAAGTCATTAATTTTAATGACTAAAATTCAGATTTGTTGGCAAACGTAACTTTGTTACTGAGCTAAACAAGCAGCATTTGCAATCAAACAGTAGCGAGGCGCTCTAAGCTGAAAGTGCAAAACATCACAAACGACTACAGATATTTATTTCGTTTAAACGAAATAATATTTCGTTAAAACGAAATAATATTTCGTTTAAACGAAATAATATTTCGTTTAAACGAAATAATTATTTTGTTAAAACGAAATATTATTTCGTTAAAACGAAATAAATAAGTTGGTACTTGGGGCGATGGAGGATCGCAAACATGTCAGAAAATGTCATGTTCGGGCCGATTTTTCCCGATTATTCAGCGCGAATAATTGTTCACTTCCATTTTTTGAGATAAAAAAATTATTGTGAACAATCAGACTCAGGAAAATGACGCCTTTTAAACAACTGTTTTGAATTTTTCCCCACCTTCATGAGGGAACGTCATTTTATCATAGACGTACGGGCATTTTTTTTTTAGAAGGGCTGACAATTTTGACCGAAAAGTGATGCCGCAGGCATCTTCGAGGCACGTGGAAACGAGGTGGATGAGTGAGGGCAGGCGGCCCTCTCCCACAGGTACGAAGCCAGTCGTATTTAAATATTCGACATAGGGGAGGGGGTGGACGGAAGGACTTTGGTGTGTGCCGAAGGCATACTCGAGGTGTCCAACACCGAGGTGAGAGAGTGTATGGTAGGGAGGGGGTGTCCTCCTCCCGTTGGTGGGGATTGGGGACCTCCTTAGATAAATTGTTTTAAGTCTGAGGTTCTGAGAGCAATTCTAGAGCCTCCGGGTGCTTCAGTTTTGACTTGTCCAGTTGCTGATTTCAGTCAATAGCTTTAACAATAAATTGTTTGATATTTCAAACTCTGAAGCTGCTTGCTTTCGATTCATACAAATTCAACAATTATTTTTGGACATAATGTGAAAATTTCCGACAGAAATGTTTATAGGCTCCTCGCATTCCCAACAGCAGGGTGTATACTTTATCTGGGAGGATTTTTATTAAAAAAACCCGTTAGATCCAAAGTCACCAGACGGGCTTCACCCTAATAAGACTGTAGTCTAAACTAGCACTCGAAGTCCGTAATATAATTTTTTGGTGTGGCACGTCCTGTGAGATGTACCACGCCAAAGAAATATATTACGGACTTTGGTTCCAAGTTTGGTCTTATAGGGCGGTATCCCTTATTTAAAGACAATAGATAGAATGTTTGGCACTACAGGTAAGTCAGTGAAGCCTGCCCAACAAAATTATGAAAGCTGTCTTAAAAAAATGAGTTTCCCCGACTTCGCAGCCCCCCTCCCCCCCCCCCCCCCCCCCCCCAGTGAACATGGCCTATACGCCTATGCATTTTATAATGTCGTTCTCTGCTTTCCATTACTACATTTGCCGGCCATTTGTGGTCTATCGGTATCGGGCCTGCAATTAAAAGTTTTTTATTAGGAGCGAGGAAGGGAGGGGCGAGAAGCTTTGTTGGGGTCGGGGTACCCTTGGACTTTCCGCCGCTTAATTTTCTTTCTGTAACGATAAACCGCGCTATGGCACCAAACACTCTGATAATACGCATATCGCGAAAAACGTAGAGATCATAACGTTAATTGATCGGAGAGTGTTTCAAGTGAAAACCTCCAAATTTATTCCACAATAAAGTGAAGTCATTAATTTTAATGAGTAAAATTAATATTTTGCTAGAATACGTAACCGTGGTACTCGGCTAAGTAAGCAGAATTTGCAATAGAAAAGTGGCCAGGCGGTGTAATCTGGCCCTGCTAACCGCTACAGATACTTATTTCCTTTAAACGAAATATTATTTCGATAAAACGATATATTATCTCGTTAAAACGAAATAATATTTCGTTATTTCGAAATATTATTTCGTTAAAACGAAATATTATTTCGTTGAAATGAAATATTATTTCGTTTTAACGAAATAGTTATTTGATAGATAAATATCTTATTCAGCAGAATGTCAGTTTCGGTATGACAAAACAACAAAAGTACATTGACATAAATTACATACAGTTAAAACTAGAAGTCCTGTCATGAAATGCGCACAAATAGCACGTTGATATGCGCGTTAATGTACGCGTTATGGCCCAAGTAAAGCTATCAAATTTTGTACATATGGCCTGTGCACAAGCAATGTTTCAGCCAATGGACCTCCGCGTAACCCGGAGGTCCATTGGCAGAAACATTGCATGTGTTTGCTATGAGTAACCAAGAGAACCTGCCGTGCTTTGGATGCCATTCGATATGGCAATTGCGCGCAATTCCAACGCGCAATTAAGCCTAGATAAGCGCACTATTCGTGACAGAACTTCTAGTTTTAACTGTATAAACAGAATCGTATAACACATACTTCTAGGAGATAGCATAGCTAGATTGGCTGTCCACCTGCTATCTCCCTGGGATTGGGAAAAAAACATTAAAAAGAGAATACAGATGTTAAAGAAAACATTTGAAATGGACTTTATGCAAGTTGTTTGAACAATAATGAACGATATGCGATATGCGACAATGAATGCGACTGTGGACAGGGCTTTGGGGAATGTTTGTGTATAACTTGGCTCCCCGTCTCTCAAGTCAAAAAAAGAGAAACCTGAGGGGAAAGAAAAAAAACAGAGGCGGATGGACATGACCTTCTGGAAATCCTCTCCGATCATACTGAAATAAATTTGCCTTACTCGAGACTTTCGGGGATCTTGCAGCAACCCTACGGCATTTTTCCTATTCGACAGACGCCACATGCGATTACTCGAATATGGAGTATGGAGCACAGCGCGGTCAACACGCCTGTGGAATATTATCAGCCGTGGATTCTGTGCCTACAACGAGACTTGATCAGAAGTTCCAGACACACACTGTGTTGATAATAAATTTATCTCACAATATTGACCACAAAATGTGTTATAAAACTATTTTAAGAGGAACTTTTTCATTTGCCTTATTGATGGAAAGACGCAAATTGAAAAATAGAATAGCCTTCATTGATCTCCATATTGAGGTCACTGATGACGTTGCACTTCAGAGAAAATTACGTCACTGGGATTTACTTTACTGAATACTGTCTTGCGAAGTGGAGCAACTGTGTGTTTCGTCAACGTGAATTTGGTTGTTACTTTTGCAATAATTACTGGTGAATTAAATATCCCTCTTGGTGTAAAGGTTTATTATATTTTAAAATATGCAGTTCATCGTTTATTGAGGTGGAGGTTTCCACATTTCACAGCGAAGGCTAATCCTTTAACTTCAAGAGAGAAGCCTCGACTCGAGCGTTCAGGAAAATCCCAATAATAGGCTACAAACCAGACCAAGATGTCGAAAGTGCGCATAATTTAACTATTCATTGAGTTAACTTCCCCAGTGACATTTTAGCATGCCGCGCATAATATATACGTTACAGGGCGTTTAGTTGGCAGATACAGTGTCATATACGGCTATGAGAAAACAATATTAGGTTCGGCTTCGCCTCAACCAATATTGTTTTCTCTGAAGAGAAAAACGCGAAGCGATCGAAAAATGATATTAATGCCGTTGTTTTGGGAACAGCAGAATCACATGCTTGTATCAGGGGCCCATGATACGGATTTGGAACAAGGGCCCAGATACATTAAACTTTAGTTGCGTAACAGTGCAAAAACGCCCCGATTGTGAGATAAAAGGGATAAAAGGGGTTGGAACCGGGGAAATATCTCAATTGACAGATGTGTAGTACATGGAATGATCGGACTGGATGTACGCGCAGGCATAAAGGAGACCAACGTCTTAGGGCACAGCAAGCCAGTAGGATGTTTATTTCAGAATGGAGGCTGTGCAGACCTGCACCAGCTTACAACAGCACTCACCTGTCCTAGGGTCAATAGGTACACTTTTATACAACCATTGCTCCCATGCCAAATACGAGCCGTCGTGTGTCGATCAACTGAGATAAACATAAAAACAAATAGCAAAACAACAGCACCCACTCGCCATAGGGTCAAGATGTGCACTTAATGCATTCATTGCTCCCAGGGCGAAAATGTGGCGTCGTGTGCTAATCAACTGAGATGATTAGTCTAGAAAATTAATTTTGGTAAGTTATTGGAAGGGAATGAGTGTTATCAAGTTCGTATAATGACACTGTGCGACACATCTCAATTCGTTATCTTTCCAATTGAAACAATGACAAAACTTCACTTTCCAGCTTAGTAAATTGGAAGACCTTGGCAGGCATTTCTAAATTCAACTGAGATGACATGAACAAAGATTGAATTTTGTGGTAAGTTATAGGAAGGGAGGAGGGGGGGGGGGGAGGGTAATCAACTTCGTATAATGACAATGTCCGAAAGATGGCCTTTCGTTATCTACCCTGAAACAATTACTGAACTTCACTTTCTACATTTTTACGCCCATTGGCCTTTGCCTCTTAACACTGTTTTCCCCATAGACAATTTTGGATACACTCTGACGTAATTGCAACATTTTATTCCAAACTCGCCGTGGCAATTGGTTTAAATATTTGTGATTATATGACTGTCTATCAACTTTTCACATTTTGAAAGAGTTTTTTACAAAATATTACATTTGATAGAGATGCATACAAAATTAACATATCACTCGCAGTAGAAAGAGATGTTACTCCTGACACTATTTTATGTCAAACTGTTTTAAGATATCTTGTTTCTACTTCACCGCTTTTTAGAAAAGCTAAGAAGAAAATTCAAAATGAAAAACACTTGATAACACTAGTTGTGGTCGAACTTTCTGTGATAGTTGTTTTAGATGTAAATTTAGGATTATATGAATGTCTATCTACTTTTCATATTTTGAAAAGAGTTTTTTTCAAAATATGGAATTTGATAGTGATGCATAAAATATTAACCTAGTACCCACAGTTAAAAAGAGATGTGACCCTTGACTCTGTTTTACTGTTGGGATACGTACATGTAGGAGGCGGTGATAAAAAAAAACAATTATAGGACTAACCTAACAGAATCGACAAAATTGTCACAGAAGTTTTAACAAATAATACAAATTTATTTAAAGTTAATTCAATATATTGTTATGAACTGAACGTATGTACACCGAGATCTGAGTTTGCCTATCTATGTGAAAGCCTATTTACATCGAGATTATCGATCGTTTCATTGAGCGGTCTCATGATGTGGTTTCTTTGAAATTGTTTGGAAAATATTTTTATTTGCTTAATTTCTAAATAAAAAGGACGGATGTGGGCGGGCGGATGCAGGCAAATGTGCGAGATGCGGGTGGGTGAAGCCGATTGGTTAGGCAAAGGGCGAAGTTGCGCAACAACGGAAGTTTTTCACATTAACAAGACAGGCAGCTACAGTACATGGAGAGTGGATTGTAACAAGATCACCCGCGGAGTGGAGTTATCACCCAAGCTATAACTTTCAAATTGTGTGCATATCGACAAAAAAACACAAGCAATGTTTCAGCAAATGGACCTCCGGGTTAAACCCGGAGGTCCATTGGCTGAAACTTTGCTGGTGCTGGTTATGCTTTGCAACAAATTTGCAACTATTGCTCGGGTGGAACCTCCACTCTGCGGGTGATTTAGTGATAATACACTCTCCACGTACTGTATGTACATCGAGATCTGAGTTTGCCTATCTATGTGAAATTTACATCGAGATTATTGAATAAAATAAACTGAAGTAAAGTATTCAGTCTCTCATTTACTCTCTGAATGTAGTAAAACTAAGAACAAAGTAAAAAATCTAACTTGTATTACAAAATGGGTTTCTATGACATTTATTTAATACATGAATGGCTTTTTACTACCTTACAAAAATAAAAAAGTATAAGAGAAAACATACCTTTGGCGTTTTGTTTTGACACCTGATTGTTTATTCCTACACTGTCATTCTAAATATTGTCTCTAGTTTTGCTCAAACCAATATAGAACATCTTTGTCGTTTTCTTGGAAATGTATTGGATGACATTTGCTAGTTAGAACTGTCTCTGAATCATATCATAAACCAAATATACAATACATTCCACACACAACACTAAAATCACTTTGTAGTCGCATTGTATTTTTTGTCCAGGAATCTGTGTTTTTCACTATGAAATTGTTCATCGCCTCTATCCATTGATGGTAAATCATACGAAACAACGTTGATAGCAGAATGATTGTCTTTAAAATATATTGCTATATATCTTTCGATGAATCTGTGTTCACAATATATATGCTTGTCTATGTTTAGGTTTTCTTTTTGGTAACAAGTCTCTTGAACACACTTTTCCATTTAAGGATGATAACCTTTGAGAACTGTCAAGTATATATTGTAATTGTATGGTTTCCATATTCTTAGCCCCGAGAATGGCTGGCACGGACCGTTGATCAAGATATGCTGTATATTATGACCAGTATCTTTTAACTATATCTGCCCACTTGTGAATGTCTTTTTGGCAATCTGTTTCAAAGTCTGTACGATAGCACAATATTCTAATAAATTTATTCTTCTTGCTGTCTCGTCTCGAGTAAATATACTACTCAAAGCTTGCTAAACACCAAGTTTATCCAACAACCTGTTTTACGTTTTAGTTGAAATATTGTTATGAAAAGTGTATATATTTTATATTTAATTTTGTCAAATTGCCGTCATGCTCGGAAGTTTACTTCCTTCTAAGCGGCTTTCATTTTTGACTAATTCTAATTCTTTTTTTTTAATTCTTTTAGTCGGCATAAACATACACTTCATCAAATATTTTATATAACTTCGTCAAATTGCCGTCATGCTCGGAAGTTTACTTCCTTCTAAGCGGCTTTCATTTTTGACTAATTCTAATTAAAGTTTTATATTTAATTATATATTTAATGATTTAAGCACAGAAATTGAGATTTTGTTTGCGTTTGACATTATTTTTTTAGCTTTTGAATACGATAACCATGGGGGAATGGATATTATTGGTAAACGAGGAAAGTTTTGAAATTTGCCAAAAAGTTGACGGAGCGAACTGATATGGGTTTAATATCGAATATGAGACCCATTGTTGGTAATTACAGTTTGACAACGCCTTCTCATACTCCCAATCAGGTTCCAGACGACGGTCCTTTGTGGGATGTTGTTCCATTCTTGGACCAGCATGGCACCAAGCTCCTGGACACTTCTTGGTTGGAATGGACGGACTGAAATTAGAAGCTGCAACTCATTCCAGAGATGTTCGATTGGTTTGAGGTCAGGGGATCTTGCTGGCCAGTCCATACGCTCAATCCCCTCCCTCTGTCGGTACATCCGCACAACATGGTCAACATGATGACGGGCATTATCGTCCATCAGGATGAAACTATCACCCACTGCACCTGCATACGATCTGACGTGGGCATCCAGGATCTCATCAATATACCGCTATGCAGTCAATGTACCACGGTCAAGTACACATAGCTCTGTACGTCCATCCCAGCTGATGCCGCCGGCCACTATTGGCCCTCCACCGTAGCGGCCATGCTCAGCAATGTTGGCTACATGGAATCGCTCTCCTGGTCTTCTCCATACTATAGAACGCCTATCTGTGTTGTCTGGGCAGTACCTTGACTCATCTGTAAAAAGGATAGGTCGTCAATCTTCTCTGGTCCATCCAGCGTGATCCATGGCCCATTCATATCGTGCCTGGCGGTGGTTCTGGGACAGCTGAATGCGAATACATGGTCTTCTCGATCGGAGACCACCTTCGAGCAACTTTGCCCGGATAGTCTGCGTCAAAACGTTTACCCCGGATGCATTCTGAAGATCACTGTAAAACTGGGCTGCTGTGTCAAAGCGGTTCCTACGGGCCTGAATGATCAAAAACAGGTCTTCAACTGCAGATGTTGCCATGTCTCTGCCACCGCCATGTCGTCTGACTTGTGTGCCATACTGCTAAAATCTTGCCCAGGCTCTGGTGATCACCGTATGGTGCACAACATTGGCTTCACCAACCTGACGATGGGTAGCCCCTTGTTCCCCCATCCCTACAGCCCACCACATTTCTGCTTCAGACAAATGTCTTCTTACATTTGCATTCGCCATATTCAATCATTAAATCACAAGGGTTTGTGTTGAAATGAAGACTGAATACCCTACACATCTCATGTACGTGTAGACAGTACACGAAAACATCATGAAAATCAAGGGGTACATGCTTTCCATGACTGTCACGAAAAGTCTGCCTGTCAAGAGAGCTAATGTAAACACTGGGGACCATCTCAATACATTCTTCAATCATATCCACCAAAAATATCGCAAATGCGTCACAAGAAAAATTCACAATGATGTGCGGGGAATTATCTGATAATGAATAAAATAATCGAATGGAAGACGAATACTGAAGAATGGAGAAAGAAAAGATGTGACGAAGAAAGTTATCAGAAGACTGTTTTGGACATATGCGCCGTATTGGCCCTCTGGGGTGTGCTCATCAGTGAAGCCAGCAAATTATTGACAAATTGGAACGACGTGCAGGGATAACACAATTCGTAGCAGCTCGTGGATATGAACTAGAGAATTACCGAGTAAAAAGGGTTGACCTGTAGTTTTCTCAAACACATTACAAGTTTTTATTTTTTTTTCTAAAAACAAAGGTCCCAGAAAGAGAGACACAGTTCCCACACCCATTCTTTGACTGATTGTTGTTCGCCAGAGTACATCCAGGTTCGTCTATGGGTAAAATAGTGTTAAATCAGATCGCCATCCATGGTCGTTTATGGGGAAAACAGTGTTCAGAGGCGAAGGCCATTGGGCGTAAATATATAATACTGGGATTCCAAAAGACATTTTTAAGCCATCGGGCGATGGCACTCTGGCGTAAAACAAATGTCTGTGACCTTTCAGTGTTCAAATTTTACACCCAATTTCTTCTAGGTCTGGATTTTATCTGGCGAACAAACGCCTATTGGAATTTCAGTGTTTACGCCCAATGGCCTTCCCTTACTACTCTCCGTTGTCATAACACTAAACATTGGTATTCTAACAGTTTTACGCACTTGAATTTTTTACAGATTAATTATTCATGCCAGACGAGAAATTGTCCTCCGGCTTCCACAAGCCTCATTAAACTCACGAACGGGTAAAATATTATCGACCTGATGCCCGTCAGGACGTACTCTACAACGAGCCTGCTGAAGTGAAATCGATGTGGTCCACATGATGTCTCGTTATGTATTGACACCAGGGACAGCAACGAATGTGTTGAATGGTTGTATAAACCCGTTCTAATCATTAATTTAAACCCGTATGTACGGGCATCAATAACAGGGCCAGAGATGCATGAAGAGCAGTAATTTGTTTAGAGCGATATCCTGTTGAAATTCATCTGCTTCTCTGACAGTTCTTTACTAACATTTCTCATATCAAGTGTACTTCAGAAGTAATCGGTCGTTAAGTGAGTCTTGAGTTTGATGGATGTAATGTGCAAACAGAGAACTATATTTAAGTTGGTATGACCGGGCAGACATATGGGGTTTAGGTGGCTATTTGTTGGTAGATATGGGGGGTTAGGTGACTACCGCAATTTATGTGACTAGTCACATAGTTAAATGTCATTATTCTAGGGTGGGGTTTAGAGTTGGGGTGGGTGGGGTTAGGGTCAGTAAAGGGTAGAGTTAGGGTTTGCTACCACCCCAAAAATTGTTCACCCAAAAAGTTGTTCTAATACAATGGACATGCATTGTAGTTAAAATAGACTAGGAATATAGTGAATTGTCATTAGTCTAGGGTGGGGTTTAGAATTTGGGGTGAGGGGGTAGGGTTAGGGTCAGTAAAGTGTAGAGTCAGGGTTTGCTACCACCCCAAAAATTTTCCCCAAATCACTTGTTTTAATATAATGGACATGCATTTTATTGTAGTCCCATAAAAATAGCCACATAACTACCAATTGTTAGAACGTCCGTGATTTCAACCTTTGATGTTCACATTACCACCTTTACTCCTTCAACAGATTGGCAAAATATTATAGATCTCTACTTATCTCAAATGTCGGACCAAATCGAATCCAGCATCGGTTGAGGCAGAGAATTTCGAATCGAATCGAATCTCAAATTACCGCTCTTCAACTTGCAGATATTGCAATTTCTGGTTTTACAACGGTACATATTGTCAGCCTCCACTAAAGTGTATTCACCGCAAATCGCATGTTTGGGCAAGCCAATCAAACAACCGGAAATACATGTCGGAAGTGCAAACTCCTTGAATTCTTGTTTTATCACCAGGTTTCCTGGAGACTGCCTGTGGTCATTCTCAAATAATTTATGATAAAACAAATTCTGAATAAGGTCAGTCCACCAATAATAATCGAGCCCTCAACCAGTTAAAGGCATTGTTACAAGTGGCCCAAATCGTCCACAGTTTCGTTGTGGCCATAACACATCCAAAACAATATTTAGGCCTACAGCAAGTTGTCCATGTGGTCGATGGATTGGTTTGTATCGAGAATAAGTTGACCGCGTCCGGCATTTGTGAAATCGATGTGCTGTATAATGAACGGAGCCACCCCTAAACTTGACTTCACCGGCTAAGACGTCGGGGTGGTAGTCCTTGGCGCGGGGCTGACGATGGCAACCAAGGACATGCTGATTAAACAAGTAATCATTCCAGCAGATATTATGAAATAACAAGATGACCTCGATCGCAATGCTAGTTTGGGGCGCCCATATTAACGCAGTGTCCTTCTCTGGTAGCAACTACCTCTTCTCCAAGTTTCGGGATAACGATGCTGGTGCGGAACGTGTACGACATGACAAAACCATAAAAAAGTGTCAGGCCGCCCAGGCAGCATGGTCCCGTAAGCGAACAGAACGCCTCGATTGGATCAATGAAGAACAAGGCCATGTCTTGCGCTCATTCCAGGATGTCGATGCTGCGATTCGCGAATATGCCCAGGTAACTGGAAACAGTTTAAACAGTCTTGGCCCAGAACCGCAACTAGGAGACTTTTACGTACCATCAGCCGGGCAGAAGGACCGTGAGATCGCCTTCGTCATACTAGGGCTGGGTGTGTTCGGGCTTGGTAGCAACAAACTCGTCCAGTGATTCGTTATGCATGTAAAAAAATGTTTTTTTGGGGGGAGGGGGCGGAAGTTGGTCTGTTCCTTCGAAAAGGAAGGCCGCATAGCTGTGCTGTGAAGTAATCCTAAAAGCCCATGAGAGTTGCACCGCAACTACGGATCGGCGGGTGCGGCGGTCTCTGGTCTCAGCCATTCCCGTTGTTCCCATTGTTCCCGCTCCGAAGGAACAGCAGCGGGCGCAGGGGGTCCCTGTCTCTGCCTGGCCAGTTCTTGGCGTATCAGCAGCAGCATCTTTGTTTTGTGCCTTGTGGGCTCTCTCGGCGAGATGCCTTGCGGATATCAAGCCGGAGTTGGTTGAATTTCTTTCCCCCGAGAGTACACAACTGAATTCCTCCTCGGATATCTGGCCATCGGCAACAGCCTTTGAATACAGATCTGCGATACTCGAAAGCTTGATCTCCGCTAAGGTGTCGATGGTGTTGTGCTGTTTTGCCTTCTTTGTGAGCTTTCGGCTTACAAACTTCCCGAAAACACCTGCCAATCCACAGGCCCCTGCTGCAGCCTCTAGTGATATAACCACAGGAATTGCGGATACGTTTGGCAACAACCCGATTCCACCAACGCCGATCCCTACACCGTCGCGGATAGAAATGTTTCGGATGCCATCTGCGATATTGACCCCTCGATGGTATTTCCTACCGAGAGAGCGTCTGCAGTCTCGTTCGGTTATAAGAGAGAGTCTTACATCACCAATCTCCTGGATGCGGAAAGTATTCGCGTTGCTAGTATCGAGTTCTGGATACAAGCCCATTCTTATTGGTATTGTAGACCATGTTCTAATACCTTTAAATCGTCGTCCGTTAGTATCTGTCTGGTAAACCGCAGGCGCTCGAGCTTAGCTGGGCCAAGATATAGGGTATTGAAAGTATCGGTTGGAAACCTACCATCTGTGGCCTTGTAGTCGACACCACTTAACGAGAGCAACACATCTTTGCCACGGATAATGATGACAAGTTCTTTGCCATTATGCCGCCGACCCCATTTTATGGCAAACCCATGTAGCACTGGCATGAAGTCGTTGGATGGTATACCCAGGACTGTCTGTACAATTGTGGTGGTACCCTTTCCAGGAGTAAGAGGATCAAACTCCCAAAAGAGCTTCATCATCGCACCCCCTTTTACCCCCACCCAACACATACCCGGCATTGCTTTCGTGAACATAAATAGCACCTTTCAGGATCTACGAAGCCAACACACGACCACTGTTCTGGAGCTTACAGAGCCTGTAGTCGCGTCCCAGTTTATTGTGAGTTTGCTTGACCCCGAAGTGAAGTTCCCACCCGCCGCGAACAGAGTGCCTATAAAGAGACAACTGACTGGTGTCATTCTGGATAAGTTCGTAGCCCCTACACAGGGCTGAGCCTTCCAGGTTCAAACCACCACGCAGCTCGGTAAATGTAGTTTGTTGCCGCTGTTCCCGCCCCGAAGGAATAACAACGGGCAGCTCGTTTCTCTTGTATACCCCATCGGAGAGCTGAAATACATACAATTTGTCCGTCATCCCTGGTTCTCCAAAGCCCTGCGTATCCCCAAGATTTGCCAGCTGAAGAGTCGTGCAAGGCAATGCGTCATGTGCTCCTGGTCCTTCGCTATTCGCCATGTCTTTACACTTGTTGCAGCTGTTACTGTTGTTCAGTAGGAACAGGTATATTTCGAATATAATGTTACGGATAGGTACTGCAATTCAATAGGGTCACCCATGCTCTCTAAAACGTGAACTGTAACATTGCCTAAAGGGCCTGGGACAAGCCTTTCGTATTGCAAATGAGAGAAAGCTATGTTCTGCCAGTGGCACATTTTTCATTTGCTACAGGTACTGTTCTTGAGTAGTGTGCTGAGTAGCCCGTTGTGAACAGTGTCCGTGGTGCTGACTTCTGTCAGATGAACGTAGAGCTCAACGTGGGTCGCAAGTTCAGGTAACTCCTCCCCCATCAGCTGCTTCCCTGCCCGAGGAATTTTGTTTGTTGCAAATCCCTAGGTGCGTGCCCCCCCCCCCCCCCCCCAGACTCAGAGACTTATCTGTCTTGAGTCGCAGACGACCCGAAGGTTTGTGAAGATCCAGTATAGCCCCAACCTGACTAAACACCTCATTATTTAGCTCGCATGCATTGTAATAGCCATCTGGCATCTTTATCTTCCGCTCAACGGAGTCATTTTTCTCATCCATGACTCGAATATAATTGTTGCCTAGCCTCGGGCCAATGTTGTACCAGAGAGGGAAGTAAGTTACTTCACCACGGGCATACTCAAATTGCTGTCCCGCAGGGAGCGCCCTTCGTAGGTCCACGGTTTTGTACGTCGGATAGTGTCACGTACATAGTTGTATATTATCATTATAAGACTCCTCTAATGTGGCTTTTAGAGGTCCAAATTCCTCAGGAAGGGAAGCTGGAATGGACAACAAGCTCGCAACAGAGTTGGCTTCAATCTACTACAGTCCCAAGGGGTACTGGAAGGGACTCACGGCCATCAACAACCGTGTTTCCTCGGCCAAAGTCTCTGAAGATTTGACTCGGGCATGGCGTAAGAGGCAGGCCATCTGGCAGATATACCTTCCAGCGAAGCACACACATACCACGACCCAAGTTAGATGTACGGACGCCGAATGAGATCCGACCTGCTCTTTGTGCCACACGACCGGGTGGCCCGCAAAACCTACAAGTATGCGCTATATCTACCAGGCAGGCGAGCTGGAGGTGCGTTGCAGTCGCGCAACTGACCCTGTGTGGTCCATCCAAGTGTACAAGTTTGGACGCTCGGTCACCAAGCCCGGCGAACCTGTCCTCTACTATTTGTTGGATGGACCAGCACGTGGCTTCATCCGGGAAGAGCTACTTGTGGAGCATTCCGACACCAGCTGTCTCTCGATGGAGTAGTCCTTCGGACTAAACACCAGGTCAGCTTGGAGACGGATGTGCCTCTGGTACTGCTGCAACCCCTCTTTTCCAGTTACACTCTAAACAGGTCAATCGCACGTTCCCACGGCATTGCCCACTTCTGTTGTCCAGCCAGTCGACACTGAACTGCTGTGTATCTTTAGGCAAGTAGGCCCACAACATCTCGATGTTGCATGTCGCACAGTGGTTCTGTTGGTCCCCCTGAGCCGCAGGATGTAGTCGACCTTGATATTGAACCCCGGGAGTCCTTTGACCTGGTTCTGGCGCTTGTGAGCGACAAACTTCCTCGCGACGATTTTGCGGATCCGTCGTTCCGACTGCTCTGTGGGCTGCCTGACCTCAGTACCCTCATCTGGTGGACAGGTCACCCGTTCAAGCTCCTGGATATACTCCATGCGGGAGACGGTGAGGTAGGCAAGGTTGGACCATTGTAAACCAAACCTTCTGTGGGGCGTGGATAGTGAGACCATGGCTTGAGTGGACTGTGCGGGGCTTACCCGAGGCGCCAGTCATCGGCCTTGATAGCCTGTTCAGCGACCTCAATGATGACTTCAACGATGTCATTGAGGACGAGCTCTTCTTCGCGATCTGTGCCCGGGATGGGAATCATAATGGTCGGTTTTCGGCTGTCCTTGGAATGGTATAGCAGCGGAACCGGGGATGTCTGGAAAGTACTCAATGTGTCTTTGGAGCAACGGCTCTTTTGCCCGGTCGCGAATCTTCTGCCGACTTCTGCGAGGATCAGGTCACCTGGCTTCCACCTCCACCACTGAGGTAACTCAGCCAATGGTGGGCCAGTGGGTCATTATACCTCGGAGCAGTGCTGGGAGGGAGGTCTTTCGTGGCGCTACAATAATACTCTGGCTTGGGTAGGTAGTCGGCGTGTTCCTGTGGCATGTATAGCTGCCCACACTTGTCGCGCCACTGAGCTGGCAGGACATTACACATTACGGGAGGTTGTAGGGTGGGTTCGTCATGATAGCGGTCTCACCTTGTGCAATAGCCCACAAGGTGGACTTCTGGTGGCACGTAGGCTTGGACGCCGTTGAGTTTGTAGAGTATTGTTTTCTTGACATAAATGCTGTCGGTAGCCACCCGAACAGCCTCTTCTTTGTCGAAACACTATAACCTACTGAGAAGGTTAATATGGGCGTATGCTAACATAGACGCCCTTAGGTGGGCGTACTGGGGTTGGCTGCCATCATAGAAAGTTAGCACATGACCTTGGGTACACCGTTCTGGGGCTCCGACAAGAGTGCCACTTTGGCAAGAATCTCTCACATAACCTTGTTCACCATGGTCCGTGACCAGGCGGCGAGTCAATCGTTTACCATCGGCTTTTGCGCCCTGAGTAAACTTCCCGATGATGCTGCAGCCCTGATCTCTATCTTCGGGAAGCCAAACTACATTCTTCTTTCCGAAAGCGATGATGGCTTCTCCTACCTCTAATCTGGTTAGAATGCCGGAATCCATGAGATATGAGAGGAGGACCGTCAGAGCCCAGCCCTGCTCCTCGAAATGCCTCGGGAACCATGCAGGGATGACAGGGTGGACACTTGGGTCGAAAGTCCACCTGCATAGTTGGGCGAAACCGGTACCTATGTCTCTGGACAAAGCACCATTGATTGCTACACGGGACATGTTGGCCTTTGGATGACCGAAACGTTCCAAGTATGGCTGAGCATCACCCAGCCCTTGGAAGCTTGAGGGATAGCATGCCTTCATGTCAATGCTTATGATGCCATTGACGTGATACCGTTCTGCATTCCACAGGCCACCGTGGCCATGTTCGACAAAATCCTTTTGGGTGTCATCCAGGAAAGACGGTGGGGTCGGCTTCCAGTCATTCCTTAACTTTGCGACGATGCTGGTAGCGTGGTTCACTCCGAAGGCCCTGTCGGCAAGACATTCATCTCCTAGATAGGCGCAGGCCCTTCGGGGTGTTCGGTGGGCCTCTTGAGTCATAAAGGAACGGCCGTCTTGTAGGACGAACTAGTCGACGCTGAGCTGTCTATCCTGGCCACCTCCGAGTAGCCAGACAGCGATTGGCTTATTTTGGGTGGCCTCTCTGATGGCTTCCCAGACGTCACCCTCGTATATGTGGACCTGTCTGGACTGGGGGAAGTGCAAGTCTTTGGACCAGACGTGGCCGTTATGGAAGATGAGCTCTATCTATCCATAACTTTTGTTGCTTCGTCTTTGGTATTTCCGCTGTTGTAAATGTCCTCACCAACAATGTATCTAAGAATGATCGCACACCGGATAATACTCGCCAGCTTTGCCACGTCCTCAATCGCTGCACCGGTTACATGATCCCTCTTTTCCCACTCCTGTATTTTCTGGCGTCTGACCAGCGTTAGGCCTTCTCCTCTGAGAGCACCCTCGAAGTGTTCCACCACTCCCTGCGCGACACAGTTGAGATCACCGTCACGCATTGGGGCCAAGTTGGGAGGGTCTGGATCTCTGAGAGGGTAGAGCCCGTAAATGACCGCGGTAACAGGGTAAGCATTCTGGTAGAACACCTGGTCGATCCCGGTCAGCACGCCCGGCTTAGTTTATTGAGGGATCTCAACGACGCGCCGCCCCATCTTCCGCTCGGCACGGACCGGGTCGAACTTATTTCCGACGACCCAGTCTCCTTCGTCATTCTCGCGCATGAACTTGAGTTTCAGGGTGAACGAGCCCTCTGGAAGGACTGCTTGCATTCGGGCTGCCCTCTCGCCTGCCATGCGGGAATCCAGGGCCAGTCGACCGGCCCTTGTATGCATACCATCAGCGGTTTCAACGTCGCCGATGTCAAGGGGTCCTCTATCTCTACTCTCCATGTAGAGAAGATCGCGGCGGCGCCATCAACTTCAAACTCGTCTTTGGCGTCGTTCACAAGATCGAGCCATGGTTCATCAACTGGCAGCCTCACCGGATGAGGGACTTCCATATCCAAGTCGAATTGTCGTCGTTGTTTGGCTGGGTCAAACTCCTCAACAATTGACTTTCTTTTTCTCTCACGCGCCTTTCGGGTTGGAGGGGGTGGAGTGATCGTGCAGCATAGTATTCGGAAGCAGAGGCCTCAGCAATCGCCTCTTTGTTGCTTCTGGAATGGGTTCAACCAGGATGGTCTGGACAACTGCATTTCAGCCAGCAGCTGGCCGATGTATTCGTCCATACTTACCATACTTAATCACTATGCCTGCTACCACCACATCTCTAAATGGAATTTTCGATGGCCGCCAGCCGGATAAATTGTTTTGCCGCGACCCTCTGCTCTCGGTGCAGTAATTTCATATGTTAGTTCTTATAACCCCACCTCAGCCAGAGCGATAATTGGTTCGTTACCCCCATGCCACAAACACGGCAAGTTTTTGTACACGATCCATTTCGCAGTTTAACTAGATGTACACCACAGTACTCCCCTCATACAAGGCCGGCCACAGAGCTCCATAGAGCTCAAAGTAAGCCACTGACATGTGTTTTACCTATCCGCATTGTGCACCTGATCGGGTATATCCATTGTCACTGATATGTCTAATAGGTTTCACAACTGGAAGTGACTTATGTCTATGAGAGGCCTAGGCCGGCGAGGGTGTGGGCCGTCCCTTATGGCTCTCTGGGGTGGCCGATTATTTATCTACGTGGTGTTGGGTAGAAAGTGAATCTACGCTGGTGCTCCCCAAAGTGGTGTGATGGCCTCCCGGGTCGGCGAGGGTGATGGACCGCCACCAGGGTCCACAAAAAAAGTCTATTCACCTCCAACTGCTCTTAGGTACCCGGTGCTGAGAAAGCCGTCGGGGGTGGTGGGTCGCCCACTCCCTGCTGCTCTTAGGTTGGTAAAGTGGTATGATGGCCTCCCGGGTCGGCCGGGGTGTTGGTGAAATTGTTACTCGCCCCCGCCCCCCCCCCCCCCGATCCCACAAGTGGTACATTCGTCCTCCCCCTTTAAGTGATCTACGCCCGTCCCCCGTCTTCCCCAAAGTGGTGCATTCGCCCCCATACCTGTGAGCACCTTCACACTTTTAAACAGTTGAATAAAATTAAAACATGTTTTTTTTTAAACACGTTGGAAAAGTACCAAACAGTCAATTTATTATGGAAGCACCACTGCTCACACTGAGGGATTTTTTTCAGCATTATAATCTGAAACGAACAACACCTTGTCAAACAAAAGATTGTCAAATCTGTACGTTGAAGGCTGTGTTAACATGGACAGACACGTGCTCACTGCTGTCCAAGCAGAAATCAACCTGCAGTGCACTCGATTGTTGTGTCCTTTGGAAAGACACTAAATCTCAATTGCCTACCTGGGGATACGGTGACGTTGTGTACTAAGGCATACTGTACGCCGATGTCCACTTGTCTTCAAGCAATGCTAATCCTGATTGTGTGGCGCTAGTACATTGAATAGTCTGACAGTTGCTCGTCATTGCTCTGTGGTTCTCTCCGCGTACTCCAGCTTCGTCCACCCGTAAGAGCCACCTAGAAACGGCGAGCAAATGTTAGCTCCCCAACATAAAACAAGATGTAAGACATAAAACGTAAAATGAAAAACAAGATGGCGGCCGCCGGGGATAAAAAAAACAAAAGAGGAACATACCCCTGCACACCCTTACCCCATCACCATGCAACTCCTACCCTCCCACGCAAACTGTAAATTTCATGAAGTTAAAGCTGAGCAACATCTGCACGGATGAGCACGAGGCACCGCGTATCGGCATGGCAATGACCTCAGGTAATGACAGGTAATGCGGTAGGGTAAGATCCTGCTCCTGTATCCTGGTAATCGGGAGTGTAGTTCCACCTTTCTTTCTACCTGTGCAGGGGAGGCATTAGCTCATCGGCTAGTGTGTTGGACTTGCGATCGAAAAATTTCGAGTAGTAGGGGATGCCCGCTCGAGCATCACTAGAAGGCTCTCATTGAAGGAATTCTCCCTGTGGATATTATTTTGGGGGATGTCACCACGTTTTCCTTCAGTCTGGTAGTCCTTTATCCCGCCATACTGTGACCTCATTGCCGTAGTGATGCGAGATGTCATGCGCGCACATGCAACTAAGGTGTCCTGCACGGACCGGCGACAATTTGGAGAAATTACTTTAGCTGGTTCGGAATCACGCGTGATTCCTTAGTGAAAAACTCAAACGGGTGCCATCTTACCTGGAGAGTATTTGCTCTGACACAAAATATCTGCCCTGCCCCAGAAGTAGCATATCTGAGCCATCAGACTACTTTTGGGGGTCAAATCACAATTTTGCAATAAAGGCGTCTAAAGAATAAGAATGGGGGAATGTCAAAGAAGAGGTACAGGTGAATAGATTGTTGGGAATGGAGGAGGGAAGATAAAGAGAGGAGGGGAAATACGGAATGGAGGAGGCAAGGGATATGGGAGGAGGGAAATGATAGAAAGGTGGAGAAAATTTAGGAGTTACTCCTGCTCCTATGAGCAGTAGCAGCAATGAGGAGCAGGGCAAGGAGCATGGCCAGGATTGAGTTGGAATTGGGTGTCAGTGCATGCTGTGGAGGGTTAACTCTAGCCTAGCCCTAATCTAGTCCAAGTCTTAGTCCTAGTCATAACCGTACCCTAGTGATAGCCCAAACCCTAACCTAAGCCTTAGCGTAACCTACCATAGACCTAAATTTTGCTCTAACCCAACCCTAAGCCCCTAGAAATTCCCTAACCAAGCCCACTTGTTAGTCCTAACACCAGCTTAGCCATTGCACAATCCCTAGACTTAGCCCTACCCCTAACCCTGACTTTACTCTTAACCCTATGCTTAGCACTACGCTAGCCTAGCAATAGCCATAACACTGGCCCAACACTGAAGAGGGAATGGAAGAGGAGGGAGGGGAGAGGAAGGGTGAAGAGAGAGAAGAGGGAGAAGAGGGAAGGGTTTAAAGGAGAAAAATAAGAAAGGAATGAAGGAAAAGATGTATGGGATGAGGGGGTGTAGGATAGAAATCTGCTCTTAGGAGCAGGAACAACTTTAAGGAGCAGAATAGTGACCAGGAGCAACAAGCGCTGACTTGTGGAGTAAGTGGTGAGTGGTCATGAAGGATAACCCTAACCACCTAGCCCTAAACCTAACCTAGCATAAACCCTAGCTCTGGGGTCAGGGATGGGCTTAGGGTCAAAACTACACGTAGGGCTAGGCAGATTGAGTTAGGGTTAGACCCACCCACTCTCCAATGCAAGGGTTGCTGGTCCTGATCCCCCTCCTGCTACTCGCTCCTGCTGCCTGCTACTTCTCCTTAAAGCTGCTCTTGTTCCTAAGAACAGGAATCACTCACCTACAACCTCCTCCCATCGCACTTTTCCCTCCTCCCTTCTTTCCTCTTTCTTGTTCCTTTCTTCCTCTTCTTCCCTCCTCTCTACTCCCTCCGTCGTATACTGCAAAATAAAGTTCATTCATTCATTCATTCATTCATTCATTCATTCATTCATTCATTCATTCATTCATTCATTCATTCAGTCCTGCGGTTGTCTCCTCCTTCCTTTCCTCTTCATTTCCCTTTTTATGGTTGGGCTAGTGTGATGGTTAGAGCAAGGCTGTGGTTAGGGTTAGGACTAAGGAAAGGATAGGGCTAGAGATTGTGCTGGTGTTAAGGCTTTGGCTAGGGTTAGGACTAGGGGTAGGTAGGCGAGGGTTATGGCTAGGCTAGGGCTAGGGTTGGAGCTACGGCTAACACTTGGGCTACGTTACATTTAGGCTATTCCAAAAGCTTATAGTTAGGGTTTGGGCTTTGTTCTAGGGCTAGAAGTAGGCTATGATTAAGTCTTGGGCCAGATAAGGGCTTAGGCTAGGACTAACACTTGGGCTAGGTTAGGGCTAAGGTTATGCTAGGCTAGGGCTAAGGCTGGAAGACTAAGGGTACTACTCCACAATGCACACATTACCACCCCACTCTAAACCTGAATTCTGTCCGTGCTCCTTGGTTTTACTCCTGCTACTAGGAGAAATCACTCTTAAATTACCCCTTCCCTCCTCTTCTTCCTCCCTTCCGCCTCTTCCCACGTCCCTCTTCTTTAGTATTTTTCTCCATTCTTATCCTTTAGAGACCTTTGTTTAGCAAATATCAGTATTTTGACCCCCAAAAGGGGGTCAGATAGCCCATACATGCTACTTGTGTTGGAGCAAATACCCTCCATGTCAGATGGCAATCTCCATCGATCTTTCACTGTGGAATGCCATGATATCGTCGGCTGAGTGCTAGAATGTTCTATGTCCCATCGGGGACATAGAACATTCTAGCACCCAGGCGACGATATTCCGAACCAGCTGAATAAATTCCCAAAATTGCCTCATAAACTGTGTGAGCGTATGTGACGTATCGAAGCACCATAGCAATGGTGTCACAAGATGACACGTTAGCAGTTCGGCCAGGCGGTATGGTCATGTCATGACATCCCCAAAATAACATTCTCGAGGATGAGATCCTTCAATGAGATCCTGCCAATGACGCCCGGATGGACACTCCCCTACTACTATTGTGGGTTCGATGCCAGGTCAGGGTCGTGCATGTTGTGACCTTGAGCAAGACACTTCATCACAATTGCTCACTTGTGGACACGGTGGCTATGTGTGGTGATGTGTATAGCATGCTAGTGGCACACATATCTTCAGCTTATGTTTACCCTCTTTGTGTTGGTTTAGTTGGTTGTAGGGCCTGACAATGCCTTTCTGCTGCTTTGTGGCTCTCTATAGGTACTCTGACTCTGAATTAAATTCCGCCGACACGGTATGAATCTAGCTGTCCAAGTGTCAGAAATCATCAATAAAATGAAAGGCCACTTGACTGCACGTCTCCAGAAAAAGATTACAATTCCCAATGGCCCATAACATTGGTATGCATCACTGGATCAAATCTCAAATATCAGTGAAACAGAAAAAAACGTTTTTTTCTTTCAAGTTGAAAAAAGGAAAATAACCTTGGCAAAAATCATCAAACCGAACCCTTATTCGAACTTGACCTGTATTTTATATCATTAGGCCCACATATCAAATATCATTCTGCTATGTGGAACGGAAGTGAAGGTATCATCCCGATTATCGAACTTATCCTGTATGTTGTGGTAATAACGGACATGCCAAATTCCATTTGAATTGGTTTATTAAAACAGACGTTATCATCCGGACAACAATGTACCGGATCCATGCTCGCCTGCTCACACTCACACTCCGACGGGCCCGCTCATTTCTATAGCCCCCGATTTTTTTTCGGGGGACAATGAATATTATTCGCACGAGGCTAGTAATGTTTCTTATAAAAGTGATCATTTCTGACGAAAAAGGAAAAGTTGTCTTAACTTCCGTGCCAATTGTGGCAATAAAGCCATTTTGTAATAATCCAGCTTCTCTTGGTGAGCCTGTTTTTTTTATAAAAGTGGGCGATTTGTTTCTTACAAAACTAGAGACTTCAATTTATTGCAGAAATGGACGATTTTATTACAAATGTGTTATGCGATTACAAAAGAGGGTGAAATATTTTTACAAAAGTGGTGAGCTCTTACAAAAGTCGTCAGTTCTTACAAAAACAGGCGTAACAATCATGACACCCACAGCTAACTTTCAGCATTTTGGGAAGTAACCGTGGGTAAGACACACATTGTAGAGGGTATTTAGTTTGGAAATGAATGAGTTTGGGGACTTCTTAAGGATTGTGTAACTGATTTCGCCTTCCCCAACAGCGTCCGAATTCTCTAAGAGATTTTAGGACCTGATTCCTGACAGGATACTTGAGGAGACGGGGTTTGATTGCTAGAGTAGGTTCCAGAGGAAGCAGAGATATGGAAGAAACGGCTTCTCACTTTTTTGATCCGTCCATTCTCATACTCCGTTTCCAGCGACCCTGCCCCACGGTCTGCTCCACCAGTTGGCCTTTTAAGGGGGGTCATGTTTCTACATTATGTCAATAATGGTGGCCGCAACTCTGCTTGAACAAACCAACCGGGAAACAAGCAAAATTTAAGGCGTAAACCACTCAGCCTTACCAACGGCCCTTTCCAGGACCACCCAGATCCTCAAAAAGAGTAACTTATCACAAACACAAAATTTGCTTTGCTATTTTGAATAACCACCCAAGTGGTTATGGTCCTTCCGGTATAAACATTTGCACAACCCCCATCAATATGTTCTCAAACAAACCCCGCCCTGGGAATACGGCAAATTTAATTTCCTCCTAGTACTTCCCTTATATGAGTGACCCCCTATTACATGTGATTTTTTCCATATTCTGATATAGGAGAGATGCCCCCAACGCACGGGAAAAACGCCTGTCCTCTCGGGTAATATAACGGTCCCACCTCCCGATATGATACTTTGTGCCCCACCCCAAGGAGTCCTCCTCCCCCACAAACCGATGTAGCTCCCTTGTACTGAAAGCCCTGATTTACCGGCAATCTGTTACCTCCTGACCTTTTTATGCCCCACTTCCCTTGCGATTTATGCCTAACTTGGGGTGGATTATTATCTCTAGTTATAACCAACATGTACACCATGTACTCAATGAAAAAATAGAAAGTAATTCCATTTGGGAAATTGAACAGCGAATTTAAAGAATGTATCTATTTTGTTGCAAAGTTCACTTGATAAATTTGTTGAACGTTTGTTTTTGTTTTACAAGTCTTTTTTTAATGTTTTTGTTATATTTCTTGTTATTTGAAAATATACCAATAAATATTTTTTCAATGTTCTATGAGTCTGATGGAGTGGAAGCCCAAGCTCAATCACGATTTCCCTTCTGATCATTGAATGAATTCCAGTTCAAGAATTTAGGCATTGCAGCCACAATTCGAAACAAAATCATCTTAACATAGAACAAGAAAAATTTTGAAAAAAAAACTCTGTGGACCCAGACTACCTGCCAGCAACTTCTTATCTTGATTACAACAGGAGATTTGGCCACAGTAGCTCAATCATAAGGTATCCTTCTGAAACACCTCCTATCGCAGCACTGTTGACAAGCGTTGTTTCTGCCTTGACTTTGAGACCCAGAGTCATACACTGAAGGAGTTGCCAATTGCTTGCCACAGGCAGGTAGTCTTTCCATTATGCCACTATATTTGTAAACAGATTCTCTCCTTCCACCCAAACGGAAGGCTTGTGATATGGCCTTAGTTGCTGAAAGCAGCGTTTGAATGGCGAAAATCAACTAACCAGTCCTTGGGTTGAAGTCTTAGAACAAGGTCCCAAACATTGTGTAGATTGGCACAACTTGGCAGATTCATAAGTCTGATGTTTCATGATATATTCTAGACTGGAAATACTCAGACTTATTGAGAAACAAACAACTCTAAATAAAACCTAGATTTGTGTTGTGAAAATCAAGACATTGATTGTTTAGTTCTGAATGATAATAGCCTCTACTTACGTAGATATTTTAATACATTCCATAATTGAATTTTATTAAAACAACGTCCAAAAACTTATTACACGTTATTTATTAAATATGATGTTTCTTCCCAGAACTGCCTATTATCGAGCTCGGCTGATATGACTTCAAACCCATTTTATATGACGTAGAGATCGACCGATCTGAGTAAGGCTAGAGTTGCCTCCCTTGATGCGTTGCTAAGTACCACCAATTTGTTTACATCGAAAGCAATTTGTATGGGAAAGTTACGATAGCAATACGTAAAGATTGGGTGGATGAAGAGAAGAAATAAGAGAGTTGTACAAAATATTCAACGCAATCTGAGATTCAGAATCGTAAGCGAGGAATTCGTGGAAGTGAGAGAAGAGGTATTCCAGCAAGCCCAACGTCGCTGCTTCGGATGGCTGAATTTGGAGAAGAATAATGTTCGGACTTTGTGAAAAGAATGAGAAACAATAACACATAAGAAAGCTGTAACAGATCTGAGAATATTTTGAAATTATTTGTTTTGGCTTATTAAATAAAGAGGTTATATTACTTGGTTAGTTTCATATTGGCCGAGATACCAGCCTTCGGTAACTTCACATCAGCCTTCGACCTTCAGTCTCGGACTGATATAAACTTGCCCGGGGTAAGAATCTTGGCAGATATGAAACTAACCCTGCAAAAACCTCAAAATATCACTGGATTTTTTTTTTAAAAATGTATATTCCTCATTTCCTAAGTCAGTGTCAAACATGTATGTGGATTGTTGGAACACTCATTGGCCAAAGGTGCCCCCAACCGCCGCCATCTAGAGGAAGTGGGTGCAGAAGTTGCTACAAGTCAACAAACAGACAAATTCTCGACGGTACACCCCCCCCCCCCCCCCACACACACCCCCATAACCCCCTTGGAAAGTTGATGCAATATTATTAGATTTATGAAAGATAAACGCTACAACATTAGATGAAGAGAAAGTTGTTAAGCTGTGACTGTCGTCACAGCGTAACAGCTTGTACGCCACATAACGTCATGGATTGGGAGGAGTCACCTCGTTGTTTTACACGACGCTATCCTGAAGGGAGGAGGGGGGGGGGGGGACTGAGTGGCGACGTTTTTCGTTAACGTTCCAGAAATCCAGTTGTTTCGAGATAAGTGGCATGGTTATGTCAGTCGAGCAAAATGAGATTAAGGAAAACTCAGCACATTTCTGCATAGCTCAAAGTTTTTCGAAAGAGGGCAGGTACTCATGGGTGAGCTACGATATTGTTGAAAAGGGGTTCACGGAGGTTTAAATAAATTGCAGGGTAATGGTGGCCTTCATGCTGCATAACCGCGGCAAATGAGCAGATGGCCAATGCTATTGTAGAACACTGACAAGAACGAGCGAACAGAATTTACCAGTCTCTTGGTGGTTTGGACATTCTGTCATTGACAACCCATGGCGAATGCAGCAACATGGCAATTGACCATACGCATTTAGCATTTTGTTTAAATTCTTCTACAATGTAAAATGTCTCAGAAGAGAATAAAAGGCGAATACTTGTGCGAAAAGAGCTACGAAACATATAGGTGCCTCGTAAAAACGGAAACAATCCTCGGAAAGAACAAAGCGAATTTATTTTTTAAAGAAAATACTAATTAGATTAATGGGAAAATGTTGGGTGTTCCGTGAGCTGTGCTCCAGATACCATCAGAATGATAACGCCCCCTGCTTTCTTCTATGCATTAGTGTCACATCAGTAGTTCGGATAGACGAATTTCACTGTTACCATAAAAACTGCAGTCACCCGTTGATTGGTAGAATGCTAAATTGTTTTTGGTCAGTGAAATTTGTTTGCTTGTCTTTGCCTTGTAACAGTTTATGGGAGAGTGCCGAAGGGCACTCACTCACACATAAATTACAACAATGCAAATCCTTTCAGATAAATAATTTTATTTTAAAGATGATTTGAAATACATGCACTGAATATGAAATCCTTAAATTGTGGTACAAGCACAAAAGAGTAAAACCCAAATTTGGTCTTCCAGCATATTTTCAGTTAACGTTTAAGATGAATAAGTGTTTTTTTCTAGAATTGTTATAATTGTCAAAAACCTAAAATTAAAAAAAAAATTTCCATCGACAGCTTGAGTAGAGAAGTTTTAGATAAAGTACGTGGAGAGTGTATTATCACTAAATCACCCACAGAGTGGAGATAATTGCAAATTTGTTGCAAAGCATAACAAGTACAAGAAAAGTTCCAGCCAATGGACCTCCGGGTTATACCCGGAGGTCCATTGGTTGAAACATTGCTTGTGTTCTTTGTCCACATGTACATAATTTAAAAGTGATACTTTGGGTGATAACTCCACTCCCCGGGTGATATCGTTACAATCCACTCTCCACGTATTGTATATTAGCATTGAACCTGATAAATTGATTGGGATCAAATATAAATGAAAATACATAAATGGAAATGCAAATATTTTTATTAGTAAGAATAGTGAGAAATATGAGAGAGAAAGAGAGCGAGGAACGAGTACTTGAGCTGGAGTAGAAGGCAATTTCTCACTCTCTCTCTCTTTATTTTAAAGATGATTTGAAGTAAGTAGAGAGATGGAAGAGACAGGAGGAGCAAACGTTTTATTTCCCAGCACAGGCATTCTCCCTTCATTTCTTACTATTCTTTCTAAAAACTTGACATGTTTGTTGGCGTATTTTTAAGGAAACTACTGTTCACTCTCCCTGCAAGAGGAAGGTTTGTGTGTTACTTGATATTAACTTAATTTATGTATTTTCCCGTTTAATCGAGTGTTTTTTTTTACTAAGAAATTATAATTTTTAATTTAGTTTCTCATAACAATACTTGGCTCTTGTTTCTTGGATATAAAACGTTTCAGGTAATTTCCCCATATTAATGTTATCTTTAACAGAGTAGCACCTGAGTACAACTGGACCTTCAAAATTTTTAAGGCGTATCTGCGAAATACTTTTACTTGGAATAATTTCGGCATGAGCCATTTCGACATTGTGTTTTTATGGTCCCTGCATACCTTTCGTGGATCAAATACAAATGGTTGTAGTGGAGTGGTCAGATTATAACCCAATTGATGGATCTTCCGCTCTTCGTAACTAACAACTCAGATTTTAAAGCCCGGTATGCCAGGTGAATAATTTACAGTACAGATTTCGCGCACGAGCGCTCAGCACACTGATAATGACGAGGGATTAGTTCTTGATTGCCACGTTAAGATGCCAACGTGGGTCTATGTAGTTGTATGTTACTCTCTCCTCATCCCTGTCTATGTTTCATCGCCCAACTGCGAGGTCCTTGCCTCTCTTCATTGACGCAATTTGGAAAGACAGTATCCATTATAGATAATGATATGAGAATAATACAAGGAAGATTACCATAGGCTGGGAAAACTCGCACTTACTTTGTTCCTATCTTGGTAGGATATTTAATTAACAATGTGGCAGTTACGTACATGTAGAGGTGTGCAACACTGTGCCTAATTTCGCCCATTTCGAGGCACAGTGGAACTACAAGTATTCAAACTACATTTACTCTGGCACTCCCATTTACGAGGAATCATGTGTAGAATTTGACAATATCCTACAAGTGTATGAATAATCTGTGTATATAGAAGTTTTATATAACTCCCCATACAAACGATTAATTTAGAATTATAATCAAACGGACATAGAAGGAATGGGTATGACATTGTCGAGCACTGATTGGAACTCCCTTTTAACTGCAAGTAGAGATTGAAATTGCCAAATATCTAACTACTTATATCCCAGAAACGTCGCAGAAGTTTATACCTCATCAGTATGTTGTAGCAAGAACGAAGACTAACCATGGATGTCCTCAGGTGTACGAAAACAGCTGAAAATTAGAGATAAGCCTGCCTTACACAAAGAGCAAAAGGGACCAATAATCCACAAGACTGGCATGTCTTTAGACACGTACGAAATGAAACAATTGAGCGGCAAAACTTGAATACGATTTAAAGACAGAATCTTCGGTTTGTACGCAAAATGTCTCTTCTAAACAAAGGTAGAAAACACTAAAATGCTTCTCAATACAACAATGTAATACTAGTCAGATATTCCCTCCATTGTTTGAAGATAATAAGGTTGTCAGTGCCTCCAAATCTATTGCAGATATCCTTAATAATTATTTCATTAGTCAAAGGGACACGGTTCAAGATCTGGCCCTCCCTAGAATCCCAATAAGTGAATTATGTATCTCTGGATTTATGATTGACCCCCGAGAAGTTGAAAAGCTTTTCAAGAAACTAAATGTGAAAAAGGCAAATGGTCCCGACAATATCAACAGAATTGTAAACATTTTCTATTCAGAGTTGGCTTTTCCATTTTCCACACTCTTCAACATGTCGTTGGCTCAAGGACAATTTCCTTCTTTGTAGAAGCAAGCCAATGTTATGCTCATTCACAAAAAATGGTCAATTAATCTAAAAGAAAATTACCGACCAGTTTCGTTAGTGTGTGTAAGTGTTTGGAATACTTATTTTCAAACATGTTTTCGGTTTCTTAAGTGAAAGTAATTATTAATCAATCTTCAATCAGGTTTTGTCCCAGGGGATAGTATTATATACTAGTTGATAGACATTGACCACAACATTAGATTAGCACTGGATCAAAATAAGGAAATTAGGTTTGTCTTCTGTGATATAAGTAAAGCTTTCGATAGGGTCTGGCATAAAGGTGTTATTCACAGTCTGAATGATATAGGAGTTAGAGGTGTGCTGCTTTCTTGATTTAAAGATTATCTTATAGGGCGTAGTCAGAATGTCGTGATTAACGGACTGAATTCTGAAAACAAATTAATCCCAGTTGGAATGCCTCAAGGGTCGGTCCGGGCCCACTTCTGTTTAACATTTATATTAACGATATTGTAGACGAAATCAAATCCAACATAAGATTATATGCTGATGATACATCATTATCCTTAATTCTAGGAACCCCCCTCACTTGTGCCAGATATACTAAATTCTGATCTTAGACTCATAGGTGCAGTATACCCGCCGTGGAATGTAACTTTTCTAGGTGCCCACGGTGGACGCCCACGGTTATTCCACGGTTTTTTATTGAAACTAAAATACGACAGTAAAGACAGCTTACATTTAACCGTGGACAGACGTGGGAGGGATTAAAGCGTGGCAATAAGTCTTTAGAGAGATTAACAAGAGCTTTCGACTCTTCTTGGAGTCGTTGTCAGGTGGTATAGAAACTAGCGTTGTCTATACCTCTTGACAAAGACCCCAAGAAGAGGCGAAAGCCTGTGCATAAGCTTTCTATTAACCCTTTACCCAACGTAACGGAAAAAGCTGACCAGTTAGATTTACAAAAATCGCCATTCAAATGTTTGTTACGTTTCCATTTTTTGTCTCAAAAACATAGCTTATGACCATTTATTGAAACATGCTCGTTCCAATGAGTGGTCATAAGCTGTTTTTGAAACAAAAATTGAAACTTTTTTAGTTATTCATAATACATGTAAACTTACTCACTGCATACATATACATGACATCATACCAAATAAACTGTTAATCGTGTTCATTGTGCTATGTAGTTGTTTTTTTTGTCGCCATTATGTTTATATTTTGTTAGTGTAACAGGATTTCCAGTTCAAATATAGTGAATAAAAAGTATTAATTTTATCTTGTTTTCTATTTGGGGTTTTTTCCTTACCCATGCAAAAAAAAAGGTGAGGGTTTTTTCTTGAGGTTTTTTCGTGAGAGTTTTTTCCGTGAAGTGGTTTGTTTTTCCGTGAGGTTTGTTTTCATATACCCACTCATTATACCCATTATCCAACGTAACAAAAATCGCTATTCACATTAGAATGCGTTTGCATTTGTTTCCTAAAAAACAGAGCTTATGCCCCATGATTGGAATGAGCTTGTTCAATTAGGGTCATAAGCTATGTTTTTTAAGCCGAAAATTGAATTTTTTAAACTTTTGAGCATTGCACCCCACCCCCACCACCCGCCCACGATCGTGTTTGTGTCTATCTATTAATCTAAGCACTACCTTCAGTAGTTTCTGTCACTCAATTAGTTGAAATATGCAGTGAGTGCATCATTCCCTGAAATTGTTTGTTTATGTCATCATCTGTAAACTTATCGTCAAAATATTGAATGCTTTCCCCCCTCGATTGCTCTTTAAAGAGTCTATTTGGCATGTCACCAGTTGGAAAGCCTTTCATTCTGTAGCACACCTGAACCACTTTGAAAAGATGGTCAATGTATGTTTCACAGAACTACTTGGTTATCTTTTCAGCACAGCACTTTGAAATTGCATCATGCAGTTCTTGTTCAGTCTGGAGTTCCAGTTTTGCGACGAAATCCTTCAAATATTTCCACACCATTTCAATAAGATTTAAGTCGGGACTCTCAGATGGCCAGTCCCACTCGTTAACGCCATTGTCTTTCTTACAACCACATGCTAATTTAGAGGTATGTTTCGGGTCATTGTCCTGCACGAATCGATGACCATTTGGAAAAGTTTGAGCAAATGGTAGAAGTGTTTTCTGAAGAATTTCTTCCGTGAAATATTCTTTTCGCATAATACCTTTAAAAATGAGAATCTCTGACGCGCCTCTTCGACTGATACCTGCCCAAACATGCAGTTTTAAAGGGTGTTTTGGTTTAGGAACATGGGGAGCTGGACAACCAGCTTCCCGAAAGCAGAAACTTCTGTTTGGATGGAGCTGAATTGTGGATTCATCACTGAATATAACATCCTCGAAATTCTCATTATTTCTTAAAAGTGTTTCTCAAAATTCAGTTCTTTTAACCTTGTTTGGAGTGCGTATCATCTTGCAATAGCGTGGTGTACTTGCTGTGAATCCTGCAGCAGCTATTGCTTTCATCGTTGTTGTTTTACTCACAGCGGTGCCTCGCTGAGCTAAAAGTTTTTTGACATCCTTTGTAGTTTGAATTGGCTTTTCTGTCAGCGACTGTTTTATAGCCGAAATGTCACTTTTTGTTACTTTATTAAATTGTGGGTGTGGTTCAGACTCTTGGAGTAAATCTTCTGTTGACAACAAACCTTTTGTATACTGTTCAATGCATCGACGTACTTGATTCATTGACAAAGTCCCACCTTCTACAGACATTTGAATTTCTCTAACTGTGTGTCCGCGATCATACAACCTCAACACTTCTAACTTTGACGGTGACTTCATTGTTATAATTCACATCCATTACCACGATTTTTTTAACCCTTTAACCAACGCAGACGATATCAAAATTTATTAATTTAAATATAATTTTTTTTAAATTTTTCAACAAATTTCAACAAAACCATATCATGTGACCCCTCATTGGAACGAGCTCAATGAGCTCGTTCGAATGAGGGGGTCACATGATATGGTTTTGTTGAAATATTTTGAAAAATTTTATTTTTTCAACTGCTCTTTTTGCATATCACGCGGGCGGATGCGGGCGATTCGTTAGGTAAAGGGTTAAAAATATTCATCATTTCCTTTTCTTTATGGGTCCATAAATGGAAAATGTGGACCAATCAAATAATTGAAATAATTCAGTGAATCGATTGACAAGTACTATAACCTATCAAATATGACGAAGGCTGTCCCTCAGCCTCTGTTATAAATTTTTGTTTTAGAATGAAGCAATTGATTTACAACCCTCGGACATCAAAGCTATATTAAGTATAAAATTTACACAGGCACTGTCAGATATTAAGCCTATGAAACGAACAAACGTACAAAAACAAGTATGCCAGTTGATGTCATAAAAGTTCAATCTTTTGTTAGTTAATTGGAATAAAGCTTCCGACTAATTGGTGAATTAATCATTGTCTGATTGATTAGCTCAGACAGTTGTCTTTACAGAAGCATCCAAATAACAACGCCACAAATTTAACAAGATCAGATAAACTGCCTTCTGATTGATTGGAGGTATCTAAATCACTGTGATTTCTAACAAAATATGTTAGAAATAAATGTCTAGACGCACGTATGTTTCCTTCTCCGCAACCGTTAGAAGAAGATAAAATCGAAATAATGAAAGGGACTCATTCTTACCCAAGAATCTTCGGTTGGAAGAGATATTTCTATATGTGACGTGGCCGGGGGTGGGTCCACTTCTGAGATTTAACCCATTAAACTGTACCCCCCCCCCCACACACACACACAAACCCACGCCCTCTTATTATAATAACCTGAGTTAAGAACACAAAATAGTGTTATAGCATGTCAAACCTGGCACTCGGGGTGTGTGGGGGGGGGGGGGGTGGGGAGTGACTCGGGATGAAATTATATAATTATATCCTTGGTTATCGGAAATAAAAATAGAAATAAAGTCCTCCCTCACTCACTGAATCTAAAAAAAAATATTTGAGAAACAAATCATTTATTTTTTTTGGCCGTACATCTTATGGGTAAATAGTATGCCTAACCCCCACGCCCCACCGACCCCCCACCCCCACCCCCATGAGTTTAGTATAGCGGAGACCTTGTAAATACAAATTTCATTTCGTTCATCGCGGCGTCGGGTTAATTTAATTGCGTTTCAGTTGGATGTTGACTTTACAATGTGGGGTTAAGCAAGTAACAACGTAATTACAAAATATTTAAATTGGATTAATCAACGAAAAGAACATATACTATCGGAATGAAATTTGCATTGATTGGAACAGTCAAGAAGCGACAACCGTCGCTTTAATCCCAAACACGGAAATGGCCGTGTTACAGATTAGCGCCGTTGACACCAGGAAGTCGTCCACGCCGTCTATTTTTTTCTGTCCACGGTACTCGCCGTGGGCATATCCAATTGGATTTGTCCACGGTTGTCCACGTCCACCGTGGGCACGTGGAAGGTGCCCTGAAAAAATGGCACAGGAAAAAATGGCACAGGAAAAAATGGCACACTTTTTTGACTTACTAGGAAAAAATGGCACTCCAAAAATGCTGCTTTTTGAGGGAGGCGGAAAAAATGGCACAGGAAAAAATGGCACACTTTTCCAATTACCTAGGAAAAAATGGCACACTTTTTTGACTTACTAGGAAAAAATGGCACACAAAAAATTATCATTGTTTGTTTTTGTTTTTTTTCAAAGAAAAGTGGAATGTTAAACTGGGTATGATAATATATATTGTTTTATAAACACTGCCATATGGTACATTAAGCTTGGTGTTTAGTTGGCTTGAATGTAAGCTTAAAGTATTGTGCAACACAATTACTGTTATTACAGTGTACACAGACAGCAAGCTGAGTTGTATTTTATGTCTCTAACTTCAAATGAACAACACTTTCCACACCTCATCACTTTGTTTTTGTATCAACCCTCAGTCTTTAAAATAACTGAGTAGATCAGCTATATAAGTTTGAAATTAGATGGCTCAGCAATACCTGAACTGAAAAGCATGGAGGTAATACAGTCAAATAAAGGAGGCCTGAAATTGTGCCATGAAGGTTACATGTACACAAAACAAGTTACAAGAAAAGAAACCATTAGATGGAGATGTGTGAAACGCACTACTTCCAGCACAGGCTCTTAGGCTCTTTGGTGACAACAATTGAGCTTTCCAATCCAGTGGTTAAGACGGTTAATCATGATGCAGATGACTCTTCAGTATCAGCTGCAAAGTGTAAAATGGAAATGAAAAAGCAGGCCAAGATTACCCTTGATAAACCTAATCAGATCTTTACAAAGTGCACTAGTATTTTGCCCACTGAGGCACAGACAAGATTGGTTTCTTCTGATTCATGCAAGAGATTAATAAGACTTCACCAAAGTGAACATTTCCCCCGAGATCCACAGGATATACGTGATTTAGTAATTGAGGGGTCGTGGACTCAAACCAGTGGATCATCACCAAGACCTTTTCTCATTTATGATAACGTTCCTGAGGCCGAAAGCAGGGTTGTTGTATTTTCTACAGAACAGTGTTTAAGGTTATTGGCAAATGCCAATGTTTGGATGATGGATGGTAACTTTAGCATGGCACCTAAACAATTCAAACAAATCTATGTAATTCGTGTGCCTTTAGGTGAATCTGCAGTGACTGTTGCCTATGCACTTTTACAGAGGCAAACTCAGGATACTTATGTGGAAATGTTGCGAGCCATTATTGATAAGTGTGATAGCCATGAACTCTACCCCAACCCAACAATTGTGATAACTGATTTTGAAGTTGCCGTTAGACAGGCTGTGGTGACTGTATTTGGCACAGATGTAAATTTACAAGGGTGTTTCTTTCACTTAACACAATCTACTTGGCGAAAGGTTCAGGAGTTGGGTTTGATAGGTCTATATAAAGATAATGAAGACGTAAAACTTTTTTGTGGCATGCTGGATAGCCTTGATTTGTTGCCCCTGTGTGATGTTACAAGTGGTATGGACCATTTAAAGGAAATAACTCCAGAAGGCTTAGAGCCACTAGTGTCATATTTTGATAAGAACTATGTGACTGGGAGTTATAGACGACTTCAAAACAATGGGGATGGTGGTATAATTAGAATGAGAAGGGTGCCCCCACGAATCCCACCAGATACTTGGAATGTGCATTCTTCAACCATAAATGGTGACCCTCGTAGTAATAACATGTGTGAGGGGTGGAACAATGGTTTTTTCCAGATTATTGGACACAAACACCCTTCAGTCTGGAAAACAATAGAGTGGTTTAAACTTGAACAGGCAACTGTGTCAGGAGTAATTTTAAATGCCTCTCGGGGTACTTTACCCAAGAAAAAGCAGAAAAAGGCATATAAAGACTTGAACAAAAGAATGCAATCTCTTTGTACTGAGCGACAACAGGGTCGCATGAGTGTCAGTGAATTTTTACGTGGTGCTGGATACAATATCAGGTGGAAGCCAGCATAAAGTTTGCAAATTATACAGGCTGAGTTCAAATTTCAAATATATCTCTGGAGTAGGCAGAGATAATGACAAGATAATTTATCTTACCATTTTTTTGTTGATAATTCCAAGTCCTGACATCATTTTTTGGAAAGCTATCCAAAAGGGAATGGTGATAGGCATTGGAATGATCAACAATCCAATTGTAATACAAATTCTCCTGTCATTATCTAGCAACTTATTTTGGTTGGCTCTGTAGTTGTCAGTAACGCTGATAGGGCATATAGTGCCCAAACTGAGTTTCTATATTCGTGAACATTATCAGGAAGAAACCTGCACAAGGCTACTAAATATATTTCTGGAGTAGGTGTAGTTTAACCCTGAAAAAAGTCGTTGGATAACGACAAGAGAATTTATATTACCATTGTTTTGTTGATAATTCCAAGCCCTGACATCATTTTTTGGAAAGCTATCCAAAAGGGAATGGTGATAGGCATTGGAATGATCAACAATCCAATTGTAATACAAATTCTCCTGTCATTATCTAACAACTTATATTGGTTGGCTCTGTAGTTGTAAGTAACGCTGATAGGGCCTATAGTGCCCAAACTGCTGAATATAATACGAAACTACGAAAAACTTGTAAATAGGTAAATTTCGGATCTAAGGTATATTAGCAAATATGTATTAGTGCTTTGTTTTATAACCCACAAAAACATGTGCTTTGATGATGGACTACATTTGTGCTATTTTGTGCTATTGTTTCACCTCTTTTGTCCAGAAATAAAAAAAGTTGTTAATTTTGTGGTTTTATACTTGAATGGCTTGTGCCATTTTTCCTACCAATTGTGCCATTTTTTCCTACCAATTGTGCCATTTTTTCCTGGTTGATTAGGGAAGAGTGCCATTTTTTCCTGTGCCATTTTTTCCTCCCCTGTGTGCCATTTTTTCCTAGGGTGTCAATAAAGTGTGCCATTTTTTCCTGTGCCATTTTTTCCTGTGCCATTTTTTCCTAGATTCACGTGGAAAACTTACATTCCACGGCGGGTGTACTGTAACTGGGCAAAGGCATGGAAAGTACATTTTAGTCCGGTGAAAACATTATCGCTAAGTATAACACGCAAAATCACTCCAAACCCCAAACCTCCACTTTATTTACTTCATAAGTTAGTAACAGGAGGGTTTTGTCATAAGCATCTGGGTCTCATGTTCCACGATAATGGTTCATGGGAGAAACACCTAGACAACGTTATTAGTAGGGTAGGCCAGGGCGTATATTGTTTAAAGTACCGACTGTCAAGATCAACATTAGAAACGATGTATAACTATTTTATCTTGCCCTTTTTTGATTTCGCGTATGTCATTTGGGATAATTGTACAAATGAGAAAACAAAACAGCTAGAAGACCTCCAACTTGATGCTTTAAGAACTATATGTGGTGCCCCGAGGGACAAGCCATGGCTTATTATATAAGAAAACTGGTTATGTTGCTCTGAAAGAACGGAGGCGAGGACATAAATTAACAATATTATATAAATTGAATAATGGAATAAGTTCCGCACATTTATCAAATTTGGTGCCCAGGCCTGTGATGCGGCTGTCCAACTGAGGGTTCCCTCTTGTCGGACTCAAGATGTTTTTTAATCTTTCCTGCCATCTTCGGTGAGGTTGTGGAATGAGCTCGTTGCTGAAATACGTAATAGTGAAAGCGTTGAAAGTTTCAAAAATAAACTATGATGTGGAGACAAGATTGTTCCTCATCTTTTTATCGCACTGGCTCCAGGAAGGGGAAAATATACCACTCAACCTACACCTTCGTTCTAGTGATTTAAATGCTCAAAAATTCGTAAGATTTATATCTGATGGCCCGAGATGTTCGTGTGGGCATTTTGAGGAAAACGAGCAACACTTTGTTTCTGAGTGTCCTCTATGGTCTCGACAGAGACAGGAATTGCAAAACAAAATAAACAGGTTTGTCATTACTTTAGATAGTATTCTTTTCGGTGATTTATCTTCGTCTAATTTCGATTTTTCAAGCTTTCCAAGACTATATTTTAGATACGGGGCGTTCGCAACGGAATGGCTGAACTATGATAAATTCCGAACGATCTATCTATCTATCTATCTATCTATCTATCTATCTATCTATCTATTCTATCTATCTATCTATCTATCTATCTATCTATCTATCTATCTATCTATCTATCTATATCGATTTCTCTCGCTCTCTCTCTCTCTCTCTCTAGAGAGAGAGAGAGAGAGAGAGAGAGAGAGAGACGGAGACAGAGACAGAGAGGGGGGGGGGGGGGGGGAAATCAATCAACCAATCAACAGTACGTATTTCAATGTTCGAAAATATCTGTTTGTCATGCGAAAAATAACCCAAGATTTACTGAAGAATGAATTTCACTTTTTTTGAAAGCAACACGCATAGAATGTAATTACGTGTTTCATAAAATGTTATTAAAGGAATCAGAATTATGTATTGCCATCTATTGCACACGCACTTGCACCCATTTATTATATTTTGTTTTTGTGAAATGTTTTGGGAGAGACGTTGATACAGGATATGCCTGTTCGTCAAACCCTATTTCTGTTTTGGGAAATAAAATTATGTTTAAAAAAAATATAACTCACCATCGTAATCGATAGGTAATGTGTATGTACGTGGACAAATGTGATGCTTGGGAGGGTTATGGGTGAAGGGTGGGAGTACATGCATATGTACGTGTGTGTGTGGTGTTGGATGCAACATTTAATACAGCTTACATCTTTCCCTGGAGCCTTGGCGGTATAAGAAACAACATGGACATATTTGAAAACATCTTTCATTGATTGTAAATTCCTCACGTTTAACGAACTAACTCGACTAACCCACTTACGCAGTTAAAATTGTACACTTCAAAAAGGTTTATGGGAAGCATAAAGTACTTCACCAATCCGTTAACTGTTTCCATTTTTCTCCTTTTTCATTTATAATTATGTTATATTTTTATATCAGACTTCCTGCTAACTTTCTTCTTCCTCTCTTACAGTGCTGATCCTTACACTATCTTCCAAACGACATCTTTAATTTCTCACAATGTAACATTCAACATAGTGTTGATATCTGCACACAATAGTCAGCATGGCCCGTCTGGTCGATTGTTTTTATGACTTATTACCCGGGTTTGAAAAGACCCCCCCCCCCCCACCCCCCTTCTTTCATTGTAGAATTGTATACTGTCTCTGCCTATCCAATGGCTGACTTGGTAACATATATACAGCTCGGGTAGGACTGTTCATTACGCGAGCACAAAGGGTTGCACACCACAAACAACCGTTGGTCTACCCGTGTATATTGTTGGCCAATATATTTATCAGATTTCAATGTAAAAGATATTACCATAATCTTAACTTATTTAATAGTAGATTCCTCAACTGAGATATCATTAGCTTAACCAGCCCATAAGAGTGGTACTAATGATTTTATGAAAAGTTGTCATATGGTTCATGTGGTTTACCTGGACAACAAATCTTAACCAACGCGTAAAGATTTGTTGTCCAGGTAACGCACCAAGCCGAAAGCCTAATATAGATATTAGGCTTTCGGCTTGGTACGTTACCTGGACAACAAATGCCATCTTAGCGTACCAAGCCGAAAGCCTAATATAGATATATTACAATACGAAGCCTTACGATTTGATATAATTGTCCTGTTGGAAACTTCGTTGGATCTAGCAGAACCTAACGTAAATATTCTTCTACTTGGATTCGGGAACCTGTTCGTAAGGACCGTAAAACCAGAGGTGGAGGGGTTGCCATTTATATGAAAGATGAGGTACACTACATAACACGTCCAGAACTCGAAGTATTTGGCCTTGATAATCTTTGGATAGAAATAAGGTTAGCCCAAAGATCTATTTTACTTGGGATCATTTATCGTTTTCCAAACTCTGATCCTGCCCAGTGGGAAATTATTTCGTCCTCACTTGATGAAGCGAAAGACATAGGCATTCCTGACACTGTAATTGTCAGAGATTTCAATGATAACCAGCTCAGGTCAGAACGAGGGAAATTCAAAGAAATCTCCGATGGCTACAACCTAAATCAGTTAATATCTGAACCCAATAAATTGATTAGGTCAGGACAAATGAAACAAAATGGAAGCACAATAAAATCAGATTGCTGATCTGTAAGCGCAAGCGTGCTTACCGCCAAACGAAACACAGAGACCTGACTGAAGCATGGAAAACATATCGCGGAATAAGGCACCTGGTGGTTTCGGTTGTTAGACAGGCGAAAGCCACATACAACACAAACATACAAACAAGTCGTAGATAATCCCAAAACAACACCTACCAAGTCGTGAAAAACACTGAGGAATTATCTTGGGGATCGTCAACCTGCGATTCTTGCCCTACATTATAAGAATAAAATTTCATGTTCCAATGTGAAAAAAGGCTGAAGCTTTGAATCACTACTTTTGTTCTGTTGCATGTGGTGAGGATTCCCAAGTGTGTGTTTCCAGCCGACGACTTCTCGGCTAGAACAACTATTAGTAATGTAAGCTTAAATACAACTGATGTATCCGAAGCTCTGAAGAAATCGCTGAATATATCCAAGGCCACTAGCCCAGACCTAATCAGCACACGACTCCTTAAAGAATGCAGCGCCTTCTTATGTGAACCCTTTACTATTTTCTTCAAGATCCTGCTTAATAATTCTTACTTTCCCTCAACATGGAAAAAAGCCAATGTGACCCCAGTTCAGAAGAAACCTCCAGTTAACCAACCTTGTAATTACCGCCCTATATCCCTGATCAGTTGTTTGGACAAGTACTTGAAACATGTATTTTTAAGATACTTTGGCAGTTCTTACAAGATAATAATATATTAAGTCAATTTCAATCGGGATTTACGCCGATTCTTCAACTTACGGACCTTTATGACGAATTTTGTCGAGCGCTTGACGATGGTAATTCATTTGGCATTCAGGTCTCGTGTATAAGTTGGAGAAAATTGGAGGGTACGGGTGAACTTCTGGAATTCCTGAAATCCTACCTTACTAGTAGAATGCAAAGGACTGTGGTCTCGAGAGAGTCTTCCGTCCGGAAATCGGTTGAATTGAGGGTACCACAGGGGTCTATACTTGGTCTACTATTTTTCATAATTTATCTTAACGACATCACCCATAATTTAACAGTCACATTCGTTTGTTTGCCTCTACCTAATAGTCGAAAATCCAATTGCAGCCTCCGTCATCTTGAACAGAGAGAGACTTAGCCACGATCGAAGAATGGGCACAAACTTGAAAACACAAGTGATGCTAATATCGAGCAAATACTGAACCTTCCTTCCATCCGCCTCTTATAGTGTCCATGGAAGCGCATTGACCTCTTCCGCAGATATAAATTTGTGCTAGATAGTAAAAACCTTAGAAAAATATATTTCGTCTTTGTAAGACCTCTGCTCGAATATGCCGACGTTGTATGGGGAAAAGTTTGCAGCACTAAATTCCGAGAAGCTTGACAAAATACAGCTCGCTGAGGCCAGAATTGTAACTGACGCCCCAATTAGTACTAGCAGAGCCCAGCTGTATACCGAAACATGCTGGTAGTAATTGAGAATCAGACGTGAGAGACACAAATTAGTCCCGTTCTTTAAAATGTTTCATAATATAGCACCTGCTTACATTGCCAATAAAATACCTCCCCCCATCTTCATCATAATCTACGCACGGGTAGCAACCTGCGCGTTTCTCACTGCCGTACTACATTGTATCAATCGCCATTTCTTCCCTCTGTGACTAGAATGAGAAACAATTCCCCAATACATATTAGAGAAGACGCCAACCTACATAATTCCAAACTGTATTTGAACAAACACACCAGAAGACCTCCTTCTTATTTCTTGGCGTTCAGGTACGTAAGGCTGAAATTTATCACTGTCGACTGCGTCTGGGTTGTAGAAACCTAAACTCACATTTTTTTGATAATCATTTAGTACTCTCTCCACTGTGCAGATGCGGCGAGCTCGAAACAACCAAACATTTTTTTATTAATATACCCACTGTACTTCCTGGCCAGTAATAGCATACTGGAGATCGACAGATCTCAACCAATTCATTTTTTTTAAATCGCATCTTTTCAGAGAGGCATTTGACAGTATGTAGCCTGCTGACCTTCACACCTTACTCAGTCTGTATATTGCTTTGATAGTCATGAGCTCATTGTTTATTTAACTGTACAGTGTTTTAGAGCACTTTGTGATTTTACGCTTTATAAAATGTCCTTATTATTATTATTATGATTATTGTTATTATCCTTTCGTCAGATATCGACTGTGATACTCTATTATATGGATCCGAACTGAACAGTAGGGAATATAATCATTTCATTTTTGATACAGTTCATCGTAACATACAAGCCACTTTCAGATTCTGTTAGCAGACACTCGCGGTATGAGCTGATAAAATATTATTATTATTATTATTATTATTATTATTATTATTATTATTATTATTATTATTATTATTATTATTTTTACTGGATTTTGGGTGACAGGACCCAATCTTACAATATTTACACTCATGAAACTAACTCAATTTAGCACCTTACAAGTTCAACTCCACCCACCTTCTTGTGTGCACTATCCGGATTCCCCATGACGGACCAGCTGACTAGATACGTTTTATATAAACTAATATTATATCTCACGTGACTTCCTTCCATTCTGATTGGCTGAAGATGATACCCTATTTCGTGTAGTCTGCATCCACAGAACTGACCAGGCACTACACCCAGGCACCACACGTTTTCTATTTTTAGCACACTACCATATCAGTTTTCTTTTCATACTGGGCGAATAAAACTGATCAGGCTAAATTTAAAAATCGATTCACAGAGGCACAACATCCACAAAACGACCCGGAAAGAAATCTTTGTAGATAAATGTATCGCTTTTCCATTGTTGAAGTCACATTTTTCGAGGCGTTCATTTTATTCCTTGAGAAGATGATCCATATCTCGTTTCGAAGAGAATGATCCATACCTGGGTCCAACTTTCATGAGAACACGATATAAAAAATCGTTTGTTTCGCTGCTCATATTATTTCGCTATATAATTGTACATGTATGTTCAGGGCAGTAAACGAATAAATAATGGAATTCAATTGAATCTTCGGAGTTTGTATCCCGTGCTGACCCATTCGGTAATGTATATGTGTGACAAATGTGTGGAAATTATCAGACTGCGTTGTCAAATTTTGAAAATTTTAGTTTTCATTCGCGAGTTGCGCGATTCCAGAATACACAGTTCCGTTTGGGGGAAATGTTTTGTTTACCCTTGCCGACCGATTCAAAATCTGTCTTCTGCTCATATCAATAATCCAAGTTAGCTATGTTTTGGAAGAAGAAAATGTTTTTTAAAAACCACATGGTATTTTTTTCTATATAACGCTGGTTGGTAAGGCTGCTACCTTGGCAATAGATTAACAAATCGGACAGATGTTTTTCTTGATGGGTGTTCGATATAATATAAGGATTAGTGCCAGTCTTGTCGTTGACTACGCCCATATAGTGCCCAGTGAGGTGGTGTAGTTCCCTCCGCTTCGCGGCGGGAACTACACCACCTCACTGGGCACTATATGGGCGTAGTCAACTCCAAGCCATGCACTATTCCTTAAATATATTTCAGCAGGTACATTATCTCTCTCAACATCTGCATTTATTCCTTCGTCAAGTGCAAGCCCGGGGGTGGGCGGACGGTCGATTGCGAGGTGGGGTCCTAGGGGGTGAATGTACTGGTGCTATAACATACAGTGGGTTATTTCTGATTAGGCCGGAGGCCCCAATTGAGATTGAGGTTCACGGGTGTGGGTTTGGTGGTGGTGCCCAGCTGTGCAGGGTACCATCACCAAGTTCGCACTCTGGGGACCTCATTCTGTGGACGACTGCCTGCTCATTTCCGAGCTTGGTTAAGTTGTCGCTCGAGTTCTAGAATGTTCCTTGTCCCCTATGGGAAATAGAACATTCTAGCACTCAGCCGACGAATTGGCGATCGTCTGCATATCTGGTTCCTCGTATGGTCTTGGTATCTCTATAACAGGCAGGTCTTGTACATGTATCTACCTATTGTATTTTGGTCGCTTCTATTATTCACTGATGTATTCACGATATAGCCTTGCAAGTTGTCAGTGCTTTGAACATTAACAAATATATGATTATAATAAAAACCGATATGCGGACGTCCATATCTCACATATTCTACCCCCTTTCTCTTTTAAATGCACTCTTGCCTTACACTTTCATTCCTTCCTATTTTCTATTGTATAATAGATTTTTTTCTTTCTATTTTTTTCGCACATTTATAATTACCCACTTTTTACATATATTTCTAAGAACAAGAATGATTGGAACACATACTGGGCCAAAATTTTTTCCAAAACGTCAAATGTATTATTTTTGTCAATACCTGCCTCTTCCATTTGTATATGTTTTCTGCACTTTGTATGTGAAAACGATATCAAATAAGCTTAAAGCTTACAGTCGGATCCACAGATAGTACTTGTGTATTAATTTCTTTATATTACAACTGGTAATAAATAGAGATTATTACCATTATGGGGAGGTACAAAATATGTATCCGAGTCGAGCTCCGGGTTCTAAGAGCAGATCACGACGTGTCGAAGACGCGTCGTGATCTACCCTAAGAACCCGTCGCGAGACTCGGATACATATTTTGTACATCCACATAATGGTAATAATCATTTTATCTTACAACATATTGGGGATAAGTCAAGAATGTAGACGAATATATAACGAACTATTTATTCGTACGGATGAACAAAAAGAAAAAAAATGGAACTCACGCGAAAGGAACGTGCTTGTATCCGACCTCCTGATACAAACATGTATCAGGGGGGTCGGATACACGACAGTTGCGGAATTAATACAGACAAAATACATGTTGATTGTAAGATAAATATGGTTAAAACTAAACTAATATTCACCTTATTGATGTATCTTCCTTTTTAATCGAATGTTTTCTTTACTAAAAAATTATAATTTTTAATTTAGTCTTCTCCCCGACCCCTAGTAACCCCCCCCCCCCCCCCCCCACACCACACACACACACACACACAAACACACACTAGACCGGCTCCACTGCATCTGCGCCTGCGCCTATGAAAAGATTATTGATTATTTCCCTTTGAGCACAACTGGACCTTCAAAATCTATAAAGCTTATCAGCGAAGTGCTTTTAATTGGAATAATTTCGCATGTGCCATTTCGACGTTGTGTTCTTATGGTCCCTGCAAACATTTCGTGGAATACATGGTAACTACTTGGTACGCCCGTCTATTGGGTCGTGCTAATATTCGATGGAGCGATCTTGTTCATACTTCACACTTCTCTTTTTATATTTTTTCTCATATTTTGTTATGAAATGGAACAGTTGTCCTCTCCCTGAGGATCTTCAGTCAGGGAATCTTTTGTCCGGGAATCTCCTGTCCGGAGGAGATCTTTTGTCCGGGGGAACGTTTGTCTGGATACTGAGAAAGCCACAATCGTTTTAACGGTACGCAATTTGGTTGCTGTTTTCAACATCCGATTGTAAATGGTCTTACAAATTATTTTGGTGCCTGCATTCAAACGATAGTTACTTTATATACGCCAAATGATGAAGTATTATTACTTTCCAAAGTGTCATTTACCGGGATTCACAGGGATTTCCGGGTTTGATTATAAACGATAACTTCAAAAGTGAATTGTGCAATCAACAATTGGGTCATGTATCCGTGCGCGTGAAGGAAGACGCTTTGCCTTGGGTGTAATGGGGACTTCATTGTTTTTTGTTTGTTTTTTAATCCTTTACCTAACATAAAAATAAGACGACACTTGCAAACAAATATTCTTTCATTTTTTGTCTCAAAAACATAGGTTATGACCCCTCATTGGAACGAGCTCGTAACCTATGTTTTAGAGACAAAAAAAAAAATGAAAAAATAATGAAAATTAATTGACGATTTTTCAAAATAGCGCTGACCGGTTTTAGGTAAAGGGTTAAATAATATAATTATCGTTAATAATGAAAAGTAATAAACGGAGTAATCGTTTGACTGGACTGGTTACGTGAAATAATTCATTCGAGGCGAGGGACTATGTTGTAAAATTCGCGCACTCGTGTTTGTACAACGTCCCTCGCCTCTCATGAATTATTTCACGTAACCAGTCCAGTCAAGCGATTTCTCTCTATTTCATGTACGAGAACAATGAATATATGAAACAATACATCAATCATTCGAAGATAAGGAAATGCTGACATTAAGGTTTGAATAATTCATGCGCTTTCGCTGTGTTCTAATGGTTTGAATATTATCCACATCTGCATGAAGTTGTTAGATGATTGTCCAGGTTTGAAGGGATATTCAAGACACACAGAAGTAAACGACAGTGTAAATAGAAAGGGTTCGGCAGAAAGCTTTGAGCTTATATACCCCCCCCCCCCCCCCCCAGAGTATATCAGACAATTTCAAAATTTTTGGGTGGTTGCATGCACTGAGGGAAATATTATTTGAACTAGTCATGAATGGTGGATAGGAAGTAAGAAAAGAGAGACATAGAATCAAATAAAAAAGAGAAAAACAGCAGATGAAACCAACTTGAAAGCAGTGATTCTTTCCAGTGGCAGACCCAAGAGCATAGCCTATACGTGTCCACTGATTGATAAGGACATTATCGTAGACCGACCCAAATCCGCAAGTGAGTCGTTCCTATTGCGGATGCAGCTCGCTGGTGTCCAATAACCCCGACAAGGCAGTATTATTATAGAGAGGAAGCCCACGCGCAGACATCCGATAGACTACGGGACTACGGGAATGCATTGTGGCTTGGAAAGCTGTTGTCCAAGATCGAATAGTGACTGGATTACGGATTCATTTGCGCTTAGTATATTTAGCAGTTTAGCAGCTGACACATTTGTTAACAGGTCCCACAATTACCGAATAAAATATAAAATACCAGAATAAATTAAGTCAGGACCCACAGGTGCAGTTAATCATGGACTCAGTTAACTCGCACTAAAGGTTACGTGTGCGCTATAGCTCAGCAGAAACGTCCACTATGTATGATATAATCCTGCACTACTCTGAAGACTAGAACGTTTTCGGTGTGATTTAGTCGTTCAGACCCAAAGAAGAACATAGATAAATCAAAAGAAAACGGCAAAGTATTAATTGTTAAATTACATACATCTGCATAGTTTGGGCAGAACAGCAGTAAATGTTCAATTGTCTTCAAGTCACCACATTGACAAAGAGGAGACGGTGAGGGATGGTCATCATGCAAGAGAACGTTAATACCACTACAGTGCAGGCGTAACCTACGGTGCTAAATTTGAGCAGCTCGGGATATGGCCAGGGTAGAATGTAGACGGGCGTTGGTTCAGGCTGTTTGGGAATGTTTTGAAATTCATAATGGAACAGTTTCCTCTCACTGAGAGAGGAAATACATTCCACTGGTTGGGAGAACTGAAAACTAGTACAGACAAGTACGGCGAAACGGAATACGGTGCTTTTTTATCCGAATGGGTATGGTGACTTTGGCTGATGGATGAAATAGTTGGTGGTACCTTCTTGGAAACCTATGGGGGAACAAGCCTATAGCATATCATGAAAAACTGAAGGAGCTTATGCTTTCGGCAGCTTTCCTGTAGTGAATCCCATCGTGTCTCAGAATAGATTAGATTTTAACTGGCCCTCATTGTAGCACCCGCAATTACTCTCGTTGCAAGCTTCTTGAAGTTTATCTTGGTTCGCAGCGTGACTGCCGATGTTGTAATGCTAAAATTACTTTCTACAGTTAGTACTGGGAAAACAAAAGTGTTATCACATACCCACTATTGAAAGAGAATATGATTTTATTTTAACTCGCAGCATCGAAATTTAAATCGAATGCCATCAGGCTGTATATACATGTATAAGCTACATAGGTGTATAGGATCAGGGGTCACCTTGAATTCTCACCGCTCCCCTCCTCCATAGGCCAGCTAGCTTATCACTTTTCGGTGGAAGGGCAGGGCAATTTCGGAAGTAGGGGCATTTTGTTTAATTTTGGCAAACTTCAGGACATGGGTAGAATATTTTCCGGGGCTACAAGGGCAAATCCACGGTAGGCACCTGCATTTTAATTTTGAAAACAAATTCAGGGACGTTTGACTGGTTAGCCCCATTCCCAACAAAATGTCCACAAAAAGCCTATCATTAGCCGTTGCTGCCATATTCTCTGAGTACTCTTTAAACCTACTTACTAAATGTAAATTCCAAATAATTCCAAATATAAGATTGAGAAGATATAGGACTTGGCGCCCAAATATTAATTTTTGGTTTGAACGAAATACCGAGAGAAAAATATTTGTTCTGCAAGAATGTGGTGTGCCATTGATAGAACAATTCAGTGTTCGGGTAAAAAGTTGTTCAAGTACAGATGTGTAAAATGATGAAAATATTATCAATGTTTAAAAATATTATTAACAGAAATAATTTGTATTGGAGTTAACTGACAAGAACAACCCACCCCCTTCATTTCTCTTTCCAGCTTCTGACAAAGACTTTTTAAGAAAATTTTGTTTGGAAGGCGATGTGGGAGAAGGGGTTGTAATGATGTATAACTTGTAGAGAGAACAAAGACATGACATTTTCTTGCAGTTATCATATAATTTGTTTCTCGCTTTGTGTATAGTAAATGCGGACTACCCAAAGCCTAAGTGCAGTCCAGTTCAAACAATTGTTGTGAAGACTCGGGGTAAAATAAAAAGAAAGGCTAAATTTGAAGTCAGAAATATTGGAATTGAAACACCAAGTGTTACTGTTAAGTTACTATGGGTTCATCCAGAAAAGAATCACGAACAACCTCGTTTAATTAAGCCATCGAATGGACGCCATGGAAGGTTTATTGATGCACAAAAATAGTTTTTTTCTCGCCCAGTGTGCAATCTTGTTACAGATATGAACAATGTTCACATACGATAGCTTAATGCACAGACAACCCGATTTACATTAGTGAAAGATTAACCCTTTACCTAACGTGAAAAGCAGACGACACTTGCAAAAAAAATTCTTGAATAACTAATTTTTTTCATTTTTTGTCTCAAAAACATAGGTTATGACCCCTCGTTGGAACGAGCTCGACGAGCTCGTTCCAACGAGGGGTCATAACCTATGTTTTTGAGACAAAAAATGAAAAAAATAGTGAAAATTAATTGGCGATTTTTGAGAATAGCGCTGGCCGGTTTTGGCCGTTACGTTGGGTAAAGGGTTAAAAAAATACGAAATTTTAAGAGCGCAAATAGTTCGCACCGTATTTAAAATCCTTGAACATTCTCCATCCTTCAGATATTTATTTATTTATTTATTTATTGGTGCTTACGGTCACATACATGTGCACAATGGCTAATCACGACCATGATAGTTTTACGGGTGGAGGAAGCCGGAGTACCCGGAGAGAACCACCGAGCAACGACGAGCAGCTGCCAGCTCCCCAACATCGTAACTCCGCACTGCAGCACAGGCAGGGTTAGATTGGTTGAAGACATGCGCACCATCGACGTGAAGTACGTCGTAGTACACGGCGTCATCGCGCCCCCATGTGGACAATCGGGGTTAAGTGCCTTGCCCAAGGACACAACGCGGGAGTCCGAATCGATCGCTCAGACGGTCATCCATCCGATGATTAACCGGTCTCGACGTTGCTTAACTTTGGTGATCTGGCGAGAACCGGTTACCGCAACGCCACCGCGCCCCCATCCTTCAGATAAAAGGAGCACACGCGCTGTTTCCGACGCCTGATATTAAATGCTTACTTTTGAGTTTTGAGTCTCCGGGTTCACAGGAGGATTAGTCAAAGGAGTCGACAAGTCTTCCATATTGTCAGCGTACATGTATCTAATGTATACATGTGACCCTGCTTCAAATGCAAAGATACTGTTAATGTCGTACGACGTGTAACTCGCCAGGGAGCTATCCTTGACTTTTCTGGTGGCGTTCTCTGCAGAATTAACACTTTCGTCAGAAATCCTCCTCTTTTTTCCTTCCTTCGGGGCTTTCCGTGGAAATGGGCTAATATGGCAGTGGCTGTTATTAAGTGGCAGAGACACAATGAAACAATCATTTAATGAGATGAATTATTTCTTGATCCGTTATGTGTGATACGAATAAGAGTCGTATGATCGGCTGACTAACTGTCAATCAATAATGTTTACACCACAGCTGAAATTTTCTTCAATGAACACTCTATTGGCAGTGAATTCCCAGGTGATGTTATTTCCCGATGAATACCAGTTGATTATGTGATTTATCCCATGAACATCTGTTGATCATGGAATATTCGAACATCGCGCATTGATATTACGCACTACATTCAGTTTTGCAGAATCTATTTTTTTTTTAAATCCGTAATTTATATTTATGTCCTAAAAAGAGAGGGTTGTCAACACAAACAACTTTCTTTTTTTTCGATTGAATGCGGTCTCAGAATCAAGTCTCTTGGGTGATAACCCACAAGCAGAAGCGTTTAGTTTAAACAATATTTATTCGGGGAAATATAAATTACACAATGGTATAATATAACAGCAGCAGTTAACATGATTGCATACGATATAACGGTAATAGTAGTTGATGTATAAATAGACAAGTATTCAACAGAAAGCCTTGGGCTTATATGAGTCGTCTCCTTAGATCAATAACACTTGCAGTAAAATGACGCATGGGTCAGTAGTGAACCTCGTATATCGCACACCAGGGGATATGATACCCAACCAGTAATGGGTGTAGTTCATCCTCGGTCCTAGAAAAAGAAAACGCTCCATCAGTGAAGATTTAGCCAAATGGGCCGTTAGGGTACAGATGCTTAACAAACATTCAACTACAGTGAGGCGCAATGTAACTTACGTTGACACCCAGAACTGGAGGGGATTGACAGCCCATCGCAATAACAAGTCAAGGGGGAAGTCAATGCTAGTTTCGTTGATAATAGAACTTAGCCAACGGGGCCAGATCCCTAGCCAGCGACTTTATAAGTCATCTCCGCCAACATGTATGGTATATGGAGATTTAATACCTGGATGTCGGTTTTCAAACACCGAGCCGCAGGCAAGGTGTTTAAATGAGACATCCAGGTATTAAATCTCCATATACCAAACATGTCGGCGGAGATAACGTTTTTGTCCCGTTTGAAACACAATAGAAATACAGTGAAAATAAATTTGGGGACGCGTTTCTCACGCTCCGATAATTGTTTTGTTTTTACAAACGTAGACGACAACATATAGAGATCCATCCCTTGGGTCGTCAAGGAAACGAGTAAACAGTATTTTGGTGACACAGCGTCCCCTGAGTTCCAATATGTTCTGTGTGCCTATTGGCACATAGAACACATTGGTACTCAGGGGCCGAATTATTTGCTCTTATTTTATTTTTCTCAAGTTGTTTCATTTTGAATATTTGACTATTTAATTTATAACGACAAAATATGACCGAATTGTCGGAAATCTGATGATATTTGTTACTATTTTCAGGATTTTTGGTTCGATTTTTATGTCGAGGCGAGCAAACGCGGAAAGCTTTCGTATAAATCATATATCCCCGATGTTTCACGTGCGCTTATACCCTGGATATTGCACGCTCTCATATACCTTGGATGTTGGGTGCACCCTTTGTCATGGCTATTTGTCCAAGGCATTCTGACCAATAAAAAGACATAATTTATCCGGATATAGGGACAAACGAGATTGTTTAAACTACATAATATAACAAAAATGGAAAAGGTCCGAGGAAATAATTGAGGAAGTAGAAGTAGAAGAAAGCCATCCTGAATTCATGATGCATTGTCAACAAAAAAAATGTTCAGGTCCTTGTCGTAAGGCAACTAACTCAATGGTTGCGTGACAGGTAACTGAAATTTAGTCTTGAAGGTGTTAATACTGTGGTTAGAAATTTAAGAGGAGAAGAAGCAAACTCATATATGAGTTGTTCGGAACCTGCCACTTGATAAGATAAAGTCAAGTACAGTGTAAAAAATTAGACTGTTATCCTCCTTACTCAAAAATTCAGAACCAAAGAGAAGTATGGAAATATCCATAGTAAAAGGGAGTGAGTTGATCGTTGCATTGCGTGTGTTGAGAAAGATTGGACAATGTAAGAGAAAGTGTTCAGGAGTGCCACGCCCACCACACTGACAAAGTGGACTAGGTGTTAAATGATTTTCGTATAAATGGACGTTAAGACTACTGCAACGTAACCGCAACCTACAATGGTAGATTTGGGCTGCACGAGATTTATCCCCGGTGTAACATAACGGTAGACGTAGATTTCCAGCTTTTAAGAAAGTCTTAAAATTACTCAGTGACGAATTCTCGCGAACAGGTAGTGGCGGGTTATTGCACTGTTCGGTAACATGGGGGATGAAAGAGGTATATACGTATTCGGAAAAATGGAACTCTGTGGTTTCGGCTTGTCCGAAGATTGAGTGATGGATTTGACGAGGATACAAGAAGTGGAACTGTGTTAGCAATATAAGGATGCAATAAATGATACATTTTGAAGAACTGAACCAGCTTGTGTTGTCGGCGTTTTTGTTGCAGAGGGTCCCAGCGTGTTTCGGAGTATAGCAAGGACTTACTACCACTAAATGGTGCTCCTGTGACTATTCCTGCCGCTGCGATCTGATTTTTTTCCAAGTCAGCGGCTTGGGTTAATGAACAATTGTCCCAGACAGTATCGGCGTATTCCAGTAGCGATCCGATAAAGGCGAAGTATATCTTCTCTTCGACACTACAATCGAGATCAAATTTGTGTTTCCCCAGCAGGTCTAAACGAGACCAGGTTTTGGAACAGATATGGTTAATGTGGTTGTTCTTAGTACATAAGTTGTTTAGTACCACTCCTAAGTTTTTATGACTATTGACTTCGCAGATTTGAGTGCTATCTAGAAATAATGGCGGGTAAGCTGCAGAGGTGGTATTGCATGTTATAACAATACTCTCGGTCTGTGGAGGGTTAAACTCGACTTGCAACGTTTTAACCCAGTGCTCAATTGCAGCTAAATCATGGTTAATTAAGTTGGAAGCTTGATTTGGATTTTCCACAATTAGATATAAGGAGGTATCATCTGAAAAGAGTCGTATGCTACTAAGTCGATTTTCGGTTATGTCGTTAATTGGAGTTTAATGGAGGCACGTGACGACAACCTAGCATATAAACAATGCCATTAGCAGCTGAACAAGGAACCACCACAAGTCGAACAGACAGCCCACATGGATTGTTTAGTCAATCCATGAAGGATCCTTCCAATATGTGTGATGACTTATGGAAATAGGTTCAACGACTGCAGGCAACCTATCACAAATATAATAAACATGCTAATTGGACAAGGGGCTGTCATATCTAGAACCAACAGTCCACAGATGTATAATCCGAACGCCGGCCCAGCAGAAAAGGCGGGGCACAAGTCGTCAATAGTACCAGCGAAACAGTTACGTTGTGACAAGCTGTGTATCTAGTAAAAACAGAACACTTTCTGAAGACTTACGACACAAGGACAGCAGACGATGTCCCTCAATTGAATCGATGAGCATCGTTCACTTGCAATGTTAGAATTCATTCCGTGTGAAATTTTATGGAACATTAGCTTTTCAGCGGCAATTGACAACCTAGCATTGACACAATGATGAACGGGATATCTAAGTTGTATTTTGTGTTAATAGTACCATGTGTAAAGAAATTTTTGTTAGAATCTACAATATTGTTTATAAAAACACACCAGCTGTAAACCATTTTCCTAAATGATAACAAACATTGTTTAATTTGATATTTTTATTATAAGATATTGGTTGTGATAAAATATCTTTATATGTTGATGTAGAATAGTTTTGAATGAGTGCCCACGAAATTACAACATTTCGCCAGAATGGGGGCATTAATTCTGATAATTTGTGTAAACTGTCTTTTGTAAAACGCAAAAATCAAAGTTATCAAGTGCCAGTGTTTTCCACTGTGATGAGTTTTCCTGGTCTAAGAGCTTCTGAAAAAAAATTACATAGGTTTTTATTAAGGGGGATTTTGGGATCACCTTTCTCCACTGGGCTTATCATGGTAGATCGTTTGACTTTGTCTTTATTATGTGACCAAAGGAATGTGAAAACTATTATCTGGAGTTTATCGATAATACAATCTGGTGGGTTGGATTGGACTGTGAGAGAGTGTATGGTAATTGGAAGAGCAAGAGTTTTTATTTCCCTATTAGTTTTTCTATATATTGCCTTTTCTCCAAATTACAAAAAAATATTTTGTCGTTTTTTCCTCTTCTACTTTCCACTTTGCTTTTGTTCTTATAATAATGCGTTGCATTTTTTTGAATCGTAATTGTTTCAGTTCGGAGTCCAAAGATTGAATCTCATCTTTAACTGTTTCATCCCCACTATCTAATTTTATATATAGTTCTTTTATTTTATTTTCTATATATGTTTCAGTGTTTTGATTTTTTCGTTTCAAGTAAGATGCATATGAGATTGTTTTACCGCGTATCATTAATTTTAGTATTTCTCCAAAAAGCTGATCATTTATAGAGAGCTTAACATTATGTGGGTTGTTAGATTTATCACTTTTACAGTTTATACTGTATTGTTCTGTTGTTTCAAAAATGGTATTTCTAACAACTTTTGTGTATTCGGGGCCACATAATATAAAATTAGAACTTTCCTTTTCATGTTCTATCGGTCGATAGTACCTGAGTTTGTGTGATTTCTGAAATAAAACCTGAAGCAGCTTCAGGTTTTATTTCAGAAATCACACAAACTCAGGTACTATCGACCGATAGAACATGAAAAGAAACGTTCTAATTATTTTATTATGCCGAACAGAATATGACTTTCATTGTTAAGCGTTAACTGCAACAAGCCATCGATCTTGTAACAACAATGTAGTCGAATCCAAAAACATGACGTCATTTCGAACGAATGACGTCTCTTCGAAAATGACTTGTCACAAGTGCCGTCGCTTTGAGAGTTTCTTTATCAATAAATGCCAATGTTAACAACTGCATCATGCTGTTCGTGTTATGATTCATTGTTAATGCTTGTGTGAAAAGTGATTTAAATTAATGGAATATAAATTCATGTTTCTCGGACAACAGTTGATAGAATTAAGCGGAATGAAACACAAGGCATAACTGAGAGTGAGACTCATATTCAGGATTCACGGAAGTGGTGAACAACACACGTGGGTGACTTTTTTAATATTTCTGATTCTTTTGAATGCATTGTTTGCAGTTAAAATTGAAAACACACCCACTGAAGGTGATATATTTGTTGGTAAGTTTGTGTCCACCGGTGTTGAAAAAGCTAAACGGACACGGAGCCAGCATTTGGTGTTGAGAACTTCGACGCTGATCAATGGAAGTGGCGCTTACATTTTCTTCGTTCTCTTGTCTGCAGGGAAAAACGCTCCGATAGTACCCGTGTTTTGCCCCCAAACACCAGTACTATGACTTTTAGAAGGTGTCATATTAACCAATCACGGCTGATGTTTAAACGTGGGGCATAATAAATTTTCATAGTCCTCTACCTTTTTCTTGTTTTATAAATTTGAGTACAATGGATACAGGCAGGGAACGACATGGGCATGCGCCAGTGCGTATTTGGTTCTTAAACATCAGGACCTGGCTCTTAAATCTCAGAAATAGGCTTCTCAGTTGGCGCGTAACTTCTCAGATCATATTTTGATATTCTTTCGATGGATAATCGCGAGAGACACTCTTACATGTATTATATATATGATTATCATTTATCATTGTTGAAGAGTGCTTAAGTTAATACTTCAAGTCTTAATTACCAAGCATTAATCTTCACTGTGGTTTCTGATCAAGTCTTGGCTGCCTAAATAGGCAGCCAAGACTTGATCAGAAACCACAGTGGAGATTAATGTTTGCTATAGTGTACTAAATGAAAATGATGAGAGCTATTACATACTTGCAGTGTGTGTTACAAACAGCAGTGTGAGTCCTTAAATTGAAATCTGGCGCATGAATTGAAAAAATAGACTCCGTGGCTAGAGCGTATTTTAAATAGTCCTGATCGGTCCCTGGATACAGGAGAGTGATCTGAGCGGTAACTGAGCTCGATGTTGGTTGACTGAACTAGGTCCTGCAGGTCAGAAGTTATTAAGTAATAACCCAATCGCGCCTACTTATCATTTGGACCCCTCCAAGTGAAACGTTTGCCAGATGGATTCTGCTGTCTCCATACGGGCGTTCGGGCGGGCGTCCGGGCTTCGGGGGGGGGGGGGCGGTCGGGCGTTTGGGCGGGCGGGTGGTCGATCGGGCGGTCGGTCGGTCGGGTGGGCGTTCGGGCGGGCGGACGTTCGGCCTGACGTTCGGGTCTCGGGTGATCGGGCGGGATGGCGGGTGGATTTCGGGCGGACTGGGTGCCCGGGCAGGCAGGCAGGCAGTTCTTTACTAGAAATTGTCCGACTGCCTGATACGGGTGCTAGAAGTGCCAAAAATGTCTATGGTTGTGGTTCCGGATTACTAGATTGTTGTAGTAGAATTTTTTTAGATGTCACATTCTGTTTGAACCTTTGAATCTTTCCATCGATTGACTGGGGATAATGTTTCCCGTTAGAGCACCGCGAGTTTGTTATACCCGGTATTGCGAAAGCCTTTTGTAGGAGCTGATAATTGAGTCTAGTTTCATCCTAGGTAATGCTCCTTCCAGTATTTTTTTAGTTTGTTCCTGTTTTTGTTAACACTTCCATTTTTGAACGACGTGATAAACATTTTAGAAGAATAGGTCTATGTGCTCTGTTGGGTGTGGGTTTGTTAACCCCATGCGCAATAGAGATGTCGGAATGTGTTAAGTTAATCTCTAGTTTGGAGATTAAAGTGTTCACTACGGATTAAATACACTCATGAATCGACTCACGGGGAGGCTCCTTTATTCCGTAAATGCGGACATTGTCTTTGCTAGTGTACTTTTCCAGATCATTTATTTCTAGTTTTTGAGCGTCTAGCTGTGTTCGTATCTCACTGTTCTGATCCCTCAAACTTTTGTTTATTTTCCGAGTATTATCATATTCGTTCTCTAATTTGAAAACTCTTCATTCAAACACTTCTGTTTTCAGGTTAAGTGACTCTGTAATTCAGTCCTTTAGTTTTATCGTTTTCATTTACAGGGGTAACATCAACAGACGCCTCGCTGGCACTGTCTTTACTTAAGTACATTTACTATAAGTCCTGTCGCGAACAGTGCGCTTATCTAGGCTCAATTGCGCGTAGGAATTGCGCGCAATTGCCATATCGAATGGCATCCAAAGCACGGCAAGTTCTCCTGGTTACCCATCGCAACCACAGGCAATGTTTCTGCCAATGGACCCCCGGGTTACCCGGAGGTCCATTGGCTGAAACATTTCTTGTGCACAGGCCATATGTACAGAATTTGATAGCCTTACTATTGTCATAACGCGTAGATTAACGCGCAGATCGACGTTCTATTTGTACGCATTCCATGACAGGACTTCTAGTTTCAACTGTAGTCACTCATTGGCAGTTGTTTTCTTCTGTGTCGGATCAACTGTGCTTTCACTTTCAGCCCCAGAGGATAACTTGTTTGAACTGGATCGTTCCGAACGACGATCATCAATAGATAAGCGAATTGCTTTTAACAGTCCGTGGTTACATTCGTTGTGAGTGGTAGTTGAGTGTGAAAATCGAATCGATTAAACACTGTTATTCGTACATTTACATAAAGTCAGACGAGAGCGCAAAAAACCTACTACTCCACCGCCATAAGGCCACGTGATTTCCAAGAAGAAGTGTTTCTGTTCAAATAATGATATGTTTCGACAATAAATTTTTATGGTGGGTCATTTCTTATCAGTTATGCTTTTGGCCATGCAATTTGCTGAAACGCATCTTTGCGTGAAGCGGCGATGCAATTATTTTGACGAAATAGACAACTGGAAACAAGCACTCACTTCGATTAAACTTTGAATCAGAAAACGAATACATTTTCACAAATGTTACAAATAAGAGCAAACAAAATACAGTTGAAACTAAAAGTCCTGTCAGGAATAGAGCGCTTATCTAGGCTTAAACGCGCGTTGGAATTGCGCGCAATTGCCATATCGAATGGCATCCAAAGCACGGCAGCTTCTCTTGGCTACTCATAGCAAACACATGCAATGTTTCTGCCAATGGACCTCCGGGTTACCCGGAGGTCCATTGGCTGAAACATTGCTTGTGCACAGGCCATATGTACAGAATTTGATAGCTTTACTTGCGCCATAACGCGTACATTAACGCGCATATCAACGTGCTATTTGTGTGCATTTCATGACAGGACTTCTAGTTTTAACTGTACATTCTCTCATCTCAAAATAATAAAAATATTTCAAGGAAACTACATGACGTGACCCCTCAATGGAATGAGCTTCTCCCAGTAATGAGTCATAATTGTGGCTTTGCTGAAATATTTTAATAAAAGTTATTTTTCAACTGCACAATGAACCTCATTCTGTAAATTATGAGGGCACATGCAGACGTCTCATTACTAAAGGGTTAACAGGTATGCTGGTTTCATGAAATTTGTAAAAATGTCAAGTAATAGAAAATAGGAGAATATTAGTTACCCCGTGTCTGATCATGTGGTACGAGTTTTTACCTACCCGAAGCCAGCCGTATCCTTCGGCCTCATGGGATACGGCTGGCTTCGGGTAGGTAAAAACCCGTACCACGTGATCAGACACGGGGTAACGAATTTATCTATTGACTTTCCGTTTTAGAAGTTCAATCTATTTCATGCGTGAACACACACAGCATGAGATCTTTTATCTTCCATTGTTGAGCCATACAGGTTTCTGTGGAATTGTTGTGCAAAAGAGTTTTTGTGAAAATATGCCGATATGACTAGTATAAAAAAATATTGAATTCCTTTTTTGTCTCAAAAACATAGCTTATGAACCCCACATTGGAGGGTACTCGACAAGCTCATTCCAATAAGGGGTCATGAGTTATATTTTGGAGATAAAAAATTAAAATATAATACATGCACACTGTAAAACTGGAATGACGCGTCTTCTACGGGGTATGGACAATTTGTAGATTTCGGAACGAGGCTTCCACTGGGTATGGGAAATTTGTCAGTGGCTGGACGGACGTATCGTGGGTTTCAATGAATATGGTCTCATACCACGTATCTATCAACCAATCAAATCAAAACATTCACTTTAGTCAATAGATAATAACAGAATGGTCAGAAAAAAATGTGTCTTGTGAATAAAGGAAATTACAAATTTGAATATGCAATGCTATGCCAAATATTCAGGCTCTGTTTGAAAGTGGAAACAAATAATTAGGCACAAATACATAATTTAGTTCATAAGCTCCTAAATAAATAATCATGTCTTGTTAATTAATATTATTTTATTAATATTCATTGGAGAGTGCATATTTGTGAACCCCAATAAGGTGTGAGGAAATAATGTTTCAATATATGAATAATTGACTAATACTGCAAATTAAAATTGTGTAACAAACTTCTCAGAAAGATGTAATTTTCTTTAAATTGTTGATTATTTATTCATGCACTCTCCAATGAATATTAATAAAATAATATTAATTAACAAGACATGATTATTTATTTAGGAGGTTATGAACTAAATTATGTATTTGTGCCTAATTATTTGTTTCCACTTATTTAGGGAAAGGCAGGCTTGGCTCTTTCTTTTCCAACTGCAACTTTTATAAATGCTCTTTCCACTTTCACCAATAAATGTTTTAGTAGTGGTAAATCAATTATAGAAAATTATACAGGTAATACCTGAAAATAATATTTAACACAATAGGACATAAATATAAGATGTGTTATGTCTATGGTGGTTAATATGTCTTGTATAGTCTATTATAATTAAAGTTTATGTTTGCACTTCTGCTGTGAAAATGGTGTGCTTTCATTCCCCTTGAATTTACATTGTGATATGGTATGGATGGAAAAAAAAATCTATAATGCTGTCCTCCCATAGCCTAAAATGACAAAGTGGGAAACATTTACTTAATTCCTCAAATGATGGTGTGACAGGTAAGAGACAAATTTTAGTCATTGATAATATTTTAACCCCCATTTTACTGAAGAATATTAAAAGAAACATACACCGAACAATTAAATTATTTGTTCACCTCACTTCAAAACACATCCCGTTAACATAATAACAGGGGGCGCGGTGACATTGCGGTAACGGGTCCTCGTCAGATCATCGAAGTTAAGCAACGTCGAGCCCGGTTGATCTTTGGATGGGTGGCCGTCTGAGCGATCGATTCGGACTCCCGCGTTGTGTCCCTGGACAAGGCTCTTAACCCCAATTGTCCACATAGGGGGCACGATGACGCCGTGTACTAAAGCGTACTGTACGTCGATAGTACGCATGTCTTCAACCAATCTAACCCTGCCTGTGCTGCAGTGCGGAGTTACGATGTTGGGGAGCTGGCAGCTGCTCGTCGCTGCTCGGTGGTTCTCTCCGGGTACTCCGGCTTCCTCCACCCGTAAAACTGTCACGGTCATGATTAGCCATTGTGCATAAATATGTGACCTTAATCACCAATAAATAAATAAATAAATAAATATGACCTTGGCTGTTAATGTGTTGTTAAACCCTAATAAATAAATAAATAAATAAATAAATAAATAAATAAATAAATAACACATTCTACTTTTGTAATCATAACCACCCCCTCCCCACACACTCACACCCACACACACAAATACAAAGGAAAACATCCTCATATAACTGATTATACTTTTCTATTTCAGAATCATTATTTATGTACATGTAAGTCATATTTCAAAACTCTGCAATTCACAGAAAGACATGAGCCTGACAATGCTGATATATGTTTATGAACATTAAAAGTTATTTATAATTTTCAATTTAATATCATTCAATTATTTAGATCATTTAGCAGCAGCTCTACCAATTCCGAACCAAAATTCTAATGGGTGTAACAGCTGTTATTTATTTAATTATTTAAAATTCTTTGTTCGTGGGGGCGGGGGGCATTTACAAAAGTATTTTTCAAGATGTTGAACAGTTCAGTTTCCAGTAGTATGTGAGACCTTATGTGTACACACAAAATCCTGAAAACAGAATATAATATCATTATCAAGCATAACATGTTGGAACACAAATGTAAAATGCAAGAGAATCATCTCTGTTCTATTTTCGCTGACAACACTACATCCATGTAATATAACCTCATTCCAGTCAGAGGTATCAATTTAAATTTCTGTCTTGTGATACTAATGACTTATTTAGTTGATACTGATAAAGTCAAAATGTCAAGTCTATCATAGTATATGGAAATCTTGTTTCTGCGAAGTTCGAGTGTCGAACAAAGATGACGGAAACAGGTCCAAATGTTCATAATCTTAACATGGACACCAACAGCTGCCAATGCATGGTATGTGTATGTCCGAGATTGATGCGTGAAATGGTGGGACAGGGGCTGAAATTTAAAGTGAGGAACAACAACGCCTTACCCTGCATTAAGGTGCAAGTTGCATCTATGATCTAGATTCGAGGTAGTGTCGCTATTACACTAATTCTTGAAATGCTACAATTTACGAATTTTCTCCGATGAAGATTGTTTTGTCAATTCTTGAACATGAACTTCAGAAAAGTGAACAAAACCTTACTTCCGTTCGAAATCATTATTTTCAGAAAATGTGATTAAATTCCTTTACAAATCAAACTTGCTAGAAACTAGCAGAAGCAAAAATTATCGACCTTGATTCTTTGCCTCGAGACCCAATCGGGATTGAAGTCTATTTTTTAGGCTTCTGCAATAGCATGGTCTTCAAACTGTTATTTGAACAGTTGTCACAAAAATATACATTTTCTACGGTATACTTTATAACTCAAGCTATCTTGGTTTCAGTATGTGTCAATAGAGAATATTTTAAACGTTACACTGATTGTTTGCAGGAACTATTTTCTGCCAGACGCTGCACTGTTTTCTTTCTTTTTCAGAATACACCTTGACCGAATTACGGCTATTATACCTTGACCGAATTACGGCAATCTCAACCGGTGCATTGAGAATGAGCTCACTAATTATCCTCTACGGGAATAAAATAATTCTGTGTTTATCAAAGGAATAAACATAAAAATGGAATCATGACTGTTCGAAATGCACGAGGTTATGACATAAATTGATCACGGGCAAACTCCGCGAAGCGGGTCGTGGAATCTGAACGTGATCAATTTGCATCATCACCTCGTGCATATCGAACAGTCATGAATCAATTCACAAATGACTAGGAAAAAACAATAGTTAGCTGTCATCGCAGAAACTGTTGACGTCAAAGAAATTGTTGTAGTTTAGGAAATCATAAATAAGGCTTTCGGGCGGTGAAGAAAAACAACTCCTCTACTGCTGGAAGGGTTTTAACTTAATCGAAAGTCGAATACCCTATAAACCACAAATATATTACCCCCGAGAGTTCTCTATGAATAACATAAGTGTTCACATAAGTTTTCACGGTGGAAATGCACAGCTGAACAGATAATGGCAATCTTTCACATAGCAACATAAACCAGGAAGTCAATATAACCACTTTTTTGAAACCTTGAAAACTAAGTTCATATCCGTGTCAAATATCAGCCTACAAAGTCACTTAAAATCATCGATGATTATTTTACTGTAGTAGCAGTGTTTCTAAGCTCTTGTTCAGAGCAAAGTAGAGGCGATATAGGAAGACTGACCGCCATGATCTTGCAATCCACTTTATCGAAGACTTTGTGAGATGGCGTAACACAATAACATCTATATTGTCTGCATTGTATACAGTGAATCCCGTTAAAAGTCTCTATCCGAACAAGGCATGTACAATTTGTAACATAGTCAATAACTTGTTTTTCCTACAATTGAAACTGGACGTCCTGTGAATTTATTGTGCACAATATTGAAGTAATAGCGAGCTGAGTAAGTTCACGTTTCTCCTTGTCAAACTGCACCATTAGCGCAATCCAATTCCCGCAGACAAACAGCGTGCCTAACTCTGTATAATTCTATAAGTAAATAGAGATCATTAACACCATTCCTAACCGCAACTGCGATACATGCACATGTAAGGACACAAATAGATAGTAAAATTCGACTGCATGCTCAGAATGAAGAGAGCGCATTTCTAATTAATCGCAGCACCATATATCCTCCACCCGAAAAATATTCTATAATTATAGGGCTGCTCGGTTTTCTGGTAAACCTGTTATTACAGGTATTGAAAATGACACCGGACGAATACCGGTATTGTTTTAAAAGTACCAGCATTTCATAAGAAACGGCATCGTATCAAATTATCGAAGTTGAAGTCGATGTATTACAGGGGAAAAAACAGTCACTGTATTCTATCGTGTTTGTCATTCCCCAAATGTCAATCATAGAAAACAGATGAATACTACATGGAAGTCCTCCCAGGTTGACAACTCCAGTCATGAAGTCCATGTCAATCAATCTTCATTCGACCAATGAAAATTCAGTTTGCACTCTACAGTACAGTCGCCGTGGACTGGTCACTTTCCACGCGTGGGCAATATTTCCACGGATGCAATAATATTAGATTCCAAACACTAATTACAAGGAATAATCATCAAAAAAAATTATTAATGAAGCACCGGGTACAATAGTCCGGGAGCCGTGAGGTCGAACCTGGTTTTGCCGGTTAAAGTTTCTTTATTTGCATTTTCCATTAGTCCAGGGTTACCTCTTGAATATTCAGGGGTGGGGGGGGGGGGGGTGACCGTTCGGGTCCCTTGGGCAACTCGAGATATTGACCGTTTGCTTTGATTATAGTCCAGCAGCCGTGGGGACGAACCTGGTTTTGCCGAATAACGATTTGCCCTCGCCTGATCTGAGTAGGTGGGTGTCAGACTTTCAATAATCGGGGGGGGGGGGGGACCGGCCGTATCCCTTGGGCAACTAGAGATATTGGCTCCTTTTTGAGGTCACCCCCTCCTAAAAGTGTAATACTGCATTTTCACCATGAGCAAATGAATGAACGACACACATGCATTGATATAGACCTTATTCTCGTTGAATTTGGATGACAATCACATTCCCTTGCTTTTTGTACAATTTTTGGATTTTTCACCCGACACCAGCTGATTCTCGTGGTGTTTGCTGATATAAACAGCATGTATGTGTTTTGGCAAAACTCAAGAAAAAGTAACACAAAATTTTCATCTATCTGGAAGAAAGATAAGACAGAAACGACAAACCGAGTAACTATATTCCTATACAATCATATTTATCAGTCACTGGCCTTTCATCGTCGCGAGCAACCAACAGGATAACAAGAACAGACATATGGCAAGGTAGACCATTGACATGGAAACTGCACCTCCTAGATCGGCATGAAGTTTCACTTTTGCAACCACATCTGATCATTTCGAGGATATGATCAGGTACCAATTTGACTCCTTCTGGATTGGTGACTGGGATAAGCGATCTATTGCCCAAGTCTTTTTTCCAACCAAAATCCTCAACGTTTAGAGAAGGCGAGCCCCTGTCCCTCGGGGTCAGCAACAGGAATGCTTGATATTGAGCTCGCTTAACGTTTTCTGTGAATGCTTCTGTTGTCGGTGGTAAGGCACATAATTTGGGCGATTACGTTTGATCCTTGCCATTTTTTTATCCAAACATGAAGCCGTGCCTCCGACATATTTCTGCTTTTGGTGAAACTCCATGCCGATCTAGGAGGTGCAGTTGCCAGGTCAATGGTCTATCTTGCAATATGTTATGTTCTTGTTATCCTGCTGGTTGCTCGCAACGATGAAAGTCCATTGACTGATAAATATGATTGTATAGGAATATAGTTACTCGGTTTGTCATTTCTGTCTTATCTTTCTTCCAGATAGATGAAAATTTTGTGTTACTTTTTCTTGAGTTTTGCCAAAACACATACCTGCTGTCTATATCAGCAAACACCACTAGAATCAGCTGGTGTAGGGTTTCGTGTCCAAGAATTGTACATTGATTGATTGGAGTTTGTCGTCGCTCTCAGCAATGTTCCAGCTATATCACGACGCTGCCATTTTATTTGAGGAGGGAAGTCCAGACACGGATATCTGTCGAAACCCCCGGCCTCCGGCAGGTAAGTGGCAACCTCCCCACTTGAGTTCTAGGTGAAAAATCCAAAAATTGTACAAAAGGCAAGGGAATGTGATTGTCATCAGAATTCAACGAGAAAAAGGTCTATATCAATGCACGTGTGTCGTCCATTCATTTGCTCATGGTGAAAATGCAATATTACACTTTTAGGAGGGGGTGTCCTCAAAAAAGGAGCCAATATCTCGAATTGCCCAAGGGATACGGCCGGTCACCCCCCTGATTCTTGACCGTCTGACACCCACCTACTCAGATCAGGAGAAGAAAAAACTTTAACCGGCAAAACCAGGTTCGACCCCACGGCTCCCGGACTATAATCAAAGTAAACGGTCAATATCTCGAGTTGCCCAAGGGATCCGAACGGTCACCCCCTTGAATCTCCAAGAGGTAACCCTGGACTAATGGAAACTGCAAAGAAAAAAATTTTAACCGGCAAAACCAGGTCTGACAAGAATTCCCCATCTGGCTCCCGGACTACAACCCGGTGCTTCATTAATTAAAATTTTGCTGATGATGCTTTTTACTACCTGGTAAACACATGCGTGGACATAACTACCCACGTGTGGATTACACCAATCTGCGGCGACGGTACTGTACCACAGCTGCGTAAGTTAAAAATAAGTATACTCATACCAGCAATTTGAAACAAACTGAAAGTTGAATATTTCGGGAGTGCGACGAATTTATGGGATGAATGCTTTGACACATTTGTGTATGTAATCTCACGTTTTCCCGTTTGTATAATAAAAATACTCACAAAATCATTCTAAGGAAGTGTTTGTTTTATTTATTCTATCCTCTCAAAAACAGGTAAAACATGAAGCCAATTTGATCCACATTTCCATCAGCACTGCCATTGTGAACTTTGAACTTATGAATATAAATAAGCCATTAAATGGCAATGAAGACGTGGGTTGGAGGTACCTGTCACTTTTTGTCCCAGTTTTGAAACAATGACAACCAGAAATCTAAAACTTAACTATTGTTTTTGTAACTTCAAATATTGTTTTTTACAGATGTTATCCCAGAAACTAGAAATGAATTCAAATAAACCCAGGATTTATATCTTTTATGAACTGTCCTAACCACGCATCGCACCTGGTGCAGTTTTAGGGGTATGAAAACTGTGAAAAAAACAGAAACAAAAGGAAGAGGAAGCCTGCACAATAATAATCCATTCAGACATTAATAATGGCCGCTTACGTGAACATTAACTACTAACACAAAAATACCACTGACCATATCTATCAACAATTAAAATACAATGGGTCATAAGAAGAACTAAACAATGGAGATGAAAATGCAGGGTGCGCGAAGTGCGCACACTCCATAAACAGCTGTATTAATTAATATTCATGAACAAAGGAACAATAAACACTACTGTGACGAATTGTGGGCTATTTTTCCGAACAAAAAAGTCACAACACTTAATTGTTGTCCTCATGTCTGGGCTGTCTCTGTGATGTGATTTTAAATCAAAATAAAATAACGCTCTGCATGTTTGTAAAAAAAAATACTTTATTAAAGATATTGTATTTAGCTGAAGACAAATTAGCGAGTACATCAAATTGTATTCAATTGTTAATAGCACAAAATATAACTGTGTTGTCAACAGTTTACGAACTCAGCTGCTCAGAATATCGCTAGAGTTTTTTCCCTCAACATTGGATAGTGTATCCTACTGATGTATAAGACGCACCCCTAATAGAGATCATTTTTAGTGAAAAAGTGTGACTTATACACCGGCTGGATAAACTTGACATTATATATGTCAGTATTGCGGTCATGAAATAGCCATATCGTAAACAGTAACGAGTGTTCTACAATCAAAAACTGTATTTTTTACATGAATCTATAAGATTCGCGTACTTTGAGATTTGGGTGAATCGTTAAGCGAATCGATTCGCGGACTGGCGTCGGCAATTTTGTTAAGTAGTTCAGCAATCTGAACGTGATCATCAATATCAGTGACTATCAGTCACAGGTACTGATAACTTCGTTCAAATTCTGAACTTGTCTACGATATACCGGTATGTCGCGGTATTTGTCAATACCGATATCGGTATTGAAATCTGAATACCGTGCAACCTATCTAATTGTTCCTAAGAGAACATGAACCAGTTGCAAACTTTCATCACATGGACCACCGGGTGCAACCCGGTGGTTCATGTGATGGAAGTTTGCAAGTGCTTCTTGTGTTTTGTCCTCAGAAATTATAAATAATTACTAAGTCAAAAAGCTATCCCTCGGCGATTTACGAATAATTCACACTCCACATACTGCAGTCTCAATATTTTCTTTCTGTCTGATCAGTTCAGTTCGTGATTTCACTACCGACCTCGCTGATAGTGCATTACATTTTGCATCACACAGCACAACCCCCTTGTGTTTTCCAGGCTACTTCATTCTTCTGCAGTAAGGAGTGCATTTACTAACCAGCATTTTCTGCGCTTATTGTGTCAGGACTTCTTGTTTCAACTGTATGGAATACCAACCTATCAACCTATTGTCCCTAAAGATTTAAGTTCTTGACATAATGTAGGAAAACGTTTCCTCATTAGGAAAACGTTTCCTCATTATGAAAACTGTATTTTCATAGGCAAAATTCCCTATGATGTTGTATTTGCTTTTTAACCCTTTACCCAACGTAACGTCCAAAACCGGCCAGCACAATTCTTAAAAATCGCCAATTAATTTTCATTATTTTTTTCATTTTTTGTCTCAAAAACATAGGTTGTGACCCCTCATTGGAACGAGCTCGACGAGCTCGTTCCAATGAGGGGTCATAACCTATGTTTTTGAGACAAAAAATGAAAAAAATTAGTTATTCAAGAATTTTTTTTGCAAGTGTCGTCTGCTTTTCATGTTAGGTAAAGGGTTAAATAATCGATCGTGCTCGAAGTCTCATTCTTGAAATTTGTTTCCTCATAAACGTTATCAAGAGATATAAAAGTCAATATGGGTTGGAAATTGAAATCATATGTCCGCTGTTGAGAAACACTGTAAAATATACACCGTTATCCGGAACAACGTGGGTTACGTCGCAGAACATGCCAATTTGAGGTTGTAATGGAGGGCTGAGTTATTGAGCACACATATAATGTTTTTACCTGTAGTTCTTCCGAATCCTGCATTTGTATAAGAGTACTATGGTTTGGTAAATGGGACCAACCCAAGTGACACTGCGTTGTCTTCTAAAAAAATGTAGTTGAGCTTTCTGGGAGAAAGGTGTTTGAAGAAAATAGTTGCAAAATTCTGAAGTACGTCAAAAAATCAGAAATATTTATTCCAGCTTATTATGTTTGCGCATTATAGAAACAATTTATGTAAAAATAATTACATTGTTAATGTAGTTATACGTTTTGGGTCCAAATACTCAATTCCCATTGGTCAGCTGGGTGAAAACGTCATGACCAAATGTAATTCATTTTCCAATGATTTCATTTCGTCGAATTTTGACCGGCATTTACGGTTGAGCACAGTTGACAGAATGTAATTCGGGCTGTGTTTGGGCGGGTTTTTAACTTTTAGCGCCTCTCGCAGTGATCAACTCCGCTGCTGTTTCATTGGTGACATTTCCCAATTGTGGCATGAAGCCCGTTACTAAAATACTCGTTTCCATTTCTGAAGTTGTGAAAACTAAAAATCAGAGTTGTGCGCTTTGTATTTTGTGTGAGGGTGGCTTTTCTCCTCGTTCGTCCGTACATGTTTTATTTCGTCTTTCTGCTTTGTTGTTTGGTAAAAAGTAGTTTAAACAGTTACGGAATGTAATTATAAGAATTGAATGCATTTTTTATAATCTTTATTGGAGTATGAACGTGTGGGAATGGGTACAAATTGTATGAATCCCTTCTTAAACAAATACAATAGGAAAAATGAAATCGAGAAGTAACAACAATTTTTTTTTTGTTTCCCAAATCAATTGAATCGATCTGAGAACTGTATGTCGCAGTAACAAAATTTCTAATCAAAGCAATATGTACGCGCACATTCACTCGCTCCATTCACGATTCAAAAGTTATGCTTCTGATGCAAATGTTTATAATTTTATTTTGTTTGCAACTCTTGCCTTTCGTGCTAGTAAATGAGTAATGAGGTGATAGTTGTATACAGCGGTGTGCAACGACACATCACATATTGATTAGTTCCACCTCAAGCTTACTGCAACACGAAACATTACTTTAAATCAACAAATTTCTATAATACATGTATTCGTCATCTACAAGTCACGCGAACATGTGTGCTTGTCGCAAGTCACATCTCTGGACGTTTCTTATGTTCCAAATTGCAGTGATCATACATGGTGAAATCGTCAGGGATAAAAATGCTGCATGTACGTATATTAATATTAGCTGATATAATCGTTTTTGTCTGCATGTTTACTTCCATGTGCCGATTAAATATTTTCTATAGTAGTCTTGCATTTACAAAAATCATCCAACAAAGAAACAGAAACTGAAAAAGAGGAATGTTTATTTTGTTGAGGGGGCTGGCATTGCCAATTTGGAGTAGCGGTATGGCACGTGTTAATGAAATAAAGCGTTCACCATGTCTACTAAATGTTTATTTTATTTATCTTTCAACAAGAATGTATTTCCCCCAATACACGTAAAAACGGTTTGACAAAATACAAATCTGCAATGAGGGTAGAAACTGCAGGTGCGATCATTCGATTCGTAACAAAACGTTTTTCTTTACCAAAACTCTTCGGAAACTGATTAGACGTGTCGAGGTCACCGTTTTTGATAACAATAATGAAATGATATAGAGAGTAATCGCTTGACTGGACTGGTTACGTGAAATAATTCATGAGAGGTAAGGGACTGTACTCGACGAGCTCGTTCCAATGAGGGGTCATAACCTATGTTTTTGAGACAAAAAATGAAAATAATAGTTATTCAAGAATTTTTTTTTGCAATTGTCGTCTTCTTTTCATGTTAGGCGCACGGATACATGACACAATTGTTGATTGCGTAATTCACTTGTGAAGTTGTCGTTTATAATCAAACCCGGACATCCCAGTAAATCACACTTTGGAAAGTAATAAAAATAAATAACCAACTCAACGGAATAAATTAGACTAGATCATTGTTTGTCATGGTGATATTTTTATATAGGCCTGCAATGCGTCAAACCTGAAAAAATCAACTCATAGACGCTGTGAGATCGTCAAAATATATGCGAAAAAGTTAAGAAAGGGAGGAATATAGTAAGATAAATTGGTTACTACCACCAAGTGGGTTTCCGAGATGGTGTATTGAAGTCTCGACCTCTCTTCTGTGTCATATATCGGCTAATCCAAACAGACTCGTCGATATCTGCTCAGAGACGAGGACTCCACATCATTTCACCATCTCGGAAACTCACATGGTGGAAATAGCCTATATTTATTCACAAATCTTTTTTTGTTTTAATCTTGAGTTTTTTAAGAAATAACTGTTGTTTTCCTTCGGTTTATGCGATATAAACCGAAAAAAATTCAGCACAAGCTTCATAACGAGTTATGATTAAGCTTGTGCTGAAAACTTTCGGTTAAAATCGCATAAACCGAAGGAAAACAACAGTTATTTCTTATAATTTAATCCGGCTGTAATATTAAAATATAAAAACTATGTGTACGTGAACGAAAAACTTAAATAATTTTCACAAAAGACAACAGTCAAACTCAAGAAAGTGTGCCACAAACAGGTCACGTCAATCATTGTCAAATTGTTTGTTGTTTTGATTTTCGATCGCAGACGACAGATATTTAGCAAGTCACGAAACAATATCATTAAAAACACTTTTTTTTAAATTTCCCTCAAAATCATGTTTGGGTGTATGATCTTTTATTCGTCTCCCACTTCGGTATATTTCATTAAATTCAATTGTTCCGGAGAAATTATCATTATATTCTCGCTGACTGGAGGCGATGAAAAATCGATCATTGATCTTTGTTTACAAGCTTGTTATCCATCTATCAGTCTGGCGTCACGCCCTCACGGTGACAATTGGATTGAGTGGGCGGGGCTTCCTGAGTGTAGACTTTCCAAATCATTACGTGATTTGGTTTATACGATTTTGACGACTTTCACGCTGTATGCTTTCAACCAATCAAACGCAGAGGCGGGGCAAATGATAAAATTATTAAACTATAATCCAGACTAATAAAATATTACATCTACATCGTCAATGCATTACATTGACGAATGCATGCCATAAGGTTGTTAGTGGAATATTTTATCTACTGTGGGATACAGTTGAAATCAGAAGTCATGCCACTTTGTTGTGCACTGTGTTGAACTAATAGCGCGCTACGTAAGTGCACTTTTTGTCTCTTTGAAACTCAAGCTGCCCCATTAGCGTAACTGAATTCTTGTAGAAAAGTAGCGTGTCCAACAATTCTATTCCAGTAAAGATAGGCCATTAATGTCGTTCCGGACCTCTGTTGTGATACATATGCAGGTAAATGTTAAAATTCGGATTTAATATACAAAATAAAGAGAGTAGATTACTATTTAATCGCCGCGCCATATATTCTCCACTCGAAAAGTATTAACAATTTTTGATAACAGCACCAGAAACACTTGCAAACTTTTTATCACATGGACCACCGGATGCAACCCGCTGGACCATGTAATGAAAATTTGCAATTTTGTTCGTGTTCTGTCCTCCGAAATTTTAAATAATTACTAAGTGAAAAATCTTTCCCACAGCGATTTAGTAGTAATCAACCTTCTACATACTGCAGTCCCAATAGTTTCCTTCTTTTTGATCGGTTCAGTTTTATGATTTTACTACCGATCTCGCTGACAGCGCATTATATTTTGCATTACACAGCGTGAACTCTCTTGTGTATTTCATTCTACTTCATTATTTTCATTAAGGAGCTCATTAACTCGCGAGCCTTTGAGGTGCTAATTGTGGCAGCGCATTATATTTTGCATTGCACAGCGCGAACCCTCTTGTGTATTTCATTCTACTTCATTATTTTCATTAAGGAGCTCATTAACTAACAAGCATGTCAGGTGCTAATTGTGGCAGGACTTCTAGCTGCAACTGTACACTTACCGAACATCATAATATATATATATATATATATATATATATATATATATATATATATATATATATATATATATATATATATATATATATATAAGCCTATTCTCTGCTTTAGAGAGATCATCTCTAAAAACAGCATTTGGGAGACCAAATGTGTATTTGTTATTTTTGTGTTCTCAATGAATCTCCTTGCATAAATGTACCTAAAAGTGTGTTATTTAGCACCCCTTTGATAGCAAAAATGCGTATGTGCAGTAATAAAAAAATATACAAATTTCGATGTTTCCTTAATTCTCTAGCTATAATTTCAGCATTAGGGAGACCAACATATATACATATATTTATAATACTATTTTCAGTATTAGGGAGACCGTGCTTAAAAACTAACATTAGGGAGACCAAATATATATTTGTTATTGTTATGTTCTCAATGAGCAGCTTTACATATCTTTGTCTTAAAAAAGTGATGTTTTGTACCCCCTTGATAGAAAAAGAACCCGAATACATACAATAATAAAAGGTATACACATTTTGTGATTTCCTTAATTACAAATTAAGCATTTGGGGGACTAACACAACTGTATGTATATCCAGCATTGGGGGTGGGGGGGGGGGGGGGGCAATTTGTATATCCAGAATTCAGGAGACCATGAACTGATTTAGAGGACTTTGATTTTCTGAGCCACTTTTAAGTAACATAAATTTTACTTCAGTTGAAATGCAGAAACGTTCTTGTGGGCGGGGACGTTGCTCATCAGATTACAATTTAGTTAAACATTTTAGACCGAAACCTTCTTCAAAGACATTCTGAAGGCATGCCCTGAATACATGGAATTGTCGTGTGGCAGGGCGCCCCAACCTCTTGTTCAGGCCCAGTTAGCATGTACATGTATCTACCACAATTGTTTACCTGGAGACCCTACGTCTTCTTATTCGGATAAAGATTCTTCCTACCCCCTGATCACATAACTCCAAATTCTGGCGCATTTCAAATAGAATGACACGTTGGTTATACGTCTGCGCAATGGTACCAGAAGCCGTGGATTGGTACAGAGAAGAGTGTCCCCTATTGGGTGTGCTCCGGTCGCACTTGTCCCAGTTTTTTTGGCTTATTTTTTAATGGTGCTTTTGCACCACCTTTTCTTTCCCAAATTGCTTTGGAATGGTAAAAAAATACAAAGTATACTTCCGGGTTAGAGCCTTCTACTGTAGTGCAAGTATGTTGCAAACATTTGTGGGTCACTTCCAATGTCCGGCACCGAGGTCCGACAGAATTGGGGTGACCGGGTACATGACATACTACTTATAGCGATTAAGAAAGGTACAATTTTGGAATGGTCTTAGAGATAACTAATAATTCGTATTCTCGTGATTAGGGCTCGCTTGCATTGGGCGTTTTATCCAAATGGGGGTATGTATACGATTCGCTTTCGGCAGGAATAGTGCAGGTTAGTTCGGTATAAACAAGAAGTTGGGAAGTCATTCATCACGGCGATTACATGTATGTAACAAGGCATACCTTCAGGGGGAGAAGGCACGAAGGCATGCTTTCGGAGATGGTATCAGAGGTAACTAATAACTCGTGTTCTCGTAATTCGTGCTCGTTTGCATCAAAACCAGGCAGACCCTGGTCGAACACAGGGGAAGTTCAAAAGCAGGTGGCAAAAGAGGAAAGAGGATTTGGTGCCTGGGTTTTAATAAAACACACTTCTTGTGAGCCTGGAGTGGTATCACAGGTGACAAATGATTCACGTAATCACGATTAAGGTTTTTTAGCATGAAAATCAGGCGTGATCAGGCACAGGTTAAAAACATACTGGGTTCAGGGGAGGGGCTGCAAATAAGCGATAACTATTGACTCGCACTGCCGTGGTTTTGTCTGAACACATCCTAGGATCCGGGTTGGTGGGGGGGGGGGGGGGGGGGGTACCATCCGGGGTGTTTGCGAGATCGTTTTCCAGTTCCCCTCTGGGCTGTAGTGTATGCAGATGAAGTTTGTTTTTTTTTTCCAAATCAACGGGTTTAGTGTCCCTCTAATATTGTTTTTAAGCGCCGTCTCCTTGTTAGTAGATGCTTACAATGTTATATCTGGTCTCTTCTATTTTTGAGACGACGTTACACAGCGTGATCCGAAGCTTTGGGGCTAGAAATCGGCAAACATTATGGGACGTATAGACAATGGCGGATAAATTATTCTGGGATGCAAAGGGCTGAGGTGGGCATGTGTCGTGGTGCGAAGCATTATCTGATCTGACAAGCGGCTACTTAGGGCGCGCATGAGAAGAGTATCAGTGATGTGTGAAGAATAAGCCACAAATCACACCATTTAGAGACATTTGTCCTTTCGAATTTCATTAGTTGCCTCCCCCCCCCCCCACCCCCCATGCAGTATAACTCAGGATCTTATTTTATTTTTATTTTTTTTTTTTTGGGGGGGGGGGGGGGGGGCAGTTGGATTTGGAAGAAAGCTTCCCAGTCCACGGCCACGCCGCAAATGTCTGCCGTTTGTGTCATATGCACTTTGTGGTAAACCCTATCACTCTCTATGCGTTCTGGCCGGTTCCAGTCCTTGTGGCCAAGTTTCGACCCGTTTATTTCATTTATCGTACCCCACACCATTACACCAAATTATTGCCCGTATTTTTTGATAATTCTAAATTACGTTTCAGGATAGGCTCTTTGCCAGAGTGCTTTATTGGAGGGTTCCTACATTTCATTGCGTGGGTCGAAAAGTTGAACCAGACTGTATTCTAAATGGCATCGTTATCGCCCACTACAGCGTTTTCACATATCAGCTGAAATAAAAAAAATGACACCTAAAATCATGAAATGCTCGAAATCCCGAAAGTCGGTTTATGGTCTCCTTAATACTGGATGTACAAATGCCCCCCCCCCCCCCCCCCACCTCCCCAATGCTGGATGTATACAAAGCTATGTTGGTCTCCCTAATGCTCATTTTTTTACTAAAAAAAAATTAAAGAGACCACGCAATTTGTATATTCTTTTATTATTGCATATGCGCATTATTTCTATGAAAGGGATGATAAATATCATCTTTTCAGATGAAATATATGCGAAACTGTGCATGGCGATCACAAAACTGGTCTGAGGAGGAATGGGGGTGGAGGGGGAGCTCTCATCCAAGTGGTCTGCGGACGATTTGCTCGCTCCCAGCCTGACCAATTTTGAATCCAGTAGATACTTAGTACGCCTAAATAACAGGTTTGGAAGCCCTGGTTCGTGACAATTACATGTATTTATCAAGGCACGCCTTCGAATTGCCTTCGGCGAAGGCATGAAGGCATAACCGAAGGGATGGGGGGAATGAGAGAGCTGATTCGCTTCCGCAATGACAAATGTTTGAGTTCAGCACTCGCTAGTTATGCCGGTTGGGAAGATCTGCATCACAACAATTGCATGCATTTATCAAAGCAGGCATGAAGACATGCTTTTGTAGAATGCGGAGGCGGATGGGCGGGGGGGGGGGGGGGTATCATGCAATGGAGGTCTTCCAGCATGGACAGTTTTGAGTATGGTACATACTGATTAGGCCTCACCAAGAGGTTGAAAATCACTGAGTCACAGCAGTTACATGTACTTATCAAGGCAGGTATAAACACATGCCTTCGAGAAAGGTTCAGAGCGCCTCGCGCAAATGGAGATCTGGGGCGGATTCACTCCCATGATAACCAATTTTCAGGCGGGCACTTGCTAAATAGGCAGAAACAGGGGATTGGAAAGCCCCGTGTCATGACAATTGCATGTATTTATCAAGGCATGCCGTCGGAATGCCTTCGTTTAGGGTATAGACGAACGATGCACCGGGGAAGGGAGGGGGTGGCTTCCATTGAAATGAGGATCTGTGGCCGATTCGCTCCGAACATGACAACTTTTAGTCCGTGTCATGCTAAGTACGTCGCAACAAAGGGTCTGGAAGCCCTGTGTCATGACAATTACATGCATTTTTCAGGGCATAGCTTCGAAATGCCTTTGATAATGGCATGTCTTCGAGAAAGGTATTGGCGTGGGCAGAGGCGGGGGGGGGGGGGGGGGGTAGTGTCATCGTTAGCAAATCAAAGTCTGTGGAGATTTCCTCTCGGACCATGACCAATTTTTATTCCGGTACGCCTAAACAAGAGGTTGTGCATCACATTATCAAGACAGGCATTATGGTATACCTTCGTCGAAGGCAGGTGGGAGTGGGTGGGCATCTCATGGGATGGAGATCTGTTGTGCATTCTAATTATGCATATACAAGAGGTCCAGTTCATGGTCTAACGCCTAAACAAGAGGCTGAGAGCCCTGTGTTGCGACATTTAGGAGTATTTTTGAAGGCGTCCATCGAAATTACTTCGGGGAAGGCATGAAGACAGGGTCGGAAGATGCATGGGGAGGGGGCATTTTATTCAAATGGAAGTCTGAGGCCAGTTCGCTCTAGACTCGAAAGGTAACTAATGAGTCGTGTTATCGTAACTTGGAGCTTGTCTGAGTGAAAACCGGGGTGGGTCGGAGCCGAGTTCCACCATGATAAATGTTTGAAATCGATACATGCCAATTAAGCCCAAACAGGTTGGGAACCCTTGCGTCACAACAATTGCGTGCATTTATCAAGACATGCTCGAAGACATGCTTTCGTGGAAGGCTGGCGATGATGGGGGCGTACCGGTATCATGGAGGTATGTGACCAATTCGCTCTGAGCCCGTGTAATTTTGAGTCGGACACATGCTAAATAGGCCTCATTATGTGATCGGGAATCCTTTGTCATGACAATTACATGTTTTTATCAAGGCACAACTTCGAAAGACTTTGTAGAAGAAAGGATCAGATGAGGGATTGGGGAGTCCTCCACATGCCCTCATTTTTAATCTGGTGCATTAGGACTAAACAGGAGGTTGGGAGCCCTTGCATTACTACAATTACATGTATTTATCAAAACATATCTGTGTACTCTACAACATACTACAATTTCATGGAAATCGGACAAACTTGAGTTTCTTGCAACGTTCACGCGAATAACATTATCCGAAAAATCGATCACATCCGTTGAAAAATCGGAAAAGGCATGCGGTGTGTGGGGGGTGGGGGTGGGGGTGGGGGGTGAGTCTCGTGCAAATGGAGGTTTATGGCAGATTCACCTCCAGCATGAACAGTTTTGAGGTATGGTACATGATAATTAGGCCTAACCAAGAGGTTGAAAATCACTGTGTCACAACAGTCACATGTACTTATCAAGGCAGGCATAAACAAATGCCTTCGAGGAGGGGGCAGAGCGCCTCGTGCCATTGGAGACATGTGGCTGATTCACTCCCATGATAATGAGTTTTCAGGCGCGCACATTCTAAACAGACATAAACAGGAGGCTTGGAAGCCATGTGTCATGAAAATTGCAATAATTTATCAAGGAATGGCTTCGGAATGCCTTTGCGGGGGTATGGTTTGACGATGCGCTGGAGGAGGGAGGGGGTGGCTTCCCATCAAAATGGGGATCTGTGGCCGATTCGCAACGAACATGGCAAATTTGAGTCCGTACCATGCTAAGTACATTTAAAGCGTTGTGGAACCCTGCGTCATGACAGTCGCATGCATTTGTGAAGGCATAGCCTTGAAATGTCTTCGATGATGGCTTATTTTCGGGAAATGTACAGGTGTGGGGTGGGGGTGGGGGGTGGGGGGGTCATCGTATGCAAACGAACGTCTGTGAAAATTTTCCCTCCGAGCATGACCTATTTTTATTCCGGCACGCCTAAACAAGAGGTTGGGAGGCCCTGCATCACAACAATTAGTTATTACATGTATTTATTAAGGCATACATTTGGAATACCTTCGGAGAGGGCATGAAGGCATGCTTTCGGAGATGTCATTCGGGAGGGGAGGTTGAGGATGGTGTGTCTCATGCAACTGGAAGTCTTAGGCCGATTCGCTAAGCATGATAAATTTTGCATTCGGCACATTCCAGTGAGTCCTGACCACGAGGTCGGGAAGCTCTGCATTACGACAATTGCATGTATATATTTATCAACACAGGTAGAAGGTATACCTTCGTTGGGGGCAGGTTGTGGAGGGTGAGGGTGGCACCTCGTGCAATGGACGTCTGTGGTACATTCTAATTAGGAATATACAAGAGGTCCTGTACATGTTGAGCACGCATAAAAGGTCGGGAGCCCTGTATTGCGATATTTACGTGTATTTATCTGCGAAATGACTCCGGGAAGGCATGAAGGCTGGGTCGGAAAACACATGGGGACGGGGCGTTTTATCCAAATAGACGTCGATGGCCACTTCGCTCTTGGCACGAAAGGTAACTAGTGAGTCGTGTTATCATGATTTGGAGCTTGTCTGAATTAACACCAGGGTTGGTAGCAGCCAGGTTGAGCACATAGTTCAGTGGAATATAGCGATTAAGAAAGGTACGATTTTGGAGTGGTCACATAGGTAACTAATACCTCGTGTTCTTGTGATTAAGGCTTGTTTGCATGAAAACCAGTACTGAACAGACGCTGGTTGAACACAGAGGGAGTTCAAAGGCGGATGGCAATTGAAGAAGGAGCATTTGGTGCCTGGATTTCAATAAAACACACATCTTGTGATATATGGCTGATTCACTCCCATGATAATGGGTTTTCAGGCGGGCACATTCTAAACAGACATAAACAGGAGGCTTGGAAGCCATGTGTCATGAATATTGCACTAATTTATCAAGGTACGGCTTCGGAATGCCTTTGCGGAGGTATGGTTTGACGATGCACTGGAGGAGGGAGGGGGTGGCTTCCCATTAAAATGGGGATCTGTGGCCGATTCGCAACAAACATGGCAAATTTTTTGTCCGTACCATGCTAAGTACATTTAAAGCGTTGTGGAACCCTGCGTCATGACAGTCGCATGCATTTGTGAAGGCATAGCCTTGAAAAGTCTTCGATGATAGCTTATTTTCGGTAAATGCACTGGTGTGGGGTGGGGGGTCATCGTATGCAAACGAAAGTCTGTGAACATTTTCCCTCCGAGCATGACCTATTTTTATTCCGGCACGCCTAAACAAGAGGTTGGGAGGCCCTGCATCACAACAATTAGTTATTACATGTATTTATTAAGGCATACATTTGGAATACCTTCGGGGAGGGCATGAAGGCATGTTTTCGGAGATGTCATTCGAGAGGGGAGGTTGAGGATGGTATGTCTCATGCAACTGGAAGTCTTAGGCCGATTCGCTAAGCATGATACATTTTGCATTCGGTACATTCCAGTGAGTCCTTACAATGAGGTCGGGAAGCTCTGCATTACGACAATTGCATGTATATATTTATCAACGCAGGTAGAAAGTTGGGGGCAGGTTGTGGGGGTGGGGGTGGCATCCCGTGCATTGGACGTATGTGGTACATTCTAATTAGGCATATACAAGAGGTCCAGTGCATGTTAAGTACGCATAAAAGGTTGGGAGCCCTGTATTGCGACATTTACGTGTATTTATCTGCGAAATAACTCCGGGAAGGCATGAAGGCTGGGTTGGAAGACACATGGGAACGGAGCGTTTTATCCAAATGGACGTCTATGGCCACTTCGCTCTTGGCACGAAAGGTAACTAGTCAGTCGTGTTATCATGATTTGGAGCTTGTCTGAATGAAAACCAGGGTTGGTAGCAGCCAGGTTGAGCACAGAGTTCAGTGGAATATAGCGATTAAGAAAGGTACGATTTTGGAGTGGTCACATAAGTAACTAATACCTCGTGTTCTTGTGATTAAGGCTTGTTTGCTTGAAAACCAGTACTGACCAGACGCTGGTTGAACACAGGGTGAGTTCAAAGGCGGATGGCAATTGAAGAAGGAGGATTTGGTCCCTGGATTTCAATAAAACACACATCTTGTGAGCCTGGAGTGAAAGGTGACAAATGATTCATGAAATCATAATTTGGGATTTTTCTAGCATGAAAACCTGGCGTGATCGGACGCTGGTTCAACACATCCTGAGTTGACTGTAGTGGGGTGGGGGATCATTTTGCAGCGTACACAAGTACAATATCAATTAACAAATAGGTGTGTGTGTGGGGGGGGGGGGGGGGGGGCAAATGAGAAAATCCGATTTTATGCCCAGATATCAATAAAACATTCATTGAGAGCCTGGAGTGGTCTCAGATGTAATTGACTCGCATTGTCGTGGTTTTGACTGAATACGTCCTAAGATCATCGGGAGGGGGATAGGGGATCCCAAATGGCCAGCCATTTAATGACGCTCGTACTTCATCTTCGCGAGAAGTATGTCTCGTATGTTTCACCTCATATTTGGGGGATCTCATCGAGGGATCTCATGTGACTTCATAGTCACGTGACCCAGTGGCGCCATGTTGTTTTGTCATGGTAACCCGCGTGAGCAGCCACGTTGTGACGTCATTCCCATAGTGATATGTGGTGTCAGTGCGCATGCGCAGCGCGTATTGTTAGAGCGCATCGTCCATTTTGTATACTGGAGGCCGCCATCTTTGTTTCTAGGGTAGCACGTGGTTGCTATATTACCTAAATTTCTGCAATAGGATAGGAGTATGTTCGGAGGGTGTGGTCGATTGAATATGAGTAAATATAATCACCACAAACAACCCAACAATCCCTCCAAATCACCACAAACGACTTTATTTAGTACGGATTTCCACCAGAATCCTTTTAGGGTCACCATACCATTGTCCCGAGAGTCCCCATGTACCGAGAAGGCCCCCAGGGGTAGGTTCGATCGAACTAGACTGTTTTTTTTTCTGGTTCGGATTTCCCAAGAATCCCATTTTTTCTGCCTATTACAGATGTTACTCAAACCATAGAAGTTCATATAGTCCACACTATCTCTGGTTCCCTCGTCCAAGTCTTATAATCATCAGTGCTTGATATTCCGTAACCTGTATGTATCTCCCTTGTGTATAATGAAAGCTGGTGTGATTCCTCAAGCCAAGAATCTATCGAGCAGATACTGATAAGTCATTACTCGAACGACTCGAACCCCATCGAGCACATAAGCTATAGAGCAATTGCTCGTTCGAGTGACTCGCACATACGACTCTTAGCCTCATTTCAGTATTTGAGGATACCTATGACCCGCTATTGTATTATTTGAGGATACCTATCGAGGATACCTTCTGGAGAATAACTTTTTGTCGTATGAGGCCATGAGAGCCATGAGAAAACCTCAATGAGGTCTAATTTATTATACCTCTTAGCCTCATTTCGTTTGAGGCCACGAGGAACGTGAAACATTCCCTCAATGAGGTCTACTTTACTATCCCTCTTAGCCTCATCTCGGTATTTAACTGACATATCCCGTGGCACCCCCATTTCAGCACCCCTTTTTGGAAAATGTCTGGCCTTCGGCACCCCTTTTTAGTCGTATGAGTTCAAGGGGGCTATGAGAAAAGCCCTCATTGAGGTATAATTCACTATCCCTCTTAGCCTCATTTCGTTTGAGGCCATGAAAAAATCCCTCAATGAGGTCTAATTTCCTATTCCTCTTAGCCTCATCTCGGTATTTAACAGCCATATCCCGTAGCACCCCAATTTCAGCACCCCTTTTTGGAAAACGTCTGGCCTTCGGCACTCCTGTTTAGTCATATGAGGCCATGAGGGCTATGAGAAAAGCCCTCAATGAGGGATTTTTTAATGGCCCTCTTAGCCTTATTTCGTTTTAGGCCATGAAGGCCATGAAAAAAATCCCTCAATGAGGTCTAATTTACTATCCCTCTTAGCCTTATTTCGGCCTTTAAGGATATCTATGACCCAGCTCCTATACAGGTAGTCTTACCAACGGCTTCCATCTTATCTCCAACGCTTCAAGGCTGCTACTCGTCAATGGTCTATCTGTCATATCATTAGCTTCTACAGCAGTATTGTGCCATTACGGCATTGTACCGGTACTATTGGCTACTTCTGCCCCATGTCTCAACCATTAATATTGACTTGTAACACTACTTCTTAGCTATACCTTCGCTCAGATCTCCAAAATGTTCAATCTGATTGCTTCATTTCCCCTGTATAACACGTATACATATCGACAGGCTATATAAGGAATTCCGTAATTGGGATCCTAGCCGATTCCATAAAGTTGGATTGTCAGCCTATATTAAAAGTTCATTTTTCGATGTTTAGAATAAACCATCCCTCTAACGGGAGGCCTCGCTTTAAATACGAAAGAACTACCATTCTCCAACTCCCCGCCTAGGGCGTGGTAGCGTTGTGTACTAAGGCGTACTGCACGTCGAGGGTGCACTTGCCTTCAACCAATAGTAAGTAACCTTCCCTACGTGGAGTCTGACGTTGGCGAGCCCGTCATTTGCTTGCTTTTGCTCGGTGGTTCTCTTTGGCTTCCTCCAACTGTACGACAGGAGGTGATCCTGACTGTCTAAAGTGTCGTTAAAACCCCAATAAATAAATAACTACCAGTCTATCATAAACGTTTTATCCAAAATAGTTCCCTTCCATCATACATGTTTTGTGGGGGGAGGGGGGGGGGGAATCTGCAGTACCCGCCTTTACATACCCCTCTCCCTGTAAAATTGGTATAAACGGTGTTATGGGAATGAGAAGAGGATACGCGACTCTGTATTATCCACCCAGAACTGCAAGATAGACTTGGGAAAAATAACCTCCTGGAGCAACTTGAATAGCTTGAGCGTGCCGAAGGTACCGACAATGTGGGGTTTGAAAGCCATTCTGACCGGTAAAAATTTATGAATCGACGAGAGTTATTTGGTTCGAGTGTGCGCATTCACAGTGGGTTCAGGACCTCGAGTAGCAAGGGGATTAGGAATTGTTCATAACTATAAAAAATTCTATGTTTTATTTAGAAATGTGGACATATTTATTGTAGTACCGAAATGGCAATTTGCTGGTTTTCCACCAACTTATTATCGAGTTTTAACAAGCTGTGATCCCGAGTTTCAGGTGACGAGTAGGCTAGTCACACTTTGAGTAAAGGATTTCGCTGACAAAAAAAAATGAGTAAACTCTGTACGTTCAATTATAAAATATATTATGTTCGTCAATATTCGCTTAAAGTCTGGATGTATTGAAATAGCGTATTTTCTGCTGACACTCTGTTAAATTAGATTTATTCACTTTGAAGCATCTAGTTTACAGTTTTTTAACTTGTCCAAACGTGTATAAATTTTAATTTCGTGTTCAATTGAGTAAAATCTTGTTCCTGTGAAATCACGGTAGACATAAATTTCAGAGTCCTACGTTTCACTATCGCAAACGATGCAAATGACAGCAAATAAGTTTTTTCTTTCATTTTGTCTTGTCTAGGCGCGGCGAAGGACCGAGTGGGTAGGATACTTAGCGTTTCGGTGTCTCGTGCAGTTTTTTTTCTTGAACGGAGGCAGCAATAATAAATGCAGATTTTGCAAGTTCGTCAATGTTCACCCAAGATTCGATGAAGCAGCTTATTTTCTGCAGACATTCTGTTAAATTCTGACATAGAGTTATCCAAGTACAAGCAATTGGCTTACAGTCTTCCTTTTGGCTTGCACAAACCTACCTGTACAAATTTGTTTTAATTTCGTGTTAAGTCGGATAAAAGCCATGAAATCCTGGTAGACAGAATTGTTTGCGCATTTTCCCGATGGCCACTTGGCTGAGAGATTTTATGATGCCCAGGTTAGTTTGTTTAACAGATCTAACTCCCCCCACTCAGACCCATCCTTTGCACACTATGAGGTTATGAAAACCAAATCAAAACTAATTCCCACATACAAAGCTTCAATTAAGTCTATCCCTCCATCCTCAGTGTCAGCTTTTAGTCAATTTCGAGGGTACAGCGCAGGTCAAAATTAATTTTGTTCAAGCATCATATTAGAGTGCAAGTAGAATTTAAATCTGATTCATTGAACAATACTACAGCACATGTCAAAATTAATTCCCATATACATTTTTTTAAGCATGTACCTATGTGTCACTATCAGCAGCTATGAATATAGCATAACTTTGAGGTAAACAATTATTTTGTACAAACCTTGAGCCAATCCCATGGCAAATGCCGATATAAAAACAAGATAATACATCAGAACAACTTGTGTACCTGCTTTTTGTTGATAAAATACGACTTTTATTGGAACACATTCTGGAATATTATTAATGTACCCTCTTAATAACGACCGACTTTTATTGAATCGCAGTATCAGTGGGTATGGTTTGGTTTGAATAATTGCCAAATATTTACGAAGTTACGTACGGTAATTTACATAGATTTCCAAAAGTGAACGAATGTGATAGTTGCCAAGAAATGCACTCGGTAGTTTACTAGGCACTACAAATAAAACAATGAAAAAATCTGAGGTATACTGCATTTTTAACAATCAATACTAACCAGAGATCAAAATTAATTATATTCATTACTCATAAATTACTAATTGATATGAAATCTGCAACCAAATGATAATTTTTGTTGGTCAATAAATTTCAAACCATATGAAATATGTTGGCAAAGGAATGCATTTCTGGAGTCAGGGCATATGCTGCTGGCCACTTTTTTACGTGTTTGTAATTATCGCTGTTCGGAATGTCACCCTATTGGGGAAAGCTGCCACTTCTCGGTCCAGTTTTATGCTTATTGATTGGAGCTTCGAGTTGTCATTATGGCTTGTTGGTGGAATTTTCTGCTTGTTTGTTGTTTTTTCTCACTAGCGATTGATAGACTGTACACTGTAATGTGCCTATGGGTTACGTGATAGTGTAAACTGCCTCTCTGACTGTTATCCTACCTTGAGACAGGTAACGCGTCTTCATACTCTAGAGAATTAACAGTTTTTTTATATTTTTTTGTTTGTTGTTTGTTTTTATTCCATCTTTTCTCTCTACACTCTCGCTTTCATGAATTCCATTCTGCTTTCACAGTCTTTTCTGGTTGCTTTCTGTAGAGACTTGCCCATCACAGCTTTGCAGAGGTGCTGTTTACTCGAATAAAGTTCATGCATTCTTTATTTCTGATCAGGCCTCGTGGGATATTTTGGTTTTTAAGAATGTTTGCCAAAAAATCCAAGCCGTCGGTTGAAAATTTTTTCTTTTTCACAACAACTCATTTATTAGAACACTCATATTGGATTCTGAAGTTGTGACACCACTATACACGATTTGGTCTTTCTCCACCCAGGATAAATTGGCTATATTATTTATTATCTGGAGCAACAAACGTGCCCTCCTCTTCATAGATTATGGTACACAGGTCAGCAGGTCAATAGCTGTCTCTTTGTCCACTGAAAAACTAGTCTTTATGGAGTGTGGTTTGGTGTTTTGATTGCGTAAGTTTGAATGTTGCTGAAGGATTTCCTTGTAGAAGATCACTTTGTCTTCAGTACACAATGTTGAAGATTCAATAACTGACCTCATCCTCTGGTCTAAGGATAGGAGTAGGGCTGTCGCGACTATCATTTTTGTAATCGACTAATCATGACCAGTAATCGACGATTAATCGATTAATAGTCGCTTCCCATGATTTTTTAGCAAATCATTCTTCTGTTCGTAAAACTCTGAAAATGACAATGGCACCAGTGTGTTCAGACGAAGTGGGGTTGTGGGAACAACAAATCGGTCCTGACTGAAGCTACATGTAGTCCAATCTTGGACCCACAGTCCGTAATATAATTTTTGGGGTTGGTACGTCCTGTAGGACGTACCAACCCCAAAAATAATATTACTGACTGCGGGTCCAAGTTTGAACTAGATTGAAGCCGATGAATTAAAATGAATTTACCAAAGAACGTTCCTGCATATGTTTCCTTTCTGCAATAAGTTTCTCGAAATTTTGAACATTGAGATCTATGAATTCCCTCGTCAGTTGTTAAAATTGGATCTTACTCTGAAGTTCCGAACTTTGAGAAGTGATCTGACGTTCTGACTTTCGTCATAATTTTGTCACTTCCGCGCTTTGGGTTTTTCAATGGGTGCATTCGTGTGTACAAGACTGGAGAAATTCAGAAGAATCTATTCTTCTCGAGTAACTGTGAGTGTTCTTTCTTACACAGTCAGTGACAGTCGTACAGTCTTCCAGATATGAATGTTAACTATGGTTAGATATTTAAAGTTATTCACCTTCATTGATCATTCACCTCACAAAACAATGCAATTTAGCCCCGACATGTAGTAGACGTGTACCACCTTGAAAATGAACGACGATCGACTAAAAATAAAAAAACGTTGACTACTTCAATAGTCGACGGTTAGTCGACTAATCGAATAATCGCGACAGCCCTAGATAGGAGAGCAGCAGAATTTGGGGGCGAGTGTACTTCCTGTAACTGCTCACTCCCCCAAGGTTCGATACATTTATTTCTGCTAGGAGGTAGGCTGGATGGGCACCTAAACGTTTTTCTCTCAGTGATCTCCCCAACACTTGCAGTTTTACATGTTCTAGCTTATTTGCAAGCCCCAAATTATTGCCACTTGTGAATGCATTGTCCCAACTAAAGGCTGATTTCATATGCACTGGAGGACAGGGGAGTTGGTTATACAGTTAAAACTAGAAGTCCTGTCACGAATTGTGTGCTTATCTAGGCTTAATTGCACATTGGAATTGCGCGCAATTGCCGTATTGAATGACATCCAAAGCACGGCAGGTTCTCCTGGTTACTCATAGCAAATACATGCAGTGTTTCTGCCAATGGACCTCCGGGTTACATTGCTTGTGCACAGGCCGTATGCACAGAATTTGATAGCTTTACTTGGGCCATAACGCGCACAGTAACGCACATATCAATGTGTTATTTCTGCGCATTTCATGACAGGACTTCTAGTTTTAACTGTAGATAGATCTGGTTGTAAACTCAGCAGTATTTGTGTTCTCTCTACTTATAGGCTGTTTGTTGTTTACATTTTTGTGTAATGCTCATTTGTGTCGATAATAATGAGTTTTATGTGAGTAAGATTTTTGACACAATTCACAAATATAGCGTGAATTCATCTTATTCGGAATCAAGGTAATAAATTTGTGGGGTGGTTGCTTCAAATTCTCCCACTGTGCATTGTGGGAAATTACAGTGATACGACTCTGAGGTAAAATAAGTTTTTGCTCGACTTCAGACAACTTGACACAGTTTACTTTAAAGAAAACACATAGAAGTTGGATAAATGACAAGTCAGGGAATGATGCATCTAAACTTCACACTCCAACTTGATAACAAACTCCCACCCATAAATGTTACAGAAATCTTCTGCTTATTGAACAGCATATGTGCTACAAAATGGTCTTAAATGTTTTCAGATGGTCATGTTACCCTAAAAATTGTCACTTTACCCTAAAAATGGTCAGTAATGGTCACTTTACCACAAAATGATCATTTTACAATAAAAATGGTCACTAATGGTCACTAAATGGTGTTAATAGTTTTCAAATGGTTACTTTACCATAAAATGGTCACTTTACCATACAAATGGTCACTCATGATCATTAAATGCTCACTAATGGTCACTAAATAGTCACATTACCATAACAATTATCAACAAGGGTCACTAAATCCTCACTAAATGGTCACTACATGCTCATTTACAATAAAAATGGTAACTAATGGTCACTAAATGGTCAATACATGGTCACTAAATGGTCATTTCCCATAAACTGGTTACTAATGGTCACTAAATGATCACTCAGCTGGTCACTGTTTCCATTAGTGACCATTTTTATGCTAAAGTGTTCATTAGTGACCATTTAGTGACCATTTTAGAAGTGACCATTTAGTGACCATTTTAGAATGGAATTCATGAAAGTGAGAGTGTAGAGAGAAAAGATGGACTAAAAACAACAAAAAAATATAAAAGACCATTGATGCACTAAATTATGAAGATGCTTTACCTATCTCACGCAAGGATAAAAGTCAGAGGGGTGGTTTACACTATCACATAGACAATAGTAACTTTACAGTGTTTGATCTATCAATCGGTAGTGAGACAAAACAACCAACAAGCAGAAAAATCCCACTAACAAGCCATAATGAGAACTCTGAGCTCCAATCAATAAGCATAAAACTGGACCAAGAAGCAGAAGCTCTCACCAACGGGTTGACATTCCAAGCAGCAGCCATTACAGACAACTGAAAAAACAGCCAGCAGCATATATCCTTATCCAGAAATGCATTCCTTTGCCCACATATCTCATATCAGTTTGGAATTTATTGACCAACAAAATTATCATTTGGTTGCAGATTTCATATCAATTAGTAACTTATTAGTAATGAATTTGATTAATTTTGATCTCTGATTTGTATTGATTGTTAAAAATGCAGTATACCTCAGACTTTTTCATTGTTTTATTTGTAGTGTCTTGGCAATTATCACATTCGTCCACTTTCAGAACTCTATGAAAATTACCGAATGTAACTTCGTGAATATTCGGCAGTTATTCAAACCAAACAATACCCACTGATACTGCGATTCAATAAAAGTTGGTCATTATTAAGTGGGTTCATCAATAATATTCCAGAATGTGGTCCAATAAAAGATGTATTTTATCAACAAAAAGCAGGTACACAAGTTGTTCTGATGTTTTATATTGTTTTTATATCAGCATTTGCCATGGGAATGGCTCAAGTTTTGTACAAAATAAGTGTTTACCTCAAAGTTATGCTATAGTCATAGCTGCTGGTAGTGACACATAGCGACATGCCTAAAACATGTATACGTGAATTAATATTGACATGTGCAGTAGTGTGGTTCAATGAATCAGATTTCATTTTGACTTGCGCTGTAATATGAGGTTTGAACATAATTAATTTTGACTTGTGCTGTACCCTCGATATTGACTAAATGCTGACATTGAGGATGGAGGGATAGACTTCACTGAAGCATTGTCTGTGGGAATTAGTTTTGATTTGGTTTTCATAACCTCATGGTGCTCAAAGGGTGGGGGAGTTAGATCAGTTAAGCATACTAACCTGAGTGTCCTAAAATCTCTCATCCAAGTTGCCAGCGGGTAAAATGCGCAAACATTTCTGTCTACCAGGATTTCATGGTTTTTATATGATTTAACATGAAATTGAAACAAATATATACAGGCAGGTTTGTGAAAGCCAAAAAGAAGACTGTGAGCCATCTGCTTGAACATGAATAAATCTATGTCAGAATTTAACAGAATGTCTGCAGAAAATAAGCTGTTTCATTACACCCGGACATCGAATCTTGGGTGAATATTGATGAACTTGCAAAATCTGCATTTATTACTGCTGCCTCCATTCAAGAAAAAACTAAACAAGACTCCAACATCACTAAGTACCCTACCTACTCGCTCCTGGACAAGAAAAAATGAAAGAAAAAAACTTATTTACAGTCATTTGCATCATTTGCGATAGTGAAATGTAGGACTCTGAAATTTATATCTAATGTGATTTCATAGGAACCAGCTCTTACCCAACTGAACATGAAATTAAAATTTATACAGCTTTGTACAAGTTAAAAAAAAAACTGTAAACCAGATACTTCAATGTGAATAAATCTTTGTCGGAATTGTCTGTATTTCAATACACCCAGATTTTAGCAAATATTGACCAACTTGCAATTGTTTTGTAATTAAACGTACACAGACAGTTTACTCATTTCTTGTCAGCGAAATCCTTTACTCAAAGTGTGACAAGTCTACTCGTCACCTGAAACTTGGGATAACAGCTTTTTAAAACTGGATAATAAGTTGGGGGAAAACCAGAAAATTGTGATTTTGGTACTACCATAAATATGTCCACATTTCTAACTAAAACACATAATTTTTATAGTTAAGCACAATTCCTAGTCCCCTTGCAGCTCGAGATCTTGAACATTTAATATAGACTGACAAAAGACTGGTATCTAGATGGGTGATTGGGTGGGGGGATTGGAGAAGGTCTCCAGTCTTCCTTGGTCAGGTTCGCTATCTTTGAAATTATAAAACTCAAGGTTTCTAGCACAACCAGTAAGTTGGAGGGAGTCCTGATTTAGTTATTTCACTTGAAGTATATTAAAGGATAGTAGTTGCTGAGCACCAAACAAAACACCAGACAGTTGTCGGTTTGACTTATTTTTTTTATAGAATTGGCAAGTGTTCAGCAATTTCACAAACAAGATATGACTTATTCATTTTATTGAATGTGCTCTGATCGTTATCAATTTCTCGAGAAGGTAATTTTCCTGCTAAAGTGGGCACGCAAGAGGTTATCAAGAATATATGTATCTGTTATTTGAGTACCTCGTTGGAGGATATGTTTATTGTTGAGATTCTTGAATACCAGGTATCTGTTGACATAGTCGTTATTAAGGGAGCGCTGTGAAATCCTTTACTTATTCCAAGTTCCTTATTCAACATTCATCAATTGGCCAAAATTCGCGGAATAAAGGGCGTTGTAGGATGGCGCAATAAGATACAAGATTATTCAAATAATAAGTCTCATACTCTGACACCGATTAAGAGGTCAGCTTGACACCTAAATGTGACCAAATGGTCAAAATGGTAATTACTGGCCGCAATTCGAGGAATAAACGGCATTGCAGGGTGGTGCCCTAAGATATAAGATTATTGAAATCCTAAGTTTCACAATCTGACCCCTTCTAAGGGGTCACCTTGACTCCAAAACGTGACAAAATGGTAATTATTGGGCATATTATAAAAGGGATCGGATTATGAAACTTTGTATTTCAATAATCTTTTATCTTAGGGCGCCATCATGCAACGCCGTTTATTCCGCGAATTTCGGTCAATAATTACTATTACGACCATTCGGTCACTTTTAGGGATCTGGTTGACCCTTCAAAAGGGATCGTAGTGTGAAACTTAGGATTTCAATTATCTTACGTCGCCAATCTACATCGCCGTTTATTCCGCGAATTTCGGTGAATAATTATCATTTTGACCATTTGGTAACTTTTTAGGGGTCAAGCTGACCCATTAAAAGGGGTCTGAGTATTAAACTTAGTATTTCAGTAGTCTTGTATCTCAGGGCGTCAGCCAACAACGCCGTTTGTTCCGCGAATTTCGGCCAATACTTACTATTTTGACCATTTGACCACTTTTAGGGGTCAGACTGACCCCTTAAAAGGGTCGGATTGTGAAACTTATGATGCAATAATCTTGTATCTTAGGGTGCCACCCTACACCGCCTTTTATTCTGCGAATTTCGGCCTATAATTACCATTTTGACCATTTGGTCATTTTTGGGGGTCAAGCTGACCCCTTAAAAGGGGTCAGCGTATGAAACTTATTATTTCAATAATCTTGTATCTTAGGGCGAAACTCTACAACGCCGTTTATTCCGCGAATTTCGGCCAATTGAGGAATGTTGAATAAGGAACTGGGAATAAATAAAGGATTTCACAGCGCTTATTATGGGCAGGTTTCTTTTATTACCTATCTATAAACACTGTTTCGATCGTACATGTATAATCTATTGACAAAACTTTTTATTACCCTCACACCTTTGACTGTTCCGAGCGGACATGTATAATATTTCACGCCAGATACAAAATATTGAAACGGATGCTGAAATGACACAAATCTATTTTTCACGGTGTTACTTGTCTCGCTAATTTCGTCGAAATCTTTTAGAAGATCAACGGTCAAAATCTCCATCTTATTGGTGTTTAAGGTCACATTCGCCATCTATGGCTATATATTCAGACAGTCTCAATTTGGGTAGTCGTTCATTTCACCATTTATATAATTTACCACAATAAACAAATACTGATCCACTGCCAGTGGTTCCGTGGGTTTGATGACAAACTAACATAAACTATTGAATTAAAAATATTAGCTTGGAGACTGGTCATTGCCATAGAAATGTTGGGAGGGAAGTGGGGCTAGGGTTGGCTGGGGTATTTTTTAAAAATAAAAACAAATGAAAATGCTCAGTAGTGGAACGTTTCAACAGAACTCTCAAAAGAAAAAAAAAATGGAAATGAAATATTAAAATTACGTGGAAATAACTCTACTTGGTCATGGCAGAATGAAATGACTCTTTATATACCATAATGCATTTCATTACTAACAAAAATAGTTCTTCGCGCATGTGTATGTTACATCGTCCAAAATGGCCGCCGAGCACATCATCCAACACGGTCGCTATGCACAACAACCAACATGGCCGCCATCCAACATGGCCACCACATGCGTGACACACACGCATGCGCACCTTATCCAAGATGGCAGCGACTCATGCGCACATTATCCAAGATGGGGGCGACGCATGCGTACATAATCCAAGATGGCGCCGACGCATGCGTATAGTATTCAAAATAGCCACCGCGCATGCGCATCACGTGATTATGACGTCATACGCATGCGTACAACATCCAAGATTGCCGCCACGCATGCGCGTCATGTGACTATGACTTCACGCACATGCGCAGAAGGCTAGATATGTGTGAAATCAGCATCTGTTGACTGTAGCTGTATAGGAGCTGGGTCATAAGTATCCCTAAATACCGAAATGAGGCTAAGAGGGATAGTAAATTAGACCTCATTGAGGAATTTTTTCATGAACCTCATGGCCTCAAACGAAATGAGGCTAAGAGGGGCATGAAAACATCCCTCATTGATGTCCTCATGGCATCATATGACTAAAAAGGGGTGCCGAAGGCCAGACGTTTTCCAAAGGGGGGGGGGGGGGCTGAAATTGGGTGCCACGGGATATGGCTGTTAAATATCGAGATGAGGCTAAGAGGGATAGTAAATTCGATCTCACTGAGGGATTTTTTCATGGCCCGCAGGGCCTCAATTGGAATGAGGCTAAGAGGGATAGCAAATTAGACCTGATTGAGGGCTTTTCTCATAGCCCTCATGGCCTCATACGACTAAAAAGGGGTACCAAAGGCCAGACGTTTTCAAAAAGGAATGCTGAAATTGGGGTGCCACGGAATATGGCTGTTAACTACCGAGATAAGGCTAAGAGGGATAGTAAATTATACCTCATTTGGGGATTTTTTTCATGGCACTCATGGCCTCAAACGAAATGTGGCTAAGAGGCATAGTAAATTAGACCCCATTGAGGGCTTTTATCATGGCCCTCATGGCCTCATAGGACTAAAAGGGGGTGCCGAAGGCCAGACGTTTTCCAAAAAGGGGTTTAAGGGGTTTTGAAATTAGGGTGTCACGGGATATTGCTGTTAAATGCCGAGATGAGGCTAAGATGGAGAGTAAATTAGACATCAATGAAGGATTTTTTCACGGCGTCATACGACAAAAAAGGGATTCTCCAGAAGGTATCCTCGATAGGTATCCTCAAATAATACAATACCAGGCCATAGGTATCCTCAAATACCGAAATGAGGCTAAGAGTCGTATGTGTGAGTCAGTCGAACGAGCAATTACTCGATAGCTTATTTGCTCGATAGGGTTCGAGTCGTTCGAGCAATGACTTATCAGTATCTGCCCGATAGATTCTTAGCTTTTGGAATCACATAGGCTTTCATTACACACAAAGGAGATAACTATGCATACAGGTTACGGAACATCAAGCACTGATGATTATAAGACTTCAACGAGGGAACCAGAGATATTGTGGACTATATGAACTTCTAGGGTTAGAGTAGCATATGTAATAGGCAGAAAAAATGGGATTCTGGGCAAATCCGAACCAGAAAAAAAAACTACTCTTGTTCAATCGAACTTACCCCTGGGGGCCTTTTCGGTACCTGGGAGCCTGTCGGTACAATGGTATGGTGGTCCTAAAAAAGATTATGGGGGGAAATCCGTACTAAATAATGTCGTTTTTGGTGATTTGGAGAGATTGTCGGGTTGTTTGTGGTAATTATCTTTACCTCTATTCAATCGAACACACCCTCCGAACATACCCCTATCCTATTGCAGAAAATTGAGTAACATAGCAACCACGTGCTACCATAGAAACCGAGATGCCGACCTCTAGTGTACAAAATTGACGACGGAAACACATATCAACAACACGCTCGGTGCATGCGCACAAACACCATGTATTACTATGGGGATGACGTCACAACATGGCCTCTCTCGAGGGTTACCATAACAACACAACATGGTGCCACTCGGTCACGTGACTATGACGTCACATGCGATCCCCAGATGAGATCCCACAAATATGAGGTGAAACATACGAGACATTTCGAGTCCAGCTTGGTGTTTGCCATCGTTTTCCCATTCCCCCTGGGATGAAGTGTATGCATGAAAGTGTTTTTTTTTTTAAATCAACGGCTGTTTTCCTGCTAGTAGATGCTTACAATGTTATATCTGGTCCTTTCTATACTGGCTGAACACATGAAAACATGGCGTGATCGGCGCTGGTTCAGCACATCCAGAGTTTACAGGATAGAGGGGAGGTGGGGGGGGGGGGGGGGCAAATAATAAAAAAAAACTCCGATTTTAGGCCCATATATCAAGAACATATTCATTGAGAGCCCGTAGTGGTCTCAAAGGTAACTCGCGACCTGCATTGTTGTGGTTTTCGCTCAACACAAGATCACGGGGTGGGTAGGGTGAGGGGTGGGGGTGGGGGGGGGGGGGTTACCAAATGGCTAGCCTTTTAATCAAGCTCGTGGTACATCTTCGAGTCAACCTTGGTGGTTGCGATCATTTTCCACTTCTGTTCTGGGTTGTAGTGTATGAATGGTAGTTGTTTTTTTTTCAAATCAACGGTATATAATCCTTTTTTTTTTTTTTGTTTTTATTATTAAGGTTTAATGACACATTAACAGCCAGGCTCATATCGTATCGGTGACAGTTTTTACGGGTGGGGGAAGCCGGGGTACCCGGAGAGAACCACTGAGAACCGGAGAGAACCACTGAGCAACGACGAGCTGCTGCCAGCTCCCCAACATCGTAACTCCACACTGCAGCACAGGCAGGGTTAGTTTGGTTGAAGACGTGCAGTACGTCTTAGGACACGGCATTATCGCGCCCCCATGTGGACAATCGGGGTAAAGTGCCTTGCCCAATGACACAACGCGGGAGTCCGAATCGATCGATCGCTCAGGCGGTCACTCATCCAAGGACTAACAGGGCTCGACGTTGCGCCACCGCGCCACCGCGTCACCGCGCCCCCATATAATCCCTTTAATGTTGGTTTTAAGCGCCTGCTCCTTGTAGTCGATGCTTGCAATGTTATATCAGGTCCCTTCTATTCTGAAACCGAATTAACACAGCGTGATCCGAAACTTGGGCACTAGAAATCGGCTAACGTTATGGCATGGACAGTCTGTGGCGGATAAATGATTCTGGGATGAAAAAGGGGGTGGGGGAGGTTTATCTGATCTGCAGCTACTTGGGGCGAGCACGAGAAGAGTATCGCTGATGTGTGGAGAACATGCCCCAAATGACACCATTTAGAGACATTTGTCATATCTGATGTAATTAGTTCACCCCTTATGCAGTAGAACTCGGGATTCTTTTTGGGGGTGGGGTGGGGGTCAGTGTATATTTCGGGTAGACCCCCAGCCCATGGCTACCCCACTGCCTGTCGCTTGTGCCAAACACATTCTGTGTTGAACCCCTTCACAATTTGGTCTGTTTTGACCCTTTCCAGTCCATGTCGGTCCCGTTTCGACCCGTTTGGATCATTCATCGTACTCCATTACAGCAACTTACTGCCCGTTTTTAATAATTCTAAATTACGTTTCAGGATGGACACTATGCCAGAGTGCTTTATTGAAGGGCTTCCTACATTTCATTGTGTGGGTCGAAAATGTTTAACCCTTTACCCAACGTAACGGTCAAAACCGGCCAGCGCTATTCTCAAAAATCGCCAATTAATTTTCATTATTTTTTCATTTTTTGTCTCAAAAACATAGGTTATGACCCCTCGTTGGAACGAGCTCGTCGAGCTCGTTCCAACGAGGGGTCACAACCTATGTTTTTGAGACAAAAAATGAAAAAAATTAGTTATTCAAGAATTTTTTTTGCAAGTGTCGTCTGCTTTTCATGTTAGGTAAATGTTTAACCAGATTATATTAACAAGCATCGTCCTCGCCCACTACAGCGTTTTTACATATCAACTGAAATAAAATTTGCGACTTAAAAATGACACCTAAAACCATGAAATGTCGAAATTCAGAAAATCAGTTTATGGTCTCCTTAAATCTGGATATACAAAGGTCCCCCGAATGCTGATTCTGTTCTAAGAGAACTCAAAGAGACCACAAAATTTGTATATTTTTTATTATTGTATATACGCATTATTTCTGTGAAGGGGTGAAACATCATAATTTAAGTGAAATATATGCGAAACTATGCATGTCGAACACAAAACTGGTCTGAGGAGGCAGAGTTGGGTGGGGGGGGGGGGGGGAGGTTCTCATCCAGATGGTATGTGGCCGATTCTTTCACCGCATGGCCAATTTGGATTCCGGGACGTGTTGAGTATGCCTAACTAACAGGTTGGGAAGCCCTGTTGATGACAGTTACATATATTTATAAAGGAACACCTTCGAAATGCCTTCGGAGAAGGCATGAAGTCATAGCCGAAGGAATAGGGGAATGGGAGATGTAGGCGATTCGCTTCCACCATGACAAATGTCTCAGTTCGGCACACGCTAATTAGGAACAAAGAGGTTGGGAAGCCCTGAGTCACAACAACTGCATACATTTATCAAGGCAGGCACGAAGACATGCTTTTGTAGAAGGAGGGCGAGGATGTGGGGGGGGGGGGGGGGGCGTTTCATGCTAATGGAGGTCTGTGCCCGATTCAGTCCGAGCCGGTCCAATTTTGAATCGGGCACATGCTAAATTAGACTAAATGAATAACCGGGAAGCCCTTGTCATGACAATTACATACATTTTTCAAGGCATATCTTCGGAAAGCCTTTGGAGAAGGCGTGATCAGAAGAGGGAGTGGGGAGTCCTCCGCATGCTGTCATTTTTAATCCGGTACATGCTAATTAAGCCTAAAGATGAGGTTGGGAGACTTTGAATCACGACAATTATATGTATTTATCAAGGCATACATTTGTACTCTACAACAAACAATAATTTCATGGAAATCGGACGAACTTGAATTTCTTGCAATGTTCACGTGAATAACGTTATCCGAAAAATCGATCACATCCGTTGGACGTCTCGTGTATATTAGAATAACTTCGGGCAGGGAATGAAGGCATGCTTTCGGAGAAGTCATTCGAGAGGAGAGTGTCTCATACAAATAAATGTATTAGGCCGAATCGCTGGCAGCATGACAAATTTTGCTTTCTGTACATACCATTGAGGCCATTGAGGCCTATCCAAGAGGTTGGGAAACCCTGCATCACGATAATTACATGTTTTTATCAAGGCAGGTATTAAGGTATACCTTCATGACCTTCGTGGAGGGCAGGTTGATTGGGTGGGGTGGGGTTGGGGGTGGAGGCATCTCGTTCTATGGAGATCTGTGGTACATTCTAATTAGTCATATATAAGAGGTCCAGTCCATGTTAAGCACGCCTAAATGGGAGCGCAGTGTCTCAGTGGGTAGAGATACAGGCTGCAAGCCAAGAGGTCCTCGGTTCGAATCCCACCTGCGGCAACTGCGTAGTGTCCTTCGGCAAAACACTTAATCCCAATTGCGCACGTGGGGGCGTTGTGTACTAAGGCGTACTGCACGCCGATGGTGCACTTGTCTTCAACCAATTCTAACCCTGCTTGTGTGGAGTTAGTACGTTGGGAGAATTTGACACTTGCTCGCCGTTGCTCGTTTGTTCTCTCCGTGTACTCTGGCATCCTCCACCCTTAAAACTGTCCGGCACGAGGTGACCCTAGCTGTAGAAAGTGTTGTAAAACCCCAATAAATAAATAAATAAATAAATAAATAAATAAATAAATAAATAAATAAATAAATAAATAAATAAATAAAATCATCAATCCTAAACAAGAGGTTTGAGAAACCTGTATTACGACAATTATGTGCTATCTATCAAGACATTCCGTTGAAGTGATTTTGGGGAAGACATGATGGCACGGTCGGTTGACGCATGGGGGCGTTTTATACAAATTGGGGTCGGTAGCCGATTCGCCATGAGCCATGGTATCGTGATTTGGAGCATGTCTGAATGAAAACCATGCCAACGGAGATCTGTGGCCGATACGCTCCCAGTATGATACATTTTGAGTCCGGCACATACTAATTAGGCCTATTTAAGAGGTTGGGAAGCCATGTGTCATGACCATTACATGTATTTATCAAGACAGCCATTGAGACATGCATTCGTATTAGGTGGTGTGACGTGGCGTCCCATGCAAATGAAGGTCTGCGTCTGATTCGCCCCTATCTTGATCAGCTGTATGCCTAGTGCATGTATAATAAGAAAGGAAATTTACTATTAAATTTAAATTTCTTATCAACCTACCTCAGGGAATCACATAACCAACCCCTACATAACCCTACTGCGCTGGAAACGTGGACAAGAGAAGAGTTCCCAAGGCCTATACATTCATCGCGTCACAAACTTCGATATAGACATGGACATTTGTGGTCCAGAGACAGAAAAGACAGTAACAAGGCACAAGGTTTGAACTGATCCAAAAAGAAAAAGCTAATGGCTAGGGCTGATAGCAGTCTGAGCAGAAGAAAGAGGCTCGAGAGAAAAAAAGGTCCACAGACTGCTCCAGAACATTTGATGCAGGTAGAAGGAGAAGAAAGTAGAAGCGTTTCTCAAGTAGGCTGCCTGCATCACGTCCGACAACTTGGCGGAGTTAGCATAAGCCCTGGAGGTAGATAATGCACGCACCTTGTGGGCAGAAATGCGATTGATAATACAATCGTCCCTCGCCAAACGAACGTATGACGCTCTAATAGCAAGACAAATTCACCTAGAAATGGACTGAGGATTCTGTCGACCAGGGATCAGGGACAGAAATAATTGCTTACTGTCTTTTCTAATAAGCTGTGTCCGGTTCAGGTAAATGCGAATTCCACTAACCAGACATGGCAAAGAGCGACTACCCTCAATGGAAGAGCTCTGATACAGATAGGAGGTAGAGAAGTTTCTGGAATCTGATTCTTGGCTAAAAATGTGTAATCAGAATATCGAAAAATGAGTTGCATGTCCGTATTCATAATTGTCTACCGAGCATATTTGCTGTTGTAACATTTAGCCCAATCCCATTCTGGTTGCATAAAGATAGGTGCCCTCCAAAAAACCTTTCGTTTTTCAGAATTTGTTAAGTATAAGTGACAATTTACTCAATTCCTAATTGATTGGGCACTGAATGTTTTCTATGGCTGCATGCCGCATTCATCCAAGTACAATTTTGCTGTTATATGTTTTATTCAAAGTTTTAATCTTCACGCAGTTTTCGGACATTTAATTGGAGCACCCTCAAATTTTTCATAAATTTGGCTTTTTGAGTTCACTTTTGTTCCACTTTCGAATGGAATATCGAAAAATGATTTCCATGTCCGGATTCATAATTGACTACCGATCATATTTGCTGTTGTAAGTTTGGTTGTAATGTTTAACCTCTATGCCCATTCTGGTTCCATAAAAGCAGGTACCGTCTACAAAAAAACTCCCATTTTTTTCGGAATGTGGTACGTTTAAGTGACAATTCACTCCATTCCTAATTGACTGAGTGCTGAATGTTTTCTATGGCTGCATGCGGCAGTCAAAATATGACATTTGTTTTATATGTTATTATTAAAAGTTTAAACCGTGGCATATTTGACAGTTGCAATGTGGGTATTGTCGGAATAATTGCAATGTTCATAAAATCAAGCCCTCAATATTGGTAGGCGTACAGTGGAAGTTTGGAATAGACTATCCGAAAAACCTTTCGATATTCAGATTCACAGTTCTATTTCTGGGATAAATATATTTATTAGTCAGTGGCCGACGATCTGGGTCGAGTTGTCAGTTCAAGACGGCCTAAAACAACAGTTTTACTCCAAACGTTCCGTCCTTATAGAGGTGCGAATAGGTGAAGTCAAACAGATCATCAAATAGACAGAAATAATGCCAAACTCGGTCGGTGGCAGGTAAATAATGAATGGAAAAGTCATTGCCTTGAGAATAAAGTAGGGACGAATCGTCCCCTCGGGTTCCATCCGATTCACGGTGTTTCAGCGCGGTCTCCGCACTCAACAAAGATATTAAACTGTCGATCAGGGATAGTAGAACATCTGGAAATTTCATGTAGCTGCCTTCAGTCAAGTTCTGTGGTATGGATACAGTGGCCGTATGACCCACACTGGCGTCTGTTCAATTTTAATGTCAAAGTAGCCAAATTACCGCTTTTAGCCATTATCCCATACACTGTTCATTTCTGGCAATTATCTAATCGTTACCGGCTGTGTCGAGGCCCATTTGGCGCCAGTGTACGAGATGCATCTTATCTTTCAGTCACCAGCATCTCTCCACCAGTAATTGGGAATTATAAGTTTCAAATGGGACTAGGTCAGAGCAGGAGCACAAGCACAACCTCCAGAGAACCACCCAGCGCCAGCTCGCACCGGCTGGGAAAAAGACCAAATTCAAACAATCACCTCCACTCATTAAAACGGTATATCTCAGCCAATCTTTCGCCGATTTCCATGAAATTTTCACTCATTCTTCACAAATAGTTACTGCAAGAGAGCGACTCCAATTTCGCATTATATTATGCTGAATGCCAGGGGAGCTTTTGCGCAAGTGCGGGGGTCCCCACCGGGCACTTTCTTGGTTTCTGGACTTTCCAATAATATGTCCGAGCTTACCAATGCTTCGAGAACAAACGCTGAAAATTTTGAGACGCTGCTCCTAAATGGTTCGCCACAATCTACTATACATAAAAAGTACTGTATTCCAAGTGTTGGATACGCACAGGTTGTTACTATCAAATATACACTATCTATTAAACAGGTTTGCTATTTAACCCTGACTTCGACATTAACCATATACCATTCACGCTAGTGTGAAAGAGTACTGCCGGAAGAGTTGTTAGATCTAACGATTATGTGATTATCGTAAAAACCGACCACATCGAAATGCAAACTGATTTCGCCTTAGAAAAAACAAGCGGAATAGTTGAATCTTTCGATTTCTAGAAATCGAAAATTCTAGTTAATTATTTAAAACTTCTGAGAAGAAAACACAAGAAGCACTTGCACGCGGTGGTCCATGTATTGAAAGTTTGCAAGTGTTTCTTGTGCTGTTATGAACAGTTATAAACACTATTCTAGCGGAGAATATATGGCGCTCCGATTAAGTAGTCTCTCTTTATTCTGTATATGCAGTCGAATTTTAATATCTATTTGCGCCATTACATATACATGTATCCCGGTATACATTAGGAATAATGTTAATGATCCCTATTTACTAGTATACAATTTTCATTTTTCGCACGGCTTAATGTTGCTGTATACAGATGGGGATTTCAAACAACAGGCGTGAAATAATTGAGAGGTGGGATGTTAAGACGTATGGAAAATTACTTTAGAACAAACCACACCTTATAAGTCCCTAAACAAGAAAGAAAATGCATGTGCACAGTAGAAAAAGAATTTAGAAACCAGGAAAAAGCAGAGGGATGTTATTTATTATCAAATACCTGAGTCAATGGCATCAGATAAGGGTGTATTTCTCACAAAATACTTTATCACTTTGAGTCCATAAATGAAACATCTGCACCTACAGTACAGTCACCGTGGACTGGTCACTTTCCACGCTTGGGCAATATTTCCACAGACGCAATAATGTTAGATTCCAAACACTAATTACAGGAATAATCATCAAAAATTTAATTAATGAAGCACCGGGTACAGCGCGGTGCTTCATTAATTAAAATTTTGCTAATGACGATTTTTACTACCTGGTAAACAGATGCGTGGACATAGCTGCCCACGTGTGGATTACGACCAATCCACGGCGACTGTACTGTAGTTCTATGAAACCGATTTCACATAATAACCCGCATGTTACACTGTTTAGTTTTTTTTTCAAAAAATGATGGGGCGTGACACGCCAAGAACATCTTGCATCGCATGTAAGCATGCAAAACTACATATACATTACTTCATTGCACTGTATCCCCACTTGCATAATGATCCGTGTATAACGGCCTTCGGTGTGTTGTATGGCCAATTGTGTTGGAATACTGAAAAAATGCGGATTGTTTTCAGCTAATATATTTACTGTTAGAATATTATAACCGCCCATCCCATCCTCGTTATCAGGCGTTAGGCAGCACCCCTATTTTTGTATACACCCTCCAACTTGAACTTGATCTCTACATCTCTGAGCATACAAGATGTACATTTTTTGCAATCAAAATATGTATGTGTGTGGGCTTTCACGCAATGGGTGTTAAATACAAAATACCCTTTTGTTGGTGCTTTCATATACTCTAATTTGTCATTAGAATGTCACCGCGCGTTTCCTATACGCTGGACTTCTCAGTCGACATTTAATGGGCCATGTTTATGGTCTTTTTTGCCAATATCTAAGGTTTTCAAGAAGAAGGTTTTCCAAAGAGTCTTGAGATTTTCTATCTTCCAAATGGAAACCACAAAATTTCGTTCCGTCAGTTTTTGTTCTGTATATAATGAAACGGTGTCAATCATGTACGGCATATAAACAATAGATTTGGGAATCATATGCAGCAAATGGCTTTATATTTGATTATGGCATTTTATTATATGTTAGCCTATGAATTATCTCAAATTATATAACATATATTTCTCGATATCCATCGAATATCCCCCAGTAGCTTCCTAAATGGCGTCACGATTCGGCGCATGACGTCGCCTTAAAGGAACGATCAGCAGATTTTTGTTATTGTCTTGAAACTCTTTGCAGTCGAATTGGGATGAATATTGCGCAGTAAAATATCACGTAGCATATAATAAAAAGAAAAGCGCTCGTGAAAAATAAAACGTTCAGGTCCACACTCATGAGATGATTCCCGATATTCACTAAATCATGGTAGATATCCTCTATTCACATGGAAAACAGAAGTGACACTGCGTAACATATCATATGGATTATGTACACAATGTGATTTGTTATTTGTTATTTGACTACTTCCCGACGACTTTATACGTTATATGTGTGTTTGGGGCCCTGCGAATCAAAATCGTTCACTCGAATAAACCACGAACTCGAATTATAGATTTAAGCGGCTGCATTCTGAGTCTATATTCTTCAGTATACTCACGGGTGACTTGCTTTCTGTCATCTGAAGCAGATGCAATAGAAGGTCATGTGAAACTGAAACATGTCCCTTTTATCTGAAGTTGATGCCAACAGCTGTCATGAAGCTGATAAATGAACAAGTCAAAACAGAAATTCGGGTGTGTATATTGCACTGTTAGATGTTGTCAAAAGCTTAGTAATGCTGAAACAATTAACTAAAAGTCTGATGAAAAGGATCACACACAGGGATGTGATTCGATGCATGCTGACATGGAATAGTTGAAACAAATAGCATTCACTTCAGAACTAAATGGAAACGTTTTTACAAATAATAAAAGGAATACAGCATTACACTACTGAAGCACTATTCAACCATCTGTTGACATGATAGGGAAGAGATAATGGCAGAAATTATTTATTTGGGTACAATATGGCACCATTTGGAAAACGCGTTTCCGATTATATGTACATTTAATACTCCAGCGAGAAACATTTGCAGGTCCCAAGCTCAAGACTAGCAAGAAAAACAGAAAGTAGAGCTAAAACGGTTAACCGATTAATCAATGATCAACATCTTGATCGATCCAAAAAGTAATTGTTCGATTAACCGTTACTTTTGAACTACTGTATTATTTGGGTCAACAAAGGAACAAACTTGCTCCAAAACAGGCAAACATAGTCACACTGACTCACATCAATTATATGAGACAGAGTAAAGCATGCAAGTTACTTGCTGACATACTTGTTTACTTGCATAATCATCATACTGTATCAGTAGCTGGAAATGGTTCTTAACATTTTACCAATTGCAGGTAGCAGACGATACTTTCAAAATAAATTCACTAATTACTAAAAAAAAATCATTTTTTTCTCAAAAACATAACTTATGACCCCTCATTGGAACGAGCATAACGAGCTCGTTCCAATGAGGGGTTATAAGCTATGTTTTTGAGACAAAAAAAAACATAATAGATTTCAATGGATATTTTTGTATATTGGCCTAGTCGGTATTGTTTGTTACGTTGGATAAAGGGTCCATAATGTAAATCATCAACTGTATGGCAGTTATTCAGATATCTATTTGGACAAGTGATTAATCGGTTAACCAAGGTTAATTCACGTGATTAATCGATCAAGAAAACACCTTAACCGTTTCAGTTCTAAAAGAAAGACCTCAACACGATGGTATTTCCAGTACAAAACTACATGTTATTTTAAAGTACCTATTCCCCATCCCAAAGAGTTTGATTTAACGGTACTGTGTCCGAAAAAGTTAATGTTTCTTTATTGTTTTGATTTTCTAAATTTAAGGTCATATGCATTGCCAGTGGTTATACACCGCAACTAATGCAACACAACCATCACGTCAAGTCTGGCAACCATTTATAGTTATGGCACCCACGTTAAACGACTTACATCCCTATGTTTATTTATTTGATAGAGGAGAACTTGTCTACCCCAGTAACAGTGCACTGCTCTCCTCCATGTGTTTCTTTTAACGAAGAGCAGAGTAATAGTACACAACTTTCAACATTTCGTCCAGGCATCAACTGGTGGAATTGATGTATTGGACTTCAAGAGCCTGATATACAAGAAATGCTATCCTGTCAGATGAAGGATAAACATTTGTTTTGTGTGGTAACATGTAAACAATATGTCATTGAATGATCTGCTTACAGTTGAGTGGAGGACCTGTAGCAGTCCTACAGCTATGATTAAAAACAAGTTTTATTGAAAAGTTGGTGGATATAAATATTCAATATAACCCAGGCTGTTCAAACAAATAGACTTGGTTACAATTACTTGCGACACACCTTTTAAGCAACGAATACTTGCACTCATATCGTCCCCTGAGTACTACAATGTCCTATGTCCCATAGGGGACATAGGACATTCCAACACTCAGGCGACGACATCTTGTAAGATAAGAATTCTTTTAACTGAAAATCAGGTTTGAGCCAAATTGCCGTAACAGCACTCACTGTGTTCCAGCCCTCCAAAACTAGCTGTGCCATACAGAAATAACGGCACTTATTAGTTATGAACTCAGTGATATCGATAAAAGTGGAAAAGACGTAACGGCTCTTACTGCTTTATGCAACACCTGTGTCACCTGTTTCCATCTGTGCCAGAAATAAGTAAGTCCTAAATTGTAAGTAATTAATGAACTAAGTAGTATATTTGTCAAAGCCTAGCAGATAAAGACTTGCAGAACAACAAAGATTAAGTGGTTATCCACTCTTCTCTTCATTCTGTATTTGCAGTCGAATTCTAGTATATATTTACATCATTACATGTACATGTATCCCAGTAGAGGTTAGGAATGACGACAATGATCTCTGTTTACTAGCAGAGAATTGTACAGAGCTGGGCACGCTGTTTTTCTACAGGAATTGAGTTACGCTGATGGTGCAGTTTGAGAGGGACAAAGATGCACTTACTCACGCGCTATTACTTTAAAACAATGCACAATGAAGTCACATTACTTCTAGATTCAACTGTACCTATTCAAAAACAGTAGGTATTCTCTAATCAGCTTACTTAAGAAATGAAATGTACACTAACATTATAAGTTATTCTGTTTGTTGACAGGGGACATGGTCTCACGTTCCCTGCATGCAATTTATATTCAACCGAGGCGTCAGCCGAGGTTGAATACATGTTTCTTGCAGGGAACATGAGACCATGTCCCCTGTCAACAAACAGAATAACGTATATGTCACGTTCTTCGCTTCATTCAAACCATTTTAAAATTTGTTGTTGTACAGTGAATATTAGAAAGCAGACGTTGTTTCGGTAAGGTGTTAACTTTTATCATAACAGGCTGCGTACGTATTAAATGTTTACGTACGCAATCAACGGGGCGAGATGCTCTCGATTCGTTTCAGTTTATGTTACAGTAAATTAATGAAAATGGACCTTATAATCTAACCGGTTTCATAAATAATTACCCATGTTTACATAACTAATCTTTTTGTACGAAATAACGGTACTTTTGTGTGTATTTTACTTCAGTTAAATGTATTTGTCTCAGTTGATTTCAAGTGAAAAAAGACATTGCGATGAACCGTTGCTCATGGCAACGAGACGCTTTCCTTGACAGTGGACATAATAATCGCAGACAGTAGACATATGCGCGTGGCCGGCGACATAAAAAAAAAACAACGAGGCATTGACCAATCACTGCAAGGTATTGCCGTTGGTATCGGGACATATGCTTATATCTGTTTTATGGAACTGCGACAGCTCAAGGTGATTGTTACTATTTGTGTAAATTCAATTTTGTTTTTGTTTCAGTATGTTTTGGTGTTAAATGCACAAATGGAGGAACACTTGATCCTGAAACATGCACCTGTTTTTGTGGAGAGCAAATGACTGGATTCTTTTGCGAACACGGTGAATATATTATAATTATTTATTTCGCGTACCTTGGCATATACGTTTCTCTCTTACGAACCGTCTTGTTATAACCTCTAAGAGGAGCAATGCGAAAAATTGGTAATAAAAAGTAAAACTCCCATAAAGACCCCTTATTCAAAAGTAACAATATATCCACGCTTAAAGATCTTTGTAAACATCGTGTATCTTTTTATGTCCCACTGGAAAAATAACAACCTACCAAACTCATTTCCAAATTCTTATGAAATCAATAATAACCAACCAGCTGGGAAGGATATAACAGTACATTCCGAACACACGTTGCAGGCCTATTGCCTAAACATATGTTCCCTTCTATGCATTGTTCTGAGAACTAAATTAAAAAAAAACACAAGTCCGAACATTAATTAATTCATACCTGACTGTTGTTAGTTGCAACAATATAAACTGCATGCAATTATAATATTCGAACATGAGTGTTATTGCTGCATTAACCAAGGACTAGCTCTTTCAGTTGAGTTTCTATGCATTTTTGTGAAAATATATCATCATATACAAAGATGAATCATTAAAGTTTTAGATTCCTTAATTTTATAGAACTCTAGGATTATTTAATTATTTGATTAACGCTTACTTGCTCCTCCAGTCCCACCGACGGAATTCGCCATGAAATATATTTCCGCAGACGAGTCCAGGTCTGATATACACTAATTTGAGAGAAGACAATAATGGTAAGATAGAATACCAATACTATAGTTAGCACAGCAGATCGGTTATCACTTGTTTTTATGGCACATTCATACAATATTCGAGGAAATACGTGTGATAAAAGTCGTTCTCCATAGATCAGTGAAACCATTCCTGGAATATAATTTGAATAAAATCCACAATCGATAGATAAAATGGAAAAAGTGTTTAAATTAAGGATAAGTTGCTACCTATCCATGTGATCTAAACGATATAAAACACTGAGAAATATGAGCGTCGAACAGAACCCCGTGAACCTCCAATTTTGGATCGAATTGAATCGTAAAGCGAATCAGGCACACAATCTCAAATGAATCCATTCGAATCTTGAGGGATCACCGTGGACCAATTGATAGAGTATGAGACGTCAGACCGACAGGTCCACGGTTCGATTCCGACCAGGGTAACTGTTCTGTGCCCATTGGCAAGACATATAATCACGCGATTACCCGCATGGGGCCACGACGGCGCTGGGTATTTAGAACGGAATAAAATATTTTCTGACTCAGATCCTCCGTGAACTGTTCTTTTAGCACCAGGCCTCCTCTACACAATACCTGATGATAGAAAAGGAGTTCAGAGGGGACACCATGTGGGATTTTAAGAGCATCACAACAATTCGAAAATTTCCAAATTAACATATAAATACTGTAACTCTTTATTCAAGTACTGTATGCGACTGCACGATGGAATGTTGAAGAACAAAATCAAATTAGTTTCAGAGGAGGAACATTTTTGATCTCTTGAACAGGATAGGACAGGGTATGTGATTACAGGAGAAATGCTTAAGAGAAAACGCTTCGTAGAATTCCGCGAACATCTCGAGGATTTGGATTTTTTCGAATCAGTACGACTCGAAGCAAATGGAATCGGATAGAATCGAATCGCCTGTACAATCTCGAATCGACTCGTATTTCGCAGCTTCGCTGAGCGGTAGCATCGAGTGTGAATGTTAACATGATCACACGAATTCGATGAAATAATTTAAAATGTAGTACAGATCGCAATGCGATTCCTATTGCTTAACCCCACTAAACAGATCCGAATCCTATGGAGGATTCGACGGAGCAACCGCGCTAAATACGTCGAGGACAGCTTCTAAGAAAGATGTGTGTGCATCCTATTTTAAAGTGCATAGAAAACAAACCCTCCGTACAGCATGGAAGTAGGCGTAAGTTCTTAAAGCAAGTATACGCCAGGTTCCATTTGAAGACTGATATTCGCTGCATGTTTCAACATTTACATTTTTACCACAACTGAAGTTGTTCTCGGAGCATTCTCGCGCCAAAACACACATTCTTTGAATTTGTGTTCGTACAATTAAAAAGTCCCGAATCTTGTGCTCTAACTTTCAAAATTCGAAATGTTATGAAGCATTCTGTGAGACTGCTGCAATGAATAGAATGCAGCTTGGTGTACAACGAAATGTACCTTAGCGGAGTCAAATACCAAAGTATTTCAATCTCAATTCCAATGATCTGAAAGCTGCGGAGTGTATAATTTAAAAGATTCATTGATTGTGACATAAAAATGTGACCAAAAACACAAACAGGGAGGGGGATATTTCCGTTGCGACAAAATAACAACATATGGAATATTTATATCAATTATAGAAGCACAAACCATAGAAATCATATTTTTAGCTCATGGTTAACCATACTCCGTGTCGTCTGCTATAAGGTTCCGCTATACAGTTTCGCACTATTGCACATGGGTAAACTTCTAAACACAGGGCATATGTTGAAACTGATGTCATGTAAATTGAAGATATATTTTAGTATCAGATATATGATTGCATTAGACTATTTGTCGGACAAGAGAATTTGAAGTTATGGCCACAGAGTTAGAATCTGATGCATAGGGGTACATTACTAGATGAATTATGGGAAACAGTGGGTTCGAAAAATTGGCTATTTTTTTTTTTTTTTTTTTTTGTTTTTTCCACGGGTTTGTTCCTATGCGTGTAGCAAAAAGTAGATGGAAACATATAATTTGTTTTCACGTTTTAGAAACAGGGGGTTATATGCTCCAGGCTTAGATAAGAGGGGGTAGTAGAAAAATTCTGCTTTTGAGACTGCTGGATGGATGAAAATGACTGGTATCGGCATCTTCTCAGGTAATTTTCCAGGTTGATGTCTTGCATTTGAAAACAAATTATTTCACCCGCATTCAGATTGTTTTCTACTTAGTCAGATAAGGTTATGTGTTTTTAGAGGATTTGGAAAATGAATAGACAACTAAGCTACAGAATATTTGCCTTTAAGGAGAGTGTATGACATTTATGGAAATGCCTGGAAAACTGTGGATTGGAATCTAAGGTTAGACAAAAGTGTGTAACTGTTTCAAAGGCCCAATATTCTATAGGATGAAGCAATTCAAATAATATGTTGATAAGTTGCGTGGCGTCTTAGAAAATTGATGGGTGTTCACGAGGAGTGATATGACTTCCGTACACATTAAGAAGCACAGTTAAACAGAATGTCACTTGATTACAAAACACGTTTTTGGAATCAAACGTCGTGGTGAAAATCGGGCACCGTTGTTGAGGTTATTCGACTTTTTTTTCCATAGGGGAAAACTGTCAGACAGTTTTGAAATATTTTACCATGCTATTCTGGTATGCTACTATGGGGCATAAGGAGTATCTGCTAGCTGTGCGTGGAAATCCCAGTTTTGTCCCTTTGAACCCTCGTTTCCGGGAATGGTATCGCCTTTGTATACACTTACCGTGAGATGGGTCAGTCCAATATCAATATACAGGGAGGATAAAATAATAACTGCAGTCTGCAGCCGTCTGGCTGCAGACAGCAGCTATTATTTTATCGGCAATGCTCCGTGTATAGACCTTTTATACTAAGACAACACTGGGACGGAATTATGCCTTGTATCGACAAATCGGTCTTAAGAATTCAAAGGATTAAAGACAAGAAAAAAACGACAAAAAAAGAATATTGTGTGTTTTGGGTTAAATGACCCAACCCATTTTCAAGAGCATATCCCGTGTTTTTTATTGGCACAGGAAAAAGCAATGTGGATACAAAAATAGGAGTATAGGAGACACATTGAAGTTTCAATGCTTAATTAGAATTGCACCCAGTTTAACGGCTAGCGTAGTAGTTTCCTTGTTTATGAGCAGTATTATTCTGTGCTATTGTTAGGTACACGAAGGTATGTGCCATGCTGTGATGAATATACTGGCATATTCCATATGGGTATCTCATGCAGTTACATGAGTTTGCGTGTCTTGGACATGAATAACTGCAGAATGTGAATTACCGAGGGAGAACGTGGTAGTAGTTATGTATGTACATGGTATTTGCTATCTGCCTGAAAAATTCATCTCCTGTGATTTCCTTCTTCATAGAGTGTAGGCTATGAGCCAGTATATTCACCCCCACCCCCCCTCCCCCCCCCCCCCCCCCATTGGGGAATTTTCAAAACTATTCTTTCAGAAAGTCTGATAATTAAGACACATTTTTAGACATGTTTTCTTTCTGGCTACTGGGGCGTTTAGAAGCTATATACAATTGATGGATCAGCTTATAAAAGCTACTGTACAAAGTTTTGCGAAATCGCATTCGAGTATTCATAAATAGGCCAAAAACTGGAAAGATATTACCACACATAATTGACCATACTATCTTGGCTGTGAATCAGTATATAGTCACGCCAACACTACTACTTACTCGGCTCAGACCGCATCCCACCCCACCCAACAATACCTCACCCTACCCACACCATGAACATTAACGAATTTTCAAAATTAGTTTTCTTGAAAATCCAACATTCAAGAAATGTTTTAAAGAATGTTTTCCAGCTGGTGACTGCAACTTTTATAACTTACAATCATTTCGTTGGCCTGATTATAAAACCCCGTGTACAAATTAAAAAAAAACTGTGTGCAAGGTTTCGTAAGCTAGCTGAAGATGTGAATTGGATACAGTTTACCACAACATCAAGGTTATGGGCCGCTATATTTTTAGGGCTCAATTCCGACCTTCTCAAACCTCAACCATCGCAAAGCACTACACCACACCACACCACACCAAACACCAACCCACACACGGCCCACCCAGCACCATACAACACCCCTTTTGTGCGCACATTATACATTAGCACATAAGCACATACTGGCACACCCAGCAGGTGGTGCGTACACATTGTAACACGTTGTGCATCAGCGCACAAGCACATTCCATAAACCACAATACCCACGTTCCGTGTAATCCCTTTCTAGTATCCGACTATACTTCTAGGATCCCTTTTTCATCGTACGTGTTGTGCGCACATATCAGCACAGCCAGGGTAGGCCAGTGTGCATGCAATGTGTGCACATTGTGACACAATATGTATTAACACATAAGCACATCTTGGTACGATCAACCAGGCCTTATATTTCCTGTAAATTTGGTTTGAATCCATTTGGATAAAAGTGTCCCAGGATTCCATTACGCCGACACGTTTGAACCCCTGTTTATATTGATAACACACGTTAGCCCTTTATCCAATACAGCTTTTTAATTTTGGAAATATAAACTGAATCTGATAATTTAAAAAAAAAAATAATAAGCAACATTTATCATTAACACTTTACAAATAAGTGTGCCATTGGGCACGGCTCGTTGAGTCGATTCCAATGGCAGCCGTATTTGCACAAATTTATTGACAGAGTTCCAGTATATTTCAGGTCATGTTAGCCTTGTATTGGCTAATTTGCTGCTATGTTTGACAAATTGTTAAATTGTCTCCATTCTTTTCACGCAAATCCTAGCAGAGGTGCAGCGGAATCTACATTTATTCTCGGTGGCCTTGTTGCACGAATATTGGAGTGAATGGATTCTCGGATTATTCTGGAAATATAAGCCCTGATCTGATCAACATACAGTTCCTTATATGTAAAGTGCCCCAGCTTGCGCGAGGTCTAGGCATTGCATAGACGGGTAAAGCTAAGGTGAATGGAGCAATCTAGTTGCACCTGTTCAAGACCAGACCTTGGGCAGAGTCGAGACAGGGTCAGGCGTAGCTAGGAAGTATGAAGTAGTGCCACAAGTCAATAGCAATGGTCCAAAGCTGTACGGGTAGTAGAAGACTATAGTATTGAGTGACTGCAATAGAGGGAGGCAAATCATAGGACAGATAGTTGAAGACAAGACGGAAGCCGATGGTAAGACTACCTGGAGCTGTATAGAAGCTTCGAGTGGAATTCAATTTTGATAGGGATATGAATTGGTGTACTAAGAGCCGTAGTCGTCCCACAAGTTTGTAATGGTTGAGGCTCTCTGGCATAGGACTGAATAGTGGTAGCCAATAGTAATGATACAAAGCAACAATGGTATGAGGCTGCCATGCTGGTAGAACATCATACTAAATTTGAATACAATGCAAACTGATCACAGGACAGATGTTGGTGACTATTGACAAGTCAGTAGCGGTAGTCGCAAAGGTATGAAGGGTAGGGGGTGGTTTAGAAGCCTGGAGCTGAATAGTGTTAGGAGCCATAACTATCTTAAGATAAATATCCTGCAAAAGGTTTTCTTCAAAAGGTATCACCAACAGGTATCCTCAAAAGGTATCCTCAAATAGTACGCCACTATGTCATAAGTATTCTCAAATACCTGTATGTGCCTCTGCGCTGCATGTGATGTGCGCACAGTGTGCACTAGCACACAACAAACACATCTATGAAAGTTAGAATGAATACTGTTTGGGGAGATCGCGGAAGTCGAACATAGACGGGACATACCAATGGATGCAGAGAATAATAAGCTATGGTAAAGACTAGGATAGACAGAAGCAGAGGATTCCAAAGGAATCCGAACTAGTAAAACAATTATCGGGTTGTTTGTAGTAATTATGTACAATTATATTGAATCTACACTCAGAGAACGCACATCATACCACTAGCTGCTATTTGTATAAGCATCTAGGTGATATTAGAAGCCTTTGTGGTCCTATAGCGCTATGTACTTCTATTAAAGTAAGGATGTTCAAGGAAGTAGTACAACTTGTCGGCATGTTTGTGGTAATTATTACCGAGGATGTTGGGTAATTAGATTGACTGTTATACAAGGGGATGCTAATATTATTGGAAAAACGAGGATTATGAGGGAATCTGTATCAAACAAAGTGATTTTGGGTTGATTTTGGTGATTTGGAGGGATTGTCTGGTCCATGTGTGTAATTAGATTCAAGACTATTCAATCGAACACACCTTAGAAACATAACTCCTTTGCTAATAGAAGATTGCAACCATGTGCTACAATAGAAATCAAGATGGCTGCCTCCAATATACAAAATGGATGACGGAAACACGTGTCACCTTAACAGCACGCACTGCACAACGCACTAAGACCATGTATCACTATGACAATTACGTAACAACATGGCCGCGCACGGGGCTATATAGCAACCCAGCATGGCGCCACTGGGTCACGTGATTATGAGATCCACCACTTGAGATCCATAAGATAGGGGTTGAAACGAAATATTAATAGGGACACGCCTGTTATAAGGGGGGAAAGGGTATATCATGTACCCTGACGCCCCCCCCCCCCCCCCCCCATCTTATGGATATCATCTGGTGGAGCTCATGTAACATCATATCACATGACCCAGTGGTGCCATGTTGTGTAGTGATGGTAAATACACCCACAGTTCAAATACAACACGAAGGCAAATTTAACACTGTAACCGTTAAATTTGTTCAGCCGAGGTCGATGTATTTACATGTGCATTACTGAGTAAAGCACCAACCCCTAATGACAAACACTGGTGCAAATTGTAGCATTTTGAATAAGATGTCAGAAAATCATAACCTTAAAAATCCCCTAATGGGTGGAACAGGGTCTGTAAGCAGCTCATGCATTGGTATATATCCATGTAACTCCACTCAGAGAAGTAATAAAAATTGAAAACATAAAACAGCAAAATACCTGCCTACCCTACTTTTTCGTGCGTGTAACCCGAGAAACACCATTGTTTGCCCTATAGAGGAATTGAAATATATAATATATATGTTGTGGTTGACTGCTTCATACATAAACTGGTAAAATGTGTTTATTTTTTCAGTCTGGTATCCATATTTTCTATCTCCCAGAAATAATGCTACATTCCGATCAGCTTCAGTTATTTTCAGGAGATAAACTTCGCCCATTCTGCAACATTCGGTTCGCCAAAACTACATCATGTCCCTCTATTAAACGACCTGTCTTACCACATTAATGAAAGTAAGACTTCACCAGCTCAACGCTGCATTGCTAATATTTTTCTCTGTGACAGTTACGCGAAATACCCGTGGATAATTACTCTGTGTGAAACACACGGCCTATTGTTTTTGTACGGTTCCTTTGGCTTTCTTTTTTTTTTCTTCTTCTTCTTCTTCTTCTTCTTCTTTTTCTTCTTCTTCTTCTTCGTCTTCTTCTTTTTCTGACTTCTAAGGAATTCCTTGTCTGCACGATAACTCGAAAACGAATCGTCCTATCTCGCTGATTTTTGACATATGGACAGACAGTCACAGGTTCTCTTTTCAGGTCGCTAGATCCCTTGGGTGTGGCCCAGTCGGCCACAGGGTTTTCAAGCCTCTAATTTCCTGTTTCCTTAAATTATCCCCAAGCAATACTGTGTTGAATTTATTGACACTGGAGACAATGTAAACACAATCAGATTACAGAAGTGTACTTAGCTGTCAAGCATTAAATGTTATCTTGTTATTTCAATCAGATGTCAGTTTCTCAAACAAAGTTGAGATAAACCCTTCGCTTTGCAAGGAAATAAAGTATAAATTATTTACTCAATGCTTTTAACTCTCTCAAGACTGCAATGTGGGTTTCAAAGATTTTAAGTCATGCAATGCGAGAATGATGATAACCCTTTCCATACTCGCATTATTGTTCCAAACATCATTCATATAAGTGGCAGAGCAAACGTTTTCCATTTCTGTTTCCTTGATAGAACCCTTTGAATGTTGTGCACATATATTCTTTCTCAGGTTTCTTGGGAAAATTTATCTGATTCACGTGTGAATATCTTTAAATACTATTAACGAAAACCTATTTCTGATTTCTTTAAAAATATTTCACCTTTCAAATTACGCCTCCATACATTCTCTTTCTATTTTGTTTATTTTTGATGATTTAATCACTCTCATACAGACATGAATTTACTGGATGCAGTAAATTATGTTTCTCTAGTTTCCCATCGTCTTTGTTACGTTCGAATATACATCACGTTGGACACAAAATTCCTAAGAGGAAACGTATAGTGCCTAGCTGAAGAGAAACAAAGTCAACCTTTGCAGAACAAAACAATGATTGCAGCTATCCAGCCTGAACATCGTCTTAAGCAAAAAAGCTATTACGCAGGTTGGGGTATGAAAGTAGCTCCCAATATGGTTAGGTGTACTCGCATGGTAATGTTTTGTGCTTTGGCGGGTTGCTCCCTAGCCGTGGGATCTTCCGCAGCATTTGGATCTGGTATCGGGGGTGCGGATGGAGAAAGATTTGCATTTTGGATGGATACGTCACAAATTAAACATGCAACAACCAGGAGGCATTTCGAACATGAATGGGGGTGGGGGTGGGGGTGGGGGGCACTTGGCACATGACATCCATGAGAGTAAACTGTGAAGCATATCAGCTCAATGGCCAACACATTTAGTTACCCGTAGCTGTAATCTTACATTTTGCGAAAGGTCTCTATTATTTCTGTTTTAGGTTTTAAATTTAAAAGCATTTCTTGTTCAGACCGCATAATGTTGGTTGCAATATAATATACCACTTCCAAATAAGCTTATAGTATATCCATCATGATTTTCGTTTCAACATGTTGTGCGATAAATAAATTGATACTTATAGCCAACAACTGAAGTGCAACGGGCATGCACGCACGCAATATCGAAAAATTAGATAACCCAAAACATTTGAAATATTTAACACCTTAGCTCAATGCTCATACAAGATAATTTTACATCCCACCAAAGATCCACAAGGACCGTTCTTCATGGACTGATGACTTAACTCAACCAGGGAGGACAATTGTGTCAGATTGTAACTCAGAATCGTTTGCGATCTCGGAACTAATTGACTATCACCTGAAACCTATTGCAAATAGACATCCGAGCTATCTCAAATATACACAAGGTTTCCTTCCAAAATTTCGAAATTAAAAATTTAAAAAAATCCAATCCTGGCTACTTTGGATATCGAGAGCATGTATACGAACACTGATTGATAAAGGTGTTGTATCGGTTAAAAATGCATTTGAAAAATATCCGGATGCAAAACGTCCGGATGAACAAACTTTGGATCTTCTAAAGCTGAGTTTAAAAGGTAATGACTTTTAATTCAATGGAGAATAATTTTTACAAATAATGGGTTGTCCTATGGCCAAAGGATTCGGTCCTAGTTTTACAAGCATTTGTGCAGCGAAATGGGGGGGGGGGGGGGGGGGGAATGCCTTAATCAAATGTGTAAAGCATCCTCTCGTATATCTCAGATATTTAGTTGGATTTTTTATTATTTGGGAACATCATCAAACCACAGCTCATTCGTACCACCACAATTCAAGAGATAAGGTAAATTTCAACGAGGCTTATTCCACTCTATTTGCCGCCCTCGGGTTGAGGGTGTATTCATTGCGCTTTTTGCATAGCCTGAAATCTCCATTTCTGAAAAAGCTTGAAAGTCCAGCAGAAATTACTGATTTCGAACCACTGAAAATTGAACACAACAGACCGTTGCAGAATTGTAGTGGCTAGGAATTGAATTGCAAAACGCCTCGTTGTAGATTGCATACTTTTATGCCTGATCGGAAAAAGGAATTTTCCTTCGAGCAAACGAAAAATCATTATCAGATCCGTAATTCCCTCCATTGTGATTCACCAAATATTATTTACCTTATCACTTGTAAACGCTGTTGGAAATAGTATGTTGGTCAAAGTCAAAATCCTTTCCGAGAACATGCTACAAGACACAAGCAAGATATAAAACATAATACTGATGCCCCAGTAGCAAAACATGTTAACCTTCAAGGCCATTCTTTGAACGATATCGAAATCCATCCTATTGAACATCCACTAATTAAAGACACATTAGAAGAAATGAGTGAATTTAGAAAAAGAAACATGAAGCTTTTTGGATCAATCCGCTTCAAACCCTCTGGCCACTTGGTATGAACATATCAGAGGGAGAATGCAAAAGGAGGTCCATCATTCTTTTAACTTTAACATACAACAGATTGAATATCGAAATAGTAAAAACTATTAAAAGATGAATGCAATTTAACCAACTCTAAATTAAATGAATCTTTGAGTCGTTGACCTATTATCGACTACAAGAAAAACAAACATTTGCGTAACATCTTTGTAAGGACTAAATTAGAGCCCATCAATGAATAACGTCAATTATTGTCAGTCAGTTTAACCAGTTCCTGAGATCATTACTTATTTTAAATGAATTGTGTGTATTTTTTATCATGTTTGAAACCCATCAAGGTAAAGTAAATGGATATTTTCATAAAAACAATATTTCTGCGGCATATTAAAAGAAAAAAAACTTTCAGTGCGAAATGTCTGTGTCAGAGCATGCACGCACGCACGTTTTCCCAACATTTTGAGGAATCATATTTTATACCAGCTGAGCGAGGTCATCTCTTTCTAAGGTTCCCGAAAACATTTTACACACTAAAAACTAAAGTGTTTAAACTGACACTTTCAATGTGTTAAACCCATTCTAACTCTTAGGGTTTGATTTTAACACTCAAAGTGCAATGCTTTAAGCACTTAGACATTACAATCGTCAGCCATCTGAAACTTGAATGGATGACACTTCCCATGTGTCTAGCATTGGTGGTTCTTCCAGAATCGTCCATAATTTGATTTGCACTTAGTGGGTATATAATTAAAAGGACACAATGCAGATGACGCGGATTAGGCTCGAGAGTTCGAGCCTGATCTGCGTCATCTGTGTTGTATCCTTTTAAGTGTCGCGACATTACACTTGTCAAGTGGTATTATTCTCAACACCTGTCAAGTTCTGGGATATCTACACTTGAACAAAGTGCTAGTTCAGCACTTAGTAAGTGTTAAAAACAGCACTTCAAGTGCAGTTTTTAACACTTTAGTTTTTAGCCTGCAACCTATCATAACATGGACTACCCAAGGGCCGTCCACATTTTTCTCTAGCATGAAGGGCTTAGGGTTAGACATTCAACATACACACAGAGGCACATCCTTATATGACAGTGCTTTTCCAAGGTATGTATATCGTGTTCTTTATTCCCTTATATGGTAATGTCATCCCAAGGCAGTGTTCCTTATTTGGTAATGTCTTTCCTAGGTGGTGTTCCTTTTCTATTCATTTCGTGCAGTGCACAGACATTCCTTGAAAATAATTAATATTCAGCTAGAAAACGCATTCATCAGCTGCAAAAATTAGTTATGTGGGATTTCTGATTACGGAGTGTGTTTCACACAAATGCTCACTCACAAACACCATGGTGACATAGCGAGGTACTTCTCAAATTCTGTTTATTCGATCCAGCACTGAAAGTGGAGTAACTTCGTGAGGTTACCTAACCGAGGTAACGGGCAATTTACCGATCTGTGGCATAATTCGGCATGGTCTTGAACTCTTATGTCTTGGACACGTAATTGAGAATCAAAATGGTATGTCAGTAGTGATATACCGAAGTCCCTCCTCAATACGTGTCGCAAAAGGTAAATCCATATTTAGTTTCACATTGGTTGTACATAATTTCTTCATCTCAGATCTCATATTAAGAAAGAGAGCTAATAAGAAACTAGACGTGGTATTTATCGTTCTCACGGCTCCTCTCAAGGGGCAGAATAATTTCTTATCATCTACGCATTTGTCATGACCTAAATCTGGTATATAATGCGTCCTTTGGTTTATCTACAAGTAATGTATCGGCTTCCAACCGACAAATGGCTACCAATTTATTTTCAGTTGTTGATGTTTTTCGACTCACATTTATAAATGGTACAGGCAAAGCTTGCACCTTAAAAATTCCGAATTGGAAATTTGTGTTAATTAACGGAACTTTTACTAGCATTACCAGTTTATCATCGACGAAGACTGTCGCAGTTGTCAACATATGATAATATTACCATAACTCTTTCTAAATTTTCAACGGAAGTTGGGTAAGATCGTCAAGCCTATCCTGAATGCTCGGCAATATGGACGTCAACAAGGTAGGGCTGACAACTATGGGTGACAACTTCTCATCTGCAAGCACATCCATTTGCTCATGCAGATCATTCATATACTTTTCTGCTGTTATTAACATTAGTTCAACTTGTATTAACATTGTCTCAAGTTGATGAAAGGAATGCAAAAAGTGCTCTAGAAAGGTTAACTGGTTCTCATGATCCTGCAATACAATTTCCATTTTATCACGCAAAAGAGATACTGTACTCGATAAATTTACCATAAATTACCAGTTCTCTTGCATGGCGCGATACGTTAATTTAATTAAACTTAAACTTAGTTTCAGCACATGTTGCATCATTGCCTGATTTACAGACAATCGTCTTAATTTTTCCTACATGCCTTTCAAATCAGATCCAGTGACGGTCCCAAACAACAAACTCATTCCTTCACCAATGGAATTTGCTAAACCTCGCTTATCTCGTGATGAGGGTGTATGCCCCTTTAACTTGCGATAATCGTCCAGGTCCCCTTTTACTCGTTCGAAACGATTATTTATGAACCTGACCTCTTGGTACATATCCACTAATATCGAATGTAATGCAAGATTAAAAGTATTGTTTCCAGTATTGTCCTTGTTTTGTTCAAATATTCTCATAAAACATGTATCAAGATCTTGATAATATTGATTCACAAAGCGTACATTATTATCAACCCTTTTCATGTAGTATATCAACGGGGCCACCTTGGCCACATACATTCTTGTCCATTCACTGTCAACCATATAAATTTCTTTTACTTTTGTAAAGATGACATTGTTTTGGATTATTGTACTTCCACTAACTGTTAATATTGATAAACTTCCCACTAACCAATTTAACAACATCTTGCTCCTACAATGACAAGAAAGGCATGGATTAGCATCATGAGTGATTCTCAAAGCTGAGTTCCAAAATACTCTCTCATTTTACGGCCGGTCAGTAAAACTCGAGAATTATTTCCAACACAGAGAAATCGCCAAACTGTTGTGCAGGCCAGCAAATGACTTTGCCATGTTACATTTCCAGTCAAATTATAAGTCAATATACTTTAGTCTATCATGATGCATATCCTATCCTCCCTCAAAGTCATACAGCATACTTCTTGCCATCCACCCTCTCGAAGGGTGGCTCTAATGTTATCAATCAGATTTCCAATCTTTACCCCATTTGACTGGCGCATAGCTGGCAGTATGTCCGTTACTTGAGCTTTAGTTTTATTTCTTTGATTTATGCTGCAGTCAGAGAAACACTCGAAATCAGAATTAAAGTTTTCTGATTGCGATTCTACTTTAAACATTTCTACTTTCATTGGTTCCTGTGCCGATGCAGAAGCTTGAGTAGCTTTCTTCTGGTCCTCAAAGAATCGTCTTAATCTACTACGCAGTTCTTCCATGGGTATCACCTCTTCCTTGGAAGATGAATTATTTCAGACTTGTCTTTTATTTCTGATTAAAGGAACCATAGGCATAGGCTCCTCGTCGGCACTACTGCTCCTACTTTTTTCTGTCTGCTTGGGATGCTACATATCTTTGTGTCTCGCCCTAACTGGGTCAAGAATTTCCCACTCTTGGGGAGCCAAACTTAAATTTTCCCCATGACATTTGATAAATCTACCCCTCAGTTGGTCTCTGATCCTGTAACTTACAGGCCCAGTTTTGTTTTTTTGATATCTTGAAATGGGGGCTCCCATTTCTGTTCTAATTGTTCCTTTTGTCGTCCGTCTCTATACATTATGGGATCTCTTACATTAAATGTAATCTGTTTCGCTTTCACATCCCCAATACATTTCTGTTTGTGTACTCTTTTCTGCTGAGTCATTTGTTGTCTCATGTATGCTTTGTGTTGTTCTTGCAAAGCTATTTTGTGGGCTTCTTCTCCCACATACTTTTGTCTGGGTTTTAACACTGTGTCTAATGGAAGAACCATGTCCCTGACATATAAGAGATAATAGGGCGAGAACGCAGACGACTCGCTTCCATTAAATCTGCTAGCTGCCAGTGATTGATTTAAAAATAAATCCCAGGTCTCCAATTCCTTGTGAGACATTTTAGCCAAGACATCATTTAATGTTCGGTGAAATAGCTCCACGTTCCCATTCGACTGAGGGTGGTAATAGGAAGTTTTCACATGGTATATTTTTAAGTGTGCAGTCAAATATTTCATTACCTCGTTGCAATTCAAGTGGACATCCAAATCTTTGGAAAATTTAATCAATTAACAAATTTGCAACAGTTTCTGCTCGTTTATCAGGTACTGGAAATGCTTCAGGCCATCTAGAATATAGATCAATGAAAGTAACTATGTACTTATTTCCAGATAGAGTACTTGGAAAAGGTCCACTCATATCCAAAGCAATTTTAGCAAACGGATAAGACGGACTATCTGCTTCTTGCATAGGTAAAGTAACTTTTTTGGTATTTCTTGCCCTACATATAAGGCATTTTTCTACATACTGATAGATGTTTTTATAAAAATCAGGCCAATAATATTTCCTACTAATATTCCAGCACACCTTGTCTATTCCCAAATGTCCCAAGTCGTCATGGTATTGTCTAGTACATCACCCGACAAGTACCCAGGAATGTACAACCTCACCCTGGGGTTGTCATCAGTAGCACCGGTGTGGTACAATATTTCCCTTATCATTAAGTACCTACTACTTATGTCAGCTGGGGTATTATCAGTCAAATATTTCTTCTACACTTCCATTAGTCTAACATATTTTGATTTCTCCACTTTCATGTCTAAGTCTTTATACTTTATTTCTTGAGGTTCCATAGGGGAGTCTTGTTGTTCAATATTGACATGTGCATACTGTTTAGGGTTAATTTTGTCACTGTATATCACTCCTACTCTTAATGTTTTCTCAGTTTCTACCTAATCCATCTGATAATTGGGATCTACATTTGCAATTCCTTCAGGTAAAAAGCCAGTCAGCACAGGTGTTTTGTTTTCCAGGTAAATATTCAATTTTGCAATTATAACTGGCTATGTTCAACACCCACCTTTGAACATTTGCATTGTTTTGGGGTCATCTCAACATGTATTGTGATGGAGCATGGTCTGTTTTAATAACAAACTTGGCTCCATGCAAATAATTGTTGAACTTATCCAATGCTTAAGAGATGTCAAAAGCTTCTTTTTCAAAGATTGACCACCTTTGTCGTGTGCCACCTAATTTGTGTGACAAAAATACAATTGGTTTCTCATCTGGCACACCTGGAATTTGACCCTCCTCACCTTTACAAGGTTGAGTTAACACTGCCCCCATGCATGAATGAGAAGCGTCCATATATAGGACGTAAAATTTTCGTGGGTTGGGATATGAGAGGTGTGCTACTTGTTTCAAGCTTTCCTTTAGGTACTCAAAATATTTTTGATGGGCCTCTTTCCAATGAAATCTAGCATGCTTTTTGGTAAGTCCTATCAACGGCTGTGCTATCTCGCTAAAGTTTGGTATAAATCGTGTGTAGTAAGAAACCATCCCCATGAAACTTCTAACTTTGGTCACAGGTTTGGAGGTACTAATTTTCTTATGACCTCGACCTTTGTGAGTTCAGGTTTGATACCATCTTGACTTATTTTGAAGCCAAGGTAAGCTGTTTCACTTTGAAAGAATGTGCACTTTTTAGCCTTTAGTTTTAGCTTGTGTTGTCTCAGTCGTTTGAATACCTGCCGAATATGTTCAATATGTGACTTTTCGTCTTTACTAAAAATCAAACATGATCTAAATAGGCAAGCGAAAAGTCCTCTATTCCTTGCAGGACTATAGTCATCAGCTGCTGATACTCGCTTGGCGCATTTATTAATCCAAAGGCCATGACATTGAACTCATATAACCCTTTGTGACACGTGATTGCAGTCTTAGGTCTATCAGCTTCGTCCATCTTGACTTGCCAATAACCTGACTTCATATCAAATGTCGTAAAGTATTTACAACCATTAAGTAGGATAAAAATATCATCAATCAGAGGAAGTGAAAAGCTGAAAACTTTAGCCACGTGATTAAGCCAGCGGAAATCCACGCAGAAGCACCTTGTGCCATCTTTCTTGTCCACTAAGAGACAAGGAAAGCTCCAGGCACTGTTTGAGCGACGGATTATGCCAGCTTCTAGCATCACCTGGATCGCATCATCCATAATTTTTCGTTTTGTAAGTCGTACCCTATATGGTCCACTTTTAATTTGTTTGGCATCACTTGTATCAATCTTCATGGTGACTGTGTCTGTTTGGGTTAAGTCCTTATCACTTTCAGCGAACAAATCTCTATTCTCATTAATTAATTTCATAGTTATGTCCCTTTATCAGTCGGTACTTTAATATCTTTTTCATCAAGTTCAATCTTTTGTTTTGGACCATCAGAATTTAATTTTCTCAAAACTTGTTCCATTTCTACTAAGTTTTTATCCTGTACTACAGGTTCTACTGTTCCCACAATACAGCCCCTCTTTAATGTATAATGTTTGTTAGTGCTATTTACTAACATCACAGGAATATGCCCTTCATTGTTACTCACTACCCTATTGCTAACAAGTAAACCTGGTTGTTCAGCTATGTAGCCTTGCTTTAAACCATGATGTTCTAAATAATCAGAGTCAAAAGTTGATCGGGCCCCTGTGGCATTCGCTGTACAGACACAAGTGGCCTGAGGTTTAAGTTTAATTTGATTCACCAATCTTGTCAAACAACTAACATTTAAGTCTTTCACTATCGGTATAAGCTGTCCCTGTAATTTTAATTTTTGAAGTTCAAAGTAAATGTTCACTCCATTATCATTGATCCAATCTAAACCAAGTAATACACTTTGATTAAGTTCATCTAAAACTAAGAATTCATGCACCTGAGAAATTCCATTTATCCAAAAATAAAGTTTCACTAGACCCCTGGGTCTAACATCATTTCCATTCACTCCCTCAATTCGAGGTAAAGTATTTCTATCTCTCAATAACCTTGACCTAAGTCTTAATTTTTTCCAAAATTTTGTGGTAATGCAAGAAGTTTGAGCTTCTCAATCTAATAAAGCACTCAATTGTTGCTTCCCTATGTTTATCATGACACTTTCCAAAGATGCCGGTTCATAATTAACCCTTTACCCAACGTAACGGCCAAAACCGGCCAGCGCTATTCTCAAAAATCACGAATTAATTTTCATTATTTTTTCATTTTTTGTCTCAAAAACATAGGTTATGACCCCTCGTTGGAACGAGCTCGTCGAGCTCGTTCCAACGAGGGGTCATAACCTATGTTTTTGAGACAAAAAATAAAAAAAAATAGTTATTCAAGAATTTTGTTTGCAAGTGTCGTCTACTTTTCATGTTGGGTAAAGTGTTAACATGGACCGTCAGTGAAGAGCATTGTTTATGTTTATCTCAACCTCCTGTTGTTACATGGAGTTGTTTTTATTGACTTCCTGTTCCATTTTTATCGATTTCTGAATTTTGTTGAAGTTTTAGTTCCACTTCCTGTCTACAATAATTTTTCCCATCTACCTTCGGTTTTAATTTCTGCTGAGGTGTTTTTTCTGTTTTGTTTTCAATTTGGTTTGAATGTTTACTTCCTGTTTTGGGTTTCGGTTTCCAGGGGTATTCCCCTGAAGTTTTATCTGCATTACTGGTTTCTGATTCTCTAAACTTTTCTGCTTTTGATTTTCCCTATTCAATGGATGATTCTTGGGATATCTTTTATAATAATAATTATATTTCTCCATATTTTCAAGTGCTATTGGACTGAAATGTTTTTCCGGTAAAATTCGGGTACAGTCTTTCATAAAATGTGTACCCTGCCCCCATTGTGGGCACCTGTCACACATTTTAACCCCCATACAACACCGTGTATAGTGGATCTCACTTCCACATTTTGCACATTCATGATCTATCCCTTGGTTAATTTCATCTTTTTATCTTTATCTTTTTGATTGGGCCCCCTCCTTGTTCTAGCAGTTGGCTCTAGAACAGGTTTAGCTCCTAATTTATTGCTAAGCTATGGGTTAACATTTAGCCCAGAGCCTGAATTTATCTTTGTTTTACTGTTAGGTTTTGTTTCCTTTCTCACTTTCTTAGCTCTATCTGTTAAAGAAATAGTCCTAAATTTCACCTTGCAACTCTCAATGTTATATCCCTCAGTATTACACTTTTTACAGTAATTTACCATTTTCTTTGTTTTACAGAAGGGGGAACTATTTGTTGGACACTGAGTCCCAGTTTTATAGGTTGTCTGTTCCTACAATTTTGTTCCTGTCAAGGTTCTGATTTTCTAGTATGCCTCTTTCTAATGATTTCACTGGATTGCTTATTATTATACCTTAACTTTTCAGGTTTTACAGTTTAAAACACTGGTTTTGAACTTTTCTCGTGCAGATTTACACTCATCACATGCACTAAATTACGTACCTGTCCCATTTCCCTGCTATGTTCTCTATTATGTAACTCATTACATGTATTATTTTGTGATAATTGTGTTCTCTCCCAATTCTGGCTTCTACAAACATTTTCTAATCATGTCACTGAACTGGATTTATCAGCATACAGGTCATAAATAGCCATGGAATAATTATTTGTATACTGCCTTTTACGACTGTGAACAGAACAGGGTGGCTGTATTGATTGAGACTCGACCCTTTACCATACAAGGACCGAGTTTTGCCCTTTTAAATTAACTCTACACAAGGCTGCGTAGAGCCCTAACTGACCGCAATCAAAACAAGCTCCTAAACTGAATCTAGTCTGTCCTGCGCCTTCGGCATGGGTTTGCTGTTGTTGGGGGTGGGGCCTGCACCTCTACTGTCCTTACTTCCCTCGAGATTTTCACTCTGCATTCGCGTTTGTAGTGCCCTGGTCGTCCACAGAGGTGGCAAATGGGTCTGGGGTATTGATTAACCCTCTGCTGAACAAACCTTTTATTCTGGTACTGTTGATTTTGCTGCCTCGGTTGACCTTGCCTATATGGTTGACCCTGCCGAAACGGCTTTGGAATTTGCAAATTTTGTCTCCCCGTTGTCGCTAAATGTACGCGATTCTTCCGTCGCGTCGCATCAAATTCCATGGGAACACCTACATTCCCTGATCTCTTTTCAGGTATTTGTAATATTGTGCACTTCCCGACTCTGCCCAGGCTTTGTGTTTATGTTTCACGCCTGCTTCAAATATCGCCATAGCCATGGCCTTGTCGAGCGTCGAGGCCTCTTTTCTAATTAACTTCATCTGTATATCGGGCTGATGCAGACCGTCGGTGAAGTAATCTGCTAACATGTTTTGTTCGGATTCCCCGTCAATTTGCTTGCCATAAACGTCTTTGGCGAGATCGAGTAATCGTTCGAGATACGACACAATGGTCTCATTTTTCTCCTGCTTCATATGGCGCAAATAACTTCTCGCCATACTCTTATCCATAATTTTCTGAATATCTAATTTCCATCTCTTTCTGGAGCTCTTCCCATCGCACCTCGGGGTTGTGTTCAATTTGCCTCAAAATAAAATCGCTTACAACATAATCGCTGGTCTGAGCAGCAATAAATTTCCTTTGTGATGGTGGAATGTTGTTCGTTGCCCAATATAAGTTCAAGCTCTTGATCCAAGCCCGGTAGTTTTTTCGATTCCCATCAAATCTGCGGATATGGGCGTGAAGGGCCTGAGTTAGCGTCGCGTGGACTGTAGTAGCTGCATTTCTGCTACTTGCCAAAATGGTTTTGTGCAATTTTGTGATACCCTGAGCGGCTGTATCGCTGTTAGCATCGCCTAAATCCAGCTCGGTGATCTCACGTTCGCTATCCTCCCTCGTTTTCATGTTCGCAAGCTGTATTTGTAGTTCTACAATCTGTAGATTGAGGGCCTGAGTTTGTTCCTGAAAAACTTTTGCTTGGTTCGCGTTTTGGTCTTGCAGGGAAGCTCGTTCAGCATCCAACAGCCGCTGGTGACGTGCGGTAACGTCGTCCAGTTCCTGCTGCATGTTCTGAAGTTGCTCACTTGCAAGAGCTTCCGCTCTCTGTCGGACAGCAATTTCATCCATTATTCTGCTGATAATATATGATATATCAAAATGTTACACTTACAGTTTTTGTTGGCTGTTTGGCTGTTGTAGAAAGTTGTTCCACCACTTTCCTCCTTCCTGGAATGTGCACTTTTCGCGAGTACTACACAATCCATACTCTCGCGCACTACTATTATCGCAACAACACTGTTACATGTTTTGTTTTGCTCTGTTCCACCACTGCCTGGTTTTGTTCCACCACTGCGTGTGTTTCCACCACTTCTCACTGTCTGTTACCTATACGGTTGTGGTTATCTCTGCAAGCTCTCGGAGAGAGCTCAGTTGAGTCACTGGCTACTGGTACGTCGTTGCCTACGGGTACATTTTTGTGATTGGTACTGATTTGCAAACTCTGCAGCGACGGCACAAATATAAATACACGTCTGTTGAGGAATTAAGTGAAAGTCTATCGATCTACGATCGTAAGTTCGGACTCAGTTTGTTGTGATTACTGAGAGAACTACGAAGTCCCATCAGCCGCAAAGTCCCATCAGCTCGTGGAGTTTTGTGATTCCTTACCAGACGATATCAGACGCAGGCTCCACATTCTGGGTTCAGTTTGGTAACCTCACGAACTTGTCGTGTTCAGCAGAATGAAGACCATTTTTCCAGCTATCTGATTAATTCAAAAAGCATTTACAAACGGCGACTGAACGATGTCTCTGGCATATATAATACAAAATGTTCATGCAATACTGCTCGTGCTATTCAGGACCAGTGGCGTCCATCTTTCTTCTTGGTGATCGTTCCATATTCGCCGGGAGCCCAAGAGACAATTTTACCAAGCATACATAAATCGATCGTTACATACTCCAGATTTCTGATGCAAGATCTAATTGCGTAATTACCAGTCAGCGGAATATTTAGGGAAAGTCCCCTGATTCCCCTGACGTGGCAGTCACCATTTATGGACCTTAGACTGCCATGCAGACTGTCGATCAGGCTGCATGCAGTCTTACGAGGGGTCCACAAACACACTCCACAGGGGTTCTGTTAAGCGGGTGAATTGCGTGGTGGATTCTACAATTTTCAACATCATGTGATGCCCAAGGGTGTTCCAGGAGTGCACTAGGGGTCGTTGACAGATATGACTGCCTGGAAAACAATGTCCCTATCAATCAATCTTTCATCAGTGCCTTCGCCGAGTGAAGACCAGAGTACTTCTGTATTCTGACTGTTAGTTTAATATAATTTTCATATGCTTCCAACATTACAGGAAACTGATAAAAAAATGAGTCCCATTTAAGCTAATAAAAAGGGTTTATCTACTTTACTTCACGGAAGAGCTGTAGCTCTTCTTCCGAGCTTGATTAACCCCTGTGGACCAACTTCGCAACACCATCCCATGCCTCGCCCCAATGCATTTTCGGAGAGCATGTAATTGCCGCTGTTTGATGGGTGCGGCTATCCGCACCCCTGGCAAAATGTTTGAACAACCAATCGACGAGTGCGATTTAGCAATATGTCTGTAAAGTGATCGGTATTTGACAGAAAAATCTGTATTAATCAGTAGCCGACAATCTGGGAATTGTTTTTTTGTAGAAATTACCGAGTTGTTAGTTTGATGCGGACTAATTAATTTATTTATTCCAACTAACTTATAAACGCATGCCTTCACCGGATGCATTCCGAAAGCACATCTTGCTCGGGCTTGATAAATACATGTAACTGTCGTCATGTTATTCAGTCCTTCCCTGGTAGTGCGGTTGCTCAGTAGATAGAGGTACAAGCTGCAAGCCGAGATGGCCTCGATTCGAATCTCACCTGCAGCAACCTCGGTGTGTGTTTGGGCAAATCACTTAACCTCAACTGTCCACGTGGGGCATGCTGGCGTTGTGTACTAAGGCGTACAAAACGTCGATTGTGCAGTTGTCTTCAACCAATGTTAACCCTGCTTGTGTGGAGTTAGTACTTTGGGAGTCTGTCAGTTGCTTGCCTTTGCTCGGTGTTTCTCTTCGTCTTCGGGTAATTCTGCTTCCTCCACCCGTAAAACTATGCGACACGAGGTGACCCTGGCTGTCGGAAGTGTAGTTAATCCCTAATGGATAAATAAATAAATAAATAAATAAATAAATAAATAAATAAATAAATAAATAAATAAATTCAGGCTTTTCCGACCCGTTGTGTAGCCCTCATTGGCATGCACCGGACTCAGAATTTGTTATGCCTGCTATCACAGCGTGCCAACATCAATAATGGCCGAACACTTCTGTAGGTTCAATGTCCTATCTTCAAATCCTGATTCATTCCACATATAATGCTGTTTAATAGGCGTGATTGTCTACCATCCCCGCGTTCCCATCGCCCCAACCCAGGCCACCCTCTTGTATTAACAATGTCGGTTTAACCCTTTACCCAACGAATCGCCCACATCCGCCTGCGAAATATGCAAATTCAGCAGTTGAAAAAATATTATTTTTCAAAACATTTCAACAAAACCATATCATGTGACCCATCGTTGGAACGAGCTCGTCGAGCTCGTTCCAACGCGGGGTCGCATGATATGGTTTTGTTGAAATTTTTTGAAAAAATTAAAAAAATGATATTTAAAATAATAAATTTTGATATCGTCTGCGTTGGGTAAAGGGTTAATGCGATCTGTGGTAAACTGTTGAATTCCATCCACACGGTCCTGTATAAACGTGTGCAGCTAAAGTGGAAGAAATTATCAAACAGACGAACAATGCCAAATTACACCGATCGGTGGTGACAGGTTATTAATGAGTGGAAAAGACTTTGCATTAAGGCTGACGTGTGTGTGTGTGTGTGTGTGTGTGTGAGGTGGAGGGGTGGTCGTCGTCGTCCTGTCGGTTCCTCCGCGACTTTACGGACTTCAAGGCGGTTTCGGTGGTACTCAAAAAGGAAATGCTACCCTCCATGCATTTTTCTGCAATAGAGGAACTTTCACAATTATTATAATTCCTGCAGTGTAGGTGTCTGATCAGCCAATTCACAGCCATTTCGCCATGAATCCATCCGCATTTTTCGTCTATTTTTCAGTTATGGAAGTTAGCTAAGATTGAAAAGCAGTGTTGCAGCCCATTCGGGGCGAACTTAGTAATACCAGTTCGAGTTTACACGATCTCTGCAGCCTTAACGATTTATTAAATGTTCAACAACGGATTCTTCCAGCAAGGGTGCAGATGGAGGTTTCAAGATTTACCCCTGGGGTTGTTTCGTACCGGCTTGAAAATTACAAGATTCGCAATATTACCGCCTTTCATCAATACGCTGTATTTCAGCCATTTTTCGAGGGATTTCTATGAAACTTTCATTCATTGTGGAGGAATAGTTACTCACCGTTTCCTGTAAATTGCGACATGAACGGCTCTCTCTCAAACACACACACTCACAAAAACATAGAGGCGTGTTTTCCCAACATTGTGAGGTATCATATTTCGTACCAGCTAAGCGAGGTCATCTCTTTCTAGAAGCCCCAGAAAAGAGATATTTCGTATTTTAACCTATCATAACATGGACTATCCAAGAACCGTCCACATTTTTGTCTAGCATGAAGGGCTACAGGTTAGACTTTCCATATACCTACCGAGGCGCATCCTCATATGACAGAGTTTTTCCGAGGTATATATATGGTGTTCTTTATTCCGTTATATGGTAATGTCGTCCCAAGGCAGTGTTCCTTATATGATAATGTCTTTCCCAGCCGGTGTTCCTTTTTTATTCGTTACGTGCAGCGCACGGACATTCCTTGGAGATAATTAATATTCAACTAGCATACGCATGCATCAGCTGCAAAAATTAGTCATTTCGGATTTCTAATTACGGAGTGTGTTACACACAGGTGCTCACTCACAAGCACCGTGTTGACGAAGCCAGGTTCTTCTAAAATTATATTTCTAGGCTCCAGCAATGAAAGTGGAGTTACTTAGTGGGGTTACCTAACTGACATTCAAAATTCCTCATTTGAAAAATACACACAAGCCCGTGCCAGTCTTCGTCTGAGGCCATCCACAGCTCTTTCATCGTACTGTAGCCAGCGCGTTCCCCACTTCCATGCTGCTGCCGAAAGGAAGATGAACCAAATCATCATGAGGACTTCATCTAAAAAGCTAGATTCCAGCCATCGTTTTTGACGGTATGCAATGGTCTAGTGGTTTAGACACTGGACTCCTGATTGCCAGGCGGTGTTGCCGAGGGTTCGAATCCCGGCGGGGGATCAGAAACCAACATTCCAAATTCCTCCAAAACATGATTGTCTCATTTGAAAAACACACACACACACACACTCACCCTCATCCTCACACACACACCTACACACACACACACACACACTAAATTCCTTCAAAACAAGATTGTGTTCTTCAAACAAAAACCTGATTTGTCCGTGCCGGATTTCCTCTGAGGTCAATCACAGCACTTCCGTCGTACTGTAGACAGAGCATTTCACACTTTCATGTAGCTACTGACGGGAAAGTGAACCATGTAATCATGAAAACTTCATCTAATAAGCTGTCCCTCCTTATTTGTTTTTACTCTGTTTGGACGTCGAAAAAAAGGAAACGTGCTTACTCGTGCTTCTTTATTTTCGATGTCCCAAAAATGTGGAGATGTGTCCCAAAAGGTCACCAGTGGGCTTCATTTGAAAGCCTCGTTTGATTGTTCGTTTCCTTGGTAACTCGCGAAGATGTCTAGCATTTAGATGCAGTTCTATAATCCTATGATCCACCCCCCCCCCCTCCTTTCATGGGGAATATGTTACTACTTGCCCACGCCCACGTGGAATATTATCTGGCGCCGACACTTGTGTCAAATTAGAAATACGTTGTTTGTTTGTCCCCTGTATATGTGAAGATATCATCCTAGCATAGCTGATCTTTTGTCGGGATATTAAAGTTTCAGTACATTAATATAGTTTTCAAGAACAATAAATTGGAATAGTAAACTTGTCTATTAAATGTGTCACAAAAAATCGGAAAAGTATGTCTTTATTTTACAGAATTATTGACCAGTGATTGGCCAAATGGAGCTTATGGGTTACCATCAACTCTGTACGGTTGTCCAGAGACAGACTTACACGGCTGGAAGACCGGTTATATGAATCTGACAGTTCCATATGAATGGGCTCCGCAACAATGGCATAAACGGCAAACCGTTGATCTACCGGATCATATCCTTGGCCCTTACGACAGTCGTCATCTGCAAATGAATTTTTGCATTAAACTTTCCGGCAATGGACAAAATGTAACCTGGCCACGCGGGAGTTACTGTATCTACAAAGTTGGGGATAGTTGTGCAGATGGTAAGAATAGTTAGTTCCAGAAAGAAAGATGATATATATGTGTATACATTAACCCTTTACCTAACCTGAAAAGCAGACGACACTTGCAAAAATAATTCTTGAATAACTATTTTTTTCATTTTTTGTCTCAAAAACATAGGTTATGACCCCTCGTTGGAACGAGCTCGTCGAGCTCGTTCCAACGAGGTGTCATAACCTATGTTTTTGAGACAAAAAATGAAAAAAATAATGGAAATTAATTGGCGATTTTTGAGAATAGCGCTGGCCGTTTTTGGCCGTTACGTTAGGTAAAGGGTTAATGCTTCACATCAGGATGCTGAATCCACTTTGCTTGGTTTTATTTGGAACTTTCCACATGTATGTGGAATAATGATGTATCGTTTGAGAAAGAAATAAAATATTGTTTAAAATTAAATCACGATACGATCAAGGGTGAAGTTGTGAAATACTCAATAATGGTAAACTGGTACCACCCTCCCCTTCCGGCTTTTCACCACGTATGTCATCTATCCTAATCACATAAACAGCGTTTCAGATTTCGACTTTTTTTTTCTTCCGTATTTTTAAATGTTTGTTTTTTTATCTCGCTCGCTGTTATATGCAGACTTCACAATCCTAAAGTCCATAAACATAATTATGTCAAAAGTCGACCAATTACCTCCTCTTTATTCGAGAATCACGATCGTCGTTTTAAAATACCCTAGCAACCTTTTGTTTTCCTCAGCTGGTAATTAGGATTGAGTACAATGCATCAGCAGTTCAACATTTGAAAGCGTAGCAGTGCTAACGTCAATATGGCATCTATATTGGGGGAACATGATGGAAAAAAACATACTGCTAGCCATCTGCACATTGAAGACAAAATATCAAGCTTCACGTCCTTTCCACAATTCTCTTAGGAATATACTCAATCGAGTCCTGTGTATGGATTGATTAAATTCCCGTTGCACTATGAGAAAGATTCCCTACATGAAATTTCAATATTTTGCATGTACTTTAATGTGCTGAGGGTTAATTTAATTGCTGCTGTCTGGAGAATTCAGGAAACATATTATATAACTGAAACTTTAGCATAGTTGGTTGGGTGGCTATTGCTATTCAATAGAATGCAATACAAAATTTAGCTGACTATGAGAATCTCGGGCATTTCCCATCGGAGATTTCCCCACGGATTCATAATTAGAAAAACGAACATTTCCGGAACGGAAATAAATTTCCACCGAACATTGCTCCACCGCGGGTAATTCGCATCGAACACTTCCCTGCCTTGGCACTGGTACAAAGAAGGAGCAACAACAATTACATTTCGATAATGAAGTAAATGTATCGGAGTGAATACAACTCACGAAAAAAAGCGAAGATTGATGATAGAAATGTTTATAAGTATTATTACTTGTTTTGATTGTATTTCAGGGTGATTTTATTAATTATTATATGACAGAAAAAATCTGGTAATTTAATTGGCTAAAACACTCATCAGAAGTGTTCATTTTCACACAGAACGACACGCGTGTGAATGGGTTAATCGATATGGCACGACTGTCAGCACAGAAGGATAGAACGCGAGGCCGCCGGCCTCGAGTTTTATCCTGCCGCAATGGCACAAGTGCCAATTCGATTAACCCATCCACACAGGCGTGTCGTTCTGAGTTTATTACACGTCTTCACGTCTGTTAAAAACATTATTAGAAGGACTCTCAGCATTGCATTTGACAACTATCAACAAAAAGAACACATTTTATCGCCAAACAAATTTGCGAGGAGAATACGTTTTACTATTTCGTCCCCTGAGTTCCAATGTGTTCTATGTGTCTGCTGACACGTAGAGCACATTGGAACTCGGGGGCCGATCTTCAGTTATCGCTAGCGATTCAAGTTGGAATTGCGGTGAACGATTTGTAGAAAACTCCAGTAAAATTACGTTTCTTTATAAAAATAGTTCGTCAACGATTTCCATTCCAACAGATTCATTTTTCGCATGGTATAGTGTAGCTGCAGATTGGTATTTCCTAGAACAGGAGAGTAGTAAACTCCATTATCTCTGGTCTTGTCTATTTTTATGGAAATCGAGTTGATATTTCACCGCTCTGTCATTGTTGTCTATAAATCGTGCAGGTAGGTTGATATAGTGATTCCAAATACATGTTTGCAATAAAAAATAGAAATGGAATTTCCAACATGTTCCTTCCTTTAATTTAGCTGTTCCAATGTTTAGGAACTGTTCAAATATAATAATTTACAACAACATGAACAGGTAAGTTAATGCACGTTGCTTATTATGTATATGTTGAAATTAAATTTAGTTTGCTGCGTTTGAATATGATGTTTTGTATTCGTAAAATATGTAATGAAGCAAGGAATTTGCAAACGATTTGTTCTGTCATAATAATAAAACTACGGCCTCAGTGAATATTAATTTTCTGGGGTTGATAATTCCTTGTATCATCCTCAAGGAAAGTCAATAATTTGTATAATATTTAGTGTTTGGGGATTAATGTAGGGCGAAGTGAGTAAGAGTTTCGAGAATTTATGTGCGTTACCTTTTTTCATGTATTGTCTTTTGTTTTTGATTTTGGACTTTGTGGACATGTACGATAAGTTGTTCTGGTGTTGTTAAGTGTGCTGTCTCGACAGTAAGTATGATGGGTGAGTATCGGGGTACAGACAGCGAGGTGGTTGGTATCAGTTAGGGTGTACATACACAGGTGGAGGGGGCTGTAGCGTGAAAGAATGATTTCAGTGGTTATGGACTGCGGGCAGGTCAGATGTGACGAGTAGGTGCTCGACAATGCAGGATTGTATCCCGTGGTCGGGAATAGTCAGTCCAGACACCCGAACCCACTAATTCTACACAAGCAGTTGGTTTCTGATCTCCCACTGGGAATCGAATTCACGACAATCCGGCCTGGCAATGAGGAACCCAACACCACCTAAACCACTAGACCATTGCACACCGTAAAAAAACGATGGCTTGAGTCTAGCTTATTACGTGAAGTTTCCGCGATTACTTAGTTCAATTTCCCTGCTGCTGTTGCATGAAAGTGCGTAACTCGCTGGCTACAGTACGACAAAACGACTGTAGTTAGCCTTAGACGAAGACTGACGTGAGCTTGCGTGATAAATTTGAAGGACACAGTCATGTTTTGGAAGAATTTAGAATGATGTTTTCTGATCCATCGCCGGGAATCGAGCTCAATACAATCCCGTCGGGAATTCAGGAGCCCAACATCTAAACCACTAGACCATTGCACACCCTCAAAAACGATTGCTGGAATCTAGCTTATTAGATTAAGTTTTCACTATTACGTGGTTCATTTTCCTTTCGGCAGCTGCATGAAAGTGTGAAACGAACTGGCTACAGTACTACAAAAATGCTGTGGCTGGACTTAGACGAATGCAACTGACCGGGTAGTGAGTTAACGCAATGAAATATGCCTACCACACCATCAAGGCATGCCTTTGTCGGAGACATGCCTTTATGATGTAGTTGGAATAATTGATAGTATAGTTGAAATTCTAGATTTGTTGGAAATGTACTTGTTAATAAATACAAGTAGTAGTCGTCACAAAATTGTTCATATCGTCTTTAAAAGCCTGAGTCGGGTATTACAGGCATCTGCGTGCGTGCGTGCGTGCGTGCGTGCGTGCGTGCGTGCGTGCGTGCGTGCGTGCGTGCGTGCGTGCGTGCGTGCGTGCGTGCGTGCGTGCGTGCGTGCGTGCGTGCGTGCGTGCGTGCGTGCGTGCGTGCGTGCGTGCGTGCGTGCGTGCGTGCGTGCGTTCGTGCGTGCAAGTAGCCAGTATCAAATCTTGACTCGTAAGAAAGTACACGATTGCTTGGAAAGGCGAGTTGATATGTGCACTGCAAACTAGAATATATCTGTAAAAATCGTTTGGTGTCACAGCGCTTCGCTTATTAAAAGACACGAAGAAAGTCTGCACAAAGTTGAATTGCCATTTTTATCATATGAATAACGCATTAGCCGACTGTACGTCCCTGGTTACTCAGATTCTCACCATAATTAATCTGTGTTGTTATTTTGATTGTACTTTGTACCTCTATGTTGCAGGCTTCAGTTCCGGGTCCATCACTATGACCGGTTACAGAATATCAAAGTTTGATATGAATGGATGGCTTCCTCAATACACATTCAAATGGGACAGTGACTCAAATTTAGTTGGAATAGAAATATTTTACTGTTGTAGAAACGATACACCCACTGAAGGCGACGAGTTCCAATTTTGGAGTGGATGGCCTTTTTTCATTCTGAAGGTCAGTATCCATGATTACATCTACAGCCTTGAACAATGTGCCACGCAGTGCCTTAGAATTGCAAAACGTCCCCAACTAAATAACTATATGTATTTATAATGACTCCCATATATTGAAGAAGCCCTAGCTCCACCCTCCCGAATGTCAATACACGTCATTTGGCCTCGAGTAAATAAAAAAATCACGCAAGTTCAAATATTTGTTTGTAGGTTGAAGCAATGAATGCAACTTGTGATCAATATTTTCCACACGCATACCGTCACGTTTATAACGTATTGAAAACCAAATAAATATTGGTTATTCCTTATCAGCTATTTACAATGGGAGCAGCTTATCGTACGATGGAAAGGGGTCGTCACTTAGTTACCCAAGGAATGGTGTTTACACATGATGTTGTGCCTTACGTAGCGATCATTACTGGCCAGCGGGCAAAGAAAGTATTCATTTTCTTGCAACACCGCATAGACAGATAGATCGAGTCGGACACAGTACTGCGTACTGCATATTAACCGTGGTTTCTACGACAAAATTTGTGGACAAAGTTGATGCCGCCGACCGATTTTTTGAAGAAAGGGTTCAAATTTAGGTCTTCGGTGGCATGCATTTCAATTTTGGAGCAGCTTTTGTTAGAGACCCCACATTAAAACTCATTTTCCCCACCCAGTTCGCTTCAGTATCTCATGTAGTCATTGTGTCCAGATATTTTGACATCATATATCAGCATGATTATAAAGGAAAGCCATACTTCTATAACCATTGGAATGGCAACAAAAATCTGAATTGGCAGCTAATTAAGGAATAGTGCATGGCTTGGAGTTGACTACGCCCATATAGTGCCCAGTGAGGTGGTGTAGTTCCCGCCGCGAAGCGGAGGGAACTACACCACCTCTCTGGGCACTATATGGGCGTAGTCAACGACAAGACATGCACTAATCCTTATATTATATCGAACACCCATCAAGAAAAACATCTGTCCGATTTGTTAATCTGTTACCAAGGTAGCAGCCCTACCAAACAGCGTTATATAGAAAAAATACCATGTAGTTTTTAAAAAAACATTTTCTTCTTCCAAAACACGGCTAACTTGGATTATTGATATGAGAAGAAGACAGATTTTGAATCGGTCGGCAAGGGTAAACAACACATTGCCCCCAAACGGAACTGCGTATTCTAGAATCGCGCAACTCGCGAATGAAAACTAAAATTTTCGAAATTTGACGACACAGTTTGGTAATTTCCGCACATTTGTCACACATATACATTACCGAATGGGTCAGTACGGGATACAAACTCCGAAGATTCAACTGAATTCCATTATTTATTCGTTTACTGCCCAACACATACAATTAAATAGCGAAATAATATGAGCAGCGAAACAAACGATTTTTCATATCCGGACACGTTCTCATGACAGTTGGACCCAGGTATGGATCATTCTCTTCGAAACGAGATATGGATCGTCTTCTCAAGGAATAAAATGAACGCCTCGGAAAATGTGACTTCAACAATGGAAAAGCGATACATTTTTCCACAATGATTTCTAATTCGCTTCAATATCTTATGTTGTCTTTGTGTCTAGCTATTTTGACATCATTCGTAAGCATATTTCTACACCCATGCGAATGGCAATCACAAATTTGAATTGAAAGCTTTATAAGATAATTTAACATTCTGAACACTTATATCAAAATACCAAAATATCATGTATTATTTAATGCTCAGGCATCAATTCACGCTGAAAAATTAAGTCATATTCCCCTGTCGGTCGGCAAAACGAAATATCAAAATGATATTTAGAAATCGATATTTCATCGTAGGTTCGGATGACGAATCACATGTACTTTAAACGAGTCAGCACATCAGTAATGAATTCCAGAGTCCCAAATACAAACGAATTCGAATAATTGATAGTGACAGTGACTAAATCAATTCATTAAATCAGCGGTTTCAAAGTTTGACTTTCTCATTCACCTTCCAGCGAAAAGCCGAAATCACTTTCAAATTTCTTCAGTTCAACTTCACACGTCTTCAGTGTATTGAGTTCAAAAAAAATAAAATGACGTGTCTTGTTATTGAAAATAAGAAAGTGGTGTTTTTTGTTATTGTTCTATTTCTTCGAAACACATTGCGATTATTTCAATTCGCCAGCCTTGGTAAATCGTAAAGTTAGGGGAGAAATAAGACGGGACTACTTTTTGTGCGGATATTCACACATTCCAATGGTTGGAGTTTGGTTGTTGTAATTTTTGTATGGACGCCGGTTCGGCACATAAATTTTGCGCCTTAATGGCAAATAAAGGCCACAAATTGGAGAGTTTGTAGTCGTAGAGCATTAAATAAAAAGAAAATTCACGAAAATTTTATGAATACCGAAAATATCTCGTTCGTGGCTACAAGAAATATGAGGATCTTCACTCGTGACTGCGTCGCTCGTGAAGATCCTCATATTTCTTTGTAGCCACTCACGAGATATTTTCGGTATTCATCAAATTTTCGTGAATATCCTCTATTTATTATGTCTCAAAGTTAGTTTGTCCAATCAAAATGCTGGAATACCTTCTAAAAGATTCCACCGTATCGGGTTACTCACCTGATATTAATTAATATCAGGTGAGTAGCCGCCATTACTATTTTGATGCAATTCCCCTCACTTCGAATTTTCAAAATCTGAATTAAAACAAAATAAGAGAATTTAGGTTCCGAAAATATTTTCAAGATACCGTATTTTGTGATTTAAAACATTAAATATGTAAAAAGATGGGCAGAAGATAATATTTGTAGTCTGAAAAGTTCTTTGTTTTACGACTCCTTCAGTCACTGTTTGGATCGGGTTTTTGAGGTGAATAGTGATTTTTAATGTTCAAAACTGCTTTATTAGTCCTTTTCAGGTAGTAACAACAGTAAATGTACGCAAGGGGCCTCCAGATTATGCCGAGTTGGCAAGCAGCACTGATCTCAGTGGCAAGCAGCGATTCGTTTCATTTGTAAACAAGTACGGCAATCGCCCTTCGCAAAGTGATGATTTGTTTACAATTACCATGGTTACACGTACCGGTGCCTGTTACTGTTCATGATTCTGCGCGGTGCTATCAATAGTGGTTCCTGAAAAAATAAATTCCGGGCCGTTGTTTGTTTATGGAGAAAATTATTAATCGCTTGATTTACATGGACTTTCGACATAATAAATATGTTACATGGCGTGTAGCTGGCTGATACATTTCCATACAAAGCTCTGAGTGTTCATATCAGGTTCGGCTTCGCCTCACCTGATATGAACACTCATCGCCTTGTATGGAAATGTATCAGCCAGCTACACGCCATGTAACTTATAATATCTTTTTTCCTAAAATACAACAGGACTGAATTGTTTAAATTCCTAGTTACATTATCTGAAAAATTTGCAGATTGAAATGTTAACACCAGTGTTCAGAAGGTTATTTATTCGATGAATCTTGCTTCATTCCGGAATTATACAATCCTACCATTCAAGTCAAGTATTTATCCCTTTTCCTAACGAATCCGCGGCATCCACCCGCGTAATTTCCAAAATGAGCAGCTAACAAGAATTATTCTTAAAAAAATTAAACAACACCTTACCATGTGCCACCTCATTGTACCGAGTACGTTCTTTTTGAATTTTGTGAAAAGTTTAAAAAAATAAATAATTAAGGCTAAAAAATTGTTTTGATTCTCAGGTAATCCCTCATTGAATTTGAACCCCCTCATTAGACATCTTTATTGCCTTTCAGTGTGTCTTCCAATATTAGCACAAACTCGGGGAGACCCGTAATATATTACATTTTTTGATTGATTCATGCTTATTTAGTTGCGTCTCAAATATGTTTACCTTGTTACAATTTATGAGAGAGTGCCTGTGCCTTTTCTCTGTTGGTTAGTTGGTGCCATCGCTCGCCTGCAAATGTTTGGGAAGACCTAGCCAATGAAATCAAATATATTTCTGACAAATATTCCGATCACATGATCAAGGCACTTCTTCGACGAAGGCATAGTTTGATGAGGTACTTCGAATACACACCAAACCCACCCCCACCCCACCCTACTCTACCCCACCTCACCCCACCCCACCCCCCCCCATACACCCACAATCAGTCATATTCTCAATACCAATGATTTTATAGACTCCTGGGTGCGTGAGTTCTGATATTTTGTGATTTAGATACTATCCCATGATCAGTCATACTTTCGATACCAACGATTTTATAGACTACTGGATGCGTGATTTATGATGTTTTGAGATTTAGAAACAAAATTTCTCGAAAAGAATATGCGATCGCGAAAATAATTTCAGATCCCAGAGCAAGTCTACGGGTATGGATTCCGATAAAACGCTAGCTTATTTTGAAATTGCAAGCTAAATTCCAGTAGTCATCCAACGAAATCGTCAATCACCGAATGGACCCAACCACGAGGAGAAGGTTAAGCTGCCTTGTAACACACTAAGCTGATGAATAACGAATAACGTTACCAGAAAGGCAAGCATATCTGACACCAGAATAACACTCCCGATCGTTGACAGTAAACTGAGGGCGCAGATTTCCAAAATTGTCGGTGTTATTTGTAGAACATCATTTTGAACTTCTGAAAAAGTTTTCAAACCTTAAAAAAGTTTAGCATTTTTCATAAAATGTGCAAAGAATGATCAAACTTTGAAGCGACGTAAAAACGTCAAAAAATGGCATTAACCCTTTACCCAACATAACGGCCAAAACCGGCCAGCACTATTCTCAAAAATCGCCAATTAATTTTCATTATTTGTTTTCAATTTTGTCTCAAAAACATAGGTTATGACCCTCGTTGGAACGAGCTCGTCGAGCTCGTTCCAATGCGGGGTCATAACCTATGTTTTTGAGACAAAAAATGAAAAAAAAAGTTATTCATGAATTTCTTTTGCAAGTGTCGTCTGCTATTCATGTTAGGTTAAACCCAAAAACTGAAAAACAGCTACCTCCTAATTTGTTAAGCTCTACAACGTACTAAACTTTAAAAAAAATCTGACGCATTTCAACTATTGACATTATGATTCTCTATAACGTCCTCCCAGATTTTGACCATAATGGCTGGGAATTTTCTTGGACAGCCTGGCATTTTCAGACACGGCTTTTGGTGAGATTATCTTCCTAAAATGTCGAAAGGATAAGGCGCAACATAAGGTTGAAAACAGAAGGTATCGGAAGCTGGCATCGGTGACATCGTGTGTTTCAATTTCATATAAAAACAAAACAAAGATGCACAACTGCAAATAACCAAAAGTATGTGTGGGAAGATTCATAACAGTTAATCGTATAAACAAACCACACTTGAGATAACGAGTATTAAGATTTTAATTAAGAATGTGGAAAAGATGCTAAACTTCAAAGTGACGTAAAAGCTTAAAAATGTCGTTAAACTGAAAAACAAAAAAAGCCAGTTGTTTTCCATTTTTTTAGCTCTACAATTTACAAAAAGTTAAAAAAAATAACACATTTTATTTAACTTTTGACCCTATGACCCTCTATCATGTGACACAAAAGTTCGACCATAACGGTTGTGAATTTCCAAGGACAGCACCACGGTTTTGTCACATTATTTTCTCAAAATTTCGAAAGTCAAAGAAAGGCTTAAAATAAGGTTCAAAAGAAAAGGTATAGTATAGACTCCTGGAAAATCGTTCCACAAGCGGGTTTTTTTTTTTTTTTAAGAATTTTTATTATAAAAACTATTGTTTCTTAGTTTTTTTTATCTCGACATCATACTGCAATTTGATGAAAATCCGCCGAAATTTTAATTGTTTGTGACGTCGACGTCAATAACGTCAGTGTTACGTCACCCGAAAATTCGGCCCGAACGCTTCAGAATTTCAAATATAATTTAGGAACACAATAACTAAAATGCCCTAAGAGTTAAAGTCTGTGAAGTGAAAATTAATTTTGATTTCAACTCCGTGAAGTAAAATTTAATTTGGACGTTTTTCGATCCTCAGTATACATTTGCTTCATAACATCAGCAATTTCAAACAATGATGATAACAATTAGCTGTATTTGCCTTCAGCTATTCCTCCTGCAAAATCAATTAAGTGCTAGGTTTGCAGTTTTGGGTGAAGATGTGAGCAAATAGGAGGGATGTACCACCGGCGTTATTTACGTCACAGCTCCGGTTTTTTGACGTCGGATTGTCACACTTTGTTGTGTTTGGGACCAGGAATGCTAAAAGGAACATAGTCAAACCTTTCGAATGTTGAATTTAATATTTACGTTTTTGTACCCCCGTTACAGTTGACGTCACAACATTCAGTTGATTGCGTCATTGAGCATACACCCCTGCCTTGACATCCTTCCGAGTATCCTGGCACTGTGTGTTTAGTTTATGTGGGGGTGTCACTTGCCGTTGTTGAGGTATGGGTGTCACACCTCGGAGTGGAGTAAAAAAGTAAACTGACTAAAAACGTCGCGAAAATGACGTTAAATCAAAACCAAAATTCAAAACCGCTACCTTTTATTTTAGAGCTCCAGAAATAAACTAAATTTTCAGCCAAATCGGATAAACTTTAATTTCTCCGACGGTGACGTCCAGCCGTCTCCCCAACGACCCAGGCGAATTATTCTTCAGCTTTCAACTGATTGCATTTTTAGATATGGTTTCTACTGGAGACTATACTTGCAAAATGTAGACAGTGAGAGTCCAACAAGACGGCAGGAATCCAACGTTGACGAAAACACGTCAAATTTACCTTATTTTTGGAAAAGGGTCAACGTTGAAATTGTAACAAATACATTTAGTAGAGCCATCATAAAACTAAAAGTTTTTGAAATTCTATAGCTGTGTGTATTATCTGTACGGAGACGTGCGGTATTGAAAATCAGTATTTTCAATGGAAAATATGCCAAAAAACATCCCTAAATTTGAAGTTACGTAAAAAGGTTTTAATGGCGATAAATAAAAAAAAAATAAATAAAAAAATGAAAAGCAAAAATAAGGGTCTTTTTCATTTTTGAACTCTACAACATACTTTTAAAATGTCATGAAAATCAGCCAAATTTTCTTTTTTTTCTGACGTCACTTCATTAACGTCACCAGTAAATTCAGCCAGAACTCTTCAGAATTTTCCAGGTCGATACCACATTTTATGTATGATTATAGTTGGAGATGGTATTTCCAAAAGTCCAAAGCCGTTCATAGCGCTGATATTAAAAGATCAATAAAAACGTCTTAATTGGGTGTTTTTGGATAAAGATAGAAAATAAAAAATCAGGCTCCACTATTTTCAGCCACGGAAAGTTCTTAACATTTGTTCCAAATGTCATGAGAATCGGTTGAAAACTTTAGCCGTGATTCGGTAAAGGAGAAAAGAAAGGTTAACGATCCCAATAAGTAATTCCAACTTCATTGGGTGACTTAAATAGTTAGGAGGAATAGGGGGTGCACAATCTAGGGGAGGGGGGGGGGGGGGCATTAGAAAGCTCAAACGCATCACGGCATGAGGGCATGGGAGCAGGAGCATCAAAAAGGGCACTCGATTCTGGGTATGCCTTAACTCTTTGAACCCTCGTGTCCTGGAATGGTATTGCCTTTGTGTACACTTACAGTTGGATGGGTCTGTCAAATATCAATATACAGGGGGATAATTAATAACTGCAGTCTGCAGCCGTCTGGCTGAAAACTGCAGTTGCTATTTTATCATCGAAGCCCCGTGTATAGACCTCTTATAATAATACAAAAATGGGACGAAATTATGCCTTGGACCGAAAAATAGGTCTTACGGGTTCAAAAAGGTTAACCCTTTATCCAACGTAACCGTTAAAACCGGCCAGCGTTATTCCCAAAAATTGCCATCTAATTTTTATTATTTTTTCATTTTTTGTCTCCAAAACATAGGCTATGACCCCTCATTGGAACGAGCTCGTTCCAATGAGGGGTCATAACCTATGTTTTGGAGACAAAAAAATGAAAAAAAATAGTTATTCGAGAATTTTGTTTGCAAGTGTCGTTTTCTTTTCGTGTTAGGTAAAGGGTTAAGATCGGGAGTTTTCAACGTATCATAAATTGTAATGTGACACTCAACAGTATTGACATTACATTTATATATAACTTAAAACTCGCCATCTATTGCATTTGTTTGGTGGTTTTCGACCAGACTTGGTCATAATACCCAATAACCCCCCCCCCTCCCACACTCCCCCACCCCCATTGGCATTGGCATTGACACACGTAAACTACCATAGATATTCGTTCCACCGACCGTGTAGGTTCTTTGTTTGGTGACTAATGACCAGTTTCAGTCGTCGTTATTCCATATACGCCCATCCATCATCCACGTTTGCAATAACATACATGTACACAAAATAAGTTAGAAACGAATATCCAAGAGTTTTTCAGTTACAGTTCTCGGAAAGAAAAGTCCTTTTCACTAGTGCACTTCACGCGAAAAAGGGCCCACGCTGCAGTCCCTGTCAGAAAGGGGCTGCTACCTCAGCCCCAAACCCTGCTTCGGGTACCCTTGAGCACCCTTACTTTTATTTGATGGACTCTATAATTCAACCATGGATGTCCATTGAGTGCAGCCTTATTTATTTCCTTCTGTCGTCTCACTAGCGATAGGCAACATGCGATTACTCAAATTATTTCCTAATGCGGCTTCAGTACTTCGACAGGAACGTTCAAATGTGTCAAGACTGGTCGAAAATCTCTGTTCGCGTTTTTCTCCACAACGCTTTAGAATCTTAGAAATTCGAGAACATCGAACCTCAGATTTTTCTATCCGTTGATTTCAGGGGGCTGGTGAATCGCGAATTTTTGCTCGAAAGCTTGGAAATCGAATCGAATCTCGAATAGCATCCACTTCCAAATTATTACGATACTACGGCTGTCTTACAAATTCTGCCTTCATTGCCCTTTTATAATTATACAAGCTTCCTGATTAGTCAGGAACCAATGCACCCAGTACGGTACATTTAACTCCAACTGGGTGTACGACGTTCAATGGGGTGTGTGGAAATATCACTTGACATCTTAACGGGGTGTATGCACATTCTGTTGTACACTTAACCCTTTACCCAACATGAAAAGCAGACGACACGTGCAAAAAAAAATCTTGAATAACTAATTTTTTTTCATTTTTTGTCTCAAAATCATAGGTTATGAACCCTCATTGGAACGAGCTCGACGAGCTCGTTCCAATGAGGGGTCATAACCTATGTTTTTGAGACAAAAAATGAAAAAATAATGAAAATTCATTGGCGATTTTTAAGAATAGCGGTGGCCGGTTTTGGCCGTTACGTTGGGTAAAGGGTTAACCTATTTCTCTCTCACCCATCGCCTCAAACATTTTAGTCAGTTATAATAAATATTCAGACTCACAAACAAAATGAGAACAATATTGTTTCATGAGAGTATTCCGAAAACTTGAAATAAAACATCTGTGGTGTTTCTACACTACAGATCGTTGCGGATTCTAAAAACATGCAATCTCGTTATATGAATTGTCTCTTCTGTGAAACTTATGAAAGCACTTGTGCAAGTTTGAATATTGTGTCCCTGATTCTCCAAGACTTACAATGCACCATTGCATGTATCGAATAAAACACTAATAATCAACTTGTGCCCCACAATAATAACGACGCGTCATTTCCCAATGTCCTTGAATAGAAGGCTCCCAAATGTTTGTTTGCAGTGAAAGGGAAATAACTCCAAATGAAATAAAATTATTTCGTCTGCTTTTCCAAATCATTTTTCAGCAGAAATAAACTGTTGTAGTTTACCGGTTGACATGTTCAAGTTGTTTCAGGCTTCAACTATTCATTTCCAGTTTACCGGTTGACAATTTGAAGTTTTAGGCTTCAGCTATTCATTTCCGAAGTTTTATCGTTCTTTTTGAATAATAAAGAAACAGATATGTGTTTCTTTCAATCTCTCAATTTTTCTATCAAGGTTTTCGTCACTGGAATGAATAAAATAACATAACAAGACTCGCCACACTGAAATAGCACTTGCTACCCGAGAATGTCAAATTGAATGGGTGACCGTCGATTTTCTTTGTGTTATGTTGTGCTAGAGAGCCTGCGTTATTGTCTTCCGACATTTTAAAACATGCCAAGGTTAACCGAAAATCAGAGGTTGCGTGCCCGGCTGGGATACCCCCAGATCAGCTCGCAGATCAGTTCGGAGTCACTGTGGCAACTATTTACCGTCTCACTGGAAGGTAGAGAACCACTGGATCTACTGCCGACCGACCGCGTTCAGGTCGGCCAAGAGTTACGTCCCCTGCACAAGACCGACGCATCTAGACGTCTCACTTGCGGGATCGCTTCCTTCCGGCGATGAGGGCAGCAGCAATTACTCCTGGTAGAACTAAAGTAGAATCAGTGCACAGACTGTCCGCAACAGGCTCGCTGAACACGGCAGCCGCAGTAGGCGTTCATACCACGGACCAATCCTAACGCAGCGTCATCGTACCGTCCGAATGGAATGGGTACTTCAGCGTGTTCGCTGGACTCAGCGGCGTTGGAGCACAGTTCTTTTTAGTGATGAATCACGATTTTGTCTGCGGCGCGCTGATTGTAGGGCAAGAGTGTATCGGTTTTCTGATGCTTGCGTGCGGGAATGCGACCGTTTCGGCGGGTGTAGTGTAATGGTTTAGGCAGGAATTTCCTTGCACCGTCGAATGCAGTTGATCTTCGTCGATATTTATTATTTATTTATTTATTGGTGTTTTACGCCACATCAGCAGCTTAGGCTATATCGTGGCGACCAAAGTATGTATCTTAAAAAGACCATTATCCACAATGAAGTAATCTAAAAACTTCGTTGAAATATGAAATGAAAGGAATAACAGGCATAAAACTACGGAGAGTAAACCATAACGAGAAAGCGAGACCAGTTGTACAAAAAATGCTGTGTAAATCAACCCATGAAATAAATATGGATAGATGAAATTTAAGAAGGTAAAAACAATTTAAAATTTATTAAAAAGGTTGATTACTTTCAAAAGTGAGATAACTTTTTTGCGGGCTCGTACTATAAAATAAATCTCTTAAAGATCCGACAGTAAAATACTGCCCTCTCACATGATTAAAATCAGTGCAATGTAAAATAATGTGCTCCACTGAGAGCACTTGCTGGTCGCATATTACCCTCTAACAAAACTAATGTGTAAGTCGTGTATGACCAATATTACATCGCGTCAAAACTTCAAGATCCTTTCTACAAAGGTTACTAGACGGGTGGTGATAAGAAATAGATGGGCGGAAGCGATGGAGCTTGTTATTTGTCGCTCCATCCCAATCCGCCTGCCATTCAGATTTGATGTAGTTACTGATATGTGGTTTGAAGTCACTGAAAGGGATGTTAAAATCAGTGAGAGGCTTGGTTTAAGCCTGTTTTGCTGCACTGTCTGCTCTGGTGTTACCAGCGATACCTACATGTCCGGGAAACCAGAAAAACACGACATCATATTGATCAGACATGAGAGTTGTTAACTTCTCACGAAGCTCCAAAATGAGAGGGTTCTTCAACTTGGGGTTGAGTAAAGCAAGTAAAGAGGAAAGAGAGTCGGAAAAGATGATCGATTTTCTTTCCTGTACATTCTCGATGTGCTCAAGTGCGAGTTGTACAGCTTTAACTTCACCTGTGAAAATAGAACTTTGATTCGGTATTCTGATGGAGGTGATATGATCACCAGTGACAACAGCTGATGATACTTTGTCACCACCTTTTGATCCCTCCGTATAGATCCTTGTATATGCACTGTACTTTGACTTTCAGCATATCTTCATCGATGGTAATAAGAATGGACAGCGATATAGGGACGAAATTCTTAACGCTGTTGTTGTCCCGTTGTTCAACGCTAATATGTCCGATGTCACGTGGCGCGTATCTGTCGTGACTGCCCCGAGCAGCAGAGCATCGAACTTATTCCCTGGCCACCACGTTTGCCAGATTTGTCGCCAATCGAGCATCTTTGGGATCAATTCGACCGTCGGGTACGACTTCATCATCACCAGACGTTAGGCGATTTACGTAATATTCTAAGGTAAGAATGGAACGCAATACCACAGGGTGACATCCAGAGACTTATCAGGTCCATGCGCCGTCGATGTCTTGCCATCCAAGAGGCAAACGGTGGACATACACACTATTGACTGCATGTGTGAACTTTTCATTTCACCCCGTGTCTGGATTGCGACGTCCTGACGTGCCTCTGGGGACAGTAAGAACATGAAATTATGCAAATTCATACTGCTTGACTCGAAATATGAATTTACAATAATTTGTTTGGGATTAAAGTCGATAATACTAAACAAATTGCTCCTCAAAGTTTATTATACTTTCTTTTTTGACTCAGTATATAATGTCTCTTGAGTGGAACAAGGCGCCTTCAACAAACCTTTGCATTGCAGATGGCACCCTGTTGCATAAAAGGGACGCTATATTATTTAAAAACAAGATCTAACAAGATCACTAATATCACTTCAGATTCCATTTTTATGAATTTCCACCTACACATTATATTATCTAGTTTGGCTGGATATGACAGTCTCGTTATCCAGTAAACTACCGAATGAGTTGTCATCTCCAGAAAGTCGACAATAAAGATTATATGTTTTCGAGTAATAGACATGCTTTGAGCCGAATCGAATCAGTGAAACGATTCGAAACCAAATCGAATATCGAACGTTCGCCAGACCCAAGCTTGTTTTTCTTGATTTGTTATTGATTTCGCATTATCTTATTCAGGAGATATCGGCCGCTCACACGATCAGACACCAGTTCACTTTCTCGTCGGTATAGCTTAACCATTTGAACACGAAAGATCGATAAAGCTTTACACAGTGCAGCCCCAAGTAAAAAACAATCAATCAGTAAAATTGTTTCAGTAAAATTGGCGTTACCAGGCAACGGGGAGTAGTTTTTGTTTGGTGAGGAATCAATGATGGCAATAAGTAAGGATTAAGGATTAAGTGGATTAAGTGGAGGAAGAGAAAAAAGAGTTGTAGACTATTATAATCCCTGATGGGTACGGGTGTGGGATGGGTGTGGGGTGGGAAAATCTCACCCAAGGGCAAGATATTTGGGCCAGACACACACCCGTGCCCATCAGGGTACGGGTGTGTGTCTGGCCCAAATATCTTGCCCTCGGGTGAGATATTTGGGCCAGACACACACCCGTACCCATCAGGGATTTATTCCCCCCCCCACACACCCATACATCGGTAACGTTAGCCAGAGGTAATCGGCGGTCACGTGCTGATATAATCAACTAATTTGGTATTCGTTGTTTTGAAAAACTTATGACACCATTGACACCAAACTTTGATCACCCGGCATTCTGACGACGTCAATATGAATTAGTTGGTAGCAAAAAACTGATACGATATGCATAACGTCATAATAACGTTATAAATGTATAACGCCACGTGTGTGGGGTGGGATACATCTGTCTCTCCCTGCTATCTCATCCTGGACAGACGTATGTTACACATGTAGTGGGGTGAGAAAAATGAATTCACGAAAACTAAGATTGAGAGTCATAACCGGAGATTCGTCGGAAGTGAGTGAAGAGATAGTTGAGCCATTCAAACGTCTTCCTACTGGGATAACTGAACTAGTACAGTTAAAACTAGAAGTCCTGTCATGAAATGCGCACAAATAGCACGTCGATCTACGCGTTAATATACGCGTTATGACCATAGTAAGGCTATCAGATTCTATACATATGGCCTGTGCACAAGCAATGTTTCAGCCAATGGACCTCCGGGTAACTCGGAGGTCCATTGGCAGAAGCATTGCCTGTGTTTGCTCTGAGTAATCAGGAGAACCTGCCATGCTTTGGATGCTATTCGATATGGCAATTGCGCGCAATTCCTACGCTCAATTAAGCCTAGATAAGCGCACAGTTCGTGACAGGACTTCTAGTTTTTACTGTAGAAGGGGGAGAAGAGAAAACTGAGGAATTTATAAAAAGAATGAGAAACAATAATACTGCCAGAGAATGTAACAGACCTGGGTCTTAGACTGATATGAAGTTACGTCGGGCTGATATCTCGGCCGATATGAAACTAACCTAATAACTCCGAAGTATATTCTTGAGGTATCAAATGTAATTATTGTCATTTTACTAATAGTTTCGCTGCAGAGTCTTGTGTTTTCTGAGTAAACTAATCTCATATTATTAATGGATTCGCTGTATATTCTTGAATTATCCGACGAAATTAACCCCAACAGATTAATTATGTATATTCTTGGATTTTCTGTTGTTCATACTAATAGATTCACTTTATACTCTTATGTTTTCTGGCAAAACTAACCCCATCATATTAACGGATTTATTGTATATTCTTACTAACTGATTAATTGTGTATATTCTTGACTTTTCTGAAATAATAGGTATCCCACTATTCGCTTTGTATTCTTAGGTTTTTGGTGATATTAGCCCATCTTACTAATAAATTATCTGTATATCTTGGGGTTTTTCGGACGAATTTAACCCTATCTTACCGATAGATTCACTGTAACTTTTTTGTTATTCTTAGAAAAGTACACCCCCTCCCCCTATTCTTAATAATATATTCACTGTGTATCCTTAGGGTTTCTGAACAACTTCCCCAATCTTGCTAATAGATTCGCGGTATATTCTTGTGTTTTCGGATGAAATTTTCCGCATCTTACTAATGAACTCAGTATATTCTTGTATATCTGATGATTTTTCCCCTATCTAACGAAGAGACCCACAACGTATTCTTGTGTTTTCTGATGATTTTTCCCATATCTAACGAAGAGACCCACGACGTATTCTTGTGTTTTCTGATGATTTTTCCCATATCTAACGAAGAGACCCACGACATAGTCTTGTGTTTTCTGATGATTTTTCCCTATCTAACCAAGAGACCAAAGACGTATTCTTGTGTTTTCTGATGTATTTATCAACCTCTTACTGACAGTTCCGATTCTTACCAACATATTCGTAATCCGTATTGTCCATCTATATATAAGATGAGCTGTTCACTGCTCAACTTACCAATGTTTGATGCAAGCTCAATGGCTGTCATTTCTTATCGTCGGAAGAGACTTACGAGGAAGTTAGCTGCCCTTAATTTCCTAAACTTGGAATAAAAAATTAATACTAAGAGCATGGGAATTTCATATAAAAAAATGAAATTTCGAAATGTTAGCGAATTTATCTCATCGATATACGCATTATTTCTCAAACTTCAGGCATTTTCCTGTATAGTGTAGTATAAAAATACAGATTTTTTTTTATACCAGTCAGTTTGAATGTCTGTCTATTCTTCTCTGTAGATACCCATTTAAATATAGAATAAACGTGTAGTGTTTTCAAATAAAAAAACATTATTCTACGAGTAGGATTAAGAATAAAACCGACGAGCCTTTGCCGAGTCGGTTTCATTCTTAATTCTATGAGTAGAATATTTTTTACTTGCAAACACTATACGTTTATTATTTTGTTTATCCCATAAATCTTGTTCAGGGCAGTCGCGGCGAAATCGTGCTGTTACTCGCTACAAAACACAGCGTTAAGTGAGGGACACATAGGTCCAATTCGATGACAAGCAAATTTGCCAAAAATAAAAAAGGCGCAGTGATACATTTCTGTCAAAAAATGATTCTCCTACAAACTTGAGCTAAACTTGTAAAAATACTTTATTAAATGAACAATTTGTAGTGCTTTCTTATTGGTATTGCGTAATACTTTCAAAACGGTTTAAAGAAAACAACAATTAAACTGTTAATTATACTACACGAACGAATGCGGTAGAGGTCAGAGAAGAATAAATTCTTTCAGTGTTAAACCTATGGGGGAAATTTATCACTCAACTAGGTGAATAAGGCAAACATTTTCCCAAGGCTTTTATTGTTCGAATAAACAGCCATTTATGGGATAACATAAGAAACTACTCTTTAACCATCATTTGATGTTCTGCATCTTTTTTCCATTCATTATATCAACAGTGTGCGCATCGTGTTGAAAAAAAAACAGACACCGTCCTTTCCATTAATAAAGAAGCAGAAACTTGCTATTGTTTTCCTAGCTTAAATACAAAACGGCAAACTACTGTAAAAACGCATTCGCTGAACAAAGATCCATGGTGGACTTTTAAAATTGGTAGGTGATTCTTAACCCTTTACCTAACATGAAAAGAAGACGACACTTGGAAAAAAAAAATCTTGAATAACTATTTTTTTTCATGTTTTGCCTCAAAAACATAGGTTATGACCCCTCATTGGAACGAGCTCGTCGAGCTCGTTCCAATGAGGGGTCATAACCTATGTTTTTGAGACAAAAAATGAAAAAAAAAAAATAGTGAAAATTAATTCGCGATTTTTGAGAATAGCGCTGGGCGGTTTTGTTTTGTTACGTTGGTTAAAGGGTTAATTAGTGACGTATTATTTGTGAACTTGTTGCTTCTAATTAGCTTTCCATAAAAATGACAATTTCCTTTTTTAACTTGTAATAAACGAAAACAACAGACAGCCCCGGGGACTGTTTGATGTTTTCGTTTATTTAAAGTTACAGAAAGAAACTTGGCTTTATTTTCTCTACTGATTAGTTGCTTTTCAATTGAACGTTCCTTGAATAATTTTCAAGGGAGATAACTTTGTCGTATGTCGATTTTCTTGACGGTGAAAGTGAAGGGAGAGTGTTAGTTATCCCCCTTCTTAACAAGAAACAAAGAAAGTCTCCATATTACTAATTTTTCATTTCATTATGTAAGTTGCCAGGAAACACTAAAAGACAACATTAACCCATTGACCCTAGAGGGCACTTTTCCGGCCCAGGAATATATGTCATTACATTAAGTAGAATGGTTGGTAAGTGAATGTGTGGGGTAGATCAATGAATATTTTCAATGTGCAGTCCCAATACTAAATGGCCTACCACCAAATAATGAATATTGACTCTCCCAACTGCTACCATTGAACTGACATGGACGCTACCACCGGTTTTTTAGGGTTATTAAACATGCAAGTCGAATCTATTGTGTTCCGTTTTGTTATTATTCAGCATGATACAGAATGTCCATCTCTGCCAGGAATGGTCTTGTTTGTTGAATATTTCAACTACACATCGGGAAAAACTGCGTGGAGCCATACAGGTGCCCACCCAGAGTTAACAACTACTCATGGAGATGACAACCACGATAACGTTGGAATGGTTTATTGTTACTACGTACCGCCTGGTAAGTTTATGTAAACACGCCAGTCATTTCTTAGTGCGCCCATACACGTGGACCATCGTTCATGTTAGGTTAACAGCTCTATTTGTTCCATGGTAAATACGTTTTACTTTTTCCTGTTTTTGTTCCCGTGTGTATGCTTTTCTTTCTTCTTTCAACTCTCATTTTTGCAAGATGACAGGAAACAGTTCAACCTTGATGTCTGTTTGTATACTGTTCGCAAGTAACGAGTTCTAGATATACTATATTTCTGACCACCACATTTATTTAAGAATTTATACAATTTGTACCCATTCCCACACGTGCATACTCCAATAAAGATTATAAAAATTGCATTCATTTTTTATAATTACATTTCGTAACTGTTTAAACTATTTTTTACCAAACAACAAAGCAGAAAGACGAAATAAAACATGTACATGTACGAACGAACGAGGCGAAAAACCACCCTCACACAAAAGACAAAGCGCACACCTCTGATTTTTAATTTTCACAACTTTAGAAATGGAAACGAGTATTTTAGTAACGGACTTTATGCCACAGTTGGGAAATGTTACCAAAGAAACAGCGGCGGAGTTGATCACTGCGAGAGGCGCTTAAAGTTAAACACCCGCCCAAACACCGCCCGAATTACATTCTGTTAACTGCGCACTACCGTAAATGCGGGTCAAAGTTCGACCAAATGTATTCATTGGAAAATAAATTACATTTGGTCATGACGTTTTCATCCAGCTGACCAATGGGAATTGAGTATTTGGACCAAAAACGTATAACTACATTAACAATGCAATTATTACTGGTTGACGTGATTGTAAACCACTCTTTCGAGTGTGCACCCGATCTCTACTTGATCTACTTGATGTTGCTGGATTTATTTCTTGAAGATTTGCCTTACACCTTTAGCGTGAAATTCTGAAATTAACCATGTTTAAACAGAATGATAAACAGTGGTTTAAACTGGTTCCCAAATATTAAACAAGGCTGCATGGGAGACGTTGAAATCCTTAAGCTGTCTCATCTTTCGTTAAGGTCGCGCCACACATTTTTTGCCCGAAATAGACGTTTATGAAGTCAATAAGAGCTAGCGATAGTGTATATCTTCTTCCAAGCCGTATTCTCCATAGATTAAAGCTGAACAATTCAAACATATGGCAGCCGTGACATCACAAACGAGATATATTTGAACAAATGCGTTAGAATGCAATGCATCTATCTTATTGAAAAACAATCATTCGTAATCCTTTCATCGTAATTGTTTATAGTTTCGAACTGCAGACAATAAAAACGTCATGGGATAAAGAGAATTATATTATTTAACCCTTTACCTGACGTAATGGCCAGCGCTATTCTCAAAACTCGCGAATCAATTTTCATTATTTTTTTCATTTTTTGTCTCTAAAACATAGGTTATGACCCCTCATTGGAGCTCGCCAAGTGTCGTCTGCTTTTCATATTAGGTAAAGGGTAAAAAAAAACAAACAAAAAAAAACAATGAAGTCCCCATTACATCCACGGCAAAGCGTTTTCGTTTGCGCGCAAGGATACCTGGCACAATTGTTGATTGCATAATTCACTTGTGAAGTTATCGTTTATAATCAAACCCGAAAATCCCAGTAAATCACACTTTGGAAAGTAATAAAACACGATTACTGTGTGTATTAGACGCTAACCGACACAGTACATAAACTGAGGAATGTGCGTTGTACACCGCATATGGAATGCGGCCTAACTGTAAGAATGTCATGTCCGAACGCATCTGATTGATCTTTACCCACCCGATTGACGCCATGACGCGAAAGAAGTGCTTCAAAACAAAACAGTTTCAAACAAGAATGCAACCCGACCGCCGATGGTAATATTTTCTTTAAATGTATCAGCTTCATTCACTTCATTCAAGTGAACTTGTTGTATAAATACAGAACACAACATGGATAGAGTACAAACGACTGTTACGACCCATAATGTAATAAATGACCATAATGTAATACCTACCCATAATGTAATAAAAAACAACCCATAATGTAATACGTACCCATAATGTAATAAAAAACGACCCATAATGTAATAAATGTAATAACGTGTAATAAATGTTAGGCGCCCATAATGAAATAAAATTAAAAAAAAATAGATACGAATTACACTCATCCAGGCCCGTAATGTAATAAAATTCTAAGCTTGATTTTTGTTTTTTTCTCTTTACTCCAGCAGTGCGTTCGGCTACTTATGACACATCCTACGCCTCCGTCAATGCTGCCAATGGCCCATATGCCGTACACAGCCAACATGTATGAGTGTGTCGGGATTACGATGGAGAGTATACCTCGGGCGGGTATACTCTGCTCCGAGTGACAGGCGTTATCCCTCTTCTATTTGTACCACCCACGCAAACGACTTCCTCGATAGCCTCTACTGCCCTGCCACAACCATATAGGTCTACCTTACCAGACATTCGATAATTCCGATTCCAGGATGTTCATTTATAACTGCAATCATCATATTCGACCGGCTGTTCACTTGCACAAAAGCAATGTGTGTAGCAGGTTCTTGCTGTTAATAAATGCAAGAAACTCTGACCAAAGTTGCTGGGGCAGAGGGTGGAGTGAGTTGTGGTGGGGTTTGGGTGCACAATGACCGGATAGTGGGGGGGGGGGGGGGGTAGTGTGGGATACAAGGAAAAGATAGAACAGAAGCAAGACGTTGTCAATCGGAGCGGAGGAATATCGGGAGGCGATATGGTGAGTGTACTGGTATTGGGATAGGAGATATCCTATAGCTCGATGGGATTTGGATTAGGCTACTTTGCTCCAACTTAAGCGTACGATCTATCCTCTGTCTCTCCAATTTTCACTACCTGAACAAATTAGTAATTTCCCTGTAGTGTACTACTATAAGTTCATGTCGCACCCACCGCACATGGAAACCAATGAGCCCGATCCCAGGATGACACTTAATAACGACCACATCATATTCCCGATCCTGTGATCACATGTGTCAAGTAATATTATCAGTCCACCACACGGACTACCACTTAAACCACCTATAGTTCCTGACAGTTCCTGGGAACTTCCTGCCAACCGCCTACTCTATCACGTCGACTATTCGCGTGTTCATCTCCGCTATTGTGTCATCTTCTCCTAAGCTACACTCAAACAACATGCGTAGCTAGACATGACGAGTAACCTGGGCCTATCCGTTTGACCGTGTGGTGTGACCTTGACCATCAATCCGGTGACCTTGAACCTGTGTATCGGCTCCTGCTGGGCCGATTTTCATGACACTTGGTGTGTGGTTCGGGCGCCCAACCATTTCGCCACACCCGATGCCCATCATATGTGACCTTGATATTCACACCATTGACCTTGAACCTGTATCTCGGCTCATGCTGGGCCGATTTTCGTGAAACTTGGAATGTGGGAGTAGTTCGGGGCGCTCAATATATATATTGTATGGTTCAAGGTCAACGGTGTGAATATTAAGGTCACACATGACGGGCATCGGGTGTGTCGAAATTGCTGGGCGCCCGAACCACACACAAAGTTTCATGAAAATCGGCCCAGCAGGAGCCGATACACAGGTTCAAGGTCATCGGTTTGATGGTCAAGGTCACACCACACAGTCAAACGGATAGGCCCATGTTACTCCTCGTGTCTAGCTTCGTATGTTGTTTGAGTGTAGATAAGGAGAAGATGACACAATAGCGGAGATGAACACGCGAATAGTCGATGTGATAGAGTAGGTTGTTTGCAGGAAGTTCCTGCCAACCGCCAGGAACTGTCAGGAACTGTAGGTGGTTTAAGTGGTAGTCCGTGTGGTGGACTGATAATATTACTTGACACATGTAATCACAGGATCGGGAATATGATGTGGTCGTTATTAAGTGTCATCCTGGGATCGGGCTCATTGGTTTCCAGGTGCGGTGGGTGCGACATGAACTTATAGTAGTACAGTACAGGGAAATGACTAATTGGTTCAGGTAGTGAAAGTTGGAGAGACAGGGGATAGATCGTACGCTTAATTTGGATCAAAGTAGCCTCCCGATATTCCCCTGCGCCGCCTGACTCAACGTCTTGCTTCTGTTCTATCTTTTCCTTGTATCCCACACTACCCCCCCCCCCCCCCCCCCACACACACACACTATCCGGTCATTGTGCACCCAAATCCAACCGCACCCCACTTCACCCTCTGCCCCAGCAACTTTGGTTAGAGTTACTTGTATTTATTAACAGCAGGAACCTGCTACCCACATTGCTTTTGTGCAAGTGAACAGCCGGTCGAAAATGATGATTGCTGTTATAAATGACCATCCTGGAATCGAAATTATTGAATGTCTGGTAAGGTAGACCTATATGGTTGTGGCAGAACAGTAGAGGCTATCGAGGAAGTCGTTTGCGTGGGTGGTACAAATAGAAGAGGGGAGGGATAATACCTGTCACGAGAGCAGAGTATACCCGCCCCAGGTCCCGGAATGCTCTCCATCGTAATCCCAACACACCCATACATGTTGGCTGTGTACGGCATAGGAGCCATTGGCAGCATTGACGGAGGCGTAGGATGTGTCATAAGTAGCCGAACGCACTGCTGGAGTAAAGAGAAAAAACAAAAATCAAGCTTAGAATTTTATTACATTACGGGCCTGGATGAGTGTAATTTGTATCTAATTTTTTTTGAATTTTATTACATTCTGGGCGCCTAACATTTATTACACGTTATTATATTTATTACATTATGGGTCGTTTTTATTACATTATGGGTACGTATTACATTACGGGCATTTTTTGTATTACATTATGGGTAGGTATCACATTATGGGCATTTATTACATTATGGGTCGTAACAGACGACAAGAATCAATGACTCTTGTTGGAGCAATTCCTATATTTCTCGACGTACATGAAATACAGTAAAACTCCAACTCGCGTCATTTATTCCAGATCTCCGTACCCCATACTCGTTATGTTCTATCTTATAATTATATAGCGGGCAAAATAATTGTTTTTATTACACGCCCGTTCTATGTAATCCACATCTACAGCAACACGAAACCATGCAGAAAATGAAAATCGGTGTCGCACACATATGTGGAACGGAAATGGTGACGGACGGTTTTTAAATAGAAACGAAATTTCACAGGAATTTTCTACAAATAGTGCAACGCAATTACAATTTGAATCCCTGGCGATAACTGAAATTCGTCCCCTGAGTTCCAGTGTGTTCTATGTGCCTACTGTAAAGGGTTCCCCTCACAAATTTGGTTGGCAATAAAATGTGGGTTTTTTGTTGATAGTTGTGAAGTGAATTCCTGAGTGCCTTTCTAATAATTGTTTTTATAGATGTGACGGCTTGTAACAAACACAGAACGACACACGCGTGTGAATGGGTTATACGATATGACACGAGTGTTGCCTCTCATTTTATCCTCCCGCGCTGGCACTCGTGCCATATCGATGAACCCAATCACACGCATGGGTCGTTCTTTGTATAACCCATTCGTAGCATTATTTATTTAACCTAACAGCTAAAGATGGCGCAGCAGATAAATCGAATCAACAATCTCTCATCCCAGGCCACCAGTCTAATTCTGCAAGTAATTCGGCACTGTTATAGGCTTCTCCTTTAACATATTTATAACTATTACCACTGGCCCAGCTAGGGCTATTCTAAGAAAAAAGGCGAAACACTTAATTTGCCCCCCCCCCCCCCCCCCCCCATTAAGCCAGGTTAGAGTTTTGCATGGTACTCCGTAGTTCGACCACTGTATATGCGCAGAAGTCCAAGAAGTTCCGCCCAATTCCGCCAATAACGGTTCCTGTGTTCGGCATTTGTGTTGACAGGTTTCCTGTTTCACCTGCTCTCAACAATTTCATGTCATAAAGGCTCAGGCACTGGATCAAAAAGGATGATTGTTCGAAACTATCAACAACATGTAAAGTAAGAATGGCGGGACCAGGACTGGGTTTTCTATCAAAAATAACTTGAAAACAATTGTACAATCACGTGTCACTCTCATGTTGGGTCTTTCATTGATGTATAACACTTCATTTATCAGTAATTATATTCTGTGTGCTCGATATTTCCTCCCCCTTCCTGTTTCGCCAAGCAGTTTCTAACATTTTGAAATTCAAATTAATTTTTCAATTTTGTCCGTTTTTGTTTACGTCAGAAACGGCAAACCAAGAACAGTAGTCCCTTAAATTAGGCCCTGTCTCAAATAATTCGGCTATTTTGATCAAATCTATTTTAACAATTTGTTTACCTTTTTTTGTTCATATTCGAAACGGAAACACAAGGACAGCTGTTCTTGGGTATCCCTTAAATTAGGCCATTTCCCAAATAATTCGGCGAGTTTTGCCGTCATTTGATATCAGCTCCGAATCTTTCGGGCTGTTTTGGGGCTTTCATCAGTTATTAAAATTGTTTTCATTCAAAACAATAAATAAATAAAAACCTTGAAAACGTGTCGTAAATTTGTTGTAGTCTATGGTTTGTTCTGGATTCATACTTATGTTTGAAGATAGAAGTATTCACTTATGTGTTTTGGTACCTCCACAAAGTCGGCCAACTTTTTGTTGTACACATTGTCTTCACCTTCACTGACAGGAATTTCCGTCGTGCAGTTTCGCCAGTGTCATTAGGTAACAGCCTCCACGATGCCATTCTACGCAATACCTCACCCTAAGCTTTAGACTTGATTAGTCATCAGGTTTATCTATACCTTTTCCACTGTCTTTGTTTACAACTGAGGTGAACTTCAAAAAGTGAATTACGGCAGTTTACCGGCATGTGCATGTGTATATTTAAACATTTTGTGGGCGTACTTGTGTCTTTAACTGTGGCTTTTCTAAGCACTATTAATACAATTTAGGTATTTATTATGCTTTAATATTAATGTCATGCAGTATATAATATTTTGCTCACTACCAGAAGCTCAGTCTATTGCCTAAAGGTGTTGGGACTTAGTGACACTTTCATTGAATTATGAATTTCATTTTGTTTTCGAAATGTTTAGCATTTATTAACATTTAGCAGAACAAGAAAACAAGGTTCATTTTACAATTTGATTACCCACATCGCGGTTTTTACAATATTTTTGTCTCCTAATTTCGCGCAACCGAAAAATTGGAATCATACCAATGTTTTGCACAGGTTGTTTTACTAGCAAATCAAGTCATACTGCTTGGCTTGCCCTTGATGTAACCCCAAAATACATGTATTGTTCGTACAAAATGAAGTTCTAGTCGTTGGGACAGGCTTCGGGACTCGTGCAGTGGCCCAGAACCCACCATGCCTTAATTATCACCTAGTTTTTTCCAGTACACAGAACTCAATAGAAGATTCTTCAATACAGATGTCAACGACATCAGAGCTTCTACGTACGTAAGGTACAACTTGCCCCGGGAAAGGAACGGCTGAGAACAGCTGTTGTGTACGAGGGAACCCAGCGGCGATGATGCCAGCTAACAAGACCAACCGCCTTTTAGCGGATAGACGTGAAACGGGAGAGAACAAGAGCGCAAAGGGGAGTCACGGGATGAACCGATACCGATCTTCATGTGACTCATCGTATCATTCAGCCAATAAAACCATATCAAAAAAGATTCTGGATCGCATAGACCACCGGTGTAGTCGCAGTCTTTAGTTCCTTTATTAATTCCCGACTTCTCCTCCAAAACCGCTTTCAGTGACCTTCGTTGTGATTTCTTCTAAACAAATCGCTTTTTTGCATTTCCTCAAATCAACTAACCGAGTTGTCGGAGGAAAATTCTCCCCAGTTTAAAGATATCTTCTTCTCATGAACCAACTGTTACGATGACTTGATATTTAGTACTGAACTTCCGTTTGAGGTGTAAGATAAAATTTGTTCAAATGAAGTTCATAGGGCAATATTTGGGAGTAATCTATTCCAATATTTCTATTTTCTGAACCGATGAGCCGATTAGAACCAAATTTGGTATGTGGTATTAATGTGTTACAGTTACCTGAATAAATGAAAACAAACAAAAGGCTATGCTTCCCATTGGAAAACCGAGGCGGTAAAATAGAAATATTTTCAAACTCCTATAGTTCCTAAAACCGCACGGAACTGAGAACTGTGTTTGATATAAAGCGTCGTTCAGAAAAGTAGTCTTAAATGGTAAAAAAAAAATTGTTGTGTACCGTAGCGGAATCGAAAAAATGTTGAGTCAGCATATCAAACCCATCAGTCAAACGCTTTTGCTATTTAGTATAGAACATCCTTAGGGAGGTCAGATTCAAGGCTGTTCAAATCAAGTCCCTGTGTTGATATTTGGGACTTCATATGGGAGCCTGAATGCAAACGTAGCGCAGTATAGGAAATATTCTTTAAAAATCTTCGTCTTCAGAACCACAAGACAGAATATCTTGATATGCAGCATCCTTTCGGTGGTCTAATTCAATCTTGATTAAATTGTCTGCCGATTAATATTTGGGTTCCCAATTGGAGCCCGAATTTTAAGTTATTGGAATATGAGGAATAATCTTTAAACATCTTCGTCTTAAGATCCTCTAGTCAAATCTATTGATATTTGGGATTCACCATTCTGGGGGAGGTCAGATCCCTGTTTGTTCAAATCAAATCCTTGGGTTGATATTCTGCCTTCCTATTAGAGCCTTTATTATAATTTAGTGCAACATGAGGGATATTATTTACAAATCTTCTTATAATTGAAAAACAAATCTTCTCCCGAATAACCGATCCGCATCTTCTGATGTTTGGAATACAGCATCCATAGAGGGTGCGTGGGTGCGTGGTAGATACATGTCTGATCAATTAAGCCCCTCTGTTCATATTTGGGTTCAATATAAGAACCCACATTTTAACTTGGTGCAAAATGACAAATATTCTTTTAAAATTTTCTTCCACAGAACCCCCAGTTAAAATCGTTTGGCTTTGGTATATATGTACAACGTCGTTACGGGGTTCAGGTTCAAGTTATTTTTTTGTTTTAATTAAGTCTCCCGAAGTCTAAGTCTCCTTAAGCCTTAATTTTAATTTTCAATATGAAGAATAATCTTTAAAAAAACTTGTTTTTCAGTTCCACCACTCATAACCATTCGATATCTGGTATATAGAATATTTACGGGGGTCAGCTTCGGGCTGGTTTAAATCAAGCCCCACCATTCAAAATTTTTCCGATATTTTGTACACAGCATCATTACTGGAGTCGGATTCAGACTAGTTCAAATCAAGTCCTTCTGTCAGATTTTATCACACATTTTAACTAAATGCAATGCGAGGAATAATCTTCAGAAAGCTTTTTCTTCAGATCCACCACTCAGAATCATTTCATATCAATATATAACATCCTGTGGGATGCCAGATCCAAGTTTGTTCAGAGCAAGTTTCTGGATTCATATTTGGACTTCCAATGGGAACCTTGATTTTAACTTAGTGCTGCATGTACGATTATTTCTATCCACCTGGATGCACATGCTCGACAAACTAAGTTATTTTCTGTCTCCAATTTACTATAGCTGTTAACAAGAGAAAAGCGTAAAACTTCATTTTTCACCCAAAATTGATTTTCCATCAAATGTGCGTTCATATAATCAAATAGTTTAAAATATACTCTTTAAAATAATGTTAAATTCTTATTTATAGACAAAGTTCTTCATATTTCCATTTTTGGTTATAGGTTATAATTTTATCTGTTTGCATTTCCTCATAAATTAATGAAAAAAGGCTGACTGGAGTAGCTTTAAACTTAAAAAAATGCTATTAACTTTTCATTGCATAATTTATGTGTTCACCATTCCGAAGAAAGCAATCTTCAAATTATTTGATGGTTCAAGAATGTTTTGGCTATGGGTTAGTTTTAATATTTCCATTTTACTTTGAAAAATTGTGATTTTTAACTTTTGCGATTTCGACAGACTTCTCTCTCCACCACTCTCTTCACCCACTTGAAAGCGACGTCATTTCTATGGGCTGGAAACTAGAGGTGCTTAGTTTTGCATTGGCCACAAAACTAAACACCTCTACTTCAAAGTGATTTTGACGATTTAGAATTAATAACCCTTTGGGGGGTAAAGTTTTGAACAATTTGATGGATATGAAGTTGACAGCTAATTGGAAAACCCTTTGGTGTTGGTGTGTTTTTTTTTAACAATTACTCAATGTCGTGTTCCAATGAGGGTTCTAAAGCGATGTTTTTGATGCCAAAAAATGAACACTTTTAGTGTTAGGAATTTTTGTTAGCAAATGTGGTCTGCTGCTAAGGTTAGGTAAAGAGTTTTAATAAAAGACGATCTAGTCTCCTCGCGGACAAAATAATCTCGAGTCTTTGCAACAGTAACCCCATACATGATCTACGTAAATGACAATTTTCTAACTTACATGACATAAGGCAGTCCCTCCACGCCCCCCTCCCCACACACGCATACATATACTTTAAGATTTCTATGTTTCTCGGCGGGTGTTTTTTCTAAATATTTACTTACTTGTGTATTTCATGTTAAAGGGTTTAAATGTTACCAATTAAACCATTTCAAACCAATTGTAGTCATTATTTTATTTATTTTTTTTTAGTTCATGCGTAATTCTGAATATACAAGTATTCAGAATTCGGTGTTCAGGTTACAAAAAGTCACCAATGGTTCGTATCCACATATCGTTTTCAAATATGGTTTGATTTTTTGTTCAGAACGACTGGAAATTAAGTACTTCATCACTGCCCCACAGTGGAGTATGAAGCGTTTTAATTAGTCCGACAGAACAAGAGAGAATTCGGCCCCTGCAGCGTGTGCAGTCACAAGCGATCAATTAAGGTGGGCATCTCCAATTTTTTTTTACTCGAAACAAATAGTTCAGAATGTATGAGGAATATTATTTATAAATCTTCCTCTCCAAAGCCACCAGTCAGAATCTTTAAATATTTGGTATACAGCACTCTAACTGGAGGCGAGATCAAGTTGGTTCAAATCAAGTCCCTCCATTAATATTTGGTCCCAAATGTCAACGTAGTGCAATATGAGGGGGGATTTTAAAAATCTTCTTGTTCAGGTTCACCAGTGAAAATCGTTTGATATTTGGTCTACGACATCATTTACGGGGGTCAAATTCAAATTGCTTGAAATCAAGTTCCTCGTTTAATATTTAGAAACCCTATAGAATCACAAATCTTAACTTGGTGCAATATACGGCATAATCTTGAAAGATCTTCTTCTTCAGATTTACCTGTCAAAATCTTTCGATGTTTGGTACAGAGCATCCTCAGAGAGGCCAAATTCAAGTATGTTCGAATCAGTTCCCCGTGTATATATTTGGGGCTCCTATGTGAATTCGAATTTTAACTTGGTACACTATTAGGAATATTCTTTAAGAATCATCTTTTCTGCAGTCCCCAATCAGATTTTTTGTAAGAGTGGGGCTTAGATTCAATTCGTACTCTGGATTGATATTTGGGTCCCAATGTGAGCCTGAATTCTAAGTGAGTGCAATATTGGGAATATTTCTTCCCGCTAGTATTTGGGCGCCTTGCGGGAGCACGAATGTTAGCGTAGTGCAATATGAGGAATAATCTTTAACAATGTTCTTCTCCAGAACTACCTGTCAGAATAGAGTGATGTATGGTATAGAACATCCTTATGGGGTCAGTTTCAAGTTTGTTCAAATACAGTCCGTGGGTTAGTATTTCGGTTCCCTATGGGAGCACAAATTGTAATTTGGTGCAAAACAGGAATAGTCGTTAAAAACGGATTGGTGTAAAATGAGGAATAATCTTTAAAAGCCGCATTTTCCGATCCACCGTTCATAATCTATCGATATTGAGTATACAGAATCCTGTCAAATGAGGCGAGACTCTGAATTCGGAACATCTTTTTCATAAGCTATAGCGCTGGTGTCGCATGCATTTCAGTCGAGGGAGAAGTCGCAAAATCGGTCGTTCACTTGTTCCTCGCATTCATAGGACTCGTGTTCGGAATCTCAGGCAGACAGAAATTCAGAGGACAGTGACCACAACAGTTGTACATGTCGCTCAGATTCAGATGAGTCGGCAAATGAACACGCTGGACCATAGTTAGCTTTGCAATATATGGATACCATACACCTCGTGAGCGCTATTGTCCAGGAACTTTTGCGAGCTCCACGAGCTCCAGAGTCCGTCTTCAACATCTTTATTATCATCTTCCTCGGACATTCTTCCATCCTTAATCAAAACCGTGCCCTTGGTCCTATGTTAGCCTTCCGTTTCTTTTTTTTTTATTCAGCTAGACTGGGCCAGCGGTAATGGTTATACATATTATAAATTTATATTAATTGCTATATTTATTATATTTACCACTGGCCCAGAAAGGACCCCTCCCCCCCCCCCCTTCATTCACGCTTCCTAACATACAACTATAAAGACCGAGCAGGCACTACAACAGGATGGATATTGGTGTGATTGGACAGTACGCCCCGGACTTCTGCGCGTGCACAGTGGTCAATTGGCGGAGTACAATGCAGAACTGTTGTGTTTGTTTCATTTGGCTTATTCTTTAGGGAGGTGTAGGGTATCAGAAGTAAGTGATTGGTCTGACCTTTAGAATAGAGCTAGTTAGGTAGTCTGGGCCAATGGCGGGTATAATGAATATAAAAATTCATATAAATTTCAACATTTTCGTGGAGTTTGAGCACAGACAAATAACGATTTAATGTGATGCCATTTTACTCACAAATATATACAGAATTCATTCGAGTCCAGTTAGAGATATTCCAATTTCAGTACAGCCTAAAATAAAGTGGACACCTGCTCGCTATTAGCACCTTCTTTGCGCGATATTTTCGGCACAGTTTTACTTGAATAATGCGATATTTTGACAGCAATAACACATCAGTAGGTCTTAGTTTCTCCCATCGAAGACGCTAGTCAATCGCAATTTGTCCACTAAACTCGTTAGCAAGACGCTTCGCACAAAACTTATTAACACCCAATAATCCGTGTGCGCCTGGGATACGATGGTTATACAACTTACGACCCTGCTATGGAAGTTTAAATGTAAGGAAAACGTGCAATACAAAGATTATTATCGTTTTGCTTACGAACGATGCTTGTGAAAATACCGCGTTACGACAACCCTCGTGTTACGATATACACCAAAACATTTCGAAAATATCGAGCCAATCCTCTAGGACTATCGCCGTAATAGGGTTCAAATATAGCTTCAATAATAAAATAATATTGCCCAATATTACACATTGTTGTAGACTGTACTGTAATATGTATTTACTTCACTTTGCAAACACCATGATATGAACACAATCAGCGGAACTTCAGTTAAAACTAGAAGTCCTGTCAAGAAATGCGCACAAATAGCATGCCGATCTGCGCGTTAATCTACGCGTTATGACCAGAGTAAGCCTATCAAATTCTGAACATATGGCCTGTGCACAAGCAATGTTTCAGCCAGTGGACGTCCGGGTAACCCGGAGGTCCATTGGCAGAACATTGTCTGTGTTTGCTGTGAGTAACCAGGAGAACCTGCCGTGATTTGGATGCCATTCGATATGGCAACTGCGCGCAATTTCTACGCGCAATTAAGCATAAATAAGCGCGCAGTTCGTGACAAGTCTTCTAGTTTTAACTTTACAGCTTATTCAATAAAACATTTCTTGTGTTATTAGATTCACCAATATCCAATAGGTGAACCTTCGGTTGTTCTTATTTTTCTATTTTTCAATTTTTTTATTTTTTTTCTTTCAATGATTTTTGTCGGACTGATTCAGACAAAACGGATTGAACGACTTTTTTTCTGAAATTGGCGCATATATAGAGCATGACCAGGGTAATGTCATTTCTGATGTTTTTTTTCTGCCAAAACTGGCACAAATGTACCCAAATTTGGTCATATTGACACATTTCTCAAAACTGTGTTGTACGATTGCGCTAGAACCTTCAATTTATATATACAACAACGAGTTGCTCTTGACTAAATAAGTGGTGTTACCAACGTTAACCCCAGTTTGAACAATATTCCAAACAAAATGCATTTTCAGAAAAAAATGGCCAACTTTCACATGCGATATCCCAACAATGGGACACTGTATTCTCAAAATGTTGACTATGGCAGGATAAAACATGCAGAATAAAGCCACTGTGCACGTCTTGCTCTCTGACTTCACCTCACCCACTTTTGGTGGCTTAAAGTGGAGTAGTGTCTCAATGTCATCACAATTTGCCGAACTGCATTCAGTTTTCCTCTCCTTCCAACGGAAATATTGAAAAATCATTTCCGTATTTGTGTTTATCAATGACTGCCAAACAAATCAACTATTGTTGGTACGATTAAGTACACATTTTCTCCATTAACAAACGTGAAAGGCCCAACTGTCGTGTATATCGTTATGTAGCAATGTAAGTAGAACATTTTTTCTGTTATATGTTATCATGAGAAAGTTTAACCCTGGACGCCATGGTTGCAAAGTTTAATCCAGACAGCCGGCTATGGTTGTTTGAGCAGTAGTACTGTCAAAAATAGTGATTTCTAGGTAAAATATGACAATCTGGTTCTGTGTTCACCGTCAATTCCGAATGGAAAATCGGAAAACACTTTGCATATCTATTTGCATTATCACCCGTCGAATCTATTTACTATGGTAATTCATGTTGTTAAGTTTAATCGAATACCTTTCCTGACTGCATGAAGATCAGTACCGTCAGCAAAACGCCCAGTTTCGAGAATTTGTTATGTCTAAGAGAAGAGAAACGGGAAAGGACCAAATGTGTATATCTTTACACAGCAATATAAGTAAAATGACTTTGCTGTTATATGTCAAAAAAGGTTTAACACTGGGTCGTCAAGGTAGCCTGAATAATAGCATTCTCACAAAACGATGGTTGTTTGAACAATTTGAGCAAGATTGGGTTGCTTTTCCCGTCAGTCCCGAATGGAAAATCTGAAAAAATCTGCATATTTGTTTGTATCATCACCTGTCGAGTACATTTTTTGCTGTAAGTTATATTCTAAAGTTTTACCCAAATGGCTGTACTGGCTGCATGAAGATCGATCGGTACTGCTTGCACAATGCTCGTTTTTGAGAAGTTGGAAAGTTTAAGTTCCAATTTTCTTCACTGAGAAATGGGAAATGACCAAATGCTGTGCGTAGCTTTATGCTGCAATGCAAGTGAAACAACTTTGTTGTTATATGTTATTATGAAATGTTTAACTTTGATCCATCATAGTAAGTTGCATAGTAGACCCGTCAAAAATGGTATTTGTTTCAAAATTTGACAAGTTTACCTAATGTTTCCGGTCAGTTCCGAAAAGAAAATCGGAAGACAGTTTGCATATATGTTTGCAATATCACCTTTTCAGAATATTTACTGTTGTAAGTCATATTGTAAAATTTAACCCAATACCGGTCCTGGCTGCACGAAGATCGACACTGTCAGCAAAACGCCTTGTTTATTTTTGTGGGAGAATATGGCAAGTTTTTGTGCCCATTTCTCCATTGAGAAACGGGAAAGGACCAAATAGCTTTATTCAGCCATGCAAGTGGTTCAACTTTGCAGATACATAGCGTCATAAAATGGTGATTTGTTTTCAAAATTGTTAATTCCGATGAGTTTGGCTTGTGTTTCCTGTCAGTTCTGAATGGAAAATCTGAAAACACATTGCATATATGATTACATCATCACATGGGAGAATATTTGCTATTATAATATTAGAACGTTTCTTTACATGTTCTATCGGTCGATAGTACCTGAGTTTGTGTGATTACTGAAATAAAACCTTCAGCAGCTTCGCGATAGTACCTGAGTTTGTCTGATTTCTGAAATAAAACCTGAAGCAGCGAAGCTGTTGAAGGTTTTATTTCAGAAATCACACAAACTCAGGTACTATCGACCGATAGAACATGAAAAGAAACGTTCTAATTATTTTATTATGCCGAACAAAAAATAACTTTCATTGTTAAGCGTTAATTGCAACATGCCATCAATCTTGTAATAACAATGGAGTCGAATCCAAAAACATGACGTCATTTCGAACGAATGACCTCTCTTCGAAAATGACTTGTCACAAGTGCCGTCGCTTTGAGAGTTTCTATATCACCAAATGCCAGTGTTTACAACTGCATCATGCTGTTCATGTTATAATTCATTGCTAATGCTTGTGTGATAAGTGGTATAAAAATGATGGAATATAAATTCATGTTTCTCGGACGACGACAGTTGATAGAATTAAGCGTAGGGAAACAATTTATTTTGAACTTGAGGCGGAGGCACAGTGAGGTCGAGGAGTACTTATCTTGTGGAAATATAATTGATAGAATGTGAAGACATTACTCATATTCAGGATTCACTGAAGTGGCGAACAACACGTGAGTTTTGAATATTTCTGATTCTTTTGAATTCATTGTTTGCAGTTAAAATTGAAAACACACCCATTGAAGATGATATATTTGTTGGTAAGTTTGTGTCTACCGGTGACGAAAAAAGTTAAACCGACACGGAGCCAGCGTTTGGTGTTGAGAAATTCCAATCGACGCTGATCAATGGAAGCGGAGCTTACATTTTCATCGTTCTCTTGTCTCTAGGGAAAAACGTTCCGATAGTGCCCGTGTTTTTCCCCAAAACTCCAGTGCTATGACTTTCAGAAGGTGCCAAATTAACCAATCACGGCTGATGTTACAAACGTGAGGCATAATATTGTACGTTATATTCCAAAGTTTAGCCCTGTGACTGTCCTGATTACAGGAAGATTGTTCCCGTCAACAAAACGCTCATTTTTTAACCCTTTACCCAACGTAACGGCCAAAACCGGCCAGCGCTATTCTCAAAAATCGCCAATTAATTTTCAAAATATTTTCATTTTTTGTCTCAAAAACATAGGTTATGACCCCTCGTTGGAACGAGCTCGTCGAGCTCGTTCCAACGAGGGGTCATAACCTATGTTTTTGAGACAAAAAATGAAAAAAATTAGTTATTCATGATTTTTTTTTGCAAGTGTCGTCTGCTTTTCATGTTGGGTAAAGGGTTAAATCATTTTGTAAGTTTAAGATCTGATTTCCTCTACTGAGAAATCGGAGATGACCAAATGTTATGTATAGTTTTACGCAGCAATGCAAGTGAAACAACTTTGATGTTATATGTAATTGCTGCAAAGTTTGACCATGGACAGTCATGGTGGTTTGTATAGTATGGCTTCAAATAGTGGTTATTTTTTCGGACGATTTACCAATGTTGGCTAGTTTTCCCCGTCAGTTCCGAATTAAAAATCCGAAAACACATCGCACATCTGTTTGCAATATCACCTGTTGAGAATAGTTGTTGTTGTTGTAAGACATCTTGTCAAGTTTAACCATATTATACCATAGGCAGTGTGCATGAAAATGAGTACTATTAGAAACAAGCTCATTTTGAAAGTTGGATAAGCTAAAGTTACCATTTACTCCATAGAGAAAAGGGGTGGAGGTCGGAATACTTTGTATAGCTGCGTTCTGCAGTCAAACTGAGGCATCTCTGCTGTTATACAGTTGAAACTAGAAGGCCTGTCACTGTATTGTGCACTATTTTGAAGTAATAGCGCGCTGAATAAGTGCACACTTGTCCCTGTCAAACTCCACCATAAGCTAAACTCAATTCCTGTAGAAAAACAGTGTGCCCAACTCCGTACAATTCTATACTAGTAAATGTGTTTGCCCCTGTATCCCGATAAATTCTGTCTTCTGATTGGTCAAAACGCCTAGGACAAACAGCCATGGCAAAAGGCGCACCCAATATCCAAGATATGTAATATCTTGCAACATCCAGGGTATAAGGGCAAGCGAAACATTGGGGTTATATGGTTTACATGACAGCTTTTCGCTTTCGCTCGCCTCGATATAAAAATCGAACCAAAAAACCGGAAAATAGTCACAAATATCATCAAATTTCTGACAATTTTCTCATATTTTGCTGTTAAAAATGAAATAGTCGAATAGTTAAATCAAAAAACTTGAGAAAAATAAAATAATAGCAAATCTGTAGACAAAAATAGCCCAAGATCTGTTTACGTGTTTCCAATAACGACCCAAGGGATGTAACTCTAGCTGTTGTCTTCTGCGTTTGTGAAAACAAACAATTATTCAAGAGTTTGGTCCAAGAGAAACGTGTCCACAAATTTGTTTCCACTATTTTTCTAACGTGTTTCAAACGGGACAATAGCGTTATCTCCGCCAACATGTATGGCTTGCCGCTCGGTGTTTAAAAACCAACATCCAGGTATTATATCTCCATATAGCATACATGTTGGCGGAGACAACTTGTAATACATCAATCCTAACCTCTACTTGGATACACGTACACGTAATGGCGTAAATAGATATTACAATTCGACCTCATATACAGAATGAAGAGAGTGGATTACTACTTAATCACAGCGCCTTATATTCCCCACTCGAGAAGTATTTATAATCGTTCATAACAGCACCAGAAACACAAAACAGCAAACTTTCATCACATGGGCATAACTCTGTGGTCTGTCAGAGGAGAGTTTGCAAGTGCTTGTATGTTTTGTCCTCATAAATTGTAAATAATTGCTAAATGAAAAATCTATCCAACAGCGATTTAGCAGTAATTAATCCACCCTACACATACTGTCCACTCATTAGCGCATTATATTTCGAATTGCTTTTAGTGAGACAACTTCATTCTTCTGCACTGAGGAGCGCAATAACTAACGACCAAGTTTTGCGCAAGTCGTGGCAGGACTTATAGTTTCAACTTTATTCGACCTCGATATATTAACCCTTTACCCAACGCAGACGATATCAAAATTTATTATTTTAAATATAATTTTTTAAAATTTTTCAAAACATTTCAACAAAACCATATCATGTGACCCCTCGTTGGAACGAGCTCGACGAGCTCGTTCCAACGAGAGGTCACATGATAAGGTTTTGTTGAAAGTTTTTGAAAAATAATATTTTTTCAACTGCAGAATTTGCATATTACGCGGGCGGATGCGAGCGATTCGTTGGATAAAGGGTTAAGACAGAACACAAAGACGATACGATGGAGTACGGGGGATTGGAAAATCCACGGCCCGACTTAGAGCTTTCCCATGTATTTCACGAGCGCCAAACTTCAGACAAAACTCCAACAATGGTCATTGATTCCTTTCCCTGCGCTCTACTCAAGTTGCGTTCTGAATTTATACTTCGATTGAAATTGAATTGGGTGAATAAGGCAGATGTTTAAAAATATCACCTCCGGCGGTCTGTATAGATTCTTTCTTGACTTTGTTTTGTTTGAATGTATTTCAATCACTTAATAAAGTCACTGGGATGCTTAACGACCAATCGAATGCGTTGTTACATAACGTTCGTACACGTAGGCCAAATTGCACGCGGGTTGCAACTAGCACATTTCTGAATGTCTGCATTTATATCGGGTAACGTTGAATACACACATCAATCATGGTATAATAAAACTGAAACACTAAACGTTGGAAAACTGCGTATATGGCCGTGATAAGATCGAAATTGGAATACGCAGCAAAGCTGTTGTTCGCGTACAGGGCTGCCACAATAAATAAGATAGAATGGTTCAACGCAGGGCCAACAAATGGCTGTCAAATGATTATTCACGGTCCTCCAGTATCACAAAATCTAACAATTATTAGACATCCATACCAGTAGGGTAGAATGGGGGATACGAGCGCACCAAATTTGGGGTACAGATCGTACTTCACCAAAAACTTAGTTTTTTTCGGGCAAATCGCGTTCATCACGATCGAAATCCATCGACATGTTCGATGCGACACGTTCACGTTCGCATCGTCACTTCTTCCGGTTCTTGCAGTGGTGGACGTAGATGAGGCGTCGTGTGTTCTATGTTCCATTTTCTCTAACGATCAACGTGGATCCGACTAAAATTTCGACGGAATTTTAACAAACTCTATAAATTCCCTCTCTTAAAATTCACTTTTAGGTGCGCTCGTAATATTTAACGACGACCGTTCTCGGGAAAACACTCACCTTTTCGCAGAGGTAACACGGACCTGCCATTTAGGTGATTTTTTTCGACAGAATACCGCCAAAAAAAAAACACCACCTGTGCGGATAAAAGACGAGCGATCCAACGTCGATTCCTGCGGGAAAATGAAGTTCGAATCGAGCTACAAATTTATCGGTGCGCCCGAATACTCCATCGATGACGTAGTGAGTTTTTTGCAAGGAGAGGGAGATAGCTCGCGGAGTCTAAACGTGTGAGGTACGCCCGCTCCGGTCTGCGATTGCTTGATTCCCATGACCTGATAAAAAATTGTTTTTTTTTAAATTTATATAAACAACATTCAAAAAAATAAGAATACAAAAAGATATATATATAAAACAACATTAAAAAAAATAAATAAGAATACAAAAAAAATAACTGTTTTTTTATTAAAGAAAGAAACAAAAAAATAATAATAATAATAAATAAAACCAATGTTTCTACACATCGGAGATTCGAGGCGAAGGGACGAACTGGATCGCGGATTAATACGAAGTAAGGAGAATATTCAAGCGCCGGATAGGGCTAGGCGATTGGGAGAAATGGGATTGAGACAAGAGGCGACCAAGTTGTTCAGACCCGCTACCGAGGTTCAGGGACGAGCTAGGAGAGAGATCGTCGAGGAATCGAGACCCATAAAAGAAGGTTATCTGAGGATGGGTTCACACCCCGGTAGTTCTACGTCGAGAATTCCGTCCGGTTACACTCCGGAGAGAATCGAGACCGATCCGAGTAGCGTCGGTAGTTTTACGCCAAAAAGTTTGTCCGAATACACTCCGGAGAGAATCGAGACCGATGCCAGTAACTGCGATAGTAGCGACGCTTCGAGCATTTTAAGCATTAGATCTGGCGATAGTAGTGGAATCGTGAAAGATCCGATATATGGATTTCGTCACTATCGCGAAAAAACTGTCGTGGGTGACACGGAAGTATCGCTTGAAGATCGCTATTTGATCGTCGGTCCGAACAGGTACGAAATGACTGACGGACTGCATACTTTGCTCTCTCACCAGAGACCCGACGATTACACCGAGGAGGTTTACAAAACTTATGGAGACATTCTGGTTCAGACTCACGCCATGAAGAAGAACAACGATTCCAAAGAGACGAGACCTAAGGATAGGAGAGGTTACATGTGGAAGAACGTGGTGGAACCCATATGGAAGGCGAACGAGTATTTCGTAAAATTGACGACTGGAAAGGGAATGACAGACACGACATTTCTTTCGCGCGATCCCCATGCCTTGTCGGAGAGATTGAGATTGGTGATGGCTAACAGAGAGTTTGGTAACACCTGAGTAGATAACGAGATAGTGAGCGTGTGCGACGAATTGTTGAGGCAGAAGGTCTTGTCTAAGAAGGATTATCAAAAGTTGATGAATCGTTTGAAATAATAAAATAGTAAGAGAAAAGAAAAACAACCCAAAATATTAAGTAAATAAAAAAATATATATATATTTAAAAAAAAAATAATAATAATAATAATTAAAAAAATGTTAGTGGTAAATAACAAGGGATACGCTAGATCTTACGTCTACGGCGGACCGGGCATCGTGGATTCGATGATGCGATTTTTAACTCGTAAATTCACCGGCGATTCCGCAAAACAGATCGCGTCGAGCGCTCTTAAAATCGGAATGAAAACGGCGATCGATGCGGGTAAGAAAGCTGCGACCGAAGCGAGCGGTACAATATCTTCGGAAGCCGGTAAGAGAGGTGCCAACGCTTTGACTAATAAATTGATAACTCCCCAACCTGGCAAACGATCGAGACTCGAACCGAAAAGTTGGAGATGTTTCTATGATGATGTCGTACCGATACAAGACTTAGCTAAAATGACGAAAGGATCGGGATTGAAAGTGATTTATAAATAATAAAAAAAAACTTTTATATATATATATATATAAAAATAGAAATTAAAATAGAAAAAAAATAGAATAAAAACATATTTCAAAACATAGTAAAAACAAACTGGAGAAAAAAAAATCAATTTGAATATCAAAGACATGTCTTGGAATGACGTGATGACCAAGAGGTCGAATGACGAGTACTTTCCCAAGAGCATAACCGGTCTGATAGTGGGAAAATCGAATTGCGAAAAGACCAATCTCTTGATGAATCTATTGTTGCGACCTGGTTGGTTGGATTACGACAGATTATTTGTTTTCAGCAAGAGTCTCTTTCAACCGGAATACAGGTTGCTTCGAGAGTGCATGATGCGTAAATTACCTAAGGATGTTATGTCGGTCGAGAATCTTTGACAAACGAGACGAATTCGAAGGACACGAGACCTCGAATATATTGGAAGGAGCTGCGAGATAATTGATCAAGAAAAACGTTGAGTGTTCGAACGTGGAATGTCAGTTTTACGAGAATGCCGATGACGTTCCCGATCCTAGACAGTTGAAGTACGAGAATAAGAATCTCATGATCTTCGACGATCTACTGTTGGAGAGACAGAATCGATGCGAATCGCATTACGTTCGAGGACGTCACAGCAACGTGGATTGTTTCTATTTATCTCAGAATTATTTTCGACAACCCGGACAGACGATAAGGGAGAATGCTAATTGTCTGTGTCTCTTTCGTCAGGATCTCAAGAATCTCAATCACATCTACGGAGATCACGTGGCCAATGACATGAGTAGGGAAGAATTCAGGAGATTTGTAAGAAGGGGTGGGACAAAGGACTTCACAATTTCGTGGTGATCGATTTGACTAGCGAATTTAACAACAACAAATATCGAAGCGGATTCGACGATTTTTTTTATATTCCCGATAATAATAGAGAAGAAAATAAAAAAAATAAAACAATATCGATAAAATATAAAAATATATAATAACAATAATAAAAAATGTCAGAACATCATCTATTAGCACAGATAGTCGAGAATACGGCTGCGAAACAATCCTTTCAAATCGTAGTGAGTCACGACATGACTCAATTCACGACTAAATTCAAACCTTCCATCGAATTGAAGAAGGAAAGAGATATGAGATGGCGTTGGTTAATCTTGAGACTTACTATTTGTTTCCCAACGTCACCGAAAAGAATAATGCGTTCAAGCATTCCAATGGAGTCGATTGGTTCGAGATACGAATTCCTAAGGAAGTTACGACATAGACGATCTGAACCATCACATCCAGACGAGACTGAAGATCGACGTTCACAGAAGCAAGATGATAAGAATTGCTCCCAATACAAGTACTCTACAAACGATATTAGACTTGGGAGATATCCATCCGAAAATATGGTCGACATTCTCACAGTCAATAACATTTTAGTGAATGTCAATGTGATTTCGGGAAGTTACGTCGATGGTAGCACTCAGCCTACGATCTACTCGTTTTTTCTGGACGTTTCACCGGGTTACAAGATCGTGGAGCGACCTCAAAATCTCGTCTATCTACCCGTGATCCTGGACACGTTGTATAGCATCGAAACCATGTTGACAGATCAGATCAGATCAGAACAGGGATCTGTTAGATCTGTGGAGAGAGAGAGAGTGACTATACAATTTCACATCAGAGAGATATAAAAAAAAGAATGAACTTAATAAAAAAAATATTTTTTGTGTTTGTTTTTCATTTAACAAAAAAAAAATGTTTTTTCACTTTTTTTTATATATTTAAATAAGAAATAAAAATAAAAAAAAAATAATCTTATAATATTTAAATAATTAAAAAAAAAACAACTTATAATATTCCAAATTAAAAATATTTATAATCCAGCGGAAAAAAAACAACAACAAATATGAGTAGTAGTCGATATATCATTAAAAACGTGAACATATCCGAAGGACAGAAAGCTAAACTTCGCAGAGCATTGAGTCATCGAAGCGAGGCCGTTAGATTTAAATTCAGTTACGAAGATCTGGTGAGTGGCGGTAGCGATCAGATCACCTGGACTAAAACTCAAATCAAAAGGATGGAGAAAGCGATTCATAATCGAATGGGAACGACGGCGAGATTGAGTCCCGCTCAATTGAGATACAATCTGAGAATGAAAGGCGGTTTCTTACCGCTATTGGCGGGACTCGCCACCATAGCATTATCCATTCTCATGAAGACGGTGTTACCAGCTCTGGGCGTGGGAACTCTCTCGGGACTCTCTACTTCGGCAGTGGACAAAGTAATGGGTAGAGGATTGTTTCTGAAGAAGAGGGGAAACATACTATTTTTGAAGAAGGAAGGAGCCGTGTGTCGCGTAGACGTCAAAGGTAAAGGATTGTATCTAGGACCCATGAGAAAAGGCGACGTGATCGAATATTGGAATCAATTAGTGTTTGGCATCGGAAAACCCAAGCCCACTAAATCGGAAGAGTTGAAGTTGCCGCATCGAAATCTCACCAATGAAGACAGAGGATGCGTTTGTGAATACTTGTTGGAAAGGGAAGACCACAAATTTTCCGACAGGAATCGCATTTTTTATGAATTCCTTGTTTAAGGGAAGAAAACATTAAAAAAATGTTTTCGTTAAAAAATAAGGAGGTGAAAGTAATAAAAAAAATACACAAAAAATAATAATAGATATAAATAAAATAAAAATGAAAATGGAACTGCGAAGTAAAAACATCTATCCATCGTTAGAGAAGGTGGAGCCCAGGGCACCTCTTCTACAACCAGAAAGTAGTGACGGCCAGGCGCAGAGGTATCGAATCGAACAAATCAATAGAATTCATTCGTATCTGACGCGAGAGAGAGATTCAATAAGAAATATATTCAATAAGAAATATTCGAGATTAGAGAAATGTGTGAGTGGCGTGGATTTGACTCTCATCACGCTCTCTATGTGTTTGAATGTTGCCGGAATCAGTCTATCATTGCTCTTCCAGTCGTGTTGGCCGTAGAAGGATTGGCTTTAACTGCCGGATTCGTCAGTACAATAGGAAAATTTCTCACTAAGAAATTATCCGTGAAGGCCAGGAAGAACGAAAATATCAGTGTTTTAGCCGATGCAAAGAACGATTCCGTGTCGGATAAAATCTCTATTGCATTGAAAGATGGTAGGATTTCGAACGGTGAATTCGTCAACATATTGAACGAAAAACAAAAATATGAAGTCATGAAAGCGAAGATAAGAGTCAAGAGTCGTCAGATTCTCAAGGAAGAATTGAAGGATTCTCTCATGGAAAAAGGTAGGGAAGAAGCGAGACAATCGTTTCGTAAATTATTGGATCCTAAAAAGATTCCAGAAGCAATCAATTGAAAAAAAAATGTATATATAAAAGAAGAAGAAAAATTATACATAAATTAAAAAAAACAAATAATTAAAATACATATACGAAAAAAACAAAAAAATACAAAATGTTCTGCGTCAAATGCAAGAGAGTTACCGATACGGCTAACGTTAAAAAAAGTACTGACAAAAAATAAAAGTCCCATGCTTCGCAGAACGTGTAAAATGTGCGGTTCAATCAAAATGCAATTCGTCAAATGCGGTGCCAGTCTGACGAATAAATTGATTAATAATCTACCCATCGAAATGCATCTGCCACGACATCAATTCACGGGACCCGGCACGAAATTAAATAAGAGATTGAATCGAGATCTAACAAATAAATCTTGGAGCAAACCCATCAATAGAGTGGATTCGGCCGTTTACGCTCACGATCTGTGCTACGCTAAACATCCCGACATTGAGAATCGTAATCGAATCTGCGAAACGACATGTTGACGACGTTCAAAAATATACCAAATCCCACTGGGAGAGAGAGACTCGAACGTTCGTTGGTTGGTAAAGTGACCGGTACCAAACATCAATTCGGATGGGGTCATAAAAAGAAAATGTCCAGAATAAATTATTAACGAATGCATTGGCGAACGAACTACATAAGCCCGTCACACGTAAATTTCGAAGAAGAGTGTTCGTGAAGGGTTTGGATCGGATTTGGCCGGCCGATCAGGTCGACATGAAATCGCATTCGAAACGGAACAAGGGCACTAAATACATACTGACGGTCATCGACGTGTTTTCAAAATACGGATGGATGAGACCTCTGAAGAATAAATCAGGAGCTTGCGTGGCCGAGGCTCTGAAGAGCATATTTGCATCGTCTTTTCGAAAACCGGATAAATTGTGAGTGGACAAAGGGAAGGTATTTTACAACAGCCACGTTCATCCATTGGTCGACCTCTATTCCATCGAAAGTGAAGGGAAAGCTAACGTGATCGAATGTTGGAATAGAACCATGAAGGAAAAAAGGTACAAGTATTTCACTGCTAATAAGACCAAAAAAATATTGACGTTCTAGACGAACTGGTTGAAGAATACAATAACACGCGACACAGATCGATCAAGATGACTCCCGCGGAACCTAGCAATCCTCGAAATGAAAAACGCATCTTCGCTAATCTCTACCCTGAAAGGATCAAGATCAAAAAGCAGTCCAAATCACAGACGGCGATCGAGTGAGAATCACTTCTTATAAGTCATTCTTCCCAAAAGGTTACACTCCTCGATGAACCGAGGAAATCTTTAAGATCGTTAGAATATTTTACATGCATCCGGTGACTAACAAAATAGAAGCATCAGAGGATGATGAAGATGACAGCAGAGAAATCATTGGAACATTTTACGAACAAGAATTGCAGAAGACGACATTTTGAAGAACCAACCCTTCACTTTTATTTTGCAAATAAATAAAATTAATAATTAAAAGAAAAACAATTAATAATAAAAAAGTGAATTAATACACAGACAACAAAAAACAAAACATGATGAATATATCAGATATAACTGAAGGTATATTGAGAGACGAAAGCATTCAAGAATATGAACTTTCAAGAGTACGAACCAGTGAATGGAACCAGTCTAAACAATGCCGGTGAAATAAGAATCAACGTCAAAACTCAAGATCTGTTCCTTCATCCTAGCGAAAGTTACATAGCGATACAGAGGCGTCTCACCAAGGAAGACTGAAGCGATTATGCCGATGATGACGTGGTCACTCTAGCCAATAATGCCATGATGCATCTGTTCAGTAATATAAAATACAATCTCTCTGGACAAGAGATAGAATCCATGTTTCATCCAGGACAAGCCACCACGATGTACGGACTCTTGACGCATCAGGACGATTTTTCGAAATCTAAAGGACTCAATCAATTGTGGGTGAAAGACACCGTTGCCGACATGAGTGCAGCCAATACCAGTGGCGCCCTGAGATTCGACTACATCGTCAAGACATCGAGACCCAAAGGAACGTTTTCATTCAGGATACCTCTGAAACACATATTCGGATTCGCGGAAGATTACGATAAGATTCTCTATGGATTCAAACACAATCTGACGTTGATTCTAAAAGGACACGACGAAGCCATCATGAGACCCGCCGCGTCCGATGCGTGTAAGATACATCTAAACAATATATCTTGGTTCGTTCCGCACGTATTGCCTTCAGTCGCGGAGAAAGTACATCTCTACAAGATCATAGAACACGATTAGTATTAAACCTGGCAACAACTTCGATTGTAGATTGACCGTGAAATCTGTTTCGAAAAGACCGAGATTCATCTTAGTGGCATTTCAAACCGATAGGGATGGGTCTCAAGAGAAAAATCCTTCCCTATTTGATCATTGTAACTTGAGAAACATGCAAGTATTTCTAAATGCCTCGAGATATCCGGCCATTGATTACAACGCATTTTTCAATAAGAATGATTTCTGCAGACTATATGGCGATGCCGCGGATTTCAGAAAGAAATATCATCGACTAGACGAATTGATGGGTAATCATTACATCACTCCCACCGAATACAAATCGATGTATCCCCTGTTCGTATTCGACGTTAGTAAACAGAGCGATCAACTCAAGAGTAGCATCTCAGACATTCAGATCAAGATGCAATTCGATAAGAATGTGCTGAGGAGAACCGAGGCGTTTGCCCTAGTCCTGTCTGATAGAGAGTTAGAATTCGAATCGGACGGACAAAAAAAGTCTATCGTTCGATGATATAATACATATAAAAATAGAAATTAAAATACCCCCAAAAATATCGATAAAATATAAAAAAAAATAATAATAAAAAAAAAACTTAAAAAAGGAATAATCAAGATAGAGAATGTTTGAGACGAAATCGAAAGCATTTGGTAGATAATATAGATGAGAGCAATTTATTAAATATATTAGATCAAATGGAAATGACAGCACCCGTAATATTGGTTACGGAATGGTAGAACGAATTAAAAAACAGGGAACAACCACGACAGATTGTGTGAGACATTTACTAGATACATTAACGCATAGAGGAGAAACGGCTTTTGAAGAATTTCTATGTTGCATCTTGGTTTAGATACGGATGAATGTTTTAAGAATGTTAAACCAAAACAAATAACAACATATGCAAGTTTGGAATGTCAAACAAAAACAAAAATAAAAAGTAATAATAAAAAAAAAAATATAATTGAATTTTGAGAAATTCAATCTCATAAAATCCAATTATATTTTTTTTTAGAGTGGTCTCCCCTACATCACAAAAAAGTGATTATTTTCAATTTTTTCTTGTACTCACTGTTTGTTCAGAGGATTGAGTTCGAGCAACAGAGAGACCACTGAAGTGCCGGCTTGATGATTATTGGTTTTCGTCTTGAAATTGATCCTATGCCCCATCTGCACCTCGAGAGGCGTACCAAAGACGTTAGTGTTCGAGTGTTGTTCCTTCATCTTTTCGACTCTGTTCCTCTTGTCGCATTCCACACCATTCACCACGAGATTGACGATTGCTTTTTCGCTCAAGTCCGTAGAAGTTAGACTCATTCGAATGATATTGCTTCCCATCGGTATGGGATATCCTATCAGATCGTGCAACGGTCCGTTCCCTCCGTTTCCGAAGGTCCATTTGGCTTTTTCCACATCTAACGCACCGCTCTACTCGGCCCAGATAGTGATCAGTTGTCTGGCGTATTTTATCTTTTCCACGACGGAGATCAGATTGCGGGCATCTGTCAAGGGGGTGGGATCTGGCAGATTCGTGAATGCGTGCCCTCCTATGTCCAGTTTGCCTTCCATGATATCACCTTTTCTCCAGACCGTATTTTTATCCAAGTACTTTCTGCTGACTGCGCTGGAATCATATTGCGGGTCGTCATCGAGACCGAATAGTTCGAATAGTTCGTGACCGTCCATGTTGATGCCGGCCTCCATGGCTCCTCCGGATTTTTTGTTCAGATACAATTCGTCGACATGAGATTCCAGATAGGATTGAGAATCCAGTAGGGCAGAATCCACGTAGCCTCTGTTGACCACCGTCGAGTCTTTGTCCGCATCGTTGATCTGGGATAGATTCAATATCTTGTTAAATCCCGCATTCAGATCAGATTTCATTTTTAGCTCATCGACGTTATTCTTTCTCAGTTCCAAGTCTACGTATTGTCTAGTTGCCGCATCATTGGGATTCGTGGGATCGGGTACATTGATCATCTTGTTAGAATTCGCGTTCAATTCGGACTGCATCACATTAGGAACGTAGCGATCTCTCAGATGTTTACTGAATCTAGAGTGAGAGTCGTCCGCATATCTTCTAGTGGCGACATCAGTCAAATCTCTAGGATCCGCCACGTTCACCACTCGTTTAGATTCCAGGTCGAGATCGTCCGTCATGCCTTTATTCACGCAATTATCTCTCATCATCTGCTGAAAATGTTCGTCTCCTCTATCAACGTATTTTTTAGTCGTGGTATCTGACTGATCAATCGGTTCGGGAATATTGTAGATTTTATTATTGTTTAAATTTAAAGGTTCTTGTTGAGGTTCGTATCTTTGAACAAATCGTTCATCCAATTTGGCAATGTCACCAACAATTTCGACTGTGGTTCTTCTTTTCTTTCTAGAGGAACCTTCATTATCGTCAGCGCAACCGAATTTATCGACTGTCATGTTTTGTTTTCTTTTGTTTTGTTTTTTTTGTTTTTTATTATTTAAAAATTATATTTTTTTTATTATTTTAATTAAAATGCAACCCAAATTTTTTTTATTTATATATCCCTCTATATATATCAAAAAAAAAAAATTCTTTAATGTAAATCGTTGAGAATATCTTGAAAGTGATCTCCTTCCGACCATCTCTTGGGAACGTAGAGGCAAAGGTGACCGCAAAACACTCGACCCGCCGCTTGCACTCGTTCAGTATTGTAAATAACTTGACGTTAAATAGTTCCTTATTCCTATCGGTGGTGAGATTCCGTAGCTATCGAAATAATAACTTTTATTCTGATTCGAAAACTACGTGACCCAATGCGTGCCCTCACCTCCGATATCGTCCAGATTTAAAATTCCACATTCCGAATCATCGTCTTTTTTCTCGGCAAGGCATCTCGAGAAAACACACATCAAAAATGTTTGATTTTTAAAATCTTTTGCCGGTTTTGACAGATCAATGTTGGATAGGGTTCGTTGGGTAACACGACACCATCTATGGATATGTGCTTTATTTTCTTATTATTCATAATATATTTTGTTTTTATTTTGTTTTTTTTATTTATTTAATTTTTTTTCTACTCTTTATTTTAATTTATAAACTCACCAGTTTTTTTTTTTTAAAACTTATGACATTTCGATGTCTTCAATCGTACTCTATTCATCATCCTCTCGATTTTGTTGAAATATCACAGAATAATGTCCGAGTGCGAAAGAGTGTATTTTATCCTCGCATATAATTCTCTTATCGCCCTCAGCTGTCAACGCAATCTTATTGATTTCTTTGTGTACATCTCATGCATTTCGCTTTTGAATTGCAGCCATCTTTTTATACACTGTCGAATTTTCGAAAAGACACGCTTTATACTCTTTGAAAGCGATGTTTTTTTTCGTCACACACGCTTGAATGCCTTTACATCTCTTGATCTTTTCACCATCGATGAGATAAGCGTACAATTTTGGTCTCAAACACACGAATTTGGTGATCTGTCTTCCACCGCTCTCGTCTTTGAATTTACCCGACATCTTTTTATTGTCGAAAATTTTCGAACACATCGGCCAAGAGAAGCACGACGGTTTTCAAATAGAGGTCGTGATATTCTTTCATGGATTTCATGTCAAATAATGTCCACACTTTTTGCACGTGTTCGTAATCATCGTCGGAAATGTGAGAGTGGTATAATTTCGAATAAAAATCTTTTTTGGGAGGTAGAGCGACGTCATCAAATTTATGGAGATTGTTCATGTAATCGTAAGGATAGACACCTTTCCTCAACATAACGTGTCCGCCAATTCTCGTCGACCATTAAAATGTTTACTCGTGATTTTAAATTTCTCTCTATTCAAACTGTTGACTAATTTTTCCAGACTGGTTGACATAAATTTATTACTATCGATGAAACTTTTCTCTCTATGGATGGGACTCATTTTCTCAGTCAAACCATCGATGACTCTCTTTTTATCGACGACTTTTCGTTTAGTGAATGAAATGTATTTTTCATCGTTTTACGTGATGCAGTTCAACTCCCCCTCGCTAACACCCATATTTTTCACGAACAAGTGACTGTCGTAAGCCGAAAGATTGTGAAATATCACCGGACAGAATTGAGCTTCTTGAAATCTTAAATTACATTTGTTGTGAGCAGCACCACAAAACAGACCCGTGTAGTGACCGTGATATCTAACTTTTTTTATTATTTTCAGACTGATTATCGAATAATTGCCTACAGATGTGACATTCGGTGGTTTCGTTGTATTCTCGCTGTTGCTCTGGCGTGATGATCATGTCTTTAGATTTTTTAATTTTTTTAAATTTGTCGTATAATATTTGAATTTTCGATTCTAACTCTTCCACGAATCTTTGAGGCACGTCGTCGTCATCTGAACGTTTGGTGTACAAGAATGGACCCGACGATTCTCGATCATCGAAATAACATTTCACGTAATAACAATAGCCCGAAGGTACGTGCTTCTGATATTTTTCAGCATAACTCCTGCGCTCGTCAGGCTGGCAAGAATTTATTTTCGTGGTGAAACATTCGAAATCGGCGTAGATGACGAATGGTGGTTCTAATTTTTTTTTGTAGTTGCGAAAATCCATGTAAGCGTTAGGTTTAGGCATTTCGACATCAACGCCTTGCTTTTCGCTACAATATTCCTGATCACACGTCAGCAATTCTTGACTACGGAATGAATTCATGTAGTTGAATCAAAGAAATCTCTCGCACTTATGTTTACTAATCTGCTTCGATAGTAAATAACTCATACTTTTAATCCAGCAATAATGTTGATTGTCACCCTCGGAAATTAATAACAAATTAACAATCTTGTCTCTCTCTTTGTGCGAAATCAGTCTGAGAGGATAAACTACTCCTTTTCTATCGTCTCTCTCGTATCCCAAGACGTTCACGGCCACAGTGGGATTTAGCTTTTCAAAATCTCCGACATCTTTCAACCGCGTCAGGAAAGACACTCCTGTCCAATCGAGATTTTTACAAGTCTCCAAGTACTTGGAATCTCTCTGAGCGTCCTTTTCTACGGGTTACAAAGCCGATGTGATCGCCCATTTGAAAAACTCATTATCATCTTCATTTTTCACATTGATCACGGCTTGTTTTTTTAAATACGAAATAAGGTAATTTTATGTAGGAAGATGTTTTCAAAGGATCGTGTCTATCCACGTGAATCTCGAGATTCAATATCTTATCGAACGTCCAATTACTTCCCTTGTTTTGAAAAGTAGCCATGGATTCCATCATCTTGTCTTTCGTCACTTTATAAACGTCGACTAATTCGTCATCTCTGAACACAATCTCGTTTTTAGATCGGAAATAGGCATTTCGTAACAGGATCTCACCCGTTTTCGCGTCGACATTTTTCATCAGACAATACAAGATCATTCTTATTTTTGAACCTTTATCTAGATGTTTTCGAAATACGTCCAACACTTTACCCTTCACCCGTTCTATGAACGATTCGTGATCAAGTTTTTTTTACGAGACCTGGCTTAACGTCGAAAGTTTTAAACCATCCTTTAATGGCTTTGTCTCGTTCTATCAAAATCAATGGTGACTTCAACACTTCGATTACGATATCCGTTATAGCATCGAGACCCTTTTTTTCATTCACCGTTCTCTCGATTGCATCCATCGTTTTTTATTCTAACGAATCGTCATCTCGAACTGCGTCACTTTTCATTTTTTTATTATTCTCTTTCAAAACCTTCTGTTGCTCTATCACTTTTCGTTTACTGGCTATCTTCTTCTTCTTCCCTTTCTTAGTTTCCTCCATGGTCATTTGTTGACGTTTTGTCGTTGCTGTCTTCTCATCTTTTTTTTGCAAATCGTATTGTTTTTGTCACTACTGCAGATCTTTTGTCAATTCCCTTTCCGTCGAGCAAATGACCTATTCATTCATCTCTGTATTTAACACCTTTCAATTTCAACGACTTTTGCACTTTGGCTTGTAATGTCACCAGTGATAGATCACAAGTCTCCCCGCACACGGCTTCGATCAATCGTTCTTTGGTTTTGTAACAGTTGTAATTTTTAATTCCTAGATTTCAACAGTACTTGTTCAACTCGGGTTTGGTAGACAAATATAATATTTTTTCCACGATATACTTTTTTGTTTTTAGCATTTTTATTGTTTGTTAAACTTATATATAATATGTATTTGAGTTTTTCAAAAAAAATTTTGTGAATTGTTAACCCTCTTCTTCTTATTGTAAATAAATATTTTTTGGTTGTTTTTTTCTTTAATGACAAAAAACAGAAAACATAGGAGAAAACGAGTACTACCTCATGATAAATACTTTAATAAGCTTTTCAAGTCGAGATTTAAAATCTATCTATAATGAACTAATTCTCTCTTTTTTATCATATTTTCGCGTCCGTTATGAGCATGTTAACTTTAAAGCTATCTTCTCCCCGCTGATAAATCCATCTGAAAACCAGATTCACCCTCTTGAACGGCCATTCTTCCTCGATGCTCAGATTCAATTCGTCGACCACACCTTTAAAGACGTTCGGATTCATATTACTCCCATAGATTAGCGACAGATCGTCTGCATCGAAATTTTCTATCTTTTCGGAGAGAATGGTTAATAGATCATCTTGACATTCGTGCATTAATTCCAAGGCGGTCTCGTTCAATTTCAAAGGCAATGTAACTTGTCGAATTCCTCTCTCAATCCACTCGTCTTCACGCCTTTCAATTCGATGGCGTCGTGCGATTGTAGTCTAGAAATTTTACTACCGAATTTCGAATATCCCTTGACTCTCTTCAATTTTAGTACAGATTGTTTAGGTACTGACAATTTCATGACTGGTTATTGTTTTTTAAAATGATAATAATTATTAATTGTAAAAATGTTTTTTTTTTTTGTTTTTACTTCCTATTATATATTTGTAAAAAATAACAACTTTTTTTTTAACGGTTATTAAATTTTGTGAGTGTATTTTTTTTTAACGATAATAATTATTAATTGTAAAAATATTTTTTGTTTTGTTTTTTTACTTCTTATATATGTAAAAAATAGCACCTTTTTTATTTACTGTTTTTTTTTCTTTAATGACAAAAACGCTTATTATTATGACTGATTATTTTCGTTGTCGTTTTGTTGTAAAATTTGTTATAAAATGTTAAATATTGTGTGGTTTTATAAAAAGGAAGACGTTTTTCGAGTGACCCTACCCTCATGACTAGGGTTACAAATTTAATTTTCGTAATCTACTCGTCGATATCTTTAATTTGATAGGTCACAAGACTACCTTCTCGAAACGTTTGATTTTTCCGATGGCCGTGACCCCCCATCCCCAAGTGAAATTCGAAAAAATATAACTGTCGTAATCTACAGTACGAGCCCTTTAATTTGATAGGTCACGCGACTACCTTCTCGAAACTTTTGATTTTCTGATGGGCGTGACTCATACCCCCACGTAAAATGGAAAAATGTCATTTTCATAATCTACTCGACGAGCTCTTCAAGTTGATACCTCACATGTCTGGCTTTGTAAAAAAGGAAGACGTTTTTCGGCTCTGGTCGTGACCCCACCCCACGACGAGAGTTAATAATTTTCGTAAACTACACGTCGATACCTTTAATTTGAAAGGTCACACGACTACCTTCCCGAAACTTTTGATTTTCTGATGGGCGTGACCCCCACCCCCACGTACAATGGAAAAATGTCATTTTCATAATCTACTCGACGAGCTCTTCAGGTTGATACCTCACATGCCTGCTGTGTAAAAAGGAAGACGTTTTTCGGCTCTGGAGTGACCCCACCCCACGACGAGGGTTAAAAATATAATTTTATCATGCGTCTCACACCTCATAATATCAAGCAATCGCGGACCGGAGCGGGCGCACTTCACGCGTTTAGACTCCGCGAGCTATCTCTCCCTCCTTGCCCAAAACCTCGCTACGTCATCGATGGAGGATTCGGGCGCATCGATAAATTCGCAGCTCGATTCGAACTGCGTTTTTTCCGCGGAAATCGACGTTGGATCGCTCGTCTTTTATCCGCAGCGGTGGTGTTTTTTTTTTGGCGGCGGTATTCTGTCGAATAAATTCACCTAAATGGCAGGTCCGTGTTACCTCTGCGAAAAGGTGAGTGTTTTCCCGAGAACGGTCGTCGTCAAATCTTACGAACGCACCTAAAAGTGAATTTTTAAGAGAGGGGATTTATAGAGTTGTTAAAATTCCGTCGAAATTTTAGTCGGATCCACGTTGATCGTTACAGAAAATGGAACGTAGAACACACGACGCCTCATCTACGTCCACCACTGCAAGAACCGTGAGAAGTGACGATGTGAATGTGAACGTGTCGTATCGAACATGTCGATGGATTTCGATCGTGATGAACGCGATTTGCCCGAAAAAACTAAGTTTTTGGTGAAGTACGACCTGTACCCAAAATTTGGTGCGCTCGTATCCCCCATTCTACCCTACTCATACCTATGAGCACAGAAGGAAAATATCAAAATTATGTCTCTTCCGCAAAATTATCCAACATAAAATTACTATTCGTTTTCCAGCCCACTTCCAAAACCCACTCATGATGCAAGAAATGATAACAGTAAGATCCACCGTCGCATTCATTCTGGCTCTGGTAATTCAATTCCAAAACACTATTATTCTTTGGAACAAGATCTCGCCTGCACTGGTCAAGCTCCCCAACACCAATATCTCTAGACAGAGAGTAAATCAACACTGTCATAACTGTCTTTACACCTGCTTTATCATTGTATGCAATGAAATTAAACTTTGATTGATTTATCGTACTACCCCCCGCCCCCACCCCCCATTTTTAGACATTCCTATCCACACACACCTCTTTTCAGATAAGCACCTTGATTCGAATACCCAACAAGGAGGTGCACAGGAAGCGCTTGATAGATGGTGTAATTTCAATGTCTGACTCAGAACCTGTCCGGTTCTAATATTAACCCTTTGAAACCGAAATACTGCTTTTTTTCGAATCAGAATCATGAAACGTTATCGGTTCATAAAGTATATTTCTGCTCAATAAATATGTGGGGTAGACTAATCAACATTTTCAACGTGCAGCCCCAAATATTAATTGGTCTGCCTCCAAAAAATGAATATGGGCTCTTCGAATTGATGACTTTGAACTGATACGGAGGACACCATTGGGGTTAATGCAGTTAATAAAAATACACTGAACATCGGGGCCAAACAGAAAAGTCTAAACGAAATATCATTGATTGTCCTTTGAATAAACTGTTACATGTGCATCTTGTTATTCGGCAGTCTGGTCTGAAATAGTCTGGTACGGATACTGGGTGCACGTGGGTTACAGAGAACACTAGTACGACGCTAGAACTGGAAAGGCGATTCGATTCGGTTTTTAACCTTTCGACTGATCCGATTCTATCGAAAAAGTAGAATTTTTTTTCTATTTAACAGTGCGGAATATTGGCAATCACATCCTATTGTGAAGACACCAATTCTCCTTCTGTAAAATTATATAGAGAGTAATCGCTTGACTGAACTGGTTACGTGAAATAATTCATGATAGGTGAGGGACGTTGTACAAACACGAGTGCGCGAATGCTCACGAGTGTTTTACAATATAGTCCCTCCCCTCGAATGAATTATTTCACGCAAGCGATTACTCTGTTTATTACTTTTCATTATTAACGTTAATTATATTATTTAGCCCTTTACCTAACGTAACGGCCAAAACGGCCAGCACTATTCTCAAAACTCGCCAATTAATTTTCATTAGTTTTTTTTTTTCATTTTTTGTCTCTAAAACATAGGTTATGACCCCTCATTTGAACGACCTCATTTTAAACTCTCAACTATTCATATCTATTCAATATGTTGTTTTACTAAGTATTTTCTGAACAGCTGTTCACATTTTCTCATTACGCTTTCCACTACTCATTTTTATTCCAAATGTTATTTCCAGATTTCATCGACTCGTTTTTATTTCATGAAAATTAATGAGCTTATTATAATCCATCTCTTTCATGGCCACGATATAGCCTTAGATGTTAATGTGGCGTTAAGCACCAATAAATAAATCAATCAATCAAAAACAGTGGCCGCAACATGTATAATACCTCGATACCAATTAAGTACAGCAGCTGCAGGTAAAAACATGTTACATTTCTGAATCGAATGATCGCAAGAGCGGTTGCTACCCTTTTTTGTCTAGACGTTTTTATTTGTATTGAGGGAAATACGTTTTTGTTGCAAGATAAATAATGGTATCTTTTTATAACCTCCATGTTCCTATCCAATGATGGTTGTACATGTAAGCCATCAACGTTGCACGATAGAATACATATTTCGAAAACGTGTTTGGAATCCCAAGCTCGGAATCTGGCTTACAACACGTAAGAATGCTGGTCGTTATGTATTCCCGTTGGCAGGTCTTTAGCACTTGTCTGTTTTGGGCAACGGACAAATACAATACCAGAATATTGCGGCCTGATGGGAAAGAAAAGCATTTTTTGCTTTTTCGACATTTTTTTCATATGCTTTTAAGTTGTTTCCCCTTAAAGACTCTAGCTTCCTGTTATTTCATGTGTCTTCACAACTATTGTCGGCTCTGCTCATTGAGATAAAGTTCACAATCAAGAAGGTTTCTTAGTTTTCGTGCATCAAGCCAAAGCCCCACTTAAATGTAATTTATGCATAAAGTTTGATCGACAATGTTGCAAATATCAATATATTAGTCTCCAGATTTGGGGGGATGAATGTGTATACAGAGTTCGCCCGAGAAAAGCAATCTGTGTTGGCAGTGTCGCTTGCGACACTGTCAACGAAGATTATTTTTCGTTGGTGAACTGTGTGTTTCTTTTTAACTAATTTATCGCTTGTATTGCTTTGATTCATCAAGGAGTCCGTAAACTATATTTATACCATGCTCACCTATGTTACTACCTGTGGAAAGCCCGTATGTTAAATTTTAGCTTTTAACCTCACTACCGGTGCATTGCTTCTACTGCGGTTAAAACGTTTTCAATGGGAATTCCATTACAAAAACATACACCTATAGTGGGAACTACATCCAACTTCACCTTTGACATGACCCAATTTGCCGACTTTGATACATTCAAACTTCGCGATGTTTCATTCGACGTTTTGCAGTACTACAGTTAAAACTAGAAGTCCTGTCATGAAATGCGCACAAATAGCACGTCGATCTGCGCGTTATTCTACGCGTTATGACCATAGTAGGGCTATCAAATTCTGTACATATGGCCTGTGGGCAAGCAATGTTTCCGCCAATGGACCACCAGGTAACTCGGAGGTCCATTGGCAGAAACATTGCCTGTGTTTGCTATGAACAAGCAGGAGAACCTTCAATGCTTTGGATACCATTCGATATGGTTAAGACTCGCAATTCCTACGTGCAGTTAAGCCTAGATAAGCACACAGTTCGTGGCAGGACTTCTAGTTTTAACTGTATCTACTACGTGCAATGATTTATTCAGTTTAAAATACCCACAATCAAATATTTTTTAAATAAAAATGAGAATTGTTAATAATAATGTGACTGAAAAATTCAATCAACCTTGACGATGTGTCCAGCTGTCAATCAAGCATTCACGTGCAGCCGCAAAAATGTAAACAGACAATAAAGTAACGTGTAGTGTTGGAACGCATATTTACATAATACTATAATTTTTCATTCCTTTCAGATAATGTGACATGGAACGGACTTCCAGACAGAAGTAAGTTGAATTCAACAACTTTGCCTCATTTCGAGGTTTTAGTTCACCGATGGAGCTTAGATAACCACTTGTCGTCCGCAGTCGTTGTCCGTCATGGACTTTACATTACCTACTTCTCAAAAACTACTGGACCGAATTCAAACAAATTTGGTATGCGTATCGCTTGTCATGTGCCAATCCAAGTTTGTTCATATAAAGATGTCATGCCCACACGGAGGACATAACCATGTTAGCACCAGGAAATGTTTTTGAAAGAATTCAAATATCCTTTTCTCCAGAACCACAGATGAGAATATTTTGATATGTGGTTTGTAACGTCCTGAGTTGGGTCTGATTCTGTTTTGCTTAAATCAAGTCCCTCGGTTTATTTTTGGGTTCCGCGTGGAAGCCAGAATTTGAATCAAATGCAACATGAGGGAAATTATTTTAAAATCTTCCTCTTTAGATTTAATATTTGGCATACATACACATCTTCCTTGGAGGGTGGGGCGAGGGGGAGGGGGGTGCAGATTCATGTTTGTTCAAATCAAGTCCCGGTGTTCATATTTTCGATCCCGAAGTTTAACGTGCAATAATAGACGTTTTTTGAAAAAAAAATCCTCTTCAGGACTACCTGTCAAAATGTCTTGATATTTGGCATCCAGCATCCTTTGGGAGAGAAGATTCTAGTTTCTTCAAATTTCGTTCCTGGCTTTATATTTGTCCCTCCTATGGAGAGCTAGTATTTTAACTTAGTGCAAAATGAAGAAAAGTCTTTAAAAATATTCCTCAGATCCACCAGCCAGAATATTTAGATGCTTGGATCAGATTCAATCTGACCTCATCTGTCATGCACTTCATAGTTGAACATGACATTATTCTTCTCAAGTGTTGACTGGTCATGCAGTTGAACCTCGATGTTCTGTTACAATTAGCGCAGAAAGTGCTCGTTCGTTAATCCGCTCCTTGCTGTAAAAGAATGAAGTGGTCTGAAATACATAAGAAGTTTGCGCAGTGCAATGCACAATATAAGTTAGCGAGGTCGATGAAACAGATAGAAAATATTGAGACTGAAGTATGTGGACTGTAGATTACTACTAAATCATCGTGGGATATACTTTTCTCTTAGTGATTATTTACAATTTCTGGGGACAAAACACATGAAGCACCTGCAATCTTTGATCAGATGGACCACCGGACTGTACCATGTGATGAAAGTTTGCATGTGTTTATTGTATTATTACGAATAATTATAAATACTTTTCGAGTGGAGAATATATGGCGCTGCGATTAAGTAGTAATCCACTCCCTTCATCCTGTATATGCAGTCGAATTTTAATATCTCGTTACGTCATTACACGTACATGCATCCCGGCATAGGTTAAGAATAATGTTAATGATATATGTTTACTTGTACAGAATTGTACAGAGTTGGACACGCTGTTTTTGTTTTGTGTAGGAGTTTGTGCAGTTTGACAGAGATAAAAATGCACGTACTCGGCGCGCTATTACTTTAAAATAGTGCACAATACACTCCCGTGACTTATAGTTTCAACTGCAGATGCTGAATGCGCCCCTACCTCCTTCTTAAAACAACTTTCTCACGTAAGCTCTTCGGGCCCTCTGAGGTCTCTAGTTTTTGCTTGCCACCGTCATTATATATTTCGGACGAAAAAGTTGTGTGATTTTGTGCAAAATAAAAAACTTTCAGTGTAAAGCATATTTACTGCTGCGCCCTCCTTGTTTACACTGTGGTTTGCCAGTTTAGCCAAGTGCACTTTAAAAGTTGATTTTGCATAGCAAAAACCTTCGCTGACTAAAATTTTGGCAGCAGAGAAAATCCTTTTATTTGTGAAGGAAAACCATGGCAGCATTGGTGAGCTCTATCGAAGACGAAATAAACAAAAACTATTTTATTATTTCTAGTATAGGAAATCGTCAACTAGAACTAAATGTGGAAACAATAACCAATTTTCACGAAAAGCACTCAAACCAAGTGATTTTGTTAATAAGGTATTAGAAATAACTTGCAGCGTTAATTGTCAGTGTGTGGTAATGAGACATTGTTTTTATTCTCTTCAATAAAACATTGTATGTTTGGGGAGTTTGACAGTTGGTCGCCGCTCGGTGGTTCTCTCCTGGTACTCTGCTTCTGCGGGAAAGTGTCCGATACGAGGTAACCCTGACTGTCAAAAGTGTCGTTAAATCCCAACAAACGCTACGCAAAGCGTGGGCCACTGACCCAGACCCGTAGCCATGTTCGAAGTAGTCTTAAAGGTATTGCGGGACAGAACAATTTTCTAAGTCGAAAGAGTGAAAACAGAAATATGTTCTAAGTCGAAAGAGTGAAAAGGGCCATAACTCTTGGAAAAATTATTGGACGGAATCTGTTCCTTGTACATATCAGTTCCTCTAACCGGGTCTATCAGCATACCAAAGGAAATCCAAATCCGACAGATGGCTTCGGAATTACAATGCAAAACGTTTGTACGGACAGACGGACACAGCGGACAGATGGACAGACGGGCATATTTACAGATTGACGGTCGGCTTCACTAGAAACCCTCGAATCCTCCTTCAGAGGTCGGGGGCATACTAAAAATGAATCAGTGGAGTAAATATAACCTAGGTGACCACCGTGTATGCCTACCGAGATTTTCGCCAGAACCTTCGAATTATGTCGGAATTGTTTTTCCGTGAAGATTTAGCCGATCACTCTTGAAATGCCAGTTCATTTTTCAAAACTCGACCAATCTATTTGGATTAGGCAACGAAAAACCAACCTTCTCTCCCATTAGCGAGCTGGCACCAAAACACTTTGTTTAGCACTAAAATGTCTAGAATGCCCAAACACACTTTCTTTCCAGAATAGCCCATTATCCATCTCAGCTGATATGACTCAAACTCGGTTGATATGGCGCGGATCTCGGCTGGTATGAATCGAGCTAGAATTGCCCCATCGAAGCGTTACTAGGCGTAGCCATTTTGTTTACAGCGAAATCGTCCACTGTTATTCGTCGAAAGCAATCAATTAATACAAATGGTGTTACAGTTAAAACTAGAAGTCCTGTCATGAAATGCACGCAAATAGCACGTCGATCTGCGCATTAATCTACGCGTTATGATCATACTAAGGCTATCATATTATGTACATATGGCCTGTGAACAGTAGTAACCCGGAGGTTCATTGACAAAAAAATTGCCTGTGTTTGCTATGAGTAACCAGGGGAACCTGTCGTGCTTTGGATGTCATTCAAAATGGCAATTGCGTAGCAATTCCTACGCGCAATTAAGCCTAGATAAGTGCACAGTTCGTGACAGGACTTCTAGTTATAAATGTACCTGGCAAAAGGGAGTGGTTTTCGAATGGCGAGGAATTAATGATGGCAATGAGTAAGGATTAGATGGATGAAGTGAAGAAAAAAGACAGTTGTACAGAAAATTCATCGCAAACTAAAATTTGGGGTAAGCGAAGATTATTGGAAGTGGGAGAATAGGTCGTTTAGCTATCCGAACGTCGCGGCATCCTCAGCGGGGAAGCCGAGAAGTTCGGATAGCTGAACTAGGAGAAGAGTAAACTTGGGGTTATGTTAAACGACTAAGAAACAATAAGACTGTCAGAAAACTGTAACAGATCTGACAATGTTTGCGACTATACAGTTAAAACTAGAAGTCCTGTCACGAATTGTGCGCTTATCTAGGCTTAATTGCGCGTAGGAATTGCGCGCATGTGCCATATCGAATGACATCCAAAGCACGGCAGGTTCTCCTGGTTACTCATAGCAAACACAGGCAATGTTTCTGCCAATGGACCCCCGGGATACCCGGAGGTCCATTGGCTGCAACATTGCTTGTGCACAGGCCATATGTGCAGAATTTGATAGCCTTACTATGGTCATAGCGTGTAGATTAACGCGCAGATCGACGTGCTATTTGTGCGCATTTCATGACAGGGCTTCTAATTTTAACTGTACAGTATGTGGAGAGTGTGTTATCACTAAATCATCTGCAGAGTCGGGAATCCACCCAAGCAATAACTGCAACTTTGTTGCAAAGCATAACCAGCACAAGCAACGTTTCAGTCAATGGACCTCCGGGTTAAACCCGGAGGTCCATTGGATGAAACATTGCTTGTGTTTTTGTCGATATGTACAAAATTTGAAAGTTATAGCTTGGGTAATAACTCCATTTCGCGGGTGATTTAGTTACAATCCACTCTCCACGTTCTATATTTTTGGTTTAATAAAAACGAGGTTATTATTTAGTTAGTTTCATACCGGCAGAGATATTAGCCCTCGGTAACTTCACTAATGCCTTTAACCTTCACTCTCAGACTCATATGAAGTTACCTCGCGTTGATATCTCAGCTGATATTAAACTAACCATGTAATATGTAACCTCTAAATATCACTACAAACACAAATGCCCATGCTCCCGGGTCACCAGTCTAATTCTGTGATTGGCTGTTTATTTACCCGATTCCCGTGGAGTTTGCGCGCATACTACTTTTGATGTAATGTAGTGTTCCTTTACTAACAAAGATATACAGATATTCCTTTGTTATCCAGTAAAGAATATTTCAATCAATAAGTATTTACTTCGCGTTGAAAACATCAAGATATTTACACAATAAGTGGAACTTCGCGGTGGTAATAATAAAACTACATCTGTGATGAGTCTCGATTCATAATTATGTACAACACAAATAAGTTTAATTATATTGGTGTAGTCATTAAAGATTCGGTTAATTAACTAGTAGAGTGCTAAATTATTTCTGGTCATCAAAATTGGTTCACATTGTTTTCCTCTTTGCAATTTACGGGAGCGTGGACATAGGCACTCTCTCATAAATTGTAATACGGCAAACAGCTCGCTTCTGAGATAATATGAAGCACATGCTCAGAATATGAAGCCTTTGTGCTGCCGTTCCTGCACTTCAGAATAAAGCCCAAATATGGGCTTCCAGCACTCTACCAGTTCAGTTTCGATTGACAAACATTTATGGCGTTGATTCAAAGACGAATGAATATCCATGGCATTATTAACAACACAAACATGTTGAACCCATTTGAACTCGTAAGACCGAGTTTTAGGTCTAAGGCATAATTTCGCCCTATTTTTGTTTTATTTTAAGAGGTCTATACACGGGGCATTGATGATAAAATAATAACTGCATTCTCCAGCCAGACTGCTGCAGACTGCAATTATTATTTCATCCTCCCTCTTTATTAATATTGGACTGACCCATCTCACTATAAGTGTACACAAAGGCGATACCATTCCAGGAATCTAGGTTTCAAAGGGCTAATAGTATCGGTGAAGTCTTTAAAGACCCGGTTAATTAAGTCTCGATTGATAAACATTTCTTGCGTTGATTCAAAGACGAATGAATATTTATGGCAGTTTTAGATTCAATCGGATGAAATATTTCAGTTGGTCGGAACAGCGAGCCGGAGTTTCGTTTTTGCGATCACGTGAAATATTCCATACGATTGAATCTGAATACAGGTAGTGGATTATCTATGGGCAAGATTTTTTCCAGACCATAGCGGCAGCGGATTCCTTAGAGAATATCACTGAGGGACCGAGGGCTTGCTAAATACCATTTTGATCTACATTCTATGACCGGATAAGGGCTGGGCATGGTTTGGTTTATTTCTTCTAGCGCTCTGCGAAGCATCGAAATTCGATTCGAATCGACTCAAAATTCTCGCGATTATTTGATCCGATTCGGTCAGAGTCGCCGCACTCATTCGAAAACTTTGGAATCGTTGAAATGTCCTAAGAAGCTACGAAATGTCTCCTCTAGAGATGACAGAAAAAGTGTTCAAGGAGATTTCGCTTCCGAAACAACCTTGAGTCCGTTCTGGAATATTCCGCTTTTCGATTGTCTTGCCCAAACTGACGTCGCCGTTGAATACAATACTGGAGTGGAGATGGACAATATTATGTTACGGTTAGAGGAAGGTGAGATATTTACAACTTAAAGAGCAGTAAGATTCGATTCGAGATTCGATTCGAAAATCGTCTGCCTGATTCGATTCGAGATTCAATTCAACATCAAATTTGAGAGTCGCAGGGTCATAATTTCTTCTACACATGTACTTCAGACATCGTTCAACCTGAAGGCTTGCTTTCTGTGGAAAGAAAAAGGGTTGAAGTAGACGAAATATACTGAATCGGATGAAGTGGAATTCGTTGTCCAAAACATGCTAAATTTCTTCACATTTCTTGAGAATATATTGCAAAATTGATGTCTATGAGGTAGTGGCATTCTCCCAAGTATTCAAAACTATTGTGTAACCATTTAGCCTGTCTGTGGAAAAGGGGCTACACGTGCTTCCATTCTTTTTCCACCGTTTCGTCTCTGCTGAATATTCTGCAGGGTGAATGAGGAAAAGAGTAACTGCAGAAAAGCATGGACAAGATGTTCGGAGCTTCGGGTGCGGCGTGTGTATTCCCACAAACCATACGCCGAGTGGTCCTTCACCTAAATATCAAGTTATTCTCTGTGCAGACAATTAGAAGATCTTGAGCAGATGCACAACAGTGGACATGCAAGTTGAAAACGGAAGTGGAATTTATTGGCCAAAAGCTCTTAAATTGTTACACATTTGCATTCGTCTGGAATATTTCAATTGGTCGGAAGCGAACTGACGTTTGGTTTATCGACAAACCGGAATATTCCAGACAATTGAATCTAACAATACCGTAAACATTAATTTCCCCTGAATCTGCGCAAGAAATGTTTCGCAATTTATACTTGATTTGACAAAATCTTTATTAACTTTACCAAAACTATTAGACATGTTTGTTCACAAAATAATTATGATGGAAAGATCCTCGCATCTGTAATTATATGATTATGCTGCGTAGTTCTACAAATTGTATTAATCTCTAGGCGATTTAAATACTTATTTGTCAGTATACATACATCGTCGGGACGAAAGGGCATCTGTATATGTTTGTCAGAAAGGGACGTCGCATTAAATCAACTGTTGTCTGCACGCACGAAATGTGGGTAACAAACAGACCATACCAGCTCCAGATTCATGGATTGTGGGCTGAGAGTTTGTAAATTGGTCGCAAGTTTTCAGCCACACTGTGTAATGATGAAGCATATCTACAATGGGGGTGCCCGTGCAACATGTGCTTCCTTTTCGTCCCCCGGTTTGGTCTCGGCCCTATAGAATAAATAGGGAATGAGTAACTGTGGACGGCTAGGGATGCGGTGATGGGGACGTATGAGGGTGTGTGGCTTCCACATCCCGGCCAAGATGTCCAGTAGTTAGACACTTTGGAGACACAAACCGCCAGCATTTGGAAATTTCATGTCTTTGGTAGTAGATTGCGTGCCGTTTTATCTGTGCCGTGGCCGTTTCGAACATATATTTAGTGCTCTTTAGCCACATTTCATGGGACCTTCAAACTGGAATGAAACTCTCGTCCCCTAAGCGCAACAGGGCACCATCTGCATTGCTAAGGCACTGCAAATGCCGCCTTGTTGCGCACAAGAGATGATTTCCAACTTCGGATGTCTTCAGCAATTCATAATTTACAGGTTGCAGTTGGAAAATTTCCACTCAAGTGTGTGTATGTTGGGGGGGGGGGGGGTGCAAATTGGATGTTTGGTAGCCAGGCCGGAGGGCAGTTGCAAATTCGGAGGGGTACATCCCCGAACCAAGACCCTCCATCCACCTCTCTGAACCTACCCTTTGGAATTTGCATTAAGGTATTTCAAAAAAATAACACATTTCCACACATTTCAATCGCATATCCCATGTTGGCCAGTCCCACTAGGGCGTGATGAAGCTACAAAAATATATGAAATGTATTCATTTATGAACATACTTATTCTATATCGGCACCTGGATAGGACATGGTAATGCGACCATCGAAAATACTGGTTTTCAATTATGCAGATTGAACGATGTCCTTGAGGGATTCGAGGCACAGCAGAACGAAATATCACGCACTCCTACGAGCGACTCTGCAATTTGTTTATAAAAGCACTATATATGTATCCTTTAGTGAAATATTGGAATTCAGGCTGATTGGATTTGTGCGTTGTATGAACCGAATTTAACAGGATTTGTCAACGTCATCCGACATTCAGAAGGAGAAGTGAAATTTTATGTTTTTCAGTTTCTTTACTTCTGTCCCATTGATCCTAAAACGACAGGATTGATGGATATTGGCCACATATAAAAAGTGTCTCCATCGCCTCCATCTTGGTGTTGGAAGTTGCTATAAAAAAACAATATTAAACAATAGCAACAAAATCTTACTTTTTTCAAGTTTCGTGCGCATCGCAATCGCTTATCACTTTTTAAAGCGTACACTTTTATGTCTGTGAAAAAACGAATATGTTGATGCTGCACTGTTTACGCGACAATGCAAACTGAACATTTACAACGTAGTTTTGTTGTTATTGACAAAAAATCAAGTGCCGAGATTGAAAAGTTGAAAGAGTGTTTTCGTGTTAGGTAAAAACCACGATCTTTGATGAAGTGAAAGCTGTATAGTAACTACATAGCAAGAAATATAGGTTCTCTTTAGAACCAAAACTGGTTCTAATCTTGTCCCTGAGATGGAACCAGTTCTGTTTAAACAGTATTTATTTCAAATCAAATACATTTACCAAGATTAGCATTCAATTTTAACAGAATATGACATGAACTGAAGTAGATTCAGCAGTAAACTTGGAGCTTATTCAACGCAGTCGCCAAACATTTTGAAACAAAGGAGATATGAACAGTTGGCACATCGAACCAGTTTTGGTTCTGTATAGAACCAAAACTGGTTCGATATGCCAACTGGTCATATCTCCTTTACTTAATAATGATTTGAGACAACCTCGTATAAGCTCTAAACTTACGGCTTAAACCCCCTCAATTTATGTTTAATTCTGTTAATATTTAATGTTAATCTTTATAAATTTATTAGATTTGAAATAAAAACTGTTTAAACAGAACTGGTTCCATCTCAGGAACAAGATTAGAACCCGTTTTGGTTCTAAAGAGAACCTATATTTTTTGCAGTGTAGAGACACAGCGTAACGCATTTCATGTCATCAAACACAATGGTTGTGGAGGACCTACTGCGTTGATTGACTTGACATCATCTTAGGGTTGGGGTAAATTGAGTGACGACTTTTTTCTCTAACGTTCCAGCTACCCATTTGTATTGAGGTAAGTGTTTTCATCCATGTTTGTGTAGCACGAAATTATCACCCAGCAATGTTGATCAGTGGGAGTCGTTAGCGCGCCCTGGCGGAAGAATAATTTGCTATAGATTCTTTTTATTATTTAATTTTCTCTTCCTTTATGCTTAACAGATATTTCTGCAGAACAACGCATGTTGACAAAAGAGAAACCAATCAGGGCTTCTGGAATTAATAGTTTTTCAAAATTGCCAAAACCTGCATATGATGGGAATTATGGTAAGTACGATTATATGAGTCATAAATTTCCTTACAGGGCTTTTCGTTACATGAACAGTACACAGAATATAAATTTATAAAATTAAACGATAAAGTTATTGTATTTCTCTTGATCGCACAGTAAGTATATATGCAGCCCGTAATTCCTCGAACACATTGCGTATCAGGGGCCTCTGATACACAGTCTGTATTTTGTCACTGCAGTATACATGCGCTTTCGTACATGTAGTTATGTTTTGTTTATGTTAATTTTTATAGAACATTACACGCTTTTGAACAGTGTTTGCGAGAGACTGTATACATTTCTGTATATGAAAAGACAAAAAAAAAAAACACTTCTAAAAAGTATAATGATTTTATTACGGAACAACACTGCTGTTATGCTTTTGTATCTGAATCACCAAACGCATTTAAGCTCAGGAAACTCTGTACTGTTACAGCACACAATCTTTTCGGAATTTTGAACAAACGTGCCCAATAATATCGCACATGTTCAAGGCAGCCACACACAATTTGAACATGCACTTTATGAGTCTGAAAATGAACTTTTGAATTAAAACCTACATGTAGGCAAAGAAGTTTTTAAATTTGAGAATTGCAGAATAAATATATTATCACCGTTATGTTTATGTACAAAATGTATAGGTTTCTCGTCCTTGTTTCTAAGGCCATATCTCGAGTTAGTCTCTGCTACAACTGTTTTGTACAACAACATAATGTGGTACCATGCTTTTATCGCGAAACGATGTTTGAAGTAAAGCTCCAAATTCCGCAACCTCGAACGTTATACAACACGTAAACATGAACAGTTCCCAATCTGTAATTCCCCTTGTCAAACCACACATCAAATTGCAGAATAAACGCGCGAGGGATTTCGAACCAGTTAACGGGACTGATAAAGTACGAAGGAATGTGCTATGCATCTCGGTATAATACGTTTTGAATTAACTTCAATTTGTGACCAGCATATAACTTCACCATATTTGAAGAATCCGAAATAAAAAAAAAATTCAGCAATCTTCCAAGCGGTTTCCTCGTAAGATATTGTTGTTTTGGTCAAAGACGTGTCCGACAAGAGCATAGCTAGCCAATTTTGAACTTCACGCGGCAAATAGTCCGAGTCTGTCTGCTTTCGAAATCATAAATAATAATATATGCAGTGTCTAATTTGTCCACATCTTTCAAACCGATTAGCTGTCTCTTCAAGATCACGAAAGGTCTCTTTTCGTAAATGTGTTTATTCTTTCAATCGATATTATCCAAAACATACATACAGTAGTTATTTGCGAGAATGAGTGTAGACAATATTTTTTTTTCATTGCTACTGGTGTGTATAGAGTAAACAAATTGATGTTTTAGAGATCCCTTGTTCTTTTAGTTAAAAAAAACCCGGAGAAATTCCTACTTCAAAACATTTTATAATTTGTTTTCTTTATTTTTATTTCTACAGATATTCTAAACAAGTCATTGGTATTAGGAAGGTGGTCGCGCAATACATCGAATGAAAAGTCTCAATGCGTAGAGTTCGTAAATGTGGTGACCGAACCTCCCCGAGTTGGGGGTGGGGCAAGGGTGTCGTCAAAACTTCGTCGGTATTAGGAAGGTAGTCACGGTATACATTGAATGAAAGGGCTCGACACGTAGAGTTTTAAAATGGGTCGACCGACCCTCCGCGACTTGGAGTGGGTCAAGGGAGTCACAACGCCCCAGTTAGGTAGATAGTTGCACAATATATCGAATGAAAGGTCTCGATGCATGGGCTCGAAAATGAGGTGATCAACACTCCCCGAGGGGATGGGTGGGTCAAGGGGTGCAAACCGTAAGTTTTCAAAACCTAGGCATGTCACTTATCGAAAGAAAGGTTCGATGCATAGAGTTTGTAAAAGAGGTGAACGAACCTCTCTATGGGATTTGGTGGGGCAAGGGGGCAAAACGTCTTGTGTTTTCGATAGCTAGGGATGTCACAGATCAAATGAAAGGACTCCACGTGTAGAATTCGAAAATGAGGTGACCGTACCTCCTCAAGGTGTGTGTCAAAATGCCGTAGGTATTAGAGAAGTAGTTGTGCAGTGCATCAAGTGAAAGGTCTCGATGCGTAGACCTCACAATGAGTTAATCGACCGTCCAGGAGGGGATGGAGGCAAGGGTGCCAAAACGTCATAAGTTCTCAAAAGCGAGGCATGTCAGTTATCAAAAGAAAGATCTTGACTCATAGCGTTCGAAAATGAGGTTATCGACCTTTCCCGGGGAGGGGGGCTAGGGTGGGGCAATGGGTGCAAAACGGTGAAAGTTGTTTATAGCTAGGGATGTCACGTGTCAAATGTAAGGACCATGAGTTCAAAAGCGCTGTGTTCGACAATTACTTTGATGAAGATGTATCTTAGGGTGCCATGAAACTCGTCCGAATTTTCCGTTTGGGCTCGCCAGAGGCTCGCCAAAACGGACAATTCTTAACACTCGTTTCATAAATATTATATGAGGAAAACACTCATTCCATATCCTGTATATATTATTCTTCAATTGTTATGTGATTTAATCACTCATTGAATTATTCATGAATGCTGGCAAATCCGATGCATAGTCATTCATCTACCTTGACACAAGTTACATTTTTATGAGTTTCTATCACGAGTCATTAATAGAATTATTTTATAAACGCTTGTGCTGTGGTAGTGAATAAATGTTGTTTTTTTTTTTTTGTTTTAAACGCGTACCCGTATTCCATATTCTCAGATGAACATTACAAGAAATTATGTGATCTCGATGTTTGGACTTTTCTCTCTGTTGATGAAAAATAATTCTGTTGTTTTTGTGCAGGAAAACACTGATGTCTTCATGTTTTGTTGTTTGTTTGTTTTGTTTTTTTTTTTGTTTGTTTGTGTTTTTGGGGTTTTTTTTTTGTGAACAAAAACACCATTTTATTACACATCCATTAAACTTTAAATCATTGTATTCAACGGATTCGCCACTATGATATAAATGATTCTGTATTCAACAGGTGATATACAAGCCGGAACTTTTTTACCGCACCGTTTAGTTACGCCTCAAAAAGTTTACAAATTTCGTTATACAATCATCGACCGTCTGTCGCATAGTGTGAAAATGAAAACGTCCAAAGCAAAATAAAGTCGGTTCACAAAAAATTAGCCAAAAATGAATATGTTTAAAAAACCAATCATTTCCAACCAGAACATTAACCCAGTGTCCCGTGGCCGTCTCGTTTTGTGGATCTCATTATATCTAAATTGGTCAACTTTATTTCGGTAAATCTTCGTACATCTTGACATGCTTCGAACTTCTTTTAAAAACGTTTCTCCCAACTGTTGTGCAAATCTGCGCATATTTGTACTTATATTTTTACTAACAGTAATAGCCATCAAATGGTTAGGCGTGAATGGGCACCAGCCCATTCACGCCCAACCATTTGGTGGCTATTACTGTTACTATCCAGTGACACGAATTTCAACAAACACTGGTTCCGGAAAGGTTGTTTTGATTTTTTATCGATCCATTTGATCAGTACAGCTTCAGTTAAAACAAACTCTTCACATTTGGGTTTAAACATCGGAATTAAAATTTGTTTATTTAAATGAATTTCAATGCATGTGTTGTGTAATAAACACAGAACGCGATGTGTGTTTGAATCGGTGGGTGTTTTACATAGCTCGTTGGAATGGCGTAATCATATTTCGCTCGAGCCTACGGCACACATCGCATTCTGTCTATATATAGATACCTCGAATAGAAAAAATTGAAAGGCTGCCATGGAGAGACTCTACAGGTCGAGCTTGCGTTTTTTTTTCAGTGGACGTATATATATATTTTATTGGTGTTTCCTCCGCGGGTAACCGGGAAGTGAACCAGTGCTTGTTTACTGTGGTAAACAAGCTCTGTCTCACTGTTAAAATAGGACCCAGTCACTAACGCTCGAGGTGCGAGTCCTCTAAAATAGGCAACATGGGGTATAAACGATTGTCTGACCTTGACTTTATCTCCATGTTGTGGTCATGATTAGCCATTGTGCAGAAGTATGTGCCCTTAAACACCAATAAATAAATAAATAAATAAATATTGGTGTTTTAGGTCACTTTCGAACATTTTAATGACTACTTACACCGCGAGACTGTAAAACGGGAAAAAGAAAGGAAAAGCAAAAAAAAAATCTGAGGTATGAAGGCGGATCAAGAGTGTTTCTTCGTGCTATTCCACCGAGTACAGTACAGTCGCCGTGGACTGGTCACTTTCCACGCGTGGTCAATATTTCCACGGACGCAATAATATTAGATTCCAAACACAATTACAGGAATAATCATCAAAAATTTAATTAATGAAGCACCGGGTATAATAACCCGGTGCTTCATTAATTAAAATTTTGCTGATGATAATTTTTACTACCTGGTAAAGACATGCGTGGACATAACTGCCCACGTGTGGATTACGACCAATCCACGGCGACTGTACTGTATGTTAAGAGTTATCATCCAAAAAAACAAACACATTTGCGAAAGAAAAGTCCATAAAGGGACGATAACTCTGATAAAAATACAGCGAACAACCCCAGTATCGAAAGTAGGGAAGGATCAAACATAAATGAGATACATTGGTATACCGAAGATGATATGTCATTTCACTGAGTATTTTTAGAAAGTTATTAGGCTTTCCCAAGCACCCCAGTTTCAGAATTTGTGTTGGTCATTTGATTCACCTCTGTGTGTTTAAGGTTAAAAATTCGCACTGGCACAGATATTTCATACTGAAACGTTTTTTTATTTTAATATACCGCCGAAAAATTGTTTTCATTTACAGAACCTTGATGGGTTTAAAACATGACAAAAAAATACACAAAAATTGATATAAATTAAGCGATGAGCTTAGGAACTGGTTAAACTGACTGACAATAATTGATGTTATTCATTGAAGGGCTCCAATTTAGTCCTTACAACGATGCTACGCAAGCTTTTGTTTTTTCTTATAGGCGATGACATGTCAAAGTTTCAAAGGTTCATTTAATTTAGCATTGGTTAAATTGAATTCATCTTTTAATATTTTTGCTATTTCGATATTCATTCTGTTGTATGTTAAAGTGAAAGCAATGATGGACCTCCGTTCGCATTCTCCCTCCGATGTGTTCATACCAAATGGCCAGAGGATTTTAAGCGTACTGATCCAAATAGCTTCACGTTTTTTTCTAAATTCATCCGTTTCTTCTAATGTGTCTTTAATTGGTGGTTGTTCAATAGGATGGATTTCGAAATCGTCCAAAGAATGGCAGGATGGTTAAATTGTTGTGCTACTGAGGCATCAGCATTATGTTTTATATAATGTTTGTATCTAGTCTCACGTTCTCGGAATGGATTTTGACTCTGACCAACAAACTGTTTCCGACAGAGTTTACAAGTGATAAGGTAAATAATATTGGTGAATCACAATGGAGAGAGTTGCGAATCTAATAATGCATTTTCGTTTGTTCGGAGGAAAATTCCTCTTTCTGATCAGGTATAAGATTATGTAATCTACAACTAGGCATTTTGCAATTCAATACCACGCCACTACAATTCTGCAAGGGTCTGTTGTGTTCAATTTTCAGTGGTTCGAAATCAGTAATTTCTGCTGGACTTTCGAGCTTTTTCAGAGTTTGAGATTTCAGGCTACGCAAAAAACGCAGTGAGTACCTCCTCGATCTGAGGGCGCCAAATAGAGTAGAACAAGCCTCGTTGAAATTTACCTTATCACTTGAACAGCGGTGGAAATGAATGGGCTATGATTTGACGATACCTTTAAATGTACATGTGTGTTGAGGATGAAATGACATTGTGTGCAGCAACTTATGTGAATCAGTTGGTTTAAAATATACTTTATAATCTAAATGATCGGATGCCTGGAATTGCTTGCATATACCCACGGTCACATCGAGAAAATCAACATAATTTTCTTTGTTGCTTTTGATTTAATGTTTGAATCATGATTGATCAAAATTTCTAAAAATTCATCAAAATCTTCTTTTGAATGTTCCCAAATAATAAAAATGTCATCTAAATATCTGAGATATAGAGAGGATGCTTTGCACATTTGCTTTAGCCTCCCCCCCCCCCCCCCCCCCCCCATTCCGCTACATAAGTGCTTGCAAAATTGGGACTGAATCTTTTGCCCATAGGAAAACCCATTATTTGTAGGGGTGTCAAATTCAAATTTGTTCAAATGGAGTCCGTGGGTTACAATTTGGGCTCCGTATGCTGGTCACGTACTGATACACTCATCTCGTTTGATGACTTGATCCAGGTGAGCATTTTAGGCTCACTTGAGCCTCTGGTTGTGTGTTACGTCTGTCTCAGCTGTCAAAAACCTTGCATCGATTAATTGCTTATTTTTCCACTCGAGGTTTTATTTTCGCTAAATCCTTCAGTAACCATACCCTGCACTATGTGTGAGGCTTCTCTACAGCAAAAATCCCCATAGGATTAACCTGGACGAAAACCATAATTTTGTCAAATTTCGAGCACGGATTTTCACATCTCGCAAATCTCTCTATCATAGGGGTTTTTCCCCATATTTTCTCCCGGAGTTATTGCCCTTTACAGACTTGAAATTTGTTTCGTTTTGTTATACCATCCGTCGCCTCAGAGTCCTGTTGGTTGTCATGTTCCACCCTCCCGAATGTTTGGAGACGTACACATAACAGCTTTCGAGAGCGTCGAATACCAGGAGATTATTTTCCCGTCGCGTCACGTATTCGTATTTGCCGGATTCTTCTTCGTTAAATTCGGAAAAAACATAAAGAAGACTCTGAAATACAACTCTATTCACCTTGTCCGTCACAACACATTCATGACGACAACTTTCATTCGAATCGTCAATTTTGTGATGTAGATTTAAATTCTCATTCGAATCTTTGAGAGACATATTTTTCAGGTGAGTTCCATTCTTGAAATTTATTCTCATCGTGTTGTAATTTTTATTCGGATTAAACATTGTAAAAAATAAATAAATAAATAAACCGACTCACTGACTTGTAATAATCAATTAACTTTTTTTATCTGATTTCCTATACAGTACGTGGAGAGTGTATTGTCATCAAATCACCCGCAGAGTGGAGATTCCACCCGAGCAATGATTGCAAATCTGTTGCAGAGCATAAGCATCACAAGCAAAGTTCCAGCCAATGGACCTCCGGGTTAAACCCGGAGGTCCATTGGCTGAAACACTGCATGTGTTTTGTGTCCATTTGTACCGAATTTGAAAGTGATACTTTGAGTGATAACTCCACTCCGCGGGTGGTTTAGTTACAATCCACTCTCCACGTACTGTATGTATCTAAACGATTCGAAGTAAGAATTTCGTTTCAATTTTGCCGCTCTCTCTCTCCTCCTCCTCTCTCTCTCTCTCTCATTTTCTCTCTCACTGTCTCTCTCTCCCTCTCTTTCTCTCTCTCTCTCTCTCCCCCTCTCTATCGGTAAAGACATATTTCGCTATCTTTAATCGACTCGTAAACCTAATATTATATTCAACTGTTAATGAGTTCTGCGAGTTGTGTTGATCTTCTGGACAACGAGTAATATAGCTGTGGGTGATTTTTATTATTTGTAGCTTTCTCAAAATGTATTCATGAAGTACTTGGGTTGTTTTGGTTTTGTTTTGTTTCCGGTTTTTCCGGAGAAGATACATAGACATTCTAAGGTATCATACTAATTTCGCTCATCCCATTTGGATTATCTATCTCTCTTTAAACGCTGTACCAAGCATTCGCCATACTCGTCAGAAATCGCCTCTCCTGTAATAGTCATTTTGTCTCAATTTTTATATGTATCTATTTTATTATTAGCACGAAAAATATTCGAAGTAAGAATTACTTTTCAATCTATCTCTCTCTCTCTCTCTCTCCCTCTCTCCCTCTCTCTCTCTCTATCGGTAAAGACATCCTAAGGTATCATAATACATTCGCTCATCCCATTTTGATTCACTATCTTACTTTAAAAGCGGTATCATGCATTCGCCATACCAGTCACAAATCGCCTCTTTTTTGTGGCGACGGCGACGTTATTATTGGGCTCAGTCTCGTGATGTCTTACAGACTTATCAACTCGACGGACTAGGACAAAAATCCCTCACCTTCTCTACAATTCTTCAAAATGTTCCATCTGCATTAACACTGAGCAAAACGGCGATAATTGGAAACCCGGCGGATGTCGAGGGCGCAAAAAGGAGAACATGAAAGGAGGAAGACCTACCGCCTCTACAGTTGTCTAAAAATTCCCATTGGAATAACACAGAGCAAAAAGGCGGTGATGGGGAAAAACATTACTCTCGCACATATTTGAGGCAGGACGATCATCGCATCTTACAAATTCCACTGGGACATTTATATGGGGAAAAAGTCTCCGATCTCAAAATGCGCTGGAACAGACGACTTTGGAGATTTTTATTTTTTTATTTTCTAAAATACTCCCATTGGATTCACCTCAGTCGATCTCTCCTGGAATTCCAGCCCAGACGGAAAATGGACTGTCTTTTAAGCTTGGTTAGACAATTTCTCAAGCTAAATTCCCATTGCCTTCAAGCTTATTTTTTTTTTAGTGGACTGAAAATGAAATTTTACTGCGCTGGAATACCCAAATATACACTAATGCCGTGAGGTGGGCCGAGTGTGGGTTGGGATAGTAAAACCCAGTTTTCCCCGACTGCCATTTCTCAAGTCCCGACTGAAAACATACTCCTACTACATCAGCAATGCATGTATTTTTCAAGGCATTGCTTGACAATATAGTTGGAATATTTGTCAATGGAGATTATAGTTTATACACTCGGGAAATTTGTTTTTTTTAAATACGTGTTGTGGGAGTTCCAGATGCTTAGTTAATTAGCGTGGACCGGACTCATAATTGATTGGTCATTCTGGGAGCCTTACATCCACATATGCATCAGGTCGAGTGTGTTTATGTCCTACAAGCAAATCAAGTCCAGTACGAAACGGCATAATTTCCAGCAAGAGCGAGTTGATATTTACCACACAAAGAAGTGCTCACTCACCCCAGTTTTCCCAACTTCTTCGAACGAATATTTGACCGAACGTTTTATGTAATGTAAGGATGAATCCCAATTGCTTAAAAAGACAATGTTAATTTTGAAGCTGATCTTCGAGTACCCTTGTCTAGGGGTAGTGTCTTGAAAATCACAAACTGACCAGCAACATGTGTTGCATGAGATATCTGTGCATTTGATCGCTTGATATGTTTACCTTTGTACTCTTTCATCGCGTTTGTGCAATACCTTGAACTAGAATAGAATATGATCGTTCGAGAGCTCGGGTGGTCGGGAAATATCACCCGTGTATGTGCGCTGACATGTGCTGAAGAAGGTTAACTGGAAATTTGGTTTATCATTCTCGTCCAAGGATGGATCGAACTGCCCGAATCAAGGTCATACTCTCAATGGCATCATGGGTCAGAGGTGCAGTACGACCGCCGTGGACTGGTCACTTTCCAAAGGTGGGCAGTATTTCCACGGACGCAGTAGCATTGGATTCCAAACACTTATTATAGGAATAATCATTAAAAATTGTATTAATGAAGCACCTTGTACAACCCAGTGCTTCATTAACCCTTTGAAAAATAGCGACCGCTTTTTCCGGCCAGGAACATGATACGCCATAACGTCATTATATAGGGTGGCTGTTCAGTAAATGTGTCGAAAAGACCAATCAATATTTTCAACGTGCAGCCCGAAGGCTGCACGTTGAAAATTTTGATTGGTCTACCCCAAATAATGAATATGGACTCTTCTAATTGCTGCTATTGAAATGGCATGGAATATACCGCTAGAGTTCGAATGGTTAATTAAAATTTTTCTGATGACGATTGTTATTACCTGGTAAATGCATGCGTGAGCATCACTGCTCCGGCGTGGAATGCGACTAGTCCGCGACGACTGTACTGTATTTAGCGTGGTTTTCAAGCCAAAGGTAGACACTCTCGATACCGACTAGTGAAAATGTTTTGGGTTTTTTTTTGGATATCGACACTCGTACAAGTGACGCGTGATATTCTAAAATGAATTTGTCTGAAACGATGATGTGTTTGTCAATAAATGAATTATATTGAATACGGTATATTGCTTTCTTTTATTCTGTCAGTTAATTGTTATTTACACGGAAATGTTTGAGATGGTTCAACAGTTTTGTGTTCAGTGTTTTTGACTTTAATCTAGATGAAAAAGTCCTTGCTGGAAAATTATGGCGGAGGGGGTGTCACCCCCCCCCCCCGCCCCATAGATGCGCCCATTAAGACACGAAAATAAATGAAAACTAATTGTCAGATTTTCAACCTATAATTCTTATAAATCATAGCTGTAATGTGAACTGTTCTCTCCATTTTGCCGAATGTGCGTTAATTGTGAATTCACAGCTGACTTGGTAATTTGGTATATCTGATTTTTGATTACACCACAGTAACTCTACTGTCGTGAAAATTACTAGAAGTGGTTGGCGATAAAACAACAAAAGGTTGTGGTGCAATGTCGGACCTAAACAGACTTTACCTCGACTAGAGGTTATAACTTAAATGTTCAGATGGTTTCAAACTGTTTTCTGTGATATGACTTTCATTTTCTCGTGAAATGGGAGGGGGGGGGAGGTGTGTGTGTGGGGGGGGGGGGGGTGCTTATTTCTCAGAGTTTTTGCGTCGGGAAAGAAACCTTTAACATTTTGTTTGAAATCGAATAGTTGATCATTGTCAACGAACGGAAGCAAGGTGTCTGCCAGGTTCCGGGGAATTTGACCAGCTATAGCCTAGATCCAGTCTCGCCCTGAAGTGATCAATCGCCTATGTTTTGTCCATGCCTACGGTTCGGTTTTCTGACCAGCTGAAATACCACAGACAAGTGAATTTAAAGATACCATAAGCATTCAATTTCTTTGAATCAATGCAAGAAAGGTTTCTCAGTCAAAATATGATCTGATCGAATCTCTGGGGACATTGTGAATACTCTTATAGCCTTTGTTTTCCAAAATAATTATGAATGAAAACTCACCACCGCTGTAGTTTTGTGATTACGCAGCATATAGTTTCACTACTTGTATTAAGACATTGATGTCTTCAAGATGAAATGAATACTCTTTGATTCAGATATCTCTAACAAGTCTTGCATGCAAACTCCATGAAAAGCGTGTAAACACACAATATTCGATTTCCTCACATAATTACACTGGTGACATGAGAGCCTGGGTATCAACATGATGCGCACCGATGCATCATGTTGTGTATTATTTGGTTCGTTGTCGTTATTTGTCTACAAGTACTTGCAAATGGACAATTTCCAAATTTAGCACAAAGTTGTCGTTTCGGACAAGTACAGATGAAATGGGTCGATAGACTGGGGTTGTTAATCTTCTTCTCATTTGTTTTCCATGCTAGTAACAGTCCACGTATTGCTAAGTTACGTGCGGTTGCATCGTCTGCTGTCAGTGTTCTAGTTGGTCCAAGACTTTTCAGTGCCTATTTGTAGCCATTCCGGTTAGTTTAGTGTCAAACGAAGTGTTCTGGTGCCAAAACGCTAACTGTATGTGAGGGGGTGTTTTTCGCTCTCTGATCCAAATAAATCGATCAAGTCTTGAAATGTGATCTGGCATTTACTTCGAGGGTGAACGGACGTTTGGTCACGGAAACATCTAGTGTGACACTATGGAACGTGAGGTCACCTTCAAATGGACAGCCGATCTGGCCGTTGTGACACCAGGCCACTGGATACGCGAGGGTTAATACTCGAAACCTCCTTCGATAGGGCCGTGACTCCCCACCAAAGTGTTAACGGTTTCTTTATTTCTGTGATCGTCGGGAACTGTGGAGGGACTCCTCTCCGTTGGGGTCTCGCCCAGCTTGCTGTCCCGATCTCTCCTCCAAGTGCTGCACGCAGCTTTAGGTTTCTGCAGGTTCCTTTCAGCTTCAGTCAAGACAACTCGACAACTCAGAAAGTGGCTGGTATAATATATTTTAATAAATCAAGAATACTAGGGTCTAGTGCGCTCTCTCTCAATCTCTCATCAAGGTCTAAGTGCTACTACAAGTGTTCGTTGTCGGAGATACACTTGGGTGCTCGGTGGAAAACGCACTGCCGAAATTGTGGCGAACACCGACTTATATCACAAATAATCAGCCCACACCTACTGTGGACTTTGTCTATGACGTCAATCATGTGCGTCACAAATTCAACAGCGTGGGTTGAGAGTTTCTGAAATGTCCTGTACAGAAAATGCCAAACCACAGGAACATCATATGGGTGTTTAAATGATGTTGCCTTACTTCTGTGATGAGCTGTACCAACTGCCCACACAGTATTTCACAATAATATGAAAGACGAACATAACATGAAACGTGTCTTTCAGCCAACATCCTGAGTAACAGGATATTGACTGTCGTGACCAGTCCCACGTCCTTCAGGGCGTATATTTTCTGTTACTTAGACTTTAAGTTTGAAGAGGATGCAGGCATCCGTTTACAAACGTCAGGCGGTATTGACACTTCCGAATTTCATCAGCTCTGTTTAAATACTTCCTTGTTCGTGTGGAACATATATCAACATCACAAATGATAGATAAACTCTCCCCGCCATAAGCAGTTTAAACTTGTATTTAGTTTCAATAAGTTTTAATAACTTTCCCATCTTGTGGTTTAACCTTACGAGCGCTACTTCTAAAATAATAAAATATGTGCGGTTAAGCAAAACTCGCCTAACCCTTCCATAACCCTTCCAAATGGCTCAGTCCACGTTGACTCTGTTACACTAGCAGAACTCGAAAGTTCAGACAAAATACTAGGTCCGCGAAAAGGGAAGTCAACTATGTTGTATCCATACCACTGATTCAACTAAAGGTTGGGCTGAATGATGTATGTCCGTACACACATTGTTGCACTTGGATAATAACAGATTTAATCGATCAGTTATTATTAACCCTTTACCTAACATGAAAAGCAGACGACACTTGCAAACAAAATTCTTGAACAACTATTTTTTTTTTATTTTTTGTCTCGAGCTCGTTCCAGTGAGGGGCCATAAACTATGTTTTTGAGACAAAAAAAAATGAAAACAAATAATTAAAATTAATTGGCGATTTTTTAGAATAACTCTGGCCGGGATTGGCTGTTACGTTGGGTAAAGGGCTCAACGGGTCGCAAGTCTTTACAAAAGGCAGTATTTCGTCGCGAGAGACTCGCGACGGTATAAAGTATTTATCTAATTAAATACTGCCTTTTGAAAAGTTGATAACCTACAATGGTTTGTTGAAAAGAAAGCAAAGCCTCAATACCTCTCACTGGCAATTAACGTCGAACGTTTGTCCACTCACTATTTCTAACACATTATTGACAACATCACTGGATTTGAGAGTGTTTTTTTTTTGTTCTTTATTATTAGAGTTTAACGACATATTAACAGCCAGGTTCATATCATGTCGGTGACAGTTTTACGGGTGGAGGAAGCCGGAGTACCCGGAGAGAACCACCGAGCAACGACGAACATCTGCCAGCTCTCCAATATCGTAACTCTGAACTCTGCACCGCGGCACAGTCAGGGTTAGAGTGATTGAAGACATGCGCACCATCGACGTGCAGTACGCCTTCGTACACAGCGTCATCGTGCCCCCATGCAGGCAATCGGGGTTAAGTGCCTTGCCCAAGGACACAACGCGGGAGCACGAATCAGTCGCTGAAATGGTCACCCATCCAACTACTAACTGCGCTCGACGTTGCTTAACTTCGGTGATCTGACGAGAACAGGTTACCGCGGCGCCACCGCGCCGCCTTGAGAGTGTTTACTAAAATCGGTTAATGTTTCCGCCTTCATGGCCAGCTGACGATATCTCCTGTACTAAAATACTTTTTTTTATTTCTTTCACCACCGTCTGCCCTCCTCAGTACTGCTACATGTATGGCTTTATTTCAGAAGTGAAAGGTATGTTATTGGTGCCTAAAATATGACTACCGACATATTTTGGTGCCAAATCAAACTTTTTGGGGCAAATGACTAAACCGGCCCAGACACTGTCTGTGGTATAATTCGTCCCACCATCAGGTCTGTTTTTTTAATCGAAGTAGACAGAATGTGTGAGAAATCGCTTTGCTGATGAGTATGACTTTCGGAATAGGAAAAAGAAGTTTCTGTCAACAGTTTGTCCTCAATCTTTGAATTTCGGAATCGGCCGGCATTTAAACTCGATGTTCCGACGAATTATGTTTGGCAAGTCTTTTATCAGATGGAAATGTCACATTAATGTTCACATTTTTCTTTATACTGTTGATGTTGCTGATGCTCGTTTGCTGTGTTTGAAACCGTTTCTGTTCGTATTCGTGATGTGTGCCATTGTTTTCTTTCTGTGTTTTGGGAATACTCGCACTGTACAATGATAAATCCGCCTTGCTGGTAGGTAGGTTTCACTGAATAATTAACATATGAACACACAGGTTTCCTAGCAGCATTATTTATTTCAAAAACATCTTACTTTGAATGGATTTTCACGGGTTCTTGGTCATGTTCTTTGTGAAATAAAATATGTGCGTGACAAAATGGACCCTACTTCAGATCGTATTGGTATAGTCCCCATTTCAAATCTACTGGTCATGTGCGCCACAAATCTCACAGTGATTTGTGCGTTTCACAGGAAACTGTTAATAACTATTTTCAGTAAACGGGACCGCAAATCTTTCACAACACTTCAGTTCCGTTATCTGTAAATTCTATATCTGCTTTTGGTTTACTGCCCTTGTAGATTTTTTTTTCGAATACCGAAATGAACCGGGCATAGGATTGTGAGTTGACCTTTAAGCTATAGCAATTGCGCCTTCTCACGCTCCTAAATATATTCAGTCCCCACTCAAGTTTTGAGTGATACGGCGACTCGTCTGTTTGGGTAAATCATTAAAAAAGCGAAATATTCCATAACGAAACAAAGTAGTTCAAGACGGGGTGTGGGGGCGACGGCTGCGAAACCATTTGTGGTTTTACACTTTCGATAATGGTGGTCGATTTCACTTACCTCAATTCATCGTAGTCTCTATGGCATAGCCACAGATACATCGATGTATCGGGGTAAGTTGTTTTAAACCATAAATGTTCTCGTTTGTATGTAGGTTCTGTGAAACGCCTAAGTATTACGTTGATACTTTTCTATAGTCTTAGCCTCGGCTATAAAATGTATAAAAGTGCCCAGGAGTTTCACTGAAACTAGTCGCATGGCTCTGGTGTTACGGGCCCTATATGTTAAACCGAGCTTATCGCTGTATTTTTGTCAGAATCACATATTGACATAGTTTTATACCATGCTCGCCTATGTTCCTACCCATGAAAAACCTGTATGTTAAATTTTAGTTTTTAATCCCACTACCGGTGTAAAGCTTCTACTGCGCTTGAAAGAAATTTACACCTATAGTCGGAAGTTCATCCAAATTGATCTTTGACATGACGCAATTTGCCAGTTTCGGCACATTCACACTTAGCGGTGTTTCATTCAAGCATACGACGTTTTGCGGTACTATCTGCTACCTGCAATGACTTATTAAGTTTAAAATACCTACAATTAAATATTTAAAATAAAATTTAAGAATTGTTAATAATAATTTGACAGAAAAAGCAAGGTAAATTCAGTCAATGTTGACGATGTATCTAGCTGTCAATCAAGCATTCACCTGTAGCCGGTAGTACTGCCCACGGGCGCAGATGTAAACAAAACAAACCTGTGTGTTTGCGATATAAAGTGTCATTTTTTTCTCCATTTTAAGTGACAAAGTCGATTATTTATTAAGAGCAGGGTGTAAATAAAACAAATAGTTACTAGAACCGGTAATCAGATTTAAACCACTCGTAGAATAACGGTTTTAACCACTCGGCATGCCCTAACATATAATATCTGGAAAATAAAATATGTCTATCAACGTTATCGATCAATGTGTGCGTACTCTTTTACATACAATGGTTCAAAAGCGCTTATATCTTAGATCCTAACTTTCACATAATATTTTCCCAGATGCTACCACAGAAATACATTTCATACTCATAATGATTGTCATAATTTTTTTCAGCCGAGACGAACCCTGTTCGCCCGGTGTAGCCGTTGATCACCGATTGCCATTTAGCGCAACTCCCCAACAGAGTTCCTGTCTTTGTGCCTGTTGATTCACAAAGGGAACCTCAATGAACTCTTCTTCTATCATGAGGCCCTCTGTACAGGCGACCTGAAGATCGAAGAAGAGTTCATTTTATACACTTGTTTCGATTTGAGAACATGTCGACTATTCGAGAATTACCGAACCAGCGCGACTCGAATCGAATAATCTGGCGATTTCAAATCGAAGCGAATCGCGAAGCTTCACAAGGCCCTAACTTTTTACAATGGGTCATTCCAACAAATAATCCTTACCCGTTGGTCTCATTTCACATTAACGTTCGATTCCAGGCAAGCATGACGTAGGATCAACTGAATATGATGCCCGTGGAACTGAATGTGCACAATAAGCAAACAAAATATAGTTATCACAGAACAAATAAATATCAACAACCTGTAACAACCATGTAACAGCTGAACTAAAATATACTAATCTGAAACTGAATCTTATTGAATCTAAAAGAAAACATGATAGCGCCATGGCAAAATTAAGAGCACATTGTTTTGACCCAGTGCAACTGTCGCGTAACATTGAACCCTAAAATGGTCTCTAATATACCGTCAGTCGGAAATTAAGTTATCTCCCCCGAAATCGTAGAACTCTTCTGTGCATCTACGGTTAGTTAAGTTCTTCTGGTTGGTATGCCAAGATGTTTTGTTCTGTAACGTATATTAAGTGCGACTCAGAGTGACACGAAGGGTGCACTGGATTATACAAAGACATTCAATGAACAACGAACCCTAATCCTGAGAAGTGAACGATATTTGAAGAAGATAATTCACAAGTTCTTGTTTTTCTTTGTGTTTATTTGATGGGCCAATTTCAGCGATTTCGTCCCCAATCTATAATGACAATGTTACCCCAATTTTTTTTCAGAAAAAGAAAGACCCATTTAATATTTTTAACAGGTTTCATTAAATTTAATGCTTTCAACAAATTTCTTTTTTTTTGTTTAACTGGGATTCGCACAAAACAAAACTTCAGCAATACCAAGTTACAAAATGCTGAAAACAAATCAATCAAAATATGAATAATGAATGCATCTATTAGGGCATTTTACTAAAATGTATTTGAAAATCCCATGAATATGTATATATACTTTTTATATTGGCAAAGAAGTATATCGAAATATCAATATTTTTTATAAATATATACAGAAGGATAGAGTAGCCTTGTATCTCGTTGGTTGGAGAACTAGACTGTAACACTTACGCTGCCGAAAACGACTGTTGTCACCTATTTTATGACGATTATCTGTACGTTCTGGTATGCGCAAATCAATCCTACCATCTGCTTAACTGCTGGAAAGGGCTCAGAGAGCCCTTTCCAACAATTATTCAAGTGATAGAGTTTCAAGCATGTCATAAATGTTATTAAACTTCCTCGCTTACAGGCGAAAATAGAAATCTTCCATATATGGCTAAAGTGGGCGTGGCAGAAAAAAGGTTAAACCGAAAGGTTCACTATTTTATCCTGACCAGCGGTACCTGCATTATGTCCTTCGGAAAAAGGCTTTATCCCAATTGCTCTCGTGGTCGCATGGACACGCTGAGCACGTGGGCGTACTGCACGTCGATGGTGCACTTGCCTTCAATCCCTTCTAACACTGCAGGTGATTGTCGGTTACGCGCCGCTGCTCGGTGGTTTTCTTCGGATAAGCCGACTTCCCCATCCTTAAAACTGTCCGACACCGTATGACACTGGCTGTTGAAAGTATTGTTACAATCATACCAAACAACTGTAGAGAAGGACTTGCTTTACATCCCAAGTCAGTTGGCTAATGCACACATAGTTTCTTAGTGGAAGTCGTAACTCCAGGAAGTAAAGCAGTGTTTGTTTACAGTGGTAAACAACCGCTGGTTAACTAGTTATATTTATTTATTTATTGCTGTTACATTTATTGGTCTCATATTTCTGCACAATGGCTAATCATGACCACGAAAGTTTTACATGTGGAGGAAGCCAGAGTACTCGGAGAGAACAACCGAGTAACTGTCAGCACCCCAACATACTAACTCCACACAAGCAAAGTTAGCATTTGTTGAAGACAGATGTACCATCGACGTAGTGCGCCTTCGTACACAACGCCATCGTACCCCCCCCCCCCCCCCCTCTCAGATTGCAGACTGCGCCTCTGCCTGATGAGCTACCGCCCCGGGTTACTACAAAAGTAAGACCCAGTCACCAGTGCTTGGTGTGGAAGTCCCCTATAAATGGACAACATGGGTGTGACGGATTGGATAAACTTGACTTTATTTCCATGTAACTATCATAACTGACCATTGTGCAAAAATATGTGACCTTAAACACCAATAAATAAATAAATAAATTGTAGAAACGTTAGTGAAAGCGAGTATTGGCAACAAATCAGAGCTATTAGAGAGGATCAAAGACTTTGTTAGCCAGATGTCTTCGAATGATGGAGATCCAAATATGCAATTTTGATGAGAAAACATTGATTTTTATTTTTTTTGATTTTAAAAACAAGCTACAGGTAAATTGTGTTGAGAATCAACGAAAAAAAACGTCAAGCACCACCTAAATCAGTTTAAAATTTATCGAAACAGGTTTAACTCTTTACCCAACGTAAGGGCAAAAACTGGCCAGCGCTATTCACAAGAATCGCAAATTAATTTTCATTATTTTTTTCATTTTTTGTCTCAAAAACATAGGTAATGACCCCTCTGTGGAACGAGCTCGTTGAGCTCGTTCCAATGAGGGATCATAACCTATGTTTATGAGATAAAAAAAATTTTAAAAAATTAGTTATTCAAAAATGTTTTTTTGTAAGCGTCGTCTGATTTTCATGTTAGGTAAAGGGTTAAAAATGAAAAGATCGCATTGTATTTTTTGTTTCAATGTGAAGAAATTCTTAACAGGTACCACCCTCAATGGTGAAGAATAAACACAGCTTTTATCAGTATGTCCAATATTAATGATAATATTTTCTATAATTCAGTCATGTAGACAGAGGAGGTAATTGGAATACGGAACATAAAAAGACAGAAAAATAAACCAAACTCGTCATGAAAGTTACTAGTGAATTATTATTTATTTATTGCTGTTACATTTATTGGTCTCATATTTCTGCACAATGGCTAATCATGACCACGAAAGTTTTACATGTGGAGGAAGCCAGAGTACTCGGAGAGAACAACCGAGTAACTGTCAGCACCCCAACATACTAACTCCACACAAGCAAAGTTAGCATTTGTTGAAGACAGATGTACCATCGACGTAGTGCGCCTTCGTACACAACGCCATCGTACCCCCCCCCCCCCCTCTCAGATTGCAGATTGCGCCTCTGCCTGATGAGCTACCGCCCCGGGTTACTACAAAAGTAAGACCCAGTCACCAGTGCTTGGTGTGGAAGTCCCCTATAAATGGACAACATGGGTGTGACGGATTGGATAAACTTGACTTTATTTCCATGTAACTATCATAACTGACCATTGTGCAAAAATATGTGACCTTAAACACCAATAAATAAATAAATAAATTGTAGAAACGTTAGTGAAAGCGAGTATTGGCAACAAATCAGAGCTATTAGAGAGGATCAAAGACTTTGTTAGCCAGATGTCTTCGAATGATGGAGATCCAAATATGCAATTTTGATGAGAAAACATTGATTTTTATTTTTTTTGATTTTAAAAACAAGCTACAGGTAAATTGTGTTGAGAATCAACGAAAAAAAACGTCAAGCACCACCTAAATCAGTTTAAAATTTATCTAAACAGGTTTAACTCTTTACCCAACGTAAGGGCAAAAACTGGCCAGCGCTATTCACAAGAATCGCAAATTAATTTTCATTATTTTTTTCATTTTTTGTCTCAAAAACATAGGTAATGACCCCTCTGTGGAACGAGCTCGTTGAGCTCGTTCCAATGAGGGATCATAACCTATGTTTATGAGATAAAAGAAATTTTAAAAAATTAGTTATTCAAGAATGTTTTTTTGTAAGCGTCGTCTGATTTTCATGTTAGGTAAAGGGTTAAAAATGAAAAGATCGCATTGTATTTTTTGTTTCAATGTGAAGAAATTCTTAACAGGTACCACCCTCAATGGTGAAGAATAAACACAGCTTTTATCAGTATGTCCAATATTAATGATAATATTTTCTATAATTCAGTCATGTAGACAGAGGAGGTAATTGGAATACGGAACATAAAAAGACAGAAAAATAAACCAAACTCGTCATGAAAGTTACTAGTGAATTGAACTTCAGTTGTGAGATCTAAAAGAGGCACCTGTAAGAAATAAAAAAAAAACAGAACAAAAAGAATAAACGGAATCCCCATGGTACACGCTTGGATAATTAGATTGGTATTATATGGTTCTTGAATTTGTCTAAAGGTTATTCATGGCGTTGAAATTCTGGAAAATGTGTTGAGAGGCCTCGAGAAGCATTACATATTCTTGAAATACAGATGCTGACGAAGCACGTAATCACAACTATACCGTTTTATATTCCACAGTTCGTGAAGGCATAGTCCTATCTAGGACCACTGGCTATTACCCACCCTCTCTCTTCCCTCATAGGAAGTGGGAGTATGGGGTAATAGCCAGACGTGTCAAAGTACCGCCGGTACCAATATAACCGGTTCCCCATGGGACAGAGTCTGTCCCGTCGAAACAGGTACCAGGACAAATCAACAATTGGATGACAAACCGCAATCAGATGGCAGAAATTCGTATTTAAACTGAGCTAGTCGCCAAGTTCATGGCATCGTCCAGTTATTCTGCGGTGACATCAAAGTAATCATAAAGCACAAAGTTCGTGCTTTATGATTACTTTGATGTCAACGCATAATAATTTCCTTGAAGTAGCCGATGACGGCGATTCCAGTGTTTTTGATGCTACGTATGAAAAGTCAATATGGTCGGCCTTATCGAGATTGTGGTGCAGACAGAACATGCACCTGTAGAGTGTTTTGATATGTTCATTCACAAATAAGTTAAAAGTATTATCAGCCTGTTTACCCTCGTTCAATTAGGAATTTCCCCATGAAATAATTTTGTCCCTGTACCGGCGGGACAAAAGCTTCAGCACAGGTACCGGTTGGAGCATGAGGGAACAGGCGGTACCAGTACAGGTACCGGTTGAAATGCCTGGTAATAACGTATAACCTCCGGTCACTACCCCATCTTCCCACTTTCTTTGTAAGGAAAGTGGGAGGATGGGGTAATGACCGGAGGTCCAAGTTAGGACTCATGAAGCAGGTTATTGTAGGGCCTCGAAAATGCTGAAATATATTACGAAGCGGCATTGAGTAGCATTGAATGCCATCAGTCTTTGCCTGTTCGAATCCTGTGTTATTTCATGTCTGGAAGAATAGCTACCTTCTGTTAGTGAGGAGGAAGTGGTACCCTGTTTTGTTGTGATTATGTTTTTTATTGTTTGTTAAACTTACGATTACCATTAACACCACATATATGTTACTTACCTCGCTGGGGACATTAGGTATGTCCTTCTGTGTGTTTCTTTGTTCCACTGGCGTTTAACGAGACTTCCGCAGCCAGGAACACTTGGTACCGAGCTCGTTCCCATTATGGGTCACATGATTTAAAAATCTAGAGCTGAGTAAGTTTGTCTGCTATCGCGCGAACATTGAAAATCCCCAGTTTTTTATCGGATCTACGATCCAAACACTTGTGAATCAGCCAGTGAAAACCAATTTTTAAAGTTAGGTCGAGTGTAATGCGTTTTTCAAATGGCAGATTATTGCAAAAGGTCCTGGCCCAGAAACTCACAGACGATGATAAAAAACGCCAAATTGCAAAACCATACACATCTGTATATGTACAAACTATTTGAACGAGGCTGTTGAGAGCTATCCACATGCCTAATTTGATCGAAATTAGACAAAATGCGTATTTTTCCCCCTTTGGGTTATGATGTGATAAATATTCGGTTCACCTAAATCTGAATCTTTCGTTGTGTGTTCAGCTTGTTATTGGGAGTCTCGAAACCATGCAAAGTGTCCGGATTGAAAACCACAAGGGTTCCCCAGATACAGATAGAAAACGAAAACTAAAAACATTAAGTGCCTCTTCCGGGTGTGGGTTAAGAGGTAGAATCGATTTTTTTTTGAAACACACTTCTCAAAACTGTTTTCTTACAAAACTGAAAACATCTACAGTTAAAACTAGAAGTCCTGTCACAAATAGTGCGCTTATCTAGGCTTAATTGCGCGTTGGAATTGCGCGCAATTGCCATATTGAGTGGCATCCAAAGCACGACAGGTTCTCCTGGTTGCTTATAGCAAACACATGCAATGTTTCTGCCAATGGACCTCCGGGTTACCCGGAGATCCATTGGCTGAAACATTGCTTGTGCACAGGCCATATGTACAGAATTTGATAGCTTTACTTGGGCCATAACGCGCACATTAACGCGCATATCAACGTGCTATTTCTGCGCATTTCTTGACAGGACTTCTAGTTTTAACTGTAATGGAGATTTGTGTGGTTAGATGATATCTCGTGGGCAAAATTCCCTTGTTATGGCATCTTGAACAAAATTGTCCATGGACGGTTACTCAAAGATGTTGAGAGATATCCACAATTAAAAAAATCTGCAATTCGTGTTGAATATGCCCATTTCGAATTTCAAAGCAATCGGTGCCATTTATTTAGTTTTCGGAATCTTCGTAAGGGTTAAATATATCCACGGAAATGTATCGCTTTATTGCATTTGATAGAGCTTGTTGTGTATTGATATACAAAATGTCAAAATGCTACATTTTTTTTAAATATAATAACGTGTTTTCTCAAGTAAACATGTCTGGGGGTTTAAATAGATGCTAAAACCGGCACACTGACCCGCCACGATGTCGTAACATATGAAATAAAGAGGCTAACACTTTACCGATCGTAACGGAAGAAAACTGTCCAAAGCTATTCACAAAAATCCCCATTAAAGTTTTATTATTTTTTAAATTATTTCTCAAAAAACATAGCTTCTGGCCCACCTTTGGAACGAGCTCGTTGGGTTCGTTCCAATGAGGGCCATAAGCCATGTTTTTGACGCAAAAAAATGAAAATAATCAGTTATATAATACTTTTGTTGGCAAAATGTTGTCTGCTTTTCATGTTACGGAAAGGGTGAAGGCGACAAATTCGTCAAGTAGGCGAAAATATTGGCGAAAAGAAGAGACAAAAGAAAAAATGGGGATAACAATCACTGCTACTTTCCAGATTAAAATCTGGTGACTTGATAACATATTTTGATATGGCGTGCTTTGGGGGAAGGGACAAATTTTCCTCAAAATATCCGAGTTGAATACATTCAGCCTTGAGTCCACCTTATGTTTTAAGCCAGACATTGATTTGTTTCCAAAATAGGCAGGACTGGTACATGTAATTACGAAATGTCAGGCAAAGAACGTGATACGACCAGAATTCATAAAGTATATAGTTGCTTAAATAATTAAAACCCGCGCGTTGAGCATATTACTTGTTCTGCCCGCAAATACGGAATATAGAGTCTCCCAGTTGATGATACCGAAGAGGCATGGAAGATACCACTTCGTTCAAAGGCAGATGCGGATCTGTTGTTGTTTGATGCGACCTAGACTAGTCCAGTGCGATGCAATCGTGATTTAAAGTGAGTGTTTTCATACCTATTCCGTCACCCGAGCATGCCAAAAGGCGGCGTTTGTCAATGTCCAGGCGCATTACGGCAATATCTCACGATCTTCCATCATCTCGAGTTAGGCTGCCAGGAATATTCACCTACGTCCAAACTTTGAAGATCCCCATACAGATATTCGCGATCCTGTGAAATTGGAACTGTCATTTGGAATTGGATGACTGTATTGATTGACACGTTTTGGCGTATTTTTATGGTCGATTTTCCCATTATGTTCCACATAACGTGTGCTACCACTACTAACGTGTTTGCTATCAATGGGGCAATGTTAAAATCTCAAACTTAATATTCAACTTCCTGTGACCAAATATTCTCGCGATAATCGCAGAAAAAATGATAAATTTTGGTGCAGTGCTCGACCTTCCACGAAGTCATGTGGTCTATAATGGAACTGAATATGTCTTGGCCCATCCTGTGGCAATGTGGTTCAAAAGTTCTGGGCGGTTAGAGCTGTCATGCCAGGTCGAATAACTGCGTCGAAACATTCTGGGGAATTGGATTCGATCTTAGTTCCCACTATATGTGCCACCATGCACTCGGAGTGTCGACAGACTCAGTATTTTCCCCTAACCTTTATTTATCACGTTTTTTTTTTTGTTTTTTGTTTGATTTATTTATTTAATGGTGTGTATGGTCACATGTTTCTTCACAATGGCTAATCGTGATCGCAATGTGGAGATAAAATCACGTTTAGGCAATCGTTTATTATAATGTTGCCCAATTTAGAGAACTTCCACCTCAGACGTCATTGACAGAGTCCAATTTCACCAGTAAACCAGAGGTTGTTTACTCCAGTGGAAAAGCACTGCTTCCCTTCCCGGGCTTTAAGTGTACAAACAAAACCAGTTCGAATTTGTTTTAATTCTTGCATTCAGACGAAAACATTTAATTTTTCACGCTAATATGCCTCTTTCATTTTCACTGAATCGTTTGTTGTGGGGAGAACATAAAATCTTTGCATAATCATGGCTTTTGGGGTTGGCCTTTGATAAAATTTGAATATAAAAGAATTCAAAAGATTAGTGACAAGGGCAGAGATATTTCTCATGCACCCTCTATACGTTCAGATATTACAAAAATAATAGTAGATATTATGTTCATCACAATCCGTTAATCGTGATATGAAAATAAAATACATGCAGGATAGTTCCTGTAAAGAAGGATGCAGAATTCTGGGTTGGTGGGTGCGAAGGGCTCCACGAAGTTTCAGAATTCGATTCGATTCGATTCGATTCGAAATCTCCAATTACTCGATTTGATTCGGTCGGAATCTCGCTTATTCCGAAACGCTCGAATCGTCGAAATGTTCCGAGAAAGTACCAAAATTTAATGTCCCCTCTTGAACTCTTCTTCTGCCATCAGGTCTCCAATCCTGGAGACCTGATGACAGAATGAGAGTTCTAGGAGGTTCCGCATCCGAAACTACTTTTGAGACCGTTCTGGAATATTCCGCTTCTTCTATTGGCTTTCACAGACAGACACCGAAGTCGAATATGATACTTGAGTGGAGATGGGCAATGTTACATTACTGTTGGGAGAAGGTGCGATACTTACAATTAAAAGAGCCATGAAATTCGATTCGAGATTCGATTCGACACGAAAATACTCTGCCTAATTCGATTCGGGATTCGATTCTGCCTCAAATGTGTGATTCACAAGACCCTATGAGGCGCCAAATTTCAGTTATGGGTCAAGATGTAACCATGCGCGTAACGACGAGTGGGCGAGCACGATAGATTATATTCCCCACTCTCGTCGGCGGACGTCGGGGACGGGGACAGTTTCGAAAAAGCGCGTCTCTGTGGATCTGAAAGCTGACTTCGAATCGTTTCTCGAATTGCTTCTTTTTTTTAAATCCAGTAATAACGTTCGCGATTTCCCGTTTTCATTACACTATGCGGTGGATGCGATAGCACGTTCTGCATTCAGAAATAGACCGATTTCATCACTCTATTCTACGAATAAATTAGAAAAATTACATGTCGCCCCTTGAATGGAATTGGATGCCATGTCCATGATAGCTTCCTCTCGAGTGCACGGAAGACGCGGTGTGTTTCATTAAAAGATGTCATGTGAGTTCCTGAGAAACTGCAAATGCATAGTTTTTTTCGCAGTCAAGCTTGCGTCCTTCCCGCCAAAACTTCAGGAATATCAAGTAATGATAATTACGCCATAACAACAGTGAGAATTCTGCGAACTATGTGGGAATCAGCTTCAAAATCAGCCGTGGTACGAGTGCCTGTGATCTCTTGCTAAATTACATGTCTCTAAGCTCTTGACACTGACTCCGAATACCTTGCATACAGTAATTCTCTTTCTCTTGTTGAGAAACTGGGATACTATTTTTCTTGCACTGAATTATCGACTAATTCTGTGGGACGTTTTGGGAAAGCATATTCTAATATAACAATAACATGATTTTGAAGGGCTTTACAGTGTTTTGACGGTTTAGCAGAAATGGTTAACAGCCCAAGAGTTTATTAGCGGCCCGCGACGAAGTCGAGGGCCGCTAATAAGTTCAAAGGCTGTTAACCATTTCTGTTGAGCCGTTGATACACTGTAATGCCCGACAAAGTCATGTTATTTCTATTATTGCCACTTTCGTACATCGGGTACATTACGATTAAATTATGTGGGAAATAAGATAAATAAATGAAGTTTGACGTTTTAGAATAAAAAAAACAGCAGATTTGTTGACAAACAAACCGGGTAACATGACTATCGTCTGATCAGTCTACGGCGAAATTTGAAAAGTTAGATGATGAAATATATCTTCGAAATGCGATCTTTTGGCAAGGAGGTTATTCATCAAAGATGTCATCACTTACTTTACGTGTATCGCTTCCTATATTGGATACATTATCTATCCGTGACACAAAGGGTAACACTTGAAACAAATGTGTTAATTGTGTTCACAAATTAAAAAAATCCGAAATGAATTTCGATCCAAATGGAAATCTGGGAAAAATATTGTTGATCGATTGAGAGATGTGACGTCATTGTCTATATTTAGATGTGTCGGGCTGTTATTGACGTGTTGGGCGGTTATAGTCAATAACGGCCCAACACGTCACATGACTTGTACTTGTTGAGCTTTACGAGGTTTCAACGTCCGACAAAATATCGTTAATGTGCTAGGAACGCCCGCAAAAGTGATAATAATTCAATTTATCATTCCACTTCTTACAGACAGTTACGTCATGGCTGAAAGCGACCAATGCTGTTGTTGGATACAGATTGATATGCTGTCTCTTTATAAAGTTGTACACGTCTCTATTAAGGGTGAGTTCATATACATGTCACATATTGAATGTCAGCTATGTAAGATTCATGTTGGTTATTACCACCAAGTGTGCTTTCGAGATGGTGTATTGAGGTCGAGACCACGTCTCCGGACAGATATCGACGAGTCCTTTAGGAGGTCGATACTTCAATATTCAATCTCGGAAACCCGCTTGGTGGTAATAACCAATTTATCTTACAATATTTCTCCCTTTCTTGACTTGTTCAACAGCTTCAATATTGTTTCTCTTGAAAAAAACATTTGGGAAATGGTGGGTATACCAATTATAACATGATACTGAAGTGATATCAAACTACTGTAAAGCGTCTGCATACTCGCCCGAGCGATGAGGTTGATGGACAACAGGGTCGAGTAATGCTTCAGATTGAAAACACTAAACGGGTGTGTTTGGTGGGATGAGGATCAAGGACGGGGTAGAATTGGTGAAGCTCTGCTATCTAAACTTCGTAATAAACCACCCTGGCAGACGATGGTGGAAACTACGGTTCCAGAATATTTGGAATTTTAATATTCAGGTAGGGTGGATTGTGCAAGTGGGGAAGTTTAAAGAAAACTAGAGATCTCTGCCCTGAAAGGCAATCACGATGTAATTCAGATGGACCAGGGTAGAGTAATGCATCACCATTGGAAACGGTTAGATGAGGATCAGCGACAGGATAGACTCGATGAAGCTCTGCTCTCTGAACTTGATGATAAATCTCCCTGACAGTTGATGATGTGAACTAATATTCCAGAACACTTGGAATTCCGACATCCAGACAGGGTGGATTGGGCAAATGTGGAAGTTAATAGAGAACTGGAGATCTCTGACCTAGAAGGCAGTCACGAGGCCGTTCGAATGCATCGAAACACAACACTCACTGGAAATGAACTATATCTAAATATAATAGTTATGTATAAATAAAATAAATGTTAAGGCGATAACACTCATGAGAGAAAGGGTTATCACACAATATCTGCAAAACAATTTCTTGAATCACTTGCGTCGAGAGGAGTGCCCATTTCGTTGATTGGACATAAGGATTGCATAATGTCGAGGCATAAATTGATTAAAAACAACTTAAACTCTGAATGTGGAATTTGGTACTCAGTGTCATCTATGCCTGTGTCATAGCTTGTATTCCCGTTGTACTTAAAGTTTATTATACAAATGATGTCCGAGTTTTACTTTTAGGAGACAAGTCTGCAGTTCTGGTCAGCCGGTACCAGTGGGATTTCCTTCACAATGGGGCAACATTGTGTACAAAAGCTACTAATCAAACAAACACCCACACCTGCCGGACGCCTCTTGCAGTACAATATGTTACTGTGTATCGCCGAAGCAAGTATTCGACGTATAACGAGATAGATATAGCAGTTGAAGGTGAGTGCATTGTACAGACAATAGTTCACTACTAGGATTCGAGTACGATTTTTATCCTCGAGTGTGGGGGTGGGGGGGGGGGATTATTTCACTAGGTGTTATTTCATGAGGCGAAAGGATAAAATCACACTCGAATCCGAACAATGAACGTTTGTATTTATTTTATTTTCACCTTAATTATTTCCCCAGAATAAACCTTTATAATTGATTCCGCTGTTACTTTCAAACCATGTCAAAACATAATAATGTTGGGAGTGAACTACCATTTTCGGCGAGTGTGAGTTGGAATACGATTTATTTGGGGAAAAACGACCAAAAATAAAATAAATTGTGTATCTTTTTCATGATTGATTATATACCCATGGAACTTAATTAAGCACCCCTTGAAATTTTTGATGACAGTGTAGTTGATATTACTGATTGTTATGTTATAATGATTGCTGTGTCTTGCAGTATATTTCTTCTCGAGAAAAACATGTTATTTCTGTTTGATTGCTTTCCCAAACGCATCCCTTCGTCCACGTGATGCATGCTACTCTCGAATGTCACAAAAAACACTATCATCCACATGCAATATCTGGGTATAATTCAGGAACATTTGTCACTTCTTCTATCAGTAAATGTTGACATGGCAAGGAGGGGACTGCCAGTGGCACGTCGTTGGCACGCATGCAAGAAGCATGTCATGCAAGGCAACTTGGATATGGGGGTCATTCTGTCATCAGCAGACATGTCAAAAAACTTCAACAAACCAACGATGTTAAGGACCGACCAAGGCCCGGACAACCCTGAAATACCTTTTCTCGGGAAGAGTCGGACGGTACTCTTTTGGCGTGAACCCTTTGCTTCAAGTGTGGTTTTGAAATGCCTCTGGCTCCCCAACAGGCGTTTGTGCAACAGAACTGTCCGAAACCGTCTCAAAGCACTGGATATGAGGTCCCGAAGGGTCATCACGCGTCCAGCTCTGTCCAATCAGCATCAAATGCGACGTTTGGGGTGGTGTATGGCACGCCAACATTGGAATCTCAGGACATGGAGGAGAGTCCATTTGTCAGACGAGAGTAAGTTCCTGCTTCACGCCACTGATGGTCGCATGAGAGTGTGGAGGCATAGTAATACAGCTTACTTGCCATTCAACATCAGACCAACTGTTCTTTGTGGTGGATAGTCAGTAATGATCTGGGATGCCTCAATATTGTAAACTTGATACGGTGACTGCACGTTGGAATCTCAGTGGTCATGGGTACATCCGGGATATACTCAATCCGGTTGTCGTGCCTCATGTTGACAACCACCCGTTGGCTACTCGCCCTGTATTCATGGACGATAATGCAAGGCCACATCCATCCCATGCTGTGAGAGCATTCCTCCAGAACAACGCTATTGCAAGACTACATTTGCCTGCAACGAACCCCGATTTGAATCCCTTAAAAGCACGCGATCCGCCTGTACATAATTTGGCCGATTTGGAAGCTGCATTGCATGAGGAGTTGCAACAGTTGCCTCTGGACCGTATCAGAAGGCTCACTGGTTGCATTAGGGGGAGGGTTCGGGTTGTTATCCGGGCACGTGGCGGATACACTCGCTACTGACGTAAGACACTACTATTGTGTTTTGGAGATCACAAGTTACATTTTTTTGTAAGTCATTACCAGCATTGTTTCATCATGGACCGTCCCAGCACCATACTTGTCGAGAGAACATTTTCACTCGTTTTAACCTTGAATTGATGCATGAAAGTAACAGCGCCTTGGATCTCTGAAGTGATTTAATCGATACTCGGAAGAGGTAGCGTATTGCCATCTGATTCAGCTAGCGGGTTTCATGCATCAATTCAACGTGATTTCTTGTTGAATTATTGCTGGAAATGATTGGAATCTACTGAAGAACACTAGATGTTCTTTTCATTATACGTTTTAAAACCAAAGCGATCATTTCCAGTGATAATTTGACTCATATTCACCTCGAAGGGATGTTTTGAAAGCCGCCATTTTCATTGATACCGTGAAATTTAAAATTTCTCTATCTTCACTCTGGGGGATATGATTTCTATCTTTCCGCATTTTTTTCGATAATCTATCGTTTAGCGTATAACGAAAACGTATATGATTAGTGAGTCTTGTGAATATGATTAGAGAAATATGGAAGTCACGTTAGGTAATGGATTAAATTAGCACACGGGGCATTGACTAAATTAGATTATGTTTAGTTCACTTGAAATACAATTTCACGGGATTGTAAGGGTATATCAGACTAGGCTAAACGACGCGTGTGTGTACTGGGGACTATCCTCCGCTTCATTTCATTTCGTTAAATGTGTACCCCACCCCCCCCCCACCCCCCGCAGATGAAAGTCCAGGGATTTCCCCTGGGCAGAAGGAAACACATTTTTTTATGCAATATGAAACACCCCGAGTACTATTTTTTAAACTGACTCTACATGTACCCAGAAAGTAGAGGTATATAAATATTTATTTAGTCCCAGTGCCATTTCAATTCAGTTAGTTACATGCATAAGTCAGTCTCCCACATTGCAGATTTCTCTTTGGTGCTAAAAACCTTCAACCTATTACAAATAAGAGATGCAGTTTTATGCTTCCAGATATCTATTCTGATGAAGGCAACTTAGATATCTGCTCCATTCAATCATTGTGTAAAAATGACGAATGTCTTTAAGGCTTTATTCCAAAATGGAGTTTAGCCTGGGTTTTGTTAAAGCTATGAGAAGGTCGGCTCGATCCACTGGACTCTTTGGAGTTCATGATTCTGACGTTCCACTGAAACTAGAAGTCCTGCCACAATTAGCGCAGAACATGCTCGTTAGTTAATGCACTCCTTACTGGAGAAGAAGGAAGAAGTCCAACTGAAATACTCAAGAACGTTTGTACTGTGCAATGCACAATATAATTCGTTATAAGCGAAGTCAGTAATGAAATCCCGAACCGACGTATCATACGGAAGCAAGTTATTGAGACTACAGTGCATGGAGGATGTATTACTACTAAATCACTGTGGGATATAGTTTTCACTTAGCAATTATTTACAATTTCTGAAGATAAAACACAAGAAGCACTTGCAAACATTCATCACATGGACCGCCCTGTGCAACCTAGTGGTATAAGTTATCAAAGTATGCAAGCGTTTCTGTGCTATTATTAAAAATAAAACAAACTTTTCGAGGGGAGAATATATGACGCTGCAATTTAATAGTAATCCACTCTCTTCATTCTGTGTTTGCAGTCGAATTTTAATAACTATTTACGTCATTAAACATACATGTATCCCAGTAGAGGTTAGAAATGATGTTAATGGGCTTTATTTATTAGTATAGATTTTACAGAGTTGGGTACGCTGTTTTTCTACAGAAATTAATTTACGTTAATGGTACAGTTTGATAAGGACAAAATTACACTTACTCAGCGCGCTATTACTTCAACAATAGTGCATAATACAGTGACAGGACTTCTAGTCTCAACTGTATAAACGGTTTATCTGGGTATTTGTCTCTGCTGGAAGAGGCAATGAATTATATGCTCTTTCCTTTGAGGATACTCATTACCACGGTATGGGAAATACTATTACTCTTACTACGCAAGTTGGATTCCTAGCAAACAATCGGGCACCAGATAAACTACAGGCGCGTATCATTATCAACACCTTATCTCCGAAACATAAGGCTAGACCCTTATTATATCCAGTAAGTGCCCTCAAAACGTATTTTAGAATGCCTAGTTTTGTTTGAAAAGAAAGAAAAGACTCCCCTTTCCCTCTTATTTCTGGCAGAAAGGATATCTCTTTCCACTCGACATCAGGGTGGATTCAGCCTGCTACAGTACAGTCGCCGTGGACTGGTCACTTTCCACGCGTTTGCAATATTTCCACGGACGCAATAAATTTAGATTCCAAACACTAATTACAGGAACAATCATCAACAAATTAATTAATGAAGCACCGGGTACAACCCGGTGCTTCATTAAATAAATTTTTGCTGATGATGATCTTTACTACTTGGTAAACACATTCGTGGACATAACTTCCCACGTGCGGATTACGACAAATCCACGGCGACTGTACTGTATTAGCATCGCTTACATCAATATATCTGGTGTGGATAGCAGGATAGCAGGGTGAATCAAATTTCAGATCGTAGCGTTAGAATGTTATCATCCTCATGGGAATATTCAATTTATGTGGCATTGGTTGATATCATGAAGGTGGTTTACTCGGCTAAGCCGTCAAAATTCACCACCTTCTACCTAAAAAATCTGGAATCTGTGGCCGAGAACTAAAATCCTTAGGTCTCCTATCCGTGAAACAAAATATTTTACATTAACTTGAGTCCATAATTTATATGTGTAGGTGGTTTGACACTCTCCGTGGTTCATGTCCTTTCTGTTTTGTGAGAAACATTTTCTATCAAACGGAGGGTGCGGATGGTAGTAAACCCGTACCTGAATTCCTGTAGTTTCTCAAGTTATATATAATTCGAGTTCCTCCCTCACATTTTATTTGAGTGTCTGTGATGAATGCAAATGCCTGGCGTTCGTGTATTTGTATATATTGTATTATGAGTCTTGAACGCATTCCACACAATGTCTCTAGAGCTGAAACGGTTAACCGATTAATCGATTAATCAGTGATCTACATCTTGATCGATCCAAACAGTAATTGATCGATTGGGCTGTTCCTGTTTACCCGACACCTATTGTTTCGGGTCAAGGTGTTACAATTCTTTTCATAAGAGAGATGCCGACTATAGTTTGTATCTTAATTGTTGGCTGGTTTTAGCCGGGTAAAGAGGAATAAGAGATATAAATCGATTAATTATTTTCTCGAATTTTACAAAATATTTTTTTAAATTATTTGTTTTTCATTATATTTAATAAGGTAAAACGAATAATTTAAACAACATTTTATAAGATATGAGCAAATAAATAGTCAATTTAAAAATATTGGAGTCTATAACACATAACGCAACAACGTCGAATTTTAATCATTTATTTTTTTTTCTTCAAATATTTAGATAGTACAAGATTATAGAAATACTATATGTCACAACTTATAAATAATACAAATATGAAAAACTGGCACATGAAAAACAAGATAAAACAAATAGAAGATTATAGAACATGAAAAACAAAATATGACTAGTAACCGGTGATGTGGCAAACGGCATCTAAGTATTCAATTGAAGAAATATCTCCCAGTCTGTATACCCGTTGGAAGTGTCGCAGACTGTTGTCAATTTTTTTCTGTACTTCTTCTGTATAGGCCTCAAGATACCTCCGTTTCTAACTTGTATGATGCTAACTTCATGGTAAGCCTGTTCTCTTTGCAAGAATGCTATCATGCGGAACATGTTTGGATGAGATGTTGCTATAAATTGCTGTAGTTTGGGGTGTCAGCCCTCTACATGGTTGGTGGTTCTTGGGCCAACTGTGGTGAAATGGTTCCGCGTTTCTCTGGCATGAGCACCCTCGACCCAGTACTCTGTCATGTAATCATAAACTTTGGTGACATTGCCATCGACAGGAGCTTATTCTAATGCTGCAAACCATATGTTGCCAATTTCAAACACTGGAACCAGTGGCAGGGTAATGGCCCGTTTGATTAGTTTCTTTGTGTCGTTGTCAGCATTTTGGAAATGGCAGCTTTCTTCCACACCGCCTGGCCATAATGGAAGAAACATCCCTTCAGTCTGGCAGATGGAAAAAGTTGCCCCGATTGCATTCTGTGCAGCTATTTCGTAATCTGTGAATACGGCTGGCGGATTGATGGTTATTCCCCGTTCTGCTGATTTCTGCTGGAGAAGGATGAAAACTCGTTGGTACGTGTGTTGTGTCTTGTTGGACAAGAATGTGTAGATCAGTGGGTGCATATCTCCAGCGACAAAAGCATGAATAGACTACAGTTGGTAGAATATGGCAGGACATTTTTTCAAATGTTCCGTCGCAGAACATGGTCTCAGCTGAAGCCAGATGTTGAAGACTGGAGTCAGTTGAGAAGATGATAATGCGGTTGTGTCATCATCATCGGCAAGTATGAAGTTTTCTCCTGTCGATGTCTTTGTGTACGATTCTGGGAGACTCAGAGTGGATCGTTGTTTCGGTAACTTTGGCAAAGTTTTGGCACGGGGACTGTAGAGAGCTGTATTGATGCTGCAGAAAGTTGGAATTTTCTCCAGGACTGCAGAATGGGTTTCGTCAGTTCGGAGTTCTGAAAATAAAAAAAAATCATTAAAATATCTTTAAAAACATAAATAATATTTTTTTCAGAAAAAAAGTTCGAATTGAATTGAGTCGAAATATATATAAAAGGCGGAATTATAACCTACTTGCAAGCTCCTCTTGGTATATTGATGTGACAGGTTTGGAATCAATCTTAACCATTGCCTTTAGTTCGCTTAGGAACGCATCTGCTGCTACCTGGGCGATGCCAGATGGGTGATTGTGTGTGCCTCCCGACGTGGTTATCATGTCGTTCATGGTGTTGGTTGCGGCACCGCAGTTCTTCTCACAACAACGCCAGTGGGTGCGGTCATTCCTGCGGGAGTTTACGCTGTATTTGTAGCCTCTAAAAATAAGATGTCTACCTCCTGTAGGAATCGGGCATTTACTTGAACGTTAGCCACGGTTATATGCCAATTCTAGTGCAGTGTCTTCTATATATACCATTATACTTACAAAACTTACACAACTTGACCATTATTCACCTGAAAATATCTCATGTGGGGACCACTGATAATTAATCAGAAAAGGTTTGGTTTATATCAACATGCCAAACGCGCCGCACTCAAACATCGCTCTAACACTCTAACATCTAAGAATGAATGAAAGGTTTTAGCGCGCCGAAGGCGCTGTTTGCTGGCAATGTGAAAGGTTTTAGCGCGCCGAAGGGCTGTTTGCTGGCAATGTGGGATTTACAAATCCCTTGCGACCCGGTTAGCCTTATTTTATTTCACTTGGATCTTGGATCACACAGGCCTAGCTTTCCTATTGCCTCAAATGGGGTGTGAAGCTGTATGCACGCGGTTAGAATTCCCGGCAGTTTGCATTGGAGTGATAGATTGTCAAAGACCAAACCCTCAACGCCATTAAGACTATTAGAGAGTGGGTTCTATTCGGTTCCAGCTTGGCGATGGTAGAGGTTTGAGTCCCACCATGGTGGTGAGCCAGAATATAATGTTGTGCGATGGCAATTTTAAGGGAAAAAGAAAAAAAGAAAACCAAACAGCAACGCCGGTTTGGTAGCGGTCCCGGTATATGACCATAGCGGTTACAAAAAAGGAATGGAGAAAGCTCCAACAGTTTAGTTTGAAAAAACCGGGAGTCATCCATCAAGTCTTCTGGGAGATAGGATGCCGTATGTGATTTTGAGGTATCTGGTTATCCTTCGGGAATTCCAAATGACCTCCAACACCCCCCTCCCCCCACCCACAAAAAAAGCCCTTAAAAGGGCTGTTTGCTGGCAAGATTGTTTCAATCCTTGCCTTGGTCTTGTTAGGTTTTCTGCACATCTTTGCTTGAGGATTGTTTCAATCCCTCGTAGTTTGTCATTCAGTTTGGTCGTGTGTCTGATGAGATAGAGTAGGTAGAAAAGATAGAGAGCTGGAAATTAGAGCAATTCGGTTTTTAATTTACAACTTTTCCGTCCTTTTGGATGGGGAAGCCAGCATTTTTTCCCCGAGATTTATATCTCAGGGAGGGGAGACTCGGCAGCAGGTGGAGATTTTCCTCGCTGTTTGCAACTCCCACTGGTAAGAGAGGCAAGCTTTCGTGCGTATCGTGTCACCCGCAGCCAGTTCTAAATTTAGGTCACAGAATGCCTGGCTCACCCCATCACAATGATGTAATCTTTAACCCTTTCGATAGACATGCCCCAGATTATTTAGTTTTCCTATTGAGGACGCAACGCGCATTGAGTTCTATTATTAATTCGCTGTCTTGAAGTCTATTTAGAGTTTTGCTTTGAAGATCTTTTAAGCGCATTGCTGTAGTGTCTATTTTTGCTATCTCGTGAAGTTGTTTTATCGATATCCACGTGGGCTTGCGCAGAGCCACGCGCAAGGCATGATTTTGGACCCGTTGTAGTTTTTCAATGTTGGTTTTATTCAGGTCACTTGTTATTATGGCCCCATACTCTAGTACTGGGCGTATATATGATGTGTAAAGATTGAGGAGAATTTCTTTATTGGCTCCCCAATTTTTACCTCTAATCATTTTCAGGAAATTGATGTGTTTAGTGGCTTTGACGGTGACTGAGTTTATGATTGTTTAGATTGAGACTGCTATCCAGGTTGAATCCCAGAAACTTTGCCTCATTACTAGCTTCAAGTTTATGATCGTAAAGCTTAAGCTCAATATTTGGGACAGGCTTTTTCCTTTGTTTTTTATAGAATGTGATTCTTTGTGTTTTCGTGGCATTTAGCTTGATGCGCCACAGAGTGCACCAGTCTTGCAGGTCGCGGATGGTATCCTGCAGGCGGATTTGTATTATGTTTCCAGACTTACTGGCCGTCCACATTCCTTTGTCGTCTGAGAATTGAGATAGTTCAACATGGTTCTTCCCTAGTTTGTCAATGTCATTCACATATATTATAAATAGAAGCGGGCTGAGGACTGAACCCTGTGAGTGCCCGCTTCGAGTTTTACCTCGGCTGACACTTCGCGGTTTACCCTCACTTTGATTTTTCGATCAGATCAAAATGATGATATGATCCTTAGAATTTTGGTAGGTAGCCCCATTTTAGCTAGTTTGTATCTCGTGCCATTGTGCCAGACAGAGTCAAACGCTTTATCTACGTCGAGTAATAGCTCGGTTCCTATTTCATTTTGACTGAACGCCGTTTTCATATAATGTACCAGTTTATAAACATGCTCGATTCCCCATCTTTGGCTCCTGTATGCCCTTTGCCACTTATTGAAAAAGCCGATTGATTCGAGATGGCTGCGGAGTCTAGTCGTGAGAATCCGTTCGAAATGTTTTCCAATACAGCTGAGTAGGCTGAGTGGGCGGTAATTAGCTGGGTTGCTCAAATCCTTGTCGGGTTTGGGTATCATGACTCCTGTAGCTACTTTCCAACATTTTGGGAAGTATCCACTAGAGAGACAGCAGTTTAGGAGGTTAGTGAGTCTACCGAAAAAAGTGTTGGGACATTGTTTCAGGATTTTGTATGAGACCTCGTCCCCTCCTGGGGTAGAAGAAGACATACATTTTTTAATTGTGTTAGCCACTTCTTCTTTGCTTATCGGTTCCGTGAGTTCATGGCCATCCCCGTCCTCGGGCGTTTGGCTGAAGTTGGCATCGTTAAACGTTGTCTTGTTGTCTTGAACAAATTTGTTTACTTTTTCTTTGAACTCTTCATCAAACCTATCGCCCTCATGTGGACGATGATATTTCTTAAGGAGCTCAGCAAAGGCGCTAGCCTTCGCCTTGTCATCCAGGGCCATAGTTCCATAGTTGATCTTTAGTGCCTTACTGTTGGCGTCTTTATGTTTTTGTCCAGTAAGGGTTTTAAAAGTATCCCAAAACTTTTTAGTCTCCCTGAGTCCATTTAGATTTTCCGTTGCTTTTTCCCATCTCACGCGATTGTCGTTTGCTATTGCTTTTTTAACTTCGCCGTGGAGTCGATTATACACGGCTTTAAGTTCGACCTTTTTAGTTGGAAGTTTTTCTGATTTGTATGCACGAAGGCCTTTCTTTTTTGTTTTATTATTTGGAGTGTGGTTTCAGTTACTCTGTTGGCCCGCGGTTTAACTGTCTGTTTGGGACAAATCTCAGAGTGTTGTTAATGACTTCACTGAGATTGGTACATGCTTGCTCGAGCTCGCAGGTATTCATTGGGTCGTTTTTGTTTATTTTAACCTGAATTATTTTTCTGAAGAGGTCCCAGTCAATTTTGGATAGATTCCTCCTCCTCATTGTGGGGTATCTTGCGGGTCCGCTGCAACCGTGTAATGTAGCATGAACAGGCAGGTGGTCGCTACCTAAATCATCGTCCCCCACATATATGTCTTCCATTTCATTAGTTAGTGATTTACTGGTTATAATTAGGTCAAGGATGTCGGATTGGTGGAGGGTGTTGTTACTGACGCGAGTAATGTCGTGGTTGTTATTTAATACAAAAAGATCAAATTGTTCGATGATATTGAAGAGAGCGTCGCCATTGGGCTCCGTTTTATTGCATCCGAAAACCTGATGTTTGGCATTGAAATCACCTAAGAAAATACAGTGTTTATGATTTTTCACAAAGAATTCAAAGACTTTGCTGTCAACTGTTTTTTTCGGTTCATTATAATATGAGATTACGGCAACTTTTGTATGATCTAGTTCAATCTCAGCGGCAATCACCTCTGCGTTGAGATGATCGCTTGATATCGTTTTATATTTTAAGTCCTGCCTTATGAGGAGAGCGACTCCGCCTCCGCGTTGTGTGGGACGGTCTCGTCTAATGATGTTGAATCCACTTAGCAAAAATGTCTTACTTGGCTTTAACCATGTTTCGCTGATACCAATTACATCTACGTTTGTGAAGTAATCGGACATCTGTGAGCTTTTGCAGTTAACGCTTCGAGCGTTCCACTGAATTATTTTCAACTTATCCATAAGTGTTCAGTACCTGACGTAATTTTACTAGTTAACGTGTTGTGGGTGTGATTTATATTTTATTTATGGCGGCTTCTATTAGCGAGGAAGAAATTTGAGTTCGATATAATTTGGATGCTGTTTTCCCAACTTCTTTATATATGTCGGAAAGACTGACGTCGAAGTGTTTGTTCATTATATTAAAAATTGAACTAGCCATTAGGCTGCACATCGAATGTGGAGAGGTTGAGTTTTCTACGCTGTTGACATTAATAGCTTTGAGTTCTATGTCGGTTTTAACTTTTTTGTAGTGGGGACACCCCCGATAATTGCTTGGGTGTTGCCCGTTACAATTTGGGCAGTTCAGTGTTGAAACCTTGCACGACTTTGTTATATGTTTTTCGCCGCATTTCATGCAACGCAACTCTCCTTTGCATCTGTTCGACATATCTAATTAATTTGATGTAGACTATAACACTGGTCGACCAGATAATAAAAACATCCCTGTCGGGTAAACAGGAATAAGCCGATCGATTAACCGTTACTTTTGAACTACTGTATTAACAAAGGAACAAACTTGCTCCAAAACAGGCAAACATTGTCTGACTGACTCACATCAATTATATGAGACAGAGTAAAGCTTGCAAGTTACTTACTAACATAATTGTTTACTTGCATGATCATCATACTGTATCAGTGGCTGGGAATGGTCATTCTTAACCCTTTACCAATTGCGGGTATCAGACGATACTTGCAAAATAAATTCATGAATTACACAAAAAATTTAAATGTTTGTCTCAAAAACATAGCTTATGACCCCTAAATTGGAACGAGCTCGTTCCAATGAGAGGTCCTAGGCTATGTTTTTGAGACAAAAAAATAAAACATAATAAATTTGAATGGAGATTTTTGTATACAGGCCTAGTCGGTTTTGTTTGTTATGTTGGGTAAAGGGTTCATGATGTAAATCATCAACGGTATGGTAATTATTCAGATATCTATTTGGACAAGTGATTAATCGGTTAACTAAGGTTAATCCACGTGATTAATCGGTCAAGAAACCCCCTTAACCGTTTCAGCTCTAAATATCTCATCATAATTTGCAAACTTAATATTAATCGTCCTATTTATATTTTCTTGGGTCATTTATATATTGGTTCACTTAACCTAAATTATCATTTTTGGAAATGCATGGCATTTAAAAGAGGTATTTGTTGCCAATTCAGTTCAAGATTTTAGTTTTGCTAGATAGTATCTATGTCTGTTTGTAATTAATTATTTAAATATTGACTGGTGTAGACTACTGTTTAGTATATTTCTCTGATCCCTTTTAGAATCTCTTTATTCCAGGAGTTACTTTGCAAGCCATCACTCAACTCTACTTCAAGTTCTGCTGTGGCCCTCCATTCTATTTTTTATTCAGCTATGTCTGGGCCATTGGTTATGGTGGATGAATATTGGTAATTTAAAATAATTTCCATATCTATCATGCATGTACCTACCACAGACCCAGGCAAGAAGTGTCTTCCCGTGAGTAATTCACTCAAACCAATCCGCATACATCTGTGAGCAGTACCTGACAGGCACAACAAAGGAATGGTTATTGGTGGGATTGGAGGCCATTGCCTGGAGTGCCATGCAGGATTCTTTCATTTTGTTCTGCTATTGACTCAATTGGGGTGCGGGTGGGGTTTCAAAAGTAAGTGCATGACCTGATGAATAGGGACATTATTTTAAATTTCCAATGTCAATTCAATCAACGCACGAAGAGTTTCTCTAGTATTGGCCGAGACTTTAATGACATTGCAGTGCTGTTAGACATGACATGTTTTTGAAAACTAAATGTTTATGAATCAAGACTCACCACATCTGTAGGTTTATGACTACGCCGTTAGTTTCACTAGTTGTTTCAATGTCTTCGTGTTTTCAAGGCGAAATAAATATTTCATTATGTGAAATATATCTCAGCGGAGCACGAAATAATGTCTGCATATCTTTGTGAGTCAAGGGGTATCACATTAAATTAACGGTGGTCCGCTCGCAAACTCCACGAAAAGTGGATAAAGAAACCACACATTGTAGCGTCAAATTTCTAACAGTATTAGTCTGGAGGCATAATAGCTGGGTTTACTGCACCCGAGACAAACGCTACATATAGTACAGTAGCCGTAGACTGGTCGTAATTCACGCGTGGGCAGTGATGTCCCTGCATGCGTTTAGCAGGTAATAAAACATCATAAGCAATATTTTAATTAAATGGTTGAGTGCTGGAAACCACTATCATGGCTTTCAAGAAACATGAGGGAACCATACTAAAGTCTTCATATTCTTTACACAAATTTCCTATTCAGTCATAAGCAAATACAATTGTGTTCATATAGATTTGCATTATTAAAAATTATTGGAGAGTGCCTTAAGGCACTCTCCAATAATTTTTAATAATGCAAATCTATATGAACAAATTCCAACTTCCAAAAATAATCTACCACTCAACCAGTTAATAAAGCTTATGGGTTGTACCCGGTTGGCTTGCCCAAATAGACGTCGCGATTGAATACTATACAGGAGTGCAGATGGGCAATGTTACATTACGGTTAGGAGAAGGTGCAGATGGGCAATATTACATTAGGGTTAGGAGAAGTTGCAGATGGGCAATATTACATTACGGTTAGAAGAAGGTGCAGATGGGCAATATTACATTACGGTTAGAAGAAGGTGCAGATGCGCAATATTACATTACGGTTAGAAGAAGGTGCAGATGGGCAATATTACATTACGGTTAGGAGAAGGTGCAGATGGGCAATATTACATTACGGTTAGGAGAAGGTGCAGATGGGCAATATTACATTACGGTTAGGAGAAGGTGCAGATGGGCAATATTACATTACGGTTAGGAGAAGGTGCAGATGGGCAATATTACATTACGGTTAGGAGAAGGTGCAGATGGACAATATTACATTACGGTTAGGAGAAGGTGCAGATGGGCAATATTACAACACGGTTAGAAGAAGGTGCAGATGGGCAATATTACATTACGGTTAGAAGAAGGTGCAGATGGGCAATATTACATTACGGTTAGAAGAAGGTGCAGATGGGCAATATTACATTACGGTTAGGAGAAGGTGCAGATGGGCAATATTACATTACGGTTAGGAGAAGGTGCAGATGGGCAATATTACATTACGGTTAGAAGGTGCAGATGGGCAATATTACATTACGGTTAGAAGAAGGTGCAGATGGGCAATATTACATTACGGTTAGAAGAAGGTGCAGATGGGCAATATTACATTACGGTTAGGAGAAGGTGCAGATGGGCAATATTACCTTACGGTTAGGAGAAGGTGCAGAAGAATAGAAATGGAATATATTGGATATGTGGTCCCAAAGTTATTACTCGGACAAACACCAGTCAACCGACGTACAGACAGGATGACGGGCGGGCGGATGCCCCCCTACGAATGGACGTTGAGTGTATTTACTTTTACTGCTACCCCAAACCCCTAACTTCTTAAAAACGAATTGTCATTCAAGGAAACAATACCCGAGAGGCAAACAATGGCAATTGTCTTTGTGTGGCCGGTACTCATACTAGATTAGGAATTGAATTGAATGTACACAAGTATGGACGCCCATACAAAAAGTCCTGCCCATCCCAGTGCTGCACGTACCTTTACAAATGACATTATTGCAAAATGGCAGATGGACAGACGGACACACGGATAAAGCGGCGACCATATGCTCCCCCGAATGTTTTTCGGGGAGCCTAATAATTTAAATCCCTTCGACACGAAAGTTTGTAGATCTCAAAAAAATAAATGAATAACTGTTTTTGAATTAATTATATTTAACGCCTTTGTTTACGTTTTAACGGTATTTCATGCTCTTTTCAAATATAACCTTGCATACCGTTCCATGCCCTGATATTCCAACCTTAGAAACTTCAGGAGATGTGGCTTTCAAATATTTCATTCATCTAAAAGAATAATTGAATTTGTTATTGGCTAAACGAAAAAAAAAAGAAGATAAAAATCGTATCCTTCACTTTGAAGATATAGAATTTTCACTTTCACGGTAGCAATCAAAGTGGCGGCATTCAAAGCATCAGGTGAATACGACTCAAATTATCACTGGAAATAATCAATTTGTTCTAAAAACGTACAACGAAAAATTATTTTAGTGGATTTCGATCATTTCCAGCAATAATTCAACACGTATTCACCTTGAATTAATGCATGAAACCCGCCGGCTGAATCAGATCGCAAGACGCTACCTGTTCCGAGTATCGATTAAATCACTCCAGAGTTCCAAGGAGCTCTTCACTTTCATGCATCAATTCAAGGTTTTAAACGAGTGGAATTATCGATAGGAATGACCAGATTGTTATAAAAAAGTATAAAAAAAAGAAAATCTACTGTTTTTGAGTGGAAACCGAAAATTGTCTCACTCGTGACCGAGCCAAATGGTTATTTTCGCTCGCGCAAGCATTTGTTTCCGTCACGCATGATATAATTCTCGGTATCCACTCAAAATTACTAGATATACTCTACTTATTCAACATCACATTTGTATTCACATTGCTATAAGTAGTATGTCATGTGGTTATCTTGCCTTATCATGGTGATTTCATGGGTGACGTCATAGGCATGTGATCCAGTGGCGCCAAGTTTGGTTGACACGATAGCACGCGCGAGCGGCCATCACCCGACGTCATTACAAGAGTGATATGTGGTGTCGGTGCGCATGCACAGAGCGTGTTGTTAGAATCATAGAGTGATAGTGCTTCCGTCGTCCTTTTTTGTATATTGGAGACCGCCATCTTGGTTTCTATGGTAGCACATGCTTGCTATGTGGCCCAAAAGCCATCTAATAGGAAAGGTGTGTGTTCGAAGGGTGTGAATAGGAGTAAATCTAATTACCACAAACAGCAAGATAATACCTCCAAATCATCGAAATCAACCCCAAATCACATCATTTGGTACGGATTTCCCAATTTGGGGGTTTATAAGAGTAGGACGTAGTGCTATAACACGAATGCCTTTGTATAAAAGTCAATCTAATTGCCACAAACAACCCGACAATCAGTCCAAACCACCAAAAACTGTCTAAAATCACCGAAACGGACCTGGGTTTCTCCATTTTCGGCTTATAAGAATAACATTTACCGGTGGCAGCTGCTAAACATGTAGTAGTGCTACAAGTCAATGGTAATAATATAAGTTAGTGATGACACAATACTGAAATGGCGATGGGAGACTACAGTATTGCTAAATACAATAGTTTGGGATTCCACAACAGATGGTGGTGACCGTGGAGAAGTGATGGCCTTGAAGCTATAATGGGTGCGGGGGTGGCCTAGAAGGCCCTGCCAAACATGTACTAGGAGCCATTTCTATCTTCAGATATATATCCTGCAAAAGATATCCTATAAAAGCATATCCTCAAAAAGTGTTCTCAAATGATACATTACCATGTCATAAGTATCCTTAAATACCCGTATGTGTATTTGTGATTGTCACACATTGGACATAAGCACACAGGCACATATCGGCACACCCAGCATGTGCCTATGTGCTGCCTGTAATGTGCACGTATTGAGACACAATGTACACTAGGACATAAACACATCGAGGGAAGTCAGAATACTTTATAGGTAGACGAGAAAGTAATAACATAGACCGGATAAGCCAGTGGGGAGCTAAGCTAGAATAGCGTCTGTAATAGTCAGAAAAACGAAGGTTCTGGGAAAATCCGAATCAGAAAAGTACTCTTAAACAACCGAACGCGCCATATGACAGTAGGTGTTATTCTCATAATCGCAAAATGTGGAAATCCAAGTCCGTTTCGGGGATTTTAATAATAATAATAATAATAATAATAATAATAATAATAATAAGGACATTTTATAAAGCGTAAAATCACAAGGTGCTCTAAAACGCTGTACAGTTAAATAAACAATGAGCTCATGACTACCAAGACAATATACAGACTTTGAAAGGTGTGAAGGTCAGCAGGTTACGCACTGTCAAAAGCCTCTCTGAAAAGATGCGATTTTAATTTTTTTTTTTTTGAATTGGTTGAGATCTTTCGATGCCTGAACCTGAACTGGTAAATTATTCCAAAGTGCGGATCCAGCGAAAGCGAAAGCTCTGTTATTCGCAAAAGTGGACCTAGAGAAGGGCATTTATAGCTTGATTTGTGTGGAGGAGTGCACGTTCCTTTCAGTTTTTTTAATTGCCAGAAGGTCTTGTAAGTACTTAGGGGCCGAGCCGTGAATGCATTTAAATACCAAAATCAAAATTTTGAAAATAATCCGCTGTCGTACAGGGAGCCAGTGCATTGTTTTAGTAGTGGTGTTATATGATCATTACATTTAGAGCCTGTGATAATACGTGCAGCTGTATTTTGAATATTTGTAGTTTTGAAATAGTTGACTGTGGCAACAAAATAAGAAGTGATTTCGAAAAACCGAAATGGGATGAAATAAAAGCATGAACTGCAGTTTTCAATGACTTAGGGGAGAGGTAACGACGCAGATAGCTCCGGTTCCTAATTTGCACGAAACAGCGTTTGCAAATAGTATTGACATTTTCCTCCATTGATAGATAGAGTCAAATATCACACCAATGTTACGAGCACTGTTTGATACATTTTGTGTAGAATTGCCGATAACAAGTGACCTGATTTGCAAATTTGATGGACTCTGTGAACATGATATGACTAGTACCTCGGTCTTAATGTCGTACATTTTAAGTCTATGGCAGGCCATCCAGCAATAGGGGCAGTTTCAGTTCAAGGGTCTAGTGACAAATACAACTGTGTGTCATCAGCATACAAATGGTAAGGAACACCAATCTACCTCAGCAGCTTTCCCAATGACGCTGTATAAAGTGTAGACAACAATATCGGCCCAAGAACGGAGCCCTGTGGAACTCCACCCGTTAATGGTTTACTGTTAGAGTTCGTTTTAGAAATTGTTACTTGTTGTTCACGTAACGAGAGATAAGATCGGAACCAGGAAAGGAAATGACTTTTCCGTTGATTCCAAGCTGTTGCATTGTGGATACGGGAAGGGAATGATCAACTCCATCGAAAGCAGCGGAGAGATCCAATAAGATCAGATAGACAGATCTACGTTCGCCTAATGAACATATTATATCGTTACAGACCCTTACAAGAGCATTTTCTGTACTATGCTTTGCCTGACAGGCCGATTGATATGGTTCTAGTAGGCAAATTGTTGAGAGGCATTGCATAAGTTGTTTGGCAACCACCCTTTCTAAAATTTTAGAAATAAAGGGTGGATTGGAAACTGGACGATATCTTGTAAGGATGTCTGGATCAAGAGACGGTTTCTTGATTAATGGTGAAACCAAGGCTATTTTCAGCTCTGTTGGTATGCAACCTTCCTGGAGCGATGATTGAATAATGCTTGTAATGGAATGTGATAGACAATTAACCTGGGATGTAGGAATGGGATCTAGGTCATGGGATTTTAAGCAGTGCTTGGTGATTTGGATGGATTGCGAGTTGTTTGTGGTAATTAGATTGACTATTATACAAAGGAATGCGTCTAATAGCACCATGTGCTATTCCTATAAACCCAAAATGGGGAAAACCGTCCGTACAAAATAAAGTCATTTTGGATTGATTTTGGTGATTTGGAGGGATTGTCGGGTTGTTTGTGGTAATTAGATTTACTCCTATTCAATCGAACACATCCCTTTCCGATTAGAGAACTTTCAGTCATATAGCAACCGCGTGCTTCCATAGAAACCAGGATAGCGGCCTCCAATATTTAAAATGGATTATGAAAACTCATATCACCCCAACAACACGCTCTGCACATGCGCACTGACGTAGGTATCACTATGGTAATTACGTCACAAGATGACCGTTTACCCGGGCTACCACGACAACCAAACATGGCGCCATTAGGTCACGTGACTATGACATAACATGAGATCGCCCATGAGATCACCCTGATAAGGCCCGAAAACCACATGACATACTACTGCTATAATATATTCAATATTATCAAGTTCAACTCGACCGAATGCCGGAAAATGTTAAAATGAAATGTCACTGGATAAAGTTGAAATTAAGTGATACATTGTTTCAACACTTTCTTCTTGATGTTACAAAAGGTCGGGGTTGGTTGAAATTACTTATTGGCGCTTTTATGGGGGGGGGGGGGGACATTTTAGGAACTGTTCTTTGATCTACAGCCATGACTGTATGAAATCTGGAATACGTGTAATTGATGATCACAATGTTAGGGTTTTTCGTACTTTTTTTCAAATTTCGACACCCGATCCCAATTTTGTTTTCCTTGACCATGCAAGTTCTAAACCATTTTGAGCATTAGCTCCCGATATTTTGGGAATACAGTACAGCCGCCATGGACTGGACCTAATCCACGCGTTGGCAGCGATGTCCACGCATGTGTTTACCAGGTAATAAGGATCATCATCGGCAAATTTTCAATTAAATGAGCTTCATTTACTAAATTTTTGATGATTATTCATATAATTAATGTTTGGAATCTAATATTCTCGTGTCCGTGGAAATATTACTCACCCGTAACTAGTCCATGGCGGCCGTACGCTATAATCTCAGAAAAAAACATCTAAAATTTGGAGCCGTCATGGGAAATTACCAACGTTATGGTCGAACTTTCAGATCGACTGCTAATAATGTGGCCAAAAACAATCAAAAAGTAAATGATTTTGCTCTGGTGAAAACAATAAGTCACTGAAGTTGTCAGGAATAAACCGTTACATTAAAGTATCTTCCAAATGTCATATTACTCAGTTATGCTCTAAGATTGCCCGTGTAAACTATGCTCAAATAGGGCTTAAAACCATCCTTCCTCAAGATGCATTGAAAACGCTATATTATACCTTGGTCAAAAGTCATCTTTTGTACAGAATTCAGGCATGGGGAATTATAGATCAATAAATAGACTTTTCTTTATTGAAAAACGATCTTTGCTGCGGAGAAGAAGCAACAAAAAATACAATTTTCACACTGGCCCCCTTTTTTCCAACTTTAAAATTCTCAAGGTGCAAGATCTATTTAAATTACATGTCTCACATTTTGTCTTCCATTTGCACCAGCGAAATCTACCAATACTGTTCAGTTTGTTCTTTGAACCGTTGAATTCCATAAAAATAGAATTACTCGGCAAACTGGACTTAGTCATATGAGCCGAACGAAAACTAAATTTATAGAAAGCCTCCCATCGTATCTTTTCCTGAAATTGTGGAACGAGTTTGATCCAGAAGTACGCCTGATAAATAAAACAAACCTTTAAAAAACACACTATCTTCTGTGTTCATATCATCTTATTCCGAGACAATAGAATGTAACAATCCATACTGTACCGACTGTTATATATAAACTTGGAATGGTCCAATGTACCTATGAACGTATGAAAAAAAATTGGAAAATCACAAATCTGATGCATCAGGTCTCCTCCGTCATCCTGTAATCCTGCAAAGACCTCAAGTAGATCTGTAGTTGGTGGATGTATGGATACACACAAACGTTTATAGTATAGTATAGTATAGTATAGTATAGTATAGTATAGTATAGTATAGTATAGTATAGTATAGTATAGTATAGTTGGTTTAGTATAGTATAATATAGTATGAGTAGGATAGTAAATGATGGTATTGACGCAGTTTATCCCATATTCTTTAAGCACGCATTAGACAAGCACCCAGGGTTCTTGATGCACTTTTACCCATGTCTATAACGCAGTTTTACATTCAATGTGTCCATTCAATATTCAAAGTATACTTTCAAGGCATCAGATAATAGTGACTCGTGAGCTGAGTGGGGTAACTTCCTGTGAGATCCATATTTGTAAAGGTTATATTGATACGTAGGGGTGCAGATCTCTGTCACGATATTCCTAACATCAGTTGATCCCGGCAGTTTGCCATAGCTTGGATGCTATAAAAAAAATGAGAAAATCGATGTCATGATTGAAGGTGAAAGAACAATACTCAAATTTCAACCCGGTTTGTCAAAGTTTGATCAATTATCTCACAGTATTAAAAATGTAGCAAAGGTTGATGCTTTATTAATACCTATTAATATATGAATGGTGGGATGAAAAGTACCCGAAGGTAGAAGTGTTATATTTCCACTAAGGGATGGTTAAAACCTGATACTTATCAAGGAGATACATCTGTACAGCTGTCCCCATTTTCATTGGAATTATATTGTAATCACGTTTACACATAAGATAATTATTTGAACAGTAGACCTACCAATAAACCAAAATCTAGGTAGTTTGGAGGTGGGAAACATGGAGAAGATATAAACTTGAATTATAGTCAGCCGACCTTTAAAAAATTATCCAACGGACACAAATCAGCTCTTGAATTTTCACTAAAAATGTCAGATGGCACAGAATTTAAAAACGATTGTCCTTTTACGACTGAACTGGAAATTAAAGGTTAATACATAAAAGTATTTGCTGAGTCGCTCATTCATGTGTGAATTGACAATTACGTTTGCTGACAAACAATACAATAATAATAATAATAACACTTTGGCCAGCCGCTGATTTGTCGCGGTTCTCGGACGAGAAGGCCATGGTTACCCCTGTACTCCCAACTGCCTCCCTATTCCCACGCTTCTCCTCTCCTCCCAACACAATGAACTGAATTAAACTTTGTTCACTGAAATACACACAATAGAGAATAACCCGGATGCGAACCCACACAGTAATATTTATATAACTTCAATGTTACCATTTGAACTTGGTTATCAGAATGTGAAATTATCGAGTTTGTCGTCACGGTGATTGTGCAATACTACTCACAGAGGGTGATTATCTCAATGTTTTCGTATTTTAAAAAACGCAACCAAAAATATATATCTGCTGTTCATATCCTTCAGTAATGCATTTCATTCAGATTTGAAGAGTTTTCTTGACGTCTTTTTCCCTGTTAACAATCCCGAGTGACAAGCAGGTGTCAAAGTATTGTACAAACACATGTTTCCTTTTAAGGTAGAATTAAAACTCATTTTATCCAGTTGGTGAATACATATGCCATATCCTTGATTGGCCGGTCGGAGGGTGTGGACATGTGGTCATCGGCGAGGGAGCAAATGAAATGATGCATATCCAGACTGATATTAAACACCCTCTGATCAGACAATAGAGGAGATTTCGAACCTACAAACTGGTAATACCTCTGAGTGGATTCTCACAAAATGAGATGCTCACCGACAATAGTGATATATTGAGCTCCTGGAGTAGTGACATGCAGCAGTGTGAGTGCGTTGAAAAGGCTAAACAATAGTAGAAGATAGAGTTAGTTAAATATAAAGCTAAGAGCGCAGTCACACTGGAAGGCTCTTTCTATTGTTTTCTGCGAGTTTGAAATTGATGATTGTATAATGGGGGTAAATGTTCTCTCTTTTTATGTAATACATATATATATACCTGGAACTTAATTAAGCACCCCCTGTTTTTTTCCGCAGTGGTGTTACAAGAAACTATCGTTACTTCCATGCTACCTTTATGATGGCCAAGTGATTGTTTGTGGAAAGAATGGTCTATTGACAAAGGAAATTCAACACAATGATAAAAATATGCAGTATTTTAATGGCGCCAATTACACAGATCTGTCACTAATGCTTTTAACATTAACAGAAAAACATGTTCTCTTGACAAGTCTGGTGCTGGAGTGGTCCATGATGAAACAATGCCAGTAATTACTGGCAAAAAATGTAACTTGTGATCTCCTCAACACAATAGAATTGTCTGACGTCAGTAGCAAGTATGTCTATCACGTGCCCGGATGACAGCCTGAACCAACATCCTAATGCTACCAGTATGCCTTCGGATACGGTCCAGAGGCAACAGCGGCCACTTCTCATGAATGTAGCTTCCAAAACGGCCAAGTACTGTACAGGCCGATCCCGTGCTTACTCACGACGTCCAAGAAATCCCCAGATGTGTTCTAAGGGATTCAAATCGAAGCTCATTGCAGGCCAAGGTGGTGTTGTAATAGCGTTGTTCTGAAGGAATGCTCTCACAACATTAGAACGACGTGGCCCTGCATTGCCGTGCATGCATATAGGGCCAGTAGCCATCAGGTAGTTGTCAAAATGAGGCCCGACAACCGGATTGAGAATGTCCCTGTTGTACTGACGACCACTGAGATTCCCACGTACATTCACCATATAAAGTTTACAATCATGAGAGAGGCATCTCCAGAGATCATTTCTGATCTCCCACTATAAGGAACAGTAGGTCTGGTGTTCCTGCTCGCGTGAGCAGTATTTCTATGCCTCCATACTCTCACACATGAGCAGTAAACTCTAAAGTTTAGCCTAGTGTTCACAAATTTCATTAAAAACGAAGGAGGGCGTATGCTTTATCGAACGACTTTGCACGTTAAAATGCGACAGACACCTTTCCCTCGTTGTATGTTTTGGCGTTGCGATTTCAAAACTGTCTATTTGTGTATTGCTGACGTGAATGACTTCTGGAAGTTTGCTTTGCGATTTCAAAGCCATCTAGTTGTGTATTGCTGTTGTGTCGTGTGCAGTTATTATATATAATCCTGTCCAATTGAATATACCCTCTAAACACACCTAAACAATGCTGGAGGACTTGAACCGCATACTTTACCCATATTACTCAATAAACCAAGACACCCAACGAAACACGGCCAATGTTGTAACGTCCAAACAATGAGTGGAAGGTGCCTTTCGCCATTTTACGTACTAGGCCGCTTAATAAAGCATGCCCCGTCGCCCGTTTTAATGAAATATGTCAAAATAATCTAAACATTAAGTGACGTAAAATCGTCAAAATGAAAGCAAATCGAAAAAGACAAAAAACAGCTATATCTTATTTTTTTAGCTCTACAATATACTAAAACAATTTAAAAATAATCCGACGCACTTTAATTTTTGTTGACGATATGACCCTCTATGACGTCACTTCGGCGTCCGGGTATAACGGTTGCGGATGTCCTAGGGCGGCACCACACTTTTTGATACAGTTTTTTGCGGAGATTATATTCCCCGAATTCAAAGGCTAAGGCTCAAAATGAAATTGAAAATAAAAGCTATATGAACAAATCTAAAATTGGAATCGCTGGCAACGGGTGTGTCAAATTATAATGCACTAATGTGAGTTATCAACTTAATATGATCATAAATATGGGTGGTAAGTATAATAAGAGTATTTTGTATTAATAGAGCGTAATTTGACTCAAGAACGTAGGCCTTTTAATTAATAATAAAGAAAATAGGCTAAACTTCAAAGTGCCGTGAACACATCAAAATGGCTTTAAATAGAAAAAATACAAAGAAATATGAGCTCTACAATATACTCAAATTACAGAAAAATCAACTTTTGATCCCATGACCCTTTATGACGTAACTTCAGCGCCCTCATTTAACGGCTCCACATTTTTATTAATGTGTTTTTTTGGCGGAGACTATATTCCCGAAAATTTGAAACGCGAAGGCTCAAAATGACGTTGGAAATAAAAATAAAAAACAAATAGAAAAAAAAGTAAAAATTGCATCGCTGACATCGGGTGTGTCAAATTGAGATGAAAAGATAAAGGTGCACATCTACAAAGGACCAGAAATATTTGTGGGAAGTTTCTTTAGTGTATCTCATATAAATGCGTCGCAAATGGATGTACAAAAGAGGGGATTTTAGTGAAAATTTCGACATATTTGAAATGACGTAAGAAACATAAACAAAACAGCTACCTCTTATTTTTTTATCTCTTCAGCATACTAAAATGTCATGAAAATGAGCCGACTATGAATTTTTAGTGACTCAACATCAATAATGACATCCAGAAACTAGGCCATCTTACAACCGATAATGTTACAACGCCGCATAATGTTACACCAACGCATAATGTTACAAAAAATGTAGTAAACAACCGATAATGTTATAAAGTCCGCATAATGTTATAACTTTTTTCAACCCGTTATGTTATAAAAATCGACGCATAATGTTATAACTTTTTTCAACCCGTTATGTTACAACAAATTAACCGATAATGTTATAACTTCTGTATACTAATTCCATTTACAGCTATTGTAGATGGACTTTACCACTTACCATTTATTGCCGCATAAAGGTATGTAATATTTATACCAAAGGTTTCTGCTCTGGTTAAGGCGAGGAGACACCACCCCCCCCCCCCCAGCACCCGGGAATTTATCATAGAATGACCTAGTCACGTTACATAGACGCGGATTATCCTGGTAACTCAATCGTGTGACGCCATTACCATGATTATCCAGTGCCCAACATGGTGAAGGCGGGGGTGGTGGAGGAGGGGTGCTATTTTATCCGATTGGTACGTTTACCAACATGCGTAGTCTCCGCTTCCAGAATGTAGTGTACCATAGTCCCCTGACGCCTTTGGGGATGGGCAAATGCCTCTGTTTCTGCTTGTTTTGGGCATCTAAAACTTATTTGTCGCATATTTCTTAGTCATAAGAATATCTTATTGTTCATTAATTTGACATTTTAACAACTAACAGTGAACAAAAATGAGGTGGAGTTAAAAGAGGCCAAAAAGTTGGATGGTGCGAGGTACATATGGTGGATGTGGCAGGTTGGTAGTGTCGCACGGAAGCCGAAGAATAAGATGCGAGACTGGGTAGAAAGAGGAATGGGGTTTAGGAGAATTGAAAGGGGTGGACAAGGATTAGGCCGAGAAAGAGAGGAGGTCATGGATTAGTACATCAGGGTGATTGTGCAAAGAAAGCTATCTGAGAATACTACAAGAGAGTAGTGCTAGACGGTATGATAATATAGATGGTGGAGATGTTGGAAGAAGTGGAAGTGATGAATTTGGGATTACAGGTTCTGGAAAAGGCGGAATCACTAGAACAGGCAGTATAGGGAGAAGGAGGAGATTGTGGAGGAGGAGTTGTGTTGATGTTGGTGTTGTGTCGGTGTTGGTGATGGTGTTGAGTAGTTATGTATGTTGAAAATGAGCCATTTTGTAGGACCCCGGGACAGGACCCCGGAAGTGACGTCATGCCACGTGACTGGGCGGTCATGTTGGGGTGTCATGATAGTGCACGTGGGTGGCCATGTTGTGATGTCATTATCATGATAATAGGTGGTAGGAGTGCGTATGCGCAGCGCGTGTTGTTATGGGGACACTTGTTCCGTCTCACCCCTAACAACCCGACAATAGATATCGAATTAATCCAAACAACCCGACAATCTTCAGAAAACTGACCCAAACACTCCCGAAAACACTCCCAAATAAAGGTAGGATAGTATCCTTAATGAGGGTATGAGACGTATGAAGAGGTACTCATTGCGCTCATTTTCATAGTTTCATTTTGAGACGTATGATTTTGCGCGCATCGTGCTCATTTTCATAGCTTTCATTGCTTCATACGACGAAAAGGGGGATTCCGTGGGTTTAGTATCCTTAAAATATAGGATAGTATCAATGGGTTTATTACAATAATGGTTGGTTTATTACAATAGTGTTTTTTTAACTGAGAGATAAACTGGAAGGGGGGGGGGGCGCCGTCCCTGTCCCCGGAGCCCTACTGCCCCTTGCCCCTGGACCTCCTGAAGTCCCGGTCCCTCGAGTTTCTGGCGAGTTACTAAATCGGTACTGGCAGGATTCGGAAGTGTTTTCGGGAATGTTTTGGACAGTTTCCTGAAGATTGTCGGGTTGTTTGGATTAATTCGATATCTATTGTCGGGTTGTTTGGATGAGACGGAGCACGTGTCCCTATAACAACACGCGCTGCGCATTCGCACTCCTACCACCTTTTTCATGATAATGACATCACAACATGGCCACCCACGTGCACTATCATGACAACCCAACATGACCGCCCAGTCACGTGACATGACGTCACTTCCGGGGTCCTGCCCCGGGGTCCTACAAAATGGCTCATTTTCAATATGCATAACTACTCAACACCATCACCAACACCGCCACAACACCAACATCAACACAACTCCTCCTCCACAATCTCCTCCTTCTCCCTATACTGCCTGTTCTAGTGATTCCGCCTTATCCAGAACATGTAATCCCAAATTCATTACTTCCACTTCTTCCAACATCTCCACCATCTACATTATCATTCCGTCTAGCACTACTCTCTTACAGTATTTTCAGATAGCTTTCTCTGCACAATCACCATGATGTACTAATCCATGACCTCCTCTCTTTCTCAGCCTAATCCCTGCCCACCTCTTTCAATCCTCCTAAACCTCATTCCTCTTCCTACCCAGTCTCGCATCTTATTCTTCGGCTTTCGTGCGACACTACCAACCCGCCACATCCACCATATGTGCCTCGCTCCATGCAACTTTTTGACCTCTTTTAACTCCACCTCATTTTTGTTCACTGTTAGTTGTTAAAATGTCAAATTAATGAACAATAAGATATTCTCATGCGACAAATGAGTTTTAGATGCCCAAAACAAGCAGAAACAGAGGCATTTGCCCATCCCCAAAGGCGTCAGGGGACTATGATACACTACATGTCTGGAAGTGGAGATTACGCATGTTGGTAAACGTACCAATCGGATAAAATCGCACCCTGTCAGGGCAAAGCGAGCCTAAATATAGGGGCAAGGGGCCTCATATTTAATACTATTGTAAGTTCAAAATATATTCCGCATCAAGGCGAAAACCTACGTGAATTTCACTTCTCTGTGAAGCTGGACATGGAAAAAACACACGTGGTGTATATCCAGCTTCAGCGCAGGGATCCAGGGGAGAAACGGTATGTTAGATAAGGTCTAATCTCATTTAATTTATACTGTAGTCGCGAGTCTTACGAGACGTAATCGGTTGGTGGCAGGATATCGTCACGGCCGATTGAGAAACGAGATTCTAAGAGATAGAAATGTATGTCATGACAATGACTGGCAGAAACGAATCGGTTCTCTCGACAAGTGAAATCACCGTTAAGTCACGCGCGAGATGACTTGTATTGATTCTGCCTCGATATACGTCATCTCCCACCGTTTTGACAGATGGACAGATGAGCGTCCGCCCACCTGACAATTTAGGGTAAAAAGTATATATACCTTGAAGAGCAGAGCATTAGACACACACTTGGGGTCACACACACGTTGGTGAAGTCCAGGACAGGCGGACTCTGTTTCCTGGCATAGGGGTACCTTCGATCACAGGACCCTGAAACTGCTGGAATCGCCAGAGAGGGCATTCCACGATTGATTTAGCTTAAGGTTGATAGGCGGCTACAGTGCCAAATTCGTTGGAACAGTGAATATTTCAATAGGACTTTCACGGAGGACTTTCAAAAGGCACATAAGGTATGAGTAGACGATATCTGACCCAAATTAGAAGTACGGTGGCTTTATAGATGACGAACATTGCTGGTCGGAACCCTCCGACAGCCAGAGGTACTGTTACGCGCAGACGTTGACATTTGAGCCTAAGCGGGTGAAGCTCTTATGGTGAGCTCACAATAATAACATTTCAGATTTGTGAAGCTCTTATGGCGAGCTCACGGTAGTAACATTTCCAGTGTGTAGACTATAGTGCCAGTACAGGACTATAGAATGACTATATGATTGTTGAGAATTGTTTAACCCTAGCGACCCATTTTCTGTGAAAAGAATCGAATTGTTGATTGTTGAAATATTGAAACGGATTTATTTTTATGTGTAAATAAAAGAATCGTTGTTACTTTAAATCATTCTTTCCATTATACAGCCTGAAGTGATTAGGAATCACACCTAACGGAAATCGAACCTATTTCCGGCCAATTTGGCAGAGAAGGAATCACGGCGTCGGTCTAACTCAGCTCCCTGCGCCGAGTTCGCGACACTTGGATTCCGACCCTCCACGTTGGTCTAATTTTCCCGCAACTTCATCAGCGGGACTAAATAACCCCACGTCAGCCCAGGCCTTACGGGGCCTCAGGTGTTCTGACACACCCCTCCTCCACCACCCCCGCCTTCACCATGTTGAGCACTGGATGATCATGGTACTGACGTCACACGATTGAGTTACCAGGATAATCCGCGTCTATGTAATGTGACTAGGTCATTCTATGATAAATCCCCGGGAGTTGGGGGTGGGGGTGGGTGTCGCCTCTCCTCAACCAGAGCAGAAACCTTTAGTATAAATTTTACTTACCTTTATGTGGCAATAAATGATAAGTGGTAAAGTCCATCTACAAAAGATGTAACTGGAATTAGTATATATTAGTTATAACATTATCGGTTAATTTGTTGTAACATAACGGGTTGAAAAAAGTTATAACATTATGCGTCGATTTTTATAACATAACGGGTTGAAAAAAGTTATAACATTATGCGGAGTTTATAACATTATCGGTTGTTTACTACATTTTTTGTAACATTATGCGTTGGTGTAACATTATGCGGCGTTGTAACATTATCGGTTGTAACAGGCCAGAGCTCTCAGAATTTCCCATGGTAGCTCCATATTTTCAGACATGGTTTTTGTTGGAGGTGATATTTACATAATCTGAAAGAGGGAGGCATGATACAGGCGTTGATATTCAGAGGGTACAGAACAAAATGTTAGAATTGACCTTGTTTCAGTTAAAGGTCGGATATCAAAAATCTAACTTCAGAATTTTCAACTAGAAATGGTCGTTTGCAAATGCTCCGAACATTTGTGACAGTAGCTTCAGAAATGTGGAAATGATGAAGGAAAAAAAAATTACTAACGATCGCAATAAGTCAATCCAACATCGTTGGATCACTTAATTAGTGAATCACGCCTGAATATGGGTATGTCTGTCCAGTCCCTATTGTGTATGCCTCCGTCCTGCACTCTGATCTTGACAAAGGTTCAGTCAGACCACTCCGTTTACCCTAACCCTTTACCCAACGCAGACGATATTAAAATTTATTAAGTTAAATACCGTTTTTTAATTTTTTTCGAAAAAATTCAACAAAACCATATCATGTGACCCCTCATTGGAACGAGCTCGACGAGCTCGTTCCAATGAGGGGTCACATGATATGGTTTTGTTGAAATTTTTCGAAAAATACTATTTTTTCAGCTGCTGAATCTGCATATTACGCGGGCGGATGCGGGCGATTCGTTGGGTAAAGGGTTAACGCATAACTACGCATATCAGTCCTTTGCCGTACGTATATTAGTCTTTTGCCCACATGGACGTGGTATCCCTTAGATATGTTATATGTGAGCTTACAAAATGCGCAAGAATGTGTAAACATCGCATGCAGCACATTGGCACACGCTTGGCTTGTTGAGATGTACTTATGTGTTAGTGTACAGACCTTTGCGTGATAATACAAATTTAATATTTACAATATTACCTAGTTATTATTAACAAAAACAAAAACGAAAGTTCAGATTGGAAAGTTCATACAGTGTTAATAATGTTCGGTAAACACCTTGAAGTTTGACGAAATGAAAGCTATTACACTGGGACTATAGTCTCAACGAATCAACTTTCACGTCACTAAATGTCATGGACTGGGGGGGTGGGGGGGGGGGAGTTACCCCGCGGATTGACAATACGCCATTTTGGGTGTCCGAATTGGTGATGACGTTTTTCGCTTACGGTCATGCAATCCAGTTGTATGGATATTAGTAATTCTACTTCAGACACCAAATCACTCACCATCTTATGACGTCAAGTTAATATTTTACGTCACGTGTTTATTGGTCATGCTGTGAACGACATTTCCGTAAACGTTTTTTAGTGGCTATAATGTAATGAGACAAATTATTCTCAGTTCTGTTTGCCGTATTCAAGAAGACGTTTGAGAGAGCTGCGATTAAGCTTTGACGAGTCAGGGAATGTAGAGGGCATATTGATGTGAAGTGCCTTGTAAATATTATCAGACCCCAAGGAAAATGAGAAAATGCTCTAACCATTTTTGCATCCATTAAGTTCAACACATAGCGCACATTAAAACGTTAAATTCCGTAGCTCATTTGATTATACCTTTCATCTAAGAGACCTACAAATTTCATATGAAATTCATACCCATACGGCCACTTATCCCGCACGTTTGAAACTCTGGAGTGGCTCACATACAAAGGGCAAAGTCAGAGGTCAGACCAGATTTTAAAGTGAGAGGCCAAAATACGTCACAAGACTGTTGTTCCAACAATAACAAGCAGCTTTACGATGCGATACGGTGATTGAGACAACTACACGAGCGATTGTCAGTGGTAGTTCCATAAGCCAGAGGTTATGGTAGAACGCGGCTACAGTACGGCATTGACCTTCATCTGTCGGAAATTATAGATAACATTATTATGACCGCTGTGGAACCTCCGGCATGTATCAGTAACGGGGAGTTGTGACTAAAGTTGATTGTGAGAGGAGAATTGTCGACCCGCCAAAATGTAGATGAGGACATGGTACAGTTAAAAATAGAAGTCCTGTCACGAATTGTGCGCTTATCTAGGCTTAATTGCGCGTAGTAATTGCGCGCAGGAATTGCGCTCATTTGCCATATCGAATGACATCCAAAGCACGGCAGGTTCTCCTGGTTACTCATAGCAAACACAGGCAATGTTTCTGCCAATGGACTTCCGGAATACCCGGAGGTCCATTGGCTGAAACATTGCTTGTGCACAGGACATATGTACAGAATTTGATAGCCTTACTATGTAGATTAACGCGCAGAACGACGTGCTATTTGTGCGCATTTCATGACAAGACTTATAATTTTAACTGTAGATAAATTCGCTCGGCGATCGAGTTATTGTACCACAAGGAAAGAAACTCGAACAATATCATCTCAATGTCGGTCAAAGAAAACAATTATGTGTGAAAAGACACGGATTAAGACTGAAAATAAGAGGTAAGAAGGACGATCAGTCAAGAGAAATCCTCCCAGAGGATGTCTTTTGAGTTTTGGAATCCCATCGGTGTTGAATGAACAGGTGAGAGAGAAGGTTTCAACATTCAACAAACCAGAAAACTGTAACAAACATCAAAACATGTTTTGTTCTGCTCTATCAATATCCTCGCACTCTCACTCTACATACGCTTTACAGTGAGAGTCAAAATGACAGCCAGTAAATCCAAAATTGTGTGAGGAATCCGACAGTGCTATCGGCTATTTTATGATCCACATTTCTTGGAGTATGCGCTCAAATTAATATTGGTGTTATGCGACTTACACAGATACGCATTTATTTTTTCGTCCTCCAGTTATAGATTCGTGCAGCAGTTACAGATAATCCAGTTAGTAATTATTTAATTTACCTTGCAAATATCAATATATTAGTACAATAGCCGAACTAGCGGTTAACATAACATTAAAATTGTAACACTCCAATCATAATTATTTATATGTTTAATAAACAATCAGGTCTGAAGTTCCTGTTGAGTTGTTACACATTCCGTCATATTAAGTCTCGATTCAGAAACAGTTCTTGCGTTGAGTCAAAGACAATTAATATTCATGATAGTTTTAGATGCGATCTGGAATATGTCAGTTGGTCGGAAAAGCGAACCGTAGGTAATATTCCCAACGATTGAATCTAAACATAGACGGTGGACTATGTAAGGTCCAGACTCTTCCCAGGCCAAGACACCGACAAATTCCTTACCAAAAATGACCGGTGGAATGGGACATGAGCCCTCAAGTTCTCAAGCCCCCGGTTAAATCATTAAATCGATCTTCCACTGTAATGGCTTGCGCCAGTCTCGCGTTTTAATGGTCCACGGTCAATGTGGATTTAATGATATGAAATGCCGAAGGGTTTGTGGTTCGATCCTCGCCAGGGGGTAACTGTGCGAAGGCGTACTGCATGTTGTTGGTGCACTTGTCTCCAACCAATGATAACCTTGCTTGTGTGGAGTTAGTACGTTGGGGAGTCTGATAGTTTCCTCGCCTCTGTTTGATGGCTCTCTCCGGGTACTCCTGCCCGACACGAGATCACCTTGACTGTCGAAAGTGTCATTAAACCCCAATAATTAAATACTAAATACATTACTAAATATTATAAATGATCATTCACCCAAGCTGAAGTTTTATAACAACAAGTAGTTTCACTAATTGTATTAATGCCTTGATGTTTTTAGGGTGAATAAGATACTTGCTGATCACATCGTCTCATGTGTAGGCGAAGCAAGAACGAACATTGTTTTTTCAGCCAAGGGCATAAAACATTAATAAAACGCTTGATGAAAAGTTGGTGAACAAATCCACTAAAACAGAGTCGAATACCTCAAACAATTTGACTGGTTAGGAGAGAGGTAGATGAGAACTGTCAAAGACTACTCGACTTTCTGCTCGGTAATACTTGATTGAAATAACCAGGTGTGACAGGAATGACAGTCCGTAGGAACGTTAGTCCCTCTGGACTATTATTCCGCGGAATTATAGTCCTAGGTCTAACATTCCTAGGAATAGTAGTCCGCCGGACTACTATTCCTAGGAATGTTAGACCTAGGACTATAATTCCGCGGAATAATAGTCCAGAGGGACTAATTTTCCTACGGACTGTCATTCCCGTCACACCGGCAGCTAAATCTCTATTTTGGGGCTAATCTTTGCAATGTCTGAAAATAAAAGAGTTTGTTTTCCTTCCTGGGGCAACCCTGTGTACTGAATCCGAATTTAAATGCGTCCACTCGGTCGGCCCTGCGCAACTCCTGGTATTCAAGATGGCGTCTAAGAAGGCAGCCTGAAACTCCCAATATTTCGCAACGTGTCACAACGTCACATATTTGTTCGAAAATTATGTACGCGACACACCATCTCGTGGGGTTGCATATGTCGTAAGCTCATTAACAAAATTAATAGCACATTTGGTAAAAAAATGAAAGCATGGAAGTACTTTAGTTCCACATATTGTTTTCAAAATGGATGCGCAAAGGATTATATCAAACACATGCTACCCAAATATTTAATTCGATCGCGTTTTATTACTTGGGTGAGATGATGGTCTTCTTGGCTCATTTTGAAAAGTGCTCTTTCATCTCATGCCAGAAGTTCTTGTCTTCCATCACATTCTTCTCGATTCACGAGATTCTCCCTTCTGTACCCCTTTTAAATGTTTATACCAAGGTATTTCGAAATATTGCACTGTTCTCCAAATGACAGTTCTATGCTTTTCCATATTATTTCTGATTGTGTAGAGGCATATTTTGAAACCGACAATAAAGAGAAATCCTTGGTTTTATTTTTGGAAAAATCGGTTCAGGTTTCATTATATATATACCTTTAACACTTTGGGCCTGAAGGACAGTTTTTTTTCCGGTCCAGTGACATGTACGTCATAATTTAATTAAGTAGGATGGGTGCGAAGTGCACGTGTGGGGTAGACCAATCAACTCTAGGGCTGCACGTTGAACATATTAATTGGTCTACCCCCAAGTAATTAATATGGACTCCTCCAACTGCTATCACTGAACTGGCATGGAAGATACCACCAGTATTCAAAGGGTTAAACACTGCGTTTATTGAAAATTGGGGAATTGCTGCAACTGTTTCAAACATTTAAATCATCTTGTGAAAAGCACTTCAGTTCTATTTTGATACGAAGCTGTGAATGATTCCTCCATAAAAGTGAGCAATGATTTCCAGAACATGCCGTTGTCTTTATGTTTGTTTCAAGATTTCTATCAACTCGAGTATTGTTTCTAAAAACTTATTTTTGGTAAGTGATTAGGAAATAAATTCTTAGTCGTACGTATTAGTGGGAGATCTCATTCAGTGTGTCAGGTCTAACGCTCAGTTCACATATTGGTCATGAGAATTTTGGTGAAAATAATCTTTTAATATGTGTCATATATTTTAAAAAAAAACGATGTGCTGTTAATTTGTCTTGGAACTGTATAAGTTTCATTGCTATATCGCATTCCACCCAAACGTTAGTGGTGGACACTAAAAAGTTTTTGAGCATGTTGATTCAATGTGACTATCTCTATCAATAACCTTTTCCTTCGTGGTCAGTTGTGAATTTGGTATGTGGCATACCGCCTATTAGTAGTGGTCCATGTGCGGTGCAAATTTCACCATAATGTCCCTTTTCCACTACACTATTGCGGCCCAGACACTAAAAGGTTTATGTGCATGTCGATTTCAGGTGTTGGACACTATCTGTGATCTTGATCTTGATGGGTCAATCGTGAATATTGTTTGCAACATACCGTCTAGTTGTGGTCAATATGTTGTGTAAGTTTCATTGTGATATGTATTTCCACTAAAATATCTTGTCCTGGACTCGGAAAAAAATTGTGAATTCTCAGTCCATGTCTTAACCTTTATCAGTGCCTTTGACCTTGATGACTCTTTGTTGGCAACACGCCATCCAGTCGTGGTACATACGTTGAGTAAGTTTCATTATGTTATATCTTCCCATTATAAAATTATGACCCTGACAAAATAGTCGATATGTATGTTTATGCCATGGCTTGGCCTTCATCTGAGGCATCGGTCGTGGTGCGTCGGTCTGGAGTTATATATGTTACAAATCGTATATCGGTGGTACATAGGTTGTATAGGTTTGATTATTGTATCTCTTCCCATTACAAAAAGTTGATTTGTATGTTCATTCCACGTGTTGACCTCTATCTGTGACCTCAATCTTTCTGGGCTGGTTGTGAATTCTATATGCGACAAGCGTTCTAGTGGTTATACATATACTGTGTACATGTCATAGTGATATCTCTTGCTATTAAAAGTTATGGGCCGGACACGACAAAGGTTGATGTGCATGCTCGTTCCAATGCTTTTACCTCTATATGTGAGTTTGAGCTGTGTTGGTCGGTCATGAATTTTGTACACGGCGCCCCTTCTAGAGTGTGAACATTCGCTGTGTCAGTTTCATTGTGATATATGGATGGATTCAGGCCTGGCATTCTGAAAAATGCAGGAGGGCAAACAAAAGCTCTCCTCAATCAGCTTAGAAGAGCAGTTATCTTTACACAGCAGTTTAAGTATCCAGTTGAACGAACTCATTGAAACTGAAACCAATAGACAATTACATCAGTGATTTTATTAACTTTACTAAGGTAAAGCGAAATCTCTTAGACATCTAGATGTCTCACTTAACAACCGAACACACATCTGACAAGACCTGTGTGTGTACCCAGATCTGTTGTCCAAGAAAGTCATACGCCTACCACTACCACCTTCAACTCCCAAGGGGGGTTGAAGGTGGTAGTGGTAGGCGTACGACTTTCTTGGACAACAGGTCTGCTTGAATCTACAGTCACATCCTGGTGCAAGTGCTTCAAGTGACAGGATAGTAGTAATGGTAGTATATTATAGTGTCAATATTCCTTGAATAATTACCCCTCAAACTGTGATGTCAGTTGTTGAACTTGAAACTGACAAAAAAAAAATATTGCTGTGACCCATTTTGCTTCAAATAATTGCAACTGTGTTTGGGTATGGTTGCAGCCATTACCTTTTATCACTAAACCACTTTCGAAATGAAATTACGTGATGTTATGTGACTTCGAAGTTAAATTACATTTTTGCTTTACAACAAAAATTTAATGTAAGCATAATACATGTAATCTCAATCATCCCAGACCAAAATATTTAGGAGGGCAATTTTTCGCTCTCCTTAATTCTTTCAGGAGGGCAGTAAGGAGAGCTAAAAAATCGCTCTCCTGAAATTGGCAAGCCTGTGGATTTAGGAAAAGAGAGGTTTTTTTTGCGGACATCTTTGACGCCATCATGAATATCTCGAGTTGCCCAAGGTTTACAGAGTGGCATCATTCAGATTCGGATCCTACGCACAACGGTGCCCTACAAACGAACGAAAAACCTTTTTGGTCCCGACATTGCAAGATTTTTCCTCTGGCCGACGGAAAAAAAAATCTTTGAGAAAAGAAAAACAGCAGATCATCTGGGTTCATTCATTTTAGAAAAAAATGTATTTGGAAGATACTATTTTAGTTATTTGTTGTTCTCTTTGTCATACATGTTCGATCACTCACTCAGTTTACGAATGGTACAGTTAAAACTAGAAGTCCTGTCATGAAATGTGCACAAATAGCACGTTGATTTGCGCGTTAATGTACGCGTTATGGCCCAAGTAAAGCTATCAAATACTGTACATATAGCCTTGTACAAGCAATGTTTCAGCCAATGGACCTCCGGATAACCCGGAGGTCCATTGGCAGAAACATTGCATGTGTTTGCTTTGAGTAACCAAGAGAACCTGCCGTGCTTTGGATGCCATTCGATATGGCAATTGCGCGCAATTCCAACGCGCAATTAAGCCTAGATAAGCGCACTATTCGTGACAGGACTTCTAGTTTTAACTGTAGAAGTAACTAACTTATTGTATTACTCCGCTACACGTTTGAAGAATACAGAGCACCCTCACCTGTCTTTGTCTTTTTTCAGATAACTTTTGCGGCAACCAAATAGGTCTTGTTACAGGAACAATATATGATTATCAGGTGTCCACACCCAGTGCAGTGTCAGTGCCGCACAGCTTTGGTCTAATATGTGCAAAGTGGTTTGACTTTTATTTTTACGTTCAAGTAAGCAAGTTTTAAAATTTTACTCAGAAAAAAAAAATAACCTCTTGATTTGACGCAGCACTCGAATTTCCTATTTGTTATCTGTTGCACTAGTTTATTTTCAGTTTTTGAGGTATAAAAACGAATGTGGCTGAGTTATGTGCTAACCTGATTCTCCAAATAACAGCACACACAACAATACTCATGTAGCCTGGCTAACAGATATCAGCGAATTCAGGCGGGGACAGACGCAGGCACTTCCCAATGTTACTAATCCAGATTTTCATCTTTTTTCTGCTTTTCCTAATTTTAATAGGAAAACCTTTTATCTGATAACCATAGAGTATAACAACCGTTGTATATACTTGAAGTATATACAACGGGTGTTGTATATAATTATAATTTATGCGAACGACCTCTGACCTCTTTCAATTCCATTTTCATTCATTCATTCATGAAACATCGTTATATCACAGGGCAGGTTTTAATTGTACGCTTATTGCACTTTGTCAAAATCCTCTGATGGTGTCATTGCTTATTTAATTTGCTTCAATAAAGGCAACCTAAAATTTTGCTTCAAAACATTGTAGAAATTACTTGAATGTTAATAGTAATTAGTATGCGGCGACTGCGAACTATTTATAGTCACGGCCTCGATCAAAAGTACTCGCGGAACTGCGCTAATTAAAAGTTCGTCTGCTCTACCTGAAAAAAAAACACTTCGTAAAAATTGTAAACAAACGCAAAATTATTTGTTATATTGGGACTACTGCATAAAACACGGAAGAAAACTGGAACTATGTCAAAAAAAGAATAACTCTACTGAAACACCGTTTTGTTACTGTTAATAAAATAGTTGAAATTTATTTTGTTCCAGCGCAGTTACATGATGCAAGAAGTGCAATCGCACTTTACAATCGCCGTCATCGATTTTGTAATGTAAGGGACACACTCTATGCGTCTTGTCCTATTTCTTTTGTCTCGTAGACTGGTTTTCTTTGGAGGCCCGTGGGAAGCATATATAAGTCGGGTATACGCACGAGACGGGTGTCTGTTTGTTATCAGATAAAAACAATAAACATATAGTGTGTTTTTATATCTGTGTTATACAACTCGTTGAAATATGGTTTATGTTTTCTCGGCGAAGCCTCGAAAAAATAAACCATATTTCAACGAGTTGCATAACACAGATATAAAAACACACTATATGTTTATTGTCTATATATATAATGGGGCGAATTGGAGCTGGAATGAGCATTGCAGTTTCCTGCACCCGAGAAGCAAGTCACTTTGTTTCTTTTAGTTTTGTTTTCAATATAGGAAGAAGGGTCTCGTAATGTATGATCGTTCCTGTAATGTATTTCCTGATTAACCATCTGGAAAATAAAATTCACCATGAAATGTTAATCAGCCGCTCAACTCTTGACAAGGTGAGTATTTCTAAGATATGTTTCGTCAAGACTAATGATGGCCGCTTTTAAATAGCCATGAGTAGATTTGAAGAAAAATTCATCTAACTTAACTCAAGGGGTTATTGTTGAAAAACCCATTTCAATTTTCAAAGAGAAAATTGGACAAAATATGCCCAAATTATACTTATTTCAGTGGCACACAAACTCCTGTTCGGGGAAGGAATATCAGCCAGCAGCATGCAATAAGTTAAATGGTCGTTTCACTGTTTTATTTGCAGACGATGCTTTGTATCTGATAATAGAGAACTGATTCATTGTCAGAAAAAAAAATAACCACTGATCGCCTGCGGTCTGATCCCAAATGTCAATAATTAGGAAACCGAAATTACATTTTAAAGGTAATATATATGTTTGCCATTCGTTGATAGCGGCTTGAGAAACCCTTGTTGTAACATTGCGACGAAACACGGAAACCAGTTTCCACAGAAATGTATTCAATTTGCAAAGACGATAACACAAAACATTAAATACTAAATATCTTAATTTTTCGAAAATGACGTATAATTTATCAAAAGTAGTTCTGTATTATTATAGGTAAGTTAAATATATGCTAAGCCCAAACTTGGACGGTTGATCCTCAATTGAGACTTGCGGTATGCTGGGAGCGCATCTTGGGCCTTTTAAGTGTCTTCATCGCATACTCCTTTGCAATGCTTGTTCAGTCTGTCATAAGGATGTGTCATCTCGAAATTATCTGGTTAATGTGGACCTCTAAGCAAATTCCTCAACCACAATGTTAGTTGAGACATTGAGATAACCACTAAATAATATGACTGTATGCAAAGTGAGAATGGAATGAAATATAAGCGTCTGTCAAATGTAACGGCCAAAACAGACGACCGCTAGTCATAAAAACATTCATTTGAATTTCATTTGTTCATTTTTCCTCAAACTATATACACCTGGAACGTAATTAAGCACCTCCGTTTTTTCGCAGTGGTGTTAATATGAACTGTCATCACTTCATGACATCTTTCAGATGGCCAAAAGTGATTGTTTGCGGAAAGAATGGTCAGTTGGCAAATGAAATACAACGCAATGATGTAAACATGCAGTATTTTAATGGCGCTAATTACACATATCTTTCACGAATGTTATTGTTGGGAAAATATTCTCTCGACAAGTATGGTGCTGGAACGGTCCATGATGAAACAACGTCGGAAATTACTGACAAAAATGTAACCTGTGGTCTCCTGAACACAATACCAGAGTCTGTCGTCAGTGGCGAGTGTATCCACCACATGCCCGGATGACAGCATGAACCCTCCTCTTAATGCTACCAGTGAGACTTCTGATACGGTCCAGAGGCAACTGATGCCACTCCTCATGCAATGCAGCTTCCAACTCGGCCAAATTCTGTACAGGAGATCCCGTGCTTGCACACAACGTCCAAGGATGCCCCATATGTGTTCTAAGGGATTTAAATCGGGGCTTTTTGCAGGTCAAGGTGGTGTTATAATAACTGCCTCCCCATTTCCCACGCTTCTTCTCTCCTCCCAACACTCGGAGACGAAATGTTTGATAACATCCTTTGTCCCATTTTTCTCAATATCTCCGCTTAGCATATTAACCCTCTCCTTTGAGTCTCTCACTAACCACATGACCTTCATTCTCTCATCCCACTTCCCCATTATGCTCCCAGTGAATCTTATTCTTTTAAACTGGTATTTTGGGCATTCTAGAAGAGGGTATCCAGCACGCCCAAATTACACATCTGGCACTCCTTTTCACTGTTTTTCCCAATGTTTCTCCTCAGGTCCAGGGACCGCGTCCTCAACTTGAACAACAGTGACCCACAAAGGTGCCATCAAGGTACTCTTCAAAACAAGGCTTCTCTTTATCGCACAGGCCACCCAAAGACCTGTTTGATTGACCCCACCCCTCTCACCAATTAAGGTTACCATCCCCATGACCCTTTCTCTGACCCCGGTATGTCCCAACGTCTAGGTCTAAGATCTCCAATGAGTAGTTCTCTATTAGCTCCCTCACTTGGACCATCCACCCTGTCTTGATATTTGAGTTGAAAATTCTCTGGAACATTACTTTACACCATCAGCTGTCGGGGAGATTTACCAAATAATTAAGATAACCGAGTTTGAATAAATGTCATATAATTAATAACTCATTATTAGTGGCATAGTTCCTTCCAGATAAGATGAAGGTCGCCAAAGTGATTCCCATCTTCAGAACTTTTGACGAGCATAAATTTAATAATTACAGACCTATTAGTATTTTACCAGATCTTTCCAAAATCCTTGATAAACTTATGGCAAAAAGAATGATCAGTTATATGAGGAAATTGGGAATCCTCTCTGAACACCAGTACGGATTTAGATCAAAACATTCCACTATTCACCCCATTTTACAACTTAAGGGTACGAAAATAACAAGAAAAGTAAGGACCTCACTTCTGCAAAATTCGTCGTTTCTAAAGCATTTGACACCATAAATCACAGTATTCTCTGGATCAAACTGGAAAAATACGGTTTCCGAGGGATTAGATTAAACATTATTTATTTCAAGAGTACAAAATGATATGAAAAATATGTTACATACATTAATGTGGATTCGGCAGGAAGCTTTAAGCTTATACAAGGCCGTTTCCACTAAGAATAAGATTACAAAGAGTTACCAATTACAATGGCAGGTATGGGTGATTTTAGTATTTAGTTTAAACGGTATTTGTATACATTACACAACAGTCTGGTATAAGTCAGTAGTGATAATGATAATAACACTTTGACCGGCCGCTGACTTGTCGGGGTTCTCGGATGAGACGGCCTTCGTTACCCCTGTACTCCCAACTGTCTCCCTATTCCCACGCTTCTTCTCTCCTCCCAACACTCGGAGATGAAATGCTTGATGACATCCCTCTCTCCATTCTTCCCAATCTCTCCGATTAGCATATTAAGCCTCTCTTTTGAGTCTCTCACTAACCACATGTCCTTCCTTCTTCCATCACACTTCCCCATTATACTCCTAGTGAATCTTATTTTTTTAGACTGGTATTTTGGGCATTCTAGAAGAAAGTGTTCCAGGGTCTCCACCATGCCCAAATTACACATCTGGCACTCCTTTTCACTGTTTTTTCCCCTCAGCTTCAGGGCCCGCGACCTCAGCTTGAACAACAGTGACCCCCCAAAAGTGTAATCAAGGTACTCTTCATAACCAGGATTCTCTTTATCACGCATGCAACCCAAGACCTCTTTGATTTGCCGCCCTCTCGACAATTAAGGTTACCATCCTCCATGACCCTTTCTCTGGCGATTTTTTTATCCTGGTTTGCCTCAAGATCTAGGTCCGAGATTTCAAGTGAGTAGTTCTTAGTTAGTTCCCTCACTTGGACCATCCACCCTGTCTTGATATAATATAATAACACTTGGACCGGCCGCTGATTTGTCGAGGTTCTCGGATGAGAAGACATTAGAGGTATTAGATATTAGAGTTGAAAATTCTCAGGAACATTACTTTACACCATCGGCTGTCGGGGAGATTTACCAAATAATTAAGATAACCGAGTTTTAATAAGTCTATCCTGTCCTTGATCCTCATCCACCCAAGCTCACCCCTGATTGCTTCTAGTGCTGTGACATTACTCGACCCCGTTATCCATCGGCCTGCATCGTTCTGCAGGATTTCCAAGCTCTTTACAGCCTTCTGGTTTAGGGGTACCACTTCCGTACCATATGATATACTTGGCACACCCACCATTTCCCAAATGGTTTTCCCCACGAAAACCTGATTGAAACTGTTTCTCCCTATAAGTTTCATTTGGTTAAGGATTCGCTTCTCCTTCAGAATCAATCTATTTGTTTGGTTTCGGTAGATGCCTCTTCCTGTAATGTTTATATTTACCCCCAGATACTTGTAGCCACCTGTCTTTTCTACACTAAGAAGTTTGCTGCTACCGTCCTGAATACAGAACTCCCCCACTCTCCACCTTCGAGTGGGGTCCACTTGGCGGCCCACGGGTATAATTTTGCTCTTGCTTTCATATTTCCCAACAATTCCCAGCATTTTCGCTAGCCCCTCTTCGCTTTCTGACACTAGCACCATATCGTCTGCAAAAAATAGCCCTGGGATCTTCAACTCACCAACTGCTACCCCCTCGTCGCTATGCAGGAGTTCATCTCATAAACCTTTCATGTACAATGCAAAAAGAAGTGGCGAAAGGATACACCCCTGTTTTAGGCCTATCTCCATGGGCACACGTTTTGTTGTTATGTTACCCAGGCGAAGTTCACTGTGTACATCTTTATATAATGCTTTCATAATTCCAACAAACTCGCCTCCCAAGCCCAGAGCCTCAAGCTTGCACCACATACCCTCCCTCCATGCTCTATCGTATGCCTTTTTAACATCCAAAAAGGCCATAAACATCTTTTTCTTTTTTGCTTTCGCGGATTCTATCATTTGGGATATCGCGAAAAGGTGGTGAGTGACTATCCTTCCCTTTCTGAAGCCATTCTGGATCTCTCCCAAAAAAAGCCCTTCTCCTCAATCATCTCCGCTAATCTCCCATACAGGACTTTTTTCCAATGTTGCTACTGACAGAATTCCCTCGAGAATTATCCAAAACGTCCTTTATCCCCTTTTTCTGAATAAATGTCACTTTGCTTTCTCTTCACTCATTTGGGACCTCTTGTTTTTCTATGGCTAAATTGAATATGGCAGTTAGGCTTTCCAAGAGTTCCTCTCCCCCCTTTTTAGAAAAAAAACTCGAACCAAATCACTAGAAAATCTCCCATTGCATGTATTCCCTAGAATCTGGAATGCGCCTGACAGCTCGATCCGTGATATAAGAAATAGATACATCTTCAAGAAGACGCCAACTATCAATATATTGTCATCATATTCAAGTGAGGTTGATTGTAATAACCCTTACTGTCCAGACTGCACATATTGACCGGAAATAAAAATCCCAGTTTCTTTCAAACCATACTATTTATAAGTATGCGCAGTCCATATACCAGATATCTCAAATAAAGCGTAGGTGATTCTCCCAGATGGTTGAACTTGCTCAGTGTTGGCCATACCTACAAAGACCGTGAGCCAAAGCTGTGGGGAATTTTGCGGCTGTTTTTGTCTCTTAATTTATTTGCTGGCCAGGTTGTTGAATAGGCTAAGATGGTTAAATCGCCATCTTTAAAGACTTGGTAATTTGCCAGACGACAAATTTTTTCATCTTCCAAAAAAGCCAATTACACAGTATAATCAACTATATTAAACATTTACCTAACAAAACGACCAAAACCGCGCAGAAGTTTAGCCTAAGTGTGGCTTGCACGGCTTCGCATGTTGTGGCACATTTCTAATAACACCATGCAAATGTTGATATGATTGAGGCCAGCTCTATGAGCTGGTTTCAGGGATGTCAATATATAGTATGGTTTTATTGTATGCTGGGGATGAAAAACTTGCTTCAAATCATGACATTCGGTATCTATGCGGTTGGGCCCTTTTGAGCACACGATTAACATATGAAAAATGCAACTCTTGAAAATGCATCTGTCTATGGCTTATGCCTTATGGTGCTGGCTCCCGACATTACCTACTGATATAACCTTCATCGGAAATCTGTCGTACAATATAAATGTCAAGAATTGAATCATTTCTGGATACCTCGCACCGTATAACCTGTTGTCAGAACCCACTCCATATAGTCTTCCAATTAATAGCTGTAATATGCTGTAAGTTGTGTGTCAGAACTTCCAGAAGCTCCAAGATTATTCGCAACGATGACGGGTACTTAGAAATGGGGTGTGCTGGCATTTAGGTTTATCTACCTTGAAAAACCGCTGAATTTCTCACTGAACATACTGTAAAACATGGATCCTGAATAATAAATAATTTCCTCCCCGCCTTTTCTACACTTTCTTTGAAAGAAAGAGCTATTATTACTTCCGTTTGTTCTCATAGTCGGACTGCAAATAAACTGTTATTTCTAAAGGGAATGTCGGGTAGACAGCCAATCTGGCTATGTCATTCCCTACGGTGTGCCCATTTCTGTAACACAAGAGTATGTGAATTGTACTGTAAACCATTTTGCATACCGTGAATAAAGAATTATCTATCTACCTCGTTAGGAATTTCGTCCACCCCTCCCGCTTTTCCATTCCTTAACTTTGATTTCGCTGCACACGAAATTCGATAGATTTTCCTCGACCTGGTTCGGACACTACGGTGGGTTCCCCATGCCCCATCGCTTATCGTTTACCTTTTCCCAGTACTAGACTAGTTCTAATGCGATTTGATCTTGATCGACTGTAACTCTGCCATCTACTTTAATACTCTGTGGGTTACTTCCTTTGTTACCTTTATTCACCCATTTCCAGAATACGTTCGAACTCGACTCCCCTGTCATTCTTATCGTCCTAATGAGACTGCTATTTCGCACTCTCCGATTACGATTATCGTCTTTAATCTTATTTACTTTGTTTTGTGCTTGTTGATATTCTTTCTTTGCTACTGTGGCCTCGTTGCTTTCCGCCCCCTTAAGTTTTCTACTTCTCCTGTATGCAGCATATATAGCTTTCTACCCTTTATGGCCCTTTTCAGTTCTTCGTTCACTCTGTACCCAAGTTCCCGTGTTGGCACCTTAATCTTTCCTACACTTTCCTTCCCTGCCTCCACTAGGCACGCAACTATAGCATCGGCTATCTTCTGGACACCCCCCCCCCTCCCTTGTGTACAGTTGGAAGCTATGGTTTCAATTTGTCTTCGAACTTCGCCCAGTCAGCATCCTTATTGGGTTCCCAAATCTCCTTGAAGCTTCTTTTGCTTTTTACTAGCTGTAATCAAGTTGTGATCACTATCCACCTCCATTGTACCCTCATTATCCACTTCTACCCCTATCACCTCCCCCATAAATTAATATCTGTGAGAATATAGTCGATTATTGACCTCACGTCCACCAGGTTAACCCAGTGCCCAACGCGGACAGAATACAATAGTTGCACAGAAGATTTCTTGAATAACTATATATTCTTAATTTCAGCTCCAAGACACAGTTCCTGACCTCCGACTGGAACGAGCTCAACGAGCTCACTCCATCTGAGGGACACGAGCCATATTTCCGAATCCAAAGTTAGAAAGATAATAAGATTTGAATGAGAGTGTTTTTTTAATCTGACTGACCGGTATTGGCCATCACGTGATGGCAGAAGTAGGCCCCCGGGAAACGACAGGTAAGAATATTTACACTATAAGGTGAACAAGATAAGAACGATTTGAGAAGGAAAAAAAACAACAACAACAAAACAAACAAAAAAACAACAAAAAACAAAACATATCTCGGTCAGCTTGAATACATGATGCATTAAATATACACGAAAAAGGCGTAAGAAGGTATAGGTAATGTCTTTCAGTTCGTTTAGTAAAAGATTATGAATATAGTCTATGGATACAGACCAGGTGGCGTTGAGCTGCAAGGAAAGTTGAATGGTGTGGAGGGGTATATTCGTTATGTCGAGCTAATTTGATTTGATACCAGGTGACGTTGAGCTGCAAGGAAAATTGAATGGTGTGGAGGGGTATATTCGTTATGTTGAGCTAATTTGATAATAACATTATAATAAGTTATATTAAATTGGTTACTACTACATTAGAAATTAATCATTAGAATCGCTTACTTGATAATATAAAGTCATGTACCACTTCAAAGATGAGGCGGTTGTCTTCGTTATTCAAGAATTCTGAACCGAAAAGAAGTGTAGATATGTCTGCTCCAAACGGGAGTAAGTTAATTGTATAATTACGAGGGTCTGTGAAAATGGACAATGCAAGAGAAAGTGATCAGGAGTCTCTTGGTCGCCACACTGACATGAGGGGTTTGGTGATAAATGATTATCATATAAGTGCGAATTGAGGTTACTACACTCCAGTCGTAACCTGCAATGATATATTTGAGCTGTGCGAGATTTCACCTTAATGTAGAACCTTGAAGGTCGTTGATTACCACCGTTTAGGAAAATCTTAAAATGAATCAATGACGAGTTCTCGCGGACAGACAGGAGAGGGTTATCCCATTGGTCAGTAACGCTGGGGATGAAGGAGGACGTGTACAATTCAGTCCGACAAAAAGGAACACGGTGGTTTTGACTTGATCGGAGACTGAGTGATGGATTGGTTGAAGAAGCAAGTGGTGAAACTTTACTGGAGATATGTGGAGTTACCATACAATGACACATTTTGAAAAAGTGGATTAACTTGTGTTTGCGACGTCTTTCTTGCAATGAGTCCCATCGCGTTTCTAAATAAAGTAAGGACATACTAGCACTAATGGTTGCGCCAGTAATGATCCTTGACGCTGCAATCTGTACTTTTCCCAGTTCCGCAACCTTGGTTTCCCAACAGTTATCCCAAACAGTATCCACGTATTCAAGAAGAGGCCTAATGAAGGCAACATATAGTTTTTCTAGGATACTGCAATCTAAATTAAATTTATGCCCCCTCAGTAAGTCTAAGCGAGAGTAGGCTTTAGAGCAAATATGGTCGATATGATCGTTCCATGTACAAGTGCCATTTAGTATGACTCCTAAGTGTTTATGGTTAGAGACTTCGGATATCTGAGAGGGATTAGTAACAATTGGTTTAAATGTTATTTGACTAACAGAGTACAATTCGTAAAATATGGCACTACAAAATCACCCTTAGCCCAGATCACGTGTGGTATACCCCAGTGCTCTATACTGGGACAGATTCTCTTCCTACTGTACATAAACGATGTAGCTTCTTCTGCGTATTTGACTGTCTTGTTTTTTGCCGATGATACCGTCTCCTATGAATCTGCCGTAAAGGCAAACATGTCAGCAGTTCACTTAATAGCGAACTCGATAAATTATTCGAATGGTGTTCTGCTAATCACTTTGCCCTTAATACAAAGAATACAACATATATGGTCATAAGTCCATCATCCCTGTCAAGAACGAACTTAGACATCCACACAAATAATATAAAAAATGACAGAGTAGGAACTAATAACAAAGAATATTTCCTACATTTCTTGGCTGATGGCTTTGATGAGAATCTAACCTATCGTCATCACATCTCGCGGCTCAATGCTAGGATGGGAAGAGCAAATTACGCCCTGAAAAAAAATTAAAAAAATACTACCCCACAATGCTATGAAGACGCTCTGTTATTCTCTAGTTCACTGCCGTCCAGTATATGGAAGTATTAATAATGAAATATATAATGCACACACAGACACACTCTTTGCAAAAAACAAAATTCTAAAGTTAAATGACCTATTCAAACTCCAAACTTGACTCTTTGTGTTGGAAAAATGACAATCTTCCTGATTCCTTTAACGATTATTTTCACACATCAAGTTCTTTAAACTTAAATACTTGACATTCTCAACTATTGTACGTCCGAAGAAACCGCACAATACATTAGACAGATTGCCAATGTTTGCTTACCCAAGACTATGAAATAACCTAATTCAAACTGTACAAAATATCACAAATATAGCAGAGTTTAAGAAAAAGCTCACACCACAGTTCGTATCTTCATATTCCACAAGCGTCTAGTATGATAATTCCTATTGTTAAAAGTGTAAACACTAATATCCACGCTGCTCTCCAAACACCCAAAACCCTACAAGACTGAGATGATAACAAACCAACTACAATGGATCTGTACAATAGTAATTATGTTGTACATTGTTATTCTTCAAATACCACTACATGAATACTAAGTTTACACGACTGTCTAACTCGTCCCCGCATGTTCCCTGCCTACTGCACACGCCGATTCTCATTTAATCTGCTGCATATGGTTGTAAATAACACTACATATGCCAAATGCGTTTCCTGTGGTCTGTATACATATATATTTCTTGTTATTCATTTTGTGGGGAGTTGCCAGGTAGACAGCCAATCTGGCTATGGCACCTCCCAACGACAAAGCATACTAGTAAAGGATATCTACTATCTTCATATGTGCTGTACTGTAAACGCTAATACCTTTAAATAAACTATCTATCTATCTGTCCGTCCGCACATTCCGCCGGCCGGCCGTCCGGGCCACCACAGGTGGCCTTGCGAGGTGACCGTCCGTGTACACTCGTTACTTGTGAGGTTGGGGGATAAAACCGTTAGTACACCAACCACTTCTGAGGTTTTTTTCAACTTGTGAGGTACGAAAAACCCACTTGTGAGTTGCGCAATTTTCCCCGTACCTAACACTAAAATCACCTCTCAAGTACATCTGCGGTAGAACGTCCGTCCGTACGCGCCACCGCAGATGGCCTTGCGAGGTGACCGTCCGTGTACAGTCGTTACTTGTGAGGTTGGGGGATAAAACCGTTAGTATACCAACCACTTGTGAGTTTTTTTCACCTTGTGAGGTGCGAAAAACCCACTTGTGAGTTGCGCAATTTGCCCCATACCTAGCACTAAAATCACCTCACAAGTACATCTGCGGTAGAACGTCCGTCCATCCGTCCGACGGTCCGTCCGTCCGGGTCACCTCAGATGGCATTGCGAGGTGACCGTCCGTGTACAGTCGTTACTTGTGAGGTTGGGGGATAAAACCGTTAGTACACCAGCCACTTCTGATGTTTCTTTCAACTTGTGAGGTGCGAAAAACCCACATGTGAGTTGGGCAATTTTCAGCATACCTAACAATAAAATCACCTCAAAAGTACATCCTCGGTAGAACGTCCGTCCGTCCGTCTGTCCGGGCCACAGCAGATGGCCTTGGTAGGTGACCGTCCGTGTACAGTCGTTACTTGTGAGATTGGGGATAAAACCGTTAGTACACCAACAACTTGTGAGTTTTTTTTCAACTTGTGAGGTGTGAAAAACCCACTTGTGAGTTGCGCAATTTTCCCCATACCTAACACTAAAATCACCTCACAAGTACAGCTGCGGTAGAACGTCCGTCCGTTCGTCCGTCCGGGCCACCGCAGATGGCCTTGCGAGGTGACCGTCCGTGTATAGTCGTTACTTGTGAGGCTGGGGCAAAAACCGTTAGTACACCAACCACTTGTGTGTTTTTTTTCAACTTGAGAGGTGCGAAAAACCACTTGTGAGTTGCGCAATTTTCCCCATACCTAACACTAAAATCACCTCACAAGTACATCTGCGGTAGAACGTTCGTCCGTCCGTCCCCCAGGCCACCGCAGATGGCCTTGCGAGGTGACCATCCGTGTACAGTCGTTACTTGTGAGGTTGAGTGAATAAAACCGTTAGTACACCAACCAATTGTGAGATTTTTTCAACTTGTGAGTTGCGCAATTTTCCCCATACCTAATACTAAAATCACCTCACAAATACATCTGCGGTAGAACGTCCGTCGGTCCGTCTGTCCGTCCGTCTGGACCACCGCAGATGGCCTTGCCAGGTGACCGTCCGTGTACAGTCGTTACTTGTGAGGTTGGGGGATAAAACCGTTAGTACACCAACCACTTGTGAGGTTTTTTCAACTTGTGAGGTGCGAAAAACCCACTTGCGAGTTGCGCAAGTTTCCCCATACCTAACACTAAAATCACCTCACAAGTACATCTGCGGTAGAACGTCCGTCCGTCCGTCCGTCCGTCCGTAAGTACAACTATCTATCTATCTATCTATCTATCTATCTATCTATCTATCTATCTATCTATCTATCTATCTATCTATATCTATCTATCTATCTATCTATCTATCTATCTATCTATCTATCTATCTATCTATCAACGCGTATTATAGACAGCACATGTCCTAGTTATCCGCTGATTTTTATTATTGGGTCAGAACGTATTACACTATTTGTAATTAATCGACACCCTGTGGCACGTGCCATTCCTCCCCCGACACCCTTGGACACTCCTACCATATAATCTGGAGCACGCGCATTTTCCCTTTACTATACCCTGAGGTGATATATCAATCACACTCTTGTTACCGAAAAGGGGCCAACCTTCTGGTCGTGACTTACCCTTCCTGGAACACCTGCTGGTTTCGTTACCTTGAACAATAAGCAAGGTCGCGGAACAATATGGGACACGGTGCGTCAAACCTGTAAACCAATAGGCTTAAACCCCAGGCAATAGGCAGAACCGTGTCTCACACGTTTGACCACCGAAACGAATTATTAATGCAATTGGCACCACTGACACCGACAGTGTAAACAATGTCACCAACATGGGAACCTATCCCCTTAAACAACAGTGAATACATGATGAGAGATTATTATTGGTACCATGGAGTAACAAGTGATTGCACTCAAAATCGTAAAAACACTTTCAGATTTTAAATTATTTAAAACTGAAAATTGAATCACAACAACAGTTCGCGATAACATCAAGATATTTAAAGGCCTCATGCACCTTGCATCATTGGTACTTTTTTATGTATTTCAGGTTGACCTAATGGTTCCGAAAATCGTGCAAGGTTTAAAGATACGTGGGAGGGAATATGGTTCAATTTCATCGTTCAGTATTTATTACGGCGTTTCTGTTGATAAGCTAATCCAGTACACTGGCCCATCTGGAAAACAAGTAAGATTATTAGTGAATCAATTGTTTCCACTTAATTACATCACAGGACGGGAGTGCGGTGGCTCAGTAGGTAGAGCTCCAGTCTTTATACCATGATTACCTATTCTACTATATATGAAAAGCCTATGACATAAATTTGAGCTTTACACACCAACCGTGATGAACACGACAGCAATGGGATTTCAGTAGTAAAAATTTACACCTACAGCAGAACAACATCTCCGTTGACCTTTGGTGACGTCGACCTGAATGCAAACTTGTCTAAATTTATCGCACGTCGCCTCGCGAAGAGTGAAATAGAAGTGGCAATTATTTATTACGTTTTTAAATGGGTTTACCTCATAAGATGCCAAAAATTAACAAACATGCATTTTCTCATGTTAATAAAGCACGCATAACTCGAAAGAGAATGTTATTATGTTATTAAAGCGGAAACGGCTCAGTTTCTTTTTTTCATTTCGTTTCGGCGATTAAATTGACAGTGGAAGTCCCGCCCACCGATGCTCGTGTGAACAAAAACAGATTCGCTCGTATGGACGTCTGGTGCTCAGTAAAATCGAGAAAAAATAACAGCGACTCTTATTAATCTGACAATCATGGTATAAATAAAATATACCCAACGTAGCTTGGTGTACCAAATGATCACCACTCGTGGTGAAGTGGTGTTAACCGCGCGCCAAAGGCTCGCGGTTAACACCACTTCACCACTCGTGGTGAACATTTGGTACACCAAGCTACTATGGGTATATTCTATATGCAAGCCGAGAGGTACTCGGTTCGAATCCCACCTGCGCTAACCTCATTGTGTCCATGGGCAAGACACTTAATCCCAATTGTCCACGTGGGGACACAGTGGCGTTGTGTACTAAGGAGTACTGCACGTCGGTGGTGCACTTGTCTTCTATCCTGCTTGTGTGGAGTTAGTACGTTGGAGAGTCTGGCAGTTGCTTGCCGTTGCTAGGCGGTTCCTCGAGGTACTCCGGTTTCCTCCACCCGTAAAACTATCCGACCCGAGGTGACCCATGAATGTCGAAAGTGTCGTTAAACCCCAATAAATAAATAAAAACATCACAGGAATCTAAGTTAGCTGCATTTGACGAACAAGGCAAGCGGATTTATGGGTGAACCAGTTAATGGAGACTCAAAGTTGAAATGACGTATTGAAGTTGTGTGCCTTTTCTTTGTTTCTTTCCTTATTCTCAATGCTAAATTTCTTTATTTCTTTCTTGTCAACGCCAAATTGGCCATTTCTTCTCATTTTCCCATGGTGCCATTTGATCATTGATCTCTATACAACCGGATTTCCAGAACGTCCATTGGTCGGTCACATATTGAGATATATCTCTACCATCGCCATCCCGGGGGAGGGGGCGGATGTTACTGTAATAAATAATGCTTAATCAAACAAACAGTCTCAAAAATTTTCAATTTCCTGACGTTTAGCAATCGCTGATCGCTTTTTAAAGAATATTCTTTGCTCTTTGTGCAAAATGAATATTTGTATGATGTAAAATTTTTGGTGGCAATGCAAATTGAATATTCATAACACATTAGATATTATTGACAAAAGAAGATCTGAGTATGAAAGTTTGACGCAGTGTTATTAGTTTTGAGGTAGGTAAACACTGTCACGTTTGAGGAAGCGGCAGCAGGTACGCTGTGCGTTTGTTTCACCCGACGCTGTGGATGAGAGTGGTTACCACCTACATTGACTACACAATCTTAGGGGTTGGGTTAGTCTGGATGGCGAATTTTGCTGTACGTTCCAGCGATCCAGCTGTAAGGTTGAAACTTGAAGTACTGTGGATGTATTGTGCACTGTATTGAAGTAATAGCGCACAGAGCAAGTGCACTTTTGTCCCTATCAAACTTCACCATTAGCCTGACTCACTTCCTGTATCAAAAACAACGCGCCCAACTCGGTACAATTCTATACTAGTGAATTGAGATCATTAACGCCATTCTTGATCTCTGCTGGGATACATGTACGTGTAGTGACGTAAACATATATTAAAATTTGACTGCATTTACATAATGAAGAGAATGGATTGCTACTTAATCGCAGCGCCATATATTCTCCACTCGAAAAGTGTTCCAAATTGTTCATAACGGCACATGAAACACTTGCATACTTTCATCACAACCCAGTGGACCATGTGGTGTAAGTTCGATGTGCTTCTTGAGTTTTGTCCTCAGAAAGTGAAAATAATTACTGAGTGAAAAACCTTTCTCACAGCGATTTAGTACTACTTCACCCTCCACATACTGTAGTCTCAATATTTTCTTTCGGTTTGATCGGTTCAGTTCGTGATTTCACTACTAAAAATAAGATCGCGGCAGTGTCTGATTGGTCAAACAGCTATCCAATCAGATCGTGCCATGTATTATTTTCTTCGTGGGAAATAGATAAGTGACCCGGTGTGTGACAATAAAAGGCAATCAATACTGAAGGTTTTCATCGATCTTTCAAAATCATTTGATCGAAAATATACTGAATGGTTTTATTTTTGACGAAATTGAATCTGTTGGATTCAGTTGTCATTTTTTAGAAAACCTTCTCCGATAGATGCAACCGGAAACGAGTGTGGTGTGTATGTGATAAAATATTCTCTGTTTAGGAATTTGGGTGGCCCGGAAAAAGACCGTTTTGTTTGGCTTTCTACAGATTTTCTCCGAGGATAGTTGATAAGCTATCTACAACAGGTATCAGCAACTTTCCGGAAAAAACGCCTTTCTGTATGATTCGTCTTGCTTTCCATGCAGGAGATTTGTTTGGCTATTTTCCTGATTTCATACCTGTGTGGAATGAAGTATGCTGGTTCTCTCATTGTCATTGGTACATTGAAATTCAAAACGTTCTTTGCACATTCACATATGCATTTAATCGGGTCATCGCTGGCCGTCTTTACCACATTTTTGGCTTGTTGTAGATTTGCATAGGCTAGAACTCGTATTTGATCTGTATGTCTTCTACATCCGTCTAGTCTTTGTTGACACTGCCGCGATCTTACTGGGTTATCAAAAAACTGCGACGTGGCACTATCTTATCTATGACATAATCAGAGTGCATGGTCTTTATCATCAAAAGCCTCTTATAAACAAAGGAGACCGTTGTCGTAATGCCTTTATCTATGACATCCCTTAACAAAAGGATCTTTTTATCATAAATCCTTGGCTTTGTACTTAATTCCTTTATCTATTTGCATAACTATGCAAAGTGACACAATCATATATTCTTATAAACAAAGACTCTCTCTATCTTAATCACCTTTGATATGTCTAAGCAAAAGAAACAGGACAAGTAGTCTTTATATCTAAAGCCTTTTGTATCTACATAACATCAGATGTTCCAGTATGGGCTTTATCGTCATCTTCTTACATAAGTGTTTAATCACTCCGGTTAACCTTCAAATTTAATCTTTTTTTTGTATGTATTTACATGTACATGTCCTTGACAACATTTTACTTAGAGATACACCAACAAAATACGCAATTTACGTGGGAAAGTGGAGGGGGGATCTATTTGTTAGTACTCATTGGATGCCTCAGTTTGGAAGTCCCTCAGCTTTGTGAGGGAAACCTAAATGGGTGTTGGGCTATACATAGCCTGGCCCCCTTTGGATGGGGCGTTGGGGCTGGGTAGGCCCTACATGACCTTTGGGGAGGGATAGCCTAAAACTAGGGTACATACAGAGCGGGAAGGAGGTGAGGCAGCCAAACGGCATTGTTTTGACGGCGCTATACTACCAGGAACGCATTAACTGACGAACGTTTTCTGTGCTAGTTGTTACGAGACTTCTACTTTCTACTATGCTACTCACATTTTGCTAAGGATCACCTCCAATTCATCGAGATGATTTGTACATGAAAAGAAAATGTGTACATTTTTTGTTTGTGTATTTATTTTGGAGCAATGACACTTTTAACAATCTGGTCATATTAGATTGTACAAATGTACGGGTAGAGGAAGTTAGAGTTCCGGTAGGGAAGCACTCAAAAATGCTGAGTAACTGTTGCACTATCTAATTTATCAGTCTCGCACACGCAGGCTTAGAATTAGTTGAAAGAAGTGAACCGTGGGGATACAGCGCGTCGACCATGGATGCACAACATGTCAACGTAACAATTACCTTCAGGCAGTGCTAGCTGTTTGTGTTAGGATGGTAAATTAGAGAGTCCGAGAGTTACTCAGCAATGCTCAGTGGTTCTATCCTGGTACTCCGACTCCCTCCACCAGTACAGCTGTCCGACATGCTATGATACAAGCTGATGAAAGTGCCGCTAAACAATAATAAGCAAATAAACACAAAACTATACACATTCGACCTTTCATGTATCAATATGTAGACGGACAGGGGTGATCCTTAGCAAAATGTGAGTAGTATATATTTGGGTTAAAACCAGACAGTTAATTCTTTTCCGTAAAAGGTGTGTAATTTCCAAAGTGAGGCTGCATTTGTTCATGTATGTTACAGATCTTATATCTTAGTATCACGCCTTGTAATTAAAATTAGGTGGATCAGCAGTTAATCGAGTTTCATATCTCCTTCGTGGTATTTTATCTAGTCAGAGCAAGGCACTTAATCCCGATTGCCTACCTGGGGGCCCGGTGGCGCTACGTAATAAGGCTTACTGCACGCCGATGACGCACGTGTCTTCACGCCGATGGTGCACCTGTCTTCAGCGAATCCTAACCCTGCTTGCGCGGCGTTAGTATGTTGCGGAGTATGACAGTTGCCTGCCGTTGCTCGGTGGTTTTCCCTACGGGTGCTGCGGCTTCCTCCACCCCTGAAACTGTCCAACACGACGTACCCCTGGATGTCGAAAGTGTCGTTAAGCCCCGATAAATAAATCAATATATCTAGTCAGAAACTTGTGTCAACATGGAATGCCGCGTCTTGAAAGGTCACAAAAAATTCCACCACCGAATGTTGTTTCCGTTACTTACAGTGCAGCCTGCGTGGCACAGTCAGTCTCGACGGCTGGACAGTATTTTCACGAACACGGTAATATTAAATTCGAAGCACTAATTATAGGAATAATCATCAGCAATTTAATTAATGAAGCACCGGGTACAACACATTTTGTTGATGTTAAGGCGTACTGCACGTCGATGGTGCACCTGTCTTCAACCAATGCTAACCCTGCTTGTGTGAAGTTAGTATGTTTTCACGGGCACATATAGATTCCAAGCCATAATTATAGGAACAATCATCAAAAATTTAATTAATGAAGAACCGGCTTCAACCCGGTGCTTCATTATTTAAAATTTTGTTGATGGCGGTTTTCATTACCCGGTAAACGACTGCTTGGGCAAAACTTCCCACGCGTGGATTACGACCAGTCCACGTCGGTTGGACCGTAGAATGGTAGTTTGGCAATAACGCGAATACAGTTGTATGTCGATGGAATAACTAATATGAATTGCCAGCTTGTCAGCAAATTGTTCTTGTGAATAAGCCAATTTACACTTTCGATCACGCCCGTGGAATTGTGGGAAACTTTGGGATAAACAAATACACGTGGTAACGTGGAACGGTAACAGGAATATAAACGATACGATACAATTTCACTTTTGGAGGTACTAATCAAAATAATTCGCAAAACTACTCCAACGGCCTTCATTTTCACAATACATTTTTTTTTCCTGTTTAAAATTTAAAATAATTTACGTGTTTTTTGGACAAAAACAGTGTAAATTTTCTATTTCAGGGCCTTGTTGGATAAATTAAGGAAGAAAACCCAATTGTTATACTGTAAATTAATTCTGCTAACACCAACTGTCGGCTCCCCAGTCGGTACAGTTGGACGATGAAAGTCATGCGGAGATTGAGAAGGAACTGAAAGTTGCTTTTTCGCCACCCCTCACCCCCCTCTCCCTTCGTCCCCGGACAGCCAGGACAAGGAACTAACATCTAAACAACCATCGCCGGCTTCACAGACAACATCCAAAGAGCATACAGACCTTCTATCTCTGGCAAATACATTATCAGAACACCAGCAATTCATGACTAAAAGGAAAGAATGCTACAGACGCTCCGAAGAAAATGATAGGCGCTCCGATGAAATCTCCAGACTAGCGAGGCAAATTGCTCAACACCAACCATCACTTCCACGGTCTCTCCATCACAGCCACCTTCTCCTAAGAATTCACGAAGGAAACACAAACGCGGATAAGCTGCTTCCTTCCCCTTTCCTCCTTTACCGCGCTCAGACATAACACAAATATTATACAGCTAATGAGGGTCGAAAGGGGGCACAAAAGCGAGCTACATTTTTCCTAAACGTTTGTATATTCAAACTAAATTTGACTTTTCTCATCCTCTCAAGACTAGCCATCTTTTGTAGGGATCTGCGAATCACACATTTGTTTTTTAATCGAATCGTGTCTCTGATGTCGATATTGAATCGAATCTCGAATCGAATTTTAATAGACGTGGTATTGCATATTGCACCAAACAGAAGTCACGGTACATTGTGGTGACCCTTACAACACTGACTAACACCTTAACACCAATAAATAAATATTCTCTTAACCACCGTCGCTGAAACAGCTGGGCCCGTTATCCATAGGTTTAGTTTTTGAAGGCTTAACTTGTTATTATTCACGTTCTTAAGATCGTGAAGAGTAACAAGTTAAGCCTTCAAAACTATGGAAAATGTTCATGACAAAATTCACTACTTACCTAACAATTAACCTTTGTTAATTACTCAATTAACCCTTTGCGACTACTGTACGTAATATTACGTACGAAAATTGCCGTGCGTTGCGACTACGGTACGTAATATTACGTACTCCGACTTTGAACCCGAGCTGCCGCTTTTTCGTCCAGGAACATGATACTTCATAATTTCATTAAATTGGGTGGATGCTAAGTGCGCGTGTGTGGTAGACCAATCAATATTTTCAATATTTTCAACGTGCAGCCTTGAGGCTGCACGTTGCAAATATTAATTGGTCTACCCCCAAATAATGAATATGAACTCTTCCTTTTGCTGTCATTGAACTGATATGGACGATACCACTATTGTTTAAAGGGCTAACGATTGCGTTTGACGTCGCCAAAACCTGATTCTTCGTGATGTTAAAACGTCACGTTAACCGTAGTCGGAAAGGGTTAAATATGAATTGAGCCTGCATGGATGAATTGTCTGATGTCAATTCCATCCATATTTTGTTGGAAATGTAGCAAATTGAAGTTAGTACGAAAGAGTCGAAAAATCGAATCTTGAGACTGATTCGGGATCGATATCGAAGCAGACGCATGGTATCGATATCGAATCGAATATCGAATATTCGCAGGACCCGAATCCTTTGGAGCATAATTGTTCGACACGATCATTCTCCAAGCAAGTTCCATTTAGGATTACACCTTCATGTAAGTGAATATGTCTATTTACCACAGTAAGCTGAATGTTGGACATACGTAATGGGGGAGGGGGTGACCAAGTGTTTCAGCTTTGCATGTCATGAGCCGTTGATTTGCCCACTGTTCCGTTGTGTCGATACCTTTTTATAAGATCAACAATGATGTTTGCTGGGAATTCTCAATGATTAGATACAGGGACGCGTCATATGCGAATACTCATGTAACACTTGTTAGGTTCAATGCTGTGTCATTTTTATAGCTGGAAAAATAGAAAATGATATTTGTGGGACACCTTGCCAGACTTTACGCCAAAAGGGAAACCCAAAGTATAAATCTACACTGTTTCTCTAAGTTGGAGATAAGAAACTCTAATACGTCAATGCGACGCCAAACCTTTCTGGTCAATATTGTAGACCCGGACGTCAAATGTCTCAAGGCCCTTACTGACATCACAGAAAATCGCGCTGACTGCCTTAAATTCAACAAGAGAGTTGGTGAAAGCACCGTACTGATTAGCTAGTTTGAAGAGAGCATCGTAATTTACGTTAAGGGTGACCGGGGTCGCAAAACGGCAACAAATTAATTTCATCAAGCAACTTCCATATTTAAAAAAAAATACTCTTCTTGCAGACCATTCTCAAGCAGCTGAGAACAGTGGGCGGTGATTGGAAACAAGGTCCAGTGGATTACCTTTTAAAACTGGACTAGCAATAGCAGTTTCCACTCCGTAAATTTTTCCCAATCCAAATATAGATGGGAATGTATCCCACACAATCTACGATTCACGAATGTGTGCACACATGTTAGTCACGGTGCCCCGTAATATTAGTGTGCATCAGGGGATATCGGAGTCGTGAAGGAAACCTTTACCTGGCGTCGCATTATTTGAATTTAGCAAAACTGTTTTTGCTTTGCTTACTAACTAAACTTAGCATCATGTTCCTTTTGACTGAATATGATCTGACTTCGTTGCGTCATTATTCTAAGTGAACAACTGATCACTGATGTGCAAACAAAAAGTGGCACTTTACCAATTCAACTAGTCAATGTAGATTTTGCGTAAAGAAGATAGTGAAATTCGATGAGAAGATGACACAATATGCATCTACTCGGAAACTTGTTGGGCAGGAGTAAACCATAATTTCATCCTACAACCCTTTTGTTGGTTTAAATTACTGTTGAACTTCCCATGAATACATAGTAGATATCCCTCAATTTGCTGATTGTTGAAAATATATATATATATTTCTCAAAACATGGGGAACTGTGTGATTAACAAGCAAATAATTATATCACCGATTCACCAACACAGTCATAATGATAACATAACAACGGTTTTGGATGTTGTGTTTTGTCCTGCCATACAAATGTTCACTTTTGTTATTATTGGCAAGCTAACAGTCGGGACGGTAACATGAGAGATAATTGCACTCTTTGTCTATCACCGGGTCTCCTGGATGTGAATTATGTTCTGTTCCTCCACCACGCAATATAAATCTCGTGACGAATCTAAAAACCATCACCTATCTGAATTTCGAACATCTTCGTCGTTGTTCACATGCATTAAATCGTTTTTCAACGATTGTTTCTCGAACCTACATTCGATTTTCAATAGGGACACCGAGTTGATGAATGAGGCAGAACAGGCATTATTTTTGGGTGTCTACAGGGAACGAATATGGGACCACTTTCCTATGGCATTTTGACATGATATTTCCCAATTCAAACCAAAAAAATAACCTCCGTCCTCATTCGAATAACATTTACCTTCTAAAGGCCTAATTTTGATTTTAGTCACTTTTATGCAACAAAACAGGTGCCTCAACAGACAGTTTCCGATACATTTGCAAGTTACATCCCAATCTTGTCAATTGTTTCTGGGCAAGTATTGGCTGCCTATGCAGGCAATAAAGACATGCCTACACACAATTAGAAAGCCACAAAAATCCGTAAATATCTTCATTTTAATGGCAATTTATTTAATAGAGATTACAGAGACTGATCATTATTTCAAGAGATTGTTTTGTTTTAAAACTTATTACATGCACTATACATGTAGTAGCGTCTACATTCAGTACAATATGTATGTAGCCTTTCTTATTATATGTGTCTCTTCTCCAAACAAATTATCCATTGGAGCTTTCGTTGCTCCAAATTTGTGCATAGGCCTTGGACCATTTTCCAAAGTGGGCTGAATAATAATAATAATAATAATAATAATAATAATAATAATAATAATAATAATAATAATAATAATAATAATGATAATGATGATAATAATAATAATATACACATTTATATAGCGCCAAAATTATAGTTCAGAAGATATAGAACCATATTCTAAGGCGCTATACATGTTATTGAGAGCGTGCAAATATACAAACGGAATACAGTATATCACAGTCCACAACACACTTATAGGCTTTTTGAAACAGGTATGTTTTGAGATCTTTCTTGAAAATGTTGACATTTTACAGTCGTTTTAGGTATTCTAGTAACTTATTCCACAAGTGAGGGCCAGCAAATGAGAATGACCCATCTCCAGATGTCTTACACCTATGTTTTGGAACATGTAGTAGCATTTTACCATCGGACCTCAGGTTGTATTGCCACACATTCTTGGTATTAAGGAGTTCCTCGAAGTAGGCTGATGACATGTTGTTTTGTGTCTTAAAAAAACTAATATTAAAGTTTTGAAAATTATGCTGTACTTGACTGGCAGCCAGTGCATATCCATCAGAATAGGAGTTGCGATCGTGATACCCTACATATCGCTCGGACTGATGCATTTAGTACCATCTGCAGGCAAGAGTACTGATATTGTGGAAGGCTGAACAGTAAGGCATTACAATAATCCAAATGTGAAGTTACAAATGCATGAACTATGTTTTCTTGTGGAGTCTTTGGTGAGGAACTGTCTTGTATGTTTAACTTTGTATAGACCTCTGAAAGCCTTATTGCACATATTTATAACATGTCTGTACATAAACATGGTAGAGTCGACGAAGGCATCGAGATTACGCACACTGTTACTTGCAGGATCTCCTACCTTCACTGAATTGATGTCACCTTTAGTGAGTTGATGTCGTGAGTCAATTATTAGGAATTCAGTCTTATCATCATTTATCATTAATTTGTTTGAAACCATCCATGTGCGAATGTCCGAAATACATGATTCAATACTTTCTAGAGCTTTAGTTTGATCCTTGGTTGATGGTCGAAAAGAGAAATAGACCTGTGTGTCATCAGCATTACCATGGACGTCAGGCAGGTGAGATTCAATGATGGTGAACATTTTTGAAATATAGAATGGAAACAGAACAGGACCAAGGGAACTGCCATGTGGGACTCCACATTCAAGATGGAAGTCTTTTGACAGATTACCGTTTATTGATACACGCTGCTGTCTGTTCTTGAAGTATGATGATAGCCAGCTAGCAGCTACACCATTAAGTCCAAAATCAGAATTCATTGTCTGTAGCAGAGTTTCATGACAAACAGTGTCGAAAGCAGCACTACGGTCTAAAAGAACAAAAAATGCTACCTTTCTAGACTCCATATTAAGGAGGATGTCATTCTGAACCTTGAGTAATGCCGTTTCAGTCGAGTGAAATTTTCTGAATCCAGACGTGTTGGCCGGAATGGAGCATGCACATCACTATGTAACATTAGCTGGTCAATGGCGGCTTTTTCACACAGCTTAGAGACGAACAATAAGTTACTCACTGATCGAAAGTTTTTAAACACAAGTTCCGCACCTTGTTTCTTCAGAAGAGGATTAACAATTGCTATTTTCCACGCATCAGGCACATATCCTTCCTGCAGAGACATGTTGATCATGTTTGTGATTACAGGAGCCAAAGAGTCTTCACATGATTTGAGAATAGATGATGGCATTGGGTTGAGTTGACATGAGGTATTTGAGGATTCTTTTATTAATTTGGTTACCTCCTGGATTTCTAAAGGTCGACAAGTTGAAAGCTTTTTTCTGATGGTCTCTGTTTGATGTCAATTTTGTCTACATTTATATTATGAATTTCTTCCTAAATTAATTTTATCTTTTAGATGAAGAATTCGCCATATTGATCAGCTAACTGCGATGGATCATCGTGGTGGAAATGGCACACTTTGTTTTTCTGTACACACATTTTTAACAACTTTAAACAGTTTTTTGCTGTCACCATTACAAGCTTGAACACATGCTGTGTTGTAAGATTGTCTGGAATCTTTTAGTTTGTTGGAGAACTGATTGCGAATAGCCTTATATGCTGCTTCATCATTGTTAGATTTAGATCTTTCCCGCTCCTGCTTTCGACGATTAGCTTCCAGAGTTCTCAGAATCCCTGTAGAATGCATCAACGTCGTCTGGAATAAAGATAAAGGAATGGGCCTTAGCAACAAAAAAGTTTCTCA